>CM075853.1:3581220-4876220 GCA_037975125.1 Latrodectus hesperus
ACTTAATCTATCATTATATAATATAAATCGAACTTTAAACACTGAACATTCGATTTTGATTATTCTTTAATATTTGACACTTTATTGATGACAATACAAATTAATATTTGGTAAAAGTTTACTTACGGGTATCTCTAAAATATTTGAAAATTTTTTGACACCATTATATACCATTAAATTTAAATACCAAAATGGCAAATGTAAAACTACATTTGATAAAGTTAGCTAAAAAATTGAAAATAGTAGGGTTACCAGAAGTTAAATTTTATCGTCAATATTTATCGCCAAACCAAGGGGTATTTAAAAAATTTCGTAAACCAAGGGTATACCACAATTTTTTGCCAAACCTATTCTATATACACTGAACTCTAATATTTAACCACAATATTCGATTCTTTGTAAATAAAAAATACATGACTAAATTTTTTTTCTTATAATTTTTTGTGTGATAAATACATTTGATATGATTATCAATGCGTAGGTGTAAAATGATGTAAATTTAAAGTTTTCTTAAACCTGATGATATAATTGAAAACGTCATTATTTAAAACTACTTTCGTTAACTGTATTTTGTATTCCATGAAATATAAATCTTGTATCATTGAATCTTACATATATCCTGAAAAATGAAATAATTAGTTGATTTGTCAATCTATAATAGGTTTTGGCAAACAAGTTCTAAGTGATCGGATTTGTTTGTCGTTCAAAGGTAAATGTTTTCACACGAAGTTGCTTTACTGTCTTTTTTTTTTTTTTTACACGCGAAGACTAATTAGAACAAGACCTACAGTTTAAAGTGATTTTTAAATCACTATAAGCATTAGAATGCGAGTTTTGTTCAATAGTTCAAGGGTTCAAATCCCAAGCAAGAGCACTAACCATTGTACTGCCAGTTCGCCTTTAAACAGAAATTTGTACCTTAAAATGGATTTCGAACCATTAACAAATATTAACGACAAAAGTGATTTTTTGATTTAATTTATTTTATGGCTTTACAGGCATTTGTTTATAAGCGAAATAAAACGAAAATTTACAATTTAAAGTTAATCTCAAACTAATACAAACATCCAAACCAGATTTGGATGTCTAATGTCAATTTGATTTGCTATTCGCTCTACGACCATTTTGTACAAACAAGGACTATTTTAAACAGGAACTACAATTTAAAGTGGATTTTGAACCATTAAAGAAAATCAAAACACGAGGTTCGAACCCACGAACTATTGAAGCATAGTATAGAGCTCTAACCACTCAGTCATCAGCTCGGCAATTGAATGTTGAACTGAAAACCAAAGTACAACAAATCGACTGCCAATTTAACAGTATCGAATAGAAAGAATATATCGATTGCATTAATTTTTTATATAGGTTAGGATAAGAACTATTGAATTCTTTAATTTTAATAAAATTAAATTGGATATCTTCTTCCTTCAAACTTCATAACATTGGAGAATAATTTAACATTTATAAACACAATAAAAGATTTGAAACTTTAAAGGAAAAGTTCTCTTTTCAAACAATAAAACTGATTTTTTTTATAATTTACAAACAATTTTTTGACATGTCATAAAAAGTGGAATCTGGAAGCCATTTCGAATATTTTTTAAGAAAAATATATTTTAAAGAAAAAGCAATAAATGAGAATTAAAATTTCTGTTTTAAGGTCTTTTATAGCTTTTTAATATTTAATATTAAAACAGAGAAATTCATCTTATTCTTGCCCTTAAAAATATGGGAGATATTTGAAATTAATAATAATGAACCTCTAGCCAAAAGAGGCCTTTTTCCCTATAGATCGATATTTTATTTCACCTACACTCTAAATTTATTATCAGAAGGCTGCAGACAATATTAAGTCTCCCACTTCACTTTGAAATTATGCACTCATCAAAAAAAAAATATCCTTGTTTTTTTCTGCAAGAGCAATAAACATATTTCCCATTCTCGCAAATATTTTGAACCCGATTAGGATCTGTTATATAACGAAAAATACCATTCTTCGTCGGCTTTTTCTCAAAAATATAGTTTTACCAACATTTGAAATAAAAATGAGCTATTTGAATGAATTAATGGGAACTTTCATACCCAAAGGCATTTTTATGACTTTAGAAAAACTTTATTTCTGCTGTTTTTTATACTTGGTAAAACCTGTTTCTATGCTGTCTGTTATGCAATGCGTAAAATTTATATAATTATTTTTAAACACCATATTTTTCAAGCGTTGTATGCTGCTGTTAAATATGAATCTAGGATTTATTCACAAGAATTTTCTATTATTAAGCATAGCAAGTAGTGACAAGATTTTAAGATGAATCGAAACGTTATGTAAGATGCGATATTGCTAAACTGAATATAATTTTGATAACATTTTAATGCACACACTTTAATGTATTCGTTTTAGTACTAATATAATAGTTCTCACAAAAAATTAGTAAATATGGCATATAAATTATTAAATTTTTTAACTTAATATGTCAGTGTTGAATAATAAAGTGAAAAATTTTGTAATCCATTTGATTGGTTTGTTTGGTTTGGTTTGTTTGTCGCTCAACGGTCATTTTTTGCACACGAGGGCTAATTAGACCGGGACTTACGGCTTAAAGTGGATTCCGAACCACTACAAACATCCATGCCCAAGGTGGGATTCGAACCCACGAACTAGTGTAATCCATTTGCCACCATCACAGCAAATTCTTAGTTTAAATGTTACGAAACGAAAAGGCTTGTATGAGTTATTATTAAAAATCTCTCAATTTTAGTCTACGGTAGAAAAATTAAATATAGCAGCCTATCGGAAAATTTTAGAATTATATTCTGTATTTATCATTTTCTGAAGAAACATCTACTCTAAGTTTACTTTCACTAGATTAAAAATGACCTAGAGGCATTGCTGACAAAACTACCAAAATGACCTTGGCAGCTAACGTAAGATAAAAAGATAAATAACCCATGAATAATTTATACAACTTGTGAAATATTGTTTAAAATTTATTACTACATAAAATTACGAAAATAGCATTATTTCACAATAATGTAAAACAAATATCATAAATAAGATAAAGTAATAATAAACAAGCATCCAAGTTCTTTAAAATTCATAAGATAATGTAAATTATTTCATAAGTAGATGCTCCCCCTAAATCACTTTATGCACCGACAGCTAATTCAGCAGACTTAGTGCTTAAAGTGGATTCTGAAGATCAAATATCTTGACTACGAACTGTTGAAATAAAGAATCGATCGCCAACCATTTCAATACACAGCTCAGTAAAACACACCTAAGGATTATATACAATGATGGTGGTGATTATAATGAAATATATATATATATATTCGGATAATTTAATTTTCAATTTAAATTTGAATGAAAGTCATTATCAGAAATTAAACGTTTACGAATTGGAGCTATAAACCAGAAAAAAATTAAAGGATTACGAATTAAAGCTCAAAGATTTTATTAACCTTAATACATCCTATAAAGTCGTAACAGTTGTTGATTGCAGAGTTAAGAGCTCATAAAACATCCATTTAATCTTCACCAAAAAACATCCATAAATAAAACAATCCCTTGAAATGTTTTCTAACTTACAAAACATTTACGCTTTCAAAAGTAACGTATTTAAAATTGAAGGCGTGACTGAGATGCCATTCAAATACTTTCCGTTGCTATCAACATGTTTGTCAACTTTTGATTTAGTTGGTAATCAATGGTAGTTTTTTTCCACATAAAACTGCATTCACATGCAATTCAAAGGGGATTTCGAACTAATACAAACATCCCCACCCTAGGTAGGAATCAAACCCAAGTACCTTTAAGTCAAAAGTTAAAGAAAAAAACTATTCGACAGCCAATTCGGTAAAATGTTAAACCGTAAAGAAATTCAAGATAGACATATTTGCTGTTGTTGTCGTGTACCAGCTAGGCTGGATAGGGGGTGCTGCTCCACTTTTCCAACTGAACCATTTTAGGTGTGGAGTCCGAATTCCTCAGTAACCCGTTTATAGGGTATGCAACCATTCACAACCCATTCATATCAGGAAAGGACAAAGACAGGATAGATAGAGAGCGAAAGTACATCCATGCCCAAACCGGGATTCGAACCCGGGACCCACAGCTCAGGAGTCAAACACGCTGACCACTAGACAAGTTGGGCGGCGATAGACATATTTACAAACCTAAATTAAGAAAAAAATGCAAGGGAATGGCACTTCTGGTTTTGGTTTCTTACTAGGTTTGGAATCATACATACAATGCTTAAGCAAAGTTTTCTCAACAGTAATTCTTAGAACTAGGTTTTGATCTACTTTTTGATTTCCTTTTTTTGTCACTTTACTTCATCTTTTGCATACTAAGGATAATTATAGACCATAAATTGGACTTTAAAACTTTCTGAATCACTACAAATATTTAACCTAACATGGAAACAAAACTTGCGAACTGTTGAAACATTGCCCCATGTGTTCATCACAAAACTTTCAGCTTGCCTTATAGAACTAAAATATATTTTATTGATAATTTCAATCATTATTGCAGCCATTAGGCTCTTTTTCGAGAAAACACAAAACAAAAATTCTGTTTTTCATTATTTTATAAAGACATTACTATTTGATATTCGTTAAATTAATTTCAAAAACAAATTGCATATGTCCAACAGATAAATTGTATATATGTTATATAAGTATCATTGGAATTGTTAGTGTTACTAAATTCAGTGGTAAAATTAAAAAAAGTTGAATGTTCAATAAGGAACTGACTCAAGGCTGGTAAATCAGTAGTTTATTTAAATTTTTAGACAAAAGTTTACAATTTTAATTTGTAGTAAAATGTAAATGAAATATATCTAGCTTATTCATGCGTTAAATGTCCATTATTTTGCTACAAAACTTTAAAGTCTTATTCTCAATAAATTTTTAAAGTTGATAAAAAGCTAAAAATGTTGGAAAATGATATCTTAGAAATTTGAAATTATCTTGCTTCTTTATTTAATTTATGATCTCCAATAAAAATGTTGAAGATTTTAAATTTGAATCAAAATAAAAAGTATATTTAAAAAATAATTTGTATTTTAGTTGTAAAAAATGTGTAAAGATGTAAAGTAGATTTAAAGTAAATATGTAAAGTAGATGTAAAAAATCGAGAAAATAAGAAATAAAATTGTCGATGTAAAAAATATGAATAAGCAAAAAATATGAAGTGTCTGATATGAAAAAAATTTGAGTACCTTTTCATTCGTTCTTGCTGTTAGAACTCCCAGAAGAAAAACTCCTAACGTTGGTCCGGCTACAAGTCCATAAACAATTGTAGAAGCTTGCAGGACATTTCCAAAACTGGCGACAATATATGTTAAGAGAAGGCCCAAACCTCCATAAAACAAAGCTACAAATGAAGTAATAATGTCAATAAGCATTTCATTTGATAAGAAATTCAATACAAAATGCAATTGTAAAAATAATAAATGCATATCAATACTTTCAATTCATACGAAATAATGCAATTTATAGAAGAGAATATACGAACCACTAACTTATAATTTTAGCAATCAAGGCAGTTTTGCCATCACTCAGTCCCTTGATGGAGCAAAGTGGCTTCATGAAATCTTGAACTGTAACCGTGGACAAAGAATTGACCATAGAGGACATGGTGCTGAGGGCAGCACTAAGCATGCCGCAGATGCAGAAGCCGGTTACCCCTGGGTACTGGCCTAGTGATTTAAGGGAGAAATAGGGCAACAACTAAAAGATAAAAAAAATTAATGTATCATTATTTTAATATTTTCACATTCGATGCTAATCATTAAACAATTTTGTTTCTTTAAAATAAAAATGCAATTTTCAATAATAAACCATTGTGTTTGCAATAATCAGCCTTTCATCCTTTTAGTGGGTCGATTAACTGAGTACCAAGCATGCTTGGGAACTAAACACGGGGATCTTACGCAAGGCTGACCACCTAACTAGGACATATGCTTCGCACCCCATGGCCCTCGGTCATGAAAACAGTTATGGGCACGGTAGGCCTTGGCCCACATCGGCTGTCGTGCCATGGAGTTTTAGTTTAGTTTGCTTAGAATGGAAAATTGATAAATAAGCTTCTTATAATATTTATATGGATTAAATGAATTATTGACACAATAATTGCTGCACACAAGATATAAAGTACCTTAAAATTTGTGCTTAAAATGTATAACAAAATTTGTTGGTTTATTGTTTATTACTTAATTTTTTCGATATTGCATATTAGCGTCACGCCAATTTTAGTACTAGAACGAATTTTGAAGGAATTTTCTTATAATTAAAAAATTTTTTTTTCGAATTATAAGTACATTTTATTATTGGCAAAATATTCTAATTACAGATACAACACCACCCATGACGTCATCAACAAGGAAGCTAGTCCCTCTCCAGCAACCGTAGAAATGAGACGTATATTGATATGGCTCTCATGTTTATCTTGTTCCCTTTAACTCAATATGTTTCGATGTAATTTTGTTTTATTTGTAGTATATGTATCTGTGTTGAGCTCAAATTGTAACCTAAATTGTAATAAATTATTTTGAGCTATTGAAGGAACTTATTTCTTTGTTTCTATTAAACCAGATAAGTGCTACAATATACAGGTTAAGCATTTATTCTATCTAAGTTTGATACCAAATTGGCTGCAATGACACTAATACGTGATAGTTCCATTTTTTCCTGACGAGGACTTAATGGGCATACAGTATAAATTGATTACAAAACATGATAAACATTGAAAACATGAAAACATGATACCTAAAGAATCGAACGTACGAACTATTGAACCGAAGGCCAGAATGTTCTATCATTCGGTTCATTCCGTTGCCAGATTGGTTATTACTAAACTGAAATTAGTTGTCAAACATATCATAATAAATTTAATTTTAATGCTATGCTTAATAGTACAGTAGAAGCCCGGTGGTTTAGTGGTAGCGCGTCAATCTCCCAAGGGACAGTTCCGAGGTTCGATCCTCAGGCTCGGCAAGGTCGACTCAGCCTTTCATTCCTTCAGTGGATAGTTCAAACATGCTTGGGAACTAAGCACTTGGATTTTCGTGTTAGGCTCACCACCTAACCGGCACACCCCAGGGTTTTCGGTCAAGAAAACAGATAGGGGCAATATAAGCCTTGGCCCACAAATAAACTGTCGTCCCACAAGCTTATCTTTTTAACAGTACAATACATAAAAAATAAAAACTATTTTAAATCAAGAAACCGTAATGCACATCTAGTTTTATTCGTCTCTTTTTTTGGATTACACAAACGGGGTCACTAAAATTGCAATTTTAGTTAACTAAGATTAATAGTTATTACGTTATTAATATTATTATTAATACGTTATACGGTCTATATAGTATATAAAAATTTAGACTCACACAGGATTTTAGAGGCATGAATGTCACGGTATATTATTTATCAGATTAAACTGAATATTAACTGAGTAATAAGTATGACGAAGTCATTGCGTATAAAAGCTTATATTGCACATTCATTATGGAAACAATTGGATTTTGAGGTAGCTTTCATAATATAGGGAAGGATTGTTGAACTTTGGAATCGCATACAATCCCAAGATGTGTTCACTGTAGTATGAATAATTTCCTTTCTCTTTTGTCGTCATAAGTTAAACTGCTCTTGAAAAACTGAAATTACCTAATTACCTGCTTCGTTTTGATTGAAAAAAATGAGTAATGAATTATATTACTTGTGACAGAAGTTTCAATATGTATGCTTACATAAAGGAATTCGTTAAAAACTCCATTTAAAACAATTTGTATTCCAAATATACGATACAACCATCGTACGTAAATCATATCAGTTTTGCCATATAGGAAACAATAGGAATAAACAAATGCAATCTATCATTACTCACAATGTTTCTTAGGATTATACGTCATGCATTCTTAAGCATTCAGATGCCATGTACATAATTTGAGGCTACGTATACAATTTGAAATAAATATAATTTAATCATAAGTTGACGATAGAATATATACGTTTTTTAAATAAAATATAGTTTATAATATCCTTACCTGATCAGCCTTGGTAATGTTATCATTTGATGTTAAGGGATCACAGTAGTAAAAGTTAGCATACATAACCAGTCCTGTTAGGCAGTTAACGACATGAAAAATGAATGTACATGGAAGACTTGCAAATAAGGCCCTAAAATAATAGTAAAAACTTTGAAAACACAAAAATGATTGGTAAAAATATACTTGAAGGTGCCCCTTAGCGAGATTGGCGATTTTTGTTGGCGCCAATCCTGTTCGCGCAAAACGATGTGCAAACAGTAATGTCGGCCAAAACACAATGAAATTTTAAAAATAATGCAGTAAGCACATAAAAAAAAGAAAAAAATGTACTCACTATATTTTGCTGGAATATCCTCACTTTGAGGTATACAGAATTATCTAATAGCATCTACAAATATTGCTTAAATTTATCCTAAGAAGAAAACCTATCAGAACCGGGAATGGATTTTAGAATAAGGTTTAGGGTTATAATAAATGGAACAACATCGCCCAGCTTGGCGATAAACTTGGCAAGAATTCAAGGGATACCCTCAAGTATAGTCTAAACAAATAATTTGTTTATATACAAGAATGAAATGTTTTGTTTGTATTTCGACGAATAAACAAGATTCAACAATCGAGAAATGGTAGTAATGAATTTCAGGCACAAGTTATAAAACGTCTTTATAATGATCTCCAGTTATCTCTAAATCATATAGCGTTAGTTTCTTTTTTAAATGAAAACTAAGAGTCTTTTAAATAAATGATTAAAATTTTACTTCTGTTTTTTTTAAAGATATATTATAAAAATAAGTGTGAGTTTGAAAATATTTTTAGAATCATTGGACATTTAATGAACAACATTTCTTACAATCTCGCCTTCTTGACCGAGCTGACCGTCAGAAGCCTTTGCACTTGCATTTGACTTGCTCCATAGGCCGACAGAGTTGTAATAAAACCATATATAAATATATTTATGAATGTATATCGGGCGGTGAAGCTCATGGAAAACCTAAAAAACAAATTCTAATATAAGGCACAAATAAGAAAGTTCTTTTAAGCTTAAAACATTTTAAAAATATCTTATTCATTAAATCAATAAAAGAGAAAAACTTCTTATTAATTTATAACATGTTAATTATTACGTTATTAAAATATTCAAAACCAGTATTCTTTGATAAAAGAGCAAATACTCTATCTTGGATGACATGGAGCTTTGTTTTAATTTTAGAATTGCTTAAACCATGTGTAATTTTTCATCTTAAGTTATGAAATTTTAGTTAAGTTTTTTATTAGCATATATATATAAACTGATAAATTCTATATGATACTTTATAGAAATCAAAGTATTTTATCTAAAAATGAATTGCTTTAAATATATCCTAGTCATTAGTTTCTTGAAAAGGACTATTAAATTGTTTAAAAAAATTATCACTTAAAATTTTTCTTTTCAGTAGCAGTGGTGAAAACTTAATTTTACTTAAAGTAAAGTTACTTTAATAAATTGAATAATTAGTTCGAAGAAATTTTGAATATGAGTATTGTGTATTCAATAATCAAGACTACCCTGGGACGACGAGTCTTCCACCTTCACTAGATCTTGCGAAAACTGAACCTAGTCCTCCCACATCCAAACATCCTTTTATTACCATGACTATCATTCCACCGTACATGAGCAATGCTTGAAAAACATCAGTCCAAAGTACAGCTTTCATACCACCCTAAAAAAGATAGCACGACTGTGTTATTTTGGTGTAACCAATATTGCGGGAACTTTACAAATTAAAACAGTAGATAAACAAGAATCGGGTATGTTGAGGTTCCATTATTGTAAGATTTAAGGCGTAGATGCCGTATAATCCAGGATGCCAAATTCTGAGTTTGGGGATTTTTTTTTTTTGGCAGATTTTGTTATGTATGGGGCAACCTGGTTTTTTTAAAGTCATAGATGAAGACTTATAAGAATTAAGCAGAAAATTCTATTTTGGTAACCCTAGTATTTAAGTTTGCGAGACGTCACAATATACGTCATCTTGGCAACATTTGTTTGTCGCCAAAAATATTCAGAATCGTGGATTATACGGTACTGTGGTGAGATTCGGAAATGTTAGAAGAATTCCGAGGAAACCCAGATTCGTTTTTTTAAATAATTGAATGACAGAGATAAATTCAAAACAAAAATACAATAAAACTTAATAATTTATTTTAGTAGCTTAATTACAAAAAATATTTACACTTACAATCAAAACATTCTTGATTAAATAATTGAGATTCTAACATTATTATTTGTTTTATGACAATTACACATTAATATATCATAACTGAGTGTGACCAGACGGACAAGGAGCGAGAGATCAGACTCACCCCTTTTAGAAGTAGCAGTGTGGTGTTCCCTAACATCTATGGCATTACCGGCTCAGGATCTCGCTTGGCTTGCTCATTGCTCATGAGCTTTCCCTCTTTTCTCTGCTATCTCTCCTCAGACTTTATCGTCTCTTCTTCTATTCATCTATTTGTCGGACATCTGCAGCTCCATTCAGGAAAGTCGAGGCAGGGCTCCTACTGGACAGGGCAGTTATACTCCGTTTACAACTAACATCTTCTTAGCTTCTTATTATGCTCAATGAGGACCCAGTCCTCAATTGTGGACTCCTTTTCTATGTCGTGCTTCTCTGGGGCTTCTGTGAGTGTTCTCTGTGTCTTAGATGCAGTTTTTAATACTCGTCTTAGCTCCTCCTCTTTACACCATTGGTTTCCCAAAGTTCCATACTACCTCCTACACTTCTATGGAATAGGTCAGAAATCTCTCCCCCTCAATACCGACTGGTCAGATTTACAAATAAAACATATCATAAAACAAACTTTCCTTGCAATTTTATCAAGACCAATCATCCATCTATTCCGAAAGGAATAATTTATTCCTTTATTGCACTTGTCTCATTGTGCCAATTTTTATTACATCCTTTCCTTTATATTATTACAGCTTAGTTTGCAAGGAAAAGAGGAAACTCTTAAATTTAAAGTGCAATAAAAATGTACACATCTATTTTCTCAGGGTTTGGTTATGTCGTTTTACACTACGACATATGGCATCTGTTCCGGGATTATATATAAATTAATAACTGTACACATAAATTGGGCCTAAATCTATTAAACTCATTAATGATTTTAACTAATAGTAAAGTATAAATAAGGATCTTAAGTAAAATATTTATTGTAAGATCCATTTTTATTATCTTACCAGTGTGCAGTAAAAGGTGCAAACTACTCCCACAGATATGACAGACGTCCAAATGGAAAGGCTGGTAACGGCGCTTAAGGCGAGGGCGGGCGCATATAAAACAACAGCTATATACAATATCTAAACATAAAAAGTAACTTGTATTGAGTGCAACAGTGAAAAGATTTTAGTATTGTTACTAGAATCATTAAAATTTATCATTTTTTATATTCATTACCATATATTCGTTATAGTCTTACCATTATTTTATATTCATTAACTTTTTTATGGTTATTATCTGATATTTATTATCTTTTTAGATACCATTATTAACTGATATTCCACAGATGTCCAGCTAAAACCTGGGGCAACGGAGTAAAGTCAGTCTTCTACCCTTGGGTTCTGCCTTGGGTGCTCCAGGTACTCTGTACCAACAGAAGCTGCTCTTACACCCCACTTTTCATGAATCTTGGGTTAGAAAGTTTTGATAATTCTCTGGTACCACAAGGTCTACCCTCTCTGTCCCAAATATCGAGTGGTTCCATTCAGTGCATTGGGTGTGCGAGAGGAGACATGGAGTTGACACCGGAGGTGGTGCTTGAGAGACTATTTTTGGATTTATGGGGCTGGTGTGATTATACTGTCACGCCAGTCGGGGATAAGCAACAACAACACTGGTATTCATTATCACTAAGTTTAATGTATATTATCCCCTTTAAGACCATAATTTTGTGAGAGACAAGTCATGTACATATATTTCAAATATAAACTATTTTTACAATTATGGAATATACATCAGAGGGAAATTATTTGTATTTGTTTATTATTATTGCCAATGTTTCTTTCATTCAAATTTTTTCCATACAAGAAAAACACAAGAAAAATTTTTTCCTATATGAACAATAAAAAGATACTTCTAAAATTAAAATATTGCAAGAAGTGTAGAAATCTCTTTAACGTTTCCGGAATTTGTAAATAGATACTTATAGGATAGTTTGGTTTGTTTGGTTTGTTTGTCGCTCAACGGTCATATTTTGCACACGAGGGCTAATTAGACCGGGACTTACGGCTTAAAGTGGATTCCGAACCACTACAAACATCCATACCCAAGGTGGGATTCGAACCCACGAACTGTTGAACCGAAGGCAAGAGCGCTAACCATTCGGCTGCCAGCTCGGCATACTTATAGGATAGGTAAATAGAATAGGTAAACAGGAAATAGGAACTTCAGGAATAGGTAAATAGAATAAATTCTAAGATTGGAAACTCGAGAAAATGCAGAGAAATTTCAAGTAAATTTTTGAGCAATAATCATTTACATAAAAATCATGTTTACACTTTTAGAAAATTTTGACAGATTATTTTAGTTTGAAAATTTATGTTATTTTATTAGCTGAATAACAAATTAGAATTTTCTCAACTTTCATCAGGACTTTTTTTTATCAAACATAAGAAATTCCTTTGTAACCCTGAATGAATAAATATGTAAATTGTAATTATCGTATTTGTCCAACTGCAAAACACAGAATTAATGAATTCATGATGTTCGTGAAATTTAAATTTTTTTCTAATGAAACTGCAGTTATAAAATATATTTTGTTTTTACAAACCGTTTCAATATTACATTAATCAATATTTTTTATATTGATAAAATATTAAATTAAAAAGGATGATCTAGATTACTAAATTTTTTATATATTAAATCTTTTTATTTCCTATAAATATTATATCTTTAAAATTAAAATATTAGCCCTAATATTATTAATTGGAAAATTTTTAAGCTTAAACACTTATAAATATTAGGTCTAACGGAAAGTTCTGTCCGTTGGTCGATGACGTTAATATCATATCAGAACAAGATCTTTTTGTGACATCATAGGAAATAGCAGAAAACTTAATTAAGCTCATGAAACCATTTCAAACCCTATTCGGAAGATAGGATTGGTGTGGAACTATTCAAAATGGAAGCAACATGAATAAAGTAAGAAGAATTTTGATGACCGGGTCATCACTCTGTTAGTTCGGTTGGTTGGTTGGTTGGTTTGTCGCTCAACGGTCATTTTTTGCACACGAGGGCTAATCAGACCAGGACCTACGGTTTAAAGTGGATTCCGAACCACTACAAACACCCATGCCCAAGGTGGGATTCGAACCCACGAACCTCTGTTAGTTCTGAACAAAATCGAGCCCCTCTTGAACTGGATAACTGGGGATGAAAATTTCCTACGAAAACATTGTAAGGAAAAGGATAAAATTGTCCTTAAAACCTAGCCCTTCTAACTCTAAAACAAATTCGAATCCGAATTAGATAACGTATGTTTATAGTGGAACATTTAAAGACCAATAAATTGTGAGCATTAAAAATTGAACGAAAAGCTCAATTCGAAAAAATATTGCTAGCTACTGGATAATTTACAGAAATCAGTTCAAGAAAAGATGTCAGCAATGTTTCAAGAAAGAGTTAATCAAAAAAAAATTTCCTAACTAGGCTAGGAAATTCTGTTCCATACTCTAAATTCCTCGGAATCATCACTCACCAATTATCACTTGTTTTTGTCCTAACAGTATTTTTTGAAGGGACAAAATTTAAAAAATGAAGATATCAGTCAAGTACTGTTTCTATTTTTTGCCGACCGATGGCTGAGTGGTTAGCGCTCCTGACTCCTGAGCTGTGGGTCCTAGGTTCAAATCCTGGATCGGGCATGGATGTTACTTTCTTTCTCTGTTCTCTCAGTGTTTCTCTATCCTTTCTTCCGTGATGTATGAATGTGGCCCACCCTATAAACGGGTTTGTGGTGGTATGAACAGGGCAACGCTACTCGCCTCCGTGACTTGGTTCACAGGTGCCCGCTGGGTAACGACAAATGAGTAGCAGTTTCTGGCCTTGTTGTGGCATAGGGTTCAACCCTCAAGTGCCCGCCGTTAGAAAAAAATTTTTGCATGAAAAGATGTAATATTTTTCAAAAATAGGATGCATAAATTACTCTCACGCTGGCAAAAAGTCGTTTTTAAATCATATAGTTGCTATTATTATTAAAGTTTATTTATGTTACGAACACTTTCTATTTTGTTTTATTCCAAAAAATGGAATATAATTTCCGGTAGACGTAATAATTTGCTCATAAACCAATCCATAAGCGGAAAGCAAGAAATAAAACTTCTATATCTTATATAAGCAGGTTTATAATATAGTTGATATTCCATGTAAAGTCTGTGCTTGCATGTTTCTTATAATTAACCTAAATTAAAGCAAGCCGACCAACTTGTCTAGTGGTCAGCGTGCCTGACTACGGATAAGGAGGTCCTGGGTTCGAATCCCGGTTCAGGCGTGGATGTACTTTCTCTCTCTATCTATCCTGTCTTTGTCCTTTCCTTGTACGAATGAGTTGTGAATGGTTGCCTACTCTATAAACGGGTCCCTATGGCATGTGTGTACTGAGGAAGTCGGACTCCACACCAAAATATGGTTCAGTAGGAAAAGTGGAGCAGTGCACCCCATGTTGGCAGTCTAGCTGGCACACGACAATGAATGAATGAAATTAAAGCAAAGTTAAGAAAGTACCATATACAATTATCCTCACTGGAGCCAAGAGGTAGGGCACCTTTCTTCTGAATATAAAAGATACTCAGATTCCATCCCAGCCACTATTGAACAACGGGAGATAGATGTTGTATTTGTGTTTTTCGCATGCACATGTCTGAGACTGTTCGCTGCGCCTGGTTGGTTAGGGCGTCGTTCTCATTATCGGACGGTAGTGAGTTCGAATCTCGATTTAACTGAAGGTCCGTCATGTTTGTTAAAAGTAGCTGGGGCACATTAAAACTGGGCGTGGTCGCAATATCCTCCAAGTGAAATGATACTTCCTGGAGGTGGTAGGCTAAGTATTGGGAGTCTTCTGCTTGGTCAAAATCACGCAGATTCCACCCGAATGAAATTATCTAACTGGTAGAGTCCAACTTTAGGCTAGATGCAGGGGAGCAGGCTGGTGCAAACACCCAACAGTTAAAAAAATTGCAAATAAATTATTCCCAATGAAAAGACTGACATGTTTCAAAATAAAATTTTCGTTGCTTCGGAATTTTAGTTTGAAAAAATAAATAATGTAAATGAAATTTGTTACGATCGTATCATTCATAATTTATAAAGGGGCCGTGGTAGCCTAGTGGTTAGGGTATCGGCCTAATATCCGGAAGAACGGGGTTCAATTCCCAATGCCGCCAAAGACCCACCCAGTACATGAGATATACGTGCTCGTTAAACCTGTGGAATCGAAAGTCCTGTGGTCGGTCGTTGAGCAGTTACCATGGGTGCAATGGTCTGGAAAAATTTCCACCCCCTTCAGATCAATGTCAAAATTGAGGGAGGGGATTCTCTGGTGGTGCCATCTATCGGAGGAGAG
Source organism: Latrodectus hesperus (assembly GCA_037975125.1). Lineage (NCBI taxonomy): Eukaryota > Metazoa > Arthropoda > Arachnida > Araneae > Theridiidae > Latrodectus > Latrodectus hesperus. The sequence goes on from CM075853.1 coordinate 3,596,871, forward strand.
CAAAGACGTACTTTCACCTTCATGGTGCTCTGATTAAAACGAAAGACGCTCCCTATTGAATGAAATTCGCAAAGGTATAGTAAGCTTGGCTTGTCCAAGTGTCATAAGTAACAACAACAACAACATAATTTATAATAAATAGCAGATAGAACATATTTAAAAAATTATGGGACACTAAAATTGAAATTAAAGTACAAATAGGAATTATTTCACAATATTAAATCTGTTATTTGCTCGGTTGAATAAATATTTTTTGATTTATTAGTTATAAAACGCAGTTTGGTTATTAATAAAATATTTAAAAGAAAGATTTTTTAAGTGTTAAATTTCAGAGTATTGTTTAAAATGTCAGAGGAACAGATAAAAGGCAGCACAGGATATTTGATTGTTCAAATAGTAAATTGCTTAAATACGAGACAGTAGAGATATATAACGAAACTAATATATATAGAAGTGTTCTCTTTCACTTTATATAATTATTTAAAGTATAGCAGACTCCAAGATATTTAATATTAAAGAATTATATTGAAATAGCATTTTGATATCAAGTTCTTTGCATATTAAGTATCTTATGTTCAACATATGTTTTTCAGAAATGAAAAATTAAACATTTTGAAAATTAAAATTAAAATAAAGAGATAAATTCTTAATTACTTAATTTAAAATTTTTTAACTATTATTTGGCAAAATTTTAAGTTTTGCATAACTTGAATGATATTTACTTCAACTTTCCAATTATTTTAAGCGTAAATTATTTTTCAATATAAGATTTTAATTTTATTCTAATAAAAACTTTATTTTTTATACCTTACACATAATTATGTTTAACGTAATATTGTTTCTCATTTTTCTGAGTTTCAATATTTAAAAATTTTTATATTTATTAGCATTAGAAATTTTTCTTACCGCCTGTATAGAAAAACTTAAAGAGCAAATGATGCGCAGAATCCTTCCGAATCTTTTCTCTAGATACTGAAATAAAAAATAAAAATTAATGAAATTACTGAAAACGCATAAAAACACACAACCATTTACAATTACCTTTTTTTACATATTAAAGTTAGTAAAATAATTGAGAAGTTGTGAATGCGTAGAAATCCCACAATTAAGAAAGAAAAATTAATTTTCATTTCAAAACAGTTAAAGAATGTCTAGAAAGTTGTGCGTATCAGAATGAACTTAGTAAACATTTATAGGTTACTTATTTATATATATATCGGGCCGTGGTAGCCTAGTGGTTAGGGTATCGTCCTTCCATAAGGAAAGACGGGGTTCGATTCCCAATGCCGTCAAAGACCCACTCAGTACATGCGATATACGTGCTTGTTAAATCTGTGGAAATGAAGTCCTGAGGTCAGTCGCTGAGCAATTACCATGGGTGCAATGGTCTGGAGAAAATTTCCTCCCACTCCAGATCAAAGACAAAATTGAGGGAGTGGATCCTCTGGTGGTACCATCTATTGGAGGACTCTTAGATCAAAGCCGTACTTTAATCTTCTTGGTGCTCTGGTTAAACACACCCTTCCAACTTAACTAAGCATAGTCGTCAGCTTGCCTTGTCCAAGTATTATAAGTAACAAAACAGATTCGGATTGTCTGAATTCAAAGTGGGCACACAGAATTGTATGTCCAATTTGAATTCAGACACTGGATGGGTACACAGAACTGTATTTAACAAAATTGAGGGAGTGGATTCTCTGGTGGTGACATCTATCGGAGGATTTAAGAAAAGAGCAAAGACGTACTTTCACCTTCATGGTGCTCTGATAGAAAGACGCTCCCCATTGCCAAGGCATAGCGAGCTTGGGTTGTCCAAGTGTCATAAGTAATATATATATTTTTCCAATGACGGGCGCTTGGGTGACGAACTTTATACCACAAAAAGGCCAGAAACTGCTACTTATTTGTCGTTACCTAGCGGGCACCTGTGAACCAAGTCACGGAGGTGAGTAGCGTTCCCGCGCCATACCACCACAAACCCGTTTATAGGTTGGTTTGGTTTGTTTGTCGCTCAACGGTCATTTTTTGCACACGAGGGCTAATTAGACCGGGACTTACGGTTTAAAGTGGATTCCGAACCACTACAAACATCCATTCCCAAGGTGGGATTCGAACCCACGAACTGTTGAACCGAAGGCAAGAGCGCTAACCATTCGGCTGACAGCTCGGCAAACCCGTTTATAGGGTGGACCACATTCATGCAACATCACAAGAGAAAGGACAGAAAAACGTAAAGAGAACAGAGAAAGTAACATCCATGCCCGAATCGGGATTCGAACTCGGGACCCACAGCTCAGGAGCGCTAATCACTCAGCCATCAGTCGGCTATTTAGTATATGTATATTATTAAATATCACCAAAAACTATAGATTTGATCACTCAGATCAAAACTAGTTTGTGTTGATTTGTTTCGTTATTCATCGCCTATTTTTTTTCTACGGGAACCAATTGGAATAGCACTTTCAGTCTAAAGTGAAAATTTTACAACCTAGAAATAGGTTAGAATTGAACCCAAGAACGGTTGAACTGATGATCAGTGGCTAAGCACATATTATCAGTTCGGCTCATTTTGATTAGAAAAAATGTCGCATTAACATAACTAAATAACAGTTTTTATGTTTTGTAATATCTTGAATAACAAATCATAATTTAAAAATTTTCTCATAATAGTTATTTATTTGCTTAAGATTGATATTTTTAAAAGTACATTTCATAAGTTATATACTAATACATTGTTAAATTTGGAAGAATATAAATATATGGAGGTGATAAATGCAGAAAGACAAAAGGATTTTACGAAAAGTGTGATAACGTTTACAATCAGCAGATATAACTATTAGACAACAAATTTCTGTGATTAAAATGATAGAAATGATAGAAAAGTTAGGGGGAATTTGAGCAAATTGAGAAATAGAGCAAATGACATTGATAATTCAATTTCCAATTCAACTATCAGTATTAGTTTTAAAATTTCTCAATTTAACGGATTGGTAAATTTTTAATTAAAGTTTTATAGGTTATGGAATACACAATTTAAAAATCTTAATGCTGTGACATTCTGTCCTTGACACAAAGCACATTTTTATTCACCTGAAAACGAAATTAAAGTCATTATTTCTTCATTACTATTCAATGTTTAATACAAAATTTTATTTATTTAATGAAAAAAAATAGTTTATATTTTAATTGACTTGAAATACGTACGCGCGTGCGAAATACTTTTAATATATTTATGGAAACAAATACCGCTACAGAAAATAATTAAAAATGTTACTATCATTTATTTTTAAATAGAAAAGATTATTAAAAAATGAGGGGAGATATTCATTAGAGTACATTAGATTCACTTTTTTCCTCTGTAATTAATTTACTAACGGTTATTTGTTCCTGTGCATATTTTAAGTATATGTAGTATTCCTGTATACATTGTTGTCTATATTTCTATACCTATTATGAGCATATCATAAGTGTATATATTTTTAAGCATCTAATAAAACATTTTGGAAAATTAAGTATATATTATATACAATTATTAAATTGCAAAATTTAATTAAGATACAAATTTTAAAGTAATTTTTTTAACTTTATTATTAATCAAATTTAAGTAAAATGCGCTATTTTGCATTCGCAAGATTCAAATATATATATATATATATAGTATATATATATATATATATATATATGTTGTTATAAAAATTTATTCTGAATACACAAAATGGAATTATCTAGAGTCTGAAAGAATTACAAAATTAAATACTGATTATATTTGATGTCAGTAATTATTCAGTGCTGAATATTTTATACCTCTTAAAATCAATATTTGATATTAAATACACTGTCATTTAAACAATATAATTTGAAATATACATTTACAAATACTATTTGTTAAAGGCAGCTTCCATACTCAAATTTCCATTTTAACTTTGCACAGAAACCTGAAAATATGTTTCAAGTAACATAATACCTCTGGGACTATGTTACTTGATACCTCTGGAACTTATGTTAAAGTTGATTCCAGAGCCCCTACAAAAAATCTACAGATCATTACAAATATCTACTCCCGAAGTGGGAAGCGAACTCGTGAACAGTTAAAGTGAAGGTTAAAACACTAACATACCTAGTATTCAGCTGTTAGTTCGGAAATTTATGAAGATAATATCTTATTCAGCAGTATAATAAGTTTGAAGTCCTTCTATGGGTTTTGAATAAAATAAATTTGATAGGGGCATTTATTATGCATCTCGTATGTTTATATATAAATAGTACTTTTATAATAAAATTTTAATATCGATATTTTACTTGCATTTTTTTCTTAATTGTAATTGTTTTCATATTCATGACACTAAATTCATTGATATTTTAAAATACTTTTCTCTCTCTCCCACACACCCTACCCCCACGTACGTACGTAGGGAATGGGGTATGTCTGTATGCGTGCATGCATGTATGTTTGTATGCACACACTCACATACATATATATAAGAGCATGTACTACCGCTTTCTGTTATTATAAGTGCATCAGATAGTAAAAATATTAACTAATATGTAAATATTTTTCATACAACGTAAGTTTACATGTGCAGTTACTCAATATTACTTTTAATTCATAAATTATTATTATTAATTTTTGAAATTTTATATAATTTATAAGTTATAATTCTTGCTATCATTTTTAAATTTTAATTTATAGACTATTTTATTCAGTTTTAAATTATTATATATTCATCGGAAAATTATCTTTACATTCTGTAAAATTGCTAAATCATTATCATAAGCATATAAAAGCAAAGGAAAGTGAGATAGCTTAACATATACATAAAAAAATGTTGCAAATTTTCCACTAATTCTGAAGCCTTCCTATGCCTGAATCGATTACATCTAAAAAAAATAGAAAGATTGAATAAAGTTATGAAATCAGGAACACAGCTGTTACTTGGAACAATGTTTTCAGCAGTTGTTATGTAAACAATGACAAGACTACATCTTGATACGTATGGTAAAATGAAAAAGTATACTTAAAGTTACTAAAGAATTACAAATAAAAGTAATTTGTAAAATTTTTTAGCAATTACCAAAACTTAATGAATTAGTTATAGAGACGTATTCCATGATTTTTATAAAAACAGATTATAGATTTACAACATTATCTGTCAATCAATTTAACATAAATATGTTCATTTTTTTGTCTATATGGTTATAATATACAACATGATAAAATTCTATTCAAGAGAAAAACTTCTGTAAATGCTCAAAATTCTTGATTATGATAAAAAATATAATCCCATCAAGTTTGTATACAAATGTCACATTGAAGTTTTCTCAAAGTGATATTAAAAATGCTTATTTGATTTGTTTTTAGACACGAAAGTTTTATTCTAACAAAAGGTGATTGCTCATAAAATAATCAAGATACATATTAATTGTAAAATAATTGTTTACTTTAGAAAGAAAAGTATGAGTCTTTATTCCTTGTTTTGCTAAATGTGGCATTGATTTAATGTAAATTGTTAAAGGAGACGTTTCTGAAGAGATTTTAGCCCTAAGATTTCCAAACTTTGAAGATATTATCTATTGATACTTGTTTTGTAATTGTCTGTCCTCTAATTTCCTTTGTAGTGTCATGGTCCTTGATCCACTTGATGCGACCTTCCCATTAACTGGGTTAGATCGAATTCTTGAATTGTAAAATTACAATCGCTGCAGATGTTGAAATTGGGCTGCAGATGATGAAATAAGAGACGGCATATTCTAATGTTAATTGATAGGCTATTGTTTCTGCTTGGAAAACTGAATTATTTTGATGAATTTTAATTTGAGATGTATAAATTTCTTGGAATTTCTCAAATAAAGTGAATGCTGAATATTTGAAGTTGTCTTACCCGTCAGTGAAGATGTAGGATCTTAATTCAGTATCCTTGCAGATTCCTTTATTAGTTAAAAAGAAATAATATAAAGTCTTTCACATTCATGCAATTTATTGAACAGCGTTTCAGACTTAGTTACAGCTATGCATTTGTTCAACTAAAAAAAAAAAACAATTTAACTTTCTTCGCTGAAACGAGACTTTAAACAAAATTGAGTTGTGTGTGTGTGTTTTTTACCATGCACAGCATCATACAGTTAAGATGCAACAGAAGAAGTCGAATGCTAACGGGCTATGTGTTGGAGTCGGTTCTATTACAGCAAGAGATTATCTTTCACACCATGTTTGTTAACTATGTGAAGCATTACGTGTTCTAGATTGAATAATTTAAAATTAATCCCAATCTGATGCTTGGAGGCTTTTTCCCACTACCCAATAGTAGCAATTACTCACATTATCAAATCAGTAGAATACGAATTTTCAAACTACCACAAGTTTCAGATTTCACAACAACCCTATTTTTAACTCATTTTATTCCTGTAATGGATCAAATAAAATTTTGATAACATACTTATTATTTCAAAGTAATAAAGAAAGAACCGACCTCGCCATTTCCTTTCAAATTCCACAAGTAATGCTATTAAAGTAATAAGTTGAGTGTTATGCATCGACTTTTTACATACGCTTCCCATCGAGTCTTGCCACTTCTTACAAGCCTTATTTGTAATGAAAATGAACACGTTTCAGATTTTCCCTGAATCTGACATTGTGTTGTTACTTTACAAGAGTTATGAGTACTTCAAAATGATTGGGGTTGGTTTTGTTTATTTATCACTCCGTGGATATTTTTAGATATACTAATTAGATACTAGAACTTAAATATATGTTTAAACTAAACTTCGAACAGCTACAAATACACTGGTGGCCACCGTAAATGCAACACCATGAAGTATTTCATGCAAAATTTTATGCAAATAACATAAAAGTTTCAACATGCATTCGCAAGCGGGGGTGAGATATGTAAATGATTAGAATTTCAGCTCAGACGCACATCACGCGTGCCTGTGGTGCCATTTTAAAGCTTGGAGATTCCGATGATTTCTGCAATTGTTTTTTTATGTGGTTTTTTCATAAAAAAATGATCAATTATGCCTGGTAGAAAACAGTGATCATTTTTTGATCAAGTATCCAAGTTCGAAAGAGGAAGGATAGTGACCTACCGAGATGGTGGATTATCTTTCAAGGAAATCGGTAGTCGTGTTGGACGAAACCGAATAACTGTAATGCGGATATGTGATCGTTGCATGCAAGTGGATGTGATCGACGGACCGACCTGTTAAATCGCATCAACCTCAGTGCACCATTTCACGGGATGACAGACAAATTGTGCACAAGGCAGGGACGGATCGCTCAGCCACATCACGAACCACAACACAGCACATTCAGTCTAACGCATCATCTGGTGTCTGCGCGTACTATTCGACACCGTTTACAGCATAGTGGTCTGTCCGCCACACGTCCATTGCTTCGTCAACCCTTGACGCAGAACCACAAGAATCTCCTCCGCCAATGGTGCGATGAAAGAAGGATGTGGAAGACAGAATGGAATGATATTGTCTTTACTGACGAATCACGCTTCTGTTGCAACACCAAGATGATCGCATTTGAATCTGGAGACACCGTGTAGAGAGGATGCTAAACAGCTGCGTTATGCACCGTCACACTGGTCCTGCACAGGGTATTATGATATAGGGCGGTATTGGGTATCACTCTCGCACTGCTCTATCACGCATGCCGGTACTTTAAACAGCCAGCGGCACATCTCTGAGGAGTTGTAGCCAAATGTCCTTCCTTACCTGCCAGGCTTGCCAACCGCCATATTTCATCCAGATAATGCGCGACCATACGTGGCACATATTGTCCAAGGGTTCTTCGTCAATCGCCAGATTGAATTGCTTCCGTGGCCTGCTCACTCTCTGGATCTTTCACCGATGGAAAACATGTGGTCCATGGTTGCTAAAGAATTGACCCAGATTACATTCCCAGCTACCACACCTGATCAACTTTGGCAAGGTGTGGAGGCTGCTTGTGTGGTCTGCTGTACCACAAGAACATATCCAAAGTATCTTTGAATCACAGCTGAGGCGTGTGGCAGCGGTGATCTCCAACAATGGCGGCTACTCTGGCTACTGATTTTGGCAAGAAATACACTTAACAGAAGTCTTTAAATTTAATCATTTGATACTTGGTCAACATGTTATCTACAAAATAAATTTTGTTTTGATATTTCTTGGTGTTGCAGTTTGATTGGCCAGCAGAGTATTTAACTACGTGAGAATCACAGCCACGTGATGTGGCCATGATGAGCAGAGGACTCAATCAGTAAAATATTTAGGCGCATTACGTGGAACTTCGTTCGAATCCATCACAAATTCCTAGTTGCATAATGCCACCCCTTCTAAGTAAGTTTCAATAACTTTTGGAGAAATCAAGCAATTACACATGAAGACATTCTTGCCAGGTGACAAAAATAGCATATTCCCAATATTTTTCTGAATATATTTAGCAGTTTATTAATTGCAATTTCCCCTATGCTTTTTTCCATAAATATGTATTATGAATTGAAAGATAAAATTTAAATTGAGAAAGTAAACATAGTATATGTGTTTTTTAATAAAGAATATTTGAATTAAATATTAAATACTTGAATGCAAGTGGAATAGCATAACATGTCTTATTTCCTCTCATAGGCAATTATTTTTATTTTCTTTATAAATCTAATCGATATGTTACGTATGATTAAAATTTTGCACCAAACTGCTTAGAATTGTATGAATCTAAATATTCGATTATATATTGATGTGATGGTTTGTTCGTCATTGTAATTCATTTGTTTACAAACGGGGTTTAATTAAACGGGATCCCACATCTTTAGGAGAGTTCCACAAACCCCTATAACATATTTATCCAAGGTGTCAATCATATCCACAAATTGTTGAACCGAAGTCCAGAGTTACATTTAGGTTATCAGCATGTAAGTAATATTTCACTTTTTAATAAAAATTTAAAGACAAAAAACTACTAATGTTATTTCCTTTTATAATGGAAAAAATAAGATTCTAATTTTATTTCATGCATTTTAAAGGTTTAGCAAAAATTTTAAAGCAGTGTTAAACTTGACTAATATATACACAGATAACCATGAAATATTAATTTCCTAATTTTGCATCGTTAGTTCTATGAAACATTTTATAAATGTTTAATTGTTATATAAGGTTTTCACAAAGATTTGACTTGATTGTTACATTTAGTAAAAAAATCTATTAAGTACCTATATAATTTAAATATATTTTAAGAATTATATTAATAAAATCTAGGCAATATTTTTAAATTAAAATTATGAACATTAAATAGGCTTAATGAGATCGTAATAGTAAATATATAATACAATGTTGTTGTTGTTGTTGTGTGCCAGCCAGGCTGGCAATATAGGGTGCACCGCCCCACTTTTCCACCTGAACTCATATTTTGGTGTGGAGTCCGACTTCCTCAGTACACACATGCCATTGGTACCCGTTTATAGGGTAGGCAACCATTCACTCCACATTCATACAAGGAAAGGACAAAGACAGGATAGATAGAGAGAAAGTACATTCATGTCCGATCCCAAGACCTCCCTGTCCGCAGTCAGACACGCTGACCACTAGACAAGTTGGGTGGCATACAATTTAATATAAAAGTAATTTATATTCCAGCATCATAGAAGAGATGTTACAGGAAACGTGAATACGAAAGAGTGTAAGAGGGGATCATACGAGATTTTAAAACAATATCTGCTTTAAAAGATTTTTGCTGTAGTTTTAATATTCATGTAAAATGTAACTAAAAACAACAGATTTATATTTATTTAAAAATGTTTAAGTAAAATATAATATTTGAGATTATTTTAAGAAAATTTACAAGATTTTTCTAAAAAAGTTAGGTATATGGAAATAAAAAAAAAAAAAAATTCAGCTGACTCGTTAACCTCTCTATTGTTACTTTGTTTATGAGATAGAGATTTTTTGGCTTAGAGCATGGGTTCACAAACTTTATTTTCGCGTGGACCACTTTCAAAGTTTTACTATTTTCGGTAGACCCCCTGCTGCTGCATTTCTATTGTATTCTCAAAACTCCTAAAAAATACCCTAAATTGGGGTTATTAAGAAGAAAAAAAGTAGCACATTTTCTTGTATCCTATTTATTAAAATAATACTTGTGGTTATACAAAATTATAAGCATTTATTAATACCAACAATCAACAATTGACAAAAACTCAACAATGAACTCTGAAATGTAAATCGACAATAAAAAATATTTTTAATGAGACGGATGTACTTGATGAATTGTGACAGCAAATTATCAATATTTGGCTTTAGTTTTACAAGAAGTTTTCTCAAATCTCCCCGTTCTGTTATATTCAATCTGCTCCCCCCTTTTTTCTGTTAACAGGTTGGTATAACGGCACTAAAACTTCAATTTTTTTTTTTTTATTATGAAAACCAAAACATTTTTCGTGGACCCATACTTACAACTTGTGAACCCCTGTTTTCTTTTCACGTCTACGTGGACCCCCGTGTGGTCTCCTATAGATCCCTGGGGGTTCACCTTTACCCCTTTGGGAACCTATGGTTTAGAGCGAAATCCAAATTTGCGGACATGAAATCCCACTAGAGTTGAGATTGAAATCCACATTTATTTTCTTGAACATTTAATACCAAAAATTTGACCATTTAGTAATCAGTGGGGAAAAAAGCATCAGTGGCATTATTGACCACAGATTCTCAAATGAAAAATAAATCATTGGCCAACATCATTCAACAGTCAGAAACGTGGAATATCTCAGCTAGTAAAAAAGGCACATGAATTATGAATGGACTTCCTTTTACGGATGAGAACTGATTTCGTGTCACAAGAAATTCTTAGCACCAAAAAGTTTGGAGAAATAAGGACAGCCTTATCTTAGATCAGAAAAAAATTGCATTGCGGTAGCCTAATGTGCTTGTCTTTAAGGGAATTGTGACGATCGGATGTAATGAGCACCAACTTTTTTTTTGCCGGAAATACTGTTACCTAATATCGCTTTTATCAGAAAGTGTTCCTCTCTTTCAGGGGCTTCTCGGAATAATTATTTTTAGGATAAAAACGCAACTCCTATCAGATTCTTCCCAGAGCGATTCTAGAAATGTGAAATACAATATTAAACGGATATTTTACAATACTTTTGAGGAAAAACAAGTTATTTTATTACAAAACAGTGTTCAAGTGTATTTGGAGTTATATAATTAATATTTTTATATTTTCCTATTATAATAGAAAGATAATAACTTTGGGATATTTTGCAGGTTTTATTGGCTTAACTTTTAGCAAATAATTTATTTCTGATAATATTGAAATGTTTTTTTTTATATTCAAAGTTTCATATATTTATAATCTCTTTAAAATTTATAAAAAATTAACTATGAGGATCATCCTCATTATTGACCACATACATTAAATGCATACAAAAATTAAGTTCAGGTGTGTTTCATTCTCTTTGATTACTCTTTTTAAAGACATCATCTAACTTGATTTTGAATATTAAGTTAAATGAATTCCCAATGATTGCAGTTATTTATGTCTAAGAAAGAGCTAAATTTATACGAAAGCCAAAATGTTAAGTTAGTAAACACTGTTTAAATGCGTACAGAAATTATGTTCAGGTGTGTTTCATTCCCTTTTATTGCTCTTTTTAAAGACATCATCTAACTTGATATTGAATATCAAGTTAAATGAATTCCGAATGATTGCAGTTATTTATGTCTAAGAAAGAGTTAAATTTTATTAAAAACTTTTTATTAATGAAAGTTTTATATTAAGTAGAGGTATTGTTGTAAAAATAAATTTTTATGATGTTCCATTTTTTTATTAATTAACTTAAAAGTGGTTTCCCTAAAAATCTTCTCATAGCAATCATTTTTACGTTATAGGCTAATATAATGCTTACTGCAATATTATACTTAAAAATCACTTAGGCGTCCTACTTGAATGCTAAAAATTTGCGATTTGACAATTTAGTTAAGAAATTTTAAATAAAAAATAATATATACCTGAGAATTTATTTTCAAAATATAAATGTCGTTCGGGATTTAGCATGAGACCTATACTCAAACCTTTTTGAAAATATTTTGCTTAAATAGTAATTTTAAATTTTCATTTTGTTTAAAAAATGTTAATTCTTCCATTTCATGACAGTTTTGCAAAAGTTTGATCATTTAAATTATTCCGTGCTTAATTACTGAAATAGTTTAATTGCCCTAAAACTTTAAGCTTCATTTAAGTTCGATTGAAAATGACTGGTAAGCCTAATATTAAAAATTGAAAAATTTCATTATGTAACTAAGCTGATTTTGTAATTTTTTATGAACAGTTTAATTAGTCGCTCTACACCCATTTTTGCACGCATGAAAACTATAAGCATTATTAATTAGGTTATTATAATCTCAGTATTGTGTTGTAAGTCCAAAATGGAAATCAAATCTTTGAATTGTTAAATTGATTTCTAGAACCGAGACAACTCAAATATTAGTCTTTCAATTTTTATTTAAATTAGGATATTTTTTAAAAATTAATGACTACACCATTCATTAAATACACATGGTGTCTGATTTGTTAGTTTTCATACGTTTATGGGTGCCTTTATCTGACAACTGACAAGCCGCTAAACAACGTTAGTCACCTCGATTGAGTTAATATCAAGTAACGAGGTCGACATCTGAGTTAGTACCTTTTTCCGTGCTACACTATATTAATTGAAGGAAATTGGGAATATGACCTATTTCACATTTCTCAATCGCCATTAGTGAACAAAATTGATCTTCGATTGGGTCTGGTATAGAACTCATCACCACCAGATCACGAGAAAGACATTTGACAGCTGGGTCACAGTGGTTTCCATGTGTCGTCTGAATGACATCAGAATACTCAAAAATGCGTTGATGAGTTATAAAATTAGGTTACAAATAAAAATTATTAACAGAATTGCACAGTGTAATTTCTAATTTCTAAATTGAAAAAATGAATTCATCGTTAATTTCAACAATATTAAAATTGTGCATGGTAACTCATATGTGGGCCAAGGTCAACAGTACACATATCTATTTTCCTGACCAAGGTCCTTGAAGTGGAAGCATATGCCCCAGTTAGGTCGTCGGCCTTGAGCGAAATCTTCCATGTGCTTCTTAATTCCCAAGTGCACTTAGTACTCAGTATATCAACCCACCGAAGGGATGAAAGGCTGAGTCAACCTTGCCCATTCAGAGAATCAAACCTACGATCTGTACCATGAACGCGAAGCGCTACAACCAATCCACGGGTTGGTTTGTTTGTCGCTCAACGGTCATTTTTTGCACACGAGGGCTAATTAGACCTGGACCTACGGTTCAAAGTGGATTCCGAACCACTACAAACATCCATGCCCAAGGCGGGATTCGAACCCATTAACTGTTGAACCGAAGGCAAGAGCGTTAACCATTCGGCTGCCTGCTAGGCACCAATCCACGGGGCTTGGGTGAACTATATTAACTTTGCTTAATGTAAGAGACTCATATTTTGAAACTCGACTCTACTTACTTTTACAATCAATTATCTAAAGAGTATATACGAGGAATAAGGGATATTATAATAGTTATTATAAAGCGATTATTTACAAATATCTGTGAGCAATGACCAATAAATAAATTTCATACAGGAACAGCAACTATTTTAATTCTTTAATTAAATAAAGCATATAATTAAAGAATGTGTGTGTGTGAGTCACATTTCTTCAAATTAAAATTACCTGTGCACGCATTTTTTAAGGAATGATTGCAATACTTACATTCGATAAACAAAAAATATAAGTCTTTGTTTAACAAATCTAATAGTTTATATCTTATATAAACTATATTCAGACAATAAATACAAATGGATATTCTATAATGTATGAAATATAATTATGGCGCTCAAAATGCTCAGCATAGAAACCACTAAAATATTATTTGCAGAAACTTAAAAAATCCTGCTAGATGCTTACAAAATATAAATGGGAATCAAATCTTTATTATCTAATGAAGCAATTTCTTAAAAAATACTCTTTTTGTACTCATCAGGACTTTACTTTCCATTAATTTTTTAATTAATTAGGATCCAGGGCAAAAGCATTTTTTGGAGGGCCCTCTGCTTCACAAAAAACTTTCTATTCGATTTGGAAAGCAATTCTATTTGATAAAAAAAAAACTTAAATTTTCCATTCGGTTTGGGAACCCCTAATGGGGGGATCCAAGTCAAATGCAAAGTATGCCCCAGTCTTATGTTAATTATCAAGCATCCAGACATCAAACGAAATGAGTAGAAGGAATATATTGATATTTCGTTAAGTAAGGAATTACAGAATCACCTCTAATTAAGGATATCATATGTCAGAAAGTTATAAATTTAAATTTTTAATTTAAAAAGTATAGTTTTAATAAAATGAAAACAATCATTGATCACATTTTCTATTTGTTAGATTTGAACTGTTTCTTACTTTGATACTTAAAAATACTTTAGTTAGAAATATATTTAAATTCATAATTTATATATATATATATATATATATATATATATATATATATATATATATATATATATATAAGCTTTAAAATTTTCATTTTATTTCCATAATGACACTTTCTGCTGCTGTCTAAGAATAATTTGACAGGTATCTTCAGTTTAAGGTGTTAATTTGTGCCTCATTAAACAGTATTATGTACAAAGTATAAAACAGCAATTGGAAACATTTTTGTCAAGTACCGAAAAAATTTTTTAATGTTTGAAGTATATAGCTCTTGGGAAAATGTATTTTTACATAACTAAAAACTTGCATGCATTCAGAATCATACACAGTATACAGAATTTTAATTAATTTTATTATTATGAATGCATTCATAAGCTTAATATATTTGACAGTAGTTACCTTATCATTAATAATAACGATATATATAATAAATATATATGTATATATATAATTATTTTGCTATGTTTTGGTCTGTCTCTTAGTGGATATTTTTTGGCACACATGATGACTAACTAGATCAAGATCTATTGCTTAAAGTGAATTTCGAATCGCTACAAAACTTCGAGGTGGGAATCGAACATGCGAAATGTTGATATAAAAGTAAAAGTGCTTCGGCTGCTAGCTCAACTTTTTTACCGCAGATTTCAAGTCTTTTTATCTTCATTAATACAGAAACTTCCTTAATATTAAATATTGTGATGAATGCTTCATAATTTAACAAAACCATTAATATTAAGTAGAATTATATTTATTGCCATGCATTCCTCATTATTTTGATATTATTTTACCCTTACTCTTTTCTTTCAGAGCAAATTAAGAAAATCAATGTCGTTTAAGTGAAACTGGAAGTCAGGAATAGTTATATTTGTATTTTGGTGAATCACAAAGACAATGATAAAACTATTTTCATTATTAAATACTGGACACTTTAGAAGAGTGACTTAAAAAATCGGTAGTCTCACAAACTTTTTGTAAAAGCCTCTACACAAGTGGTTTGGGTAAAATCTCATAAAGCGAGTACAAAGAAACTCAATGACTCATGTAAGCTAATACAAACGAAATGTTGTCAATTGTGCACCCAAACTCAATTATATTTATTGCATTTTGTTTCTTCATCAGGATCAGTTTTTGCACCAGATGTCCAATTCAAGCAACATCTATAGTGTGAAGATTCCATAACACAACCAATGAACGAACTTTTACGGCAGAATACTTACGACTAACTCTTTTTTTAAACTGTGCGTGCTAACACTTCAGTTTCCAATTTAAGGCTCTTTTTTTAATATCTATTAGATTTCTATAAGTAATTAAATCTTAATTGTATCATTTTTAGTATCTCCATTGAAACACTCCATTTTTCCATTTTAAATATCAGCATAAGTAAATTTTATTTTAACTTATTTTTAATACTTCATGCTGTACGATTTTATTGATTTCAATAATTTTTATGAATTCTAGAAAAACAAAGCCGATTTGAACAAAGGGAAAACAAAAAGATTAGAAAGTGAAGCCATAAATAGGGCCACTTTTAATTAATACATTTTGAATAAAAAAAAGAATGAGATAATAATTCCCAATGAAGCAAATTTGTTATTTATATCAATGAAAAGCTCTAATACCACGTATTTAATATTCAAAATAAAAATTTTAAAACGTGTTCCCAAGTTAAGAATTTTTAAATTGATATGAATATCCAATTATTCAGTTATCCTTTTAGAGATTCAAAATATTAACATTTACCATTCTAAAAGTAAATTTTATAATTTTAAAGTTTTATGACTTCTATTTGTTAAAAATTCAGCTATAGAAATTTTATATTTCAACTGCTAATTTAGGATTTTATATACAAAATTATGAAACACACATAAGAGGTCTTACTATATATTCTGATTTTTTTATATTACAGTCAAAGATTTTTGATTAAAAAAATTACAGATATTTGATAAATTTATCAAGATAAGGAAGCAATAAATTAGAAATATTTATAAGCATACATTCCGACTAATTATTGCAATTTCAAAATTTTAATTGATGGAATGGATTAACGTAAGCAAGATGAAAAATAGGCTAGTACATTTCGTAAATTGGTTTATAATACATATTATTATTATACATAAGAGATCTTACTATACGTTCTGAAATTTTATATTGCTATCAAAAATTTTTGATTTAAAAAAAAATACAAAATATGACAATTTTATCAAAATAAAGAAGCAATAAATTATAAATATTTAAGAGAATATACATTCTGACCAATTGCTATAATTCTGAGATTTTAATTGATGGAATAGATTAACTTGAGCAGAATGAAAAATAAGCTAGTACTTTTTGGGAAAAACAGTTTATAACGCGTTACAGGTAAATACGAATGCAAAAAGCAATTGGATTCTTATAACATCCATTTCAATTTGTTTGCTTGTGCTTAAAAACACTTACAAAATTTTGTTTTTTAAATTTAAAATACAAATATATATGCAACTTACTTCGTAGGTTGTGCTGGCATTCGTACTGAAGAAAACAGGAAGAAACAAAAGTCCAGCTGCAATTGCTCCAGCGGTGTTCCCCAAGATGATGAAAGCAAAGTGTGTACCGTAAACATACATGTCCGACGGCACCCCCAGGTATGTTATAGCAGAGTTCCCACTTGCCATGATAGAGAACGCCACAGGAAAAACAGACATATTACGGCCAGCCAGGAAAAACTCCTGGGTTGTTTTCTGCTTGCCGCCGGAAAATCGGAAATACAATCCTATTCCGGAAGAAATCAGCAACATCACAGCAATCACAAAATAGTCAACGTCCCCCAGAGTAATCTGTTGGCTGGGTAACGTATAATTGCTCAACATCGTTCCATTCATGGCTGTTTATACCGTAACCACGCTTACAGTTCAATAACTCACAGCTACAGTTCAATGCTAGAGTAACGGTAGTAAGTTGTTTTTGCTATTCAGCCAACTTTTCTCGCCGTTTTATTTTGGTATGTTTTTTTGGCGTCTACTACAAAATAGTTTTCCGTTTGAAAGTAAGGAAATAGACTTATCAGGAGTGATTTCTTTTTACTAACATAATCGCAAACTATTTAATATTTGATTCAGTTAAAAATATACAAAACTGGGAATTTTTTCGAAAAGTGTTTAGAAGCGGGGAAATTTTCGATATTAAATTCACTTCGCGATTTTATTAAACATAACAAATAAATTTAGAGAAAAAAAATAGGATTTCAAATTATATTAAACTTACAAATAAAAATTTAATTTCTAATATTCCAAGAAATAAGATTTCAATCAATTTAACTGCTTCGAGTTAATTATTAATCCTAAATTTTTTTTAAATAAATCTAGATATTTACAAAAATTTAATTAATTTCTATATAATATTAATAAAAAAGAAATTAAATTTTATATTATGTGAATCATATTCTTAGGAATTCTACTGGCAAAAGAGTTTCGTACAACTTACTACCATACGCAGTTGTAAATTTTAATTTATAAATAACACAATCGGAGCATAATCTTCTCTTCAACTCTAGTTTCTAGAACTGAACGGGAGCAAACGATTTCCAGGTCTTTTTAAGCGAAGACTTTGCGAGCTCTGTTACGTAACTACATCGGCGACAGCACTGTTTATAGATTACCTGCGCGGAGGACTTTCATAGTTTTGTAAGGCGGGAAAAAGAATGATTGTCATCGAGGAAAGTCGCGCATGCGCAGTGCGAATAGACGATGGTATTTTGACTCGAGGGGGAGGGAAAGATGAGTAAAATTACTGGGAGGTATATAATTTCATAGAAACGCAGAGTAGTTATTACACGTTTCTGTGTAAGTCAGTCCTTTTTTTACCCTCCCATTTTCCAACACGGAATTTCGAGGAGACAGTTACATAATTTACAATGCTTATTTCTTGTACATCAGAACAAAACAGAAAATGTTTTTCAAGAAATACATTTTTCAATAATATCAAGGATTAATGTGCAATCACTTTTTGTTATGGAATAAATTTAGACAATATGTTAAATATAACTGATATGGAATTGATTGAGAAAACATACATATTTTTCTTCTTTAATTTTTTTTCTTTTTGCTTTCAAGCTTTAATTTTTTTTTTTTTAAACTTCAGTGAATGGTATATAAATTTTCTAATTTGTTTAAATATTATAGGTATTAATAAAATTATGTTATATTTCATATTTTTTAGTATAAGGAAAACTTTTTTTTTACAATAAATTAAACAAGTATTTAATAAATTCAATACCATTTGAACTTATAACTTCTGATTTTGCTTATATATAAATTTAAATTCGAAATAATTTCTTAAAATCTCAAAAACAAAAAAAAAAAAAAAAAAAAAATAGAAATCTCCAGTTATTAGAAATATTTTTCAACGTTAAAATTTGGAAACAGTGTAAAATTTAAGAAAAACTATAGTTACACTGTACAATTTCAGCAAAAATTAATATTAAAACATTAGATTGTCTTTAGGAAATTTCATCTTTTAAATTGCGCAATCTTACAATCACTCATTTTAATGCAAGGAAACTAAGAAATTGAAAAGAGCATTCCTAGCACTGATAATTACTGATAACTCTCTTTTTATGAGCAGAGAATTAGTATTGTGAATTATTATTCAATAAAAGATATAAATAAACTGTATTATATTTACTCACATTTAAGTTTTTTTTAAAGTAAGGAGGCCTAAATGTTGTAAAGATAAATTCATTTTTGGAAAATTTATATTTCTATATTCATAAAAAGATTGAAAATTTCAGACATTGGTAAAAATCTTTGTATATAATACTAAGCCCATTTATATATTATAAGTACAGAAAATTTAATCTTAAATCGAAGGGCAATTTGTTCTGTAATTATTTTCATTGCTTAGTACAAACAAGGTGGCAAAATATTTTATAAACACATAGATCTTAGCGAAGATAAGCTTTCGAACTTATCATATTTTTAGAAACACCTTACTGATATTGCATATTTGCAGGGGTGGTCCAAAGAAAAAAGTTTTGGCTTAGCAATCCATCACTGTCTTGTAGAAGGGGCTCCTTTGTTTTGTTTGTTAATAGCGAGTTCTTTATTATTTTTAGAAACTATAACGTTGCTACCGTGAACTTTGAAAAACATGAAAATGGTTATTAAAAAATTGGAAAATGAGATTTTTAAAATAGTATCCTTTCCAGCAAACGTGTTATATAAAAAGCCTTTCCTTTCAGAGTTCTCTTGCTATCTCTTACTTTAATTTTGCACATTGTAAAGAAATTTCTCAGTCTGAAAGTACCAAGATTTGTTTTCTGAGTATTGGGCATCTTATTTTACACACACTATCTCATCTATCTATTTTGGCGCACAACACCATATTTTAATATTCTCACAAACCTTATCGCCAATGCAAAATAATGAAATGAAATGCACAAATAATAAATTTAAACCATCTTTCTTTATTTTTTTACTAAATTTAGTAAATTGAATTTGTGCCATTATAAGATCTTAAAATTTATAATTTTATGATCGCCGACCGATGGCTGAGTGGTTAGCGCTCCTGATTCCTGAGCTGTGGGTCCTGGGTCGAATCCCGGTTCGGGAATGGATGTTACTTTCTTTCTCTATTCTCTCTGTGTTTCTCTATCCTTTCTTCCGCGATGATGTATGAATGTGGCGCACCCTATAAACGGGTTTGTGGTGGTATGACGCGGGTTACGCTACTCGCCTCCGTGACTTGGTTCACAGGTGCCCGCTGGGTAACGACAAATGAGTAGCAGTTTCTGGCCTTGTTGTGGCATAGTGTTAAACCCTCAGTGTACCCGCCGTTGGAAAAAAATAATTTTATGATCAATAATGTAAACAGTAAATTAAAAGCAGTTATCTTCTTTTGATGAAATAGTAGTTTTCTCTAAACCTCTTTTGCACAGCACTATCAGTATGAGATGAAGTTAATTATTTGTTAAAAAGAATTATAGGTGTCTTATGCTCGTACATGACATTCAGTATGAGAACGTTTTTATCAAAACACTTTTATCATATTATAATGTATTAATTTTTAATGAGAAGCATATGAAATTTTTCCTTTGTTAAAAGTAAAAGCACCCATGATATCATATTTCGTAAATTCTTTTAAATAGTTCTTAGTTTTGAGAAATATTTTGATTTGTTATTTTGTCTATAAAATAGATTATTTTAATAAATATTTTCTGTACTACCTCAAAAAAAGTTTTATCAGGGATAATAAATGCGAACATTTCACAACCGCTCACAACCGTACGCGCTGTTGCAAATACGTAAATTTAAATATATTAAGAGTAAATGACACTAAGATTTCATTTTAATTAACTAATTATTTAAACTTAATTTACTATAGCGAAATTCGCTGGCCCTTTTGAATCATTTCATTAGAACTACATATTCAGTACACACAAATATGCAACACAGCAATCTCAATAAATTAGACTCAAACGTTAATTCTCATAATGACATAAGTTCTGAAGTAAAGAGAAGAAATCTTCCTACTAATCGCTGCTTATATGGACAGAGCACTTTCTTAAAATCGAAACTGATACTAAAATCTACAAAATTCACACTATACAAAGCCATTATATGACCTGTTCTCACTTATGGATGCGAAACCGGGACTCTAACAAGGACTCAGTCAAATCAAATATTTGAACCAAAAGTTTTAAGAAAGATTTTTAACGCTGTAAATGAGAATAGAGTTTAAAGGCACAGATACAATTTTGAGCTCTACAGACTTTTTAAGGAAGCTGACATCGTCAATCACATTAAAATATGTCGCTTGAGATTTGGGGGCATTATCTGTCGAATGGACCCTTCGTCTTTGACTTCAAGAATTTTTAATTATAGGCCCATTGCAAACAGATCTAAGGGTCGGCCCAAAATTAGATGGACTGATTGTTTAGAGGAGGTCTCTTAAAGTTCTGAAAGTGACAAATTGAGAACTGTCGCCACCCGGAGAGCTCAATGGAGGAATGTTCTGTGGAAAACCTTGGCCCACCCCGGGCTGTCATGCTGAAGAAAAAGAAGATCTCAATAAATTAAATTCAAATGATAAACGCAATTATTTCTGGCACTTTCTACAATTATTGCATAAAAGCAGAAAAAAAATTTAGTTCGAAAAATGATTGAACTGTGCGGGTTTTGCGCGATTTCCAATTTTCGCACCAAGCGCTGCATAGTTATCTCGCCAACCAAATAATAAAAGTAAGTGTAGGGCTCTGGAAATTGTATAAGTAATCATCTGATATATATATCTTACTGACAAGAGATAATGATTCAGATTTTAAAACTACCTTCAATAATATAATATTATTCCTGAACTGTTACCTTCTCTCTCAATTAAGGTGCATCATTTTCAGGTAAAACATTTTCTTCTATGTAAGATACTATATCAGCAGTGAAAACAAAATTTCACGTTAAAAATTTAATTTTGGAATACAGTGTAGCGCGATATTATCACACACAGAAATTGCATGAAATACCACACAGAAAAAAAAAAACGTTCTTCAATAAATATGTCACAGCGCTCGATAAAACATTTTTGTTCTATGCTACCGGAAAGTTCATTTTATTTACAGCAGCTGATAAAACTGATAGTGTCAGATTTTGATTACAGTTTTATTACTGAAATTCTTTTTTATCCTATATGTATGACCTGATTAATTGCTTAAAATATCCACCATCAAAAATAAAGATTGCTCTTTATTATTTTTCAGCTTTATCTTTACGTTTTTTACAATTAAATATCCCCGCACTTTTAACCACTGTAATCTCTTTACTAGCTTTCTGTGTTTTATCTTATCGACAGCACTGTGTTGTAATCACTTTACATCTGTCTAAAATAATAATAACAAAAAATTCATTTAGTTACACTGAAAATTTTTACTTCTTCATCTGAAATTTTTCGCCAATTTGTTTTGAAAATAAATAAAAGATTCCAACACTTTCTATCTGTTTCCTTGCTTATTTTACTTTTTATAAAAGAAACAATAAAAAAGAATTGATCCTAGAAGAAAATAATAATTTTCTTGTATGAAATTATTTATATTATATTTCGATGATAAATGAATGGATAGCAAATCTAACTTCATTAATTTTTTAAACTCTATGTTGAACTTGTATGATGAAAAACTTTACTTTTCCTTGGATTTATTAGATGTGATTTTATTAAATAACCTCAAAACCCTCTTTTGCTGCAAGAACAACACATTTTTAGTGCTTCTCTGTAACTACCGAGATCATTATATACAGATAGACAACAGACAATCCTCATACCATTTCCTTAAGAGAACTTTCATCTACACAATATCACAAACATCGTTATGTTTTTTACTACCAACTTTACAGGCCATTATATGCAGTTTCTTGGTAAATGCTGTTTTTTTTTTTCTTTTTACTTAAAGGACAATAATATCCATGTACATATCTAGCAGAGACATTGAAGCAAGTTCAAAACAGTATCAACAAACCAGTTTGTTAGCTAATCATTATATCTATTAATATAAAGTCCGAAAAATGCTTAGAGGACAACTGCCATTCAGCAATATTTCCTTTACATCAAAGGGTGTTGGATACATTTGAGACAGGATGCCGTCTGACAACACACCATGCATATCAGCTAAAAAGTATCTTTGGAGCTTCAACATAACAACAACTAAAATAGCACAACATCTTACTAATTTGAAAGCCAGTACCATAGTCTTCCAGTGGTTGCCATCTCATGTTAATGTGTATTGGAACGAAGTTGCAGATCAGTTGGCCAAGGATGGAAGACTACAGAATATCATCATTGGAGACTGCTTGTCGTCCTCAGAGCTGACCTCTAGAGTTAGGATGGCTATCACTGCTACTTTTAGGGATACCATTCCTACCCATGAATGGTACACATGCAAGCATCCTGGTTCCGCACTAGTGGGTAATCACAAGAGATGCAGTCAAACGGCTCTGACAAGACTGCGAAGTGGCCACCTGCTTGCTCAGAGACACGCCTTTGGTACCAAGGTCTACCCTCTCTGTCCCAAACGTCGAGTGGTTCAGGCCTCCCCATCTCATGTTTTTCAGTGCTTTAGGTGTGAGAGAGAGGACATGGAGTTGAGACGACCGGAGGTGTGCTTGAGAGACTGACTATTTTTGGATTCATGGGGCTGGTGTGATGGTACTGTCACGCCAGTCGGGGATAATCAACAACAACAGCTAATTGCCTTCCTGGATTTCTTTACAATTGAAGATGTTTGAGACACAAAAACCTATTGTTTTAATGCATTGCCATTATCACTCTCAAAAAACTTTGTCAAATAGTTACTAGTCAATTGACATTTTTGTCATATCATCAAATATGCCTGTTCTTCGCACCCGTTCTTCTTGTATCATCGCTAACGATGTCTTAATGACGTAATGAGTCTTTACTCCTTTTATAAGTGTATAGCGTATTTCACTGTCATGGAATGCAGTAATCCCCCATCCTATAACACGGTACTCTTATAACGCGTTTTCATATAACGCGATTTCATGTCCTACGTATTATACGCGTTATAATACGTGTTTTCCCCCATGTAAAGCGTTGATTTCCCACGTTATATTTCTGTACTGCTAAATATATAATGATTTGTGAAGTTCACAATTAATTTCGCGTACGTTTGCACATTGTGTCAATTGTGTTCTTTTAAATTGAATTATATTGTTAAACTTTGAGCGTTCTGCTTATAAAAGATGTCAGTGGAACGATATTTTAGATAGCTTCTGCAGTGAATAAACATGTAATAAAACTGCTTATGGAATCATTTGTTACGTTTTTACTAACGACACTTGGACAAGCCAAGCTCGCTATGTCTTGGCTATGTGAATTTAAGTCAATTGGGAGCGTCTGTTTTAATCAGAGCAACATGAAGGTGAAAGTACGACTTTTGCTCTTCAAATCCTCCGATAGATGGAAGCACCAGAGGATCCACTCCCTCAATTTTTACATTGATCTGGAGGGGGATGAAATATTTTCCAGACCATTACAGCCATGGTAACTGCTCAACGACCGACCACAGGATTTTCGATTCCACAGATTTTACGAGCACGTATATCGCATGTACTCGGTGGGTCTTTGGCAGCATTTGGAATAGAACCCCACCCTACCTAATGGAAGACCGATACCCTAAC
The DNA here is from genome assembly GCA_037975125.1 of Latrodectus hesperus. Taxonomy (NCBI): domain Eukaryota; kingdom Metazoa; phylum Arthropoda; class Arachnida; order Araneae; family Theridiidae; genus Latrodectus; species Latrodectus hesperus. The sequence continues at coordinate 3,621,505 of CM075853.1, forward strand.
CACTAGGAATCATTGAATTTATTTAAAGTGAAATGTTTTGTAGTAACATTTGTATAAGAGTTTTTTTTATTTAAAATGTTTTTAATTTGATATTATTAAAACGCACACATTTCGTTCATAACATAGTTTTTCCTTTATATTGGAATTAAACTCCCTTTTATTAGAAAATTAATCATTTGTGCATAACCCGTTATAAAAGATAATATGAGGGCGTTTTACAAGAATGCACGTACAAGGCGTTTTCCTATTATGCGGTACTAATATACCGTGTTATACGGGGGATTATACTGCATATAACTTTATTACAAATCTAAAATTAAAATTAAACTTATTACAAAAATAAAACTATGGAATAATTATTAATATACATACAGATAAATTATAAAACAATTTGTAGAATTTAAATTTCTATTTGTGTGACATTTTTATTAGATTCATAAGCATAAAAATTGCCGACCAGCTTGTCTAATAGGTCAGCGTGCCCTTCTACGGATAAGGAGGTCCTGGGTTTGAATCCCGGTTCGAGCATGGCTGTACTTTGTCTCTCTATCTATCCTGTCTTTGTCATTTCCTGGTATGAATGAGGTGTGAATGGTTGCCTACCCTTTAAACGGGTACCTATGGCATGTGTGTACTGAGGAAGTCGGACTCCACACCAAAATATGGTTCAGTTGGAAAAGTGGAGCAGCGCACCCCATGTTACCAGCTTAGCTGACGCACGACAATGAATGAACGAATGAAGCATAAAAATTACTATATTTTTAATAATTTTTTTTTGTTGATACTGCTCATTAAAATAACTTTATACATGTGAGTATCCATCTGTGAACAAAAGTTATTTGCAAGTATTCTATATAATGTGTAATGGTCGTTAATGCATTATGTATGGACATAGGATAATGTTTGCAATTAAATCTACAATAAAATATTACAGGAAAGAATAAATATTGCATTACGTAGTAATGCTATTTACTCACAATATAATTCAACATCAGTTTGTAATGGATTATTAAATTAAAATGTGTATGTTCAGAAAAATATTAATCAATTCATATTTTGATAATTATGTAAAATCTAAAAACACACATTACACTAGGTCCAGAGGCATTTGAATATAAATGAAATAATTTGCTCTCGAAAAACAGATTAACTATTTTAATAGTCTTAAAAAAGTTAAGCCATCTTAAGTTACAAATTCTTTATAAGATAGAAATATTTGCATCACTCATTTAAGTAGAAATTATGCAGAAAATAATGTATCACATTTAACAAACATAACAATATTTATCATGATAATATCAGAAATTGTCTAATCTACAGCAATATTTATGTATTTCTGAAAAATATATTTTATAGCACTTAATTTTTTTAATGCTTTGTATTAATAACAAATAACCATGCACTTCAATAATTTGTTTTGTTTTCCTGGCAAATATCATTGTAACATTGGTTTCCTTAGCAATAGAAATTGTACACTTCCGTTTTTTTCGATTTACCATGCCGAGTAAACATTCCATTATATTTATAGATGGAAACGTTTATTAAAATGAGCGTTAATGTACCTTAGCATTAAAATATTCAAAATATTTTTGAAAGGAATACTTAAAAATGCCTAAAATTTTGGTCTGTGAAATGTTTCGTAAAAAATTTCTCTAAAATGTTTAAGTTAAAATGTTTCAATCAATATAACATTTCAATTATGAAATTTCTTCGAAAATAGTACTTCATTTGTATAATTTCAGCAAATCACAAATGCATTTTTGGATATGGATTCAATTTGAAATTTACGATGGTAAACATACTTTATTCAACTTTAAAAAATAATACTTTCAAACTAAAAAGAATTAAAAAAGAACGTGTAAGAACTAATCACATGAAGTTGTTGTAAGGCAAATTCGTTAAAATCTTCACAAAATAGAACCTTTAATAATAAAATCCAAAAAATACTGCACAAAAATTTATTTATTTTCCGATTTTTCGCAAAATTTCGATAATTTAAGTTTCTTATAAAAATTGTTTTATTTGCATGCGTGTGATTTTAATAATTAATTCAGTGTATTCAGGCAATGTTTTATTTGCAAGTATAGTGCCTATAAAAACAATTTCATTAATTAATATATCCATGACATAATTTTTCTAATTTGATTAACGAACATATTTTTAAAAGCTATTATTTGTTTTTTCATGAATAAAACAATAACTTAGAAAATCATGTTTATTTAAGCACTAGAAAGATTTTTATAAATTTCCAAAGGCAAAATAAAAAATATTTATGTCGATGAATTTCACTTAAGATCAATGTTATTAAAGCTTATAATTTCTTTTCTTTTTTTTTCACTTGAGAATTTCTATCTGGAAAAGCTTTAAAATTGGATGAAGTATGAATTGTAAAAATAAATTGTTCAATTAAAAGTAAACTATCTTAAAAATATAAAGTGAGTATATAATAATTTAGTAGAGTAAAACTCATAAAAAGTTTTTCTAAATTCATAGCTATTACCTTAAATGTATTTGAATTTTTATATATTCCTTTATATCAGATTTTTTAATATTAATTTATACTTTTGAATGGCATTAATCATCTTTCGTTTAACATTTCATTCCAGCTTCTTATATTCAATGATTTTTAATCAAGAACTTTTACCTACGTAGGACATATTAGTTTAGTTTTATTAGTTTTACGAAACTATAAAATAAATTAAATATATATTTTTTAAAATGTTTATTACTTTATTTTCTAATCTGACGATTTTAAGAATTTCTGTAGCATAATTATAAATTTTAGTAATAATATAAAATTTCCATTATCTTTTAATGGAATTGCATAATTTACATCATAAGTATAATACATCATATCATACTCTAATCGTATTAATATATAATATAAGAAAACTTTATAAATATACTAAGTTAGTTTTCTCTACATTGAATTCAAGAGATTAAAGCGCACATGTTGATATTGCAAGAAATGAAAATGCAGATAAATTAGAAATAAGAAGCCAGAAATCACAACATCAACTGTAATAAAGTTACCATCTAAGATTCTAATGCAATAGCTAAATCTAATTTAAAGGAAATGTCCATTCCAACAAAACACCAGTTTATCATAAACACAAAAAAATGAAGTTTTTAAAACTTTAAATCGTCCTTGCCGATTTAAACTAACTGTAAAATGGATATTTTGTCATGTCTTTTTCATTCTGCTATTTCTGCAGTTCTGTTGTCCATATGTTAATGACTTGAATCAATGAAAAAGAGCTTCTCAAATCTATTTTTTGCTCCTTGTATAAGAAATAGTTTTATTAAAAGTATGCACTTCGAAAATATTCTCAGACATTCTATGGTGAACTTCGCCTTGTTTGCTGCCACTCAAAGAATGTGATTTGAAGTCAGGCAACAAATTAGTCGACAAGTCGGATGTACAAAGCCGTTTCCATACGATGAGACGTAGATGAAACATTATCTGACTTCATGGATACTTTAAACCAATGAGAATTATTATAAAGTGGCGTACTCTAGGATCTCAACTGTAACGAAAGAACCAACTATTTTATGAGCCACCCAACTTGTCTAGTGGTCAGCGTGCCTGACTGCGGATAAGGAGGTCCTGGGTTCGAATACCGGTTTGGGCATGGATGTATTCTTCTCTCTATCTATCATGTCTTTGTCCTTTCCTTGTATGAAAGAGGTGTGAATGGTTGCCTACCCTATAAACGGGTACCAATAGCATGTGTATAGAGCAAAGTCATACTTTCACCTTCATGGTGCTCTGATTAAAACGAAAGACGCTCCCAATTGACTTAAATTCGCATAGCCAAGGCATAGCGAGCTCGGCTTGTCCAAGTGTCATTAGTAACAACAACAGCAACCATTTTATGGTTAACAAGGCATTAGTCTTAAGATTTAAAAGAGATTGCTTACAAATATTACAATTATTAATTTAGAATCCCAATAATTAATGACATTCCTTAAAAGTTTAAATCATCTTTGCTGATTTAAAGTAAACATAAAGTGGGTGTTTTACAGTCTGCTTTATTTTTTGCTCTATTGTCAACGTGTTAGTGGCTTGAATCAATGAAAACGACTTCTCAAACTAATGCCTTTAGTCCTTATATAAGGAATCGTTTTATTAACAAAATGAACTTCGACAGTATTCACAGACATTTGATGGAGAACTTCGTCTTGTTTGCTGCCACTCGAAGAATGCGATTGGAAGGTAGGCAGCAAATTCGTCAACAAGTTGAATTAACGACGCCTTAGAAACCTTATTTGACGTCATAGATATTTTAAACCAATGAGAATTGTGATAAAGTGATGTAATCATGATCTAAACTAGAACCTAAAACAGCAACATTTTCATAATAAAAATAAGTGATTAAACAAGAATTCAATTTTTGAAAATAATTGTAAGTTAAAATTGTATATTTTAGGATGAAAATAACATATTAACTGCAACTGCATGAAATGGGCGAAGTACATCAGAGTTTACTCCTGGTAGGACCACCCTAGGCATCGAAGCCATTCCACTAGGTCCAGCCAAAGTGACCAGGCAAACGGAGCTAATTCAGTCTTTAATCTTTGGTGCAACAAATCCTCAGATCAATCGAAGTTCATCCTTTCCCAATACCATAAAAACAATTTTCAATTTTATAGAGATGATATAGCGATGCTACACCCCCACTCCCTATTGGGATTAGAAACAACAATAATAACATATTAAATTGATGTGAATCAAAATGTATTTCATTATAATTTTTTAATTTTTATTTTTAAAATACTATATTTTTTAAAAATACCATACATAACGTTTAGCCTATTAATTTTGAAAATAAATAATGCTTAATCATTTAAAATAAAGTATTTATTCAATATAAATAAGTAACATAAGTTACATGTTTTTAAAATATTCAATTACCTTTGATAAATAAATTATATTTTTTTCTACCTTTTAATTTAAATAAGTAAGCTTACCAGTGTGATTAAATATTTATCAAATTAATTATTTATGATTAAATTTGTTATGAAGGAAAAGGGAGATATAAAAACCAAATAAGACTCAACCTTTTATCCCTTCAATGGGTCGATAAACTGAGTACCAAACATGCTTGAGAACTAAGCACTTTGATTAGGCTGACCACCTAATCGGTGACATATGCTTCACACCCTAGGTCCACTCGGCCTGGAATACAGAGATGGACACTGTAGGCATTGGGCCTCATGGGCTGTTGTGCCACAGAGTTTAGTTTCGTAAAAAACAAAATAAGATAAGAAATTAAAAATAATTTTTATAATTTTTATTTGATTTGATTTATTCTGTGCCTATTTGTTTACTCCATAAAATATTTATGTAGTTATAAAATTTAATGATTAAATATCTTTACTCAAAACTATAAAAAGTCACTAATGTTCAAATTTCTTAACCAATTTTGTGTATTTCAAATATCTTTAAAGAAGTCTTGTTGAGGAAGTAGGCTGTAAAGATATGTGCCTCAATCTAGGTCAAGTTCCAACAAAATGCGATCTGTCTGCTTCATCCTGTGGCACCAAACATTCATCTTGTGACTTCACACTCCGGGCTCAAAATAGCGTCAGAGAAAAAAGCTCATTCTTAAAGTTAGGGTAATTCTGCGTGAGTAGCTTGGGGTTGCATTCTGCGCAATTAAACTGTGATAAATAGTATCTAATTAGGCATAAAGTGACTAATTTTTAAACAAATCAAAAATTAATAAATAAATTATTTTTGGAAAAATGGGAGGTTGTTGCTATTAGGAAATGTTGATAAAATTGATTTTCAATTTGAATTTTAATTTGAGCTTACTTTGGGCAAGGATATATAATGATTAAAAGATTTTGACTTTTTTTAAAATAAATGTTTTGTGAATTATTCAATTGTTATAGATTATTTTTTATTTATAAATAACTATTCACTACTCAGAAATTTGTTCACGGTCTATTTCTTTAGAATACAATTCAAGTTTAACTTTCTGAATTTTTTCTGATTGATAAAGGATTTCAGGTTTTTTAGGATCTTGACATAGCGGATATCCCATGAAGCAGTTAATCGAGAGTTAACAATATTTATTACTCAATAGGCTTTTGAAATCATTTTAAAGTAATTTAATCTATTTTTATAATTACTATTCCTATAATAAATGAGATGAAATTCAACATCCTTTACCATTCTATGGATTATAATATATTCAAAAAAGAGAGAGGACAAACTGTAGAATTAAAAATACAGAAATGTCTATAATAATTTTTTTATTGGGAAATATGTTTTAATTGTATATAAAATAATTACTATGCATACTGTAAGAAATTATAATTAATCAATTTAAATTTCTAATAAATTTTCTTGAGGCTTCAAGTAATTTTTACAGGTTGATCAATATCGCTTGTGAGTTATTGTGAAAATTTTCAAATTAACTTTTTTACTAAGAAAATGTGTTTTAATTGTATATAAAATAATTACTATGCATACTGTAAAAAATTATAATTAATAAATTTAAATTTCTAATAAATTTTCTTGGGGCCTCAAGTACTTTTTAGAGGTTGATCAATATAGCTTGTGAGTTTTTGTGAAAATTTTCAAATTAACTTTTTTATTAGGAAAATGTGTTTTAATTGTATATAAAATAATTATCCTGTAAAAAATTATAATTAATCAATTTAAATTTCTAATTAATTTTCTTGAGGCCGCAAATACTTTTTAGAGATTGATCAATACCGCTTGTGAGTTATTGTGAAAATTTTCGGATTAACCGTTATTATTAAAAATTTCAATTCAATAAGGAACTTTCAGTTTTCCAATAAAAATTAGTAGCTTAGTAACCGCATTAAAATTTTTGCTCTAAAATTTATTAAAGGGAAATTTTATTGAATTTTTAATATTAGAAAATTTATGTTATTATTAAAAATGATTATTCAAAGTTCTACTGATGAGAAAAAGTTTTTTCATTCTTAAAAATATAAATCACTGGAGCATCAAAACAAATGTGTAGAATCACACTTTATTCATCATTATAAGAGAAAATGACTCGTACTTTATCATAATAAAAGTGAAACATTCTTATATTATCTTAATAAGAACGTACTTCATCGTGATTCATTCTTTCAAACATAAATTATAGAATTTATTTTCGTAAAGAAGATTAGGTTCAATAAAATTATTTACATACTCTAAGAGTAAATAAGTTCACCTGTTTCAGGTAATTTTTTAAATGGCTAATTATAAAAATTAAATAAAAAATATTAAAATATTTTAACAATTATTTATTAAAAATTGTCATTTACTAAGAATTTACATTTACTAACAATTTACAAAATATATTTGATTTATATATTATACATTTCTTGTCTAAAAATAATGATTAATGTCATGTCATTTAATCCTACAATGATGGAAGTTATTCCTTCAACATTCCACTCTGAGAAGTTTATATCGATCAGCCAAAATGAATTTGTTCAATATAAAAATTTTACTCTATCACTAGTGAGTACAATATATCAAAAAATCATCAATATAAAAATTATAAAGGTTTTATTAATGCAAAAATTTAAAAGAATTAACTAAAATTTGTCATCTTAATTCTTAAGATGATTCATGACTTAAATATAATATTAAGAACTGTTTCGATCAATATTCGCTTTAACATTTAAAAAATATTAATGTTTATTTTAATTAAATACAACATTTGAAAACATTTCCAAATTACAAATTTAATCTTTTTAGCTTATTACATTGAAGTGTAAAAAACAGGTCAAAATAGCATTTCACTAGCTTTAACAGTTTATTCATTATAAAAAAACTTATTCATTCCAGTTATTATTACATAAATTTCATTAAAACTTATTAAAAATTTTACAATATTGATATAATAGGTAAGCTTGTCAATATTATGAGACTTCATTTTCTTATAAATTTTATTATTAAAATACTTAATTTATTTTCTATTGTTCATAAAAAAATATGTTTATTAAACAAGATTCACTTAGTACCATAACTATTTAAAATGATTAAAAGTTTTTAACTTCTACACACACAGATAATCTCATAAATTAAAATTCAATTAAATAACTATATTATTTAAATTAATGCCAACCAACTTGTCTAGTGGTCAGCGTGTCTGATTACGGATAAAGAGGTCCTGGGTTCGAATCCCGGTTCGGGCATGGATGTACTTTCTCTATCTATCCTGTCTTTGTCCCTTCCTTGTATGAATGAGGTGTGAATGGTTGCCTACTCTATAAACGGGTACCTATGGCATGTGTGTAGTGCAAAGTCGTACTTTCATCCGTATGGTGCTCTGATTAAAACGAAAGACGCTCACAATTGACTTAAATTCGCATAGCATAGCAAGCTTGGCTTGTCCAAGTGTCATTAGTAAACAAAAACAACAACAACAATTTAAATTAATTTATTTTTAAAACTATTAACATGTAGTCTAGAACATTTTTGTGATGAGTCCAAACATAACGCTCACATGTAAGAAATAGTTTTCATAAATTTTGAACAAGTCAATAAAGAAATTTCTTTAAGAAAACGCGATGTCAGCCATAAAGTCTGTTTAAAACTACACAAAGAGCCGCCTTAATTATTTTGTTTAACTATATATTTAGCCCAAAACGTGCCATAAATCTTGTTTTTCTGGCAACCATATTCATCTTAACTAAGAGCTAAAAGCGACATTTATTTCAAGAACTAGAAGTTTTGTGTTTTGTTATGCTAAGAGCGAAAAGTATTGAATTTTTCTGTCAGTTGAGGTCGGAAACGAATTCTGATGAACTTATTTATGTGTGATTATTAAAATTAATCACAGGATTTTTTGATTAATTTTAGGATAATTCATCATTTAATTCAGATCTGTTAAAAATAAGAACAAAAAAGTTTTTTTTCAATGAAAAATCCAGGGATTCTTGTGTATTTTTGAAAGCATATATATATATATATATATATATATATATATATATATATATATATATATATATATATATATATATATATATATATATATATATATATATATATATATATATATATATATATATAGATAGATAGATAGATAGATAGATAGATAGATAGATAGATAGATATATGCTAACATTTGTGCCAATAAAATTAATTATAAATTAAAATGTTCAATCAAATGCTGCCTAACAAAATTTTCATTTAAAAAAACTGACTAATCATACTTCCCAAATTGTTTAAACAAGTAAAAGATTTATTTTAAAACAAATATTTATTTTATGTAAATGTAAAATTTCTATTTCAAAATGAGTTATTTCTTCCTTTGAATAAATTATTAAAAATTATTTTATGATACAATTATAAAGATTAAAAATACTTCAATGTAGTTTGACATATTTAATTTAGAATTTTAGTATTTTTTATATATATTTAGAAATATTTTAAATGTATTTAACCTATTTTCTTAAGTTTTCTTAATTAAATTCACTTAAGTGAAAATATGGAAATTTAGGTAACAGAAATTAATACTTGTCGATCCCAATAATTCCATATGTGATATTATTTAATAATTGCATGATTTCATGATTTCAAACCATAAATATTTGTTCATAGAAATTTCATTTATTATTGCTCATATAATTCTTGTTAACTTATATATTACTAAATATTTCCTTATCATGGGTTATTTAAAAACCATTTGATTTAATTTTTACAAAGATTAATTGATTATTACCATGCTTTCCTCTTATTGCCCAAAGGAATTTAAAAGTGGTATTCCTAAATTTCACCGAGTTTAAGTTTTCCTAAGTATTCATAAAAATTATTTTCTTCGTTACATTTTTTAAATTTAAAATATTTGATTCATTTATGAATACCAATTTTCCAAATATTCAATAATATTATTTTAAATTTTACTAATTATAAATACAATAAAAATATAAATCCCTTGCTTCATGATAATTTTAAATCACGATTTAATAATTTGATGTTAATTAATTTCAAAGTTTATGTTTTCATCATTATAAAATTATTTGGATTCACTTATATAATGGATTTATATATTCATTGTAGTATGATGAATTCACCTAAAATTAATGTAAATTTCATGGATATATCAGAAATCATATGATTAAATTCTTACAAAATACTGCTTGCTTAATTTAGTAAATGAAGTTTAATTGACAGCTAAATTATATAACAGAAGAAAAATATAATTTTACAAAAAACAGTCATGCATCGAATATTGTTTCAGTGGATGATTATTATGAACCCTGAAAAACACTGTATACATAATTTATTATGAACTCTGAATATAACACTGTAGACATAATGTATTATGAACCCTGTGAATAACACTGTAGACATAATTTATTATGAACCCTTAATAACACTGTAGACATAATTTATTATGAACCCTATGTGAATAACACTGTAGACATAATTTATTATGAACCTTGAATATCACTGTAGACATAATTTATTATTAACTTGTTTGTGTAACAAGTTGTTACACATTAAGTCTTTCACTGTTCTCAAATGGGGAAAGGATTTCCCCTTATTTTTGGTTTTAGGAAATGTTTTTTAGCTCTGTGAGGTCGGTGCCAAAGTAACATCTACTTTCCTTAAAACTGACACCTTCTGAAATATTTAGAAGGTGTCACACAAGAAAACAAAAATAAAAATGATTTTTTTCTGAAAAAAATTTCTTTCGTTGAACTGTATAGAACTATGAAAAATACGTGTGCTTATTAAATACATATCATACATACAAAGATTTGTATATCAAAATATAAAATTTCTCATTAAATAGACATAAAATGATATGAACTTTAAGCATAATATTTTGAAAGAAATTAAAAAAAACTATTAATATTTGATGGTAAAAGGCAGCACAATTTATAAAATAAAATTCATTGCAAAGTTTGTAAAACAAAATTTTTTTTGGCATATTAAAAACTATGATCAAATAGCTTTTACTAATTTAAAGAATTTAAATCTATACAAATGAATAAGCTTTAAAATTTGTAATCTTATTTATGTTATTTCAGATTATCAAGTAAAAAAACTAATTAAATATAGCCTCTATATTTAAATGGAGAATCTTAATGGCATATTAAAAACTATGATCAAATAGCTTTTACTAATTTAAAGAATTTAAATCTATACAAATGAATAAGCTTTAAAATTTGTAATCTTATTTATTTTATTTCAGATTATCAAGTAAAAAAACTAATTAAATATAGCCTCTATATTTAAATGGAGAATCTTACTTAAAAAACGAAACACAATTTATTTTTATTAAATTATGTAATTGTGTTCTTTATCTACACATGTAATCTTGAATTAGAAACGATAAAAAGGTATTTGCACTTTAAAGGGTCAGCTAATTTACAAACACGGCATGTCTTCAACAGAAAGGCGATATAATTCATCACGCTCCACATAAATTCTCCATATAAAAATAAATTATCCTAGTTACGTAAGAGAAAAATGATCTTTTCTTCAATGTTTAGTGGAAATTTAAATTATAAAAATGTTATACAATTTTCTTCCCATCTTCTTTTTGACACTTTGTCTATTATGTGTAATCAATCATACATACATGCTACATGCATACACACACAACACGCACACATATATATATATATGTCTGCTCTATGCTTGGTCCTTGCTTGAAAATTACAAAGAACCTCTTACTTACGAAGTTCCCGATGACATGACCACTGGCTGCCCTACTAGGCAAAGTGATCATATCCGCCCTTAGTGGTGAAAAAAGGGTGAATGAAAAGGGGATTCTAGCAGCCGGGTATTATGATAACAATATATGATATATGAGTGTAAATATGTTTCAGATAGCTTATATATATATGCCACCCAACTTGTCTAGTGGTTAGCGAGCCTGACTGCGGATAAGGAGGTCCTGGGTTCGAATCCCGGTTCGGGCATGGATGTACTTTCTCTCTCTATCTATCCTGTATTTGTCCTTTCCTTGTATGAATGAGGTGTGAATGGTTGCCTACCCTATAAACGGGTCCCTATGGCATGTGTGTAGAGCAAAGTCGTACTTTCACCTTTATGATGCTCTGATTAAAACGAAAGACACTCCCATTGGACTTAAATTCGCGTAGCCAACGCATAGCGAGCTTGGCTTCTCCAAGTGGCATTAGTAACAACATATATATATATATATATATATATATATATATATATATATATATATATATATATATATATATATATATATATATATATATATATATATATATATATATATATATATATATATATATATATATATGTATGTATATATATGTATATATATATATATATATATATATATATATATATATATATATATATATAAATATGTATGTATATATATGTGTATATATATATATATATATATATATATATATATATATATATATATATGTATGTATGTATATATATATATATATATATATATATATATATGTATATATATAAATATATACGGAACTAGTGGTTTTAGTTTGAACAAATGTTTTGAACCATTTATTTTCGAGGACCTGATTAAGGACTTAATACTGATTCTACGAAAAAGGCTACATCGATAAGTACAAGTGACACGACAGCTTAAAAGACTCACTCACATTATTTACACTAAAATATAAGTCATTCATATATTATGCTTTAACAAACACTGCAACTGATTTAGGTTTGCTTTGTACAAATTTTTTAACATAGTATTTTATGGTAGCACTCAAAATAAAAAAGGAGAAGTTTTTTTTTAATAAAAAGGTAAAGTTTCATTCTCATATTTTCATAATCTTTCCTAGGATCATCTGAATACTACAGATTCGCATTAAGTGCTATTTTATGTTATCGAAAAATTAAAATCCCATCAAGAATATTTGGATTTAGATTTAGACCTGTTTCGAGGCATTCCTTCAAAGAAAAATTATTCTTAGATTGTGAAAATACAATTAAACATCATGAGAACTTTTGTCGTTTCCTTATATTCTCTAACAACTGCTCTGTGTTGCAAAATATTCGTATTGATTCCGTTCACATTCTTTCATAATCCCATTTTTTAATCAATCACTTAGTATTTTGATGTACTCACTAGCTACCCATTTTTTTTAAAAAAACTTTTTTAAGTCCTTTGAATTAGAAACTGCTTTTTACGCTGAGGAAAATTTGCTTTCTCACTAAATATGAATCACATGATTATGTGGTTTTGAACAAATGAAACAGTTCTTCAATTTATAAACTTTAACATTACAATTTTTAGAAAAATCATTTGTAACATATTATTTTGATTTATAACTATAACTTGATCATTTATAGAGAGAAATTTAAATTTGGACAAAAATGTAAAATTTTTTTGTCCAAATTTTCTCCAATGTTATAGAAATACATTTTTGAGTTTTTATACTTGGTAAATGACTTTTCGAAGCAGCTTCTGAATTATAATTCCGATATATATTTTCATATTTACCATCATCTCTCTTCAAAACATAAAAATTTTAACAAATGATGTCTCCGGGTTTTGCTTGCTTTTGAAGTAAAATACATATCGCATTCTCTACCTAATTTCCGAGGTTGGAGCGTCTGTCAACAGCGATATGGGTCTTTAATTCTCGACCAAGTCAACTAATAATTTTGAATGATACAATAAGTTAGCATTATGATTTGAAATTATTCATGTTTTTAAACTGATAATAATATTTTAAATTTGCAACAACCTTTACCCAAATTGTACAAAATTCTTAGAAGGTAATTTTTCAGTAGATCCAAAATAACCCAAAAGCACTTGAGATGTTGATTGGAACTCTCGTAAGATAATAGATTTAAGTTTGTCGTAATTGCTTAAATATGTTTCTTTTATATATAAGTCATTAAATTAATAACCTTTTCCCTTAAAATATTTAACAAAGTTTCAGCCTTCAAATCTTCCAGAACCTTTTTTTGTTTTGAACACTTTCTCAGTGGATTGAAAATAGATTAAATGTGTCAGCTTTTGGTATTGCAATTGTTATAGATTTAAAATTTTTTTAAATAAATGTTTAGAATTGAAGAGTCTGTTTCAGAGTTTTCATTTAAAGACATGGCTTTGTTGATATTAGCTAACTCTCACACTTTCAGATTTCTCTTCTTCATTATTGATTTTTTGTCTTCAATAATGTTATCAATTATATTATTTATAAATTCTGATCATGTATTAAATATCCAAATATTCAATTAATGTTTTTTAAATCAATTAATTTTCCATCACTATGACACTTACTCTTAACTCTTCGCCTACGAGAATTAACTCATCTATTCTTAAAGCCTTTATCTTATTCTTTTGAAATACAAACTTAATATTACAAAAACACAACAACCATATCTCTTAAGACAACGAGAATTCAGCAAAAGCAAATTTACCATATAATTTACCATTACCATCAAGGAATACCATATGGGAAGAAGCACCATTTTTTCTCTTAGTTTGTTCCGGAGAAAATCAATCGACACCAAAAATCTTCGAACGGGGTCGACGATCGTTTCTTTGCACGTGATCAACATTTTGAGAATTTGATATGAGTTTTTCGCTAAAAAATGAATTTGATTGAGCAACATTTGATAGCGTACATTTGTTTTCCCGTGTAAGCTCATGCTGGAATTCTAACATTCTTCTTTTTTACCTCTTATGGTGGAACGTGATCCTATTTTGTATAATTATTGCTCATCTGGATAAGTAGATGAGTACTATTAACCCTCTTAATTATTTAGAATCACATTATATATATATATATACATACATATATATATATATATATATATATATATATATATATATATATATATATATATATATATATATATATATATATATATATATATATATATATATATATATATATATATATATATACACAATATTAAACACATATGTTAAATATATGAAGATTTTTCCAATTCGTTTTATGACATTATTGTACTAAATAAATAAATGCATGTATGTACTTAACAGCATCAAATGTATTCGAAACAATTAAGAAAAATCACTCTTTAATTGGAGAGAATATTTCAAATTAGGAACTGTCGAACAAAAATCATGTGTAGGGCTACTTTCAAGTCATGCTCAAACTAACAATAGCCCAGAGGTTCAAAGTTTCAGGTCACAAAAGTAGAATGTTTTAACCATAATTAAGACTACAAAGCCCATAATTTAGAGTTAAAAGATTACTATTATATGCATTTAAAAGGACAAGAAAAATGGCGCGAATTAATCATGATCCCATGCTTGTTTGTAATAACATCAATTTTTCTACGTGTAAGTTGTAATTTAATCGAATTATGTAGTTAATTTTTTCCACGAAATATTATATTCCCACTATTATTTCTGTAGGTATTCAGAAAAATTACATAACTTTATGAATGATAAAACATATGACGTAGCTCCGTTTCCGTAATTAACAATAAAAGCTTTCCACGAAAATAGGACTTCACTTATGTAACGAAAAAATACATTAGCAACCGCAACATCTTTTTTTTACATGAGAATATTGAGTCGTGTTTTAGGAGTCGAAATAAATGTCCGCCTTTGAAGCCTTTCCAAGACTTTCCACGAGAAGACCGCACCTCTCAGCCATTATGTAATGAGATGATTACTCCAAATTCTGTATAAATGTAGCATTTGAATGTTATATAAGGAGTTCTCTCTGTGTGCGTGTGGAAATGAAGAATCGATTTCTCGCCTTGCCGGAAACCATACTAAATATAGAATGACCGATCTGGTAAGATTGTACAACAAAACGAAAGCATAAAACTACTCATAACTGTCAAAAACACATCTTGAATTGTGGGATTTCTAATTGATTTCATTCTTTATGTTGTAACTGACGACTGTTTATTTGTAAACAAAGCAACATTAGTTACCTTAAAGTTTAATTGTTAAAGACAAATTATTTTACAATTCACCAGAGAACTTTCATTTTTTTAAAAACTGTTTTTTAAATAAAATGGATCTGTGATTTAATCAGTGATAATATTACATAATTAACATTTAAAAGCACATTATTTCTTTATGTAAACTGAAAGTATAAATATGGTATTTTTGAATCATATTAAATGGGATATTTGATATCATTCAAGTTCTTTGCATTGTATTTTGAGCAATAAAAATGAGTTTTAAATGGTATTACATAGGTTACATATAATTTTTTTAAATTCTTTATTCGTTATTAGATAATAATTTAAAATCAGGAAAGAATTGAAATAGTTTTAAAAAATTCCACTTATTTAAAAAAAAATTAACAAAGAAAAATGTTTTTTTAAAAAAATAATTTTTTACATTTGCAAGAGTTGCTTAGAACAGTTTGTAAGGATATTAAAGTATATTGCAAGAGAATAATGTTCACATACACACACATAAACACACGCATGAATCATATTAAATGGGATATTTGATATCATTCAAACTCTTTGCATTGTATTTTGAGCAATAAAAATGAGTTTTAAATAGTATTATATCGTTACATATATTTTTTTTAATTCTTTATTCGTTATTAGATAATAATTTAAAATCAGGAAAGAATTGAAATAGTTTTAAAAAATTCCACTTATTCAAAAAAATTTAACAAAGAAAAATAATGTTTTTTTAAAAAAATAATTTTTTGCATTTGTAAGAGTTGCTTAGAACAGTTTATAAGGATATTAAAGTATATTGCAAGAGAATAATTTTCACACACACACACAAACACACACCCGTATGGTCATGCATTATCCGGATGAAAAATGGCAGTACACAAGCCCTGAAGGTAAGGAAGGACAACTTGTTTCAACACCTCGGAGATGTAGCATTGGCTGCTTAAATTACCGGCAATGTGTACTAAAGCAGTGCGAGAGAGATACCCAATACCGCCCCGTACCATAATACCCGGTGCAGGACCAGTGTGGCGATGAATAACGCAGCTGTCAGCATCCCCTCTCCACAGTATTTTCAGACTTGAATGCGACCATCGTGGTGTTGCAAACAGAAGCGTGACACACCAATAAAGACAATTTTATTCCATTCTACCGTCTACATCCTTTCATCGCACCATTGGGTGTGGAGGTACGTTTGCGGTTCTTCGTCAAGTGTAGACGAAGCAATGGACGTTTTGCGAAGAGACTACTCTGCTGTAAATGGTGTCCAATAGTACACGCAAACACTGGATGACGTGTTATAGACTGAATGTGCTGTGCAATGATTCTTGATGTGGCTGAGTGATCCGTCATTGCCATGCGCACAATTTGCCTGTCATCCCGTGAAGTGGTGCACTGATCACATATCCAATGATCACATATGTTTTGTGCAGTATCTTTCTCAATTAAGGCCATCCGGCCCTCTTCCAGCCACAGTGAGTCCCAACAGAACCCCTTTTGTCCCTTCGGTTTGGACAGTCCACAAGAGCTCTACTCACACGCCCTGGCCAAGTGCTGAGCCTGGGTTCCCTCCATGATTACTGTCCGACGACGTTCTCCACCGTATACCTTCGGGTGGGACGGTGCTCTTTGGTAATGTTATTACCAAAGTTATTATCCAATGATAACATATCCGCATTACAGTTGTTTGGAATCGTCCAACACAACTACCGATTTCCCTGAAAGATAATTCACAATCTTGGTAGGCCACTATCCTTTCAATTTCGAAATCGGATATTTCATCAAAATACGATCGCTGTTTTCTACAAGGTATAATAAATCGTTTTTTTTTTTTTTTTTTTTTGAAAAATCCAAAACAAAATCACAATTGATGAACTTGAAATCGTCGAAATTTAGAATTGATGCCACAGACGCGCATGATGTGCGTCTGCGCTGAAATTCTAATCATTTGTATATTTTACCTCCATTAATACATGCTGTAAATTTCACGTTATTTGCATGCTTCCTTCAGGATGTTGCATTTACGGTGGCCAGCAGTGTAGTAAGCAGGTTGCTTGAGAAGTGGCATTTAATTGATATAAAAGACGATGCATATCTGAATAAATTTCAATAAAGTTTCGAATACATATAAACTAAATAGTAAAATTAAATATATCAAGGAAATTATATACTATATTCTACCATTTAATATTATTAAACATATCGAAAATAGAATTTGAAATAAAATATTGAAATATTTAACAAAGAATATTTATTGATAATTCCTTATGGACAGATTAACTTCTTATACAATAAAATAAATTAAGATTTGTTTTCTGATTTATCTATTTAATATAAAGTTATAAGAGAAAAGCATGTATATTTTGCTTATTATTTCAATTATTGTAAAATTTTTCAAAAATTTTCCTCAGGGAAAATTTTTTACATCATCCTGAATTACTATAGTAACAATTCTATCTCTATGTCAATGCACAAATCACAAAATCTTTCAGCCTATTATTATAAATAATTGTGATTTCAGAATATATTAATATTATAGTTGGAAAATAAGTTATTATTTTATTATATTAAATTCATCAAAATAATTTTTATTAACAAGAATAAACATAGGTTTAAAATGAGAATAACGTAAGTTTGTAACAGAGTTAAAACAATCTTTTTGCTTTCATTTCAGAAAATTTGATGCTATATGTTCTTGAAGACTTTTGACGCTAATGTTCTGACTTATTTTGCATGATTTCATTGCAAGCAATTTCATCTTACATTTTAATGTTTATAATAATTTCTTGTCAAATTTTATGTAAGCAATATATTTTTCTACGATTCGCACAGTTAAAACCTCAACAATTTTGTATTTTAATCAATATATACATCATAATGGTTACATTTTTATTTGTCATATTATTTTCTATAATTTTTCAAGACTCATCTTAAGATTTTGCATTACTTCAAATCTTTAAACTAGAATTTTTTCATTAAATAATAAGATAATTACTAAATTTGAATAAAATCACCAGAAAAGTTTTTTTCTCTTGTATTGCAGCATATTTAAGTATTATTTTCAAAATTGATATAAATCAAATAATTGAAGTTCTTTCATTAAAAATAATTAATTACTTTAAAAATTTCAATCTATATATGTAAAGTAATTATACAATGAAAATATAAACATTTAAAATAGCATTACACTTTTAAGCGCTAAAATCGCTTAAAATTACTGTATACAAGTTAAATTTTATGCCATTTTTACTTGATAAATAAAAATTCTTTTTAATGTTCAGGTAATAAGTCTAAGCATTGCTTTAAAAATGTTCATGTGTAAAGCATTGCTTTAAAATTGCTTAAAAATGTTCCAACACAATGTGAAGTTCGAACTATCCAGTAGGATATAATTGACATTCTAGATTAATGTAGATCCTAAGCAAATAATTAATTTTTAAATAATATTGTGATAAGTGACGTTCATTAGAACAATATTTTTCAAAAATGATTCAGTAACGTAGGAAAAAGGCCAATAATTAGACACATTGAATACGTAAGATTTAAACAAAAACAGTTTCAATTTGTGCTAATAATGCCATTTTTATAATTGTATTTGTTTTTGAAGTTTCATAATTGATAACGGTTCTGCTCATGAAGAAACTTTTCCACTGTGCTGATGAAAATGTAAATCCACAATTGTTTCCAGTATCCAAACACCCATGGATATGCATAATGTCACATTTGTTTAAATATATAATCCTTAGTAAAATAAAGTAGGACAGAATTTCCCTTCATGCTAATGAAGCTAAGGACAGGCAATGGAAAACTCTACTTTATGCTCCTTACCACAAGCTGTTGGTGTCACTTGTTTCCGAGTGACAACTGGACATGACTATCTACAAAGGCATCAGCATCGAATAGGTGTAATGGAATCTGCTCGTTGTCCATTGTGCAGTCATGGTGATATGTATGCTGTTCACCTCGAGAACTGCTTTGAAGTTTTAAAGTTTATGACTGACAACTCTTTTGTAAGTGCTAAAGGACTTTACTTTTGTTTTTATACTTCTTCATCATTTTATTGGATGCTAAAGACAAGCGTAGGATAAAAAATATATAAACAAATATTTGTTTAAACTATAATGACAATGATTGATATTATTATACTCAGATGAGTATAATAGTACCGATCAAGTATAATAGTACCAATCAACCAATCATTAGCAGTTCGGCGCATGAGTCTATACATCAAATAGGATATATCATAAATATATATATATATATATATATATATATATATATATATATATATATATATATATATATATATATATATATATATATATATATATCTTATATATTGATATATACCTATATATAAATATATATATATATATATATATATATATATATATATATATATATATATATATATCTATTTATATGATATATCCATTTATAAATATATATATATATATATATATATATATATATATATATATATATATATATATATATATATATATATATATATATATATATATATATATATATGGATAGTCTATATATAGTATATATTTACTATATATGGACATATACTATATTTATATATATAGATACTATGATATATACTATCCCTGTATCTATATATTTATATACATTTAGGATGATGTATAACCTAAATTCGTAATAAATAAATATCTATATTTTGCTTTTTTCTTTAAAGGTGATTTCGCTTTTTCATGCCATAGAACATGTTACTCTTCAACTGTAAAAGTTGTGTTTATTTTCACAACCTTACAATAATCAGAGTTAACTCTATTTTCGTACAATTTTTTTCAATAGCCTTAAGGCAATATCATTTGGAAATATGTCATTATCTAGTAAAAAGAGATGGTACGCACTTTCGTCCATCAGCTTATACAGCTTATTTGAGCCGCTCTAATTATTACTTGTTGAAAAACATTCGATTGCATTTCAAATTTGATCATTTTTATATCATAATCGATTTTGCAATTGATTTAATTTATTACTTATGCTGTTGATTTAAGTGATTTGTTCATGGCATTGAGATTTTCAGAAAAAATGCTATAAATGTATATAATTTGTTATTTTATATTTTGCTTTGAAAAATAATTTCTCGAATAATTAAGAATAGTCATTTTCGTTTGAATTGAAGTCTTCAAACTTTTAAGCAAATTTCAAGGGAAAAATAATAGTTAAAAAGGAAGTTTTCATATGGTTTTTTGATTTCTGCATTATTTTGCGATTTTTGATGATCTCAAAATTTATTCAGATAATATTTTAGTCAAAAACTAAAGGATAACATCAGAAGATTAATTGATTTTTTAATATTACTACAATTGTTTATAATTTGGGCTGTGTAGAAAATACTGAAAAATATAATACCAGAAGTGCTTGTTAATATATTATTCATTAATAAACCAAAACCTAAAAGTTCATGGTGAATATGCAAGCAAAACTACATAACTATTTTTTCTACAAAGCTACCTTTAATATATCCCAATAGTTTTATTAAATAAATAAAAGAAATAGCTTATGTTTAATAAATGTTAGTAAATTATAATAAAATAATTTATATTTACCATATTACAAATTAGATTATATTTAATAAATATAAATAAATTACGGTTGACTTATTTATCACACACCATTAATCAAATTACTGGTTCAAAAGTAATTTCATTCTTAATTCTTTTATTGTTCTCTTATGTATATATATTTTGTGACTATTATAAATAATAATTATGTGTATGTTTTGTGAATATCTCAAATGATGTAAAATTTTGAAACTTTTTACGCTTTATTTCATAAGCTCATAAAATGAAGTTCGACGAAGAATCATGCAATTACTGATACATTTGGTACATTTATGACAAATGTGCATCATATAGTCAACATTACTAAACATACATCAGTATGAGAAATATGATAAATAATAGCAGACCGAGTTAAATTAATATTAAGAAAATTCAAACTTGGGATACAATACAATTTTGATGAAAATGCTATGATCAATTTCTTACACTGAAAACTATTATTCTCATTGCATAGTAACAACATCAACTATTGAAATAAAAGTTCAATGCAGTGAAGACTATTTACTGAATTGCAAATTCTCAATGCAAACTGTATTTCTAGATGTAAAGTAGATGTTTATTGCCATTCAGTGTCATTGTTGAAGTTAAGAAAATTAACGGATTAGCATAAATAAAGATTGTTATTATAGTAAAATCAGAAAATCTTACATGTACGAAATACTATTTTACTTAGATAAAATACTTTATATATTTATAAAATAAAATTTCTCAATGTCATAGCCTTATATCAAAAAGTAAACAACTATTTTATTTTTATCGCTTTTGTTTATTTTAATAATTTAATTTTTTTAAATTTAATTAAAAAGTAAATAAAAAACTAAAATAAAAAATGCTTAATGTCATTACATTAAACTACACCATTATTACAAAATTTTAAAGCACTAAATATAAATAACCGATATATTTTACATTGAATATCGTGAGTAAATGATCTGAAAAAATTATAGAGCTATTTCTTTAATAAATTCTTTGTTATATAAAACAAATAAAACAGAGGAAAGAGAAAAAAAAATTGTTACTAAAATTAAATCTGAAAAAAAGTTATGTTTCATTTAAAAAACCAATAAAAATTTTATTCTGTAAAACTTTTCATATTTGTTTATTTTTATTGTATAGTTGGATCTGGGAAATATTTGTGTAAAAATTAATTTGCTTTGAATTTTCC
This sequence comes from Latrodectus hesperus, assembly GCA_037975125.1. NCBI lineage: Eukaryota > Metazoa > Arthropoda > Arachnida > Araneae > Theridiidae > Latrodectus > Latrodectus hesperus. Next base: position 3,644,132 of record CM075853.1, read on the forward strand.
TCTTAAGTGCATACTATCATAATATATAATACTATAAATGGTGAATAATATTTTTTCGAACAAATTTATCATTGTTTAAAAATTTGCATATGTGTATGGTAAAAATTTTTCAAGTAAGTTTTATCTAAAATATATAAATATCAAAATTGCAAATAAAAGAAAAATAAGGAAAAAGAAAAAATTCTAGAAGCAAAATTTTTACTTACATTAAAGTTGAAAAGAAAGTAATTTTCTCTTTATTTCAAAAAATTAAATTTGCAAAAACTTTAGCTTTATAGTAAATATTTTTCAGCAAAAATCGATTTTTTTCTTCTGATTTCATACTTATATGGATGTGTATAATAGATAATTCTATGATGAATAGAAAATAATATTTTTCATGTTATCTTAAAAGTTTTCTGAAATAAGTATATGCTTGTTAAAAACAGCTCAGGTATGTTTTGTCTGAAATAAGTAAATTTCAAGATTAAGTTTTGATATAATATTTAAAAATAAAGAATAAGTGTTAGAACATAATTATGTATACATAATTATTAACCATAAGAATACTTAACTTTCACCATTCAAAATTGTACACAATTAACAGTTATCCGAGTTAAAAACTCTTAAATTTGATTCCAAATATATTCTAAAAAACTTTATAACTAGAGAGATCTGTATATGTTGATTAGGCACAATGGTAAAACAAAAACTAATTTGATGAAAAATCTACTTAAACAAATAATTGAGCAATTTCTAATTAAAACTTGGAATTGATTCAAAATAGACATGAATAAATATTTGGAGTAAATTATTCCTAAGAACACATATTAACGCCACTAATTTTTTTCCTCTGAAAACAGACAATTTCTTAACCTATATTTCATAATAACGAAGCTTTCGAATTGAGTAAATAAACAGAATGAAATGACAAACAAGCGTGAAATTTAGTATGACACATACTGAATCAAAATATTTCTACATTTCATAGAATATAGTTTTCTGAATGAATAGTTGAAATTAGATTCGTGTATAGTTTATTTAAATTTTATTTGATTTTTGTAATTTTATTTTTGTGATATCGAAAGAATTTTGCATGCTTAAACAATATTCGTTGGGTATTCCATGCCAAGAAATAGAAGATAACAGACAGACTTACATTTATCAAATAAAACAATTTTGAGAAAGATTTTTAATTGTTTATGTTAAAAATATTTTACAGTTAATATTTCTTAAAAATAATGTTATTCACCTCACATTTGTCATATAGATATAGCAACATCTTTTGTTGTAATGAATTAATCCTACTTCTATTATTGGATAGAAGAAACAGAAAAAACGCTCTGTGTAAAAGCAACTATCACAATGTGTCTTTCACCTGGGTTGTTGCCAATATTTCAAGCTTAAAAATGCTACGTTAAATTTAATTAGATTTTCCAACCAGTTTACCTAGTCGCAAATGCAAGTTTGGGCTTTAAAATAAATATGGTCTCAAATTGAATTAATTCCACTGCTCATTATATATTTAAGCATATATAGATTTAAAATTGTCTTACCTATGAAATTTATTTATATTAATAGGAGTTCTAAATTTGGATAAAATGTGTCAAAATAAATGTTAGAAAAATATGTATTTATTTGCATTATTTTACATGTACATATTTATTTATATGGAATGGTCCTTATACAAATTAATTGGTTTTTCATTGAAGCTCTTAGTTTTTATTAAATTTGAGAAAATAGTAACTAAAATGTTTAAATAAAATTATCATTTTCTTATTCTATCACATTTTTGCTTTAATGAAAATTATGACTATTTTATACAATTAGACATATTTTAAAATATTAGCGAGTTAAAATAATTATAAAATACAGCAATATATTTCAAAGAATAATATATTTTATTTTTATATATATTTAAATGTAAATATTAATTCAAATGTAAAAATTAAATACTTATAATTATTATTTTGTAAAATAATTTCTTCAGAAAGTAAAGACAATTTCTTCAAATTTATACCGCAATTAGTATCACCTAAATTGCGATATAAATTTGAGGAAACTGTCACTCAAATAGTAATGCTATTGTTAAACATATTAGATACGATATGTAATTAATATTAGTAGCTATATTTAGTGATGCTAATAACAGCCACTTCTCTCTATATCTAATTAAAAAATCATTTGCATATCGAATTCAAAATGTGAAGTGAATATTAAAGCACTTCTTTTCTCCTTAAAATATAAAATATAAACTATTAAAATAATATAAAACTCTTTTTTTCGTCAAAGGGAAAGTGAATATAGAATTAAAATCTAATCTGTGTGTATAAATCATTTTTGAAAACGATACGATTATTATATAGAGTGTAAAATTTCTAAATAATAATATTTTATACGAGTAATGTAATAACCGCCCAGTCTTGTCTGCGCAGTCAGGCACGCTAGTGGTCAGCGTGCCTGGTGGATAAAGAGGTCCTGGGTTCGAATCCCGGTTCGGGCATGGATGTACTTTCTCTCTCTATCTATCCTGTCTTAGTCCTTTCCTTGTATGAATGGGTTGTGAATGATTTCCTACCCTATAAACGGGTACCTATGGCATGTATGTACTACACCTAAATATGGTTCGGTTGGAAAAGTGGAGCAGCGCACCCCATAATGCCAGCCTAGCTGTGGCATACGACAACAACAACAACCTTAATTTAAAACTAAAAACTCTTTAAAAGTTATATGCTGATTTGAAATTGTATCAATTTATACTTTATATATAAAAGGTCATTCTGTTAGATAAAGATAAAATTACTTCTAAAAATTATTAGTTTAATTGTTGTATCTCGGGAGTATATACTCCTGGTAGAGTCATCCGAGGTGAAAAGGCCACTCCATCATTCCACACAAACAGACAGACCTCTACCTTTAGGGGTACTCTAGTCCTTGGAATAGAAGCTACTTTTTACTCCTGTTGAAAAATGAGCTTGATTCTCCTACCTTGCTAATAAGTACTAGAAATGTCTCCCATATTCTTGGGGTTTCAAAAGTTTTTCTCTTTGTTCTAAATGCCGGCAAGAACAGGCATCATCTAAGCACACCTTGAACTGGACCGGGAGGACATCCACAATAGTCTATTTCTTGTATGGGACTTAATTAATGCCAACGGTTTCACTGATCTGGTCTGACTCCATCAGAGCAAATGGGAGATTACAAACAATAACACTAGTTTAATAGCAATGGTTTTCATAAAAACATTCAAAAATACGAATTGTTTAAGAATGCTCTATGAATAGTGTTAATGAATTATTCATATCATTCTCAATATATAGGGGTTTATGGATAAATCCAGGGTTTTTTCATACCTAATAACTTCGTTCACCATAGTGAACTGCATGAGATTTAATGTCATAAATAAGAGAATCTATATAAATAGTTATGACATTTGATCTTTGGTGAGGTACATTGAAATGAGGTACATTGGTGGTACAATGAGGTACATTGGTACATAAGGTACATTAAAATGTTGACATGAGCACTTGTAAGATATCTGGATTTCATTTTTGTAGCATCATAATGTAATCCACAATTTCTCTCAAAAGATTTTCTCAAATATCTTATGCATTGGATACAATAAATGAGACAGATCTGTGCTATAGATTATGTATTAAAATAATCAATTTTAGTTATATTTTAAAAATAACTTACTTTAATTAATTAAAAAAAAGAATAATAAATATTCATAAGATATTTTTTTTTGAAATATACAAAACTAAAAAATCATATAAGCAATATTATCCGGTATATTAAAAAAGAGTTAAATAAAATAATTACAGGTTAAATTGAAAAATTGAAGTATGTCCAATTAAAATCCGCAATCTACCAGAAGCATAGATACTCGTGAGTGTGAGATCGAAACCAAATTTATGTATCCTATTAAAATATAAGTTCTAGAGTGCTATATTAATAACAATAATCTTGAGAACAATTATTTGCTTAAAAATAAGTGATAGAATGCTTTTTCATATTAGAAGCAAGTTAAAGTCAAGCAGAATTTATAAAAGGAAGGAATAAAAATTCCATTTACGATAATCCTTTGAACTCTAATCTGATATATTTCAGTTAAGGGAGACCAATTCCTCAGACAAGTTTCGATAATTGGTTCTTTTTGTTTCTCATGAGAAAAAATAGGAGCACAAATCCTATATAACTAGATTTTCCGCTTTACCTAACAATTTGTAAGTTGAAAACTAATATTTTTCATATTAGAGCCAAGTTAAAGTCATGCGGAATTTATAAAAGCAAGGAATAAAAATTCCATTTACGGTAATCCTTTGAACTCTAATATGATATATTTCAGTTAAGGGAGACCAATTCCTCAGACAAGTTTCGATAATTGATTCTTTTTGTTTCTCATGAGAAAAAATAGGAGCACAAATCCTATATAATTAGATTTTCCGTTTTACCTAACAATTTGTAAGTTGAAAACTAATATTTTTCACATATTAGAGGCAAGTTAAAGTGAAACAGAATTAATAAAAGGAAGGAATAAAAATTCCATTTACGGTAATCCTTTGAACTCTAATCTGATATATTTCAGTTAAGGGAGACCAATTCCTCAGACAAGTTTCGATAATTGGTTCTTTTTGTTTCTCATGAGAAAAAATAGGAGCACAAATCCTATATAACTAGATTTTCCGCTTTACCTAACAATTTGTAAGTTGAAAACTAATATTTTTCATATTAGAGCCAAGTTAAAATGAAACAGAATTAATAAAAGGAAGGAATAAAAATTCCATTTACGATAATCCTTTGAACTCTAATCTGATATATTTCAGTTAAGGGAGACCAATTCCTCAGACAAGTTTCGATAATTGGTTCTTTTTGTTTCTCATGAGAAAAAATAGGAGCACAAATCCTATATAACTAGATTTTCCGCTTTACCTAACAAATTGTAAGTTGACAACTAATATTTCTCATGTTTCAAGAAAATAATCTGCATGTGAGAACGTGCCTCAGCCACCTTCAGTGAACGCGAAGGATCTTTGGTTAAGCTGGGATTTGAATTCACTATCTTCCGTTAATGAGAAGGCTGCACTAACCAAGCAGGATAAAGCGTGCAGGGCCTACTTAAATCTAGAAATAGAGAGATACCTGAAATGACAATCATAGTCACTAAATTGACCATCCATCTTAAATCAGTGATTCCGGATCGAATCCAGTGTCACAATATCAGCCGCCTAAGGATGAATAGCGCCTTTTCCTGAATAATATTATTTGACATTTAGCTACTTAAAACAGGCAAAACTACATGATTGAATTACATCTTTTACTTTATTTTTTTTATCCTGCGTTAGATACTTTTTACTGCTTTTGTACTTATAAAAATTATTAGTTTCACTTATCACAAGTCGTAATTGGGAAAACTACATATGTTAGTTACATAATTACTGCTTCGTTAGCATTCTTATAGGCTAAACAGAACTGGCTAGTTAAAAATTTAAATTACAAGGTGTTACTTGAATTTTCATTGGATATTAGTATGAATCAGAGACATTTTTTTACTTTTTAAAGGTTTTCCACAAATTTTAAATGATTAGCAAAATTGTACCAAAATTGTATAAACTTAAATTGTGAGTACTGTCGGAAGAGCTATAACTATGTTATATCCATTATTTAAATATCTACTTATCAGTCTTACCATTTTAATGCCTATAATAACATAATTTACGTAAATTTGCATATTTAATTATTAGATAGTTGGTTTATTTTTCAACATTATAATAAGTTGTCATGCAACAGAATTAATTACGATGATTTGAGGGAGTAGATCTTTTGGTGGTGCCATCTATCGGAGAAGTTTAGTGCAAATTCGTTTTTTCACCTTCGTGGTGTTTTGGTTAAAGGAAAGGCCCACCTTACTGACCTAAATTTGCATAGCTAACGGCATAGCCAGCGTGGCTTGCCCAAGAGTCACAAGTAATAACAACAATTTTGTAAGAGAGGAAATATGGTTTTGAGCATGTTATTCCTAAATATATTCTCCATGAATCATCTCTTATGAAGTAAAATCACGATTCCTGTATATTTTTCTCACTTGAATCGGGTTTTGATTAAAATACTTCTCAAACAAATTTATAAATATGGAAAATAATCAATTTTTCAGAAAGACAATTATCTAAGTTGTTTTTAATTGCTTATCCTGTAGTTTTAATTTCTTGTCTTGTCAATAGATTCTCCATGAATCATCTCTTATGAAGTAAAATCACGAATCTCCTGTATATCTTTTCTCACTTGAATCGGGTTTTAATTAAAATACTTCTCAAAAAAATTGATAAATATGGAAAATAATAAATTTTTAAGAATTACAATTATTTAGATTGTTTTTAATTGCTTGTCATGTAGGATAAAAAAAATGATAAGTCTTCGAAGGAAAGTTTTCAGGAAATAATTTTATAATATAAATACTCATCTAAAAACATATTTTGATAAATAAATTAGATTTAGTGCTGCCATCTATATGTTTTAAATATAACTAGATATCTTATATTATAAACTACAACAGTTAATATTTTAGCAATTTATAAGCGAAATATAACCAATTATTATATTTCTAACATAAAAAAAATTCTTCGACATGAAATTTAATAAAATGTATAAGTTCTTTTCATATGTAGCAGAAAACTTTTAATTTATCCCTTTATTTGCAGTATTTCATTTTGTTGATTATAAGATGTAAACAAAGGCTTCTAGAAATTAGTTGACGAAAGTTGATCAATCAGATTTTTTTATAAGTTATAATTTCATGGAGTCTTTAGGGAGTCTCTGTCTCTAAGGTTCTTGAGAATCATAAAAATGACGCTTCATATATTCTTCCGAACAAGAAATTCTCAACCGCCGTCTCCTTCATTAAAAATTAAATTTCTCCTCAGAGATTTGCTCTTCAAAATTCATGATAATGGTAAATTATTATTAATAAATAACAAAGAATATTCTTGAAATCAGCTTAGAAATAATTTTAAAAGCAAAATTTTTAAACAATGTGCGTAAATAGATTTTGAATCAAAGTATATATATATAAGTTCAATAAAGTTTTATGTATCTATTTTATATATATTTTCAATATATATATATATAGTATATATATAAGTTCATGCAATATTTATGATAAAATGTAAAGAGTAATAAATAAATAAATATTTATTTATTAATTTATTACTCTTAACATTTTATCATAAATATTGCATACCAAATAAATAAAATTCAAAAGTTATTATTTTCATATTTTCTAATATATCCGAAAACTGCGATTTTTTTTTTTTTTTGCAATGATTGTATGGAAAAGTTTATGGTTTTAGCAAATGATTTTCTATAGTAAAATTAAATTTAATAATAATTACGTATTTTGTATGAATTAAGCTTTTTATTTAGAGATTGCAGATTTCTCTTATAAAAATATGTCAATTAATATATATAGCGATTTTTATTTGATTGGTCTAAGTTCAATATTTTTTAAAGTTAAATTTACAAAATCTTTTTAAAAACAAAATGATTAAAATTAATTTTAACTATTCATTTTATGATAAATTAAGTATGTACTTGGAAATAATGAACTAATATTAGTTAATTAACTAACAAAATTACTATAATCGCAAAGAAATTCTCCATTAAATTCTCTTAAACCCCATTACAAAATATTCATGTTGTGTGTTCATACTCATAAGGAGGAACAAAAAAGAAAACTTTTATATCATGTAAATCTATATTGCATAAAGAATACATGTAAGTCTATTATTCCAATATTTGAAATCACAACATATAGTTATCAGAAATCTATTAATTTCAAAGTTGTCACAAATGAAAACTATAAAAATCTTACAACAAGAAAAATCTCTCAAAATTATAAAAATCTCACATAAACTATAAAAATGTCACCAAAACTATAAAAATTAAAGATAGATTTCACTGAGATCAAACCAAAACAAAATTTTAGCTATTATTTGAAAAAAAATTTACATGCTAAAATATTTTTGGAATTTTATGATAATCACTTTATTTTAAAAATGAGAAATTTCAATAATCTATGACAAATTCAAATACCCATTTCTTCTCTGAATCAAGAAAGATTTTAAATGTTTCCTTTGAATGTTGCGGAACCAATAAATTGATACTGGTAGCTTTATTATGGTTGACGTTTATATACCTTGTACATGTGAACAGGATTCAATTTAAAAATCGAAACATTTCTTAAAATAATAGTTCCAAAAGCATAAGATTTTCCGTAGCTTATAAAAATTTTGGTGCTGATGGATTTATGAATTTTTCATATTTGAATTAAATATGTGAGGTTTTGAGCAGAATTTCAAACCAAAATCATCTATTTATTTTGTACTCCTTAAAAATATTTGTAAAAATTTTGTGAAACCTTAAATGGTTTTCTTTTAATTATATGATCATAATGCATAATAATTACTACACAAGTTAACATAGGTAAAAAAAATTTCTTATTTGTTGTTTGAAAGTTTAGTTGAAAAAAAATTTTTTTTAACATTTTATTTTGCTTGCACAAATTTTCAAAGGAAATTTACCTAGTACGCTTAACATGTCGAATTATTTTGGATGGCTTACAACAGAGAATTATAAAATATATAAATCATGGTTGTGTGATATTATTTTATCACAAAGGGATTAAGAACTTTTCAATGATTAAAAGCAGTAAGTCTGATTCATTTTCGGAATAGCAATTTGATCTCCATCGCTGATGATGGATACGAAGTACACTTGTTGGTGACTATATTATTGTTAAATACTTGCGGTTACAGATTTTCCATCGCATTGATAATCTTCATTGTTATGAAACTCATTGTAAAGTAGGATTGTGATTAAAAAATTTAATCAGAAAATATAGAGAATTTTAGTTAATCGTTGCTTGATTTTTCTTGTAAATGATCAAATAGGTTTGATAAATTAGAATCACTTACTCTTTTGTCGTTTATAAAGAGATAAATAATAATATATGAAACATATCATTTAAAGCTCTAGAGTGCTTTTTAAATTAACATCTGACTTATACGATTTGTTTATTAATGATCTCGTTTTATTGCTTGTGAGTGCTCGGGAATGTATAATTTCTTATTAAATGTCTCCTTGTGATGTAAAAATTTTATGTAATTGAAAATATTTCCATGAATAAATGCAAATTCATGGTATATAGTTATTTTTATATACTTTTTGGTTTAATAGTAAATTAAATTATTTAGAAGTTTATTTTTTAAACACTAACAAACTTTTACGCATAAAACTAGCATAACTTTTATTTAAATTTAATTATAAAAGTCAAATGTTTATTGACAAATACTTTCTTTGAGATAAAAACAGTAAAAAAAGATTTATTTCTGAATTATTTAATTATTTGTTTACTTATGTAACTTAAAAGATATGACGTAATGTTTGTAATAATCGTAATATTATCCAGTAATTTACTTTTTTCACATATAATTCATGATAGTAATTTTGACAGTTAACAGTTGAATGAAGAGAAATATATACTTTAAAAATGATGAATTTCGCTTCTTAAAAAAATGTCTCGCATCTATTGTCGAGCAAACAATAGAATGAAAATATTTTTAAAAGTTCACTTTATATAATGATATTTATAGAATTATAGAAATTTCATTGTCATATTTTTAATATATATATATATATATATATATATATATATATATATATATATATATATATATATATATATATATATACATATATATATATATATATATATATATATATATATATATATATATATATATATATATATATATATATATATATATATATATATATATATATATATATATATATATATATATATATATATATATATATATATATATATATATATATATATATATATATATATATATATATATATATATATATATATATATATATATATATATATATATATATATATATATATATATATATATATATATATATATATATATATATATATATATATATATATATATATATACATATATAATGATTTTGGGTTGTACTGACATACTTTTCAAGGTTATCCTTTACCATTTCAGAAACATCATGTATTTATGCATATGGTTAACATCGTCTAAGGAAAGGGATCATGTTTGTACTTAAGTTAATATGTATGTTAATTTTGTTCCAATTAAATACTGAATCTCAATTTCATTTATATTTTATTGATGTTTTCCTTCGCCTTTTAATACTTGTATTTATATTGCATACTTTAAGTTTTGTAAATGTTGATTTTTATATATATATATATATATAATGATTTTGTATGACATTTTATATATTTTTGTTAATTTTTCTTGTAGCTGCATTTTAGAGTTGAATAAACTGCTTATCTTTTCTTACATTTGTATTTTGGTTTTTCGATGATTTATGCATGTAATTTTGTAATATTTCTTATATTTATATCTATCTATATGTCTAGATAGATAGATAAATAAATATAGACTCTAGGTATAAAAAATTGGTAGCTATCATTATATTTAAATGCTTATAAAACGCGTTGAAAAATGTCACATTTACACACATTCCATACAATATTTATTCACAGGTATTTTGATAACCACCTGTATGTCTGGTATTCTATTAGTGATTACTGAAAGCAAGGGTCATCTCAGGTATTTAATATATGTTGCTCAAACTAGATAAAAACTAAGAGGATATGGGGCTATTAAATCTTCGGTCAGCTGGATAAGACATACAGAAAACATTTTTTATAATGTCGAACCAAGATAAAACAAGAAAATATGAGACAATTTTATAAACTGCAATTTATTAAAAACCTTGCAGTATAGTTACTTTATTCCTTATAAATCATAATTTTATAAGAAATACTAGTTTTCTTTTTGATACATCAACTCAAAATAGCATTTCAGGAAAAAATTTACATCATCATTAATTTCTTTTAATAATTGATTGGTAAAATAATTTTCCTTTTACATGAAGGAAATATGCATAGAATGCACTTCAATAAAATAAGATGAAGTAAGCATTGAATAATTGTTTTGTGATTTTTTTACAATATAATTATTACTTTCACAACAATCTTCGTAATTTTTTAATTAAATTACTTGAGTATAATGTTTCAGAAACTTTCGATTTATTATCATTGCAAATATTTTAAAAAATTCCAAACGTACCCAAATATTTTTTTTATATTATATTTACTGGTAGTTAATAAAAGAAAATATACAAATGTAAAAAACAAAATTAGACGTATTGAAAATTATATTATCAAATTAATTAATGTCGCATGATGGTTGACGATGACAAGAATAATTAAAAATATTCAATTTCATAATCGCACGCACATGTCGTCTTTTGATATTTAACATTTATAAGATAATGAAATCCAAGAAACCAAAATTTTGTTGGATAATAAAATGCAAGAAATGCTTAAAAAAAATGAATCCTAGACAACTTGTTTCAAATGACTGAATTACCGAGAATTAAGGTTTGTTTCATTTTTTCTTTCTTTAAATGAAAATGAAAATGCATTCAAATAAATATACAAAATTGTCGGTACAGGTATTACAGTTCTGATTCGCAACTTTTCTCTGAAATTTTGAATATGCTTTTCCCAGAACAATATCAGGAAATATAAATGAAATTAAAAATAAGTTTTTATTTGAATTGGAAAAAGCATTTCAAATCCATTGTAATTTTCCATACTGGTATAATTTTTTGTTATATTACTTTTGTTAAAAATTTACGGCTGATATTAGCACGCTCTTAATTTAGCTGTAAATATTTTTTTTAGTATTTAATAGGAAACATCAGACAATGATTTTCCTCTGAGATTTTCCTGTGTTTTCAGCAAAAAATAATTTGTCGCAAAAATTGCTAACATTTTTGAATTTTAAATATTTGAAATTAATGCAAGAATGTACACTAATAAAGTTTTGATAAATTGGATAGAATTTTCTATTAAAAGAACCAGAAAATTTTCTAAAAATGATTGTTTTTTCAGTGTATTTATTACATTATTTTATATTTTTTTACTTTTTGAGACGCTATAATGTACTGGAATTAGTTCAATAATTCAGGATATGTAGGTAATTTATGATTAATTCAAATTATTTATATGCATTTCTAATCATAAAAATAAAATAGTTTTTCTTTTCATTAATCTATCATATTTCTAGCAATTTCAAATTATGATATAATATAATGTTACTGTAAATTATGAATATGAAATTAAAAGTTAATTAAAATATTTATGTCTTTCAGCATCAACAAACTGCTTTTGTAAATTTTTAACACATTAATAAAAATTGGAAAAACTTGTCATTGTTTTTCAACCTGAGGAAAATAGTATTTTAGAAGCGTTTCATAATAGACAATACATATTAAATAAGAACCTTGTATGAAAAGAAGATAATTTAAATGATTCAATAAATAATTTCAAAATAGTTACAATTAAATGTTTAGATCTTTCTGCTTCATATAAATATGTAATTAAAATATTATGATAGTAAAGATACTGATATGACAAATTATAAAATTTTTATTTAATTTTGACTTAGTACTAAATTTAAAATAATATTAGAAGCATTTAAAATTTGGTAATAAAAATTAAAGCTAAATATTCAATGTGATTTTCTTTTATTTTCGTCTTTATATGAAATTTTCTTTATGAACAAATTTCTGCTAAACGAAATGTCATAAATATTTCTTTCTTGAATTATCTTCCCTGACTCCAAACAGTTGTTTTTCAGGTGAATAGAAGGCATCCTTTTAAGACGAGTTGAAATTCCTGACTCACACATAGAGCGTACAAAGTATTTTTTTACAATTTTCTTATAGGATGATCTAAATAAGCATATTAAAGGCATTCTCATTATGACCTTACACGGATTCTTCCGTGTTTCTAAAAAAATTGATCCTAAAGTAGTTCAAAACATAACAGGTATACCTAAAGACTTCAAATAAATGTTTGCTATCCAATCAAGAAATTAATTTAATTAATTTGTTACATTCAAAATTTTAACATGTTTGTGTAATACAAAAATTTTATTATTTAATTATTTTTATTTTTTATTTCCTTATTATTTTTTATTTATTTTTATTATTAATATTTTTTATTATTAAATATCTTCCAGCATCAACAAGTTGTTTTTGTAAATTTTTAAAACATTAATGAAATTCGGAATAACCTGTTATTGTTTTTAAATCTGAGGAAGATTGTACTTTAAGAGGCGTTTCATAGTAGACAAAATATGAACATAATAATGATTTTTATAGTAATTTTTTTAAATAATAAAATTTTTATTTTTAATAGTAATTTTTATATGGTTAAATATTTATAATTAAAATGCCATCCAACTTGTCTAGTGGTCAGTGAGTCTGATTGCGAATAAGGAGGTCCTGGGTTCGAATCCCGTTTCGGGCATGGATGTACTTCCTCTCTCTCTCTCTCTCTCTCTATCTATCCTGTCTTTGTCCCTTTCTTGTATGAATGAGGTGTGAATGGTTGCCTACCCTATAACGGTTACCTATGGCATAAGTGTACTGAGGAAGTTGGAATCCACACCAAAATATGGTTCTGTTGGAAAAGTGGAGCAGCGCACCCCATATTGCCAGCCTAGCTGGCACACAACAGCAACAACAACATTTATAATTGAAATAAATAATATACTGAAAACGCTTTCATAGATAAATGAAAGTTATTCATATATGATATATTGTAATATATCTATATGAAAATACGATATGTTCAAAAATAATGCAAAAGAAAAATTTTAGAATTATTGCAAATATTGTTGAAAAGAAAAATAAATGTAATATTTTAAATTCAACTGATATTGAAAACTTTAATAGAATACAACTAGAGGGTGTAGCTTAATCTGTAAAAAGTGCATTTTATTTTCTGAATGATTTCGATTCAAAAAAAAAAATAATTTAATTCACTATACACTTAGATTTATTCAAAATACTGTTCTGAGCCAGGAAATGAGTGTTTATATACAGATAAGCAATAGACAAATCTAATGAGAATTGCAAACAGAAAATATTTTATAGTGTTGCGATAGTAAGGAATAGATAATTTGTAACTTCTTTTTTCGGCTTTCCAAAGCATTTCCGATAAGCGTTGTTTTAGGAAAGATGAAAACGCAATCGCTGCAGAGAGTGTAATATTGTTTTAAAAAGAATGTTATAAAATAATACTGCATGGTTGTTCTTAAAAGAAAATATCAATTCTGAAAAAAATTACTCAGTAAAAATCCAGAAAGAAGGAGGTCTACTTATTTTACTCTGCCTTTAATAATTTTGCACCAATGAAAATTTTTAAGAAAGAGAAAAATCACGTGCATTCTTTTGAAAAATGAGCAGATTTCCCGATTATTTATAAAGTTCTATTCAAAATTTTGGAGAATTAAAATATTCTATGATTTAAATAACCAGAGTAACTATGCTTACAGAAGTTTAATTAAATTTTGAGCAGTAGTTTCCCTATTCAATTTGAAATTAAAAAAAAGGGGAGGTCAAATAGGCAATAAAGATTTTATTTACGTAACGAGTATTTATTTCATATAATATCTAGTTATAATTAGATTGGAAATATTTAGTTAACGCTTGTAAAAATTAATGTGCCGCCCAACTTGTCTTGGGGTCAGCGTACCTGACTGCGGATAAGGAGGTCCTGGGTTCGAATCCCGATTCGGGCATGGATGTACATTCTCTCTCTCTCTATCTATACTGTCTTTGTCCTCTCCTTGTATGAATGAGGTGTGGGTACCTATGGCATGTGTATAGAGCAAAGTCGTACTTTCACCTTCATGGTGCTCAGATTAAAACGAAAGACGCTCCCAATTGACTTAAATTCGCATAGCCAAGGCATAGCGAGCTTGGCTTGACCAAGTGTCATTAGGAACAACAACAATTAAATGTGCTCTTACTATTTTATATTTTGCAGAAGCACTTTTTACTTTCTGAAAAAATTTTCAACTCAATGATAGTTATGATCACTAAAAAGTTTCCTCATTATTGATATCTCTTATTAAAAATCATTTAAGAATAAAAATAAAGAGAAAATGGGAGAATATTTTTTATAATACTAAATTTTTATAGTATATGATCATGCGCAAAATATTTATTATATGAAAAATTAGTTTTAGAATTTTTTTTCACTTGTGATCACCTTAACTAAGTAAATTCGTAAATTTCAGAAATTTTAAATTTATTCTTTGAATATAATAAGAAGCCTACGTATGTTAACTTATATCAGTTTTTAGCTGTAGTTCATAGCAATCAATTATTTTACAAGGCGTAAGTTATTTATAAAATTGATGCAAATGAATAAAGTTATTAATTTCTCACATGACAAAATTTAAACAATTTTTAAGAAAATATGGTACATGAATATAAAATATCTTAAAATGAAAAAAATATTTTTAGTGATGAATTATATTACATATTATAACTTCAACATCAAATTAATTTTCCATTTTAACTTGCAACAGAATTAAAACGATAAATTAATTTTCTGTTTTAACTATACACTGAAAAATATTCTATCTCAATCATAATAAATAATTAAATTATTCTACTACTTTATATTATTTACTTTTCTCTTGGAAATAGTTTTCCATGCATATCATAAAATGCATGCAAATATAAAATTTAAACATAAGTACCTAGACTATGATTACTACAATTTAAAGTAAATTTTAAGATGTTTATTTTCTAAGCGGAATATTTTTGCGTGCTTTTCATTGTGGAAAACCCCATTTGACCTAGTTGAGATACGCCCATTTCTTAGAATCGAACTGAGTACTTCTTCACGAAAAATCGAAAATTGTAACCAATTTTTAAGATGTCGTTTTATTAAATTGTTGTTGAACGTTTGATGAAAGTCAAGAAAAAAGAAACGTTTCGCACGGGTGAATTAGATGATTTGGTAAATTTGTTGCTACATCATCTTAAGCAAGGTTCGGGGTGCTTATGACCTTCAAATAAAATACAAGGACTAAAACATTAGGCATCATTCATAGAACACAATTTTGTATATATTTTCCATTGATAAAAATACAAACTTAAATTATAATATCTAAGGCTATTTAATTAACGAGATTATTATAAAAATCTGTAAATAATGAAATTTCTGGCAATAGTGATGTGAAAATTAAACGAAACGTACACAAATAAATAATTTTTTTTTATCAAACACACACACAACTTTCCGTATTATATTGAAAGCAAATAACTTATGATAATATTACTATAATTTTTATCTTAATAACATTTCATAAACGGGAAA
This sequence comes from Latrodectus hesperus, assembly GCA_037975125.1. Taxonomy (NCBI): domain Eukaryota; kingdom Metazoa; phylum Arthropoda; class Arachnida; order Araneae; family Theridiidae; genus Latrodectus; species Latrodectus hesperus. The sequence continues at coordinate 3,660,414 of CM075853.1, forward strand.
GGAATGTTTAATATTTTATACAGAATATGAAATGGCTAGAACGTTTACGTAAAATTGCATACATTTTTACGATAAACTTATTTTATTCTATTTTAAGTATTGAAATAGACAAATATAAAATATATCAATAAAGGGACCTAATTTTATTGCAAACCAGTTTCGAAAGCTTGTGTCCCTAAAATAAAATCGCATTTCTATGTTAAAAACTAGAAAAGTAGGCACAGGTGCCGTATAATCCATGATTCAAAATTCCAAATTTTTTGGCGATGAAAAAATGTTGCCAAAATGACGTATCGTGACGTGCATGATGATGTAAATACTAGGGGTTACCAAAATAGAATTTTCTGCATAATTCTTATAGGTCTCTATATGTATGACGTAACAAAAACAAGGAAAAAATCCGCCAAAAAATCGCCAAACTCAGAACTTGGCGCATGGGTTATACGGCCCCTGTTCCGAAAAGTAATTCACTTTACTTTTAACATTCATTTTCATTGAATAAATGAGTATCTCTTTACAATATTTTAGTAAATGTCTGTCATAGCAGCTGTTTGAAAAATCGTGTGTGTGTTGTCCTTACTTAAAAATTAATAAACACTTTAATTAAGTATATAATCGCTTGAAATGACTATAAAGTATAGCAGCATTAGTTAAAGATTTTAAAATATGTTAATCCAATAAATCAAACAAGTGGTCTAATGATGAAACGTATACTTTTTGATATTTATGAAAAAATGATTAAATGTTCAAAATTTTATGTTTAAAACTTATTGTAAAAGCTTAATTTTTTCAAGATGTATATCTTGAAAAAAATTTTAGTCCACTTCTGACTTAATTTATTCGAAAGGATTTTAATCAGCCTAATAATAGGATAACAATTACATCATGGTAAAAGAAAGTGGTAAGGACAAGGTCATATTTCATGGACTTCTAAATCCTATTGTGACGTTTTCAGCGAAAAACTTAATACACTAATCGAAAAACTGTTGAAAGCAGATGTTATCAGTAACTTTTTGATGGTTTTTGTAATTGCATGAAAATAAATAACGCAATCAAAGACCTGAAAAAATAAGACATTTATTATTATATTTTATTTTTATTTGCCAATTGTTTAAACTTTTAATACATCATTTATTTATGAAAAATGAGAATGTTCTGAAAAATTCATTTTGTTAACAATTGCTTGGAAATACTTCATATTGTTGTGTATATTCGGATACAAAAAATATTTCAAAAGAAGGTAAATAAATGACTAAGGATAATTTTTAACTGGAAGCTGTAATTTTATCAACAATAATGAATCCTAACTTTTTAAATAAATTTTGCATAAGTAAAATATATGAAATTGTACGTGAATTGTATTTCGAAACTAGTTCAAACAATAAACATTTCCTTAAAAAGTTTTAAAATGAAAAATTGGTGCATGCATAATTGTACGTTCATATATTATATATAACAAGAGTATTAAAAATATTGTATTTAACTACTAATTACAAATGTTATGAGATTTATAAACGTGGTTTTTCTCTCACACTATATATATATTTTAATATATATATTTTAAAAATTTGGAGATTGCAAATGAAATTTCTATTAATATGTCTTAAATCTTGTTTAAAAGAAAAATTTCAATATAACGTTTTCATAAATGTATCTGATTTTTGCTATGATAAATGGTATAAATTAATTTTTAAACATCAAAATAACATAAAATTAATACATAAAATTACGACATAAAATACAAAAATACAAAAATAACATAAAATTAACACACTTTTCTATAACTGCCCAGTATAAAGTGATTTTGCATAGAGGACTATCACAATTATTTCCTGCGAAGTTTTTAGTATAAGTTATGGCTTTGTTATTTTAAGGATTTAAATATGCCGGTTAATTAAAAGATTATTTAAATAAACCGATTAGTTTTTGTCAAAATCTAAGACTAGAATTTAAACACTCTTTTTGTCTTACATTGGATATTATGAGCTGGGGTCTTATTTTCAATTTTACAATGAAAAGGTAGTATGTTTTGCGGAGGAGATGTTATTTTATTTCAATCGGCCAAAGTTTGGAAAAGATTGATAACTTCAAACGCTACTTTCTTAAATTCTTGTCTTTTTTTTCGCAGTGAAGTTAAAATCATCAGCAAAAGTTTTAAGGGAGATTTCACTTTCTGGGTCAGTATGTTTTCCAACTCTCGTTCAAGTTGTATTTGAATAGTTTAATATGTTCTTTATGATGGACTATTACATGGACCTCTAAGTTTAATATGATGGACTATTACATGAACATTTTGTGCAACCAACCTCTTGTTTTCTTTCCTTGCAATAGATAATTCTTTATCCACGATATTATTCTTTTGCTATATCGATACAAATTAATTAGAGAATTATCGACATAATCTCCTGGAAGAAACCAGAATTAATGATTACTTAAATATCCAGTTTTTTCCAAGAAGAAATCAAATCGTAATTATAAAATCGTTATCATCGTAATTTTTTCAAGAAGTTTACTAAGAGTTGGAACATTGGATATTGGTTGGTATGATAAAATCTTCATTCTGTCTTAACCCTTCTTAGAATACAATATAATAATTCCAAGTTTAAGGCAATTGGGGAGAAATATTGTAAGAAGAGGCACTTGTTGAGAAATACATGATGAAGACTTGGAAAGTGATTGTAAATAATCTGAATGAAAACGTTGTCAATTCCATCATACCTTGGTTATTTTTCTCAAGACAGATTTTTGATAAAATATATGACTTACTCTTTTCTAAATGTTGTTTATTTGTAAGGAAGTTAATGACTTGGAATGAAGTCAGTGATGACAGTTTTGGTAGGAATCACACTGAGAATCGGCTGATGGGAATAATTATGCAAGAATATCATTTTCAACCAAATTGAGATTTCCCTTCAACGGTTTGCTTTTCAGAAGAGGTTTGAAGGAGTTACTGATTTTTTAAAAGCTACTTTATAAGGTTTTTTATGGATTTGAGCCGCCCAACTTGTCTAGAAGTCAGCGTACCTGACTGCGGATAAGGAGGTCCTGGGTTCTAATCCCGGTTCAGGTATGGATATTATTTCTCTCTCTATCTATCCAGTCTTTGTACTTTCCTTGTATGAATGAGGTGTGAATGGTTGCCTACCCTATAAACGGTTACCTATGACATGTGTAAAGCAAAGTCGTACTTTCACCTTCATGGTGCTCTGATTAAAACAGAATTATATCCTTATAATATCCATCTTTCGTTTTAAAAGAGGCTCTTTTAAAAGAGCCTCTTTTAAAACGAAAGAGGCTCCCAATTGACTTAAATTCGCATAGCCAAAAGGCATAGTGAGCTTGGCTTGTCCAAGTGTCATTAGTAACAACAACAACATGGATTTGAAGCTGCGGTGCAAAATAAACTTCAAGTTGATAAAACATAGTATGTCAGAAAACTAAAGTGTCTCAATATGTTCATTAGTATCGGCATTTTTCAAGGAATTCGAAGTTCCAAATAAGCAATTATGCTATATTAATTATCTCATTAGTCTAATGCTTTCTTCACAAAGATGTATTTACATTCTGCTTTACATGCATTTATTGGATAGCTCCTCAGCCCAATAACATTCATCATTGTTTTAGTAGTAATCGATTTTGAATCTAAGTAACTTCTTGCTCTTATTCAAGACATTATGATTGCCCGATTATACATGGATTATGTGCTTGATTTCGGTGCTTTGCTCTATCTTCATTGTGTCCCTAGTGCGTTTTACCAACGGATATTTTTCTTGTTTACTCGAAACATTCTCATCAATCAACATGAAATTTGAATAAAACTGCTTTCTTGTCTACCGTCATTTCCTAGTCTCTCACCAATTGAATACATTTGGAATATAATTGTCATTTACAGACACTGACAGTACTGCTTTCAGAAGACAAACTATGGCTAATGATTGACAAGTAATGAATAAGCAATTCTCTAAACCCTATCTGCAGCTTCATTGATTGTCACCAGGTGTTTTGCATCCTGTGTCACCGACCATTACTAAGTTATACAACCTACACACTGTTCTCAAACTGTATTATGAATATCATTTGAAACTCATCATTCATTAATAAAGTTGCATTGCATGATTTTTAACGACTATTTATTGCAAATTATAAGGATGTACTTTTAAGAGGTGTTATTGTTTTGTTAACTAAAAGATAAATATTTTAAAAATAAATGTTCTTCATGTTCATATTCTCAAAATTAAGAAGAGAGACGAAAAAAAAAGGAAAAAAACCTTTCATATTAAAAATTTTTGTAAATAAGTCATGCAAATTTATTTTTGATTATTAATGGAGAAACGTTTCCCAGCTTAAATCCTGGCTATTTTTGTATTTTATAATGAATAAATAAAATTACAATATTTAATAACACACACACATTCATGAAATTACTTAAGCACACTACACAGCCTAATCTGCTATAATTTGACATGTAAGCTAATTTACTTCTAAATTCATTCATCTTCATTTATTTTTGTTGCCTTCTTTGATAATTTTAGTTTTGATAATTGATTATCATTGCTCTATTTTTCATGTTTTGCGATGTTATTCTATGTGAATGTTTTTCCTTGGTAAATATTAAAAATTAATTTTTTTTCTGTTCACAAATGATGTATGGTAGGAACTAGATTGCTTACTTTTTTTCAGGAACAATGAGCAATTTATGCTAATTCCATGAAATTATCTTACGTATTTATCGAAATATATATACATACATACACACACATATGTGTATATATATATATATATATATATATATATATATATATATATATATATATATATATATATATATATATATATATATATATATATACACACACACACACATACATATATATATATATATATATATATATACCCTTACGTTATTGTTTTATTTTACTTTTATTTACAAAATTTGCTGAAAACATTAATTTTAAAACTGGTTAAATTTTGATTCTTTCAAAGATATGCAAAAAGCAAACAGTATTATTTTCTTTTGTAATTATTACCATAATTGATTCTTTAAGGAATTAATTCTTGATTTTTGACAGCATTAGAATTTTTTTACGTTTAAATAATGATAAAATTGTTTGTGAAAATCAACGCAATTTTCTTAAATTTTATTCTTCAGCATTTTCTGATGATGTGTGAAGGAATTTTATATTTTTTACATTTACATAAGTAATACATATATCTAATGGGAAAATTTAACAAAATTTCAATACTTCTTCTTTTGTAGTACACATCAAATTCAAGGTAATTTATAATTTTTTTTAATTTCTTAAATTTAAAGCATAAAAGCTACTTTAGTTTTAAATTAAAAGAATTTTTCAACAAATTTACAATTAGGAATTACGAATTTCTAGCTACAAATAGTAAATTTAGAAATGAATAAAATATGATACGTACCATGGTCTCCATTTTTGAATACTTGGTACGTGATTGTCATAACAAAAATTTCATTACCTCACAAATTTTATTATTATAAAAAATATACAAATAAAATATATCATTAAATACCTATAATATTATCTGATAAATACATATTAATATTTTCTAATATAATCTAGATTTAATTATTTTAACCCAAATTATTTTTAAGAAGTATTTTTAGAATCTCAACATAAAATATAGATATTCTTTTATTTGAAAACCGTAACATTAGTTTCAAAGATGAGTTATTTGCATCTAGATGAAACACATTTAAGAGAATCTAAATAGAAATCTTTAGCGGTTGTTTCTTGTTCTGTTTGAATGTTAATTTTTTAAATATTATTAAAGCAATAAAAAATTGCTTGAATTATCTCGATGTAAATATCTTTTAAACTTACAGAAAATTAACTTCAATAAAATGGAGTCCATTATTTTCTAATTCGAAAAAGTTTATAAATAAATAATTCATTCAACTTCAAAAGCACTTTTCCAACTAGTAAATCTATAGTGAAATATATTTTAAAGACTACTTTAAATCAAATTTATAACAAATTTTTGAGAAATATCATGTCCAGAAAGCATGACACATGATGTTTTGCAAAGCAGTTGTTTCTAATAATAAATGATGTGTTTCATTACATACTGCATGAAAATTTTTTATTAACTTAAAAGGCATATATTTTTGTTAAATTTTCTATTAAGTTAGTATTTTATAATATGCACTTCTTTCATTTAAGATTATGATTTAAATGGAACATTTTTTCATAATGTTTACATAATTTCCTATGAAAATCATATCATACAATCTTAATTTTGATTAGGAATTGGAATTAGCATATTATAAACCATTGCTAATACTTACAGATAAATTTAATTTGATATATTTTAATATGTAACTAAATAAATTACTATATATATTTTGATATGAAATAAATTTTTCAAGAATAAAAAAGTATATTATTTGAATTAATTTTCAAAGTGTTTTACCAATATTTTATTTTTATGTGGTTTTGAAGGATATCGTTTGTTTGAATTTTTTTTACATATTTAACAATAAGAGTGTTGATAAGATTTGCTTCATCGTAGAAATACTTAACGCTAGAGCTTGATGATTATGCTTAATTGACTGATTAAAACTATAAAAAAACAGAATGAATGTAACTAAAACAGCAAAGTTGTTCCACTTTTCAGTTTATATTTATTCATCAAAAAGAAAACATCGATTTTGAAAATATTTGTTATAGCTGGACTTTATTAAAAGCAATACCCTCTCTCTGAATGTTTTATAAAAATATAGAATCATGAAGTTAATCACATAAATTGTATACATTGATAAATACTTTACCAAATTTAAGTTACTTATCAACATTGAAAGTGTTATGCTCCAAGACCATAATGTGAAATTTGAATTCTTTAAATTCAAAATGAATAATTCGTATTTGAATAATAAAAAATTAAAGTATACAATTTGATTTTCAGATATTTTAAAGTGTTTCAGTGGATACTGTGAATTTTTTGATTTTGTAAAAATCGAACCTTCATCGAGTAACTTAATTCATTCATTGATTTTCATATTACAAACATTATAGTTTGCAAAAATTTTTAATATAAAATTCTTTAAATTATTTAAAAATTGAAAATTCTATTTTTATATAAATTATAAATCAAATTAATTAATATAATTAAATATATTATGAACCAAAATTTTCTAATATAAATTCTTGCTAAATGCAACATAACTTTAATAATTTAATTCATCTACTTTCTACTTTTTGTGTGCGTAAGAATTAATGCTTACAGTAATGACGCAAATTAAAGATTTTTTTTCAAACTACTTGGAAACGTTTGATTTCTCCATTTTAGACTTTACTCTTCCCTTATGCAACCAAATCGAAATGATGGCCTCAGCAATTTTAACACTCTCTTTAGAGTACGATTAAATTTGCCATCTCTTTGTTTCAATACGATAACCTACAAGGAAATGATATACAAATGATCATGAAATAATATTGCAAATAAAGAAAACTGCTCATTAAAAAAACCATATATAGCATTTTTTTTATCAACGATGAAAAGTTAATAGCCTGCACAGGCTTATGACATCACTTCCGGAATTTTTCAAATTGAGCTCTCTGAATGATAGTAAGACGCGCAAGATAAAAATAAGCGAGGGTCTTATCATCTGATTATCATTCAACCAGTGCATTTGTTTTGATATTTACTTTCTAGAAATTTCCCTGTTGTAAACATGCATTTTGGAAGCAGGGACAGTGATCTCTTTATCTCAGACATATTGAAATATATTCTGAGAATATAGCATCGATAATTTGAAAGTGGATGAAATAAATCCTTTGTTTTTTCGTTGTTTTATATAATTTCGTGAACTTTCCTACTAAAAGCAAACACGAAAGTCTACATTTTTATTTTTCTTGAATAATTGATTATAGAGTGATTTTAAAAAAACGGTGTCTCAAAATGGAAATGTTTTTTTTTTATTTTTATTTTATCAAGTATTATTTTTTAGCATATTTAATTTATACATAAAAGCATTTTCAACGAAATATTAAATTAATAGCATAATACTTTTGTAAGATTTCGACTGATACCTGATTGTATTTTTGCTGCTTGATACCTGAGTGTATATAAAGCTTCCTATAAAAGCTGATATATCTTAGAATAAGCCACAAACGTATTTGCCGAAATCAGAAATTTAAAACCTATCTATTTTTTTTTCAAAAATGATGAAATTTGAAGGAAAGGTTATTTTTTTATAAAACATAATCTCATATATAATTTTTTTTAATTACCGATTTACTTCATAGTTGCATATAAATTAAGCGATTCGATTCAAATCACTGTCAAAGGTATTGGTTTCAGTAGCTGGGTGGTGGTGCATTTATCATTTAATAAACTAAAATATGCATTTATCTTACAAATGAATATATATTCTTTTGTAAAATAATATATAACAAGATAAATGTGTAAGAGAAATTTATTCTTTTCTTAAGCAATCAATCGTGTACGTTATTGGTTACAAATAAAAAAAAATAATTCCAAAAGTTTATGAGTTTACTCACACAGATGGATCACTGAAAAACAGCCTCTCAGGACTGGGAGTATGTGGCGTGTCACCAAGAACCAGCCTATCTGTAAGCCTTGGACGATACGCTACGGTCTTCCAGGCAAAAGTTTTGGCCATTATCCCCAGTCTGCGACTAAATATGAGGAAGGGTGCCAAGGTAAGCGGATTCTCATTTTTAGTGACAGCCAAGTCGCCTTAAAATCGCTCAGTTCATTCAAAATAAAATCTAAAATGATTTTGGATTGTATAAACCTTCTTACAGAACTGGCAATTAGAAACAAGGTGATCCTTGTATGGGTGCCCGGGCACAAAGGTATCGAATTTAATGAAAGGGCTGATGAACTTGCTAAACAAGGATCGTCTTTTGCTCCCATTGGTGCAGAACCTTTTTGTGGGATAAATTTGAAGACCGCCAAAACAAATGTTCTTAGATGGGAAAAACGGAAGATGTATGAAGCATGGCTCAACACTCCTGGTCAAACCCACGCTAAAATTATGATCTGTGGATCATCAGCGAGGATTGCCTCTGAAATTCTAAGATGCTCTAGGCAGAAGATACGTTTAATCGTAGGCTTCATAACTGGGCACTACTATTTCAGAAAACACCTCCATAAAATTGGACTGTTTCAGCAAGACCCTATCTGCAGGAAATGTCATACGCAAGAGGAAACGGCCAAGCATATCATTTACGAATGCGAGGCTCTTGCCCTCCCTAGATTAACTTCTTTAGGCATCATCCATACTAGAGAGTTACACCTAGACTCCATGAAAGGGTTATCGGACTTTATTAATAAAGTGGGTGACCCGAGCAACTGGAACTAGGAAACTTTGGGTTTGGAGTTAATAGTACAAAATGCTGATAAAAGCAGAGGTGCCCCATGACATACAAACCCAACTCTAAGAAGAAGAAAATTTGTTTACTCATGAGTTTAGAAGTTTATCAATGGATTTCTTAATATAATTTTTTCTATTTTTCCTAGTTTTGATAAAATTCAATAATAGAATTTATTAATATGATATATTTGATAGAATTCGCAAGAATAAAGCATTAATCAATTAATAAGAACAATATAACGATAAGCAATAAACGAAGAAATTATAGTCATATTAATATATTTATATACTACTAAACTACTTTTATCCAGTGTTATTTATAATTTAGTGTTTTACGAATAAAAATATTTTTCTGTGTAAAAAGTTTGCTCAATTTCGTTATTTGCCAAAATATAGATTTTAAATGAATTTATTTTTAGTAATTGAAAAGTTGTTAATCTTTATAAACATTTAAGAAAAAATTACTTAAATTGTAAAATCTTGAAAATGGACTAGAAGTTTTTGCTTATGTAGAACAAATAATTACGGATTTCTGCAGATTCAGAGCAATGCATTTATCACACAATAAATGAATCATTTCATTGAGCAATTCTATTTATTTTTTCTATGAGTATTATACCGAGCTTCGCTAATGAATGTAGAGGAATCTTTTGATATTTATTGTAAAAAACACCTGAATTCTCTTTATTTCCCTATCATTTATAAACTTTTAGAATTTTTCTATTATGCAAGAAATAGATTTCATTTCAAATATCTTTCTGTATATCAAATGATGTTGAATTTACTTATTTTTACCATTTACTTTCCTGTTGACAAAAAATAAATACATTGCTTTCAACAATATGAAAAGTTTTATTAAAATTAATGCTTATAAATATTTACTATGTAAACAATTAATTTAATAATATATTTGCTATTAATAAAAACTATTGCTTATAAGATAAATGTGCAGATTTATTTATAATTAACCTTGATACTTTCATAGCTGCAAGTTAAGAAATAATAGAAACATCTTTCACAAGAAATTTCATCAATAAATAATGTTTCTTATTGAAAAGCCATAAACACTTTTTCATATTTAATTAGAAATAGCAGAAGCATGAAATATTTTCAAAGTTTTGAAATAGTCAACTTTAAATTTTGAGTCATCTGAAACCCGTGAAAGTAAATTCGTCTTTATTATAGCTCTGATTTGCAGAAAAACTAAAAATGATATTAAAATTTATCTCACATTTGAAAATTTACAATTGTCCTACATTGAAAATTTACAATTGTCCTACATTGAAAATTTACAATTGTTATTTATTATTAAAAACAAAATTGGTCATTTATCTTTATAAGACTTATCTTCTTACATTGTTGGTAGAAATTATAAAATAAGCAAAATTGGTCATTTATCTTTATAAGATAGACTTTCTTACATTGTTGGTAGAAATTATAAAATAAGAAAAATTGGTCATTTATCTTTATAAATAGACCTTCTTACATTATTGGTAGAAATTATAAAATAAACAAAACTGGTCATTTATCTTTATAAGATAGACTTTCTTACATTTTTCTGATCAAAATAGTTTATTTTTACTGGTGTGAATTGGTAAATTCTGCGCAAAGTATGAATGACGTTACGGAATATATTTTTGTTACCATAATATGCTACTATTAAGTTAAGTTTTAAACGCTAGTATTATATTTTTTAAATTTGAATATTATATTGAGGCTAACTACAAATTTCTGAGTTTGAAAAGTTTTCAGTTAATCAGCCTATTTGAAATATTTATTTAGTTAATGTCTAATAAACTAATTATTCTGTTTGATATTAAACAAATTTACGAATACGAAAAATAAATTTTCGTATGATTTTGCATATTCAACAAAATGTTAGTCGTATTCATTTTAAGTTTTTATAAAATTAATTGAATATTAATCGACATATTTCTAACATCAAATGGTCTTGTATTCATGAGCTTTAAATATGAAAATTGGATTAATTTTCCTATGAACTGGCATGAAGGATTTTTGGATATGTACTCATATACAAAATGTAAATTTGTAGTTTAACTTCAATTTGTACAACCGGCAAAAGAGAAATGATTTTAATATTTTAAAATTACTAAAAAATAAAATTTTGTAATTATTTCAAAAAATATTCAGAGTAATCTCTACAAAAATAATCAAACAATGCTATTTAATCAGAAGCAATCAGCCAGAAAAATTCCTGCATGATTTCCAACAGAGCGTGATCATAGATAATAGGAAAATTCTTCAATGTGATTTTATAGGAAGACTATTATTTTCCTCTATTGACATGGAAAAAACAAAATTTACAACATGAAATCATTAATGTAAATGAAACAGATAGAAGTGCATGATATTGGCGCAGCTGTGTATTAACTTTCAGTTTTGTAGTCACTTTAAGATAGTACAAACAATTAATGAGTATTTTAGTTATATTCATCATAACTTTAAAACCTGTTATAAAAAAAAATCAAATATTTTTTATGGAAAGCTTTTCATATCAATTCATTATTTATTAATTTATTTCTCTGTATTTTATAAAAAAATAAATAGGTTGCAATTAATTTCAAAATTTTTAATTTATGAAATGAATTTATGATTATATATATATATATATATATATATATATATATATATATATATATATATATATATATATATATATATATATATATATATATATATATATATATATATATATATATATATATATATATATATATATATGTATATATATATATATATATATATATATATATATATATATATATATATATATATATATATATATATATATATATATATATATATATATATATATATATATATATGTATATATATATATATATATATATATATATATATATATATATATATATATATATATATATATATATATATATATATATATATATATATATATATATATATATATATATATATATATATATATATGATGTTTGTGATTTTATCAATATCAAAATATCAATAATTTAAATGATGCCATGAATACACTGATTTTAAGCCTGGAAAATTGAAAAAAGACATTTTATAAAATACCAGTAACAATTTTAAATAAATAATTGTCTCAGATGATTAATTGATGAAACCAAACATTACTGTTGAACTTCATATTTCTGACATTTTAGGAGTCATAAATGTTTTATTAACGAAACACACATGGGAATTAACGAAAAATTTTAATAAAATTAGCGGAAGCAGATTCATTTATTATGTAGTTTAAATCTAAAAATATTTAGAGACAAATAGAATTGCTAATAATGTTTTACTTGTCATAATATGCAGTAACTTTCAAATATGTATAGTAATTAAACCATTTTAATAAGTATAATAGCATTTTAATTGCCAAAGTAATTATATATAATTTAAGTTTAGTATGAAACTGGGAAAAATATTGAAAAAGGAAAAAAAACAGAGTTGAGAAATAAGTTTTTAAATGTTTATGAAGCACTTTCTTGATTAGACATGATTTTTCATTTTAGAATGTCAATAATAACATTAAACTGAATATTTCTCCATCTAATTGATTTTAAAGAATGTTTTAAGTGAAAAGTTACAAACTGACAATTGTGTAATAAATCAATGTATGTCAGTGATTAAATCTAAATAGATTCATTATTATGTCAATATTGAAATTTAATTGCTAAATTCTGTTTTTCTTCTTAAGAATGTAATATATTCTCTTGGGACAGATTAAGAAATTTCTTGAGTTGAATTATATGAATATATTACACTGTACAAGATAAAATACTAGCTATGTAAACGTTTATAATGTAAAGTAGCTGATAGAAACAGAAATATCAGTATACCCATGAATAACTGTTTGATTTTTGATGAAGGAATCTTACTGAAAAATTTAACTATTATAGTGCATTTTTGAATAATTAAAAAATAAATTAAATTCAGTTATAATTTGACCTATAATAATATAGTGATGAAAACAATAAATACTTAATTTTTATTATATATTTAGCAAGATAGGCAACCATTATTTTAGCTTTCCTCAGTAAGAAGTCATTGGAAAACATTTCTTCAAACTTACTTTTTTTTGATATCATGCATGTACGAACACTAATTCAGCCAAAATATTGAAAATTTTTGATTGAAATTCTAAAAACTACGATACTTTCATCCACTGAAAAAATTTGTACGTATGAAAAGTAGTTTAACTATTGCAAGATCAAAGAAAGAATAGATTACTTTTAAAAAAGAAAATTTGAAACAAAATTATAAATATTAGATGAGTTAAGAACTTTATAACGTTATTTTGTTATTAGCTCATTAGAAAATTAAAAATAATTTGAAAATTAGCTTATTTTTCATATAAGTTTATTCCATTACAAAAAACGATCTCTTTAAATTATTTACAGTGACAGCATTAATAATTTAAATATGTCCCTTATCATGATGGGTTAGGAGTAAAATTTTCCTGAAAAAAATACGATACGAAACCAATAGTTAACTTCAATAAGCATTTCTTTAGAAGTAGATGGTCAAGTATTATATTTTATGCTTCTTAAAATAAAGATGCTCTTACTTTGCATACCAATTAAAATTATTTTATAAATGATATCATAAAGGGTATTAAATACCATTAAGTTACTTATATTTTTAAAAATTTAAAAGTAGTAAAATTAATAAATTAAAATATCTACTGTCGCGTGATTTGAAAAGAAAACAACAGAGAGAAAATTAAAAAGATCAGATATTCAGACGATGGCCTGATTGTCATCAAGGCAACATTTTGCTTACAATTTTAAAATAAAATATACTGAATATTAAAGTTAGTGAGCATAAAATGTTGTTGTTGTTATTAATGACACTTGGACAAGCCAAGCTCGCTATGCCTTGGCTATGCGAATTTAAGTCAATTGGGAGCGTCTTTCGTTTTTTAATTTGAGCACCATGAAGGTGAAAGTACGACTTTGCTCTACAAGCATGCCATAGGTACCCGTTTATAGAGTAGGCGACAATTCACACTTCATTCATACAAGGAAAGGACAAAGATAGGATTGATAGAGAGAGAAGAAGAAAAAAAGTACATTCATGCCCGAACCGGGATTCGAACCCAGGACCTCCTATCCGCAGTTAGGCACGTTGACCACTAGACAAATTAGGGCGGCTCATAAAATGTACTTTGAGCAACTATATGATTTCTGAACAATCGAATGATTTTAGGCTGATTTAAAAGTTTTAACTATGGAAAGTAAAATTTAAAGATGCTAAAATGATGAAATATTTTAAAATTAGAATCCATTATCACACATAATAAAAATTTTTAAAAAATTAGTAAATTTTTTAAAAAATGCTGAGAATTTTCCATAACATTGAAATGAAAATGATAAAGTATTTTCAAGTTTAAATGCATCTCTGCAAAAATGCTCCATCATTGTTTATTTGAACATAACATCAATTTATAAATCATTTAATGTTTAATGTTCCTTCATTTTTTTAAAAAATCGCTTTTATGACATTCCAATGCATTGGATTTATATAAATGGTCCCTTTTGTCATTTATATTAAATTTAAAAATTAACGTCAAACAAATGATTCTAAGCAAAATATTTTGGCCAAAATACAGCAGTTCAGATGACAATTTGCAAAGTTATGGGATACGAAAAAATTTGTTTGAGCATTTTTTTTCTGGTTTTACTCCTAAAATAGCATTTGAAAATATATTTGCCGAGAAATTTCAATTTCTCTGCAAATATATTTTCAATTGATTTTTTACTATCAAAATTTAAATAAGTGACAACATTATAAATTTTCCTATTTCAGAATAATTATATAAATTTTCTAATTCTAAATAGTTCAATATTTCCCAACAAATGGTTTTGCTGTTATTAGTTTCGATTTATTAAAAAGTTAAAACTTTTCTTTCTCAAATAATTTAAATAAAAAAAGCTATTTTTAAATACAATGATCCTTACAATTTATTAATGCGAATATTTGCTTATATTCTTAAAAAAGACTGACTTTAGAAAATATTAAATTATTGATTCCATATTTTAATATTTTAAAAGGACTTTATTTAAGAATTTTGGATGAAATTCTATAAAATATAATTGTTTCAATATTTTTTCAGTACGCCCCGAGTAAAACTTTACAAGTTGTAGCTTTACAAAGCTGTCTTCTCTACCAAATGATATAAATTAAGATAATAATTGTTCTTAAAATACCCATGCTTACAAAACAAATTCAGATTTCATAGGGAAAATTAAACATATCCTGAAGTTTGGGACGTGTTCTGTGAAAATTGTTCATCAATAAAAACAGACAATATTAAGTTTAAAATCTGGCTTTTACTCTACTTACAAATACTTAATTTCATTTCTTGAGATATACTTAATTAAAGTAAAAATTATGTATGGAAAATATATAATTTCTTAAACACTTTTAGAACAATTAAGACTTCCTCTTTCTCTAAGGTCTCTTTTCTCTAATTTCTATTTTGCTGTACCAAAGCCATAAAAATATTTTCGTAATTTACATAAATAAAAATATAAATTTTCAGTAAATATTTCTCATTTCCATAAATAAAGGATAAATAAATATATTTTTATTTACCTTTAATTATTTATTTTAATTATTATATTTATTTATTATTTATTTATTTTAATTATTATATTTATTTATTATTTATTTATTTTAATTATTATATTCATTTATCTTTAAATAAAAATATATTTATTTCTGATAAAAACCAATCAGTCTGTGAATTTTATTTTAAATATATATTTAATTTATTGAGATTAAAAGTTCTGTTCTGTTTTATTAATCTCTGAAACAGTTTTTCAACAATTCATCCGATGTTCATTCTATGTTCGTAACATAATGCTTTATTCGTGACTTTCAAATTATAAACTGTTACTGTAATAACTGGTCACATGATCAGTGGAGTGCATTACGTAGAAACCGATCAGAGAAGTGCTCACTGATGAAGTTTATCACTAAATGATTTCAGCATCTTTCCGAATGGATGGAGAACGTTTTTCTGCGTGACTGTACTGGTCTTTTCTATCTATATTTCATCATTTTCTTCATGATTTTTTTTTTCATAAATATCATCTGTGATTGATTTGGATCTAGTTGCTCAGAATATTTTTACGTAATTTTTAGATAAAAGAAAACGTAGCTAACTGTAAGTAAAGAATTTTATTCAGAATTTCTTTTAATGATGCTTATGATTAAATGAAATTAAATAGCTAGATTATTTTTCTCTTGTTATACTATATTCTAATGCATAAATAAACATAATATTTATAATATAGTTCTAATAAATAAAATTATATTTTTACAGAAAATTTCAATAAAATAATTTGTTTTTAATGACCAAAGTGTTTCATAATTAATTTATTTGAAACATTTGATAATACAATATAGTAGAAAAAATACTAATTAAGTTTCTGGTCTTAAATATTAAAGATAACTAAAATGGCGATATTTTAAATTTCAAAACAATATTCAAGAATATGTATTATATAAAAATAGTTAATTAAGTTTGTTTTGTTTAATTATTAAGTTCTTTTAATTACATAATTATATTTAGAATAAGTGAATACATTTCTAAGACAGGATGTTATTAAGTAATTAATATGTGTAAAATTAAATACAATTTAAAATATAATAAATCTCTCTTTAAATATTATGAAAAGAAACTGTGTTAATAACTTATGTAAATAGAAAAATAGTTCAGTTGTTAAATATATGAAAGTTTTATCGATCAGTTATTTACCTATTTTTTAACACTTTAATGAGTTTTATTCAACAGCTGAAGAACTTTTATTAATTAAACTATTACAGTCTTAGCGTAGACCAGAGTAAAAAGGATACAAATTATAAATAAGTGAAATAATTCTTTTTTAATTCCTTTAAAATAAATTACGTTTTTAAAATAAAAACTTCATTTCTGAAATTCAAAGAAAGAGGCAAAGAAAAATTAGAGGTAGACTTACAACATTTTCTACAACATTGCAATGTATAGTAAAAATGTTGAAATTCATTTTTTGAAAATTTCGTTAAATGCAAATAAAAATTGATATTTGTTGAAACGTCTCATGGTCTACCAAAGCATTTACTTATGAGATTGTATAGAAGCATTATTCACTGTGAATTTCACCCAAAATTTAAATTTTAAGGGTGCTTAGAAGCACCTGAAAATGAATAGTTCATAACATGGTATTTTGATTAATATAATTTTGTATTTACTACTCGCGCGAATAAATCGCAAAAGTACCTTTAATTATATTATTTACAATAAATGAAGAATTATTTTAAAAGGTAAATTAATATATTTTGTTATTTTTTGAAGCTAGAATATAATTGTATTATTTTTAAGTTTTACACTGTGTGCATAAAAAATACATTTTGTAATTTTAATCGTTTTAAAACATCTTATGTCAACATATAAATTGCATATATTTTATAAAAATATTCAGGAAGTACATCACAATCTATTCAAACTGTAATATTGTATTTTTAATAAATAAATATTTAAATGAACTTTTTTAAATATTTAGTATAATTAAATAATTTTTGCATTGCATATTATAAAATTTTATTTAATAATATTTTATTTATTATAGTCCTTAATCATAATTTAGAAGCACCTTGACATTGCTGTGAACAAAAAATTAAAAATTATTTATTTGTCATAAAATGAATCAATAAAAAAATTCCAATATTATTATTAAAAATATGATTTAAATTTTTAAAAAATTTGATTTTTTATCGCAGAATTATCAAATAACAATTATGAATTTTAATACTTGTCATATTGGAATTATAAAAAATATCTATAACGAATTATAAATATCTAAATCTATAAAAATATTTGAGGCATAATTTCTTTTTGAATAGCTTAAATGCATGACATAATAAATGACATAATTTTCTATTAGTATGGACTTGAAATTTAAGGAAAATTTTATTGAAATTAAAGCAAACAACAATTATGAATTTTAATAACAAAATAAAAATGAATTTTAATAACAATAATAGCAAACAACAATTATGAATTTTAATACTTGTCATATTAGAATTATAAAAAATATCTATAACAAATTATAAATATCTAAATCAATAAAAATATGTGAGGCATAATTTATTTTTGAATAGCTTAAATGTATGACAGAATAAATGGCATAATTTTCTATTAGTATGGACTTAAAATTTAAGGAAAATTTTATTGAAATTAAAGCAAACAACAATTATGAATTTTAATAACAATAATAGCAAACAACAATTATGAATTTTAATACTTGTCATATTAGAATTATAAAAAAATCTCTATTAGTATGAACTTGAAATTTAAGGAAAATTTCATTGAAATTAAAGCAAACAACAATTATGAATTTCAAATAACAATTATGAATTTTAATACTTGTCATATTAGAATTATAAAATATATCTATAACAAATTATAAATATCTAAATCTATAAAAAAATGTGAGGCATAATTTCTTTTTGAATAGCTTAAATGTTTGACATAATAAGTGACATAATTATCTATTAATTTGGACTTGAAATTTTAGGAAAATTTTATTGAAATTAAAGCAAACAACAATTATGAATTTTAATAACAAAATAAAAATGCATTTCAATAACAATAATAGAAAACAATAATTATGAATTTCAAATAACAATTATGAATTTTAATACTTGTCATTTTAGAATTATAAAAAATATCTATAACAAATTATAAATATCTAAATCTATAAAAATATGTGAGGTATAATTTTTTTTGAATAGCTTAAATGCATGACATAATAAATGACATAATTTTCTATTAGTATGGACTTGAAATATAAGGAAATTTTTATTGAAATTAAAGCCAAGAGCGGAAAAAAGGAAAAAGAACAAGGTTACTCAAAACAGGATGCGCTTGTTACACAGTCTGAGAAGGATACATTACGAATGTGTGAATAAAATTTTAAAATTCTGATACAATTTAAATTAAAAGAAAAATATAGAATTCATGAATAGTTACAAAAAGAAAAGAGAAATGATAGTAATTTCAGTAATCATCTAACATTTTTTTCATATTAGAACAACTTTAAAATTCTAAAAACATCAAAAGTGTTTTAATAAATTATGCAAATTTTGCTTAGAAATTTTTTTAAATGTTTGATTTATTAATTTTATTGCAGTTTTATATTATATTTCAGGCTAAAACATAAGTGGAATGATTTATAATACAGATAATTTAATTTATGCTTAGTAAATTCGTTTTCAGAAATTTTTTAAAATATCTATATTTTGTCTTGCATAACAAATTTTAGATTTTATATTTAATTTTTATTAGTTTATTATTAATATGAATTAATATTCATGAATTTATATATTGATGTTTATTTAATGTAAAGTTTAGAACATAATATAATAAATAACTTATTTCTCTATTTAAATTATTTTTGAAATGCTTAAATATTTTACGTATATAATAATCATTTTATTAAGTTTTTATAAAAATAAATTAATTATTTCTTACAAAAATGTGTATATTTTTAGGTTATTAAAGACATAAAGACTATAAATATCATTTTGATTTTATAATTTTTATATCATTATTTACATAAAAATTATCATTATGATTAATAATATGTTTTGTAAATATAAGTTGATATTTTATAAATTGAAATCTTTTTTAAAACTAGATTTTTCGTTCAATCTAACGTATTCTTTATAATATTGAAGCTAATAAGAAATTTGTGGTCATTTACAACTAAACTTTTTATTGTTTAATGTTTAATTTTACTATCCTTAACGAAATTCAGTGATACCGACTTGAAAATGAAATTGAAAAAATTTGAACTCGAATAATGAGGGCGAATAATATTAATTATGTTATTAGATTTCTAAGTATCACAAATTTTAAATATTAATCGCTTTTCAAAATTAATTGAATTATTGAATGGAGTACATCTCCTATTTTGGAATTTTCCCGATTTTTACAGTTTTGGAAAAAAAACTCTTAAATTAGTAAAATATATTTTATTATAAAAATAAAATTTTACAAATTTATCTATTTAACCTATATTATTAGGTAAACGTTTACAATCGGGTACCCAATGTTTTTTGATGCCAAGATAAGCATCAGAATGTAACTAAGAAAATGGAGCTACACAAAAATTAAACTAAGGATAAATTAAATTTTATAGCCACAAATGTTTCACCAAACCAAGGGATACCCAGTTTTACACCGAACACATATTGGTATAAACTTTTTTGAAATTATTTGAGGAATTCTCTGTTTTTAAAAGACACATATTTTAAAAAGTGGAAAAAGTTATAATATTGCCAAACTGAATCAATAACGGTTATATGACAATGCACAATTATTAAATGCATAAACTGTTTCACCCCAAAAATAAAAATATCAAATATTACAGCTAAAATGTTAAAACTTTTTTCCTATCATGTATATTCATTATGAGATTCAAAAACATTTTCTAAAATTAATTAATAGTGCAATAGACATCTCAGGCATTTTGTTGAATAATAAAGTACATCATTATTCTGTGAGTTCCAGTGGCTCAGTAGCTTCACGCCGCTTCCCGTAAGCTCAGCAAAGTGAAGCATCATTTGCCGCGAGCAGTGGTTGGGAGGGTGACCACGGTGTACTCTCCTTCACTGGGTTGCTGGAGCTCCGTGGGTTGGGGACGTGTCCACGTTAATATGTGACATCCAAAGTTCTTCCGCTGGTGTGGCGTGGATGTGGAGAGGAGGGTGCCGGCTCAGGTATGACCTCGTCAACAGTCGTACTTTTACCTTCGTGGTGCTCTGATACAAAACGAAAGACGCTCCCTACTGACTTAATTCGCACAGCCAAAGGCATAGCGAGCTTGGCTTGTCCAAGTGTCATAAGCAACAACACATTATTATGTAAAATGTATTTAGTACAATTTACAATTATAACTATCAAATATATAAACTGATCTTAGAATTAAGAGTGATATCAAATCTAATGACTGCTTAAGAGCAAAAAGATTCAAGCTTTCTCATGTTGTATAAGTACTTTACAAAGTTGAAAAATGGTTTGTTAGAAAAAAATGATGAAATTAACATTTTAAGTATCTCTGTAGTGTAACATTATTGAATAAAATGTACCTAATAAGAATGCTTGATTTCAATCTAATGGTTATTTAAATATTTGGAACAGTTTTTACTAAAATATTTATGCATTCCATGAAACTTTTTATCATTTCTAATAATTCAAAAATTTTTGCGTTCTATGTCACTTGTTCTATTGTTTTTATATTAGAAACAATTGACTTTGATTTTAAATTTTAGTGTTAAAAGAACCCAGATTTCATTCAACATATAAAAATAATTAAACTATAGATTTGATATACCGATGATGTATTATAATAAAATTAATTAAAATGTTTGAGTGGTTTTTTTCTGCAACTTTAGCTGCAAATTACCATTAAATTATTTTTATAAGATAGTGCTTCTACTCTTAGAAAAATATTTACTTTTTATTCATTATTATTTTTAAGAAAATCGAATCAATATTATGTATTTTTATACAAGAAAAGTAGACATCGTTTTTTCAAATTGCATTTTAATTATAAGGTATGGTACAGTAAAACTAAATTTTTTACGTTTAAAAGTTTTAGAAAATGTGTTAAATTATTTCAAAGAGTCAATCCGTCAATGAGTCAAAGTTTGACTTTTATTGTTCATAAGTTCAAAATCAATTCTATTACTTAAGAAAACACTGATAAGTAACATTAAATTATGTTCTTCAGTCGACTATTTTTATCATGTAAGTAATTTAGTGTTTTCAATAAATACTTTCAATTGTAAACAAAACTCACCCAGGATGATAGATGAGCAGTTTCATTTTATACTTTTCTTTCTTCAGCTACAGGTTTTCGACAAACATATATTGCAACTCATTGTGTAATTCATTTAGTTAGGTAATTCACTCATTGTTTGTAGTTTTCATTTCAAAGAAATTCTGTTATTAAGGATTAAAAAAATATTTTTCTTGAATTCTTTAATGACATATGAATAAAATTGATGAGAAAGCTAAATTCTGAAAACAAACTTGTTTTTTGTTTCTTTTAAAAAAATCACTTTATATTTTTGGATAAATAATGTATGATAAATATTTTATAGCTTGCATGAAAAATTAATTTTAAAACGTAAAACATTTGGAAAGTTTCAGCAGAAAAATGACTGAATCATCCTAACCGTTTTAATAATTATTTACCTTAAAAATCTACATATTTTTATTTTTTACTATAAAGTTTTATAATATTTTAATTATTATTAAGTTAACATGAAAACTAACTCTACAAAGTAAAAAATAAGAAAATTTTCATAAGAAAAAGGACTGACTCATTATAATTCTTTTAATGATTACTTATCTTAAAACAGTATATATATTTGTTTTTTTATTATTAAGTTTTATTAAATGACTTGCTATTATTAAATTTGCATGAAAAGTTAATTTTCAAAAGTAAAAAAGGAATGTTTTACCATTAAAACGACAAAATCACCCTAATAGTTTTAATAATTATTTATCTTAAAAAAATTATATTTATATATTTTTACCTGATCATAAATGTATGTATTCGTAAAAGTATTTTTCCTGAAACATATTTTATAATGAATAAAGTTTGTCTCATACTTTTAAAATATAATGTTAAGGCCATACATTTGACAGTAAAAATTCATTTCTCTCAGAAATTGAAAATTATGAATATTGAAAGAAATCTTTCTTATTCAATATATTTAATTATTAGTGTTATTTATTTTTATATGCAAATTAATAAAAAATATAAAAGAATAACATTAAAACATAATCTTTCAGAGTACAATATTAAAGCATTATCTTTAAGAGTTCAACATTAAAAACTCATTAATTTAGTATATGGTTTTACTTCTATTTAAGCCGAGATGCCTTTTTCACAACGTTAGCAAATTAACTGCAAAAACCTTTAGATCCACAAATAAAAAATTAAGATCAAATTAAAAGTTGTTAAATAAGCTTCTCAAACTAAGAATTATAAAAGGACATGAGCAATAATAATAGCCACAGTTTTGGCAACTGCAACCAAGAGAAAGAATTTGATTTTATAAACTTTCTTTAAATAAAGTCAAATTAATGCTCAAATAATAAAAACAGAGTGAGAAATTAAATGTTTTGAAACTTTTTTAAATAAAATATTTCATTTCACATTTATGCTTTTTGAAGAAAAAACAACATAATTTTAGCACACACACACAATACCTGTTACTCTCCCTTTACTTCTTCTAAAAAATTTTTACCACTTTGAACAATGAAATAATTTTTCTGATTATACGGCGATTCAGTTATTTTCGGTGTAGTAAGGCAAAAACAACTTAATATGGTGATTTTAATTTTCATAATCGCACTTAAGTTGGAAAATTTATTGACTCTAATCATTTCCTATATTTTATGAAACATTTCTTTTAATGCATATTTTGTTAGAATAATTTTTTGCAATAGAAAGAAAAATTTCTTAATGAAAATCGAGTAAATATCCTTAAAAGTATATAATAAATATATTAAATAAAATATTTTTAGAAAATTTTATTCCTTAACAAATTTGTTGATTATATTACATTTTTTCAAGATTTGTTACTTATTACACAATGTGCAGATAATAGTACATTTGTACTTACTGTATATTTTGTACATAATTTAATACAATCACAATAATATTGCATAAACTGATTGGGGCACATTGTAACATTTCTTCTGATACATCTGGTATTCAATATTTATAATTTTACTTCAAATACATTTAGTGTTACACTAATATATGTTAAAATTTTATAAAAACGGAAATATTATTTCATTTCAAACAATATACAAAATTTCAAAAAAGCAATTCATAAAATAATTGGTTAATATAAAAGAAAAACTATTCTAATTCACTTATAACTTAAACAACAAAAGTTAATGACTTATTAAGCCTAAATGTATATTTTAATTTTTGTTTATTGACTTAAAAAATCTTTCAAGTACTTTTCGTTGTTAGTGTTTTGTAATCTTAACTATGTTACATAAATTTCCATTTAATTCAACTGTTGAGGGACAGCAAAGGATACTCATAATGGGATTAGGTAATGATTGATTTTATCTAGAAATACGTTTTGTTTAGACATTTTAGATAGCAAGGCTTATAACTTACTTTAAAAGGTACTTAAATTTAGCTATTACTTAAGGAATTTTAAGTAGTTAAAATTACATTTCCTTATTTATTTTGAAAAGGAGAATAAATCATCTTTTTACATCATATCATGTTTTGTTTTAGTTTAAGTGGTTGACTTATTAGAAGTTTAAGATAAATATTCTGAGAGCTAACACTGATAAACATTAAATTTTCCTTATTTGATAGCATAATTTATTTGAATTACAAATATTAAGTCAAATTTAATAGCAGTACAGAATATATGTATTCTAAGATAACAAAGTTAGCTAAATATGCAAAATAAACACTAACAAATGCTATTCAAATAAATTGCTTAATCAATTATGTTTATACGTCAACAACAATTTTAAATACAATTTTAGAGTATGCTATTAAATTCATATATATGAATTTTAAGGCATTGGATAATTTATAGTAAAGCAAATTATTTTAGAATTAGTTTAAGCATTTATAATAAATATGGCACTTAACTTGAATCTACGTTAAATGTGATATTTGATATAAATGTCCCCACATTCAAATGCATCTTTTAATTTATTTAACATGAATACGAATTATTTTACTTTTAGCCTGTAACTACTATTGAAATACTCGTCCAACGCCATGTCTGTATTGTTGGGAATAGCAGATTATGTGGTTGTGTCGCTTATGCTGGCTGTTTCCGCATCAGTGGGACTCTACTTCCGGTTCACAGGTGGAAGACAGAAGACAACTCACGAATTCCTCATGGCTGGGAAGGACATGCACATATTGCCTGTAGCTTTCAGCCTCATGGCCACTTACATGTCTGCTATATCTGTACTTGGAGTGCCTTCCGAAACATATTTATATGGCACTCAATTTTTCGTATGGATGATTGGAATGCCTATAGGTGGATTAATTGCGTGCTATGGATTTCTTCCAGTATTTTTTGATATGGATGTATCCACAGCTTATGAAGTAAGTACTAAAAAGTTACGCTTTTTATAAATATTTTTTAATTATGTCTGTCTTTACTCTCTTTGGCGCTGAATATTTCCCAGTCAATTTGTTGTCATTTAAAAAAAAATTATTATTATCCTTTAAGTAAATTAAATTTTGAAGCAATATCTATGCTGAAATCATAATGAATCTAAGATTTAAATCGTAATAAGGAAATGTCGTTTTTAAAAAATAAAGAAAACTTCCAATAATGTGATGTGTATGTACCTTAAAACATTTTCTTAGTTAATTTCCTTCTCTAAAACAGCTAATTTCATGCAGAATTTATGTCGCTTATTATAAAAAAAGTAAGTTACTATTTTTTAAAATATCATTGACGCATTATGTTATTTGTGTAATCGTCCAATTGGAGTAATTTATCCTGTTTACTCCCACAGTTAAATTGTGTAAGTAATTTATAATGGGTTACTTAACACTTCTTATTAATAAGCAAATTGTATGATAATCAATTCAATGACTTGTAGAGGGGCAATTGATAACATAAGTTATAACTGTATAATAATTAATTGAAATGTAGTTAAGCATTATTTGATCAGATAAGTTTTTGGTGTACAAAAGAATAGACCATCAACTCTGTTTTTCTTAAAATATTTATGTTCTAAAGTTTGTAAAAAAGTTACTCAGGTGTAAGGAAAAAATTTAATAAGCATTCATAAATTAACATTTTAAATGAAATGCAATACAATTGTATATAAATTTGGGATTTTATCCAGACTTTTTTTGAGTATTTAATATTACAGTGGGGTAGTTTGCTCATGGCAACACATAAAGAGTTATGTTAGGATAATATTTGGAGAAATAATATTATATCCTTAATGTTTGAATCACTGAAATATACGAAACATTTAATTTTGAAATATTTCTTCAAATTTCTCTCCTTCCATTTCCCGTTACAAAAAGAAATAGTAAATCAAGAAGAACGCAAATGCAATCTTAATCTACGAATTTTCTACTAATATGGTTTTAAATTTTAAGTAAATACATATTATTATCGTTACGATAGAGAGAAGTACTTTTACATAATTTTAAATATGACAAATATAGGATGAAAAAATTGAGAAAACAGAAATTTCTTTAATTAAATGATGTACTATAATTCATGAAATAATATGACATTTCTGATACTAGTAATGAATAATCGAGTAATTCTAACTGAGATTCTTTGTGCATGCTTTTTCTTTGAAATATAGAGTTTTATTATGAGATTAAAGTAGTTATATATAAGGTAAAAGACATGATAAAAATGCATAAGTATGCATAGCGTCTTTAAAAAGTATTCTGTTTGCTTATAACAACAAATAGAGAGTTGTCTAGGATAATATCTGGAGAAGTAAAATTATATCCTTAATGATTGAACGAAAATGAAATTTATCATTTATTTTTTATGAAAAATTTCATTTTCTCATTCAAAAATAGAATAATACTTTTTCAGATATTATCCTAGACAGCTTTCTATTTGTTGGCATAAAAGCAAACTGACTACATATATATATATATATATATATATATATATATATATATATATATATATATATATATATATATATATATATATATATATATATATATATATATATATATATATATATATATATATATATATATATATATATTTTTAATTTTTGCTTTTTTCACTTTATTTTTTTAATTTCATATTAATTTTGAATTAAAGAATAATTCAAGAGTAATACGTCAGTGAAAAGTTTATGCCATTAAATTATTTTGGAAGAATTCATTAACTGTTGCATTCTATTCTATGAATATGTATATCTAAGAAATTTTAACAAATGCCCATGGAAAAATTTCTATGTATATTTTAAAGTTAAGTAACGCAATTGATTACATTCCTAACTTGATTTTGATTAGGAAAAAAAAACAACTTTCTACAGTAAAATGGTGTCTTTCATTTTACAGTAGAAAGTTGTTGTTTTTCCTAATCAAAATCAAGGTAGGAATGTAAGCAATTGCGTTCTGAATTGCTATCTGAAAGCACAATAGTTATAGAATTAACATTTATTAGTAATTAGTATCCTTACTAATTTTTATATCTCTATAATAAAATTATATTCGTTTGCAGTGCATATATTATATATATATATTATATTTGTGCTTCTGTAATTTAAAAATTGAACATTAAAAAAATCATTGACAACACCATTTACTTGCCTTTCTCTTTAGAATAATGTTTATAACTTCTAGATTAAAATTAAAATCACATTTTTGTATAGGTTTCTTTGAATTGTTTGATTGCAAAATCATCAGCTATATTTAAATGCAAATGCAATTATATCTTCCTAATAAATATCAACTGTATTACTTTATCAGAATTTCAGAACATTTATTCTTCACTTTTTAAGTATTTAGAAAATTGAATTTTTTTATAAATTAAGAAAAAAATAATCTTCATTCGAAGTACCCAATTTTGTTTAATGCAGAAATGCTTAAATTTAATTGGTGATCGGAATATATTAAACATAATTACTTCGCTTTAATGATCATAACACTTAATTCTGCGTTTCGCAGATTATCATTTTAATCCATTTTTAAGGAAACTGATACCAAAGGAAATAAAAAAATGATTCAATAAATTTTGAGATGAGGCTGTTTCAATGATGTTTCTTGAGCACAAAGGATTGAAAATCTTTAAAATCAAAATTATGTATACAATTTTATCTCAATTTTTTTTAATTAGAAATCTATTTTTGAAATCTTCTTTTAATCTCGAAATAATCTGCCTCATTAACGATATCAGAGTTTCAAACATTTTAATGGATAATTCATTGTTTTAAAATAAAAATGGACGTATAATCTATAGACCAATATTAAGCCTCAAGAACTTTCACATTTGATCCAAAACATCAGTTTCTTTCTCTCTTAATAGGTATTTCTCAAACATTCAGTAAAAATACGTACCTTATATCTTATTAAGCACGCAACTTTTCTCAGCCACATTTCCTCAATTGAACAACATCGAGATGTTGATTCGCTATCAAATTTGCCTTACAATTTTCTTCTTAAAAACATACTTTTTCTGACACGCAAAACCTCTTGATGATTATCATGCGTTTACGCGTCAATTTATTTTTTCAAAGAAATCTCCACTTATCATTTGGAATTACCATTATGTAAAAAAAATCTTCTTTTCCACAAAGATTTTCTTTAAACATTATTCTTATAAATATGCATAAAAGCATTTTTTCTATAAAAAGAAACAAAAATCCAAAAGTTAATTACTCTGTTAATAAACAGTATTGAAAATTGATGAATGAAATAGAAATTGCTTAATAAAATATATTGATAATTTAGAATCTTTTTTTAATGATATTTTGCTATTTTTGATGGACAGGGCACGTATACAACTCTATGTACCATATTTCATATTATTAGCTTACAATGATAAATATAGGATTTACATAAATATATATATATATATGTATATATATATATATATATATATATATATATATATATATACATATATATATATATATATATATATATATATATATATATATATATATATATATATATATATATATATATATATATATATATATATATATATATATATATATATATATATATATATATATATATATATATATATATATAAAATACAATTTCACTCTTCCACACGCGAAACTTAAGATCACAGTTAAGTTAAAATGTTAATCACAGTAAAAATGACAGTTAATCACAGTTAAAATGATGAAGTCATTTGTGATGAAAAGGGTGTTTCTGTAACTTTATTTTATAGAATGAAAAAGTCAAAGATAGTTTTATGAATTATTAATCATATAAATGAAATGAATAAAACTTTAATTTGTCTTCGAAGTAACTGATTATGAAAAAGCATAAAAGAAATATTTTAAGAGCAAATTCTTACCATTTGTTGTGATTATTTCTGTATGAAAAATTAAACATAAATTAAAAAACTTAATGAATTTTATTTCTTAATATCCATTTAATATTTGAAAATTTATTTTCAGTATTTAGACAGAAGATTTGGGAAAACCACAAGATCAATAGCTGCTTTATTATTCACAATTCAAATGGCAAGTATAAATAAATTCATTATATATATATATATATATATATATATATATATATATATATATTTATATTTATATATATATAAATACATATATATATATATATATAATATATATATATATATATATATATATATATATATTATATATATATATATATATATATATATATATATATATATATATATATATATATATATATATATATATATATATATATATATATATATATATATATATAAATATATATATATATAAATAAATAAATATATATATTTTGTCTTTGTACGAAAAACTCACTATTGCGTGAAAATTAATTCAAGAATCACAATAAAAATATATATCTTTATCTAATTTTTCATATATTTGATATATATATACATATATATATATATATATATATATATATATATATATATATATATATATATATATATATATATATATATATATATATATATATATATATATATATATATATATATATGGTAGGCAACACATTCATACAAAGAAAGAAAGGACAGAGACAAAAGAGAGAGAAAATACGTCCATGACCTAACCGCGGTTCGAACCCATGACCTCCTTAACCACTGTTAGGCAAGCTGATCACACTAGACAGGATAGGCAACAAATATTTCATTTACAAGATTGAAATGACTTTTAACAAATTTTAAATTCATTTGCTGTTTAGATATATTTTTTTCGTACTGCCCTGAAAAATATTTTGAATTGTACAATTTGAATAATCTTTCATAAATCAAAAAGAGCTTTTCTGCCATGGTTTTCTACTTAGATGTTCCATTATATTTTTTAACTCTTAGTACCCTATAAGAGATTTGATTATATTTGGTACAAAATGAATATATTTAATTTTTTATACATGCAAGTCTCGAACCATAAAAATGAAAAACTAATTTTTAATCATTAAAACATAAATGAAATTTTATGATAAGATATTTTACATTTTCCTCAGTTACATAAATTTTATTTTGTGATTCATGTACAAAGATATATGCCACACAATCACCAATTGATGAATAGTGGCTTTCTTAATAAGAGAATTTGAATTCAAATCCAGGAAAGGTTGACCAATGTTAGATAAGAGTTTTATACATCTGATTTCAGAACATATTTACTTGAGACATTTAAGAGTTTATTCATTCTTATAGATGAACAAATCTTATGTTTTCCCAGAAACAGGCATGAGAAAGAATGTCGAATATCTTGACGAAGACGTTAAGACTATATTCCGCCATAAGAAGTCAAATGTTTAAATTTATTCTAAAAGTTTTGAATTTGATGTAGAAACTTAAATTCTAAATCTTCTGCTAATCTTTTTTAAATATTTGCAACAAAAAAATAATTTAAAAAAGCTTAGAAAATATAATTTTGCTAAATTTGAAGCTGTTTCGAAAATCAAAATATTTTTCAGTTCATTGAATAGCTATGTCTTAACAATTTAAGTTTCTTTATTAATCAAATGAATTAATAATCATTTAATTAAAAAATAACTATTTTTTAAAACAGATAGTTATTAACATTACCCATATAATCCTAATGTAAAATATTTAAAAAAATTCTATTTTACGCTATTAAAATAAAGCTGGGAATTATAATTCTAATACTATTACGAATTATTAATTTAATTTTTTACACCATGTTTCATAATAAATAAGGATAATTTAAATAGGAAAATGTGAACTGAACATAAATTCAATTTCTCTCAGTGATTTGAAATTGAATGTAAATAAAAAAAGTAACTCAGATTGAAGTTTTATTTTTAGATTTACTTTTAGAAAGTATGGAGAAACATTTAGTGTTCTGCAGTATTAGATTTATTATTTTATGTTAATGAATGTTGTGTGAATATTTTATGCATTACTAAATTTCCACAAATTGAATGTAAGAATGCCGGATTAAAGATTTCTGCATAACTATATGCTTTATGATACAAACGAAGAATAATTTAAAGTAACGATTATTTTTGATTAAAAAAATCATTTGTATGATAATTTGTAGGACATAGACAATCACTTTAAATATAATAAGCTGCCAATTAGGTTGATAAAAATCAAATCTTCTAAGTACAAAATATTTTTAATGTGCATTATATTCGTGTACAAACAATAAAAAATATGTCGATGAGTATCTTTAGTACCAGTATATGAAAATATTCTTAATATTAATAAGTTATTTTGAATAACACTTGTACCAAGACTAATAAAGAATCAATTGTGTGTCAACAACAACAAGCAAGCACAAAAGAAAAGAAACCAAATAGAGAGAGATATAACAGGGTGACATAAGAACTAGATGCTATTTTTTTACTTGTTTCACTATTCTTTTAACCAAATTCTACTAACGTCTCACTTGTCAAAAATACTTAAAATATGGTCTCAATGACTTATTCGTTCTTGATATCGGAAGGTCATGTATTCGAATCCCGACCCATTTAAAGATACGTCGTGTTATGGTAGCTACGGCATGTTATATATATATATATATATATATATACATATATATATATATATATATATATATATATATATATATATATATATATATATATTGGGTTGGCAACTAAACAATTGCGGATTTTACTCACAGATGGCTTCAGTTGAATTTTTAGGTTTGCAGACTTAGTACAAATGTTAATACTTTTTGTTATTTTTGTAAAATACTTTTTGTTATTTGATAGTTGGTAATTCATCTGTCAATCAGTAAAAAAAATGTTTTGATCGGTTGCGTAGTTTTCGTTTGGCGTTCTTTGAAAAATGGAAAATCAAAAGGAACATTTTCGTCATATTTTGCTTTTTTATTTCCGCAAAGGGAAAAACGCATCACAAGCTCATAAAAAGTTATGTTCTGTTTATGGTGACGAAGCCTTAAAAGAACGGCAGTGTCAACATTGGTTTGCCAAATTACGTTCTGGTGATTTTTCCCTCAAAGATGAAAAACGCTCTAGTCGTCCAGTTGAAGTTGATGACGACCTAATCAAAGCAATAATCGATTCGGTTCGTCACAGTTAATCACGTGAGATTGCAGAGAAGCTTCATGTATCACATGCATGCATTGAAAATCACTTAAAACAACTTGGCTATTTCAAAAATGATACGAGTTCCTCACGAACTGAAAGAAACGCATTAATAGCTGCGATTTGCTAAAGAAACGTAATGAAAATGATCCATTTTTAAAACGACTGATAACTGGCGTTGAAAAATTGGTTGTTTACAACAATATCAAGCGGAAAAGATCGTGGAGCAGGCCAGATGAACCAACTCAAACAACATCAAAAGAAGGTTTTTTAATCAGTTTGGTGGGATTACAAAGGAATTGTCTACTTTGAGCTCTTATCACCCAACCGAACGATCATTTCTGATGTCTATATTGAACAACTAACGAAATTAAACAATGCAGTTGAAGAAAAGCGGCCCGAAATCGACAAATCGAAAAGGTGTTGTATCCCATCATGACAATGCAAGGCCACACACATCTTTGGTCACTCGGCAAAAATTATTGGAGCTTGGTTTGGATATTTTTCCACATCCACTATATAGGCCTGACCTTGCACCATCTGATTACTTTTTGTTTCGATCGTAACAAAACTCCTTGAATGGTAAAAATTTCAATAATGATGATGATGATGATGTCAAATCGTACCTGATTCAGTTTTTTGCTAATAAAAACCAGAAATTTTATGAACGTGGGATAATGATGCTGCCTAAAAGATGGAAAAAGGTCATTGATAAAAATGGGCAATACATTACAGAATAAAGTTATTTAGTTCCATGAAAAAATTGTCTTTGATTTTCTAAAGAAAATCCGCAATTATTTAGTTGCTAACCCAATATATATATATATATATATATATATATATATATATTTATATATATATATATATATATATATATATATATATATATATATATATATATATATATATATATATATATATATATATATACAGAGAGAGCAATAATAAGTAAATAATGGCTCAAACAAAATCATAGTTGTCAACCTATGAAATTTAAATATTTAAAATATGCATAGCAGCTATATCAATAATTATATTGATTTTTATTTCAATAACAATAACCGAATTTTTATATTTTTCCTTATTTACATAGATCTATTAATACATAGTTAATATTAATATCACACAATCAGTTCTAACAAAATCGAAGTATTTGTAGGAAGTTAAAAAAAATAATCATTTTTCTCAATTAAAACGCGTAGGAAAATGATTCAACAACAGATATCCAATTTTTAAGAAAAACGCAAGGTAGATCTTATCACAAAATAAAGTGAATAATGTGTGTGTGTGTGTGTGTGTGTGTGTGTGTGTGTGTGTGTGTGTGTGTGTGTGTGTGTGTGTGTGTGTGTGTAGTGTGTGTGTGTGTGTATGTGTGTGTGTGGAAATTACTCTTATTTTATATGATAAAGAGGTAAGGCGGCACAAGCGTAGTGTACTAATTATTTATATATATTTTCATATACAATTGATTTCTCTTAACTCTAACAATCAAGATTTAATGGATTCATATTTTGATTTTGCTTTCTTCAATTCTTATGAATTATTTGGAGGCATTATTGTCAACTCAGAAATCATTTGTTATAGTAGATATAGATGAAAATGGAAGTTTTATGTTGAGAAAAAATTCCCTTTCACATTTAAATTAATTAACTTAATTATGGCCTCTGCTAAATCAAAAGAAAAGAAAATACAATTTTTACTAACATTGTTTGTTTTCACATACTGTAATAAGAATTACTTTAATTTAATGTACCTTAAAATTAATTCGAGAAAAATGTCATTTTATTTTTTGTGTAATACAAGATATTTATTTTCTTTTTAGATACTTTACATGGCAGTTGTATTATATGCTCCTTCACTGGCACTAAATGCAGTAACAGGTCTTTCAACATGGGCTTCTGTGATTACACTTGCCGTAGTTTGTACATTCTATTGTTCTTTAGTAAGTTGTTTCCACTGATATTTTTACTTAATGTGTTGTTTAAAATTACATTATTAGAGATTGTGCATCGAAATTGCCTTAATATTTAAAATCTTTTGTGATACGCTCCTACTAAACATTCTTATTTTATATACAAACATCTAAATATATTTAAAATTTTTATATTTCAATTTTAATTTTAATAAAATATTTATACGAATTATTTTTTGTGAAATGAAAGAATGTAAAATAATATATTATGAAAAATTAAGCTTTGTACTATTCGAAAAATTCAAAAAAACGTTTAGCTTTTTTATCAAAGTAACTAATTTAAAAAATTGTTTACTTTTGTTGAAATAGGCTAATACAACTAAAGGAGAATCATATTAATAAAAAAAATAAAATATTATGAAGCTCAATAATATTAATTTATAAGCACAATTTAATAATTTTTATATCTCATTTAATTAGGAGTCGTAAAAAATTTATCTTTAAATAAAATTATTGTCTTAGGGTGGGCTCAAAGCTGTTTTATGGACCGATGTCTTTCAAGCTCTTCTGATGTATATATGCATCATTGCTGTGGTTGTAAAAGGAACAATCGACGTTGGAGGCGTTAGAGAAGTTGTCCGAATTTCAGATGAAGGTGGCAGAATAATTTTCTTTAAGTAAGTCAAACTATATTCAAATCCTCCCACTAAAAATTTTTATTGACATAAACAATCTTATAAGAACAATACTATCATAATTTTAAAGTTTCAAATCACATCACAGAAGTTCATTGATAAGACAATTTGGTTAACATGTTATTTGGGTTTCCCTTTCTTGCCAAATGGGCGATAGACGCGCCAAGCGTGGTAACCCTGGTTATTCCATCCTATATGCACTCTTTGTGGCGCATGCTCATTAACAACTCTTTTGTTTCAGTATTCCTATTGGTTGCTAATTATTTTGATTTTGTAATAACCGTAGAATTTAAAATTTGATGTACATTTTATTACCGTTGAAATTGCCCTGGAGGTAGTACATGAGTTATTTATTTGTTTCTGCGTATTTTTATATTTATTAATTTTTAAAAAAATATGATAATTTTTCTCCATATTGTAGTGTATTTTTTGTTATACAATTCGTAAAAAAACCATTGTTTTTGCTTTCGTTGTGCCATACTAACGGTGAAATTCGTTAAAAACACGGATTTCGGCTCGTCGACATATAAACGACGTTTTTGCAGCAGTGTCTCTCGGAGCATTCAAATCCGCGAGACAACACGCATAAACGCGCCAGCTGGCGACTTTTTGAAAATGCGCCAAGCAGGGGACTCAAAGCACATTTTCACCGACAATTTTTCAAAAAGTTTCACTATTTGTATAAATATAAATATTTTCTGATCAATGAATTATAATTAACAAAAAAAATTACATGGACAGTCTTATATGAACAATACCACCTTTATTAAGATTAATTGAAGAAATTGTTGAAGTGAACTGCTGAAGCAAATATTCAAATGTTTCAATATTTGCATAAATATTAATAATTTATGATCAATTAATTATAATTGATAAAAAATTATATGAATAATACTATCTTAACTAAGAGTAACAAAAGAAGTTACATAAGTTTATTGCTAAGGCAAATTCTCGAATGTTTCACTGTTTGTATACATTAGAATATTTTATTATCAATGAATTATAATTGATAAAAAAGAACTCTTTACAATGTTCATATAGCTACATTTTTTTTAAAAAAAAAAAGACTTATTGATTTCTTTCTTTATTCTTGCAGAAAATTAAATCATAGATATGATTAAAATTTACGAAAACGTTTTTCTCTAATTACAGCACGAGTCCCGACTTAACTGAGAGATACACTCTGTGGAATTCTATTCTTTCAGGGCTTTTATTCAGTTTTCACACATTTGGCACCAACCAAGCGCAAATACAAAGGATGCTTAGTGTCGGAAACCTTAGAAAAGCTCAGCAGTAAGTAGATTTAACTATAAAATAGCCGACCAACTTGTCTAGTGGTCAGCGTGCCTGACTGCGGATAAGGAGGTCCTGGGTTTGAATCCCGGCTCGGGCATCGATGTACATATTCTCTCTCTATCTATCCTGTCTTTGTCCTTTCATTGTATGAATGAGGTGTGAATGGTTGCCTACCCTATAAACGGGTACCTATGGCATGTGTGTAGAGCAAAGTCGTACTTTCACCTTTATGGTGCTCTGATTAAAACGAAAGACGCTCCCAATCGACTTAATTCGCATAGCACAGCGAGTTTGACTTGTCCAAGTCTCATTAGTAAACAACAACTTTAAAATAAAATTATACAGTAAGAAAAAATGTAAAATGTATGTTCGACATATTCCATGAAATTCAGAACTACAAAATGTTTTGAATAAAACAAATTGTAAAATTCGAGTTAAAGATTAATTTTTCTAATTTCATTGATTTACATATGTATGAATTTTGTTAGAATAATTTAGTTATAATGAGAAATTGATATTGCCCTATATTTTATGCATGCCCATATTTCGGAATAATTATTTGAGAACTTTCAAAATTTCTAGCCTTGCCGACCAACCCATTGTCAATGAAAAATTTTCCCAGAAGAAAATCTGTGCTGTGGATGTTAAAATTCCTTCCTGTAACATGCATTGTCACTACCCAGTATCATAATAATAAGATTTTTAATTGAATAAAAATTTATTTAAAGTTACAAGTAATTTATATTAATTGCTTTTTAAATTACAAATAAAATTAGCAACATTTGCAAAAGTTTAATAACAAATTCCTTTTTCAATTTCTATATGTTTAACAGAATATTAAAATGATAATGAGTTATATTGCATAATAATGATATTGAGATATGTGTCATAAAAATATACAAGACATCGTCGACTGATTCCACAATATACAGACTCTGAGACTTGTTAGCAAGTTAACTTTGATTGTAACTGTCAATACGACAGTTTCAGTAAGTCTGGTTTTGCGAAATAATTTCATTAAAAAGCAGCTTTAAATAACTTGCATTTTACATAATCACGTCAAATTTACTATATCACAGCTTTATTTATAGATATGCAACATGAAAATTTTTTTTTATTTTAGTATAAATTTCTATACATTTTTAAACGTAATGTATATTACTTTTTATTGTTTTTCAATAATTTTTGTTAGTTTAAAATTCGTTGTACAATGCTGCATTTCATTTACATGATTAATATTTAATTTTACAGCGCCCTCTTCTACAGTTTGCCATTAATTCTATTCTTTAATATTTTCACATTTTTGGATGGCGTTGTAATTTATGCAAAGTACTTTGACTGTGATCCCATGTTGGATAATACCACACGACTTGAATCTCCTGACCAGGTAAATATTAATTCTATAAGACGATATGTTAATTTAAAATCATACTTATATCTTAATATTCCAGTTTGCCTGACTGCGGATAAGGAGGTCTAGGTTCCAATCCCGGTTTGGGCATAGATGTACTTTTTCTCTCTCTATCTATCCTGTCTTTGTCCCTTCCTTGTATGAATGAGGTGTGAATGGTTGCCTACCCTATAAACGGGTCCCTATGGCATGTGTGTACTGAAGAAATCGGACTCCACACCAAATATGGTTCAGTTGGAAAAGTGGAGAGGCGCACCCCATATTGCCAGCCTAGCTGGCACACGACAACAACAACAGCACCATGTTAATATTCATTTATCATTGTGATGAAATTTTTTAAGTACTCAGCATTACAAAATATTTTTTTATTCTAAAACCTAAATTCCCGAGCTTCAAGTTTTAACAAAACATTTTTGAATAAAAACATTTATTGAATTTTTGCAATTTTAATTTAATAATGGATTGAGAGTGAAGCTTTTATTGAAGGTGATTCTCATAATGTTTTCTATGATATTCACGTATTATATTTGTATAAAAAAATTTTATTTCATGAGCTAACTTTTCGACTGTTGATAGAAATAATCATTTCATATGTCTTTACAAGTATTTATTGAAAGGCAAAAGTTACAAATAATGTTATGTCAATGTTAGTCGGACTGAACAGCACGCGATCATTTTTATATTCAACAAAGAGGTAAATAATTATTTTCGACTGTAAGATATTTAAATCATTGAATGTATTTTTTTCAATTTCTGAATTAGTACGGATATATGTATTTTGAACAGAAACAAAGCAATAATTTTTAAGACAAATTATTAGATTTGATAATCCAAATCATTATTCTATAAAAATGTTTTTGTGTTAAAATAACAGATTAAACTTTAAATACTCTAATAAACATGAGAAACATGTTTATTTGTGTATTTAAAGTAATGAGAGACATTACTCAACACTTATCAATATGACTACTCAAACACAAACCCAACCACAATCCCCATGTATAAAATATATATATATATATATATATATATATATATATATATATATATATATATATATATATATATATATAATTAAATTTAAATGTTTATATTTGTTATAGAGTAATTATAAAGGTTATCATATATTTAGCATTTTTAAAGTTTACTTTGTTTTTTTATTTTAAATCTGAAACATTATTAGATAATAATAAAAATTTAAATAATCAAATACAAACTAATCTCAGTTGCACGACAGTATTTAGGGGTAAAGGTGTACTGTGACTATGTCTGTTTTCTTGACAGAAGGGTCTGGGGTAAGAAAAATATATCCCGATTAGGCTGTTAGCTTAACGCAAAACCCTCAGTGTTTAATTGCCAAGCATGCTTGGTACTCAATTTTATCGACCCACTGAAAGGATAAAAGGCTAAGTTGAACTTCTCCAGCCCGAGGACCTAATCTCGGATGTGTGCCTTAGTAATTAACTAAATTATTTATGATATATATATATATACAGTTGGTAAAAATGTCTCAGTACGCAGATCAAAGTTTATGCAAATCAAAGTTTAATTTGTCACACAAAATTCATAACAATAAAAATGAAAACTTAAAAATGAGCTAAAACTAAAAAACTAATATTATTTAATTTTTCTTAATATTAAAAGGATGATAATACTGACAAAATTAAGTAATAAATCTTACCAAATGCTACTAAGGGCACTTTTGAGTTCAACTTTGTTTTTTATGTCATATTTTTTAAGTTGACGACCAATTTCTTCCCCCAAATGTTCGATGGGGTTTCAATCGGGGCACTGGAGAGGGCTATGAAGTTATTGTTTAACGTTCATTGTTGTTGATGTTGTTTAACTTTGTAAAGGCACCACTTTAGGCAAATCTTAGATGTGTGTTTAGCATCATTGTCCTGCTGAGAAAAGTAAATCCAGTTTCAAGAGATAGTATCTCTGCGCTGGATAACACATTTTGTTTAAGAATACCCAGATATCCATATCGATCCATATTTCCCTCGAAGAATTGCAAATTTCCTGCTCCAGAAGCACTGATACACCCCCACACCATAACACCGCCACCACCGTGCTTCACAGTTCCGCATAAATTCTTAGTTAGCATTAGTTCGTTTGGTTTTCTCCACACCATAACTCGGCCATCTGATCCATGAATGTTAAAGTTTGATTCATCACTAAAAAGAATGGATTCCCAAAAGAATAATGGTTTGCTTATAAGCTTCTTTGCAAACTCGAGGCGCTTTTTCCTGTTGTACAAACTTATATAGGGTTTCTTCCGGGACGCACGTCCATGATAACCACTTTTTTTAATGACATTTATCACGGTTTCAGTTGAGACTTTAATGTTGAAATTAGCCATTAAATCAGCTGCCAACTGCGGTGCACTAATTCTTGGATTTTCTTGAACTTGGCGTATGAAGTTTCTTTTATCCACGCGATTTAGTTTTGGCGGCATCCCGGATCGAGCTCTATCCTCAAGTGAATCAAGTTTATGATCTTATGGTATTTGTCCTTTCCTTGTATGAATGAGGTGTGAATGGTTGCCTACCCTATAAACGGGTACCTATGGCATGTGTGTAGAGCAAAGTCGTACTTTCACCTTCTAGGTACTCTGATTAAAAACGAAAGATGCTCCCAATTGACTTAAATTCGCATAGTCAAGGCATAGTGATCTCGGCTTGTCCATATATATATATATATATATATATATATATATATATATATATATATATATATATATATATATAGGTATTTTTTTGGGTGCTAATGAAATGTTTACTAATCAAATGTTGAATAACTGAGAATGTGTTATATAACTTCACGTAATTTGATTGTTTGGATATTGGATTGATATAAGGTATTATTGCTTACAGCTGATGCCATTCGCCATCATTGACATGTTTTCCCACATCCCTGGGCTTCCAGGCCTGTGCATAGCAGGTGTGTTTAGTGCTTCCCTCAGCACCATTTCATCGGCCGTGAATTCCCTGACGGCAGTGACCATGGAGGATTTCATACGTCCCCACTGCTTCTGTAAACGCCTCACGGAAACATGGGCAGCATTCATGGCTAAAGTAATAGGTGAGAATTAATATTAGCTAAAGGACTAACTGAACAAATAAATTTTGCATAAATGAATATTTATCCATATTTCTTAGCAATTGGATTCCAACATAGTATTAGAATAATAGTTTTCAGTAAAATAATTAAATAATCTTTTTATTATGGTTTTATTAACAATAATACACTGCTGGACAATTGCTAAGGACTGATCACAAATTGCAATGTAGCATAACATTAAGCGAGACATGAGGCCTAGTAAGATAAAATATAGTTGCCACACTGTTCTGACATTAGAATAAAGAATATTTATTGTTTTGGAAAGTACAAAAGCTATGAAACAGCTGAAAGAAAAAAATGTTCATTTGATGCTACATACGGAAAAATGGAACAATGCATCTAAAAGTCAGCAGGCACCTTGAAGAAAAGTATCAGTACGGGATATGTCCCCCGTGGAGTGTGATGCAACATTCCACACGTCGTATCATACTATGCACAACATTATCCAGAAGCTGTTGAGGCAATTTATCCCATTCCTCTGAGAGTGCACGGATGAGGGTGTTCTTGTTTGTCGGAGGATTTTTTCGACCAGCAACTTGCCTCCTCAAAGCATCCCACACATTTTCAATGGGGTTTAGATCTGGAGAACGTGATGGCCATACGATGCGTTGAATACCCTCGCTGTCTAGACAATCCTGAACAGCGAGTGTTCGATGACATGTCACGTTGTCGTCCATAAAAACAAATTTATTACCGACAGCACCACGAAAAGACGAACATGAAGAAGTAAAACTTCATTAATGTATCGTTGGCTCATCATAGTCCCATTCGCAATCAAATGTAGGGGCGTGCGGCCATTGATCATGATGCCGGCCCACACCATGACACTGCATGTCGGATATCGGTCCCTTTGCTGGATATTTTCTGGAGGATAAGCAGTACCACTCTCGCGCCAGATCAGTTGGCGTCTACAATCCGATGACAGACTGAACCTACTCTCATCTGAGAAGAGTACGCATGTCCATTCCTGTTCAGTCCAATTGCGATGCTCACGACACCATTGCAAACGGGCAGTACGGTGCTGTCTGGTCAATGGGACACACACAACAGGTCTGCGGGCGTATAGTTCTCCTCCCCTCAAACGTCTGGCAACAGTTTTTCGGGAGATCTGCTATCCTGAGGCAGCAAGAAACTGATTTGCCACCTGCTGAGCTGTAGTGCGCCTGTTCCTTTTTGCTGATAGAACGATATATCTGTCTTCTGCAGGCGTTGTACTTCTAACACGACCTCCCCCGTGCCGCCTACTACACATTTCAGTAGTTTTAAATGACTTCCACAGCCGTGAAGCAACGCTGCGAGCGATGTCGAACTCCCTGGCAACATCTGTTATTTTTCGCCCTTCTTCGATCTTTTCAATAATTCGGGCACAAATAAAATCATCTAAGTGATGTCGGGAAGACATACCAAAAATATCAAGTTCTTCTATTAAATCTTTCCTGTAAAACTTTGACTTGAAACAACAACTGTCCACACGCGTCAAAACTTTTAAAGCTCTTATGAACGCTATCACGTGATGAACAGACGTGGGAAAAAAATTTGCATACGCAGACTTCTTCTTACTATATCCCACACTCATTCTAGTTTTCGCATTTTGCTTCCTTTCATTTTGGGGTTGCTATAGATAATAGTGTTATCCGTCCTTAGCAATTGTCCAGCAGTGTATTAAGTACAATATTATTGTTTAAAATATATTATGGATATAATGTATTTTTAAAATACATTTTTTATTTAATGTTTAAAATTATATAAAATGTTTTTAATTTACAATTTATAACTTTAACTGATAAGCAAGCAATCGAAAATGAATATTTTAGAATGTTTTAAATATTCATTAAAAACGATAAGTAAATATAGGAATTGTAGTTATTTGAATATATATTCCATTAAATCTTATTTTTTTATAATTTAAAAGAGTCACGTAGATTTGTTAGAAAATTTCAATTAAATAAGCTAATATTATAAATTTATCGAGTAATAATAACTATCACAATATTTTATCTTTATCATTTTATTTTTCTCATCTTGAATGTATTCATACCAGAATCAGATGAATAAGAAGCTCATTTTATCATACCAGAATACGATGAATAAAAATTGATGACTTATGATATGAAATTTCTAAAACTTCTAAGACAAAATAAATTTTCATTACTTCTGGTATTAATTAAGACAGTTTTTATTGCAAAAAATAATCTTATACATCTTTTCTTTGGTGCCGTTTTGAAGTATTTAATATTTGATGAAGAGCAAATTTATTGGAGAAAGTTGCATCGATTTTACGAAACATTTTAAGTTATACATATAACCATAGTTTCCCAGTACAGCAAAATGAGAAAAAATGAATTAAAAAAAATAAAATGGATTCGGTGTAGATACGGGTACCCCTTACTTTGGCAAAACATTTGGCAACAATCTTTAATTTTTTTAACCTCGCTGTTGTATTTTCAGCGCTTTAACTAACTTAGTTTTAGGGTTGCCATTTATTATTCAAAATTTTGAGCCTATCTTCTCTGAAGAAAATCGCTATAAAAATCAAACGGTATCCGTAAGTAAACTTATTGATAACCGATCAAAAGAAACAATATTCGTAAAAAATTATTTAGGATAGAAATTAAACCTACCATTGATATTTGTTAAGATTTTAATTGCTAAATCATTAAATTTTTAAATCGAGTATATATATATATATATATATATATATATATATATATATATATATATATATATATATATATATATATATATATATATATATATATATATATATATATATATATATATATATATATATATATTTTAACAGTACTAATATATTTAATTCATATTCTTACTCTAAAACTTGACAACTCTAATTTGATAGAAAAATGATAATCAACGAAGCAAATCCCTGCATTACTTCCATTATTATTGTTTTTTTTTATCATTTAATAAGAATTCTATAACCAATAAAGATGACATCAATGAATATAATTTTTAATCACTTTATTAAGTTGCTTTAAATTTATTTATATATATACTGTAGATTTCTAATTTTTAAGAAAATGAAAAGTTAAATTATTAATCGATGTTCAAGCTTTATTTAAGGATTATCCGTTCTTCTTCTTCTTCTTCTTCGAGTTGGGTTTGTATGTCATTGAGCACCTCTGCTTTTATCAGCATTTTGTACTGTTAACTCCAAACCCAATGTTTCTTAGTTCCAGTTGCTCGGATCACCCACTTTATTAATAAAGTCTGATAATTCTTTAATGGAATCTAGGTGTAACTCTCTAGTATGGATGATGCCTAAAGAGGTTAATCTAGGGAGGGCAAGAGCCTCGCATTCATAAATGATATGCTTGGCCGTTTCCCCTTGCATATGACATTTCCTGCAGATAGGATCTTGCTGAAACAGTCCCATTTTATGGAGATGTTTTCTGAAATAGTAGTGCCCAGTTATGAAGCCTACGATTAGACGTATCTTCTGCCTAGAGCATCTTAGAATTTCATAGAAAATCCTCGCTGATGATCTACAGATCATACTTTTAGCGTGGGTTTGACCAGGAGATTTGAGCCAAG
This sequence comes from Latrodectus hesperus, assembly GCA_037975125.1. Lineage (NCBI taxonomy): Eukaryota > Metazoa > Arthropoda > Arachnida > Araneae > Theridiidae > Latrodectus > Latrodectus hesperus. The sequence goes on from CM075853.1 coordinate 3,705,067, forward strand.
CTTCATACATCTTCCGTTTTTCCCATCTAAGAACATTGGTTTTTGCGGTCTTCAAATTGATCCCACAAAAAGGTTCTGGACCAATGGGAACAAAAGACGATCCTTGTTTAGCAAGCTCATCAGCCTTTTCATTACCTTCGATACATTTGTGCCCTGGCACCCATACAAGGATCACCCTGTTTCTAGTTGCCAGTTCTGTAAGAAGGTTTCTACACTCCAGAATCATTTTAGATTTGATTTCGAAGGAATTAAGCGCTTTTAAAGCGGCTTGGCTGTCACTGAAAATGAGAATCCGCTTATCGTAGTAGCCCTTCTTCATATTCAGTCGCAGATAGTGGATAATGGCCAAAACTTCTGCCTGGAAGACCGAAGCGTATCGCCCAAGGCTTACAGACAAGCTGATTCTTGGTGACACGCCACAAACTCCCAGTCCTGAGAGGCTGTTCTTCAGTGATCCATCTGTGTACCAGATTAGATCTCCTGTTTTAGTTTCAAACATGTTGTTATCCCATTCCTCTCTAGTTGGAAAAACTATATCAAATGTCCTATCAAACATGTATGTTTTTTCCATGATGTCAGATGGCATCAGAAAAGTAGGGTCTTGAAATTTCCTGGTGATGCCCTTGTGCCCTTTGGCAACAGGCTGGTCATACCAGTGGTTTTGCAGCTTCATTCTGTATGCATTCAATCTTGCAACGCTGCATATGAAGATGTCCAAGGGAGTCAGATCCAACACAACCTCCAATGCTCTGGTTGGCGTGGTGGAAATTGCTCCTGTGATGCAGAGACAGGCTAGTCTTTGTAGACTCCTCAGTCTGTCAATCACAGTCTTCTGTTCCACCTTATGCCACCAGATCACACAGGCATATGTGAAAATGGGCCTGACAAAAGCTGTGTACATCCATAGCATCAGTTTTGGATGTAAACCCCAGTTCTTACCAAGCATTCGCCTGCAAATCATAATGCTTTTCTTTGCTCGGTTGATCCTATCATCAATGTGCTTATTCCAGGTGAGTTTCTGGTCTAAATAGATGCCCAGATACTTCACCTCTGAAGCCACATTGATTTCAACATCAAAAAGTCTTGGTATGAAAAAACCTTTCCGTTTCTTTTTGCGTGTAAAAGGTACAAGGTAGGTTTTCTGAGGATTAACCATCAGGTCCCTATCCATGCACCATTGACCTACATAACTTAGAGCATCCTGCATGAGATGACAAGTTATGTCAAAATCTTTACCAAGGATAAGGATGACAATGTCATCAGCATATCCCTGCGTATAATAGCCCTTATCATTTAGATGTTTTATAAGGCTATTTACAACTAGGTTCCAAAGTAATGGTGACAGAACACCTCCTTGAGGACAACCTCTAGTAGTCTTTTTTTCAAATGATTCACCGAAGATGTTCATTTGTATATATCTATCCGAAATTAAGGCCTCAATCCAAGTACACAGGGTCTGATTAATCCCTGCCCCTCTAAGTGCATTGAGGATGGATGGATGGGAAGTATTATCAAAAGCACCCTGGATGTCGAGGAAAGTTGCCAAGGCAATATCCTTTTGATCCAGAGTGGCTTCAATCTTGGAAACTAGCTGATGTAGAGCAGTCTCTGTAGATTTGCCGGGTTGATAGGCAAATTGAAGAGCATGCAAGGGACTATTTCTACCCAAGTAATCTCTAATATGCCGATCAATGATTTTCTCCATAATTTTAAGAAAGAATGAAGAAAGACTGATTGGTCTGTATGACTTGGCCTGGTCATAAGTGTCCTTGCCAGGTTTTGGAATGAAAACAATCCTAGTCTTTTGCCATGTCTTTGGTATATATCCCAGGGCCAAACTAGTTCTATAAATTCTAGTTAGCATTGGTATGACAACCTTCTCTGCCTTCTGGATCATGATGGGCATAACTCCATCAGGCCCAGGGCATTTTAGAGGTTTAAAGGCAAAAATTGCCCATTTAACAATGTTGTAGTTTATGATATTTTTAGCGATGGTCCATTGATTGCTATTGACTCTTTGCAAAGAGCCAATGCAATGTTCCCCTTCGTTGCTATAAATATCTCTAGCTCCCGGGAAGTGGGTCCTGGTCATAATTTCCATAACCCCTTTTCCGGAAGCAGCAAAATTACCCTCCTCGTCTTTTAGGGTACCAACCAAAATAGGTTCATCCCTTTTAAGGAGTTTCTGGAGTCTAGCTCCTTCAGAAATAGAATCTATCTCGTCACAGAACTTCCTCCAGGAGTTAATTTTGCTTTTTCTAACAAGTTTGTTATAAATAGTGAGGGCCCTTTTATAGTTCTCCCATTCACCATTTTTCTTAGCTTTGTTAAAAAGTTTTCTAACATTTGCTCTTTCGGCAGCTAGAGAGTCATTCCACCAAGGGCATTGGAGTTTAGCTCTTCTAGTGCGAATGGGGCAATTGTTATGATAAGAATCTAGAATACTTCTCTGCAGGAGATCTGCTGTAACTTCTAGATCGTAGTTGTCTCTAATAGGTCTGTTCCCGAGCTCAATCAACCCAGTCAGTTCTTCTTGGAATTTCTTCCAGTCCGTCCTAACTGGGTCTCTGAATATGCGATCCAGACACACATTAGAGTGAATTTCAAAATGGATGTTTTGATGATCTGAACCAGAAGGTCTGTCATCTACTTTCCAGTATTTGATATTTTTACTAATCAGCGTTGTCGCTATAGTAATGTCAATTACTTCAGATCGATTGGAAGTAATAAAAGTTGGTTCGTTGCCCTCATTTAGAATATCTAACCCATAGTTTAGAATAAATTCCAAAAGGTACTCACCTCTTTTATTTGTGTCCGTACTTCCCCAGACAACATGATGAGCATTACAGTCTAGTCCTAAGACTACCTGTAAGTTGTTATTTCTGCAAAAGTTCATGAGCTTGTGCAGAGAATGGTCAGGTGGAGCCTTCTCTTCATAGGGCAGGTATCCAGAGCCAAAAACAATTTCCCTGTCCCTACCCTCTATGTTGAGTCTGACTTTCACAGCTGTCAGGTCCCTAAGAATAAATTCAGAGAGGGGAAGAACCTCAATGTTTTTATGTAAGAGTATACAAGTTCTAGCGTTACCATTAGTACAATAGATAAGCTTACCTTTAGTTCCTTTGAGACCACTGATTCTCCCCCTAACCAACCAGGGTTCTTGAATCAGGGCCAGGTGTATATCCCCAGCAAGAAACTTCTTACTGAGGTTAGTAGTACCACTTCTACTGTGGTGGAGGTTGGCTTGAACTACCTTCACCCCCATCAGCAGGAGCAGGTTTATCAAGTACTTTAGCCTGCACATGGTGAAGTCCAATATGAAACCTATATCCCCTTACACGAAGTGTGGCAGCATCTAATTCAGGCACACTAAGAACGATGGTCCGCCCAGATGGGTCGTTCTTGGTGTTAAGAACGTTCCACTCCATTGGAGTGACCCCACCGTTCTGAGCCTCGATTTTTCTCAGGAGCTCTTTAGGTTCCAGTTCATTACAGATTTTTGGCAGTTTTGCAATTATCTTGGTGGTTCTGACAAGTTTCCTTGCCTCACCCACCAAGAGTTTATGTTCTTGCCAAGGGCTTATATCATTGACATTCTGTTCCAGCCACTTTGAGCTCTCCAGATCTGCACAGTTGATAATAAGAGCCCCGTTTTCAAGTTTACAGGATAGGAAGGTTGGGGCAAAACCCTCCTCATTCCTTCCTATTTTCCTGGTTAACAAGAGTTCCAGGTCATAGGCCTGTTTCTCTGTTAACCGTTTTTTCGGATGACCTTCTAAGAGCACGGCCATCTTGATCGCCGTGAGAGCCGCCCTGTAAGTAAATCCCTCAGGTCCTTCTCTCTTGGCAGCCTTTCCGACCTTGCCCTGGTTCATCCGGTTGGCAGGACGCTTCTCGCCTTTGGTTGCCTTGGGTTTTTCAACCCAAGTCCCCTCAGCGATTTTGCGCTCCTTCACCAGCTTCTTTTTCTGGGCACCAGATATTCTCTTTTTAAGCTTGATTCTGGTCAGAGAGTCAGTCATGCTAGAGATAGCTTCCTGACTCTCACCAGAAGAAGATGGTTTGGAGGTCATTTCTACCTCCTGTGAAGGTTTCATTGCTACCCCTTCATTTGATTGTCTCTGAGTTCCCTTGTCTTTTTCAGAAAGGTCTGCTTCAGAAGTTTCTCCTGCAAAAGCAGAAATGTTTGTTATATTTAATGTCTTTTCAGCCATATAATAACAGTTAATAAGCTCAGGTAATATGACAGTCCACCCAGCATTGCCTGAGTTACTGGGCAAGGCAATTTACTCTAGAAGTTCGCCAGGCAACTAGAGGCTCCGTTAAGACACCAATACCGCGGTGCCAATTAGCCCTAGGCACGGAACGCATAACACCAGGGTTTACGGGAGCTGGTTCGCGGCCTCTTATTCAATATTCAAGGCTATCCTGTCATTCCTACAGGACGTTCGGCTATCCACCACCTGCCTACGCGCCTGGTGGCTAGCTCAAGTCCCAGAGGGGTACGCATACGGTTCCAGGAGGATTATCCGTTACAAGATTTAAAAAGGACTGATTGTCTAGATGGCAAAAAAAACAACTTTTTTTTACTATTTAGACACATTTTTCATTCTTTATTATTTTTACTATTTTAAATTTCTAAATCTCTATTGAGAACAAGCTATGTTACGAAAATTTTACTTGTGTTTTAAACCCCGATATTCCAATCGATAAAATTTGTCTCAGAAACTGATGGCAAAACTGATATATGCAATTGTGCATTAATATGTAATTTTCTGTAAGTTTCAAAAAATATTTTAGAAAAATTGATTAAATTTTAAGCACACTGAATTCTAGATAAAAAAACAATACTTAATTAATTAATATAATATTCATTTCAAGTATTTTTAATTTCGTAATTATCGTAAACATTGAAAAAACATTGAAGTGTTGATTTGAATTTTGAGTTTTGCAACCAAGCTTTTCTCTAGAACTTTATTTGCATTGTGTCAAATTCGCATTTAACGCAATGAAGTATATTCTTTATCATATTCTTTCCATTGTTTAGACACCGAGTTGTGAATATCCTGATTGCATAAATTGTTTGCAAAGCATATGTTCAATATTATTCCGAGAGGAAATTTCATATACGATGGGCTATATTCATATGTCGTAAGGGAGAAAATAGGAACATTCTCAAGCATGCACACTGACGAACGTGAAGCAGATAACAGGAGCGCAACATCCATTCTCCACTTTTTAGCAATAGCTGGGATCGAACTCAGACCATTATGCACTGGAAAGTGTTTGAATATTCCCTATGCCACGGTGAGTTTCGCCTGACACTGTTGAAATAAACTAATCAGTAATACGCCATAACATATAATATGTTATGCAAAAACTCTATAGAAAGTCAAATCTTTGATCATGTCAGTATTAACTTTGAATTTGATAGCAATGCAAAAAAATGACTTGTGATAAGGGCATCGGCCTTCCAGGGGTTCGATTCCCAATGCAGCCAAAGACCCACCGAGTACATGCGATATACGTGCTCATTAAATCTGTGGAATCGAAAGTCCTGAGGTCGGGCGTTGGGCAGTTATCATGTGGGTGTACTGGTCTGGAAAATATTTCATCCCCCTCCAGATCAATGTAAGAATTGAGAGAGTGGATCCTCTGCCATCTATCAGAGGAGTCTTTGAGCAAAGTCGTACTTTCACCTTCGTGGTGCTCTGCTTTAATGAAAGACTCATCTTACTACTTAAATTCGCTTATCTATCAGCAGAGCGAGCTTGGTCGGCTTGTTCAAGTGTCATAAGTAAAAATGGCACAAATAATGAGGTTTGATGATTATACAAAAATAATGAAACTCTGTTTCTAATTATCTGAAAAAATAGAAGAAAGATGAAATTCACAATCAAAAATAGAAGCAAGATAAAATTTAAAAAAAAGGCATTTTTATTTTATTTTGAAATATATTTCTTTCTGAAATTAAAAAAGAAAAATGAAGGTTTCGAATAAAATAAAACAGTGTAGTGTGTGTGTGTATTCGACATTATTTCATTTAATTGTCTCGTTTTTTTTTACTTATTATTGCATTTTTGAACTTATTTTGGTATGAACTTGGTATTGATATTGTTTTTAAAAATGTAAAGCACCTATATTGTATTGGTGTCTTTGTTTACTTAGAATAGATCTTTCAATCTTTAGAGAATTAAAAAAGAGCGTTTGACAAAAAAATGTTTGTTATTATTATATTTTTGCGATTATTAATTTTCATCAATGCAAAGTATGAAAGTTCGTAATTGTAATAATATTGTGCGTAATTGCATTTTTCTCCCATTACAGATATTCAACGAGAAATAAAACATCATACCATTACATCATACATGTGTTAGGCCTTTTACACGTTATTTTATCTTTTAATTATTTTTGATAGATGTTTACTACATTTCCTGAAAGACTGCATTCAGGAAATAATTGAAGTAAAAGAGGGTAATAGAATTTATAAATGGCTCTTGAGTATTATTTTCATCATAGTTCCTGACACATGCTTATTAAGCATGTCTTGACCATGAATTGAACTTGAAACAAAACCTTTTTGGACGTGAAACCTATTTTAATTGTTGCAGCTATAGGATACGGTGGGCTTTGCTTGCTGTTAACTTTCATTGTGGCTAACTTCAGAGGAGTGCTCGAAGCTTCTAATATCATGTTTGGTATGGTAGGAGGACCAGTTCTCGGCATCTATGTCTTGGGAATGTTTTGTAAGACAGCAAATGAAAAGGTAAGACACAGTTGAATCAATATATATTGTTGTCACTAAGACAATTTCGGACCTTTAATAAATCGAAGTAGGCATTAAATACACTAGAATGCTAATTTCTAGAATTCTGTGATAATTTTTACACTTAAATGAAGAAAACTGTTGAGTAATTTTTTGATTTTTGATTCGGTATTTATATTAGAATAAACTGTCAGCTTTCCAGAAATGTTTTAAAATATTGCCCATTTTGACAGTTAATATAAAAGTTAGAAAACACAAAATAATAGTTTTTGTCTGTTCCTAACATCAGAGGTTAGTGCTCAATAAAGATATTGTTCTCTATTATAATTACACTTTGCAAAATTCAATCTAAATTAATATTCCATCATGTAATCAATAATATTTCCCAATTGTCTTGTATGTGTATTTTAGTGGTCTCTAATTATGACTTTTCATGTCTTTTATAAATTAAATAGGCCTAATACGATTTCAGCATTCTTATAATGGATCATTTTGAGTTCTTAAAAAATATTATCTTTCATCCTTCTGTGTATATATATATATATATATATATATATATATATATATATATATATATATATATATATATATATATATGTAGCCTGTAGCATGTAGCTGGTTTAATAGGAACAAAGAAATAGGTTCCTTAAATAGCTCAAAATATTTTATTACAATTTTAGGTACAATTTGAGCACAACACAGATACACACAGATACTACAAATAATACTAAATAACAACTAAAACATTTAAATTTGAAGAAAAGAAAATAAACATGAGAGTCATATGGACATGTCTCACACCGTCGGTTGTTGGAGAGGGACTGCCTTCTCGTTGACGATGCCATGGGTGGTGCTGCAGATAGAGGGCGCTACAGACTCCCCTCTGGCTCCGCCGACGTCCCGGCAAGGAGACAGGATTGAGATTAGGAAGCTGCTGAGGGTGTCGACGTGGTCTTCCTCTACTTTTCAATGGGAAAACGGGACCTTTATCTCTAGATGATTGTTGATAAGGCATCAACATACTGGTATGATAAGTACCGAGTACTTGATCAGGGGCAGCAGGGTCTGCAACATCATATGTATTTGGTGATCTATTTGTTAGGATAATATAAGGTCCTTCACGTTTGGGCATGAATTTCTTAGTTGTTTTGGTCTTAGACTTGCTTATGGGATGTAAAGTGATCCAAACTTTATCACCTGGTTGATAATAAGCGGGTCTATGCTTCTTGTCGAAGTACTCCTTTCTTGCATCTTGTTTTTGTTCTACACGTTCTCTAATTAATGGTGTAAGACGTGCAAATTCTTTCAAGTAAGGTGTTATCTCTGCGACGAAGTTATCGTTATCAATGACAGCTCTTATATCATGCTTGACATCATCTGTGGTTCGAAGCTCTCTTCCGAACTGAAGGTAAGCTGCCGTATGACCTGTAGAATCACATTTTGCAGTGTTTAAAGCAAAGCGTATCATGGGTAGTTTGTTCTCCCAAGTATCATGTGAATCACCTACTAGAATTGCTAATTTGGGTTTTAGGTCTCGATTTTTCCGTTCAGCAGGGTTTGCTTGAGGATGGTATAACGGTATAAGATCTTGCTTAATACCCAAGATTTTACAAGTTGGTTGCATTACAGCACTGACGAACTGTACGCCATTGTCACTGATTACCCTTCTAGGTAGGCCATAGCGTAAGAAGACTTCTTCTATCAATATTTTAGAGCAATTGATAGCTGTAGCATCTTTTAAGGCAAAAAGTTCGACCCATCGTGTACTTGTATCTTCAACAAGAAAAATCCATTTTTTTCCAGTTGGGGTCTCTGGGAGAGGGCCAAACAAGTCTATTGCCAGCGTCTCAAATCTTTGTGAGTAAATAGGCGTTCTGAGTAATCCAGCAGGTTTCTGGTTGTTAGATTTGTACCGATTACATTCAGCACAATCTTTCACGTATTCGGCGATAAACTTTCTCATGCCAGGAAAGAAATACCTAGAAGCAATCTTATGATACGTGTTCTCAGCTCCACAATGTCCTGCAGTGGGAGTATCATGATATTGCTGTAGGACACGTTCTCGCTCGTGACAAGGGACAACTAACTGTGCTTCTTCTGACTCTGTTTCAGGCGAATATCGATACAGTATTCCCTGATTCATCAGATACCCTCTACTAGTCCAATTTACATAATTTTCATCTTTCCGACCACTTTCAAAGCACTCTATTATCTTTCTCACATCCTCATCCTTCAATTGTTCTTCACGAATATCTTTAGATTTCCTGGATGGCAAATCTATGGAAATAGTGTTCAAGTTACAAACAAATTTGTCCTCTTTATCAACTGGTCTGGACAGAAGATCTGCAATTACATTAGATTTTCCTGGAGTGTAAAGAATTTTCGGATGATATGACTGGATTTGAAGAGCCCATCGAGCTAAGCGTCCGGATGGCGATTTAATACTCATAAGCCACTTCAAGGGTTGGTGATCAGATGCAATGATAATTTCTTGATTTTCCACATAGCCACGGAACTTTTCAAGTGCCCATACCACAGCTAATGCTTCTCTTTCAGTAGTTGAATAATTTCTTTCTGCTGAACTGAGCAATCGACTGGCATACTCAATCACATGTTCTTCCGGTCTTTCTCCTTGGATAAGGACTGCTCCTAGAGCGTAATTACTAGCATCAGTTCTTATGAGGAATGGTTTAGATCCATCTGGCTGAGACAACACAGGTGGTGAAATCAGCCGTCTTTTTAACTCATCAAATGCTTTCTGTTCGGTATCACCCCATGTCCATTGTTTATTCTTTTTTGTTAAGTCACTAAGGGGTCTAGCAACTTCAGAAAAATGGGGAACATATCTCCGAAACCAGGAACAAGTCTGTAGGAAGGACTGAACTTCTTTAGCACATTTTGGTGTTGGAATTTTTTGAATAGAAGATACTTTGTCAGCATCCACTTCCACACCTTTTTCAGTTATCCAATGACCTAAATACTTCACTCTGTCACAAGAAAAATGACATTTACTTCTGTTAGCATTCAGTTTAAATATAGAAAGTCTTTCAAACACTTTTCGTAAATCTGATATATGTTCATCAAAAGTTTCTGATAAGATAATGATATCGTCAAGGTATGACAATGCAAAAACATCTTTGAGACCAGATCTAAATTTATCAATGAGACGTTGAAAAGTTGCGGGTGCGTTGCGCAACCCAAAAGGCATACGTAAAAATTTAAAAGTTCCAAATGGACAGATGAATGCAGTCTTCTCTTGGTCCGATTCATGAACTTTGACCTGATGATAACCAGATCTTAAGTCTATCGTAGACATGTATTTTGTCGACTTGGCTTCAGTCAATAAATCATCCATTCTAGGTAGTGGATAGTTATCCGGAATAGTAGTTGAGTTTAACTTACGGTAATCAACACACAATCTGATGGTACCGTTCGGTTTAGGCACTAATACCACAGGACTTGCATAAGGAGATTCACATTCCTCAATTATTCCTTCTGTTAGTAAGGAATCTAGTTCTTTCTTCAAAAACTCTTTCTTTGCAGGTGTCATTCTATATGGAGGTTCAGCAACAGGTAGGCTATTTCCAGTCTGTATTCTGTGTTCAATAAAAGGAGTAGGTTCTCCCCCTGGTTTGAAGTTATTTTCAAATTCTTCCAGCAATGAATTTAATTTGTGACGTTGTTCTCTTGTCAAGTGTTTTCCTTCATCATTTCTCAATTGCACGGAATTAGAGGTTTCTGAAATTTCAGCAGACATATCAGGCGAAGTTAATTTTTGCGGCATTATTACTTTTGCAGCACTTACGGTTTCAGATGTTTCCTGATAAAATGGATAATGTCTGTGTGGATATTCACTAAAATGCCAAGTGCCATTCTGGATGTTAAGCACAATACCAGCAGCCTGGAGAAAGTCAGTGCCAAGCAATGTTCTATTACCTTTAGCATTTGGTAACGCAATAAATTTCATACGAACTTTCTTTCCTTCTACATTAAGATTCACGACTGTTGTCAAGGCTGGGACATTTCTTTCTTTACCATCAGCAAGTATCATTGTAATATTCTTCTTTTGAAATTTAAAACCTTTCTCTTTCAATAAACAAAAAAATCTCTCTCCCGCAATGGAATTTGATGCACCTGTGTCGGCACAAAAAGCTGCTTTTTTACCACAAACAGTTAAAAAAATTGAGCTAGACAATGAATCTGAAGCTTGTGCGGTATACAATTTTACACCATTAACAACTGTTTTAGCCTCTTCTTTTAATATGTTGCACTTTGGACACTTAGACTGAATGAAACCAGGATTACCACATCCATAGCAATGAACCGAAAATTTTCTTTCTGGCTTGTCTTTACTAAATTTTGGACTTTCATAGTTGGAATATTTTATTTTGTTATGTTCCCTAGAGTTAGGAGGCTTATAGTTTCTTTCTGAAATAGATTTAACATAGTCTTTGAAATTTGGCTTCTTAGCAAAGATAGGTGAATTTTTCTTCATTCCCAGTCTTACATTTTCATAACTGTCAAGCTTTTCTGCAAGTTCTAAAGGATCATTCAGCTCTGACCATTGATCAACAAAATGTTCTCTTACCTCTGGAGGTATTCTTTTCTTTAACTGGTCAGCTATAATTAAGTCTTGCAATTTCTCAAAAGTGATGATATTCAACTCCTTTACCCATCCCTCGAAATATGATTTAATTTCAAAATAGAAGTCTTTCCATGTTACTTCTGCACTTTTTCTATGTTGCGAGAACATCTGCCGAAACCTATCTGATGTAAGGCGAAAACGCTTCAAGAGCATCTCTTTCGCCTTTGAGTAGTCGTTAACATCTTCTTCATTTTCTCTAGCAATTAATTGATTTATTTCGGCTGGCAATGAGCCTATCAAGTACGGCATCCAATTCCTTTCAGGTATATTCACTAATTTTAATTGACGTTCAAAAACTGTCAGGTACAGTCCTATTTCATCCTTATTGGGATTAAATTTTGGGAGAATACGATTCAGATCCCAATTTGTTTTCTCTGCTTCACTGGCTGGAGCTGTGGCAGTGGAGGAAAGTACCTTTTGAGCTTCCACTTGAAGTTTTAAGCGTTGCAATTCATGCTCTCTTTCTTTTTCGTATTCAGCTTGTTTTTCTTTTTCAAGCCGTTCCTCTATTATATTAGTTAGCATATTTTTCACTAACTCTTCATCATAATCGTTTGATTTGGTTATAATATCTTTCAGTTGAATTACTTTTAGATCATCTGCTACCCCTAGCCCCATTTCTATAGCGAGGTTTCTCAAATCTTCTTTTTTCCCTTTCCCAAGGAAGGCCATTTTTGCATGAGTTTATTTTTAAGAGTTCTAAAGTTATTTTCAACTGATTTAAAATACTGATTTTTTAAAATATGCGTTTATTTATTTTAGTTAAAACGAAATTTAAACACCATCAGTCTTAAATACTATTATGTGAAAATATAAACATTTTAACTTTAAACATAAGTAAAGTATAACCTATTATTATTTATCCAAATATTTACTGCAAATAAAATGAACTCTTAAATTATTGTAAATAAACCTGAAATATTCATATGATATTCACTGAAATCAAACAAAACCAAAACAAAGCATTTCACAATTCTACCATAAATTTTATTTTCTTTTCATTTATAACTCTTTACTTTCGTTTTATAATTATCAATAATTACTAAATATGTACCTTTGTTTATAAATTATATTTTATCAATACTTTAATACCACATTCAATAATTCAAAATATATTAATTGAGATAACTTAATCATATGCATTCAAAGAATATTTTATATTAAAATAACAAAATGTTTTATTGACTTTTTATATAACTTAAAAGTTCTTCAATTTTCTAGAATATCAATTCTGATACCTTTTACCAAAATATTAATAATAATGTTGTAATCTTAATTTATATCCTTAAATATATACATGGAATACAATATATTTTCATTCTTTATTCAATGAAACCACTTACTAAAAAAATAAAACACAAAGATTCTAAACAGAAAGTGAATGACGAAAAAAAATTAAATAAATAAAAATAGCATTCATAGATATTGAAAGGCTAGACAGTGAGGCGTATATGAAAGCAATAACAACGGTCGTTTGCGGCGCCTTGTTTCGTGTTTTAAATCAAAACAAAAGTATCATCGCATGAAAAATGCACAGTCATCAGACAATTAAATTCTGTTAGATACTATATTTTAAACACTATCTCACTGTAAAGAACATATTTTCAACTATTCAGAATTAAGAAATATAATATATGAGAAATATAAAATATTCAGAAGTAACAGAGATATTAATTCACGTACACATACTATAATACTTCAAATATAATAATAAAATAAATATATCTTTTAATTCAATACTCTAATACAAAATATTATTCATTTAATAATATGTGAAACATATCTACCAAATCAAACAAATAATTATACTCGCAAGTAATAATACTGTTCAAAATTCAAGAACATAAAATAATAACACTTTTATGGAACGCAACTTATAAAGAAACTTTTTATACAGTTTTATATTCATACGTGCTTAAACATTAACATTTTTTGTGCTTAAACATAAGATAATTTTAGTTCTTAGTACAGTATAAAAGCAACTTATCTGGAATTTTCAGATCGCTGAACTCCTCAAACGAACTACAACTACAATCTCGGATGAGATTATACTTCTAATGAATCCATAAAACCCTACACATCAGGAGGTAACCTGTAAAATTTTGAGTTCCCCTCCAACAACAAAATTTAATTCTGGGTAGAATTTTCAAGAGCAAAAAGAAACTCGAACTCGGGTCTCACGTTGGGCTGCCATTTTTTGTAGCGTGTAGCATGTAGCTGGTTTAATAGGAACAAAGAAATAGGTTCCTTAAATAGCTCAAAATATTTTATTACAATTTTAGGTACAATTTGAGCACAACACAGATACACACAGATACTACAAATAATACTAAATAACAACTAAAACATTTAAATTTGAAGAAAAGAAAATAAACATGAGAGTCATATGGACATGTCTCACACCGTCGGTTGTTGGAGAGGGACTGCCTTCTCGTTGACGATGCCATGGGTGGTGCTGCAGATAGAGGGCGCTACATATATATATATATATATATATATATATATATATATATATATATATATATATATATATATATATATATATATATATATATATATATATATATATATATACTGATTTTGATTTCTAATTTTAGTTATCACATTATAACTCTAATTATTTTCTTTTTTGTTTTCTAAAGACTTCATCTTGCTTTTCTAATTTCTTAAAAATATTTCCTGTTTTGTGTAATTTGAGCTATATTGTTTCACTTTTAATAATAATTTAAATTATTTTAGGGAAACTTGTTTTTTTAAATAAATTATTATTTTTTTGTAAATTTTACTTTAATAATATGCATTAAAACTCTAATCATACGAATCAACTGGGACATGAGCCCATTCGGAAAATTGGATTTTTTTAAAGAAGGCTTCATTTTAATTAATTATTGGAAATAGGAGAAAAATACTATAAATTTTTAAAGAAAAAGAATTTAATGAAAAGGCAATGTTTTTAAAAGCTAAGGTACTTACAAGTGCTGTACATTAATACAGTGTTGTAAGGGAAAGTCATTGCTTGTTGAATATCTCGGTCAGAGTAGTCTATTTCACTACCTTCATCTATTTTAGATTTTACACCTTCATCTGTTTTAGGGCAACCAAATCACTCTAAGCATTTGTGATCACACTCGGTCTGACGCTCTATCCACATCAAAGCAGTTTCAAAAGTGGCAAATGTTTCACTATCTGATAGTCTCGTGTCTGCTTCAACTTGGTCATTAAGGTCATCTTCTTCCTCAACACTTTCCTCAGTACATCATTATCAATTTTTGATTCCGCGTTTGACTCATAATACATACACCTATAACATCCAGGAATTTTTAAAAGAATGTTACTGAATTCTTCAAGTGACACGTCATCTGATCTCCATTCTTTTACCTTTCCTTTTTTTTAGCCTTTTCCTCTTTCTTATTTTCCGCCTCTTCTTCAGTCTAATTTATTTTTCAGAAATTCTGATAGAGATTCAGATAAACGAAGTTCGAATAATTGGAGTTCTACTCTACTATATATATATATATATATATATATATATATATATATACACATAAATATAAAATATATAGGTGTGCTTGTTACTATATTATTAAATATTTATTCTTAAATTGGTAGAATTGATTCTTTAACAATGAACATTAAAATATATTCTTTAGAATCAAGCATAAAAATTCAAATGAGATATTGTGACATATATAATACAATGATGCATTTTAGAAAAAAATGGTATAGAAAATGTGTACTGAATGAAATAATAAACACAAACACACACTTATTCTATTTATCACACCATATTTATTCCTAATTAATATACTATATTAATTAAGAATAAATATGGTGTGATAAATATTTAAAACTTTGACGAAATATTGTCAAAAGTTTATGTTTATCAAAACTCATTCTATTAACATCCCTATCAAATCAAAATCTAATATCTTAAAAAAAAATTATTTCAATAATCTGAAATTTCAAAGAAAATTAACTGAATTTACAAATGCGCTTTGCAAATATTTTCACAATTGTATGTTTCATTAATTTTTTACTATATAATAATTCAATCACTAATATAAAAATCTAATTTCCCTTAAACATAATACTATTCTATTAAATTGAATAAAAAGAAAGACAAATGAATTACAAATTGTTTTGAGTTTTATTGAAGAAGATTCAGATTACACTGCATTTATTACAGGGAACTCTTGTAGGTTTGCTAGTTGGATTTTGTATCAATGCGTGGCTAGGATTTGGATCATATGCAAATCAAGTGAAATTAGAAGCATTGCCACAGAGTGTTGCTGGTTGCTTAGTAGTAAATAATACCACCAACTTTACTAGTCCATATTTGCAGGAGGAAATATACAGCTCAACGACAGAAACTCAAATTCAAACACAAAGTCTACTAGAAGAAGAAGAAAGGTATAGTCTTCTTTGTTTTTAATAAGGAATATCTTTCAAAAATTAAATAATTGTTGAAGAAAGGAATCAGTAAATTACGTAAGTTATGAAAAAAGCTTTTGTTTGAAATATATATAAAATTTGACATATTTATATATAAATTGATTTACATTTGAAATTTCACGTTATTTCTCCAGAATTCTAAAATATTTTAGCTTTTATATTTAAAATACAAAAAGACTCTTAAATTTAAAATAAAAAAGACCCTTAAATTTAAAATACAAAAAGACTCTTAAATTTAAAATACAAATTCTTTCTTTTTAAAAAAAAATTATAAAATGTTTATTTAATTTTTATTCCTAAATTATAGACCTATAAATACGCATGGTTACATATCAGTGATTGTATTTAAGAAATTATATTTTTAATGATTTGCTGGAAAATAGCATTAAAATATATGTTCATTCTTTGAATGAAAAAATAATTGAAAATAATGAGTGCCTAAAAAATGGTGTAACACAAATTTACTCTAATTGTTATTTCAATATAGAAGCATTAATTTTCACATACTACATTAAAATCGAAATTGTGTGATAATTTATATATTCTCTAAAAAAATTTAAGCAAGAAGAATGGTAACCCTTATTTTTTGAAGCCAAGATGTGAATAACTAGATGGCCACTCTACAAAAACTATAATAAAATAGGGTTGCCAATGTTACCAGAAATTAAATTTTATCGCCAAGATGCATCGCCAAACGTAGATGTACCCGATTCTAAACCGAACCCAAATATTGTAGCTATAAAATGTAAATATTATCTGAATCTTCTAAAGAGTAACTGTATGAAATTTGCTATAATAAATAAAAAAAATATGAAAGAAATCATTTCATAGCTGGAATATTTATTGAAAATTGTATTCCTTTCTTTCTACCAAAAACACAACACGTGTTTTCATTCTTGTCCCGTAATTGATATTTAAAGATTTTAGCTGCCGTGCAGTTCAGATGGTAAAACATGTCTTTATTGTTTTAAGTAGTTATTCAATTATGATATGAATATGTTATTATTGTTACTTATTTAAATATATTATTTTTGATTCAGATGAGTATAAATGCATGTGTTTACGACTGAATTAAACAAGAAAAAAGTCATAGCTTTTGTCTCGCAATCCCTCCTATCTTACCCCAACAAAAAATTCTAATTTTACAGATAATAATAACAAAATTTATTAGTTTTAAAGAAGAAATTTACACATATTTATCTCAATGCTAAATTACACAAATTAATAAATAAAATTTTCCTTTATCTTTTATCACTATGGCTGCAAAAAGCATTTGAAAAAATTTAATGCAAAATAAAATTATGTTTATTGTAAAAAATATTAGATTAATATATTTAAGTTCAAATGTATACATGAAGTGCATTTTAATAGTGAACTCTGTAATAATGTAACGCATTTGTATAATTTACGCTCGGTGGTTTTATTGAGAAATTCTTATCGTGATTCTGGATTTATTAACCTAATTAAAAAAATTTCGAAAAATAAAAACAATTATGCATAACTTTGAAATATCATATATGCATACCTTGAGACAATCCATAAAAATTTATTATATTTTACTTTGGGGTAAAACTACAAAATTAAAAAATATATATAAGTACAGGTAATTTTATTATAAAATGTTAACTGAAAACTTTGAAAAATATATGTTACTGATATATTTTCAATTTATTAATCTACGCACGTGTTTGTATATGACAAAGACTGGTATGATTTTATTTCTAATATATATACATTATAAAATTTTATAAGCATGATTAAAGGTAATAATACATTTGTTATTAAAATATTCTATAAAATGTTGAATATTATTTATAGTCGAATCTTTTATAACGAATATACGCAAATAAAGTATTATAATTACATATTTTATAAAAATAATATTAGGAAATAAAAATTTTGCCATGATAAGTTAAATGTAAGTTATTTTTTAATATATTCGGTCATTATATACATTCTAAAATATGCAATAATTAAATAACAACCAAAGTCTTCAACAATGTATTGAATAGAGTTAGTTTTTTGTTTGCATAAAATTTAATAATTGTCTTGTGTTATTTATTACTTGATTGAGAGATATGTTAAGATGATAATATATAACTTGATTATTGTTACAAAATAATAATATACCTATGCAGTTTTAAGTGTTAGCAGAAGATATACAAGAATATGTAGAGGCAATAGATTAAAATAATCTATATAAAAAGATGCAAATATTTCTATAGTACATTCCATTTTTAAGTAATGTTAAAGCTAAGAATTGGATTTATAATTTAAGTAATGAATTCTATATACTTCATTTGTATTTTATTGTGATTCATTAAAGGTATATTTTCCCTGCTTATCGAATGTCTTTCATGTGGTTTCCTATGATTGGAACAATGTCTGTGATAATTGTAGGCTATATAGCAAGCTTCATTGCAAGTAAGTTTATTGATTTATGAAATTATATATAAACATTACACTTATTTTGTTCATTCCGTAAATCAATGTATTTTAAATTTCATATTTGATATACATAAACTGAATGTGACGAAGAGTTCCTCTTGGAAAATAATTAAAGAATATTTGGTTAAGAATCAGATTCATATAGAAAAGTGAATGTATTTTCTTGACCCTCATCATTTGATACCTACATAATTAACACTCAGGATTAATTAATACTGAAAAATATAATAGAAATCCCTATATTATCCTACAAGAAAATACAAAATTGCTTGTAAATGTCAATGGAAGTATCCAAACTTTGTACACTTTGTTGGCAATCCAAATTTTATAGGTGAATTACTATCCTGTGTCAAAAATTGTTTAAGAATTTTCTTCATAACAAAACAGAAAGGATAATCAAAACGCAGTAACGTCCTCTGAACAGAAGTTTTGAAGATACTGTTGGCGGCCTCTTGCTTTACCTGGGCAGTCAGTTGGTCAACGATACCAAGTCTATTTGCCAGAACGCATCTGCCAAAATGCATCCATGGCCAGTAGTGCACCATATTCAGAATTAATAAAAAGGCATATCACCCCATTGGCGATCTATGCGACTTTTTTATCTTGTATGATAATATATATATATATATATATATATATATATATATATATATATATATATATATGCACAGTAGCCGTATAATACAGGAGGCCAAATTCTGCGTTTGGTGATTTTTAAAGGATCTTCTTATGTATCGGCAACCGGTGGTTTTGATTACGTCATAGATATGGAAGCCTATAAAAATTATGCACAAAACTCTATTTTGGCGACCATAGTATTTATATCATCGCGTACGTCCTAACACGTTATCTAGGCAACGTGTCTTCATCACCAAAAAATTTCAGAATTTAGAATCCTGGATTATACAGCATCTGTGCCAAATTTATAAATATATATATATATATATATATAGGATCCAAAATTGTAAATAGATGATGTCGCTAGTTGACATCGAGCATTGCGTATGCTTCCAGACAATAGTGAGTGAGTGTTACAAGGAGTAAGAGAGACTTATGAATTGCGGACGCGAGTAGGTGCTCCGCCGATAATTGTTTGATATGATATTGTTGTGCCAGTGCGAGTAGACACTATAGCAAAATAGGTGTATTTCTATTTTAAATATTCTTGTTTGTCCAATATTTGTAGAGTTAAAGTGTGTTATATATATATATATATATATATATATATATATATATATATATATATATATATATATATATATATATATATATATATACGTATGTATGTATAATGAAATGGCTTAGATTCGCCTTCTATTACATATAATGTTTATCTATTTCAAATGTCTGACATTAATGCTATATCATGCGAAAAATTTCATTAAACTGAAGTCAATACAATGATAATTAATAGTGAAAGAAACTAATAACAGTGAACAATTTTCTATAATCATTATTTAAGGAAAATACTATCGTTAACAAATACAAATTATGTATTATATCTAAATAAATAAATAATAAGTTAATCAAAATAAAGCAAGCCTTTCAAACTTGTGAACAGCAATGCAACTAGTAGAGAAATGCAGCATACTAAAATTAAAAAACTTTATTATTTTCATAATTCAAGTGTATACAAAAATAACGATAAAAATATTGCCGAATTTATTAATTATTTCGGAATAATTAATTAATCCTTGGTTTTGTGACACTGCAAACATATAAATATTATATCATTCATATCTTAACATCATCAAGAGTTAAAGTTATTATGAAAGCTTAAAGGGACTCTATTGATCAAATTATTAATCAAAAATTAATTTGTGGATTCTTATTTCTCTAAGATATTAAGCTGTACATTCTGATTCTTTATAAATTGGTAGTTTGTTTATAATGCCACTTTTGACGCCTGTTTCTGCTAGTAGAAAAGCCACTAATCACAACCTACTGTTTCGCAATTTATAACCTCGGTCAAGTGAGTAATCGACACCTGAAACTCTTCTGCTCTCTTCTCTCAAAACAACGATCCATCTGCAGAGAAAGATTACAAGTAATTAGTGAGCATGATGTATCATTCTGTAGATTGGCTCAGAATTTATATTCTTTTTGCCATTGCTTTACCCAATGAAATCACCTCGAGTTTACACTACTTGTTTTAATGAAATATGTTGTTATTGTTGTTCCTAATGACACTTGGACCAGCCACGCTCGCTATACCTTCGCTATGCGAATTTAAGTCAATTGGGAGCGTCTTTCGTTTTAATCCAGAGCACCATGAAGATGAAAGTACGACTTTGCTCTACACACATGCCGTAGGGACCCGTTTATAGGATAGGCAACCATCTACACCTCTTTCATACAAGGAAAGGACAAAGACAGGATAGATAGAGAGGAAAGTACATCCATGCCCGAACCGGGATTCGAACCTAGGACCTCCTTATCCGCAATCAGGCACGCTGACCACTAGACAAGTTGGGCGGCTTAATGAAATATACAATGTATTATGGAAAAATAAGCAAATATTACTATATAATATTTTCTTATATTATATAAATATCAATATTATTTTAATGTAATATATTATAAATATTCAGAATTTCTAATTATTTTCCATTATATTATGTTGAAAATATAGAATTTTTTAAGGAATAGATTATTAGGAAAATCACAAAAGGCATATATACCCTCTATGGAAAAAATACAACTTGATTAAGCATTTAAAGTAGCTCCTGTGATTATAGTTTTCAACAAATAAATCTAATCTTACTTTTTTTAATTTTGAATGCTTGTTAGAAAAGTTTGTAAGATGAATTTTACAAAATAAATCACATCGCATTTCCTGAATGCATCAATATGAATATTGCTAAATGAGAAATTAAATTTTAAACTTTAATCATTAAGAAATGCATTAAATAATTTTGAATTTAGTAAATTTGTTGAAATATATATTCTCGTGGAATGACTAGTTTAAAAACAATAAAAACTAAATAATGGCAATATAAAAAATAGATTTTCCTATGAAAATTGTAAAAATTGTTTACCTAAGTATAACGATGATAAAATTTTAATAAAAATATTTTGATACATTTCAAATATGAAATGTATTGTAATTTTTAGATAAATTACAATTTTCTAATAATATCAATAATTTTTTTTTCTAATTTTCAATTTCTAATTTTTTTTAAATGTTACTATTCTCCTTTTAAATAAGTCGACAACTATTAGATTTTTACACAATTTTATATATTTTATAAATATTTCGATGTATAGCAAGTATTGATAACACAAAAGTCCATAATAGTAGGGTGTTTTTTCAAAATTAGTGTAATAAAACTTTTTCTTCAGAATATATGTATTTTTCTGAATAAACAATTTTTATAAACATTACCTAATGCAAAATAACTTTTTATGCTTAAAAATATTAAACATTTACAGGTTTCTGTACAGAATATAAAGAAGTCGATGCAACTTACTTTAGTCCATTTGTTCGGAGATGGCATTTTAAGACAGTTACAGCAGAAACCAACGGCAAAAAACCATTGGAGGTGAATTATTTTTATACTAATCTTAATATATGTATAAAATCTAAAATTTTTTTAAATGCTTGATTTTTGATACAAATACTGAATTCTAAAATGAATACTTTTATTTTAAACAAATATTTAATCAGTATAAAATATCAAAAAATTAAATAATTTGTATTATATTTAACTAAAAATTAAGAACGATCCATTAGATGATAAACGTTTATATTAGAGTCACTTTGCGTAATCAGGCAAGCGATTTTACTTGATTATTTTTCAATTTGTTTCAGTTTTATTTATATTGAATAAATTTCACTGAATACTAATAATTAAATATACATTTTTTTAGTTAAAATATACTTTTCATATTTTCCTTGATGAAAATTGCGTATAGTTTCAGGGAATTGGGATGAATTCGTTTGGCTATGAAATAAATTATTTAAGATTCTTGGGAGAAAGTGTGTTTTCAATGCATTCTGGAAAAGCTATATATATGTCTGTGTGTATAAATTACCAAGAAATGTGTGAAAATCATTGAATGATTAAAGAAATAGAAAAAAGCCTTAGAATACAGATGTGAAATTGTATATTTTTAAAAGCGTTTAAAAGTAAACAGAAGAAAAATTAACAATTGGTATTATTAAATAATCACTGAGGAAAAAATCATCCTGGTAATTTTATCTAATAGTTGTATTTGCTTTGAGTAATTATATCTATATCTAAAAAAAGGTCGTTACACACAGACATCTTGAATTACATAATAAATAAATAGATAGGAATCTATTGAAAATGGAGGAATCTATTAAAAAGTCTAAAATAATCTAGTAATATTGTTTATTCCAATAAAATATTTTCTGTTGTAACTATAATTTGAAGGCTTTTGATCATTTACAAATACAATTTCAGAAATTTCAGAGAGACAAGAAAAAAATCGTATTTTGCGATTGAATTCTTGTAATAAATGAAATTTTACTAATCTCTCTACATTATCTTCATATTTTCTTTAAATATGAAAGTTTATTTTATTTTATTTATTTATTTATTTTTTTACTTACAAGTGCGGAAATATTCAGCTTGGGAAATAGAAAAATTAGCTATTGGAACATTTTTCAAGAAATTATAGCATATACTTATATAAAATAATTTCAGAATCTAAAAGCTTCAATATAAAATATTATTAAAAATGAAATATTGCATGCATTTTGCATAAAAAAAATATTTTCTTTTAACAGGTGGAAATGAGTGAGAAGCATGTTAGTGACAACCACATTATCTACAATGGAAAGGCAAAGACTGTAGCAACCATATCTTGATCAGCAAATAAACTTTACATCTTCAGACTGTAGAAAACTCATCAAGAACTTTCATCGCATCGAAGACATTTTTAGTGAACAAATGTTTTGAGAATTTGTGGCTTCAGAACAAATTATGAAAAAAAGCGGGAGGGCGCATTTTTATAGAAAAGAGGATACAGAAATTGTGTGTTTTTAAAATAAAATAAAAAATCTTAAAAAGTAAATATTTTATTATACACCAAAAATAAATTTTCGTTATGGATAAAAATTTAAAAAATATCATTTAAAAAGAATAAGATTAAACTTGTATGCAATCTTTTGTTTTTGCAACGAAAAACGACTAACGGTTTCCAATCTAATTCTATTGATTGTTGCTTATTAAGGTAAATTTCAGTTTATTCATACCATAGTATGAATAAATTGAAATTCACCTTAGTAATTCATACTTCATAATCAATTCGATTAATGAGTTCCATTAATTTATACTATGGTATGAATAAACTGAAACTTACCTAAATGAGCAACTTAAAAGATGCAGTTTTTTCATATACCACTTTAAAAATGCATGTATGATATATTGTAAAATACTAAGGCTATAATATTTTGTTAGCGATGCATATATACAATTTTTGTGTATGTATATATTGTTTTAAGACTTTTGTAATATCATTTGTTTTACTAAGCAGCATTTATATATTAAGATTCTTTTGTAATTTTGTAATATAACTTATTATATTGTTCTGCATTTATATACATAGCTCACATTAAAATATTCTGTTATTATTTTCAGCAGAATAAATGGTTTTCAATAGTTTTTTTTTCGGTTCATAATTAATTATTAAAACCTTTCTGCATAAAAGAATTACTAGACATTTCGAAAATAATAAATTTAAGTGTTTGTATGTAATTATGTGTTATATGAAAACAAATAAAATTATTATAATCTTAATATAACTATGGAAAGTCTGATTAATAGTTTTAACAGAGATACATTCTTGAATCATAAATGTAGACCAAAATAAAACGTATAAATTCAATCATTTAATTTACATATACTTTACATTAATAACTACGAATTACTTTAGATGTAATTGTTTATTCTTAAAAACATGTCCGATGAAAAATTTTATGAGCAAAATATAGTGTAAACATATGTTTACTAAATTTAGAATGTCCTGAAGAATAAATTATTGCCTTATTAGAGATAATACCAAATTTAAATGTGTGTTTTAGAATGTAAACTTATAATAATTGAATAATTTTCCCTGTTCATCAGAAAAAAAGTTTTATTGCTTATTATTTACATTTTCGTTTACAGACTTTGTACTGTAAACGATATACGATAGATATTAATTTCTAAGATTAAATATTTTAAATGTAAATCAAATTTAATAATATTGGAAAACAATTTTAATAAAATTATGTATTCTCTAGTCATTAAAGAAATCACGAAGAGAATAAAACCATAAATAAGGTGTGCTAATGTGAAATTGTATGGATAATTTCCTTCTAACATTTTATTTAATATTACTATATGACTTTTTGTTTTAAGTATAATATATTAAACATGGTCTGATCAGAAAATTGTGACATATCACAAAAACCAGCCAAATTTAAGTTAAATTTTATTTGATTGATTGCTTACTTAATGTGATCATTTGATGATGCTTATTAAATTTTAGGCTTAAAATAATGTTTAAATTAAGGGCTTATATATTGCAAGTATCAGATAACATTTACTATTTTAAAATACTTATGTTTTGTATTTAAAAAATGTTCTTTTCCTTTATCTATTGATATTATTTTGGGAAACTATCGATACTACCTCCATACTTTCCCTTAGACATATTAAGTTGTTTCTAGGAAAAAGTAATTAATTTGCCAATTTATTAAAAAATTACAACTTTGATTTAAAAACTTTATTTTGCGCTTTTTCTTCGGATTTATTTGCTCTTTTTTATAGAAAACTGCTAAAATTGTTAAAACTATAGTTTGTATTTGGGTATGAGAAGGAAAATTCACTCAACCTTATTTCAACAGTTAGGGAAATTCTGGACAGGAATATCTTTATATGACCAAAGAATTCCACGTTATCTACTGATTCAGGAATTTGGTTTCGTTGACTCGTATCTTTCAAGATCTGACGGAGTCAGACCATATCCATAAATCCGTTTACGAGTAGTAAGTTGGAAACAAGGAGAGAAAAAGTGAAAATATCCTTCCAAATAGGTCGCAAACAGCTTAAAATATGATCAGCTGAAGATATGATGTTGGCGGCATTTTGGGCAAAGAGGGTAGGATTTTATACCCTGACTAAAAGTAAGATATTTAAATATCTTCTGGTAAGTGTGAAAGGCAGGTATTGATTTTTCTGCAGCATGCCAAAGGGCACAGGGATATTACCGAGAAAATTCAAGATCATACTTTCCTGATGCCTTCGGACATCATGAAAAAGTCATACATGTTTGAAAAGACATTTGAAATAGTTTTTCCAACTAGAGATGAATGGGACAACAACATGTTCCAAACTAAAACAGGAGATATAATCTGGTACACAGATGAATCACTGAAAAAGAGCCTCTCAGGACTGGGAGTATGTGGCGTGTCACCAAGAACCAGCCTATCGGTAAGCCTTGGACGACGCTACGGTCTTCCAGGCAGACGTTTTGGCCATTATCCACTGTCTGCGACTAAATAAGAGGAAGGGCTACAACGGTAAGCGGATTCTCATTTTTAGTGACAGTCAAGCCGCTTTAAAAGCACTCAATTCTTTCGAAATCAAATCTAAGAGGATTTTGCAATGTATAAACCTTCTTACAGAGCTGGTAACTAGAAACAAGGTGATCCTTGTATGTTTGCCCGGGCACAAAGGTATCGAAGGTAATGAAAGGGCTGATGAACTTGCTAAACAAGGATCGTCTTTTGCTCCCATTGGTGCAGAACCTTTTTGTGGGATCGATTTGAAGACCGCAAAAAGTAATGTCCTTAGATGGGAAAACAGAAGATGTATGAAGCTTGGCTCAACACTCCTGGTCAAACCCACGCTAAAAGTAGGATCATCAGCGAGGATTGCCTCTGAAATTCTAAGATGCTCTAGGCGGAAGATACGTTTAATCGTAGGCTTCATAACTGGGCACTATTTCATAATTCACCTCCATAAAATGGGACTGTTCCAGCAAGACCCTATCTGCAGGAAATGTCATATGCAAGAGGAAATGGCCAAGCATATGATTTACGAATGCGAGGCCCATGCCCTCCCTAGATTAACACACTTTAGGCATCATCCATACTCAAGAGTTACACCTAGACTCCATTAAAGGGTTATCGGACTTTATTAATAAAGTGGGTGACCCGAGCAACTGGAACTTGTATGTCATTGGGCACCACTGCTGTTATCAGCATTTCATACTGTTAACAGCAGTAGTGCCCAATGACATACAACTCTATGAAGAAGAACAAGAACAGCTTGTCTTACAATCAGTCACAGCCTTATTTCCAAATGCTTAACATATTGAGACTTAATGCAAACACACAACAATTCATAAGCATACATTGAAGTGGTTAAACAAATATTACTATAAAAACGAGCTCCTTTAACACGCCCATTTTTCTGGACTACTGTATGAATTACAACTGATGAATGGCATGTTGACTTGCTTTTACAACGATTGATATTTCTACTCTCCACTGACTTGTGTCTCAATCACGTCATACACAAATTTGCATGTTTGTTCTCAATTCTTTCAATGACAACATGAAAACGGCAAGAACTTTTTTGTTTACCTTATGATTTGTAACAAATTAGAAAATTAGATTTAATTCTATGTGTAAGTTCCTTTAATGCACATTAGCATTATAAAAGTTTTCGGTTTATTTGGATCTTTTAGAGGCGTACGTTATTCGCACTCATTATAAATGCACATTCAGTTAAAAGGTGTTGAATTATTACAAAAATCATGCACAACTTTTAAAGCGGGATTTTCCACTGATTGCGAAGCATAACGGTATATTAGAAAACAATAATCGTAGTAAAAATTCATTAAAGATTCTATTTAATAGTATTTAAGAATTAATGCAAATAAAGTAGCAAAAATAATTATTACACTCAATAAACACCCAAGTAATTTAAAAAATAATGAATATCAGAATTTCCACAATGATTCTGAATGTCTTCCATGGAACATGCTGATCTAATGACAGTAACATTGCCTTGGACATCAGATTCTCCAATCACAAGTTTTTCTCCTTTCATTGTATTAAGCACCATACTTTCACTATCAAATTCTCGGATAGAAACTTCAGACGACATAATGCTAGAACTTTCTTCATCCTCAATGATGCTTTCTTCATCATCTTGCAAAAGGTGCAATTCATTATCTCCTTTATTTTGTAGCTTGATTCGAGTGGCTTCTTTAAATCCGTCACAGTGAAAGCGCAAATAACGCCTATAGCTACCTATTTGTAAAAACTTTTTACCACAGATATCACATACATGAGGAGTGTATCCAGCATGAGTCATCAGATGATTCTCGAAATTTCCCAGATTAGGGTAAATTTTCCGGTTCTATAACAGCGGCGGCACGGTCAAGTTGAGTTGAGTTGTTTTTCTTCTTGCTGCTGAGTTTTCGTTTTGATTATTTGTTAATGAGTTTTGGTTTTCATTTTTTTGATAGAGTTGGGTTGTGATTCATCTTGTTGCTACACTGAGCCGTTGGTTTCGCTTTCTTTAAAAGAGTTGAAGTGAACTGATTTGGAAGATTTTTTGTATTTACAATTCCTATGCGTTTGGTGGCAACAGTGAAGTTTACATTTTAGAGATGGCGACGCTTTGCATTGTCTGAAACATGAAATAAGTTCTAAATATTTTTTAGAGACAGTTCTGCCATCTAGTTCCAAAATTATAAACTTCATATAATTTAACAAAATTAGAAAAAATAATAATAACAACGACGGATTATAGGATCGAACTCACAAAGTTAAAAATTATTCGTGGATCTCATCGATTTATTTTCATAATTCAAACCGTTGATCAACGAATACTTGACCATCCCGTAGAATGAATGGATATTCAACCAGTCCCAATGTAATGAAAACTCCCCAGGAAGTCAAATTGCGGCAGCACCGAACAGGTTTTACCTTGTAAACGCATGCTCACTTTGAATCTTTTTTTTTATTTACAATTTTTAGGAGCAGCAAAACAATTTTTTTCAGGAGCTGCAAGACCACATTTTCAGGAGCTGCAAGACCACATTTTCTAGGAGCTGCAAGACCACATTTTCAGGAGCTGCAAGACCACATTTTCAGGAGCTGCAAGACCACATTTTCAGGAGCTGCAAGACCACATTTTCAGGAGCTGCAAGACCACATTTTCAGGAGCTGCAAGACCACATTTTCAGGAGCTGCAAGACCACATTTTCAGGAGCTGCAAGACCACATTTTCTAGGAGCTGCAAGACCACTTTCTCAGGAGCTGCAAGACCACTTTCTCAGGAGCTGCAAGACCATTTTGTCAGGTGCTGCTGGACCACTTTTTTAGGAGCTGCTGGACAACTTTGTTAGGAGCTGCTGGACCACTTTTTTAGGAGCTGCTGGACCACTTTTTTAGGAGCTGCTGGACAACTTTTTCTTTAGGAGCTGCTGGACAACTTTTTTTTAGGAGCTGCAGGACATCTTTTTTTGAGGAGCTGCAGGACATCTTTTTTGAGGAGCTGCTGGACAACTTTTTTTTGAGGAGCTGCTGGACAACTTTTTTCTGAGGAGCTGCTGGACAACTTTTTTTTTGAGGAGCTGCTGAGACAACTTTTTTTTAGGAGCTGCTGGCCACCTTTTTTTTTTTTTTAGGAGCTGCAAGACATTTTCAGGAGCTGCAAGACCACATTTTCAGGAGCTGCAAGACCACTTTTTAGAATTTTTCAGGAGCTGCAAGACCACATTTCTCAGGAGCTGCTGGAACACTTTTTTGGAGCTGCTGGACCATTTTCTAGGAGCTGCTGGACAACTTTCTCAGGAGCTGCAAGACCACATTTTCAGGAGCTGCAAGACCACATTTTCAGGAGCTGCAAGACCACATTTTCTAGGAGCTGCAAGACCACTTTCTCAGGAGCTGCAAGACCACTTTCTCAGGAGCTGCAAGACCACTTTGTCAGGTGCTGCTGGACAACTTTTTTTTTAGGAGCTGCTGGACAACTTTTTTTTAGGAGCTGCTGGACAACTTTTTTCAGGAGCTGCAAGACCACATTTTCAGGAGCTGCAAGACCACATTTTCAGGAGCTGCAAGACCACATTTTCAGGAGCTGCAAGACCACATTTTCAGGAGCTGCAAGACCACATTTTCAGGAGCTGCAAGACCACATTTTCAGGAGCTGCAAGACCACATTTTCAGGAGCTGCAAGACCACATTTTTCAGGAGCTGCTAGGACCAGACATTTTTCAGGAGCTGCAAGACCACATTTTCAGGAGCTGCAAGACCACATTTTCTAGGAGCTGCAAGACCACATTTTCTAGGAGCTGCAAGACCACATTTTCTAGGAGCTGCAAGACCACATTTTCAGGAGCTGCAAGACCACATTTTCTAGGAGCTGCAAGACCACATTTTCTAGGAGCTGCAAGACCACATTTTCTAGGAGCTGCAAGACCACATTTTCTAGGAACTGCAAAACCACATTTTCTAAGAGCTGCAAGACCACATTTTCAGGAGCTGCAGGACCACTTTGTCAGGTGCTGCTGGAACACTTTTTTTAGGAGCTGCTGGACCATTTTTTTTAGGAGCTGCTGGACCACTTTTTTAGGAGCTGCTGGACAACTTTTTTTAAGGAGCTGCTGGACAACTTTTTTAAGGAGCTGCTGGACAACTTTTTTTGAGGAGCTGCTGGACAACTTTTTTTGAGGAGCTGCTGGACAACTTTTTTTGAGGAGCTGCCTGACCACTTTTTTTGAGGAGCTGCTGGACAACTTTTTTTTAGGAGCTGCTGGACAACTTTTTTTAGGAGCTGCTGGCCACCTTTTTTTTAGGAGCTGCTGGCCACCTTTTTTTAGGAGCTGCAAGACATTTTCAGGAGCTGCAATACCGCATTCTCCAAGACCACATTTTCAGGAGCTGCAAGACCACATTTTCAGGAGCTGCTGGCCACCTTTTTTTTAGGAGCTGCAAGACATTTTCAGGAGCTGCAATACCGCATTCTCCAAGACCACATTTTCAGGAGCTGCAAGACCACATTTTCAGGAGCTGCAAGACCACTTTGTCAGGTGCTGCTGGAACACTTTTTTTAGGAGCTGCTGGGCAACCTTTTTTTAGGGGCTGCTGGACAACTTTTTTTTGAGGAGCTGCTGGACAACTTTTTTTAAGAGCTGCTGGCCACCTTTTTTTAGGAGCTGCTGGCCACCTTTTTTAGGAGCTGCAAGACATTTTAGGAGCTGCAATACCACATTCTGCAAGACCACATTTTCAGGAGCTGCAAGACCACTTTCTCAGGAACGGCAAGACCACTTTCTCAGGAGCGGCAAGACCACTTTCTCAGGAGCGGCAAGACCACTTTCTCAGGAGCGGCAAGACCAACATTTTCTAGGAGCTGCAAGACCAACATTTTCTAGGAGCTGCAAGACCACTTTCTCAGGAGCTGCAAGACCACTTTCTCAGGAGCTGCAAGACCACTTTCTCAGGTGCTGCTGGAACACTTTTTTTAGGTGCTGCTGGAACACTTTTTTTAGGAGCTGCTGGGCAACTTTTTTTAGGAGCTGCTGGACAACTTTTTCTTTAGGAGCTGCTGGGCAACTTTTTTTAGGAGCTGCTGGACAACTTTTTCTTTAGGAGCTGCTGGACAACTTTTTTTAGGAGCTGCTGGACAGCTTTTTTTAGGAGCTGCTGGACAATTTTTTTAGGAGCTGCTAGCCACCTTTTTTAGGAGCTGCAAGACCACATTTTCAGGAGCTGCAAGACCACATTTTCAGGAGCTGCAAGACCACATTTTCAGGAGCTGCAAGACCACATTTTTTAGCAGCTGCAAGACCACATTTTTAGGAGCTGCAAGACCACATTTTTAGGAGCTGCAAGACCACATTTTTCAGGAGCTGCAGGAACATTGTTTTTAGGAATTTTTTTAGGAGCTGCAAGACCACTTTCTCAGGAGCAGCAAGACCACATTCTCAGGAGCGGCAAGACCACTTTCTCAGGAGCTGCAAGACCACTTTGTCAGGTGCTGCAGGACCAATTTGTCAGGAGCTGCAAGACCACATTTTCAGGAGCTGCAAGACCACATTTTCAGGATCTGCAAGACCACATTTTCAGGAGCTGCAGGAACATTGTTTTTAGGAATTTTTTAGGAGCTGCAGGACCACTTTCTCAGGAGCTGCAAGACCACATTTTCTAGGAATTTTTTAGGAGCTGCTGGACAACTTTTTTTTGAGGAGCTGCTGGACAACTTTTTTTTAGGAGCTGCAAAACCACATTTTCAGGAGCTGCAAGACCACTTTCTCAGGAGCTGCAAGACCACTTTCTCAGGAGCTGCAAGACCACTTTCTCAGGAGCTGCAAGACCACTTTCTCAGGAGCTGCAAGACCACTTTGTCATGTGCTGCTGGAACACTTTTTTAGGAGCTGCTGGTCCATTTTCTTTTCAGGATCTGCAAGACCACATTTTCAGGAGCTGCAAGACCACATTTTCAGGAGCTGCAAGACCACATTTTCAGGAGCTGCAAGACCACATTTTCTAGGAGCTGCAAGACCACATTTTCTAGGAGCTGCAAGACCACATTTTCTAGGAGCTGCAAGACCACATTTTCTAGGAGCTGCAAGACCACATTTTCTAGGAGCTGCAAGACCACATTTTCAGGAGCTGCAAGACCACATTTTCTAGGAGCTGCAAGACCACATTTTCTAGGAGCTGCAAGACCACATTTTCTAGGAGCTGCAAGACCACATTTTCTAGGAACTGCAAAACCACATTTTCTAAGAGCTGCAAGACCACATTTTCAGGAGCTGCAGGACCACTTTGTCATGTGCTGCTGGAACACTTTTTTAGGAGCTGCTGGACCATTTTTTTTAGGAGCTGCTGGACCATTTTTTTAGGAGCTGCTGGACAACTTTTTTTAAGGAGCTGCTGGACAACTTTTTTAAGGAGCTGCTGGACAACTTTTTTTTGAGGAGCTGCTGGACAACTTTTTTTGAGGAGCTGCTGGACAACTTTTTTTGAGGAGCTGCCTGACCACTTTTTTTTGAGGAGCTGCTGGACAACTTTTTTTTAGGAGCTGCTGGACAACTTTTTTTTAGGAGCTGCTGGCCACCTTTTTTTTAGGAGCTGCTGGCCACCTTTTTTTTAGGAGCTGCAAGACATTTTCAGGAGCTGCAATACCGCATTCTCCAAGACCACATTTTCAGGAGCTGCAAGACCACATTTTCAGGAGCTGCTGGCCACCTTTTTTTTAGGAGCTGCAAGACATTTTCAGGAGCTGCAATACCGCATTCTCCAAGACCACATTTTCAGGAGCTGCAAGACCACATTTTCAGGAGCTGCAAGACCACTTTGTCAGGTGCTGCTGGAACACTTTTTTTAGGAGCTGCTGGGCAACCTTTTTTTAGGGGCTGCTGGACAACTTTTTTTGAGGAGCTGCTGGACAACTTTTTTAAGAGCTGCTGGCCACCTTTTTTAGGAGCTGCTGGCCACCTTTTTTAGGAGCTGCAAGACATTTTAGGAGCTGCAATACCACATTCTGCAAGACCACATTTTCAGGAGCTGCAAGACCACTTTCTCAGGAACGGCAAGACCACTTTCTCAGGAGCGGCAAGACCACTTTCTCAGGAGCGGCAAGACCACTTTCTCAGGAGCGGCAAGACCAACATTTTCTAGGAGCTGCAAGACCAACATTTTCTAGGAGCTGCAAGACCACTTTCTCAGGAGCGGCAAGACCACTTTCTCAGGAGCGGCAAGACCACTTTCTCAAGAG
Organism: Latrodectus hesperus; assembly: GCA_037975125.1. NCBI lineage: Eukaryota > Metazoa > Arthropoda > Arachnida > Araneae > Theridiidae > Latrodectus > Latrodectus hesperus. The sequence continues at coordinate 3,738,131 of CM075853.1, forward strand.
CTGCAAGACCACTTTCTCAGGTGCTGCTGGAACACTTTTTTTAGGTGCTGCTGGAACACTTTTTTTAGGAGCTGCTGGGCAACTTTTTTTAGGAGCTGCTGGACAACTTTTTCTTTAGGAGCTGCTGGGCAACTTTTTTTAGGAGCTGCTGGACAACTTTTTCTTTAGGAGCTGCTGGACAACTTTTTTTAGGAGCTGCTGGACAGCTTTTTTTTAGGAGCTGCTGGACAATTTTTTTTAGGAGCTGCTAGCCACCTTTTTTTAGGAGCTGCAAGACCACATTTTCAGGAGCTGCAAGACCACATTTTCAGGAGCTGCAAGACCACATTTTCAGGAGCTGCAAGACCACATTTTTTAGCAGCTGCAAGACCACATTTTTAGGAGCTGCAAGACCACATTTTTAGGAGCTGCAAGACCACATTTTTTAGGAGCTGCAGGAACATTGTTTTTAGGAATTTTTTTAGGAGCTGCAAGACCACTTTCTCAGGAGCAGCAAGACCACATTCTCAGGAGCGGCAAGACCACTTTCTCAGGAGCTGCAAGACCACTTTGTCAGGTGCTGCAGGACCAATTTGTCAGGAGCTGCAAGACCACATTTTCAGGAGCTGCAAGACCACATTTTCAGGATCTGCAAGACCACATTTTCAGGAGCTGCAGGAACATTGTTTTTAGGAATTTTTTAGGAGCTGCAGGACCACTTTCTCAGGAGCTGCAAGACCACATTTTCTAGGAGCTGCAAGACCACATTTTTTAGGAGCTGCATGAACATTGTTTTTAGGAATTTTTTAGGAGCTGCTGGACAACTTTTTTTTGAGGAGCTGCTGGACAACTTTTTTTTGAGGAGCTGCTGGACAACTTTTTTTTTAGGAGCTGCGAAACCATATTTTCAGGAGCTGCAAGACCACATTTTAAGGAGCTGCAAGACCACATTTTAAGGAGCTGCAAGACCACATTTTCAGGAGCTGCAAGACCACATTTTCAGGAGCTGCAAGACCACATTTTTTAGGAGCTGAAGGAACATTGTTTTTAGGAATTTTTTTAGGAGCTGCAAGACCACTTTCTCAGGAGCTGCAAGACCACTTTCTCAGGAGCTGCAAGACCACTTTCTCAGGAGCTGCAAGACCACTTTCTCAGGAGCTGCAAGACCACATTCTCAGGAGCTGCTAGACCACATTTTCAGGAGCTGCTAGACCACATTCTCAGGAGCTGCTAGACCACATTCTCAGGAGCTGCTAGACCACATTCTCAGGAGCTGCTAGACCACATTCTCAGGAGCTGCAAGACCACATTCTCAGGAGCTGCAAGACCACATTCTCAGGAGCTGCAAGACCACATTCTCAGGAGCTGCAAGACCACATTTTCAGGAGCTGCAAGACCACATTTTCAGGAGCTGCAAGACCACATTTTCAGGAGCTGCAAGACCACATTTTCTAGGAGCTGCAAGACCACATTTTCTAGGAGCTGCAAGACCACATTTTCTAGGAGCTGCAAGACCACATTTTCTAGGAGCTGCAAGACCACATTTTCTAGGAGCTGCAAGACCACATTTTCTAGGAGCTGCAAGACCACATTTTCTAGGAGCTGCAAGACCACATTTTCTAGGAGCTGCAAGACCACATTTTCAGGAGCTGCAAGACCACATTTTCTAGGAGCTGCAAGACCACATTTTCTAGGAGCTGCAAGACCACATTTTCTAGGAGCTGCAAGACCACATTTTCAGGAGCTGCAAGACCACATTTTCTAGGAGCTGCAAGACCACATTTTCTAGGAGCTGCAAGACCACATTTTCTAGGAGCTGCAAGACCACATTTTCTAGGAGCTGCAAGACCACATTTTCAGGAGCTGCAAGACCACATTTTCAGGAGCTGCAAGACCACATTTTCTAGGAGCTGCAAGACCACATTTTCTAGGAGCTGCAAGACCACATTTTCTAGGAGCTGCAAGACCACATTTTCTAGGAGCTGCAAGACCACATTTTCAGGAGTGAACCACTTTTTAGGAGCTGCAAGACCACTTTGTCAGGTGCTGCAAGACCACTTTGTCAGGTGCTGCAAGACCACTTTGTCAGGTGCTGCAAGACCACTTTGTCAGGTGCTGCAGGACCACTTTGTCAGGTGCTGCAAGACCACTTTCTCAGGAGCTGCAAGACCACTTTCTCAGGTGCTGCAGGACCACTTTCTCAGGAGCTGCAGGACCACTTTTTTAAGGAGCTGCTGGACAACTTTTTTAGGAGCTGCTGGACAACTTTTTTTAGGAGCTGCTGGACAACTTTTTTTGAGGAGCTGCTGGACAACTTTTTTTTGAGGAGCTGCTGGACAACTTTTTTTGAGGAGCTGCTGGACAACTTTTTTTTGAGGAGCTGCTGGACAACTTTTTTTTGAGGAGCTGCTGGACAACTTTTTTTTTGAGGAGCTGCTGGACAACTTTTTTGAGGAGCTGCTGGACAACTTTTTTTTAGGAGCTGCTGGACCACCTTTTTTTAGGAGCTGCTGGCCACCTTTTTTTAGGAGCTGCTGGCCACCTTTTTTTTAGGAGCTGCAAGACATTTTCAGGAGCTGCAAGACCACATTTTCAGGAGCTGCAAGACCACTTTCTCAGGAGCTGCAAGACCACTTTCTCAGGTGCTGCAAGACCACTTTCTCAGGTGCTGCAAGACCACTTTGTCAGGTGCTGCAAGACCACTTTGTCAGGTGCTGCAAGACCACTTTGTCAGGTGCTGCAAGACCACTTTGTCAGGTGCTGCAAGACCACTTTGTCAGGTGCTGCAAGACCACTTTGTCAGGTGCTGCAGGACCACTTTGTCATGTGCTGCAGGACCACTTTTGTCAGGTGCTGCTGGACACACTTTTTCTTAGGAGCTGCTGGACACACTTTTTTAGGAGCTGCTGGACAACTTTTTTAGGAGCTGCTGGACCACTTTTTTTAGGAGCTGCTGGACCACTTTTTTTAGGAGCTGCTGGACCACTTTTTTTGAGGAGCTGCTGGACAACTTTTTTTAGGAGCTGCTGGACAACTTTTCTTAGGAGCTGCTGGACAACTTTTTTTAGGAGCTGCTGGACAGCATTTTTTTAGGAGCTGCTGGACCACATTTTTTTGAGGAGCTGCTAGACAACTTTTTTAGGAGCTGCTGGCCACCTTTTTTTAGGAGCTGCAAGACATTTTCAGGAGCTGCAAGACCACTTTCTCAGGAGCTGCAAGACCACTTTCTCAGGAGCTGCAAGACCACTTTCTCAGGAGCTGCAAGACCACTTTCTCAGGAGCTGCAAGACCACTTTTTCAGGAGCTGCAAGACCACTTTTTCAGGAGATGCAAGACCACTTTTTCAGGAGATGCAAGACCACTTTTTCAGGAGCTGCAAGACCACTTTCTCAGGAGCTGCAAGACCACATTTTTAGGAGCTGCAGGAACATTGTTTTTAGGAATTTTTTAGGAGCTGCAGGACCACTTTCTCAGGAGCTGCAAGACCACTTTCTCAGGAGCTGCAAGACCACTTTGTCATGTGCTGCAGGACCACTTTGTCAGGTGCTGCAGGACCACTTTTTCTAGGAGCTGCTGGACCACTTTTTGAGGAGCTGCTGGACAACTTTTTTAGGAGCTGCTGGACAACTTTTTTTAGGAGCTGCTGGACAACTTTTTTAGGAGCTGCTGGACAACTTTTTTTGAGGAGCTGCTGGACAACTTTTTTTAGGAGCTGCTGGACAACTTTTTTTAGGAGCTGCTGGACAACTTTTTTTAGGAGCTGCTGGACAACTTTTTTTAGGAGCTGCTGGACAACTTTTTTTAGGAGCTGCTGGACAACTTTTTTTAGGAGCTGCTGGACAACTTTTTTTAGGAGCTGCTGGACATCTTTTTTTGAGGAGCTGCTGGACAACTTTTTTAGGAGCTGCAGGACCACCTTTTTTAGGAGCTGCAAGACCTTTTTACAGGAGCTGCAAGACCACTTTTTCAGGAGCTGCAAGACCACTTTCTCAGGAGCTGCAAGACCACTTTCTCAGGAGCTGCAAGACCACTTTGTCAGGTGCTGCAAGACCACTTTGTCAGGAGCTGCAAGACCACTTTCTCAGGAGCTGCAAGACCACTTTCTCAGGAGCTGCAAGACCACTTTCTCAGGTGCTGCAAGACCACTTTGTCAGGTGCTGCTGGACAACTTTTTTTTAGGAGCTGCTGGACAACTTTTTTTGAGGAGCTGCTGGACAACTTTTTTTGAGGAGCTGCTGGACAACTTTTTTTGAGGAGCTGCTGGACAACTTTTTTTAGGAGCTGCTGGACAACTTTTTTTTAGGAGCTGCAAGACCACTTTTTCAGGAGCTGCAAGACCACATTTTCAGGAGCTGCAAGACCACATTTTCAGGAGCTGCAAGACCACATTTTCAGGAGCTGCAAGACCACATTTTCAGGAGCTGCAAGACCACATTTTCAGGAGCTGCAAGACCACATTTTCAGGAGCTGCAAGACCACATTTTCAGGAGCTGCAAGACCACATTTTCAGGAGCTGCAAGACCACATTTTCAGGAGCTGCAAGACCACATTTTCAGGAGCTGCAAGACCACATTTTCAGGAGCTGCAAGACCACATTTTCAGGAGCTGCAAGACCACATTTTCAGGAGCTGCAAGACCACATTTTCAGGAGCTGCAAGACCACATTTTCAGGAGCTGCAAGACCACATTTTCAGGAGCTGCAAGACCACATTTTCAGGAGCTGCAAGACCACTTTGTCAGGTGCTGCAAGACCACTTTGTCAGGTGCTGCAAGACCACTTTCTCAGGAGCTGCAAGACCACTTTTTCAGGTGCTGCAAGACCACTTTGTCAGGTGCTGCAGGACCACTTTGTCAGGTGCTGCAGGACCAATTTGTCAGGTGCTGCTGGACACACATTTTTTAGGAGCTGCTGGACAACTTTTTTTTAGGAGCTGCTGGACAACTTTTTTTTTAGGAGCTGCTGGACAACTTTCTCAGGAGCTGCAAGACCACATTTTCAGGAGCTGCAGGAACATTGTTTTTAGGAATTTTTTAGGAGCTGCAAGACCACATTTTCAGGAGCTGCAAGACCACTTTGTCAGGTGCTGCAAGACCACTTTGTCAGGTGCTGCAAGACCACTTTGTCAGGTGCTGCAAGACCACTTTGTCAGGTGCTGCAAGACCACTTTGTCAGGTGCTGCAAGACCACTTTGTCAGGTGCTGCAAGACCACTTTGTCAGGTGCTGCAAGACCACTTTGTCAGGTGCTGCTGGAACACTTTTTTTAGAAGCTGCTGGACAATTTTTTTAGGAGCTCCTGAACAACTTTTTCTTTAGGAGCTCCTGAACAACTTTTTTTTAGGAGCTGCTGGACAACTTTTTTTAGGAGCTGCTGGACAACTTTTTTTAGGAGCTGCTGGACCACTTTTTTTAGGAGCTGCTGTACAGCTTTTTTTAGGAGCTGCTGGACAACTTTTTTTAGGAGCTGCTGGACAACTTTTTTAAGGAGCTGCTGGAAAACTTTTTTTAGGAGCTGCTGGACAACTTTTTTAGGAGCTGCTGGACAACTTTTTTTAGGAGCTGCTGGACATCTTTTTTTGAGGAGCTGCTGGCCACCTTTTTTTAGGAGCTGCAAGACATTTTCAGGAGCTGCAAGACCACATTTTCAGGAGCTGCAAGACCTCATTTCTCAGGAGCTGCAAGACCACTTTCTCAGGAGCTGCAAGACCACTTTGTCATGTGCTGCAAGTCCACTTTCTCAGGAGCAGCAAGACCACTTTCTCAGGAGCAGCAAGACCACTTTCTCAGGAGCTGCAAGACCACTTTCTCAGGAGCTGCAAGACCACTTTCTCAGGAGCTGCAAGACCACTTTCTCAGGAGCTGCAGGACCACTTTGTCAGGTGCTGCAGGACCACTTTGTCATGCGCTGCAGGACCACTTTGTCATGTGCTGCAGGACCACTTTGTCAAGTGCTGCAGGACCACTTTATCAGGTGCTGCAGGACCAATTTGTCAGGTGCAGCAGGAACATTGTTTTTAGGAGCTTTTTTAGGAACTGCTGGACCACTTTTTTTAGGAGCTGCTGGACCACGTTTTTTAGGAGCCGCTGGACCACTTTCTTTTTTAGGAGCTGCAAGACCACTTTCTCAGGTGCTGCAAGACCACTTTGTCAGGTGCTGCTGGAATACTTTTTTAGGAGCTGCTGGACTTTTTTTGAGGAGCTGCTGGACAACTTTTTTTGAGGAGCTGCTGGACAACTTTTTTTGAGGAGCTGCTGGACAACTTTTTTTTGAGGAGCAGCTGGACAACTTTTTTTTTAGGAGCTGCAAGACCACATTTTCAGGAGCTGCATGACCACTTTCTCAGGAGCTGCAAGACCACTTTCTCAGGAGTTGCAAGACCACAATTTCAGGAGCTTGCAAGACCACATTTTCAGGAGCTGCAAGACCACTTTGTCAGGTGCTGCAGGACCACTTTGTCAGGTGCTGCTGGAACACTTTTTAGGAGCTGCTGGACCTTTTTTTTTGAGGAGCTGCTGGACAACTTTTTTTGAGGAGCTGCTGGACAACTTTTTTTGAGGAGCTGCTGGACAACTTTTTTTAGGAGCTGCTGGACAACTTTTTTTTAGGAGCTGCTGGACAACTTTTTTTTAGGAGCTGCTGGACAACTTTTTTTTAGGAGCTGCTGGACAACTTTTTTTGAGGAGCTGCTGGACAACTTTTTTTAGGAGCTGCTGGACAACTTTTTTTAGGAGCTGCTGGACAGCATTTTTTAGGAGCTGCTGTACCACATTTTTTAGGAGCTGCTGGTCCACTTTCTTTTCAGGAGCTGCTGGTCCACTTTCTTTTTCAGGAGCTGCTGGTCCACTTTCTTTTCAGGAGCTGCTGGACCACTTTCTTTTCAGGAGCTGCAAGACCACATTCTTTCAGGAGCTGCAAGACCACATTCTCAGGAGCTGCAAGACCACATTCTCAGGAGCTGCAAGACCACATTCTCAGGAGCTGCAAGACCACATTCTCAGGAGCTGCAAGACCACATTCTCAGGAGCTGCAAGACCACATTCTCAGGAGCTGCAAGACCACATTCTCAGGAGCTGCAAGACCACATTCTCAGGAGCTGCAAGACCACATTCTCAGGAGCTGCAAGACCACATTCTCAGGAGCTGCAAGACCACATTCTCAGGAGCTGCAAGACCACATTCTCAGGAGCTGCAGGAACATTGTTTTTAGGAATTTTTTAGGAGCTGCAAGACCACTTTGTCAGGTGCTGCAAGACCACTTTGTCAGGTGCTGCAAGACCACTTTGTCAGGTGCTGCTGGAACACTTTTTCAGAAGCTGCTGGACAACTTTTTTAGAAGCTGCTGGACAACTTTTGCTTTAGGAGCTGCTGGACAACTTTTTTTTAGGAGCTGCTGGACAACTTTTTTCAGGAGCTGCTGGACAACTTTTTTCAGGAGCTGCTGGACAACTTTTTTTAGGAGCTGCTGGACAGCTTTTTTTAGCAGCTGCTGGACAATTTTTTTAGGAGCTGCTGGACAATTTTTTTTAGGAGCTGCTGGACGATTTTTTTAGGAGCTGCTGGACAATTTTTTTTAGGAGCTGCTGGACAACTTTTTTTTAGGAGCTGCTGGACAATTTTTTTTAGGAGCTGCTGGACAACTTTTTTAGGAGCTGCTGGACAACTTTTTTTAAGGAGCTCCTGGACAACTTTTTTAGGAGCTGCTGGACAACTTTTTTAGGAGCTGCTGGACATCTTTTTTTTGAGGAGCTGCTGGACAACTTTTTTTTGATTAGCTGCTAGACAACTTTTTTTAGGAGCTGCTGGCCACCTTTTTTTTAGGAGCTGCAAGACATTTTCAGGAGCTGCAAGACCACATTTTCAGGAGCTGCAAGACCACTTTCTCAGGAGCTGCAAGACCACTTTCTCAGGAGCTGCAAGACCACTTTGTCAGGTGCTGCAAGACCACTTTGTCAGGTGCTGCAAGACCACTTTGTCAGGTGCTGCAAGACCACTTTGTCAGGTGCTGCAAGACCACTTTGACAGGTGCTGCTGGAACACTTTTTTTAGAAGCTGCTAGGACAACTTTTTTAGGAGCTGCTGGACAACTTTTCTTAAGGAGCTGCTGGACAACTTTTTTAGGAGCTGCTGGACAACTTTTTTTAGGAGCTGCTGGACAACTTTTTTTAGGAGCTGCTGGACAACTTTTTTTAGGAGCTGCTGGACAACTTTTTTAGGAGCTGCTGGACAACTTTTTTTAGGAGCTGCTGGACAACTTTTTTAGGAGCTGCTGGACAACTTTTTTTTGAGGAGCTGCTGGACAACTTTTTTTTGAGGAGCTGCTGGACAACTTTTTTTTTGAGGAGCTGCTGGACAACTTTTTTAGGAGCTGCTGGCCACCTTTTTTTAGGATCTGCAAGACATTTTCAGGAGCTGCAAGACCACTTTCTAAGGAGCTGCAAGACCACTTTCTCAGGAGCTGCAAGACCACTTTCTCAGGAGCTGCAAGACCACTTTGTCAGGTGCTGCTGGACCACTTTTTCAGGAGCTGCTGGACAATTTTTTTTAAGGAGCTGCTGGACAATTTTTTTAGGAGCTGCTGTACAACTTTTTCTAGGAGCTGCTGGACAACTTTCTCAGGAGCTGCAAGACCACATTTTCAGGAGCTGCAGGAACATTGTTTTTAGGAATTTTTTTAGGAGCTGCAGGACCACTTTCTCAGGAGCTGCAAGACCACTTTCTCAGGAGCTGCAAGACCACTTTGTCAGGTGCTGCAGGACCACTTTGTCAGGTGCTGCTGGACAACTTTTTTTGAGGAGCTGCTGGACAACTTTTTTTGAGGAGCTGCTGGACAACTTTTTTTGAGGAGCTGCTGGACAACTTTTTTTGAGGAGCTGCTGGACAACTTTTTTTTAGGAGCTGCTGGACAACTTTTTTTAGGAGCTGCAAGACCACATTTTCAGGAGCTGCAAGACCACATTCTGCAAGACCACATTTTCAGGAGCTGCAAGACCACATTTTCAGGAGCTGCAAGACCACATTTTCAGGAGCTGCAAGACCACATTTTCAGGAGCTGCAAGACCACATTTTCAGGAGCTGCAAGACCACATTTTCAGGAGCTGCAAGACCACATTTTCAGGAGCTGCAAGACCACATTTTCAGGAGCTGCAAGACCACATTTTCAGGAGCTGCAAGACCACATTTTCAGGAGCTGCAAGACCACATTTTCAGGAGCTGCAAGACCACTTTTTCAGGTGCTGCAAGACCACTTTTTCAGGTGCTGCAAGACCACTTTTTCAGGAGCTGCAAGACCACTTTGTCAGGTGCTGCAGGACCACTTTGTCAGGTGCTGCAGGACCACATTTGTCAGGTGCTGCTGGAACACATTTTTTAGGAGCTGCTGGACAACTTATTTTTAGGAGCTGCTGGACAACTTATTTTTTAGGAGCTGCAGGACAACATTCTCAGGAGCTGCAAGACCACATTTTCAGGAGCTGCAGGAACATTGTTTTTAGGAACTTTTTTAGGAGCTGCAGGACCACATTTTCAGGAGCTGCAAGACCACTTTGTCAGGTGCTGCAAGACCACTTTGTCAGGTGCTGCAAGACCACTTTGTCAGGTGCTGCAAGACCACTTTGTCAGGTGCTGCTGGAACACTTTTTTAGAAGCTGCTGGACAACTTTTTTAGGAGCTGCTGGACAACTTTTTCTTTAGGAGCTGCTGGACAACTTTTTTTAGGAGCTGCTGGACAACTTTTTTTAGGAGCTGCTGGACAACTTTTTTTAGGAGCTGCTGGACCACTTTTTTTAGGAGCTGCTGGACAGCTTTTTTAGGAGCTGCTGGACAACTTTTTTTAGGAGCTGCTGGACAACTTTTTTTAAGGAGCTGCTGGACAACTTTTTTTAGGAGCTGCTGGACAACTTTTTTTAGGAGCTGCTGGACAACTTTTTTTAGGAGCTGCTGGACAACTTTTTTTGAGGAGCTGCTGGACAACTTTTTTGAGGAGCTGCTGGACAACTTTTTTGAGGAGCTGCTGGACAACTTTTTCAGGAGCTGCTAGACCTCTTTTTCAGGAGCTGCTGGACAACTTTTTTAGGAGCTGCAAGACCACTTTTTTAGGAGCTGCAAGACCACTTTTCAGGAGCTGCAAGACCACATTTTCTCAGGAGCTGCAAGACCACTTTCTCAGGAGCTGCAAGACCACTTTCTCAGGTGCTGCAAGACCACTTTGTCAGGTGCTGCAAGACCACTTTCTCAGGAGCTGCAAGACCACTTTCTCAGGTGCTGCAAGACCACTTTGTCAGGTGCTGCAAGACCACTTTGTCAGGTGCTGCAGGACCACTTTGTCAGGTGCTGCAAGACCACTTTGTCAGGTGCTGCTGGAACACTTTTTTTTAGGAGCTGCTGGACAACTTTTTTTAGGAGCTGCTGGACAACTTTTTTTAGGAGCTCCTGGACAACTTTTTTTAGGAGCTGCTGGACAACTTTTTTTTAGGAGCTGCTGGACAACTTTTTTTAGGAGCTGCTGGACAACTTTTTTAGGAGCTGCTGGACAGCTTTTTTTAGGAGCTGCTGGACAACTTTTTTTGAGGAGCTGCTGGACAACTTTTTTTTGAGGAGCTGCTAGACAACTTTTTTTAGGAGCTGCTGGCCATCTTTTTTTTAGGAGCTGCAAGACACTTTTCAGGAGCTGCAAGACCACATTTTTCAGGAGCTGCAAGACCACATTTTCTAGGAGCTGCAAGACCACATTTTCTAGGAGCTGCAAGACCACATTTTCTAGGAGCTGCAAGACCACATTTTCTAGGAGCTGCAAGACCACATTTTCTAGGAGCTGCAAGACCACATTTTCTAGGAGCTGCAAGACCACATTTTCAGGAGCTGCAAGACCACATTTTCAGGAGCTGCAAGACCACATTTTCAGGAGCTGCAAGACCACATTTTCAGGAGCTGCAAGACCACATTTTCAGGAGCGTGCCAGACAACATTTTCAGGAGCTGCGAGACCACATTTATCAGGACCTGCAAGACCACATTTTTCAGGAGCTGCAGGAACATTATTTTTAGGAATTTTTTAGGTGCTGCAGGACCACTTTGTCAGGAGCTGCAGGACCACTTTCTCAGGAGCTGCAAGACCACTTTGTCAGGTGCTGCTGGATCACTTTCTTTAGGAGCTGCTGGACTTTTTTTTTTTGAGGAGCTGCTGGACAACTTTTTTTGAGGAGCTGCTGGACAACTTTTTTTTTGAGGAGCTGCTGGACAACTTTTTTTTTAGGAGCTGCTGGCCACCTTTTTTTAAGAGCTGCTGGCCACCTTTCTTTTAGGAGCTGCAAGACACTTTTCAGGAGCTGCAATACCACATTCTGCAAGACCACATTTTAAGGAGCTGCAAGACCACATTTTCTAGGAGCTGCAAGATTTTTAGGAATTTTTTGAGGAGCTGCAAGACCACTTTCTCAGGTGCTGCAAGACCACTTTGTCATGTGCTGCAAGACCACTTTGCCATGTGCTGCAGGACCACTTTGTCATGTGCTGCAGGACCACTTTGTCATGTGCTGCAGGACCACTTTGTCATGTGCTGCAGGACCACTTTGTCAGGTGCTGCTGGAACACTTTTTTAGGAGCTGCTGGACCATTTTTTAGGAGCTGCTGGACAACTTTTTTTAGGAGCTGCTGGACAACTTTTTTTTAGGAGCTGCTGGACAACTTTTTTTAAGGAGCTGCTGGACAACTTTTTTTGAGGAGCTGCTGGACAACTTTTTTTTGAGGAGCTGCTGGACAACTTTTTTTTGAGGAGGTGCTAGACAACTTTTTTTTTGAGGAGGTGCTAGACAACTTTTTTTAGGAGCTGCTGGACAATTTTTTTAGGAGCTTGCTGGCCACCTTTTTTTTTAGGAGCTGCAAGACCACATTTTCAGGAGCTGCAAGACCACATTTTCAGGAGCTGCAAGACCACATTTTCAGGAGCTGCAAGACCACATTTTCAGGAGCTGCAAGACCACATTTTCAGGAGCTGCAAGACCACATTTTCAGGAGCTGCAAGACCACATTTTCAGGAGCTGCAAGACCACATTTTCTAGGAGCTGCAAGACCACATTCTCAGGATCCACTTTCAGGAGCTGCAAGACCACTTTTTCAGGTGCTGCAAGACCACTTTGTCATGTGCTGCAAGAACACATTGTCATGTGCTGTAGGACCACTTTGTCAGGTGCTGCAAGACCACTTTCTCAGGAGCTGCAAGACCAATTTCTCAGGTGCTACAGGACCACTTTCTCAGGAGCTGCAAGACCACTTTGTAAGGTGCTGCAAGACCACTTGGTCAGGTGCTGCAGGACAACTTTTTTTAAGAGCTGCTGGACAACTTTTTTTGAGGAGCTGCTGGACAACTTTTTTTGAGGAGCTGCTGGACAACTTTTTTTTGAGGAGCTGCTGGACAACTTTTTTTTTGAGGAGCTGCTGAACAACTTTTTTTGAGGAGCTGCTGGACAACTTTTTTTCAGGAGCTGCTGGACAACTTTCTTTTAGGAGCTGCAAGACCACATTTTCTAGGAGCTGCAGGAACATTGTTTTTAGGAATTTTTTAGGAGCTGCAAGACCACTTTCTCAGGAGCTGGAAGACCACTTTCTCAGCAGCTGCAAGACCACTTTCTCAGGAGCTGCGCTGCAAGACCACTTTCTCAGGAGCTGCAAGACCACTTTCTCAGGAGCTGGAAGACCACTTTCTCAGGAGCTGGAAGACCACTTTCTCAGGAGCTGGAAGACCACTTTCTCAGGAGCTGGAAGACCACTTTCTCAGGAGCTGCAAGACCACTTTCTCAGGAGCTGCAAGACCACTTTCTCAGGAGCTGCAAGACCACTTTGTCAGGTGCTGCAAGACCAATTTGTCTGGTGCAGCAGGACCACTTTGTCAGGTGCTGCAGGACCACTTTGTCAGGTGCTGCAGGACCACTTTGTCAGGTGCTGCAGGACCACTTTGTCAGGTGCAGCAGGACCACTTTGTCAGGTGCAGCAGGACCACTTTTGTCAGGTGCAGCAGGACCACTTTGTCAGGTGCAGCAGGACCACTTTGTCAGGTGCAGCAGGACCACTTTGTCAGGTGCTGCAGGACCACTTTGTCAGGTGCTGCAGGACCACTTTGTCAGGTGCTGCAGGACCACTTTCTCAGGAGCTGCAGGACCACTTTCTCAGGAGCTGCAGGACCACTTTCTCAGGAGCTGCAGGACCACTTTCTCAGGAGCTGCAAGACCACATTTTCAGGAGCTGCAAGACCACATTTTCAGGAGCTGCGAAACAACATTTTCGGGAGCTGCAAGACCACATTTTCGGGAGCTGCAAGACCACATTTTCGGGAGCTGCAAGACCACATTTTTAAGAGCTGCAGGAACATTGTTTTTAGGAATTTTTTAGGAGCTGCAGGACCACTTTCTCAGGAGCTGCAAGACCACTTTCTCAGGAGCTGCAAGACCACTTTGTCATGCGCTGCAGGACCACTTTGTCAGGTGCTGCTGGAACACTTTTTTTAGGAGCTGCTGGACCACTTTTTTAGGAGCTGCTGGACAATTTTTTAGGAGCTGCTGTACAACTCTTTTAGGAGCTGCTTTACAACTTTCTGAGGAGCTGCAAGACCACATTTTCAGTAGCTGCAGGAACATTGTTTTTAGGAATTTTTTAGGAGCTGCAAGACCACATTTTCATGAGCTGCAAGACCACATTTTTAAGAGCTGCAGGAACATTGTTTTTAGGAATTTTTTAGGAGCTGCAGGACCACTTTCTCAGGAGCTGCAAGACCACTTTCTCAGGAGCTGCAAGACCACTTTCTCAGGAGCTGCAAGACCACTTTCTCAGGAGCTGCAAGACCACTTTCTCAGGTGCTGCAAGACCACTTTCTCAGGAGCTGCAAGACCACTTTCTCAGGAGCTGCAAGACCACATTTTCAGGAGCTGCAAGACCACATTTTCAGGAGCTGCAAGACCACATTTTCAGGAGCTGCTGGACCACATTTTCAGGAGCTGCAAGACCACATTTTCAGGAGCTGCAAGACCACACTTCAAGAGCTGTAAGAAAATTTGTTGATAATGCTCAAATATATGAATTGGTATTATTGAGTTGAACAAAATTTGTATGAACTGTTTATTTATATTTAAAAAATTGGTTTTTATTGCAATTAAAATTTTTGCTTTTTATTGTAATTAAATTTTAAGTCTTATTTTTTAGAGTTGATTCAATATATAGCTATTTAAATTAAGGATTCAAAATCGGGTTCCATTGTAAATTTGAACATTTTTACTTGCAAAAATAAACTTGTTTCAGCTTGCATATTGCAACCAAATGCTCCGCAACAACTACTACCTTTATTTGCCTTCTGCATTTCAAAAACTTTTACAGAATTACTTTTAAATGAATATTTCTCAAAAGCAATGGAAACTACAGAAACTTCCATCCATAGAACATTGAGGTTTTCTTACGACCGTATTCATAGTCAACCTTGACTGCTAGGTACGAGCGAAATCCCGGGTCAAAGCTAAAACGGTATTCACCATCAACTTCAGGAGAGGGAACCGAGGCGAAAATCTGGCTCTACGTTCATTAATCGTTCCTATTTAGCAAGGTTGAAAATCTGACTGCGCATGTGCAATATAATATACGATAACACGATAAGTGATATACGATAACACGATAAGTGATCATGCGCATTTATTTTCAACTCTTGTGTACTTTATTGTTTGCTATTTGCGAAACGAACTTCAAATGTCGTAATTTAACGATAATTATTTTATACACTGTGATTTATATTATAATCTGTAGTGCTTCGTTTCTTGAGAACTAGAGTGTTGTAAGAACATTAAACCTAAAAAGAAACCTGAAAAGGTTCCCCAAGCGAAATCTCTTCACGAAAATCTTGTTTAAATCTGGATATAGGAATATCCCCAAGAATTAGAACAAAATTGTTATTTCAAAGGGAGATATTCTTCTAGAGGTGTACGGACAAATCTGTCGCCATTTGTCTCTAGCTTGTAATTGGTGATATAATAGAGGTAAGCCAATCAACAATTTCAAAAGTGATCTCTAAAATAAGCAAAGCGTTTACATTTTTGCGACAGCAATATATTAAAATTTACTTATAACATTATCTTCACTCCATTGTCTTCCATTGTTAAGATGTTTGATAAAAGAAATGTTTACTTATCAAAAACATTCATGATCCTTTTTGATAAATATATGTAAAACTAAAAAAGATGTAATAGATAGAAGAGTAAATTAAGGGAAGAGCATGGTTTTTAATATCTAGTTAAACTGTACAGAATTATTTGAAAATATGTGGGTGCTTAATTTTAAAATTTGTTATGCATTATCTTGTGTGTGTGTCAACCATTTTCGTAAAAACAAAATGTCCCCAAATTTTCTAGCTTAATCACTATGTACATTTATTTAAACTTCATTTTATATCTTCATTTTAATGTCTGCAAACTTTAAATTTATGATTAAAACTTGAAAAATTTAATTAAAAAACTTTTCAACTATTTATTGAAGCTACAAATTAACACCTTTTATCGAACCAATGTTGAAAAAATGATTATAACTGGTATTCTTTGACAGCACTTTCTTATAAAATATAATTACGCATCAGGATAATATGTTAGTACAGTAAATTCATGTTTAATTCCCTCAGAACTTATTGAAATTAAATAAATCTTAAAAAAATTGCTAAAAAAAGTTTAACTATAACATTTTCTAGCACAGATCAAGGAAAAATTCTTTCAAGTAGTCCAGTTTTCCAGTGATTAGAAGTATTGATTGTACACGTACACCAATCCTCTCACTGGGGAGAATTCATGCAGAAATTATATTTTCAAACTGTGTGCAATCGTTGCTTCAACAGACTTATTAGCTTTACAAAATGTGTTAAAGTGGCTTTAAGTACCCATAACAATACTGTTTATAAGAATGGTATGGTTTCTGAAATGATGCTATGCACTATATACAGCAGGTACCATCCCTTGGGTGACAGTAGCTCTATCCCTGTAAGCCATATTCACTTCTGTAAATTAGACCACAATGCAAGAAAGAAATATATTTCAAAAATTTTTCAGGAGTCTTAATTAAAATTATTCCATGATGTGTCTAATAACAAAATGCATAAATTTTGTTTTTAAGGCTATGTATCTAATTAAATGTAATTTTCAATCACATAAATGATATTTTCATAAATTATAAAAATCAAGGCTTGACTATGTAGCAGTTAAAGCAAATTAACTGCTTCCATTAAGTAGCATTATTATTATCTAATTGATAATAAGTTTGCAGTATAAAATAAAGAATCAACACACACTCAATCATTTATTGAATTAAAACAAATTTTAAAACCATTTCTTAATGGTTCAGTTAATTTGAATTTTTTCAACTCTTCTATGAAGATAAATTCTTTTTTAGCAGAATTATGCAAAAAATTTCCTTATCAAATTGATATTACTGAGATTGAAATTCAGTCAACAATCCTAATTTGTGTTATTTGTGTTGATAGAAGTTTACATCTGGTACCCCTTATATTTTGATGCCGCAATATGGCCGCTACAAAAAACTAAACTAAGATGAATCAAATTTCATCGTCAAAGCAAGGGGTACCTTATTCTACACTGAACCAGTGTAAATTGGTTCTTTCTGAATAGTAACAAACTAAAAACTGGTACTTACATATTATCCTGTAGACATTTTTCCCTCATAAAAGTATGTTAAAGAATTTTGCAAATTTTAATGTATTTTTTTTTTCCAAAATTTGAAGGAAATGCTGAACAGCTTACTAATATTTCATTTTAACAAATTGATAAAAATTTTATTTGAAATTTATATGGTGCTAAAATGCATTATTAAAAGACCTTTTTTCACAGGTATGG
This sequence comes from Latrodectus hesperus, assembly GCA_037975125.1. NCBI lineage: Eukaryota > Metazoa > Arthropoda > Arachnida > Araneae > Theridiidae > Latrodectus > Latrodectus hesperus. The sequence goes on from CM075853.1 coordinate 3,754,976, forward strand.
TTAACAGCATAAATATTGAAATATGTAGCAATGTTTTCAAATGAGCAGTTGTGACAATATAACCAAATAAAATTACAAACCATATTTTTTGATTTTAGCACAATTCCAATGTGTAATAATGTATAATGAAATCAAATATTTCAAAATGAATTACATACACTAATCACAAATTTAAAACTGCAAATTAAAATTATAAATCTAAGATATTCTAATCTCACACTAAATTATAGTACTTCATTGTGTCAAATATATGATTTTCAATAAATTATAAATTTTTCTTTTGATGAAACATTTGTCGTTAACTATTCGTGAGAGCCAGTTTTCATATCAAAGCAGTATTTTTTTCTATTCATAGATACATATTATTGTTATGATGAGATGGTAATGAAGCTTTGCTTAAAAAATTGACATTTAAAATTTCTTGTGTTAAAGTAAAAAATTTTGTCTATGCATAAACAAAATATAGAAATTATCTTTCAATAATTAATTGGCTATTTTTTTAAAAAAGCTAGTGATTTAATTGTAAACTGTTTATGTGTTTTACAATATTTTTAGAATTAAACATACTTAAAATTTTTATTTTCTATTTGATTACTTAAATGTAGTTTTCTTTATTTGAAGGAATTTCCGAAATTTTTACTTTTGAACATACAACATCGTAAAATTTATAAAGATATTTTTAAAATTCTTTCATTTTACATTTTCTAAGAAAACTAATAATTCAATAATTCCAGGTTTCCTTTGTCAAAGTGCTCTGAATTTAGGAATATGTAATGTATTTCGTTTTCGTAGATACTGTATACACTTATTTAACATATACTAATTAATATGCTATCATGTTCCTCGTCTCTATGATTATTACATAATTTTAATTTCACCAAACTATTCTTGATCTTTTTAAGAATTAAATTCCATGATTTTATCTCATGATATTTAATTTTGAATTTAACGTCTCCATATATACACATTTTTTTTCTATTTTGTGTCTATTGAAGTTACTCTTACTACTTCATATATCATACTAAGCAAACAATGAAATTTTTTGTTTTCTATATTTATTAACATTATCAGAGATAAATACATAATACAATAGTGAATAATTTAAAGAGTTTTATTAGATATATTAGAAATAACTTCTCATTTAACTAAATGCCTTATTTTACTTGAGTTGCTGTTATACATTTTTAAAGTGATTCTGCGAAACAAAGTATTTGGTTTTATTATTCATAAAAATGGAGCAAAGATTAACTTAAATTACAAGTTTTATCTTTTAAAAAATATTTGTTTGACTTTCTGTACTATTTTGAATGATCAAAAAAATAGTTTTAATTGAATTATATATGTTTATAATATATGCAAATTTTGATTTCATGATTTTTGGAAAAAATTGTGTTTATTGAATTTAATTTATTGCATTGCAATGTTACATCTAAGACAACATTTGAAATAATTCCTACATGTAATTTTAAAGTCTGTATTTTAATGTTTATTTAAACAAAAATACTAAGTATTAATTATACAAAACTATTTCCTGTAAAAAAATTTAATGGTTATAAAATTATAGTAAAATAACACAATTATTTTGATAGAAAAATATACATAATTTAATTGTATCAGAAAAATTAGTTCTTGTTGAGAGAATAATAGTAAAGTATATCAAAGTTTGTGCACTATAAAATATATCTATTCAGAGTTAGATTAGCGTTAAGAGATATAAAATAAATAATAGAGGGTAAAAAATGAGATAATTTTTCTAATTCTGTAATCATGTCTATAATAAAAAATAAATAAATATTCAAAAAAAAATTTCGAAATGCAGACGATTTCATCAACATGCTTACCAATTACGAAAGTAATTTGGTACTATTCTGCATGACATTTTTGTAAGTATTTAATCACGTGACTAATTTGACCAATGAGCGATCACATTTTACTCATGGGTTGAACAACCAATTGTTCAACTACTATTGCTCTCAGGTTAACGGTGAATACCACTTTCTAATTCTTCAGTTCTTATTCTTCTAATTCTTATGGTGTTTGAACTCCCGGTTAACCCCCTGACCAAGGTTAATGGTGAAAACAGGGGTTAAAGGTTTCCAAATTGGAATGTGGACTTTGAAATCTAAATTCGTGTCTTGAAATATTTCGTTTTTATAACAATAGCTATTCTTGACTTTCACATTCGCCACAACCACATAATTCAGCCATTGTACTGCTACAGTATCTTATAAAAGTATGGGGAAATAATCTAAAAAAACATTTAATTATACTAATTTTCTAGCAAGTTAACTACACATTTGACTGTCAACAGGAGCCTGCAGGTTTGTCATGCGAAGCCTGAGGTCATCTACACCCACTTTCATCTCAGAGAGACCAATTACCGACCTGAATTTGAAACTAATAGCTTGCCTTATATTCAATCACAGCTTCATCCCCAAACTCTTAACATATTTTGCGACTTTTAATACACCACAATTCATAAGCTTACATTGAAGTCTTAAAACAAACAATACTCAACGAAAACCTTTAATCTATCCATTTGTCTTGACTACCATATGACTTACAACTGTTGAATATGTGTGGTGGACCTGCTTTTACAATGATTGATATTTCTACTCTCAATTGACTGGTACCTCAACCACGTCATACACTAATTTGCATATTTGTTTTCATTCATTCAATTGCAACGTGAAAACGCCAAGAAGCTTTTTGTTTACCTTATAATTTGTAGCAAACTACTCACATAATATTAGAAAATTAGATTTAAATTCCTTTATTACACATAAATATTATAAACATTCTCTGTTTATATGGTTCTTTTAGAGGCGTAATTTATTCCCATTCATTTTAAATGAATATTCAATTATAAAATGCATGAGTTTTATAGCAATTTAACAATATTCAGCTTCTCTTAAGTATTTTATTAAAATACAGCATCAATCGCATCATTACAGCAACTAATCTGCAAATTTTTCAAATCATTTTCAGAAGGATTATAGATTTTCCCAGCACAACTGCTGAATCAAATTCAAATAATGGCCCGATTGAAGAAAATTCTCACCATATGAATATGACGAAACCGATAAGTTACAAAAAAGCTGCTTAACTATTACAATCCATGGTTGGTTGGTTGGTTGGTTGGTTGGTTTTATGGCGCAAGGTCCAAAAATGGACAAGCTGCGCCAATCTATCAGAATCCAAGAGGTGCAAAAATACTGCTACCAAAGAGCATTATGTCTACTTCATCATCCCCATGACATATTCAGAATTCCTTGCAAGCTTAAGCTACGACTCGGAAATGATTGTCAGATGATGCCTTGTGGCACCGGTTTTCCAGCACATTCCTCGATTGGACTTGGACAGCATTTTTGTTCGAAGAGTAAACTATGCATTGATTTTTCTTTCCTTCTTTTAGTCATCTCTCAAGGCTGGGTGCATAAGCACCTTAATGTTAATTTCATTCTTTTCAACTAAAAATCTCCACTTTAACATTCGATACAGAATTTAGTTTACGATTTTAAATAGGCATACAAAATTATAAAGCTCTTTTCTGTGTACACATCTGATGTACTTTTTTCACAATCATTTTGTGAATAAAATAAATTTTAAAGAATCAACTCTTACCAAGTGTTTAATTTGGATAGTCCAATAACATTTCCAACTCAGTCCGTCTTTTCCTGGTGGTAATTGGTCGTCTAACTCGTACACGACCTAAATAAGATTTTTTAAAATATTTCAAAAACTACATAAAACTAGAGATCGTGAGAAGAATGTTAATATTTCGAAAAGAATGAAGAATAAAAGCTAAACTCACCAGGAAGAAAACGTCCTGATTCATCTCTTGCTATTTTTGATACTTTTTTTTTTGGTCGCCCCCTTTTTGTAGCAGCTGGCAGACTTGGTGGAAGACTTGCAAGACTTGTAAGACTTAAAAAGCTTACAAGACTTGCAAGACTTGGTGTTGGGCTTGGAGTTGGAATTGGCCAAGCAGCTGTCAATTAAAATATCTATATTTGAATGATTTCTAAATTATAACAAAATTAACATTTAAAAATTAATATATTCTTAATTATTAATGTTGATTTATTTTGTAATAAATTCTGTGATGAAACAAACTGCTTGTAATTATAAGAGATTCATCACAGAGTCAATATTTGAATTTTACGGAAAATTATGTCCCTGAAATTGAGTTAGTCTTTGAAGTTATCACATAAGCATCCACCTTCATCTGCCAATGTGTCTTCAGTTGTGCAATCAATCCTCTTGCAATAAAACTTCTAAAAGGCTGCCAAAATTGGAATGACAACTTTGAAATCTAAATTCCTGTTTTCAATTAAACATGTGAAAGCGCATAGGATATTAAAAAAATCAACCTGTTTTGCAAAGATATAAATATACTTTAGTATTGATAGAAACTATTCAAAATGACTTGCTAATTATTTCATTTTCATAACAACTATACTTAACTTTTATATTTGCAACAACATAATTCAGCTATATTTCTGCTAATGTATCTTCATAAAAAATATGGAAGAATAATCTGAAAAACATTAAATTATGCCGCCCAACTTGTCTAGTGGTCAGCGTGCCTTACTGCGGATAAGGAAGTCCTGGGTTCGAATCCAAGTTCGGACATGGCTGTACTTTCTCTCTATCCTGTCTTTGTTTTTTCCTTGTATGAATGATGTGTGAATGGTTGCCTACCCTATAAACGGGTACCTATTGCATGTGTGTAGAGCAAAGTCGTACTTTCACCTTCATGGTGCTCTGTTTAAAACGAAAGACGCTCTTAATCGATTTAAATTCGCATAGCCAAGGCATAGCGAGATTGGTTTGTCCAAGTGTCATTAGTAACAACAACATTAAATTACACTAATTGTCTAGCAAGTTCACTACACATTTGACTGTCTTACTCAACAGCAGCCTGCAGGGTTTTGTCATTCGAGGCCTGTGGTCACTTTTTACCACCTTCATCACAGAGGGACAAATCTCTCGACCTGAATTTGTGAAACTATTAGCTTGTGCGTCACATTCAGTCACAGTCTTATTTCCGAACGCTTAGCATATTTTGTGGCTTGGTGCAGCAATTAATAAGCTTCGAATTTTTAGTAAGAACTTTTGGTTTTGATACCCTATTATTTTCCTGTTAACATTAAATTATTATTAATGAGATGGATTTTTTAAAGTTTTTAAATCTCCTAGAAACTGGAACATTTTGTGAAAGACATTGGCTATGAAAACACATAAAGAGTGGTTCACTGAATCGTTCAAGTGTAGAAATTTTTTGTGAACGAGAATTGAAGTCTTTTGCTGTCTGTGGAAACTTTACAGGTCTGCTTAGAATTTTCGTTAGTCTTGCAATTTATTTTTTCTAGATAGTTTTTTGTTCAGCATATTCAATTTCATATTTCAGCATAGGAAATCTTAAGTACCTTCTTGGAGGATATTGCATAAAATCAGACGATATTGATAAAGAGGGAAAATTTAAAAAACACAGACGGATATAAAAATAGTCTAACCTTCCCATCCTACGCAAGGCAATGTGAGGGATCAAAACCATGAAATTGCAAAATATTCTGCAAATAACGATGCTTGGCACACCACTGCAGCATTCATAAAACATCTTCGCCATGAAGATTCAAAGCTTTCATATAGCGTGATGACTAATTGGGGCTTAGTCATATTTTTAGCAGTCAATCGGCCAGCCTATAATGAATAAACTCTCCGGCCATTTTTTCAACAGTTCTTTGGTTCAAATCCGATTTCTACTTTGATGTTTATGGTAGATCAAAATATTTTTAAACTATACATTTTGTTCTAACTCTTGTTCACAAAATTACTCTAGAATGACAAATCAACTAACTAAAACGAGCAAGGTAAATCTATGAAAATTAAATACAAAATAGTTACAGTATGATAACCAGCAACATTTGGAACTGTACGATTATAAATTAAAATATAAAATAATCTCATTACTTTGATTTGTCTTCAAGGATAATTTTTGCACTAATGTTTAGAACTAAACAGTGCGGTTTATCCTGTTAAAAATATATAATTGTTTTTTCTCTTTTAAAATGTTTTTTTTGTGTGCTCAAATATACAGATTAAATAATTATGAGAGAGAGAGCGAGAGAGAGTTCAATTTAAAAAATCTTTTAACTTCAAAAAATTCAAGAAATTTATAAAAAATTCGTACATGTTTCTAATTCTACACTGAAAAAATTTAAAAATTAAGATATAGTCTTTAAATGATATAAATTTATTGAAAGAACATGAACTTGGGTGAACAGCACTTCCAAAATGATTCTTATTAGAAATAAAGTTTGCTTTTAATATTGAAATATATTTCAATATATCTTTGGAAAAATGCCTTAAAAATAAGAAAGCCTCTAGGGTTTTGTCATTCGAGGTCTGTGGTCGTCTTTAACCACCTTCATCACAAAGGGAAATATCTCTTGACCTGAATTTGTGAAACTATTAGCATGTGCCTTACATTCAGTCACAGCCTTATACCCAAGCGTTTAGCATGTAGCAATTTATAAGCTTAGAATTTTTAGCAAGAACTTTTGGTGTTGATATACACTATTAGTTCCCTAACATTATATGAATGATTAATAAAACATTACATTTAATAAGATGGATTTTTTAAGTTTTTTAAAGCTCCTAGAAACTGGAACATTTTAGATATATTGATACACAGCCCATAACCAGCAATAAAGTGACATAGTATATTTTTGAATGCTGAGAGAAAAACTTTTTGGTGGTTTTAGTATTTTTGAAAACTTAATTTCCTTACGTTTTTAAAATTCAACTTAAGTTGTTTAAACCAGCTGTTTCTCCATCATTCAACTGCATGAAATATATTGTTAACTTTCATTCTACAACTAATTTTGTAAGCTCAAAATGATGACATATTGAGTTGTATTTTGCTGCGAACAGATCCAATATATAGAACACGATCCATAGGGATCTCGGATGACTTTTCATACTTCTCATTAGTAAGATGCGAATTTTTTGCCCTGTGCAAAGGTTTGGCTTATTATCTCACCAATAGAATTTTTTTCCTCAGCGGCAATAGTGAGTAGTTTCTTTAGATTAGATGCATTATTCATTCTCAGTTAGCAAGATGGCAAAGCTGCCTTTGAGCCTTGCTGCTTGGCGCAGGGACTTTTGTGCATTACCTCACTTTTCGATCTTGCCATTTCCTTCAAGTTGAGGTTTCTCATTTTAAGTTTATGGCAATTCCCCATTTTTTAAATATTGATTCTAGTTAACTTTAAAATGAACATAATCTAAAATTATCCATGCATAAAATATCAAAATATTTTAAGTTATCTTTTTTTATGTATTCGTCAATACACGTATAAGAGGCTTTAGTTTTGCAGGTTGTTTTTTGAAAATGAAAACTCCTTTTTTGGACAAGCTATATAAATCACATGTTTGTACATAGATAAGACTTTCAGTATTTGATGTTTTTAAATTTGAATTTCTTAACGGATTAGTTTTTTGGGTAAAAATGTTTTTATTTCTATAGATAACCTATAAATTTAATGATTTGCTTATTTCTTAAAGAATTTCTCCCATAAATTTGTTATGTATATTAACCACAATAACCTTTATTTACCATAATAAACCAGACTGCCTGACAACAGAATACCATATCACAGCAATTGTATTTAACTTGTACTATCATAAAGGTATCCAAACATTGCTCCGTTTTCACACAATACAATAGTTTGCAGTACACAACAGGAGTTGCAGCAATTTTTTAACATATTTTTTGTTAGCAGAAATTTAAATCTCAAAGAAAAAAATGAAACAATTGAAATATCGGAATAATGGAAACAATCAGAAATGGAAAGGATGCAAATTCTCATTGGTTTAAGATTTTCATGACGCCAGATACAACGTTTTAGCTACGTCACACTAAGACATCGATTAGAGCCCCTTAATTACCCAAACCCACACATGAGATTTACCCTGTCCAAATCTTGGTGACTAATGTACTCTTTGGAGTTTTTTGCTAATTGCCTTGAGAAATAAAGGATTTAAAGCAAATTTTTCTGAATTGTTTGCTACCAAACACTGCAACGCTTAAGCCATTAGTCAAAACTATTTTATGATGTTTATTTTTTCTTTAAAATCGCCTTTTTGGTACAGTTGGGTTTACATATTTGTTAAAGAAACTTACGAGTTAAAAAGTAATATCAATATTCTTTAAGATATATTTTTTAATTACTGGAAAAATCTCATTTAAAATGTAATTAAGTTTAAAATTAACATCTTATTTCGAAATGTTTATCATTTTATTTATCTGAATTAGAGTTTGTACACTAATTTTATTATGCTTTTAAATTTTGTATTTTGCTGCCACCAAACACATTTAATAAAAAAATAAAAGGAAATAAATGCTCACTAAAAGGCAGAACTTTAAAATTTATTTTATATTGTACCATATGTTAAGTATGTATTGCTCTCAAATTATATATTTTGTAAAATATTACTTACTAGTTAGTTATAATATATATATGAAAGATTATTTTTGTTAGTTATCATGTGTATAAAAACTACATTGTTATTATAAGTATGTATAATTGCTTGTTAGTAATATTATATTAATATAATAAATTACTTATACAATGTACAAAAGAAATGTTTTTTTGTATTTGTATAACAATTTTATTCAATTCTTAAAAAATAATTAAGAATAGTTTCTGTTACAAATTGAAAAAATATAAAAAAATTTTTATATAGCTATTTTTATTGTTACAGCCCTAAAATACAGAACTTTAAAATTTATTTTAGATAATATTATATAACTATTTATTACTCTCAAATTATATGTTGTAAGTATATATTACTTACTAGATACTAATAATATATACTTACAATGTAAAAAAATAACATGTCTTACATTTTTCGTAGTTATTACATATGTGAAAACTATTGTTATGTATTACTTTAATTATAATTTAATAAATAGTTTCTCTATTGTCCTTTTTTATAATACATGAAGGTATATATTATTAATGCAAGTTATAACATAGGTTTGTATATTTAAGTATGTATTATTGCTTTTCAGTCATTATACTAATATACTTACTCTAATAAATTGCTTACAATGTACACAAAGTATTTTTTTTTTAATTTCTGATATTCTTTTTTATATTAGTAAAATGCGCTTTAATTAAATTCTTAAAAACTAATTAAGAATAGTTTTTTCCACATTACAATCCTTTTTAAAACTTTTTATGGTTGAAAATATTACTCAAGAAACATATCAAAGAAAAACACATCAAATGTAAACTAATGTATGCAAGAATGTTGTGTCATACAAGTGTTATGGTAACCATAGTATTTGTGACAGGTCAGAAATTCCATGCGTCAGCTCCCCTTTCCTTAACATGGACGAGACCGCATTGTATACAATAAGACAGCATCTTAATGGGATTGTCTACCGAATTTGGTGCCTGCAGTAAGTAACTTGGCTGCCTTAACCATCAGTAGCTACACAGTTAAGTTAAATTTAGCTGCACTTACAATTTTAAATAAGCAACAGTAATATATTAAAACATAATGGTCTTTAGTATGCAAAAATTATGAAGAATGACACTGCATAAAAAATGCACACTTCTAGATTGTGTAGAAAATCTGATTATAATTATAAACCTTAGCACTATGTAAGGGACATGTGATTTTGTAAAGCATGACTAATTTGTATAACTAGCACAATTCCATAATCTTTGCAAGTTTTATTTCTTATTTATTATTTTTAGTATGAAATAAGGTACTAATTTAACATAAAATTGCAAATATTATTTGTTTTGCAAATTTAAATCATAATTACATATATTTTTCAGCACAAAATTGCTTATGTTTCTGAAATATTATATGTATGCTTGTATGTCTGTTTGAATATCATATGAAAATTGCTTCAAATTCTGCAGTAAGTTAAGAACTGCAATTAACGTTTTCATAATTTATAGTTGATTTGCCTTTCATGTGTCACAACTAGTAATACTTTTTAAAGTTTTAATCCTTTATTTGAAGCACAACATTGAATTTCACTGCACAAGCACAAATAACTATTTACAAGAAATATTTAGAACGGCAGACATAGCCAGAGAACGTAACATATTTTTAAATCCGTAATCGAAACTAATATAGTAAACAGAATGAAGTTGCCAAACCCAAAATTATAATTAATAGAAATACAAGCACATGAAACACTAACAGGAAGTTGATAATACAATGACAGTGGCAACATTCTCCCATCTTTTGTATTGCGTATAAACATTCATATTGCAATACAAAACGTCACTTACAAAAAAAATAATGGAAAGAAAATGTTATTCTTAACACACAGAAAATCAGTCATTAGAATAGTTCACAAGCCCAATCGTTTCACATGTACAACTCTTCGACCAAAGCGGGTTTTCTTAATAGCCTGTGATTGCTCTTCCCGATGCTCATCAGCTTGTGAAGACGTCTTATTCGAATTAGTGGACCCGCGGTTGTTATCACCAGTAATATAAGTGTCATTTTCTATATTTTCAGGTAGGACTTCTGATATTTCAGTCGGACTCATTTCTAAGGGATAGATTCTTTGTATCGGTCGAATGATTTCTCCATTGACTATACGTAATTTAGCGACTCGCTCGATGTTATCTTTACCTTTGAACAGCTTAATTACACGTCCCAAAGGCCAGTTTAAACGTTTCGCATTGTCTGAACTAATGAGAACCACATCTCCAGTTCAGACAATGCGTCCAGACATCTCCAGGGGACAGGTTATGTCTTTTTGATGGTAATTTTTTATTTCTTTTAAGTTCTGCCAAATATTCCTTTTGGAACCATTGGCGTAATTGACAGCGTAAGATTTGTAAGTACCGAACGCGTTTACGCAGATGTCTTGCGTCTACAATGTCCAAGTCATCAGCCCCAAGCCGCAATCTTATAGGAGGATCTTCTCCAATATCAGTTAAGACAATGCCACGATTTTCAAGTTCAGCTTGCAAATGCTTATCACGTACCCTTGGCAGCATAGTGCAAATTTTTGGCTGATCAAGCACTGACACTTGGCAAGAAAACTCTTTATAGATTCTCTCAAGGTTGATTAAATAGCGATAATGATTAGCTTTAGGAGTTCGTCCTCCTCCAAATAAACCTTGGGATAGACTTTCACCTACAGGGAAGGAAGTTTTAAGTTCTCTTGCTAAGTCCTTTTCTGTGTAAGAAAGATGAGAACCGTCGTCCAATAAAGCTCGTACATACTGACTTCTTCCTCCATTTTTCAATCGTAAAACAAGAGTTTTCAAATAGATCGGTTTTGTAGAGAAAGGAATCGTAAAGAGTGTGGTTATAGATTCTTCCTTCTTATCTTTTTTAGGAGGAACATTACTTCTAGAATTAGGCAAATCAGGACATATAAGATTGCATAGTGTCTCATTGAACAAATGACACACCGTACATTACTATGACATTTTTTTAGCCCTGTGCCCTTGTTTTAGGCAAACTAAACAAAGTCCCTTCCGTAAGACACTTGACTTCTTTTCCTCTATAGTCATCATACAAGCCTTACCACTATCTTGACTTAAGTGAAAATTTAAATAAAAAAACATTGAATTTTTCCTTGTGTAGCAGATATAAGAGCAGAAGCAATTCCTTAAGAAAGCCATACGATTTTCCAAAGATCTTTGACTGTTTTCTGGAAGCCCTGCGTCTTTATTCAAAATGCTGGATGTTCTATGCCTCTCCTAAGTTCTCAACACATCCTCAGGAAGGCAAGATTCCACTAGAGGCGATAAAAAATCTGCAAACTTATCTTTAGATCTACCCAACGTGTCTAACGCTCGTAGATGCGACTCTAATTGATCATATAAAGTTGTTAAATCAACACACTTCCGCCCACTAACGGCATTTTTCATTACATCTTAAGAAATTCTCTTACGTAAACTTGAACTAGTAGATCTTTTCTGCCGAATCGTTCCTAGAGTAACTCAATTGCTTCAGGATAATTTTCAGCTGTAGGTGGGAAAGTGCCTATTAAAGTGTCAGCTCTAGTTCCAAGTTCAATCGCTGAGATCAAATATTAGAATTTGCCTTCAGATGGCATGTCTTCATCTTCGTGAATTCTAGAAAACTGACTCTAGAATCCCAAGAAACATTTTATATCACCATCAAATTTAATTCTAACTTAGGCAAGCGATATTTTCGATCACAAGATGGTTTAACAGATTGTGAATCAGTATCGTTTTCGAAGTTTTAAATCTTCGATCTCAAAGATAAATACCGATCCTTATAAATTTCGGCCTCATTGAAATCTTTAGAATACATATCTTCTTTGTTTCCATTAAGCAACAACTCAGAAATAGATTCCTGTGTCGTATTTAAGCGTTGAAATTTATAAGTCAGTTCCGTACTTAATTCACGAACTTTGAAAACATCTACTTTCAATTTCGTAATTTCCTCATCAATAGTCTTTGCAGTGATTGTAAATGTTGTGCGTAAAGCTTTTCGTTTCAGTTTCAATGCTTCCATAGTTAAAATATTTAAAGAAAGCAATCAAATCTATAAAATAATTTCGTACCTTGTTTATAGATTTCCGTTTAGTTGATATTACAATGACAGTCGTAACACATGTTACGCTAGAAATCTACCTTATTATTAATACTTTTTATAAGAATTTTAATCGCATTGTATAAAATTGAATGGCAGAAAAATTTTAAATTAGCTTGTTCATGGAAAATTTCAGATGTACAATGTGATTCGAAACTTTCAGACTATTTACAGGAAGGATCTTCAAGGTTACTCGTACATTTCTGAGTCTCAGTATTAACTCTAGGTATAATACTGATGCATGCTAATATTTCCATAAAATTGATTGAACTAATAGAAAGATTCAAGTGTATTGTAAACATCTAGCATTTTCAAATAAATGTGATTATTTACAATGACTTATTTTGGGACATACAGCATATTGATAGAATTATTTTAAACTCTGAATCCTTATGTTAGTCACTAATAAGTATAGCTTTTGCTTTATATATATATATACATATATATATATATATATATATATATATATATATATATATATATATATATATATACATACAAATATTGATAAATATATATTATTTATCAATATTTGATAAATTAAGAAAAAATATTGAATATATATGTATATATATATATATATATATATATATATATATATATATATATATATATATATATATATATATATATATATATATATATATATATATATGGAACAAATATATTCAATATTTTTCTTTGATATACCATATTCTTTGGTTAGGAAGGTTTGGTTTTATTAATGCAGTACAAGAAACTCTGAAAAACTAAAGATTTGAAAGCAAAATAATATGTCACCTAAATTCATTTTCATATAACTTTTAGAAAATTTTGATTAATGTAAAAAAATTTTATTTAAGTGGTTAGTTAATGCAATAATACATATCTCTACACAATTCTTATCAGAATTAATTTTGTATACAAATAAAAATGATCTTATATATTTGTGGCATAATATTTATATTTAAATCTTTTCTTTAATGAAGAATGTGAATTGAAAAGTAGTTAAAATTTTTAACTAAAAAAATTTATGAAGAATACATAACTTAGTTTATATTTAAAAACTTGAATTATATAAACATGTGAAATTAGATTTAAATGTCAAAATTAATTATTTATGACGCCTGTAATGAAATTTCATATCGATCATTTTACAAATTAATGTTGGGTATGAAAAGATTTGATAAATTGTTTCCTAGACAAGTTAAACTTTTATCATTGCAAAACAAAGATATAGTTAAAATGAATGTCAAAAATTTATTAAATTTCATCAAATAGTTCAGTTTATTTTTTTGTGTATTACCATCGAATTTTAAAAAATAATCCACAATTATTTTTTAAAACTTTTTTAAGGGTTTCCTTTACTTCCTCTTCCTCTCACTCATTTAAACATAAAAAATTAAATCTCATATCAATCATTTCAACCTAACTTTTTATGTATTTTAAAAATATGAAATGTTTATATAACTATTTATAAATATCTTGCCACAGAATTTTGGAAATTTAAAAAAATTCATGCAGAAATTAAATTTATTTTGAATTGTTGAAATTAAATAATTTTCATTGTTCAGTAAAGTTCTGCTCAATAAAGTAAACATCCCTAGTTTTAGTCTTTAACATAATACTTTATTTCATTTCTTTTAAGTAGAGCCATTTAATCATTTAAATAATGTTAAAATCATAACATAAATACTAATTTACAATATATAAAAGGATTATCTGATAAAGAGAAATTGTTTCATAATCAAAGCTTTAGTTAAGTCTTCTATATTTTTATTAAGTTTAACTGTGAAAAGATCCAAAAATAAAAGTTTTTGGGTGGTTATAAATATTAGTCACAAAATTACAAACAATAAGTTAAAGGTATCAAAGTTCTATAACATGTTATTTTAACTGTACTACATGTAATAACAAAAATTTCAAATATTCAAATAATTCATTAGTTTTATTAATCAAAATACTTACCTTTGGAGGATTCAACGACCCTCTTCTTTGAGACTGGTGAAGTCTCATCTTCACCTTAAAATGAAGAAGGATGAATCAAAAACAATTTCCTATTTAAATTTCTTTTTATGTAAAATATATAAAATTTTATGTTATACTTTTTACATAATCTCAATTCTTTATTCCTTTGCTTAATGATTACTAAATATAATGCAGGCACACATTAAAGAATTTTTTGTGATGTAAGAAATTAATAGAGTAGAAAATTCTCACTTCATTGGTTAGTATATACAATTATCTATATTATTTATACAGGCTAACAAAGTTAAAAATATTTTTTTAATGAAGGAAATGCAAGAATATATACTAATATTTATCATGTGTATTTTTAATGAAACTAAGACACTCCACCCTCCAAAAATTAAGGAAGATGTTTTTCGAAGCACAACATTAAAAAATGACATTAACAATGAGATGTATAGTTTATATATAGATAAAAAACGAACTTGTGTAAATTTATATATATATATATGCAATAGTGGCGTTAACGCGTCCCAACGTTTCAACGCTTTATTGATGAGGTAACGCGAGACTTTCTCTTTGTATACGCATTTGTAGATGATCTACTTATAGCATCCAGTTCGGAAAGTGAACATCTAATTCATTTAGACCTATTATTTTCTAAATTAAATGAATATGGATTATGTATAAATACAGAAAAATGCGAGTTTGGTAAATCAACTATTGAATTTCTAGGATTTAAAGTATCTAGTAGTGGTATCGAACCGTTACCAGACCGAGTAAAATGTATTTCAGAATTTCCTCGACCGAACACTCTAACCCAATTACGCCGATACTTAGGACTCTTTAATTTTTATCCTAGGTGTATTCCAAAGGCAGCTGACATTCTAGCACCCTTAGTAAAATTTCTGCAAGGCCATAAAAACAAAAAGAAGCACCCTCGTTCTAGTGCAAATGACAAGGAGCAATTAAATTTGGACGAACAAGCAAATCTTTCTTTTGAAAATACAAAACAAGCAATTGCTAAAGCAACGCTTTTAAGACACCCTATCCCTGGAGCTACTTTACTAAGTTTATGGGTAGACGCTTCAAATGTAGCAATCGGTGGGTCCGTAATGCAAATGTCAAATAGCATTTGGGAACCCATAGCCTTTTATTCAGTTAAGTTAAGCAAATCTCAAAGAAATTGGTCCACTTACGACCGCGAGTTATATGCTATATATTCCTCTATAAGAAAATTTAGACACATGCTAGAAGGTAGATCTTTTGTCATATTTAGTGACCAGAAACCTCT
The DNA here is from genome assembly GCA_037975125.1 of Latrodectus hesperus. Lineage (NCBI taxonomy): Eukaryota > Metazoa > Arthropoda > Arachnida > Araneae > Theridiidae > Latrodectus > Latrodectus hesperus. The sequence continues at coordinate 3,770,835 of CM075853.1, forward strand.
GAGCTATGCATTTAAACAAAATCCTGATAAATGCAGTCCTCGCCAACTACGTCACTTAGATTTCATTTCCCAATTTTCCACTGACATTCGTAACACAAAAGGATCTGATAACACTGTAGCAGATGCACTCTCTCGCATCGAGATAGACGAAATATCTACTTCAGTACTAGACTTTACAGAATTTGCCTCCGCTCAATCAAAAGATGAGGAATTGCAAAATCTTTTAACTGATAATAATACTTCCTGAAAGTTAGTAAAACATTACTTTCCACTGTAAAATATTAACCTTTATTGCGATCTTTCACAAGCTACCCCTCGTCCATTTGTTCCAAAATGTTTGCGCAGGAAAATATTTGAAAACATACACTTTCTTTTTCACCCGGGTACTGCAGCTTCTGTTGCATTAATCACGAAACGCTTCGTTTGGCCTGGTATGCACAAAAATATTAAGGATTTGGTTCGCAGCTGTGTTAAATGCCAAAAAGCTAAGATAACTCAGCACACTAAATCTCCCATTGGCACTTTTGCCACACCAGATGCTCGTTTCGCACACATACATCTTGATTTTATTGGACCTTTACCTCCTTCTGAGAGGGAAAACAATATTGTTTGACCATTATCGACAGATTTACAAGATGGCCTGAAGTCATTCCGACAGAAGATATGACTGCAGAAACAACTGCTCATGCATTAGTACGCGGGTGGATTTCAAGATTTGGATCCCCTGTCCGGTTCGGCCCGGACCAGCGTCGGGGCCTTCCCGTGGAATGCCTCAGCTGCGCGGCGAACCGGGCATCAGGCCGGTACGACCGTTTCGGCGGGCGACTAACAGCCGACTCAGAACTGGCACGGACTAAAGGAATCCGACTGTCTAATTAAAACAAAGCATTGCGATGGCCGGTGAGCGGTGCTGACGCAATGTGATTTCTGCCCAGTGCTCTGAATGTCAAAGTGAAGAAATTCATCCAAGCTCGGGTAAAAAGGCATGAATTGCCCAGGTCTGTGAATATCAAAGTGAAGAAATTCATATAAACTTGGGCTGCTTACAGCCTAGTCCTGTGAATATCAAAGTGAAGAAATTCATATAAGATTGGGCAGTGTGTAGTACTCTGCCGTGTGCTTAGAATATCAATGTGAAGAAATTCTTGAGGGCACTATGACGGGGAACTATACGGGCTACGAGATTCCCCTATGTCATAGGCAAGACTGGCTGTGGCAACACAGTCCGGTTCGGCCCGGGCCAGAGTCGAAACCCTTCCTACTATCTAGCGAACCCGGCGAGACTTCTCGCATCATCGAAGAGGGGAATTCTGGACGCTGGAGCCGGCCCAAGTACCTATAGGAGCAGGTATGTAGCTAGAGGTAAGTATGATAGTCAATCTTCGGGTTGCGTGGTATATTGGATTTATAGGTGAATTACACCTGGTACCAAGCCTCGTACACTCGATCCCCTTCTGTCACTATTACTACCGACCAAGGCCGAAACTTCGAATCACACCTATTTCACGAACTCACAAATATGTTAGGGTGTAATAGAATTCGAACATCACCTTATCATCCTCAAGCTAATGGCATTATCGAACGAATGAATCGACACCTTAAATCTTCCTTAAAAGCTCACAATCAAACAAATTGGACAGAAATATTGCCAATCGTATTGTTAGGTTTACGCACGGCCCTTAAAAACGACATAAAAGCAACTAGCGCCCAACTGGTGTACGGCACAACTCTTAGATTACCTTGTGATATCGTTTCAAGTAATTTAACTAATCAGTGTGTTGACTCAACTTATGTATCAAACTAGCGAACCCGGCGATGATGAGAGAATTAAATCCAATCGCCACCGCAATCCACGGGAAATCCAAAACATATGTAAATTCTTCGTTAAAAACCTGCACTCATGTATTTTTAAGATCAGATAAAGTCAATCCACCACTAGCACCTTCTTACACTGGACCACATTTAGTTACCAATAGAACTGACAAAAATTTTGTTTTGGACATCAACGGTAAACCTTGCACAGTTTCCATCGATCGATTAAAACCAGCTTATCAGTTCTCAGATGAAATGGATATTGTCGAGTTAACCACGTCAAACAAAACTGCTAATAGTTCTGACGTTCATACTCCTTCACAACCACTGCGTATTACTAGATGTGGTAGGAAAGTTCATTTTCCAAAACATTTGACAACTGAATATGTGATATAGATAAAGAATGTCTTGTATATATGTATAACTAAATATACTGCAAATTAATAAACTAAAATCTGCATAAAATATTACGAAGTTAATAAATTCATGGTTTCATCTGTATTAAATCATCAATATGTCAACAGTGTTTATAATTTATAATAGTGAAAATAGCAACATGTTTGTATGTTTATATATTTTTCTTTGTAACGCGAACTAAGTCGCTGGGGGCATAGTCTGTAGTGATCCCTTTCTCACGCTTTTAATGAGTTACGGAAATAGCATTTCCCTTCTCAGCCAATCTGGCAAAGGGTGAATAAATTCCCACGCTTTCGGACAGGAAATGCACTCCGACCCCCTTTTCTCTTGGGGGAAGAAGGAGCGCCCGACCACGTGACAGTCCAACGTGAGAGAGGAAAAGAACGTCCCCAGCCAGTTGGTACGCGACCGTCAGGATGTAGAGAAGTATAATAAACGTTCTTGCATTGAAGTCTTATTCTGTTCTTCGCACCCAACGCCACTATCAAAATCATAACACAATAATGACTACAACTTTTGTGATTAATAATATGAGTGACAAAAATAAGCAAATATTAGGCTTTCATAATTAAGGTAGAAATGTTTGCTCTTCATATTTTGTCAGCAGATTTGTCGACAATAGTAGAAGTATCCTGCAATATATGAGAGAAAACGTTTGCTCAATTTGTTTATGTGGCAGATGGAAATAAGGATGTCACAGGCTGATGCTGTTAGGTGCCTTAATGTCTCGCAGTGTGGTCCAATATCTCAGGAATATCAAAGCTTCTGTGTATGGAAAACCATGAGCTACAACAACGTCAAAGACTTTTCCTGCTCTTTCGGTCAAAAAGGAGGCTTTTCTGTGTTGCAACTATATGCAGACTACTCTAACATCAGGGAGAATAGCAACTAATACAGTGCAAAGGAATATTCTTAATGCAAGACATTGATTATCAAAGAGCCCACATATCTTTGGCAAAATATTATGTAATTACTTTTAAGTGAAAGTCCATTTTTTTTATTAGAAAAATATGTTTAATTCTCTTTGTGGACCCATGAATTTTTCATCCAAAGAAAGAAATATTAAAAATTGCACATATACACATGCAGATTCCCCCCCCACATACACAATTTCATTCATGTTCTAAAACAGAACTCTATTATTTAACTTCATTGAAGGTAAGTGTACTCATAACAATTTAAATAGTGGAAGTTACTTGAGTTTCATTTAAAAATCTGAATTTTGTGTAAACACAAGCTTATTTAATTGATAAAAGTTTGATTAGTGTTTTATATTATCTTAGAATAAAAAAGATTGAAGTATGCTTTGAATTTTAAAAGACAATTTAGATCAATTTTATTGTTGAGTTTTTAAAGGAGCATAACAGAAAACTACAAGTAGTTCAGGTTATTTTAAAGGAAACCAGGAAGCTAACATCCGAAATTACTTCACTACTCTCAGAAACAAATTTCGAATCTTTTTGAAAAAAATATGTGATCTGTGGAGATATTTAGAATACTGTAGTATCAAGATTTGATTTTATTAAATCTGATAAATTTGGTTCTAAGTGTTAGCAAGTTAAAATATTAAAAAATATAATTTTAAGTTAGTCATTATCAAAAAGCATAGTATATTTTTGCACTTTTCATATTCTAAGATAATACTGCCTATTTACAATGAAAGCTAACAGTATTGCCATCAAATCCTGCCAAAGGAGGGCAACATTAAAATTACTATATGAAAAATTTAAATTTTTAATTGAATTATATAAATTAAGTAACATCATTTTGCATAATTTATTGCGATGTGAGCGATTTTCTTGATTGTTCATTATTCAGATACATTTTATAATAAAGCATTTAATACATTTACATAATTATTTGATGTTTTAATATCAGTTTAGCTCACATTTTCTAATTTTTTTACCATTTGTATATAATAATTTTAACAATTCTGTTTCTTCTAAAAGCTATAATTTTCTAAATTAATGCTTTCTACTCTTCTGAAATATAAATTTTAATCTAAAACTGAAGAAACATTAAAAGTAATGTAATAATTTTATAAATTTAAATCTTAACTCATCTTGAAAGAAATCTTCCCAGAAAATGTATATACTTAGTATAAGATAACAATATTTAATATATTTCACCTCACTCAATGCAAATGTGTCAATATAAATATGAAATACATAGATCTGTAGTTGTAAAATGAATTTAGTCAAATACTATACAAAATACTGTAATTTGTCAAGAAAATTTATAAACTATTTGTATAAATATCTTACATTCATTAGACGGCCTCTTCCTTTTAGGAACTGGCTTACTTTTTCCTTCATTCTCATCTATTCCTAATTGAAAAAAATCATCACAAATTTTTAATCAATATAAACAAAGTGGTTACTCGGAAATAGTCATTAAGAACACTGATGCATTTTTTTAAGATATTTATTAAAATTAAAGATTAAGTTTTATTTCAATTTTCTCAAGTACACAAAATATTTAATACTAATATATTCTGCAGGCATTTCAGTTGTTATCCTTAAGTGAGTATTTAGTTTTAATTAAAATTTAAATATCTACAAATCCGAGACTTGGAATAAACTATTATCTCCAAGAGTCAAAGCCCTAAACTGTGTACATAACTCTGTTTACAATTCTCTCAATTAGATGCATATTTGAGTCTTGACAAGGTACTTTCAGGTCATCCACATAAAGTCTACTGTAAACAAATTGTAATAAATTTTGACATATGCTGTTAGATTCACAATACTTGATTCATATCTTTTATATTTCGAATGGCAATAGCTTTGTTCTTATGTTCTATTTGTGCAGTAAGAAATGATTGAGTTACGTTTATAATTTTATTTAATTGAGGTGCTTTTAATAAGTATTACATCATTCTGATTACTATTTAATAATTTAAAGCAGAGAGGGTGTTTTAAAATTGTGTATAAACTGTTCTGTGTAATTGTACCCCAAATAATTTTTATTGAAAGATTCATTGCACCAAAGAGGGTCAAGTTTCCTGATGTCAATGATTAAGGAGGACATACACTCTACTTGAGAAAAGTTAACAGTTGACATTTAAAACTGAGCCATAGGGTGACCATTGGCACGAATAAAAGTTTTGGATGGAAATGGTCCAACACAAACTTTAAAAAATACAAGAGTGTAAAAAGTTTAGTCGGAATATTAGAAAATTACCTTGAAAATCATAGTTGTCCATTCTATGGAAAATTCCACAATGCCAAGCACAATCATGTGCTTTCCCTATGTCGCAAACAAAAGGAAATCAATTTCTCTCATGAAAGTGTTGCAAATTTGGGTTTCCAGATAAGAAATGTTATCAAAAATGGATCCTTCCTTATTGAAACCTCTATTTAACTGACTAAACTATTGGTTGATAAACGAAAGGAATTGAAATAACTTTACCAGGTTCCAGAAATCACTACAAAAAGTACTGGAAACTTATTTTCAATCCAGATTCTGATAAATAAGAAGCCTGTTTAAGATTTAAATGTTGAAGCATAAGCTATCTGATTTCATTAGGTCTGCGACATGTGTTATTGACCTGCTGTAGTGTTTTCATTTTTTTTTAAATTCAAAGATTTCAAATTCTTTATTTAGGTCAAATCTTGTTGATGGTGAAAAATAAAAACATTTTGCTCAGCACTACTCTAAGTCCTTATAAACAATAAGAGTAGGAGCTTGAAACAATAGCAACGATTTCACTGAGGAGCTAGCGATACCTGTTGAAAAGAATGCAGATGCTCTAGTTTTTAATATAAATAGCAAAGTCTTTTTAAGTTTAATTGGCTAATTTCACCTCTCCACATTTGCTATTAGTATGTTTAAGATGTAAAAAAGAAACATAGCAAGGCCAAGAGTCCAGATTTTGATGACAGGTTGTTTTTATACAAGAGCAGAAATGTTTTCTTTTTATGAAATTTTCTGAATGGTGAGGTATACCTTCTGAATTCCCCCCAACAACTTCTTATTGCTTAAGAATGATTTTGTTTTTATCATTTCAACAAGGTTTGCAACGCCTGGGTGGTTAGACATGTACAAGACGTAATATAGCAAGATTCCACACAGATCGTCAAAATAATTTTAAATTCTGAAATTTCTCAAAGCAATTAGATTTTTATACTCATTCACTTTGAGTATAATCTACTTTAAAATAATTTGGTACCTATAAACAGCATAAATGTCATACAGTTACTTAAATATTAGGTCAACACTTCCGAAAATTACGTTTAATGGTTAGACTATGAGGATATTTTCCATTTTCATATTAGTATAAGTAATCAATATAAGTGAAAGTCATTAACTTTCGTTTAAATTACAAATATATATGATAAATCACATGAAATTTTATCCCACCACGTGATCAAAAGGTAAAATGAAAAGGAATTAAAAATATTACCCAATTTTTTTATTGAACTTTATTCTCATTTATATTCACTTAATATCAGGGTAAAAATCAAAGAACAGGTAAAGAAAAAAAATCAAACCAAGCAAATTAAGTTCACTTAACCATTTTCATGTAATTAGACTTATTCTAAAGTGGTTTGGCTTATTCGTGCTATTAGGCAGGCCGCACACTGAGGCGACAGAAGACGGTGGTTATTTAAGCTTTAAATGAATAAGTAATATAGTATTTTATTTGCTAAAATTACAAATTTTTTTCCTCAGTGAAGAAGGAAATTGAATTGCTAATTTTCTAGTCTTTAACTCAACAGTTATTTAACAGTATGTAAACAATTATTAATTCATAATTTATGTAAAAAAATAATTTAAAAAATTTTTTAAATTTTGTGAAACTTTTTAGTGAGTTTTTACTTTATCAATTTTAGCAAAAAGAATGTTTAAATGTTTGGAGCTTGTGCTTGGTGAGATAAGGAAATTACACGAAAAATATGTGACAAGATAAGTCTTTTAATAACAGGCATTAATTTACCTGTAAATTCTGAAGAAATGCTAAAAGAATTGAATGACAAAATAAAAAGGGACTCGGAGTTTTCTGCTGCATTGGTATTTAATTTTTTATAGACAAACCTGAGGCATTATGTGTGTAAAATAAGTTTATAAATTGTGGGTATATAACATTAACAAAATCTTTAAAATTACTTATTACAGGTATGCTGCCTTCATGGATTTGGGAGTGGTAAAACAATCCGATCATTCCTTTTAAGTATCCTGAAAAAAATATTCCTTTCTGAACTTGCTATCAAATACAGTCGATTTGGAAGAAAAGGGAAGAAGTATTTTTCCGAGTATCAGGATTTACTTAATGTCATGCTAGGTATACTATTTTAATATTTCTATAATTTCAATGACTAAAATTATTCTGTGATATTTTTGTTTTTGAATATTTTTATCACATTCATTGATACATAAATTAATTTTGCTTTTCATTTGTTTTTATTTTTTTTTATTCTTCTTTAGGTTAGGTTAGTACTAAGGTAAAATTTTCAAAAAACACTTTATTATATTATCTTGTTATTTATGAAAGTAATACAAAGAAGTTACTAATAAAAGCAATAATGAAATTTTCAGAATTTTTTAATTTTTTTCACTTTTATTGTCAAAATTGTTATGCTGCATATATTGTCCTTCTGCACTTATTCAAGATTGCTATAATTTAAATGATTGATTCTTAGTGCATTTAAGTTTAATTAAGCTATTTATAAAATATGTGTCTCCAATTTCTGGAGTTTAAGAAAATAAAACAAAGAATAATAAGTCTCGAGATTTTTATCGCAACATATAGAAATTTTATAAATTATCAGGGTGATGCATGAAAAGTAAAACTACTCTAAATACAGTTGCTTCTATGTAAAGATAAATTTGTTTTGCAAGATTTATTTAATTTCAAGTATATTTTTTTATTAATCTTATTCCCCCTCTATTAAAATTTCTTCATTGCATACTTGATGTAGATAATTCTTTCTCTAGTGATATTTTTTTTCATTTAAGAGTGTCAATGTATAAAAAAATTTATCCAATATTTTTAGCTGCTGTTGCTTTGAAGTACAAGGAGAACAGTTGTGAAGAGCTGGCAGAAATGTTTAGCTGCTGCTGCTGACAGGAATGGCAGAAAAATACGGCAGTCCGATATAGCAATTGAATATGAAGCTGATACTTTAGTTTGGTCAATAACTACTTCTTAAAACAATCAGTTATTTTTTTATCAATCTAGAATACATAAATGATTAAAAACACATGTAAAAATTTCTTTGTTTTCTTTAACTTGGCAATTCCATTTTCAATGCAATTTTTAGCAGCATACCATTAAATCTGATGTATGTATAAGTTTAGGTGGGTTTTTAATGCTCAATAAATCTAAATGGATACTTGATTTTACAGTGTTTTGTTTCATAATTAGTTTTTGATTTAAAAAGTTTATTCTATTGAATGTAAGCAAACTGTTAATTACAATTACATCTGTTTAATTTGAAATAATATTGCGAATTTTGATTGTGTATCATAGTCATTTTCTTTGCACTATAAAAGTATGATTAAAATCTCTCCAAGATTATGAAAAATGTTTTAGAAATTCAAAATTGTAATACTACATACCTTACTTTTTTAATGTAGATTCCGGTTCTAACAAACTATATGCATGAAATAAGTCTGAGGCTCGGATCTTGTCAAAATAAATTGACTGGCATTTATAAATCAAAATGTAGTTAAATATTTTTTAAATTACTTGTTTGATTAAAATGCTAATTTAATTTTAAAAGAAAATTTGCACATGGAGACTTATCTTGCTAAGAAGATATAATTTAACTATTTAAAATAAGATATGAAATCTATATAATAATGTATAATATTTAATATATATACTTAATAATTGCAATTATGAGCATACTGAAATATTGATCACTATCAGGCACATACTTGTAAAAAATATATATAAAAATATTGAAATATTCAACTGCAAAACTGAGGATAAAATAAGAAATCTCAAAAGCTTATGCATTTAATCATACTGATAATTGAAGAATAAATTTGTAAATGTCACTTACATTTGTGCTTCACTTTTTCTCATTATGAAAAAAATAGGAGAAATTTAATATTAACACTAAAAAAAAGGCTTTACTGAATTGAATATTTAAAATATGTATTCATATAAATTCTAATAACATGTTCAATATTTAATTAATAAACACAGGAAACAATTACTGTTTATTACAATAATATTCTATTTAAAAGTTTAACAAAATTCTATTTAATAGTCACATCAGAATAGAATATTATTCAGTACCAAAATGAGTTACTTCTTGATATTTAAATTAACAATAAATAACACTATAAAGGAATATTATCCAACTTCAGAATTAAGTATTATTTAACGTCGAAATTGAATGTTTCATAATATTTAAATACAATGTCAAATAACATTGTCAGGGAATATCATTTAACGTTGAAATGGAATACTTTTCGACATTCAAATACAATGTCAAATAACATTTTCACAAAATATTATTTAACGTCGAAATGGGATATCAAATAATATTATATAATATCAAACAATATTATTTAATCTTGAAATACAGTATTATATAATATTATCTAGGTGGGGTCATTTTAATATTTTATAATATTGTCAAACAATATTTTATAGTATTTATTTACAATATTGGCCGATTAACATTTGCTACTTGGGGAATGCACACTGGATTATATCAGTAGACCAGAATAGTTCAAATGACCCATCCACTTGGCTCTGATGTAGTAGATAGTGTAATTAACACATTTCTTTTAAACCAAAATCTTAGTTCGGTACTTCACACTTAACAATGACCTCTTATCTCTAAAACTGTCTGGAATCGTTAAATTCCGATTTATATATTTTATGAATACACAAAAAAATTGTAATTCAGGTGTTAACTATAAAGACCTGACACTTGGATACCAATTCATAAATTCTGCACAAAATTAGTTGGAAGTTATAAATTACGTTTCATGCAAATTTGATAAAATTATTATAAATGTTTGCTATCTCTTTAACAGGTAAAAAATAAAATTTTATGAAATTAAACAACGAAATAAAATATCACAAAGAAATTAGTTTTCAAAGATTCAACTCTATACTTATAAGTATAAGAAAACTTACGACGGAATGAGTAGCCACGGTCCCGGGCCTGTCTTCTTCGAGCATTCATTTCAGCTCGTCGTTCCTGCATCGTTCTTATTTTTTCTGAAATGAAATAGATTAACATACTTTTTGCAGTCATCAAAATGAGAAATCATTTTGTCTTAAGCATAAGTATTTTATACAATATACGTATCTTTGCAATAAAATATATCAATATATGTTCTTTAGTAATTAAATTTACAATATATCAATAATAAATATGATTCATTATGAAATATACTTATACGTTAATGTATGTGTGTTTTTCTTATTATTTAAAGTACCGTATTTTCCTGCATATGATACGCGAATTATGTGTTAAAAAAGTTAGATTTCATTGTGCATATAATACACCGCCACAGATAATCTGATGAAAAAAATTCTCCAACCAAAAAATTTACATTTAAATTTTGAAAGATGCAGTTATTGTGTTTTATAAAATAGATAAGAGATGGCGATTAAAAATTTCTGGACTTAGTTTGTATAGTTCAGCTAAATTTAATTTTGCCTAATTATATTCAAGAACGATTTGTCCTTGAACGTAATTGGAAGTTCGTCTAGAACAGAACAAATTCGATTCTTCGAAAATCATTCTAGAACTAATTTGAATTTAGTTATACTTATTTTGTCTTGGTCTTAGCAGTTGTGTCCTGAAAATATTTACTCTTCGCCATGTTTAAGCAAAAACGTTTAAGTTACACTGCAGAGTTTAAACTAAAAGCTATAGAGAAAGTTTCTGAAATAGGGAAGCTGCAAGATTGTTTGGGATTGATGAGTCAAATATTCGATTGTGGAAAAACACAAGTCGAATTTTGAAAACTGATCAATGTAAAAGGGATAATCACAGTGCCTCACTGGCCTGAGTTGGAGAAAGAACTCCATAAATTGATATTGAATGAAAGAAGAAATGTGGAAAAGCAGTCTCTACTATAAACATTAGAATGAAGGCTCAATTTCACGAGAAATGGGTATTGAAAACTTCTCTGGTGGGCCCACGTGGTGCTACCAGTTTATGAAAAGGAATAATTTAGCAGTACATAGTCGTTCATTAACCGGTCAAAAATTACCCGAAGACTGGGAAATGAGATCTGATGACTTTATGATATTTTGTAAGTCATTCACACACACACACACACACACACAAGAAAACAATTTTACATCGTATTTGATTTTTAATATGGATGAAGTTCCGTTATCCTTAGACCTACAAGGACAGTTCAGAGAAACAGCAGCGTTACTATAAATACTATTGGAAATGAAAGAACATCTTTTACAGTAGTTCTATGCTGAGCCTTTAATGGTGTGAAATTACCACCGATGATGATACTTGATAGAAATACACTTTGGAAAGAAAATTTTCAGAGAGGCATGGAAATTAGGATAAATGAGAAAGGCTGGATGAATGAAGGAATTATGATGTCATGTATCTGGCGCATCATCTGAAAATTCCTTTTTTTTTATCCAAAACCTTTTTAATAATGAACTCGATGAAATCTCATTTAATGAAAATGTTAAACAGGCCTTTAAATCCACATCTGCAAAAACCAATAGATAAATAGTACAAGTGGACACCACATGCCGAGACTTGCTAAGTGCTGCCCATGCACAGTCTTATTAAAAGTATGACTATTTTTTATTGTTGATTTACATTGCAGAGTTCATTGTTGATTGTTGGTAATAAAAATGTTTATAATTTTATATAACCATAAGTATTATTTTAATAAATAGGACACAAGAAAATAGTGCTACTTTTTTTCTTAACACCCCCAATTCAGAGTGATATTTTTAGGAGTTTTTGAAACACAATAGAAATGCAGCAGCAGGGGGTCTACCAAAAATAGTAAAGCTTTGAGAGTGGTCCATGAGAAAAAAAAAGTTTGGGAACCCATGATTTAAATTGAAGGTAAGAAAACTATGGGAGCACTGGATGTCTGAAGGGTTTTAAAATTCACCAAGACTGGAATATTAAAGCGTGCACATCATATGAAAATGTCTCCAACTGGTATTGAGTACATGGAACTAGTGTTGTAAGGATGGGAAAAAACCCGGTTTATTTCCGGGAATAAACCGGGTTTTTTCCCATGGGAATTTTCAAAATTCCCGGGAATTTTGAAAATTTCCAAATTTTAAAAATTGTGGAAAATTTTGAATTTTCATAAAAATTTATAAGTTTTTAACCACATAATATATTTAAAAAGATATATTTTAATGATTTTTACTTCCATTTATGGCAATAGAAATTTCTCAAAGCATATTTGGAAAAAGATGACAGCCATTTGTAAAGATTGGAGACGTTTCAAGTTGTGTTCATTGAAATTGTTACTCGTAATGTTTACTATTAGAATGTGTATTTATTAAATTTTTTGAACAGAGAAATCGTTTAGATATGCTGTCTTTCACATATATATTCCTCGAAAAATATTATTCTACTATTATTTGTAAACTTAATGTTAAATTAAACGCAGTAGATTAGATTGATTACTGATTCTGAAATTGCATACGAAAATTTTTTATAACGTCAATCGTTAGTGTATATAGATATTCATTTTGTTTTTCATTAGATATCTGGAGTTACTTTTGAACAATTTAGATATAAGTAATAGCCTGGATGTACATCTATAGTATTAAACATTCAGAAAGTAATTTTTAACTATTGTGGTTTTATTTTCGGTGGTGAAATCAGATGTTTAAATATCTGCTTATCTTGAATCAAATATTATACGTATTGTATACAAAAAGACAATCATTTTCTCTTGCCATCAAAAGTAATGATGTTAACTATACTGATAATTCTATTTGGCACTTCTAACATGCAAGACTTTTTTTCTTTTGCAAGTTTTTTTATACATAGATATACTTCATAAATGCTTATGTAATTGCTATAGGATTTATTACATAGTGTTGTGTATATACTTTCTAGAGAATACTAATGCAAAAACCTTCATAACAAAACAGATTGTTCATAGATTATAATAAATACTGATTAATATTAGTTCAACATTTTCCCAATTTTTAACTGTTATATTTGTTAAAGTTTACAAACTTGGTGTTTGAGATTTGGAAAACATCTGAACTTTAATACTGTCATATAAAAAATGTCTGTGTTTAAAATTGCTAATTATTTGCTAGTAATAAAGAAGCAGGAAAATGCTCTTGATATTATTCCTCATTTAAATGAAGCTATTTATTATTGGAAATGTTGGCGAGAAATTAAATAGAATAACTAGATTTAAATAAGCATGTTGGATTTCTTTACTAGTTAATTTAGTTGATTATTAATGATATAACAAATCAGTAATTTTGTTGGATTACGTGACAAGAATATTAAATTTCATTCATTATTATGGACCTTTTAAAATTTGAATATGCATGTTAGTTCCAATAATTTTAGATTTGTTGAGATTTATGTCATAATTTTGCTTTTACTGAAAGTTATAAGTTAAATAGTGGCTGTTGAAGCTAATTGATTAATTTGAAGTTACTTAAAATTTTGATGAAGTGTTTCTTATAATAAATCTTTGTAAATTGGTCCAGTTTTTGTCTATATAATAAACTTCTTTATCAGTATTACAACCTTTAAATCCTGTTTATCCTAGCTAGCAGAACCTGTCTCCTATTAGCATTTGCCATTTCCTCTTTTTCAACATCTTGAGATATCTATTTTCCATCTTTTAGGTGGTATTGTTTAAATTTTAACTTCGTTGGATAGTATTTATAATCGTATATAAATTATTCCAAGTTTCCTGGATGTGGCTTTTGTGTTTGTTACATTATAGTTTCAAATGAACTGGATAATAGACAAAACTTTTGATTTTCACCATAATTTATACCAATTTCATTTTGATTAATTTATGTGAGCTGAAAAATGCTTCTAAAAGTTCTGCTTAGTTAAAGGATTATGTCATATAGCGATATTAATATATATATATGCAGATTACATTATTTCATAATTTTAAATATGTATACACACATAACATAATCAGGGGCTTAATGAATCAAGATCGTTTCTCAATTCAAAAATGTGTCTTGTGTAATTTCACTATAATTAACAACTATTATACAGAATATGTTGATGGTTGGTATTGACACACTTATATCAGATTGTAAATAATAATGTTCATGTGTGATATGTCAAATGTTTCTTCAAATAAGAGTTCTTATAAATTCTAAATTACATTGTATTTTACATTTATATTCCAGAAAAAACAAACTTTTCATCTGTATTTGAAATTTTTTAAAGTGAGCTGAAGTTCACTAGTCTTCCTTCTGACAGCATATCTATGAACTACATGCATTAATTTACAATGCATTTAAAATGTTTGAAACTTGCTATTTTAAAATCAGCAATTAGTTTTAAGAAGCCAGAAAGGAGGTAGGATATTGTTTCTAATACCTCGCTACAAAGATTTTCACTTTTCAGCATTACAAGAACTTAATTTTTTACAGATTTATATCATTGGCCATCAAGTTGGTTTTCCATCATGAAAGAAGTAGTATAAACAATGAAAAATTAATATTTTTAAACTATTATTTATGATATTTAGTGTCATTTGCTTATTTTAAATATAGTATTACTATTGTTACAGTAAAATAGGTAGCTTCAATTTTATACATTATTTATTACAACAGTTTTTGTTATATCCACTTCAGTTGTCATGTTGAACAACTATATTCATAAAAATCAATCAGTATTTATTAAGCAATATTTTTATATTTGTAAATATTAGATATTTTCTACCATAGAAATAATATCTATTTTTATTTCACAAGGTAACAGGTAAAAACATATTTAGATGGGATTTTTTTACTGTGCAGATTTCAAAATGCATCTGTACAATTTTAAAATCCTTTCTGAACAAATTGTTTATGGTTACTTCAAGTTTTTGAACTGGAAATATACAATTCACAAAATTACAGATTTGTCAATTGTCCTAAAAGTTTTGTATTATGTACAAATTTTAATCTTGTGTGTAAAAATTCAACTAACTGAACTAACTCTTAAAAAATATAAGTTTTCAAGTTTTTATAACAAGATTATAGAAAAATAATATACCTCAAACTGGCATTAATATTTTTAGAGCTAGTATTTTAACCAAAAATCTTCTTTTGAAAAGAATAACACATTTCAGCCTTTTTATGAAAAGCAAGATGCATTGAATTAAAAAATAATTTTAATTTTTTTACAAGATTACGAGAGTGTAAAATGTTAAAAAAGCAACACTTTTTTTCATTATACGTTTGCTTGACTCTCGTAAATTCTTTTCATAATATCATAAAGTTATTTCCATTTCTAGTACTAAAGTCTGAAAAATGAAAGTATTTTCAATGACAGATTATCAATAACTTTTTTAATTCACCCACATTTTGTCTTATCATTTAGAATTGATGAACAATAGTTTAAAGAGATTTTGATTCTACCTTACTGTTTTGAAATCATTTTTAATGTTGTGAAAAATTTTCAAGAACTCAATGAATAATTCAACTGTAGATATATTGTAATTGTGTAAATTAATGTATCAGATCCTTGCAAAAGAAATAAAAATAGTTTTATTTAAAGTCTGCATTATATATATTGTACTTATCATAAATTTGTCAGTTAGAAGTCAAAACAAAAAAAAAGCAATTTGCTTGGCATTATTTATTTTTCAATCATCAATTTTCAATTTATTACAAAAACTGAAAAAAATCAAGTACTACCTTACTTTTTTTCAAATAATTTGTTTTTAAGAAAAAATTAAAATTAAAGTGAAATTATTTTTTTTTAAATTAAGTAATTTCGAATATATAAGAAACAAATCTACTATATAAAGAATGATCGCTAAAAATAATAAATCTCTTACAACCTAAAAGAACTGATAATGGAAAAATAGATATGAAGATAAGAATCATTATTTGTTACAATGAAACAATGTTATTTTTGATCAAATAACAATTTTCAGTTTATTTTCATGATTTCATTAAATATGTATTTATGAGAAACATTGGATTCCTAGCAATCTTAGCGACAGATCTCGCCATGCACCGATATAAAAATATCCCCTAGGGATGAAATTTTTCAATACTATATTTTTGACAATTTTAATATTCATATTTTATGCTTTTCACTGCTTTTATGAATGCTTATTGTAGAAAATAAAATTTCACTTTGTTTAAAATTTATTTAGATATCAAATTTCACTTCACTTCGCTTCATATATATGCGAAAAAAGAATCCCTAAAACGAAATATGATTGGCTGAGTTTATTCCCTCCAAAATTCCCGGTTTTTTCCCAAAATTCCCGAGTTAATTCCCAAGCTTCAAAATTCCCGGGTTTGGTTTGGTTTGTTTGTCGCTCAACGGTCATTTTTTGCACACGAGGGCTAATTAGACCGGGACTTACGGCTTAAAGTGGATTCCGAACCACTACGAACATCCATGCCCAAGGTGGGATTCGAACCCACGAACTGTTGAACCGAAGGCAAGAGCGCTAACCATTCGGCTGCCAGCTCGGCTCAAAATTCCCAGGAATTTTACATCTCTACATGGAACGATGTCTCATAAGATTCAACAAAAAACGCATTTAGAAAATGCAATTTTGTATATGAAAATGACTCTCCTATAATGAAGACTCTTTATCTAGTTACTCAGATGATACATTAAATGAAGATATGAGTTAATTTCCGATTCTGATGAATCAGATTTTGATGGTTTTTAAATATTGTAAGTAAATTTAGTGATTACAGGTAACATTTTCCTTCTTGTTTTAAAACGTATCATTTTTAATTGTGCTTATGTGGAACTTAATCTAGGCAAATTCGTTTGGTCTCACCTCTTAGTGACACCAGAAAAATAAATAAAATTAATTTCAGGGGGTCAGAGTAGTCTTGACATTCCTGATTTTTTTCTTAAATTCTGAAATGTTTCTATTTTTCAAAATAAATCCTGATAATTCTTTATTTTTATATAAATTTACTTGCTTTGCAAGTTTATATGAAAATTAATTAATTTTATTATAACTTTCAGTTATAAATTTTCTCTGCTAGCGAAATATATTTTCTTCTATTTATTCCTCTGAAATAGAAAAAAATCCCCCTCCTTTTCAGCTTTCCTTTCAACTGGCGCCCATTCGCCACGAATGTATTACGTCACAAAAATTTAGGTCTGGCTTTGCCAAATGATTGATTCCATTATCTGCTTTTATAAACAAAGGAATTTACTTTTAATAAAGCAAACTATTTGTGATATAGAATTCATCATGCGCAAGTGTTCAGATTCGCTTAACGCGCAATTCTTAACGATTTTCATGGGAGAATTAACAAATGTTTATTGGCAATCCAATGTTTAAAAAAATTTTCTTTTAAACATGTCAAGGGAAGCAGAAATTTTGTTGATAAATGAAGTAACGACAGAAGACATTGTACCCAAGTGTCGACGATGCTTACTTATGGCGACAAACGCACGAACAAAGATCAAGGGCAGTAGGAAAAAAAAATATATACAAAAATTCATTATTCGAAAATTCTTAAATTCTTTCATTTAATGATCAATAGAATTTTATTTGATTACATTATCAATACTATGTTTTGGATATTTATAGTAATAATGGCATCGGATAACAACGTTTTTTGTTTTTACTTGAAAAAAACAGCCATGTGGATTATAAGCCGCTGCGGATTATATACAGGAAAACACTGTATATAAAATTCTATATAAAAATGTTTTAACAAATATATAGTTTTCAAAGAGCATATTCAGTATTTTTTCAGAAATGTTTTTCGTGTAATCAATTCCATCAAAATAAGAATTTAAATTAGAATCTGATTTTAAAATTATTGGTTATACACAATATCTTGTCTACACAAAATAAGATTGTTAACTTGCATCTACATCCAATTCCAAAGTTTATATATATATTTATCTAAAATATAGGCACCAAATTTTCTTTCTTTCAGAAACATAATGCATAGTAATATTTTTAAAGAGATTAAGAAACCTGATTTTATAATTCCAACTTTAAGAAAAATAAATGCTTTGCCATCATAATTCTTCCAAGATTTTCTCAAGAATTTAATAAAAAATAGAAATTTAACCTTTTACGTGATTTAATTGGAAGCATCGCACATTCTTTTATGAATAGGATTTAATACTGTGAAATTTTAAGAATAAGGAGTAGACATAATTTTAATACAACTGAGGGACTGCTGCATTAATGGCTGGTCTAAAAGTAATTATTTACAGATACCATAGACTCTGGACGGGTGATGTGCAAAAACAAAGCAATCGCACACGATGGCTAATTAGACTGGAACCTACAGTTTAATGTGGATTCGAACCATTACAAAAATCCATTCCTGAAGTGGGATTCGCACCCAAGAACTGTTGAACCGAAGAGCGTTGATCTTTCAACTAAAAAACACTAATTTCTTCGTAGGGATCAATGTTTATTAATGACATATTGCCATTATGTTTGAAGTGTTAAATATCGTTAAGACTGCATACTAAATGTATTCAAAACACATAGTAAATTATGGAATTTTGAAAATGCATTTCTATTCAAATCTCATTTCTTCAATAAAATATATGTATATAAATATCTTAAATGTAAATTAAATTTTATTTATCACCGTTTATTAAATTTAAATCTTTTATAAAAAATGTCTTACGTCTTAAAAAAAATCTAATGCGTTTCTAAAGAGTTTATTAAACGATTTATAGCCAGGTCTATTTTAGATTCTTTTTAAATGAAAATGTATCAAACAATTTCTGAAAACTGAATACTTATTGACAAATCGCAGAAGACAAAATCTTAATACAACTAAAATAATATTCCTTACAGAATGAAAAATATTAAATCTTATTTTTGCAGAAAACACTCTTCAAATGAAAGAAGCTACTCATATCAGTTTCCTTTTTGTAAGAGAAATTCAATATGTGTTCATATAGAAAATTATTTATTCAAATACACATTAAAAATATATTGAAGAGCGATTAAATTAAAAATATATTGAAGAGCGATTTTTCCCAGCGAATATAAACAATCGCTAATTTGACAAATTTTTAAACTGCCTATAAAATAATTTTTATATACATTGAGTACAGAACTTAATTTTTAACTCGATTTTCATTTTATATAGTAAATTATCAGCAGATTTTTGTAAATAGTTATTTAATTTTTAATTGCACTTAAATTCAAAATCATAGTAATTCCAAGGCTAAATAAAATTTAATGTATTTAGTCTCTCATCCATTGAACTAAAAGACTTCTGCTAAGCTCTTTAAATGTGTGAATTGGTCCGTGGATGACGCTTGCTGAGTATTCACTCCTATTTATTATCAGCTTAATATTCCAGAATAGGCAGGCACGCAAGATTATAAGTCGAAAAGATAACCGTCATCTAGGCTGGAAAAAAAACCACAACGATCATTTTTTTACACACGAGTGGCAATTACATCGGGACCTACCTACGGCTTGAAGTGGATTCCGAATCACTGCAAACATCCAAGTCCAAGGTAGGATCGTAGGATCCGAACCCACGAACTGTTGAACAGAAGGCAAGAGCAGTAAGTATTCGATTTCCAGCATGGCACTAGATGTGTAAAGGGAACTGAAAATACTTTCTCCGAATTCATAAAATGGAAATTTCTTTTTAAATTCAGCATTTATGTTTTTAGTATATCATTTTTAAGTTATCCATGGCTTATCTAAAATTTTTGGTCCTAAGCAATCTTGTTTTGTTTAAAGGATTGAAATTTCAAAGAAATTAAATGACTCAAAAAATATCAAGTTTTATTTTGTTAAGTTTGCTGAATACCGAATTTCTGCTAATAAAAATATCAAAATGCTTGTTACTTAAAATTTCGTAAGTCAATGCTTATACGTTTTCGGGAACAATTTTATTCATATATTCGTTGCCTTTATATATATATATATATTTGTATTTTTTATAGAAATCACATACTCTCAGTCAACGGATTTTTAGCTCGTGCATTCAAAGATTTTTAAAGAGGAAACAGTGAAAAACTTACCATCTCTTCTTTCAAACTTTTCAGCCAGTTTCTGACGCCTGGCCCCCCTAAGTTCCATGTGGTGCACAGATCTGGTGCAGCCTCCAGACGCCAGAGAAGAGCTTGCCGATGAGGAAGACATTTCTGAAAGAACACAGATATCGAGACATTTAGAAAATTATATTTTAATATCAAGTAGAAACTTATTTTGAACCTCTTGATTCACTGAACTTAGCATGCTTAAATCTTGACACGTTAAGCGGAAGGATGTCTTCTGTCCTTTGGATTGTCACTTTACGATCAGTTTTTGTGCATGAATCGTATTTCTATGACCCGTTGTAATCCGAGTTACCATTTATTTGGGAGATAAAAACTCGAATCAGAAAAACTATTTTAACTGATTTTAATCCATCAAAATTTTATACGCCAAACATTGACATTGTTCAAATTATACTTTAAAATTTTTTAAGCAATATAAGGCTGAGTAACATTAGAAGAATAAAATTTAACTAAATTTCGAATTAAATAAAAGTTAAGAAAATAAGCTGCATAAGTATTTACTTCCAACAACGATTGGGAAATCTTTTGTTACTTTTCTGTACAACTTTTCTTAATTATTTATACCGAAAAAAATAGCCTTTAAGTAATATGCTGTTTCTTAATTTGCGGAAGAGACAAATGAAAATAAAGAAAAATACTACTTATCAGTTAATTACATTTAAAAATAAAAAATTTTTTTAAAATAGTTTTTTCACTTATAATTTCTTTAATATGGTGTTTTTATATTTCTGCTCTATCTATGCTATTTATTGACACTTAAATAGATTTATTTGTAGTTTATATTCTGGAGGAATACGTCACAGAAATTAAATTTCTATAAAATATTGTTTAGTTTGTTTTCGTACACTTTTTACCACACTACTAATTTGACCTGTAAATGTTCTAAAGTAATTTTGGAAACATTCATATCTGAAGTGAGAATTAAACTCAAATTATCGAATTGGACAATAAAGTGTTAATCATAGTAAGCTACTAGCACCTCCTAATTCATTTGCTATCCTGTAAATGGTCTGTACTTAGCAAACTAGTACTGAAACACATTTGAACTATAAAATCTGAATTAGATCCATTATTGGAATGTGACTAAAGTTCAAGTCCAAAATAATTTCCCTTTAAAAACGAGTTCGTTATTTTTTGACGCATTCTCTTCAATTATATCGAGCATATGGATTTGTTAGCACAATAATTATGCTACACAAGACATTCGTTTAGCAATGAAACAAATATTTTAAAAATATTTAAAGAAATTATTTCAAAATATGTCATGTGGAAATGTGTGAAACATGTGGAAATAAGAGAATGATTTCAATAAATTAGTTCAAGTTAATAACAAGCCGCGTTTAAAAGAGTTCTATTTAATATTTAATTCAAAATGAACTTATATGTTGAATATTTTCAATTTATAAATCTACGAGCTATTTAACAGTATACCATATCAGGCAAAAACTTTAACGCAAGCTTCGATTTTGTGAGCAAAATTGAATCTTACGACGCAAGGAAAACTCTTAAAAGCAAACAATTTTCTGACATTTGTATTCCAAATATCTGTTATTTCTGAAACAAAATGGAAGTTTAAATTTAGTATGTCAAGTTCAGTTTGTACATTTATCCTCTTACATTCTACAATGACAAACTTTACAATGCCAACTATTATCGACGATTTGACACCTATTCTGAAGCATATTTACGCTAACTGCTTCCTCTCACACTAGCAATACTTTACATTTCCACAGAAGGCAAATTTTTCAAAAATGATATTTACTAGTTTTCCGATATTTCAAAAAATATTTGCCCAATTTGCCGCCAACATATATTTAAGCTTCTCATACTACACCGCCGATCGGCTGATATTATATGTCGGCGATAGTATATTTTATATAACACAAAATTTTTAGAAGTAAAGCTTTGAACTTATAAATGTATATATAACATGCTTTAACAAATATTACTTATTGTTATTATTTACCTATAAATATAACATTTAAAAGAACGATTCTCATGTAATGTAACATTTATAAAAATGTTTCTGATTGAATGGAAAAACAATTTAGAATAAGATTTCAAACTTTACTATTCTATTAAATAATGTATTAATTCTAAAAAAAAAACACTAAGGAAATTAAACTAGAAAACTATTAATTCTAAATTTAAGATCTTTAAATTGAAGATATGAAAACATGAGAATTCAAAACTAAAAATTTACAGCTAGTTTAATACAAATACCTTAAAATAAGCAAATCCATAAATTTGATAAACTTTAAGATAATAAAGTTATTAAAATTAGTATATTATCATTTGAAGTTCATATATGAAGAGAGGCCTTTTTTGTATTAAATATTTACTTTTGTGAAGGAGATGTTTCAAAATAATTTGTATTGATTTCTATTTTCATAGATGACCTACAATCAATCAATCTTGGCCTCTGTCAACTGTTATATCTCATATTGATTCAATGGTCTATTAAAATGTTCCACGATTTTATTGTATATCAAAAAATTTTTATTCCGCCTACTCTGTCTAGTGGTCAGCTTGCCTAACTGCAGATAGTGAGGTCCTGGGTTCGATTCCCGCTTCAGGGATGGAGGTTCTCTTTCTCTTTTGTCTTTGTCCTTTCCCTGTATGAATGGGTTGTAAATGGTTGCCTAACCTAAAAATGAGTACCTATGGCATGTGTGTGCTGAAAAAGTAGCACTTCACACCAAATTATGGTTCAGTTGGAAAAGTGGTGCCGCACACCCGAGTTGGCACAAGACAACAGCAACAAGATCAAAAATTTATATAAAGTTGATACTTTTACAGTTACGGATTTTTCTTAATACTGGTGTTCATTCACAGAACTTCAGAAGATTACGGTGCGCAGCTAAATGGCAAAATAAATTTATCGTGGAACAATATGAGATCACAGATTTATGTTCACGTGAAATTTTATTTGGTTTTAACTCTTATACAGTAAAATAATTTTAAGTTATTTGATGTTCACTTTCTTTCATTTTTAGCTTTTTTATTTAAGTATCTTTTTTGAAGTTCTTAAGCAACAATTTTAAGTTACATAATGTTTACTTATTTTTAATTTAAGTTTTTATTCAATATGCAGTGTGAAACAATGCGCAACAATTTAGCATTAATTTGATAAAATTTGTGCCAGTTTTACTAAGTGGAACTGATTTTTCTCATAGGTCTTCTGTAGTTATTTATATCGTTATAGGTTTCGGCGAGCTGGTTTCCTTTCAGTAATTACTTGATTGAAACATCAGCTTATTATTGTCAAAGTCAGTTAATAAGTCAAGCAAATGAATGGTCAGCGCTCTAGACTTCGGTTCAACAGTTCGTGGGCTGGAATCCACTTTAAACTGAAGTTCCCGGTCAAATTACAGCTGACATGAGCAAGAAATGACCATTAATCGATAAACAAATCAAACCTTAATCAAGCAATCACACCTTGAGTGGAATTGGAATCCATCACTATCCGATGTGGTACAAAGACGTACAAATTGATCGAAGTCTACTTTATAACGAAGTTGGTATTACGAGACACTCTTATGTGAACGTAAAGCATTAAATGTATAACAGTTATTTGTTTTGTTTTTATTATTTAAATATTTTATGGAATCAACCAACACTTTGACATTACACAAAAGCTTATGCTTTCACATTAACTTGTTTGCAGTAAAATTTATCATTAAAGTTTATTTAAAAAATTTGGAAAAATAGGCTTTGATTATTTATCATTTCATTAAAAAAACCAAACATAATGAACATTTTTAATTCATTTTATGAGCACTTTACTACAAAGGAAGTTAAAATATGCCATTTCTTTAAATTGTCATTAAAATTATTCAGATAGAATTCACCTCCAATAAATTGCCAGACATGTTCAATATCGAAAAGAAAAGTACCATGTTAGATACATATTGACGTCAAAAATATGATATAAAATTTGATGTATAAAAATAAATTTCGATATCATTATTAAAAACATATGTGATATTTAAATTTTATAAAAGAACTCTATAATGGAAGACTTTGTTAATCACTCAAGAAAGATATGCTTGAAAATGCGCAATCACTTTATTTCATAAAACATGAATTAATTCAAGAAATTTGAAATGAAATTGCTAATAAATAAAATAAAGTATTCAAAATTATAAATTACTCTCTTTGAACCAAAAAGATTAAGGTTGGTTTTCACTATCAAATAATCTAACATTAAAAACATAACTAAATACTTGAAATGGAATGGAAGTAAAAACTAATACTTTTAATGGAAAATAAAAAATAACATTGTTACTTTCTTTGTTGATATAAATAAAAATCCGATAAATATGCATTGCATGCCATCGCAATCTAACTTATGAAGATATCATATATAAAATATCAGATCGTTTTACTAAACAATCTAAATTTGAAGAACTTTTTAAATACATTAAAATAGTTGAGGATTCATATTGCTTCAGAAGTCTTGACTGCTTTAAAATTTTAATACTGCAAGATTCTCTCAGTCATAAAAATTCTTGTTTTCGTGATGAACGTTTAAGTTTACTAAGTTACGACATTATAAAAAAGTTTTTAAGTATTTAATTCTTAAATTTTATACATGAATTTTTATTATATACACAATATAGAAAAATTAATATTTTCTGAATTTTTTTCCCCCATTTGCAAATGGCTGTTTGAAAGATAACTAAAAACAATTTTTAATTCTTGTTTACGCTGACTTTTAAACATCCAAAAGACATCTTTTATCGAAAATTAACGTGCTGTTGATAGAATAATACACCTAATTCGATCTCAACCGTTGCTGAATCCTATGCTGTTTGGAGTGACTTTGTGCATGTTTTCAAGGTTTCCTTCCTTGCGACTCGTTAATACGACTCACTATCAATGGAACTGTCTTCCGCGATTCAGAAGCAAGATATGGTAGGAAGATAGCCAAAATATGAACTAAAATAATCTACCCGTTAATCTATCAAAGTTGTGATTTAAATGAATATAAGTAATGTATACACTGTAGTTTCACTTTTACTCAGAATGTAAAACTTCAAATCTCCACGGTGAGTATGATTACTCACCGTGGAACATCAGTAATTGGATGAACCCCGTTTACAAACTCGTACATAAAAAAATGGGCGTTTGTAATTTGCTCTGTTTTTTTGTATTTTTAAACACGTTAATATGGGCTCAAATCTATGAAAATTCTTTCTGAAAATCTAAACATGGAGAAGTAAGATGTCAGCTTACTTTGTCATAACATGAAAACTTTACCATAAGACCAAACATTTTTCCTTTATTATTTCATATATATATATAACCTATTAGAAAACAATAAAATGCTTTTTATAACTTCTACATCTTAAAAAATGGTTATTTAAAATTTTGGATAATTATGTATAAACTATTTTTGTACTATCGCTTTTGGAACATGTGGATTAAATTACCAGAATTTATTTTAAAGTCAGAGTTAAAAACAAAGAATAAAATATTAGGACATTTACAGCGACATTGTTTCGTTGAAGTAAAAATTTCTTAATTTTTTTAATCAAATTTAGATACATTGCAGGGATTTATTACATACATAATAGATTTGCTTAATGATGACATCTGGCTACTCAAGTAAAAAATATCTATTGAAATTTAGTAGTTCTGGAAGTATGAATAATATGCATTTCATTACTAAAGAATGATAAAAAATTATTTGAATTTCTTTTTATTTTAATGTAAAATCAAAGCAAAATATCGCTCACGTTACTGCTTTTGCAAATTTAAAAGTGAGTATTTATGATTATAAAATAATAAATTAATCATTACTTTAGTATGTTGGATTAATTGATTTTGAAAAGGATAATTCTAACATGAATATTTTATACTACTTATAAAGTTCATTTATATACACTAGTTTCAAGGGTGCTGTTTCGTCTGCTTTTCTTGATCAGCCAGTTTGCCATTCTGACCAAGTTTGTTCATAGAAGTCAAGATTAATAAATTTAACATAAAATTAATTTTAACATTTAAGTTTATAAATACAATTATAACTGAAGAACAAGTTTAGTTTAAATTATTTTTAAAATAAAATATTCTGTTCAATTTGAGCAGAGCATAGTCAACAATAAGAACATTAACAAAGGAAGGGGTTACCGACCAAGTTGATTTTATAACCACAAGACTTTCTGTTAATTTCTTAGTCTAAAATCTACACTGGTAAAATGTACTGAATTTTGACTGCAGTGATATAGAGTTACGAGTATTATGTCTATAAACAAATACAATTATATCTGATAATTATGCTTGTTAGATTCCCCTATCTCATCAATTAAAAAAGGGCTCAGCTGCGAGAAAATTCCTTTGTAAAGATTTCATTGTCTCCAATCAAACTTATATAGTTGTACGCAATGTTTATTTTAAAATAAATTAATATCCTTAAATAATAAAATTATAAATAAAACCATAAAAATAAGAATTTTGAACATGAAAATTTAAAAAACATTAAATTCCAAATTATTCGTGTAAATGAATCAAGAAATTATGTTATTGATATCTTTTTCCAACAAAAGTTTGTAAAAATCTAAATTAATAATTAATAATACCTATCAAAAATAAAAAGTAAGCAAATGTATGAAGTATTAAGATTTCAAACAAAAGAAAAGCATAAGAAATTCAAATGGATCTACGAAAAAGGAGAAATGTAACCACATTTTATTTAGCTAGTTAAATGGGATCATCTTTACTTCCTTTTACTTTTATCTTTAATAAAGAACGATTGTTTCTATTAGATTATGCTAAAAAGAGTTACTGTGCAAAATAAATATGGTTAGCAAATCACTTATTTTCGAGAATATTAACTTAATGTTTGTGCCTAGATAACCAGAGTAAAAATTATATTATCTACACACGTTCAACAATTTTACATTTATTACATGTATATGATATAAATACACTTTATTACAATGACAAAATTTTAGTTAAAAATAATTTTGTAAACTGACTATATAAAAATATTAGAACTGAGTATTTTTTTATCATAAATAGGATTTCTAATTATGCATGAAAATATGTATAACAACTTTTTTTCCACTAATAGTAAATCTTTTAATATTTCAGACATAGAACAGAGAATCAAACAATTTAATAGGAATAAATTTTTAAAAATATCACTTTTTATTATTCAAATACATTTTATGATCTTCAAAACTTGTACATAATTATTAGAACACTATACTCAAGGAATACAAAAATCAATTACATTGATATAGGGTAAATATGATTTTTAAAAAAATGCAAATTTTAAAACCTAAATATTGCAAAATTATAAATATATCTTGTCATAGTACAGGTTCAAAATTTTTTTAAGAAAAACCCTTCTAAATTTTCTCAATTTATGAAAGAAATGCTGCCCCTCAAATATTACATTCTTCTCTTGATATACTATTATATACCGTAATAACTGCAATTTATAATTTACAAATTTTTTGTTGATAAGAATAAATTACTCAATTATTTCGAAACAGTACTGTATTGCTAAAATAATTCAGTTAACGGATTAATTTTGCAAATACTGGTGTATGATTTTTCATTTTTCTATTGACAATACATGAAAGCTTTAACATGACAAATATAAAATCATGCCTAATTCAAAACCATTTCAGTTTTTAAATAGTATTTTCCTGAATCATAGTAAATAAAAATATTAAGAGATTAATCTAATATTTTAGATCTAATAAACATAATAAATCAAAGAAATTAAGAAAAATAAAATAGAAAGCAAATTTATATTTTTTATTTCAGAATTATATAACTTAATTTTTAATTTCGTGATTGTATAACGTTAAAAAGGGTTATATATACAAGTAAAAATCATGATAAATAAATTATAAAACTTATTTTTCAATAAATGGTTTTTAAATGTTATCGATATATGCTATGCATTAAAAATGTTTATAAGATTGTTCTGTTCTTCATTTTGTATCTTGTACTATAATTAAACTTCGGTTTTTAAAAAATAAATGTCAGTAAGTACTAGAAAAATATTTTCAGTCATTCTAATATACAGAATAATTTTATTTACGTTTCCTTATGAAGCGGATAGTGGAGATTTCATTAAAATATTCTTTGAACACTAATTTGTAAAATTTATCAATTTAGAAACAATTAGACATATTATGGGGATTAAATATAAAAATTACTACTGAAACAACCAAATTAACTTTCTTGAATGTTCAAAATGTGACATTTGTTATGAAAATCAATAAACTATAAACGATCACAGAAATCTCCATTTTAGAAAAAAGTCACTATCATTTTTTTCCCTAACTTTCAGTTTTCTATTAAAAAACACTAATTTTTTATTAGCAATCAAAATCAACATGTATTATGTGTTAAGTAAAGTAGTTACTTACCAATCAAAGGTAAATTGTAGAACTTCAAGAAAATAATTTTAAATAAATAATTTTAATGATTAATAAATCACAGAGCAGTAGTTGTTAGGAAAAACTAGCAACTTCAAACTATCCAAAATCAGCAAAGAGCCAAATTAGCAAAGAGCAAAATCAGAGAGAGCAAAATTAGCAAAGAGTAAAATCAAGAGAGAGCAAAATTAGCAACGTGCTATATCAGCAACGAGCAAACTAGCAATGAGTAATCTGGCTTTGGATTTTTCAATTCAAATCTCGGAGCCAATTAGCAGAAGGCAATATTTAGTCAGCTCTGATTCGCCACGAAGTTTTAAAAGCGCCTTCTGGTGATACTGTACGGAAATTTTGAAGGTCAACATATTCCCATACGAAGTTTTTGAACTAGAATTGATAAACATTTCAATATTCATATATTTAAAACAAAGTAAAAATGAATTCCTTTCATCCAATCCAACATTTTCTAAAATCATTTATGTAAGAATAATATGGTACAAAAAGATAATTACTACATTCTTCTTTTCCAGAAAACATCTTTCATTTAGAATTTCTGAGTGCCGTCAAAACTAATAGCAAAAGAAAAGATTATCAAATCTGTATTGATTTGATAAATAAAAAAAATATATATATTTGTATATATCTGATTTGAAGCATAGATCGTGTAATAAGACTTACGCCAGGCGGATTTTGGTAAATACAAATATCTATCAATATTATTGTTTTACTATGATGCCTAATTAAGATCGATCGTGGAAGTCGTTAGAAATGTACTTTAGTCTCCGGTACACTTAGACCTTGTATGTAAAAGCTGATTGCAGACTTTACGATAAATAAAATGACAATGATAGAGCTTTAACACCCAACTCCTTTAGGCGGTTGTAAGGGTTCTTAAGCCTCCCGCCCTGTCTAGTGGTCAGAGTGCCTGACTATGGATAGGGAGGTCCTGGGTTTGAATCCCAGTTCGGGCATGGATGTACTTTCTCTCTCTGTATATACTGTCTTTGTCCTTTCCTCCTTGTATGAATGAGGTGTGAATGGTTGCCTACCCTATAAACGGGTCCCTATGGCATGTGTGTACTGAGGAAGTCGGACTCCACACCAAAATATGGTTCAGTTGAAAAAGTGGAACAGCGCACCCCATATTGCCAGCCTAGCTGGCACACGACAACAACAAGGGTTCTTAAAAAACACTGATATTTATCTTTTTGGAATGCTTTTTATACATAATTCACGTGTCACAAGAAAAGATGCCCGGAAAATTGTCAAGCACCCATTTCGAAAAACCTACACTTATAAGAGGTTGGAATAAACCCTCCTTTTTCCGTTGCTCAATAGTGACTGGAATCGAACTCCGGACATTTTGTTCGGAAAAGAGATGCCTTACCATTACGCCACGAATATTGATAGTGCTTATAATGAAAAACTAAAGTATCATTAGAACTGCTTAAAAATAAGAATTTTTTTTCAATATAAGTGTCAGTCAAAACATATTCACCGTGACATAGTAAGGCTATGTTTTTCAAAGTAAGACATGATGAGTTCAATTCTATTCACTGTTAAAGGACACTTCTTTTACTTTCAATTAAAATTGGAGGAAATTGGAACCAATTCGTCTTTCAATGTGTGCGCTCTGTGCAAGATGAGACATGGAATGTTCTTTCTGATTAATTGAAAACTGTTTTGGCTTCTTTATATATCGGTCATTTTAGGGCATCGGATTCTATTTTAAGCTTTAAGTTTCGGTTAGCCCTTGTCAGCAAGAAATAACAGTTGATCGTAACTACACAATAAGTAAAAATTAATTGAATTATTTAACTTTAAGTTTTGATGTTAAAAGTTGAATAAATTGTACTTTGCTTAAATAACTTTACATATGATTGATGAAGAAAATATTAAGAGTGAAATTACTTCATTTAAGCCCATTTTTAGATCAATTCTGAATTATTACAAATGTCAAAGCCTTAAGCGGGAATCGAACTCGTGATCAATAGAACTGAACCAGTACGCTAAACAATCGATAGCCATCTGAACACGTAAATTATATGAAGGAATAATGAATGTATTCTCGGATTATTTTCGTGGCAAAATTCGGTAACCTTAATTTACAAAAAAGATAAAATGAAATTTTTTTATTATCAATCTTGATTGGTGCATTTTTTTTCAAAGATACGTTAACCTATAAAAATTAAACATATGCATTAATTCATATTGTATGCAAAGAGAGGAAACACAATGAATACCCCCACAAAGTTTACTTTGGAGTTCGTACTCATGTAAACAATATGAAAATATAAACAATTAGAAATTACAGAAGCAGTGAACACAATACAAGTTGAATATATTAAGATTCTTAAATTTTTTAATAAATAGCATTAAAAAATTTCTTCATAATAGTAAAATTATTTCTAAAATTTTATTGCTCTGAATATTATATTCCAAAATTAAATTAATATATCGATAACATTTAATTTTATGTGAATGCGTTATAGAAATTATAGTTTAACTTTTCAAAAAATTTGTCATTTTCTTTATAAAAATTTTAAAGGAAGAATGATATTGAGAAGCTTGTTTCCGAAACTGTTTTGACAGTTAGCTTCCTAAATTGCTTTGAACGTAACAAAAACTGATGCTGCGTGTTCAGTATGGCAACATTGACTTCATCCTGTAAGATTTAACTGTAAGAAATTGTACATGAATTAACCATTCAATTTTCACTTAAAAAGCCTTGTTTTTTATAATTTTTACATATTGCTAATTGCCGACCAACTTGTCTAATGGTCAGCGTGCCTGACTACGGATAGGGAAGTCCTGGGTTCGAATCCCGGTTCGGGCATGGATGTACTTTCTATCAACCCTGTCTTTGCTCTTTCCTTGTATGAATGAGGTGTGAATGGTTACCTACCCTATAAACGGGTCCCTATGGCATGTGTGTACTGAAGAAGTCGGACTCCACACCAAAACATGGTTCAGTTGGAAAAGTGGAAGAACGTGCCATGGTAAAAAGTTATAATCTCTGGTTTAAACATTTCAGACTATCTAAATAAAATCGTTATTTTATTCGTCCACCACCAACTGTGCGTTCGATGTCAAATTAAAATAGCTACATGGAATCAAAGGAAACTTATATAGGGGGGGATGCTGGTCTTTAGTAAGAGAAGTTCAGCTGTTCCATTTCAAAATTATTAGTAGTCTGCAACAAATCTGCATAGAAATGCTTCTCTTTCGTTACGAAATAGACATTCTGCAGGTATTGTAGCTCGTTGTCGCCTTAGAACAAACCTTCTGAACACGGAAGCTTCGGTTTAATATTGATTCCAGAAAGGGTTGACCACACTGCAAGACACATTAAAGCCCCTAGTAGCATCAGTTTGACCTTTCCATCCATCCGATCACACTTCATTTTAACGAATCGGACAAATGGCTTGATCAGATATTCTGGGAACCATCTGACTATTGTCAATGAAACTTCTGTCAAAAGTTAAAAATCATAAGTTACAAGCATAATTACAAAGCTTGGTGTTTACATTTCTCTCTCTCTCTCTCTCTCATGTTCTTTTCTGTCAAAAACAATGGTATCTAGCATTTTTGTACAAACTTATACAAGTTCACTTTTATCATTTATATAAACTAAAAATATATTGTTAAGGTCATTTATTTACTATGAGCTTCGAAAAAACTTGTTATTCCTTGATTTTTGAAGGTCAGTGTATTTCTGAATATATATCTCAGTCATATTCACAAAATTTAATTTTTAATACATTAATTATTTTTATTTATAATATATTTAGGAATTTTTTATTTTTGTTCTTGTATGGTACAAAAATAACTCAGAAAAATATGTTCTTGCAAATAAAATAATACATCTGAAAAATGCCTGAGCATATCACCTATACCTAAAATGAAACAGTACACAGATATGTCATTCGAAGTTAACAATTCACAAGGAAGTGCTATCTAGTATGAATTTTAATAATTCTGATGTGTGGATTTTTTTTATTTATGTTTTACATTTGACATTATTTAAAAACAGTGATGACAAAGAAATATGGTCTAGAAGATGGTACTTTGGATTTGTATAAAGATCTGACTGACAGATTTATTAAAATATGCCTTTCCAAAGTTTAAAAGATAAAAAACATGAAATAAAAATTATTATATGAAAGTATCTTGTCCATTTACAATACCCATAAGACATTTAAAAACGCTGAAAATTCAAAACACAATGAAGCATTCATCCGCAAAGAAATTAAAAGATAAGCAAAATTTTATTTTCCGTCTGCCAATCCTTAAAATAAAGCAAAACCCTATTAACATACAATATATTTCCCAATTAAAAAAGCAATTCAGCTGCTCCTTACTCTGGAAACGTTTTCAAATCGGTTGATTTTCTTTTCATCATCAGCTGCCTTCGAATAAATTTAATAATTTAATTGCTGTTTAATAGATCCAAGTTGATAATTATTGGTTTTATTGATACTTAATGGAGACAAAATAACCAACTGCTTCTATATATGTTTTAAAGCACACAACAGAACTATCACCTGCAATAAAATCTTCACATGCTGCACATTTTCCTTGAAAAGCGTTAAGAGTCATCCTTAAATTAACGACTTTAAAAATTGATAGCATATTTACTGATAAGCGCGCTTTCTTTTTATTTAATTTAAAACATAATCATCTACCATATGCTAAGATTTTTAAATCTAATTTGCGAAAATCCATAAAGGAATAAAACTTTTATTTGAAAGAGAAACAATTTATTAAAAGAAAATTTATGAGGGAAGTTTGAAATTATCCTTAATTTCATTATTCTTAAATTATAAACGGATGAAAATCTGTTACTACTCTATTTTATTGCAACACAAGATAAACAACCAAATTATACTTGAAAACAAATCAGTTTAAAGCGGGCAAACGAAGGGCAAACAATACTTTACTATTTCTTTAAGGAGAATCGCGTGATATAATTCTTTTTTTTCCAATTTTTATTTTATGTATTGATGATTTTAATTTACCGAGGAGTGAGAAAATGTCACTTCGTTTTTAAAAAAATATGTTACTTAGCAGTGAGATGCGCATTTTGATTTTTACGTCATCTGTGTTCGTAACTGAGCCCATAATTAATTTCAAATCAAACAAAAAAGATCACTTTATAAAAAATTGAGGATTTCATGAGATCTATGAAAAAGGCCTCGTTTTCCCTCTCACAAAATAGTCTATAAACGCTATTTTTTATAGTATATTCAAAGTGAAATCTCTAGCACCTAATTGGTCACTAGGTCGAAATTGAGGATTTCATGAGATCTAATTCGTTTGACTTAATTTTTTATACAAAGTAATAATGAACCAGTACTGGTCTACAGCTCAAAAATCTGAAGATATTTTACTGCAATTGTGCAACTTTGATCAAAAAATAAAAATTTTACTTTTATCCATTTTACCATCGATAATCCATGGTGGTACGCAATTCTTCATTTACTTAAGTGTTTTAAAGTTCACAGAAATACTTTTTGTTTGATGCATAACTTCTTGGAGTCACGGCCAAGCTGGCAGCTGAATGGTTAGCGCTCTTGCCTTCGGTTCAACAGTTCGTGGGTTCGAATCCCACCTTGGGCATGGATGTTTGTAGCGGTTCGGAATCCACTTTAAACCGTAGGTCCGGTCTAATTAGCTCTCGTGTGCAAAAAATGACCGTTGAGCGACAAACAAACCAACCAAGCAATCTTGGAGTCCACGTTCTGTTGAACTTAATTTGGGAACTATCACAAAAGAAATTATTTCGAAAAAATACTGTTTTCAATGTTCACTGAACGGATCTTTTGCTTGGAACCTCATGATGATTTGCTTAATAATTTGATAAGCAGAATTTCGCAGAACAGCAGTCGAATTGATTTTACAGACGATTTACAGGCTATAGTACAGTGGAAGAATTTAAATGATGCCGGCATTCAATTTTAGACTATTTTAAATTATATAATGTATTTATGAATGATCTCCAAGCGTTTTAAACTTTAGTTTAACATTTTAAAATTAGTAATTTTGATGATTCATAAAAGATAGGTGTTATCCATTCATTTAACTTTCGAGAGTTCTATTAAAGATTTTCAGCGGACTGACTTCTCGGGTGCTTCGGTAGATAAAAAGCTACAACGGAAACATGTTTATGCTAAAAGCATAAAATTCGTATTAGATTTTTTGCGAAATTCTATGTACACTTATGGTGTCAAAACTGATGTTCCTAAAAGGATTTATAACCAAGCCTTGTTACACAATCATTTCTTATGCTTCAAGAGCTTGTGGAAACTCGTTACGGAAGAAAAAAATGTGAATATCTTAGAAGGGTGAGAAACTTCTTACTATCAGCTATGAGACAGTTTTTGCTATTGATAGTCGCCCACTTGACTTAATTTCAAATAATCTTGGGGCCATAAATAAAATGTTGACCGATCATCCTTAAAATAACTTTAATAGTAATTTCGGTTTCTTGTTGGCCTCATCTTTCAGCCAGGAAGCTCGTTATATGAAAGATGTTTTCGGAATCATAATATTGTTTCGTGGATGGTAATAGGCTGAGTGGAAGGGTTGAACTTGCTTTCTCTATTTATGAAGCTAAAAATCACAGTCCAACATAGAATACCCGATCGATCTTCTTTCCAGGCTGAACTTCCATGTTTGTTGTTGTTGTTACTAATGACACTTGTACAAGCCAAGCTCGCAATGCCTTGGGTATGCAAATTTAAGTCAATTGGGAGCGTCTTTCGTTTTAATCAGAGCACCATAAAGGTGAAAGTACGACTTTGCTCTACACACATGCCATAGATACCCGTTTATAGGGTAGGCAACCATTCACAACCCATTCATACAATGAAAGGACAAAGACAGAATAGATTGAGAGAGAAAGTACGTCTATGCCCGAAGCTGGATTCGAATCCAGGGCCTTCTTATCCGCAGTCAGGCATGCTGACCTTTAGACAAGTTGGGCGGCACATATGTAAACACACACACACAAAGAGATTATGCGTGTGTGTACATTTATATATTAAGACATAGTTAATTTTATTTTGTATTTACTTTTGTGTTAACTTTTCCATTTGTCATTTCTTTTATAATTATTCGAAAGTGCCAAGAACAATTAATTTGTTATTGTTTATTCATGAAAAAAAAAACCAAAAAATGTTTTTCTTGCTTCACTGATGAAAAGGGAAGCGTTTTTATTGCAATTATTTTGTCAATGCTTTTTTTTCGTGATTTTTCTGCCTTTTTGTGCCCTTTTTTCTTATTGCTTTTTATTTTTTAAAATTTTTCGTTTGAAATGTAAATAGTTCTACTTTCTTGTTCTTATTAAAAATGTTATCTTTGTTTAGGTTTACGCATTTTCAGTTGCTTTATATTTTCTTTTATTTCATTTGGTTTAAAATTTCTGAAATTATTTAAATTAAATAATTTAATCAAAATTAATCTATAAGATACACACATATGTATGTGTGAGCGTCTTAAAGATTAATGTGTGTGCAGACAATCCTACACACACATATGTAAATGTTTGTAGGATTGACTGTACATATATGTACATATTTAAGTACTTCATGCGCACATATATTTGATTCAGGGATCAATTATTTTACTAAAATTGAATAGATGTGTAAAACACATGCCATAGGTACCCGTTTATTGGGTAGGCAACCATTCACACCTCATTCATACAAGGAAAGGACAAAGACAGGATAGATAGAGAAAGTACATCCATGCCCGAACCGGGATTCGAACCCAGGTCCTCTTTATCCGTAGTCAGGCACGCTGACCATTAGACAAGTTGGGCGGCACTTCCATGTTTAAATCTTACTATCAAATGGATACAAAGTAATGATAAGAATAAGACTTGATATAAAGTAACTATATCTACCCAGATTCGATTGCCTTCTTTTTCTCTTGCAGGATATTCTTACAGATAAACTGGTGGTTAAGATTAATATTTTATATGTGATTGAATGTTCTGTGAATGCTCATTTTTTTTCATACGTTCAGGGACCCGCCGTTATACTTATTAATGTGGAAAGCCAGATCAATCGGCTTAAGCTAGTGACTTCTTGTAATAGTAATCTTTTGTTGATTCATCCGGAATCTTTTTTGAAACACGTCACTCCTGAAAAAGATACGATTAAATGCAAAAACTGAATACCTCATATGGATGAATACTAAAAGGTTGAATACAAAAAAATGAATACTAAAAGGGTTTTCCTAATAATTTCGCTCGCGCAGCTCCTGAAGTATAAATTCTTTTTCCACCTGGTTTTTAAATTGGTTCAATTATTAACTGGTCACAAGAATTTTAGATGTTTATTTTCGGATTTTGTGTGCCTTCAGAGACAATGTAGAAGATGTTGAACTGGTTTTGCAGCACGGTAGGTTACATGCAAGTGCCAGAAAGGGTTTTAAAACCTAAAAAAAATTAGGAGTCTTAAATCTTTATTAAGTATATCTTGTATATTTTTTAAAAAAGAATAGAGAATCTATGCTTTATATAAAACTTTATTTATCTTGTATTCAAATGCAAAATGAAATTTTGTAAAATATATAATTTGGTAATGGACAGTATTGAGAAAATATTTCATTATTTGGATGGAACTCAGCATTGGAATAATTAGACATAACCGAACTCAAAATGTATTTATAATAGAATTCCAATCATTTATCTTGTATATATAAAGAAACACCATCAAAATGCATGATCCAACTTTAAACAGAACTCAGTAAACCGGATCCATTGACTGGACAGCTATATATATATATATATATATATATATATATATATATATATATATATATATATATATATATATATATATATATATATATATATATATATATATATATATATATATATATATATATATATATATATATATATATATATATATATAAATGATAATATTACAGTTTTAAGTGAGCATTTATTGAGATTAACACATTGAACATTTAAGTAAATTTTAAGAATTACATATTAATATTTTATTATTTTTATTTATTTGAATGAAGTCACATTCGTAACTTCTATAAATAATACTGAAATAAAAATATTTAATAATTTTATTGCTTCTGAAATTCTCTACGTTTATTTTTTTCTATGTGTCTTACTTAATATAAAGATCATATAACGAAAAAATGTTTTAAAACAAAATATTTTTTTTTATTTAATATAATGTAATCTCTTAAGAAATAAATTTGAAATCATTCATCAAAATAGAAGCTGAGCATCTGCACTATTGGCCATTAAAATTGCTACACAAAGAAGGTATGCAAATAACAGAACAATATTTATTGGACACATACATTATATTGGAAAAAACAAGTGATTAGATTTACAGGAAATTAGGATGTATAGATCTTGAGAAATCAGTACCCAGAGCAGCCACCTCTGGCTGCAATAACAGTATTTATCCGCCTAGGCATGGAGTCAAACAGAGATTGTATGGCATGTACGGGAATCTCAGTCCATGCAGCTTGGTAACAGTATACCACAGTTCATCAACAGTAGTGGATGGTGAGTGATGGCGTGCCAATCGCTCGGCAATCATTGACCACACGTTCTCAATTGGTGTCAGATCAGGAGAACGTGCTGGCCAGGGTACATTCGAACCTGTTCTGTATTAAGGATGCTCAGAACAGTACGGGCAACATGCGGTCGTGCATTATCTTGTTGAAACAAAGCATTAGGGAGGCCTCTAAGATAGGGCAGAGCCACGGGCCTTAACACATCGGAAATGTAACGGTTGCTGTTCAAAGTGCCGGTAATGCGAACAAGAGGTGATCCAGACGTATATCCAATGGCACCCCATACCATTACTCCAGCAGATGGGCCAGTATGGTGATGTCCAATGCAAGCTGGTAATGCGCGTTCTCTACGATGAACAGGATGCGGCCATCATGGTCCTGTATACAGAACCGAGATTCATCTGTAAAGATGACGTGATGCCATTCCCGCGTCCAGGTTCGTCGCTGATCACACCATTGAAGGCGCTCCTGTTTGTGACGCAGCGTCAATGGTAGACGAAGGCATGGTCACCGTGCAGACAATCCATGCTCTGCAAACGTCGTCAAACTGTTCGAGCAGAAACTTGTTGCCTTGCAAATGGCTCCATTTCTCGACTCAGGGTTCGGGACGTGACTGTACGATCCTTTGTGACCATGCGGATAAGATGTCTGTCTTCTCGGCTGTTAGTGATGGGGGATCGCTGAGATCATGCTTGACGTTCCGTATGATTGTCCTGAACCCATCGATTCCTTATTCTGCTAACAATCATGGGGTCTCGACCGACGCGAGCAGCAATATTGCGGTACGATAAACCGCAATCCCGGTAGACTATAATCATTCCTCGATCAAAGTCAGACACGTGCTGATAGGCATTTCTTCTTCTTACACGAGGCATTACAACAACTTTCTTTGCCGAAAACAACGTTGAAACGGAAATTGAGTATGAGAAAACTGCTGTCAAATCTCTGGTTTTATACACATTGTATATGTCGCTACTGTCGCCTGCTTTGTATGAATGCGCTGAAAATCTAATCATTTGCATATCACAGCAAATTCTACCTGTCATGCAAATTTCACGTGTGTGGTGTGTCGCTTTCCTGGTGTAGTAATTTTCATGGCCAGTAGTGTATATGCACAATCGATTCCTTAATGAAAAAGTCAAAAAATATTTCAGCTACTTTCACTCTGATGCAAGAGAAAACTTATAAATTAGGAAATTCTAAATAAACTATTTTTTGAATCATTCTTTATATCAGAATAACATTTTATCCATTGAAAGAAGCAATTACCTCATGCTATTAATAATTTAATATTCTATATTCTGCATTTATGCAAAGCAAACAAGATAGTTCTTGCCGTTTTTAATGACTCAAAAGAACACAAGCTGCAGAAATTGTTGCCTATTTTTAGATCTCGAAGTTATCACCGGTGACTTCTAGTACCTTCTGCCAACGTGTCTCCTGTGTTGTAATCCCCTTGCAGTAAAATTCGGGAGTTTACGCAAAGAAGTTCTTAAGTGCTTGGCGCAATTCTGCTTCATTGGTGAAGGGTTTTTCACGAAGATGATTGTCCAGGGAATAGAAGAGGTAATTTGGTGCTGCAAAGTCAGGAGAGTTAGGAGGATGGCACAAAGCCGCGGTATGGTATTCCTGGCAACCCGCGTGACATGGGGCCTTTTACATAACGACCAAGAACAGTACACGTTTGAGGTTAACCAGTGCTGTCTAATTCTGTTGCAGTGCCTGTTGCATACATTCCAACTACCACTTGTACTGGTCCGCAGCGACTGTTTGGCTCGTTGGTAGCAGCGCGCAAGTAACCACTTCGCGACTAGTCCACCAGACACCGGCTTCATCACATCACAAATCTCCTGATCTGAACTAATGAAACAAATGCTTTGCCGTACATTATTCACAGCACTATCACCAAATGCTTAACATATTCGGTGACTTTATGCACAGTACCCGATAATCCCACTTTGAAGTCGTAAAGCAAACACCGAATGACCTCCTTCGACACGTCCATTTCTCTTCGCTACTGTACGAGTTACGATTGATGAATGTGCGTGGTGGACCTGTTTTTATAACGATTGATATTCCTCTTCTCGTCTGATTGATGTCTCAACCACGTCATACACTAATTTGCATATTTATTCTCATGTCACTCAATCACAAATTGACGGATGCGAGAATTCTCTTGTTTACTTTACAATGAATTGAAAAGACAGAACTTGGAATTTTTAATTTAAATTCTGCTCATGTGTTGATCAGTGGCATGTGTCATAAAAATATGATTTAAACTGTTAAATTTTAACTTCGAATCCCTTTGAGCACAAATGTCAAACATTAACTCAGTGGATTGTATTGATTATCATCATGAATAGAATTTTTAATCCTAAGGATTAATTTTCTATCTTTCGTTTGAGAAATATTAGCCCACATCAGGCATAATTTAAGCATTCAGATTTCAGTCGTTGAAATAAATTCCTTGAATCTTTTCACCTCATTGAAAGAATAAAAAATGATACTTCATAAAAATATCATTTTTTAAAAGCAAACAGGTTATATGAGTAACTCACCATGCTTTGTTTGTCGCTCAACGGTCATTTTTTGCACACGAAGGCTAATTAGACCGGGACCTAGGGCTTAAAGTGGATTCTGAACCACTACAAACATCCATGCCCAAGGTGGGATTCGAACCAACGAACTATTGAACCGAAGGCAAGAGCGCTAACCATTCGGCTATCAGCTCGGCTAACTCACTGAGCAGTTCCAGTGAAAAGAACACAGTGTGAAAGAATAAATTCCTTTAACTCTTAATACCTTTGCCTAATCTAATCACTAAATATTCATCTAACAAATGATAGTATATTAAAAATATTAAATGAATTTAAAATTCTAAATTAAAATATTTTACTCCAAACAATGATTTACAATTTACTCAACAGATCTTCATCATTTATTTAAAAAAATCTTATTTACATTAAAAAATGAAACATTCTTCAGAATTCTTTGTGTGTGTACTCTGAGTTAGGAAACTAATTAAAAAATTAAATGCTCTTATTTGATAGAAGTTAAAGAAGGATTTTTTTAAATAAATATTTCAAACGCATTTTTAATTAAATATTTTGAAATCAGCTTTACTCAACTTTACAAAATAAGTATATGATTTAATTATATTGATTATAATTCAACTGATTATGCTTTTAAAAAAATTTCTAATTTTATAAGTCAGTTTTTAAGCATCCAGAATTTTAAATGAATGATCTGATTGAACAAGTATTATGTCAAAAAAAATTGTAGACTATAACCATTAAAATTACTGCCCTGGAATTACTAAATGCTAAAAGCAAAATTTCATTCAGTACAATGCTATTAAAAATATAAAATTGGGACAAAAATAAAACCCTTGAAATGATACTGATTATAATTACATAATGAACACCTTGAAATAATCACTATCAACAATTTTTTTAATAATTAAATATACTGAAATGAAGTTAATGTAAAAAAATAATGTTCAGGAAAATAAAAATTAATGGAAAAATCCTATAATTATATTATTATAAGAAATGTATCTTATTTTAAGAAAAGCGCTAAGAGCAAAATATTTTAAATATATGAAATCTTTATAATTTCTTGTAAAATAATTTTCATAGCTTCAAAATATATTTTATAGGTGATTATGTATCGACCAATAAAAATCTGTTCAGTTAAAACTTTAAATTGCAAATATTATTTTTTTTTTACTTGCAGCTTCATTGTTCTGGATATAATTTACCTGTAGGTAAATTGTGAAAACACGTTGTTAAATAGGAATTTTAAAATTGCAAAACATGTGACTAGTGAAGTAATTCCAATAGCCTGTATTTTTAAAAAATTCCCAGTTACTTCGTTTATCTGCAAAAATGTTAATCTATGGTCTTTATTATTTACACAGTGGTTTTGTTTTCATAAATATATTTTTACTTATGAGCAAATAATAGAACTTTGATGTCAACATGAATTTGTCTTTCTGTATTAAATGTGCATCGAAAAATGATATTTGTAGCCAACACCTAAGCACAGATGGAGGTAAATAACAATGAACACTCTACACTAAATGAATGAGGGCTCTTCTAATATTTCAATGTTAGCTGGTTTCAGCTCTCCGTCTACAGTCACTTTAATAAGAAAATATAATAAGAAAAACAATATGGTTTATCTTACAGAAAAATAGCGTATCAAAAACTCTTAAGTGACAACAATCTAATCTATACTTCGCAGATTTTTCATTTAGCTTATATATACTTGTCAGTCCACTAAGTAGAGGAACTGAGAAACTTGATTGGTGGATATATTTTAAGTATTAACAGCACAGATGTTAAGGTAAATACGTATGTTCCCGTATCTGCCAAATGAAGCTATTAGAAGAGCCTCACATTTTCATCCGTAGTCAAATCGACCCTTAAGGGTCGAATTTGACTACGGTTGATGCCTCTTTTTTCAATGCCATATCATACCAAAGAACCTTACAAAAACGTTTGCAAGTATG
This sequence comes from Latrodectus hesperus, assembly GCA_037975125.1. Taxonomy (NCBI): domain Eukaryota; kingdom Metazoa; phylum Arthropoda; class Arachnida; order Araneae; family Theridiidae; genus Latrodectus; species Latrodectus hesperus. The sequence goes on from CM075853.1 coordinate 3,813,698, forward strand.
GCTTTTCTCTGAACTTCTACAGGAAAAAGAGCTAGGAACTAAATTGACAACATTTCGGGAACAATTTATTTTTTATCTTCAATAAATTGCTAGTTTCTTGGATGAAAGTACTAAAATTTATTCGTTTTTTGTTATTCCATTATGCCGTTTAAACTAGAAGCGAAATTTTTCTAACAGTTATTTATTTAAATTTAATTTTTTTCCACGATCTGCAATATATGCTGTTGCTGACAATTTAACACAAACCTCTTAACACATACTTCAAGATATGGCTGACCGATGGCTGAGTGGTTAGCACTCCTGAGCTGTGGGTCCTGGGTTCGAATCCCGGTTCGGGCATGGAAGTTACTTTCCTTCTCTCTTCTCTGTGTTTCTCTATCCTTTCTTCCGTGATGGTGTATGAATGTGGCCCACCCTATAAACGGGTTTGTGGTGGTATGACGCGGGTAAGGCTACTCGCCTCCGTGACTTGAATCACAGGTGCCCGCTGGGTAACGACGAATGAGTAGCAGTTTCTGGCCTTGTTGTGGCATAGGGTTCAACCCTCTTGTGCCCGCCGTTGAAAAAAAAAACTTCAAGATATTACCATATTATTTGAAGTCACAGTCAACAGTGAGCTTTATTCCAAAAACAGTATTTTTCATTCCAAACTACAACACAACAAAAAGAAATATTTCCTTTTATAATGTGTATACGTATTAAATAATTATTGCTCTTCTACTTATTAAATTGAAATAAAAATTACATTTTGTAGGAAAATTGGAATTGTTGCCACTTAATCATAACGAATGTTACAGTTGAAAAGTTTCAGCTACTTGCGTTGGTTCAGCTGCGCGCGTGCATAACCAACCCTAGCTGAAAACTACTAGTTGCGCCAGATTCCGAAGGTATGTGTTAAAGTCATCTGCTTGTGTATCTTTCAAACAGCGAATTTCGGAAAATTTTTAGTCACAAGCCATAAATATGGCTTACAATCTGTAATGATTGTACCTAAAAGAAATTAGAGGAGATATTTTCTAATATTTTATAAAGTCATTTGGCTAGTAAGTTATTTACGACAACTAAAAGAAAATTATTTAAAAATAGTGCTTTTTTTTCGTATATTTTGAAGATCTTTTGGGTAGTTTTACTTTTTAATTTTAAATTAACTAACGAAAAAATAAATATTAAATTTTTAAGTACTGTTATGAAAAACTGAGAAAAATCAGACTTAAAAAATTAATTTTTCAGATAATTAAACCTGTGTGTGTTTGCTTTCCTTGAAAAATTTATATTAACATTCATAATAATACAAAAATTTAAAAGTTTTATTTTTTATTTAAATATAATTGCAAATTAAAATATTCTAAAACTGCAATCAGTTAAAACAATTGGAAAAAAATCCCAGTTTTGTAGAAATAGATGAAAATTGGAGAAAAAAAAATATACGACAAAAATCAAACTGCCACTGATTTTCTAAACGGAAACACTATGGGAGGCTTAAAAAAGGTAAATATTTATTATAAATTGTGTTTGTGTGTGCGGGAATTCTAAAAGAATATCAGAGGGAAAATTCCATAGGGCCAATTATTTGAATAAATATCAGTGCTTTTCAAAAATAAAAAAAAGCTAACGATTGGAAAACAAATACAGTTGCATTGATTTCTATCTCTCTTCTTTCTTTAATGATGAGGGAGCGGTGGACTTGAGCCTTCTCGGACTCGAGCTCAATGATTCTAAGGTTTAATTAATGCATCCTTCGTCTATATCTGCAGTGCTTTAGAATCAATTTTAAATTGCATGTATCAGTGTTGAATAGCCTTCGAATGCAAAAAAGAATCATAGAGTTACAAATAACATTTGTCCATATGTAAAGTTAAATTTTGAATTTTATTATGTACTTGGTGTTCCCCAAGTAATTTTATCTGAGCAACCTACTTATGAATGGAGTCGCCCAACTTGTCAAGTGGTCAGCGTGCCTGCCTGCAGATAAGGAGGTCCTGGGTTCGAATCCCGGTTTGGGCATGGATGTACTTTCTCTCTCTATCTATCTTGTCTTTGTCCTTTCCTTGTATGAATGAGGTGTGAATGGTTGTCTACCCTATAAACAAGTAACTATGGCATGTGTGTAGAGCAAAGTCGTACTTTCACCTTCATGGTGATCTGATTAAAATGAAAGACGCTTCCAATTGACTTAAATCCGCATAGCCAAGGCATAGCGAACTTGGCTTGTCCAAGTGTCATTAGTAACAACAACTTATGAACGGATTATTTTTATATTTCTATATAAATATCTCATGTTTATGATTTATGTGATTTATGAAATTTAACAGAGCGATTGTAAAATATTTAATATTTTATTCGAGTTAATTTCTCATCTTTTTCCTGTCGATACTTTGACACAATATTAGTTTCGTTGAAATTTTTTTCTTAGGAAATTAATAAAATTTAAATAATTATACTTCCTGCATATTCCATACCATAGGGAATGTTTTAAATTATGAAACACCATTCACCTAATTATGTATTCTTCATATATCATTCATTGTATGCCATTCATTAATTCATGCAGCTATGTGAAATTTCAAAACTGTATGAAAATGAAAACAGAAAAAAAATATCTGACAGTACATTGTGAACTGTCTATCGGTTTGAGACTGCCGGAACGTCTATTGCGTAACTTCCTTAAGAGAGAAAATTTTACAATCGTATAAACGAATCGCAAAGTAGAAAAACCGGAAAATTCCCAAGTACTCACCTGGATGGATAAACATATAGAAAGGAAAAGTTCAGCTACTGTAGAACATCTACCGTTAATCAGTAATGGATGGGATAGAATCAAGGACTTTTTGCTCTGAAGAGAGGTATTCCACCACAAGTCCACGGTGAGCTTGAGCTTAAGTGAAAGAGCTTCTGACACCGTACAGATTACATCCAGGCTGACGAAGGGCATGGTGCAGAATTTAAATCAAGTTCCACGGAACGAAAGAACTTCGACACGTCTAGTGAAATGTCTTAAATGTCGTTTGCAATTTTGTAACAACTTAACGTGCATCGCGTCATTACCTTCTAGAGAGGTTTTTTATAAATACTGTAAGTCTTATTTACGGATAAACCGGAAAACTCCCAAGCTCACCCTTGACTTTACTGCATGCAAAAAACAGAATCGCCATATCGATTTCCCGTTAATCAATAGTTACTGAGATTGAACTTAGAACCCTTCACTCGAAAGAGCTATACCATACCAATAGGCCATGGTGAGCTCAAATTAAGGAACTTTTGACACTGCGTTGTGGGCTACCTTGCAACCCCAGAGTATTTTACCGCCCACCGAGCAGCTGATGTTTCATTAATAGGGAAACGTGTTCACTTATCAGAAGGGAAGTAACGTAAAAAACTTCCAAGTAGCCATCCCAATAGACGTGCATGGGGATTATAGAAGCGCTAGATCGTGTTCCGTTTTTGAAGAGTGGTTGGATTGAACCAGGGACTAGCATCTAGAGGCCATTGTAAGGCTATAGCAACAGCAACTTGTCCTGAAATAAAAAGATAAACAAACAATGCATGCATGTGTTTTTTGTAAATATTACTGGCTTTGAATACATTACGATTTTGCTGTGTACTAAGATATGAAATATTGTGCTTCCTACTTAAATATAAAAATATATAACGTTTTATATCTCTTATCATATGTAAATAAATATTAATCTTTCCTAAGGAAGATTTAAATCGAACCAATCTGAAGACGCATGCTAAATCATAAGGCATTTAGCATCCATTGTTCAACAATGGTTGAGATCGAACTGGGAACTTAAATCTCCAAAGAGATTGGACCTGTAGACCATCGTGAGCCCAAAAATGAAGGAACTTGAAAGTACCTGAGATTTAAATAAGCTTCATTCGAAACAATAGAATTTTAAAATTTGAGCATTTTCAGAATAATTTCTTGTTTCCAAGCTAAAGCTGTTTAATTAGAAAACATTTCTTAAAAGCTCTTTTTAATACCAATGACGTATGTTACCTATCGAGAGGAATTTTTATAGGCATCGAGTCGTATATATTTATGTTGCAATCAAGGAAATGCGAAAACCTCCCACACAACAATTCGAAAGAAATGCATACTGAAGACATAACTGCACATTTATTTATCGCTCTACAAGCAGCTGCGGGGACTGAACACGGGACATTTCGAACGGAAGAGCACTGCCTTACTACTAAGCCATGGTGAGAATATTTTCGTCCAACTTTGAAAAATTTTATTCCTTGTAAGTAAGAAAATTTTAATTTAAAACGTCATTATCACGGAGAAAAGCCGATTTGTCATCAAAGTGTAATCGATTTGGACTCTTCGTAACTCATTCAACCCTTCCTTGGATTATGATATTTATAGTGGCTCAGCATATGAATCCAATTAGCCTTTCTGTACAAAAACTGAAACAACAGACAAACGCGCAGACATTTTTCGGTAAATCTAACTTTTTCAGTGTCACACCTAACACGCATTTTATGAGAATATTTAAGCGTTTATAAAACTTATTTAATGTGTGTGTTAATTTAAAAAGGTGAGAAAATATTACCATGATGTGTAAAAATCCACCTTAAAAAAGAATGGGAAAATATTCCTTGACTAAGATCATCATTCAGTAAGGAAAGTGGAAGCGGACGCTTCATCAGACTTTACAACATACAATTTTCTTTGATTCACGTCTCAATCATGATGCTAATGGAATGCATGATTTGCTTATCTCTTAAAGAATAGAATGAATTTGTAAATTATAAATAAATTTACATCTTTTTTTAAGAATGCATATTTTATTCTTGAACACCCCACGAAGTGAGTAGTTTAAGTTTGTTGTGACCTGCATTTCAGTGACCATCGCGTAAAATGTTTTCATGAAGAACTTTTCATGAACAGCATGTCACAAGTGAGAAAAACTGCCACAGGCACACCTCCCAAACAAACAAGTATACAGATGTGCGTCATTCTTCAATAATGCTGTGATCGAACCCGGGATCTGCCCCATGGAAGAGCGATTTTCAGCTATTAGGAGAACCTATCATTTTGATTATTACCTAAAATTTCTTAAATTAAGTGAAGGTCAAATTTTTTCCATTCACCCCACTGTCTTTATAATTTTTACTTCATTTATCCACCGAATTGTCATCCGGAGTTGAACTGAGATAGACTATACTGACTGGAAGGAAATTTATATCACAGGAAGTACATTCCAAGATAACTTAAAGTAAAAACCATGTTTCATTTTAAAAGTTTGACTATCGCATTTGTATTTGATTTAAAGCATGAATGACGCTGATTTTAACTCCCTATAAATTATTTATTTTATCGTGTAATATATTAACTTACGGAAAATGTCACATTCTCCGTTCAAAAACTCTTTTCAAATTAAAAAAAAAGCCCTTTTCCGTCTTTTACAATTCTCCTGTATGAGTTATCAGGGAAAAGAAAAATATGTATGGCATTGAATCCCCTCTCCTCTCCACATTCTCACGGTATAATTTATTTTTAAATAATGTTATTTATTATTTTTGAAAATGTATTGTTTTCAACGTTAGCAGCAAACGTCTTTTAGCCTTTCACAATTTGTCACCAGACCAATGGATTTAATTGGGACGTGGATAGAAAAAATTCCTAACTTTAATATTTTAATAGATTCGTTATTCAAATAAAATTTTCAAGCATCCATATCTCATTCGATTTGTTTTTAAATTATGAATGCGTAATTTAATTATTTGAATAAAATCAATATTAAATATAAAGTTAAATAAATAAAAGTCGTTAAAAACAAATAGTTTGTCACACAACGGTTATATTTTGCGTACAAGTGCTATAAATAACTCTTTTCCTAAAACTAATAAGCACCGGGCAATACGACTCGTTAATATTCACTAAATGTTTGATGCTTCCTTTAAACGTACAATGAGAAAAATTTGAAAAAAGTATCAAAATAAAGTAATTATATTTTATTTTTCGCACAATATTTTATTATCACCTTAAGAATTTATATTTTATTCTATTAGTGTTTTAAATTAAATGATTCTTTCCTGCTTATTAAATTCGTGTTGCATTCATGAATGAGCGAATAAATTGAGTTGAATACTTCATTGAAGAAGATTTAAAAGAAGAAAAGGGTAGATTTAGGAAAAAAAACTTTAAAAAATAATAACTACATATTTTATGAGAAGAACAATATCAAATTCTTTTAAACGAATGGAGTGGTTTTTAATAGGCACTTTTTTGAAAAGACAGAAAAGGCAGTTGAACACAATATATATTTCACACAATGAATAATTTCAAAATTAATAACTTACTGATAATACTACTTTATCATGAAAAACTTATTAAAAATATATTTAGCATGCAAAAAAATTGAAAGAAAAGCACAAAAATAAAATTTTATCGCTTTATTTCTCAAACAGAGCACCAAGATTCAATAGATTAAGCATTTTTTCTACACATGCTGTTTGTAAAAATAAAAGTGTCCTAACTTGTGTTACTTAAATATGGCTTTTGTTCAATATACGTTGCTGAGCATATTTTACCTCGAAAATTCATCGCTTATGCCGTCCAACTTGAATAGTGATCAGGGTGCCTGACTGCGGATAGGGAGGTCCTTGGTTCGAATTCCGGTTCGTCCACGGATATACTTTCTCTCTATATATATCTGTCCTTTCTCAGTAATTTCCTTGTATGAATGGGTTGTGTGTGAATGGTTGTCAACCCTATAAACGGGTATCTATGGCATTTGTGTATAGAGGAAGTCGGACTCCAACAATAACAAATTACAGTTTTGTCGGAAAATTGGAGCAGCGCACCCTATAATGCCAGCCAAGCTGCTAATGCTAGTGAGCACAAAACAACAATTCATTTGTGTTTTAAAAGACGTTATTTAAAACAAAGTTTACGCTTTTAATGAAACATTTAAATGTATACAATTTGCTTTAAAATAATTTTGAATGAATGAATGAATGATTCTCTTATTAGTAGCAAACTTATCTTAAATTAGCTACTGTAAATAATTGATTTCTGTAAGATTAAAGTTAAAAATAAAAATATATCAGAATCAGAAAGATCAGAAAAAAGAAAAATATCAGAAAAAATATTAGATTTTAAAATAAAATATTTCCATGTTCTTTAAAAACCATTTTAGTCGCAAAATTAATTTACTCTTGCAGTTAGTGTTCTACGCATAAAATGAACATTAGTAAAACAAAAAGTTTTCAATTATTAACAAAAGAAGTTTAGAAGAACCATCAATTTTATTCAAAAGAATGTAATTGATGAAAACAATATTTAACAAGTATTGTTTGTGATTAACTAAATCTTGTATAAAAAGCGTATATAAAAAATATTTTTTATGAATAAATTTACAGTATTTTTAATAAGAATTCTTTAAAATCATTATATACAAAATTTAAAAATAATTTATAAATAACTTGATTTGTTTCTTTCTATTTCTGAAATTTTTTATTAGTTGAACTAAATTTCTGTCTAGTTATTTTATGGATACTTTTTTAATTTATCATTTTATTAATTATCATTACTTTTTTTAAATAATGAAACATAATGCAAAATTTATTTAAATATTCTGACAATATTATATATTAAAGTTAATGATCTCTTAAATTTTTATTCAGAAATTTTAATTTTAATTAAATATCACAAATCACAGAAGCAAATTAATATGAAAAAATTAAGTTATAAGATGAATCACAAATTAAAATTTTAATATAATTTAAGACACACTTTCCGCAACAGTATCAAAGCAATAACTCTTGTATTAAGTAGCCAAATGAGCAACTTTGCTATGAAAATTACTCAAGCATTTCATGTATACGACAATCTCAACCAATTATTTTAGTAACATTCTTTCAAAGTCACACAAGATATAAATGTGCTTGTTATGACTACACTCATAATTAAAATAAATCGCAGGTGCATAATATAATTTGTTCTTTGTAAGCAGAAGGTTTTCAATTTTATTATATGAAAACATGGCTTAAATGAAAAAATTCTACGATATTTTATTTTCCTTAAATGATGTAATAAATTATTTATTTCTTTTACAATTTGCTATATGCACTTTTAAATTAAAAAATTTTTGTGCGAAAATATTTTTGATTCCATTTTTTTTATAAAGAGTTCCATTGAATTGTTTCCTAAAAAACTATATTTTGACACTGAGTGACACTTATTTTATTTTCCTATTTTTTACGGCCTCAATTTAATTATGCTAAGTGATTAACTTAATAATAATCACTTTACTTTATTCAGCTAATTGTTGTGAAGTTTTTTGTTATAATCCCGCTCTTATCAATGATACTTCAACAGCAAGTCTCAGTCAAAAATAACTTTGCAGGCAAAATATGAAAATCGAGTTCCACATCAATTATATGGTTCAGAAAACTTTTTGTAATTCAGTTAAAAACTCGTTGAAAAAACCCCACATAAGAAGACTACATGGTGCGAAACAAGCACAATTTTCGACCTGTAATAGGAAACTATATACCAGATATATAGGGTTCTTTCTTTCATAAATCATATCTCTTTTTTTTAAACAAAAGTTCAGTTCACAAGTAAGAAAGAGAGAGAATTATTTTTTTCGATTTTTATGCAAAAAAAAACTGATTAACTTTTCCTGCCAACCTAAGACAGAAGTGAATGTGATTGTTTTGTCTGCTAATTAAGTTGTTCTTCTCTGGTTTTCCATTTAAATAGTCTTTTTGTTGTTAAAATTATGAATTTAATATTTATGTTTAGATTTTTTTATTTTAGCTAACAAACTCTGATACAAACATCAAACGTTCTAAAATATTTATTTCAAAGTTTTTTTAAGAATTAACTTTTCGTTCCAGTTCTCGTTATATATACACTTAGCAACAAGATGGAACAATCTGATGTGAATTTAGAAAATTTTCAACAATTTTTCTTGATTGACAGGGTTTCACACCATTACCGAAATAAATACAAAAGAAAATTCCTGTATTACTCTGAAGAAACCATGATTGTATTAAATTCTAAAACTTCAATCGTAAATTTTTCCACGTGATAATTAAATCTAGAATATACACGTCCCTAATTTACCCTATCCGCATAATATTTTCAAAATTGTAATTATGCTACATACTAATCGTAATTGTGAAAACTACAAATTTTGAGAAGGAATTTGGAGTTCGTATTAGAATACAAAGTTAACACCTCATGGAAAAAAGTGCTACTGCAGTTTTAATTTTATTTTCAAGATTTTTTTTTCATTTACCGGATAGTTAAGGCCATACCTCTTTAATTCCAATGTATACTATTTTTTACATTAATTAAATTCAAAAGAATATTTTGTACAAACGCATGCCCACATACATAAAAAAATTAATGGAACATAAGGTTGCTGCAAAGTTTAGATTCAAAATTAGGCAGATCAGATTGGATGAAATTATTGCAAGTAACCTTGTAGTCGCATATTTGATTTCTCTTTTTCAGTGATTAAATTCGTTATACTTAAAAGCGAATGCACAAACTTAATTATTTAGAGATCTCGAAAAAAAAGTGAATCTGTATAAGTAACTTCTTATTTAATTTACTATAATTCTGCCATTTTGTCATATTACCACAGAAATTCCTTCCAAATAAGAAGTTATATAATGTGCAGGTAAAACTCATAATAAAATAATACAATACAGATAACAAAATAATGAAGTCCCCACTTTTAGATACATAGATTATTTTAAAGAATCAGGCAATACCTTTAAGTTAGAGAGGGAAAAAAAGAGTGTGTGTGTTACAGATATAAGAATAAATGTACTTATTAACCGCAATTTAATAATCTGAAAACTGACTATACTGCTTACATTTCCCTTACTTTTGATGAAGCAAATAGATCAATTACTACTTCAGTGTCGATCACTTCTAATTTTCCTCGTTCTACGCTTAAAATTGCTAAGTCACATAGATGATCTTATCCTATGGTTGAACTTTGTAATGTCTCATAGTCAGCACTTGAGATTTGAAGAGCCTCTGATGGGGAGGGTGAATAGTCAGACGGTTGGTGCCAGGAGACGTCTGACGAAGCTTTTTTTTTTCTTTGTAAAATTGATACTTACTCTTTGTACGCTACGCAGGCGTGAGAGAGTTGTTAGCGAACCCAGATATGACTCCTTTGTAATTTTGTTTCTTTGTTAATTAAATATGTTTTGTTTTCAAAATTTGGAGTCATTAGTTTTTTTCATAACAACTTAAATATGCCAAAAATAATTTAATGCATTGAACGAATGCTCACAACAAGCAATTCTTATTGAAACAGAAAGGGTAATTTGAAGTACTATTCTCATATTTGGAGAAACATAGTTTAAGATGTTTAATTTCTATAAAACAAATTATATACTTATATATATATATATATATATATATATATATATATATATATATATATATATATATATATATATATATATATATATATATATATATATATATATATATATTATAATAAAATCAGAAATATTTTTCAGCGAAGTAATATAAACTTATAGTATTTTTAGTTTTTCAAAAGCGATACACTGTATATTATTTTCTCAATAACAAATGTTTTTTATACGCGGTTTGATATTAAGAGAGAATCTATAATCTTTCTGATGATATTAACATATTTAAATGATTTTTAAGAAGTGTAATTGACATAAAAATTGATATTAAGTGATCATCTTTTTCAGATTCCTTCTTTTCTTGGAAAGGAAGGGATCCAAGTCAAGTTAATTTCATCAGCAAGAGAAAAAATTTAAAGTCGAAATCATTAGAATTTTTTAAGCAACATTAATTTTTCTTTCAAATGGAGGTTTCTAAAATTTTAACTCATTATAATCCAGATTTAGATTGCTGAAGCTTATATGTGTATTAAACTGCTTTCCAAAAAGTGGACAGGATGAAAAAAATCAGTTTTCTAGGCAAATAATTTTGATTTGCTAATAGCGAACGCCTATAATGTTATTTGTATTTTAAAAATATAAAGAAACTTAAGAACAGTTCAAGAGAAAAAAATTTCCCTTCAGAATATTTCCTCACTTTAAGTTGTCAATCTCATAAAGTAAAGATCTCAACTGAGAAAATGATTTCTTTGTAAACACAAAAATATTTTCTAGGTTTTAAAAATGTTGAAAAATGATGTGCAATTCAACCAATGAAGATTTTTTGGTGACTCTTTTTGAATGCCTCTAAATTCGAATGTTCATTCTTGTTTATCTATCAACATTTTACATGTTATATCATTATCTGATGACGTAGATATTGTTGCACGAACGCCCGAGGCCCTAAAAGAGGCTTTTACGTCACTAGAAGCTGCAGCTAGTAAAATGCATCTTGCAATCAACCAAGACAAAACAAAATACATGACCACCAAAAAACATAGCACTCTTTATCTAGAGGTAGAAAACTACATCTTTGCAACTGTTCACAACTTTAAATATTTGGGATCTGAATTGAATGCATCCAATGACATCGCACCTGAGATCCGCAGCAGGGTCACAGCTGCTAACCGCTGCTTTTTCGGCTTTAAAAAGTACCTAAAATCGTCTTTCGTCTTTCAAAAAACAAAAATTTTGATATACAAATGCTTGATTCGGCCTATTCTTACTTACTCATCTGAAACGTGGACATTGACTGAGAAGGACAAAGAAACTATCTCCATTTTCGAAAGAAAAACTTTAAGAAGCATATTTGGTGGAATAAAATGTGAGAATACATGGCGAAGAAGAACTAATTCTGAGCTCTATAAAACTATATAAAGAAACAGATTTTGTTAAATTTATCTCAATACAGAGATTAAAATGGGCAGGACATATGAGCCGGATGAACGACAATCGGGTGACGAAAAAAATTTTCTTGGCTCGCTCCATTGGCACCAGAAGAAGAGGACGACCGAAACTCCGATGGCGTGACTGCCTTGAAAACGACCTAAAAACACTAAGAGTAACAAACTAGATGACCTTATCCAAAAATAGCGGGTCCTGGTATGCACTTCTGAGGAAGGCAAAGGCCCACCCTGGGCTGTCAGGCCAATGAAGAAGAATATTATTATCTGAGTATTTTTCTTAAAATTCACACAAAATAAATAGATTTTAAAAATTACTTTAACATTAATATTTACAACTAATTTTACATATACCTATATATACCCTTTAAAAACATTATCTAAAAGCGAAAAAGCAGTTTGTTAAAACTGTTAAGCCAAAAAACAGTTTGTTATCTGTTATTTAAATGAATGCTTATACTTCATCTGATGTACATCTTTTAATTTTTTATGTATATCTTTTAACATTATAAATGTAATATTTAACATTATAAATGTAATATACAATTATAAATGTAATATATATTTTTTAGTTTTAACATTTAATTGAAATTATTGAAGACATTACACTCATCGGGATTTTTTTAAATTTTTTTTCTTTAGTAAGAAACATTTTACGTTATTATAATTTTGATGTGAATATTTAAATTCAAAAGCATACTTTTGACAAAATTATAATAATGTAAAATGTTTCTTGCTAAGGATAAATAATCTCAGCACACAGACTAACGCTCACCTATTTATCTGTATGATATTATTAATAATTTGACTTATTTTTAAAGACTAAAACAAACACTATTCGAAATATAATTATTAGTAAGTTAAACAGTGAGTTAATATTAGATTTCTCCAACCATAAGATACTTAAGTCAAAAAAACTAGATAAATTTCACATCGTAGATATTTATTAGAGGAAAAAGGTTGCCATATTTTTAATAAAAATAATCAAAAGAAACAAATAATTCAAATACTTATTAGAAACCAGCTACTTAAGTATTATAGCATCAAGTATGTGTAAATTAAAAAAAAAATTGAGCGCTTTCACAAATAAATCTATGAAACATTTTTTATTTTTCCGAAAATGCAAATTAGCCATATTTTTGAAGAAATAATTTAAAAATCTCTATGTAATGTATAAAAAATAATTACATATCATTACTTGAAGGCTAAATTTAGAAAATGTTCTTTTCTTCAAAGTTGAGAAATGAGAAGACTTATTGGTATTTATCATCGTAGATATTAGATTTACAAAAACTAAAGTGTAATTTCCAATTTAGAAAAACGGAGTTAAAAATTAGAATTATTTAAATGTCTTATATTATTGTATAAATTATAATTTCTAACTATCATACGTTACATTACTTATACTTTGTGTTTGTTAGTTCTCTTTGCTGTACAAAAATGTTTAGTTTACTCAAATAATTTAAATATTTCTGGTAAAGCGATGATTCAACGAGTTACATAAAATCTCATATTTAATATTAGTCAAATGAAACTAATTTGTCAAATATTTTTATTCAAATTGCATTGATTGAAATGTATTGATTCAAATTACATTGATTGAAATTAATGCTTAGTATTTTGTTAATAATGTAATTATAAATTCCTGTATTATTTAAAAACTTAAAAAACCGAGTAAAATATTTCAAATATCTACAATCGAGCTTTTCTCGATTGTACTAATAACTTTTTAAAGAAAGCTATGTATTGAAAAAGAATTAAGAAGAATAAAGAATCATCATTTCATATGAAAACACGAGATAAAATTCAATTGTTGAGCCAATAAAACGGTATGTTTTTATGTTTGAATCAATTTCACGTTTGGATTAACATACGATATTTCCGCCACCAAGAACGTTATTAACAAATGTTTTATGTGTGTTGTGTGTGTGGCTTATTATTATATCCATATACAATTTCATCATCCTGATTTTTTTGTACTATAAAAGAATGATAATAATACAAATTCAACAGCAAATTTATATAAAGTACAATTGGCATCTTATCCTTTACTCAGAAGACTTTACATGGATTGCCATCTTTAGGGCAAGCTGAATTTGAATAACCAGAGAATGCACTGAAACTCTGATATAACATCTACATTTTGCCTTATTTATAGTATCATTAGTATTTTTTCATTGAAATAACAATTAACTATATGTGTGTTTGCACGTGGAATAACTGTTTTATTATCTCTGCTGTGATTTCTTAGCTTAAATTATATTATATTATATTATTATTTTCATGGTCATAGTGTTTTTTAAAGTAAAGTAAATCTAAATTTCTCAAAATACTTGATGATGTTGTTTTTAAAAGTAAGAATACACCATCTCTTTACAAACGTATTGGTTTCACAAATTTTGGACGAAATTATTATTTTTCCATAAATCATTTCTGATTCATAATTTCACCTGCTACTTCTTTATTTCTTCGCTGGCCTTTTTGATTCAATACTGCAAAGATCACCATTACTGTATTCGTTATTACATTAAAGGATTTTATTGCTATTGTTTAATATCCCCCCTTTAAGTCCTGTTAGTGGTCTCATCGATGCAAGGAGGTCATCAATTCGTGGGAAGAGTGGATTAAGTACGTCAGTAGTTTTTCACTACTAGATGATCCACCCTAGGGGTGAAGGCCACTCCATTTTTCGCAGCTAACGTTATCGGGGAACAGTTATAAGTCTTCCACTCTCGGGGTGCACCAGGATTGGCCAACAGAATACGTACTCTCTCTTAGGTATAGTCTCTCTTAGGATGTGTGGCCGCATATTGGTGATATGGTGGGGATCTCAATCCTTCGTCTGCAAGTGTAACATTCACGCTCCCATTGCATGCATTTGCGATGGATCCCCTCTCATGTCGATATCCGTGGAAATGAGAGGGAGTCAGTTCACGATTGATATTCTTATGATGATCTTGGTGATTCAATTGCTTTCAGTGGTTCTAGATATGATCAGACTACATATTCTAAGTTTGCTAGTGGCCATCTTTGTCCTTAAATTTGATGGCAAACGTAAGTTCTGTCCTACCTGTTGTAAATTCATTGCGATCATGCTAGTCCCAAACATCTTTTGTGTCTAGGATTTAGTAGGAAGGGTATATTTGTGAATCCCCAAATGATACTTGATTTTGTGAGGATTGAGGGGCTCAAGGATCTGGTGTAGCTATTTTACATCATATTGATGAGCAATGCTACACCAGATGGGATCATAAACAAAACATTGTTTAATCTGATATAAATTCCACTTCCTGGAACCAGGGGGTACACGTACCTTCCTGGGGCTTGAGCAGCCACCAGGCGCGTCGGCAGGTGGTGGATCGCCGAATGTCCTGTAGGAATGACAGGATAGCCTTGAATATAGAATCAGAGGCCGTGAACCAGCTCCCGTAAACCCTGGTGTTATGCGATCCGTGCCTAGGGCTAATTGGCACCGTGGTATTGGTGTCTTAACGGAGCCTCTAGTTGCCTGGCATACTTTTAGAGTAATTTGCCTTGTCCAGTAACTCAGGCAATGCTGGGTGGACTTATATTACCTGAGCTTATTAATTGTTATCTTGTGGCTGAAAAGACACAAGAAATAACAAACCTTTCTGCATTTTCAGGTGATGCCTCTGTAGTAGACCTTGCTGAAAAAGACAAGGGAACTCAGAGGCAATCTTGTAAAGGGGCAGTAATGAATCCTTCACTTGAGGTAGAAATGACCTCCAAACCATCTTCTTCTGGTGAAAGTCAGGAAGCTATCCCTAGCATGACTGACTTTCTGACCAGATGGGACTGTTTCGGCAAGACCCTATCTGCTGGAAATGTCATACGCAAGAGGAAACGGCAGAGCATATCATTTATGAATGTGAGGCTCTTGCCCACCCTAGATTAACTTCTTTAGGCATCATCCATACTAGAGAGTTACACCTAGACTCCATTAAAGGGTTATCGGACTTTATTAATAAAGTGTGTGACTTGAGCAACTGGAACTAGGAAACATTGGGTTTGGAGTTAATGGTACAAAATGCTGATAAAAGCAGAGGTGCCCAATGATATACAAACCCAATTCTGAAGAAGAAGAAGAATTCCACTTATATAAATACTGAACTCTACCAATATCAATTTCTTTAATTTAATTTATTTGACTTTGAGCAATGTTAACAAATCTTTCGGATCTGGAACACATCTCCAAAACAATAACATTATTTTCAGTTTCAAAAGTATGGTTTCAGTTAATAATTTTCTTGTTCTACGTGCGTCTATTACAGACAAAGATCAACTGAATCAGGATCCAATCAAACCTAGTGTGTGCCAAGTTTAAATTGGGTTCAAGAGCGCTACTAACATGTACTCTGGGAAGAAATGAAATCGCGAGCTGTTGAATTAAAAATCAGAATATTAAACATTCGAGTGCCAGATGGGAATAGTGATTTCTGGAATAAATTTTCATATAATTTTAGCAGAAAAACAGGTAGAAATCTGTGCATTGATATTATGGACAGAGAAACCTCGCCAATTTCCTGAACATTTTATAACACTTTCTAGCGTTCTATAAATTCTGTTGACTCTAAGTTAGGGCTGCAAACATTTACAGCAGAATAACTTCTCACAAAAGCAACTAAGCTGCCGAGCATCCATATTTTCAAATAAATTTTTATCTGCAGTGTGTTAAGCAATAAACACCAATAATTTACATTTGTATATTGTACAGAATAACATTTTCCCAAATGCGTTTATTCACATGAAATACCTGCACTGTCTGACCGCAAAAAAATCTGCACAATGCTTCATAATGAAAATTTTATACATTGTAAACAGGGAATAAAAAGTGTTCATAGAATCTATTTAAATTCTAAAAATGAGTTAATAACTATTGGTTAAATTTTTATGACTTACTGAATCTGGCGAGATTTCCAACTGTTTTCCAAAGCGCTGTCCTTCTAAAATCGCAATCTCTCCCATTTTCCTACTTTAAATATCATAATCTGGTGCAATTTTTGATTTTGAATAATTTCCCTTTACTTTATTAACACAGAAACATTTCATGACTAAATGCTGTAAATTTGATGTATATTTTATAAAAAGTAAAATAAAATAATATAAATAAATGTCAATACTGATATTCGTACTCCATAAATGGTATATTTATTGTTTAATTATTTTCGTTTAATTAACCGAGCACCAACTTTAAAAATACTCTATAGATAGTAATGCAAAATAAATATTTACAAAATTATGAAACTGAATTATAATAACGTAAATAACATCAATATCTGGCCTTCGTCTTAAAAAATAGTATAGCATCCGGCATGGAAGAAGAAAAGCATAATGCTTAATATATAATGAACAATATAATTTACAACTTATTTTATTTTAATTAATCGGTCAGCGGTAAACAAAGTATTCTAGTTTAAATTAAAGAACACAGTACAATTAAACACGAAATCTCTATATAAACCTCAAACACTTCAATACTATATTTAATTAGTTACAAAATTTAATATATAAATTTTCAAGCTTCAATCAAATAGCACATTGCACAAAGTAATCTAATTGTTACGGTTTTGAGCATCGTCAACACTGGTTGAACGATAAAAACCTTTGATAGAGAACCATTTTGTACAAACTTAGATCCCAAATACAGATAAATCTATTGAAAAAGAGCATCTGAAATATCCACCAATAAGAATCTTAAATCAATGTTTTGTACCTTTGTTTAAGCATCGATAGCTGATGCAAGGACTTGCTTCTTTTCCAGGAGCTTCTACCAAGATAAAAGGAGATGTAAAATCGGATTCTCCTGGCTCTATAACTTTAGCTTCACTATCTTTTTCTAATTCGGCTTTCAAAATTTCCGACTGTCTCTGAAATTCTATAAGGTTTAGCACAAATAAGTCTATCAGAATGTAGTTCAATGTCATATTCAGTCAGATCTGTACAACCAAGCTCATTTGGAAATAATATTCATTAAAACTTTTTTTTGTTTTTATTCTGAGTAAAACAAACTTATTTGCTTTGTTAATATTATTAATATCACCTTTTTTAGTATATAACTTGACTTAGACAACCTGATAGCATTAGGACTCATAAAGGGCACTGTGAATCTTGGTGTAATCACAAAATAAAATAAGGTGTATTTCACATGAGCTTATTCTTCCGTAATCTTCCTGAGTTAACAGATCCAAAAATTACCCTGTATATAACATTAACACAAATAATTTGGTTAATAGCTTTAAACTAAAATACTAAAATACAAAATTTTATTTTCTCATATGCATAAAAAATGGAACTGACCACTCAAATATTCCAGAAATTTTTAATGAAAAAATTAAGATATTTTCGTTATTTACACATTTACAAGATTTGTAGTATAAAACAATAGTATCACAAACTTCGAGCACAGTATGAAACTTAAAAAGGAAAGGATTAAAAGAGTAAAAAGTGATAATCTAACTGATTAAAGCGAAAGTATGGTTAAAAGATCACATTTTTTAAAAGGAATTAAACTATGCAAAATTATTATTAATAAGGATATATAAGAGTAAGAGTTTCGTTTATGGTGAGCTCCTGCAGCTCTTCCCCGTTTTTCATCAACAACCTCTTCTCTTTTCCAAATCTGATTCCTCCATCTGGAGTATTTTTTTATTTTTCCCTAGACATGACACAATAATTATAAAATGCAAAGTTTATTTCTCGGAATAAAATTGATACTATGATAAAACTACGACTGAAATTTTCTGAAAAATTTTGTTTATCTTTAAAATGATTTAGCCCCCGGGGCATGATAGCCCCTCTTCCTCTACGCCTATGGGTCACTACGCCTCTGATGATTTTTAATTTAAAACCAGGCAAAATTTCGAGGGGACAAACAAAAACCATGTGATAATATATGACAATGTTATATAAATTTTCCTGTTTCGAATATTCCGCATAATAAATTTATTTCGTTTCAGCGAAAACTCTATTTTGAAACGACACTGTGTATACAACGAGGATACATTGTGTAAAGAGTACAGATTGCGATGCCATTTTATTTTCGTTCATTTCTAAAATTTTAATTCTCAAAATCAATCCCTCTCGAGTGGTTTTTAAACTTAATAACCATAGGTACTATGACAACGAACTTAGAGTTCTTAGTATTTTAAAAAATATTCATCAATTTTGTAAGGAAGACCATATTTTATGTTAGGAATTTTTCGTAACCTGTCTTTAACTACAAAATTTTATACTATTTTTAGTATCAATAATAAATATTGGTATACGAGTTTTGCCGCCCGATGGCAGAGTGGTTAGCGTCCCGAGCTTCGAAAGAGTAGGTTTCGGGTTCAAATCCTGGTTTAGGCATAGATGTTCCTTTCTCTCTCCTTATGTGTTTTTCTGTTTTCCTTTTCGGTGAGAAAAATGGCACACCCACTTTGTGCGCCACAGCGCAAGTTGCCATCATCGTCGCCCCTTGTAGTGCTAATTCTAAGATCAGCCTGCCACATTGAAAAAAAAAGTATACGAAATTTAAAAGGAAAACTAAAGTGTTAGAGAGATTTAGTTTTCATATATATATATATATATATATATATATATATATATATATATATATATATATATATATATATATATATATATATATATATATATATATATATATATATATATATATACATATATATATATATATATATATATATATATATACATATATATATATATATATATATATATATATATATATATATATATATATATATATATATATATATATAGGGAGCTTTACCCTCCCTTTCACATTTTGCCTCACTGTATATGATGCCATCACTTTCGCCCCTGAATATCAGCGAGTCTGACTGCGGATAGGTAGGTCCTGGGTTCGAATCCCGGTTCGGGCATGGATGTACTTTCTCTCTCTATCTATCCTGTTTTTGTCCTTTCCTTGTATGAATGGGTTGTGAATGGTTGCCTACCCTATACCGGTACCTATGGCATGTGTGTACTGAAGAAGTCGGACTCCACACCAAAATATGGTTCAGTTGGAAAAGTGGAGCAGCGCACCCCATATTGCCAGCCTAGCTGGCACACGAGAACAACAACAATCGCTGAATATAGATATATCCTAAAGGCAACCGGACATTCTAAAAAAATATTTTTATTATAGTAACGTTGTTTCGTTTGTTATACATTTTTATGCAGAAATTTAAAAAGTCAGCAATGAACCACTAAATATTTCAAAATGGTATCCTTTAAGGTAATAAATTTTAGGTTATGCAGTTACCTATTTTCAATAAACTAATAAATATTAACGTAACTGCATAATTTAAGATTTATTTTTACAATTTATTCAGTCAAGAATGTTTTTATAACTTAAGTTTATTATCATATATCAGCATTTTTAAAACCAAATTTTCATTATATCGGATGGTAATAACTGAAATATACTATTAAACTTCATTATTTTGTAGATGTCTTGTCCCAGCTAGGCTTGCAATATGGGGTGCACTGTTCCACTTTCCCAACTGAACCATATTTTGGTGTGTGGAGTCCGACTTCTTCAGTATACACATTGCATAGGAACCCGTTTATAAGGTAGGCAATCATTCACAACCCATTCATACAAAGAAAGGATAGACAGAGAGAGAAAGAGAGAGTACATCCATGCCTTAACTGGGATTCGAACCCAGGACCACCCTATTCGGTGTTAGGGACTCTGACTACTAGACAGGATGGGCGATTTTCATGATTTTAAAATTTTAGAATAATTAACACAAAATATCTTTTAATATACAGAAAATGTAATAAAAAGAACCCAACTTGAATATAGAGGAAAAGAACCTGGACGCAGATATGCACCAAGAAACACAGGAAAAAATTACTTAAATAAGTTTCATTTATTAAATAATTTTCTTGTGATATCAATTATATTCACCCGACATTTTTAGTTATTTGATATTAATTTTTTTAAAAAGTAAAATGTAAATTTTCACTTTCTTGTCATAAAAAATCGGAATTATTGTTTTCGGGCAAAATATATCTTATATGTAGCTCATAAGAAATTTTCAGTATTTTAGTGAAAAAGTTCTTTATAATATTACTAGAAAAATAGTCTTATAAAAATTCATGTATATATATTTCTCTATATATTCAAATTATCAATTTTAAAGTCTCTCATTTTGCAATTTTTTTAAATTTCGTAATTCGTCTATCAAGTATAAACTTCATTCACTTCGTGTTTTTGTAATAGCATTTGCATAGAAAGTAATACATACTGAAAAGATAAATAAAAAGATATTCGTAAACAAGAAAACAATTGGCACATGAAATGTTAACAGCTACAAATGGGAAAGTGTAAAGTGTCAGCCTCCGGATGCAACGTCACAATCAGTTGGTCACGTGGTAGTCAGCACTTGTAAGTACTTTAACAAGTAAAAGTTGATTTTTTTTCAATTGATTTAAAGCTATTTAGATACCCACCACCCTGTCTAGTGGTCAGAGTGCCTGGCTGAGGGTAGGGAAGTTCCCAGTTAGTGAGGAGGAATCCCAGTTCGGGCATGGATGTACTTTCTCTCTCTATCTATCCTGTCTTTGTCCTTTCCTTGTATGAATGGGTTGTGAATGGTTGGGCCTACCCTATAAACGGATTCCTATGGCATGTGTGTACTGAGGAATTCGGACTCCTCACCAAATTACTGTTCAGTTGGAAAAGTGGAGCAGCCCACCCCATGATGCTGGCATAAGACAACAACATTAAAAGCTATTTTCTTTAAAAAAAATATGTAGTTTCTCTTTCATTTTTCAACATACACAACAGTTAATTAAAATGGATTTTTTTTCCGAAAAAATTCAATTAACAAAATTTTTGATTATTCGAATGGGATCTGGTCCCAATTGATTCAGATAATTGGAATTCTACTGTACTAAGTCTAAAATAACGTAGGCTTAGTATGTTTGAGCTTAAAGCTTCGTATGGTTTTGAATATTTTTACTTTAAAAATAAACTAATATTTTCCTTAATCATAACTACCAAGGAAAAAAAATTGTAAGATCAAGAAAAGTTTGAATTAGAAAACAATTCCTTAGAAATGTGAATCAATTATTATTGTAATACTCACTGAAAATCATAGGAATTTTGCTTTTAAATTTACATTGCTGAACAAAATTTGCATCCGATAATCAAATTTTAGTTTAAAAATTTCAAAATATTTTAAAGAGAATAATTTATTGTATATTCAGTGAAGATCAGTGTTTCTAATTCTGACATGTAATTTTGCATGTGAGAAGCATATTTCATTTTTCCAACCTAATTTTTAAAGCTTTTACCTTTTCTTAATATATAATTGCATATTGGTCAGAATCAAATAACTTGAAATTTCCTTCTTTTGAAATGGAATGCAATTTTAATGGGTTATAAGAATCTTCTATAAATATAAAAAATTATTCAAAGAAGATTCTTATAACCCATTAAAATTGCATTTATATATTAAGAAAAGGTAAAAGCTTTAAAAATTAGGTTGGAAAAATGAAATATGCTTTTCACATGCAAAATTACAACCGGAATGGAAGAAACGACCACTTTATATTAATAATATAAAAAATTATTAATATAAAGTGTTCGTTTCTTCCGTTCTGGTTGAGATCATAATTACTCAACTTTATTACAATTCTCATTGGTTTAAAATACTCATGACGTAAGATAACGTTTCATGTTCATCGTATTGACACAGCGTCGTAAATCGAACTTGTCGACGCATTTGCTGCCTGCCTTCAAATCGCATTCTTCAAGAGGCAGCAAACAAGGCGAAGTTCACCATTGAATGTCTGAGAATATTGTCGAAGTTCATTTTGTTAATAAGACAATTTCTTATACAAAGACCAAAACCTCGATTTGAAAAGCCGTTTTCCATTGATTCAAACTATTAACACGTTGAAAATAGAAAATAAAAAAATGAAAATAAAAAAGACAAGACAAAACATTCTCTTTATGGTTATTTTATCCCCTTCAAGGACGATTTAGTATTTTTTTATTTTTACTTTCACTAAATATTTGAGTAAAGGAAATACTTAATCCAGGTAATGTGAATATGCATTAAA
The DNA here is from genome assembly GCA_037975125.1 of Latrodectus hesperus. Taxonomy (NCBI): domain Eukaryota; kingdom Metazoa; phylum Arthropoda; class Arachnida; order Araneae; family Theridiidae; genus Latrodectus; species Latrodectus hesperus. The sequence continues at coordinate 3,836,596 of CM075853.1, forward strand.
GAGCTTCAAGTGCTCTATAGAGAGTAAAAATTTTATTGAACTAACTAAATTATTTTGCAATATGTAAATTTTCCATAAATTTTGCCTAAAAAATTTATTCTTGAACGGATAGTTACTTCTGTTCCCATTTCAGATTCAACTTTTAAAATTGTTTTTTGTAAAAAATCATTCAAAATGTTGTTATTGAATGGAATAAATTTATAATTTTATTATAAATGTGGACTGAGATGTACTAATTTTAACTTTATATAAATATAAGGAATTAATTTTTATACAGAATTGCCTATTTTCCTACAGCTCTGAGTCATATTTTGAATAATAATTCTTGATGGAGAAAATAAAAAATTCAGACACTTTTAATGTTCTCATAACATAAAAAAAATGGTAACATTCAGAAGGAATAATTTTGTTGGTATGTACAGAAGGAAACTAATGATTAAGAATATAATTTTGACTGAGTTATAACACGTTTAAAAATTTTTTTTAAATATAAATCCCACAATAAATAGGATTTCCGAAGAAAAAAAATTGTAAAATTTTTCTTTATAAATAATTTTAATGAAAGTAAACAATGTTTTTGATTGATTTTCGACAAAGATTATTTTTCTCGATATTTTGATTGCATTTGATATTTGCATATATTTTGTCGGTGCAGCAAAGAGGCTCTAATTGTGATGAGAGATCAGAGTTACAAAAACGTGCCAAATTATATTTTAAAAAAAATCATAACTTCCTTTACAATAATAAAAATTTTAAATCCTGCCCACAACATAATTTGCTTTGTAATCAAATTGTTTAGTTAATTGAAAGAGAATGTTCGTTTGAGGTAATTTCTTAAGAAAGAAGTATATAATCTTTCAATGATTGTCAAATAAAGAGACATTCAGAAAAAATTAATGAATCAAGAATATGTTTATTTCACTCCCATTAAAATAGCATGAAAGATTTGTTAGTTAAATTATCATAAAATGAAAGGAATTGCTACAGAAGCGCCACTTTATCTCCTACCGTAGAGCTCATCAACCATCGTATCCAGACGCTGTTGATCTTTCTGAAGCAGAAGAGCGTCTACGCACTGAGTGAAGAAATTATTTTTAAAGCAGTTGGCTCTGTTGAGAAAAAAAGGATATTTAATTTCCAAATTTAAAGATAAATGCATAATTTATACAGTCATATAATAGGTTTGGTCTAATTATAAAACAAAAGAAGAGCTTGTATAAAAGTTTAAATTTTAATAGGAGAGTCATCTGTCATTTCTAGCAAATTAAAATGAATGTATTTTTTTATTAAAGTTTTAAATATGTAATGGTAAATGAATAATATAATCATATTATATACTACATACCTCATAGGATCATATTACAAGTACTATTTGTAATGATCACAAATAACGTTTACTAAATATTAGGTGTAGGAAAAACAAATTCATTATTTTTTCGGTTGATGACTATAGTGAGCAATATCTCGTATATAAAGTTCTAATAAAATAATTTCAGGTTTGTGCTTATTGGAAAGGTGACATTTCGAACTGAAAAATTCTTTTTGTAGTTTTTTTTTTTTTTTTTTTTTTTTTTGGTCTATTCAGTTGTGAGTGTTTTAAGGTGCTTAGAATGGAGCTCAACCAAGAAAAAACTTTGCAAATTTTACAGATTTTCTTTGATAAAAATCCCAATGCATGCTGGAAGGCTGAAATTGAGGATGGTGTAAAAAGTCACGCGAGAGATACTGTTAAAGCCATTTCTACGCAACTTGGTTTTCGTCAATTCCATTCAGGTATTTTGGTTATTAAAGACACCTTGCACCTCATACTGGTAGACAGACATGCCGTTAAAAATGTCGATATAATCGCAGAAATGGTTGAAGTTGATCAGCATATTAACGGTCGTAGCATCACCAAGGAGCTAAATATCGGGCCTAAAACCATTTGAAACCATTTTCACAAAGCAGATGCAAAATATAATAATAAAATCTTAAAGTTCTCGTAAAAATGATAGATATTCTTTTTTTTGTAACCTAATATTATCACTGTAATGATATAATATTAAATATACGATGATAAGAAATGTATTTAAATTATGCAATGTGGAAATAAGCTTTAAATATCCAAAATATATTAAGATATAGGAAGATAATAAAGTTTATAATTTGATATTGGACTTCCAATATTGAAAATATAACTTGTTTAAGTTTCTGTAAAATAGTAACTAAACGTATATAATCACTTACAATGATGAAACATGGACGAATTCCAATTACCTGCACATAGTGTGAACATCTGATTCTCTGTAGAGCTGATAGCACTCTTCGCACACCCTGTCCAACCTCGCAAACTTGGACTTGTCGTACACGCCCATACATCCGAGTCCCGCGAAACTGCGCTTAATCTCGTGCTCAGACGGAGCTGTGAGGGCGATCGCGAGAGTGTTGAGCAACAGGAGACCAAGCCACCAATAAGCCATGTTTTCCCGCAATAATCAACTAGAAAGAAAAACAATTGTTCATTAAATTCCGTTTAAAATATATTTATTCAAAATATAAGATAATACTGGGATCCTCCTACAAAAAAATTAATGTTGGTGTAATTAAGACATTAGTCTTAAAATTTGGAAGAGGTTGTTTGCAAATATTGCGATCATTAATTTAGAATTCTATTAATAATTGAAATTTTTAAAATTTTAAATCATCCTTGCCGATTTAAAGTAACTATAAAGTGGATGTTTTGCCTTGTCTTTTTCATTTTGCTTTTACTTCTGTTTGATTGTCAACGTGTTGATGGCTTGAATCAATGGAAAACGATGCTTTGGTCTTTATATAAGAAATCGGTAAAATACTAGGAGAGCCCTTGGCGATAAACTGAAGGAAAGCGCCAAGCCAGAACAAAATTCCAGAAATAGTTTGGTTTACTATATCAAGTGTATCGAAGTAGAGTTGCCAAGATTGGCGCAGATTACAATTATTATCAACCAAAATCATTTGCGCCTAAGGTGTGGGCTCTGCTAGGATCCAACCAAGAAATCATGTTATTAACAAAATGAACTTCGACAGTTTTCTCAAATATCCGATGGTGAATTTCGCCTTGTTTGCTGCCGCTCGAAAAGTGCTATTTGTAAGTAAGCAGCAAATTCGTCGATAGTTCTGATTTACAACGCCGTTTCAATACGAGATCATAATCAATTATATGTGAAGTAGATGAAACGTTATCTGAAGTTATGGATATTTTAAACCAATGAGAATTGTAATAAAATGGCATAGTCATAATCTCAACTAGAACGAAAGAAATAACAACTTTATGGTTAAAAATAAAAACTTAGCTATATGGCATATATTGAAACCTTAACTGGTTGGTTTTGGGATTAATTTTCTTGTAAATATTGTTTCAAGATAATTGGTAAATCTTTTCATAAATATGAATACAAATTAAATGACTATTTAATATGAATCTACTGCATCAGATATTTGGTATCAATTAAAAAAGTATTAGTATGATTATCACATTAAACGAGGGTTTTTTTATTCTGTAACTATTTATATATATATATAAAGTGACTGATATATATATATATATATATATATATATATATATATATATATATATATATATATATATCAGTCACTTTCTCTTAAATGTTTAAAAGTTGAACAAACTTACTTCAGTTGAACAAACTTATTTTTCTATTCCTTTTCTTTTTACAGTTTATTAAGAAAATATATTTTTTCCTCACAATCTCATATAAATGCCTTTTTTAAAAAAAACTTAAAGATGTAATTATTAACTATGTAAAATATAACGATGAATAATTCAGATTTATTTCACTTAAATTTAAAAAAAGGTTATATTTCTTTAGTATATAAACTAAATTTTGATATAAATAATTGACTATTTAATATTTACAGCCGACCAACTTGTCTAGTGGTCAGCGTGCCTGACTACGGATAAGGAGGTCCTGGGTTCGTATCCCGGCTCGGGCATGGATGTACTTTCTCTATCTATCTATCATGTCTTTGTCCTTTCCTTGTATGAAGTTGGTGTGAGTGGCTCCCTACCCTATAAACAGGTCCCTATAGCATGTGTAAAGCAAAGTCGTACTTTCACCTTCATGGTGCTCTGATTAAAACGAAAGACTCCCAATCGACTTAATTCACATAGCATAGCGAGCTTGGCTTGCCTAAGTGTCATTAGTAAACAACAAGTATTTGCATTTTAATTCCATTAAAATTAAAAAAGTTTTTATTAATTTTCGCATAAAAGTGTAAAAAGTAGAAAGGAGCAAGCTTCCATAGTCTTGTAGAGGAAGTTTTCCAGTCAAAAACTAAATTAATCTTGAATATGACACCGTCATGTATGTAAAACAAAGTTCGTATTCAATCCATAAGTAAGTGAAATATTCTTGTCCAAAGAGATGAGAACGAATTCAAATGTTATTTAATTACAGAACTTAATATTAAATAATGATTAAATGTAAAATCATATCATGAAAAAGAATGCGTAAAATATTTAAGAACAGGCTTATATTTATAAGGATAAGTAATTTTTTGATATGAAAATGTAAAATAAAATAAAATTTGAATAATATTTAGGAATTCGCGTATATAAGAATTAAAAAATTTCTGTAAACATAGGACAGTGGTCCTCTTTCATGTAACTTAATTAAAAAAGCCGTTTTTTTCATTGACAATATATGAAATGATTTTCAGAATTTATATTTATTACTATCTGTAGATAAATATTAATTTTTTAGTTTTTAAATAAACTACATGGTTTTTAAAATGCTTAAAATTTTATATTAAATTTTTTTTTGAAGAATTTGTCTTTTTCAATGTGAATTTTTCTGTCCTAAAAATGTTGCTATGAATTATGCCTTAAATAAATCAAAAGTGTGTAGCGTATGTATCTTTAAATAAATTTTTGTTATGTAATTTTAAATAGATTTTACTGTCTTACGCATTTACTCATAATAAATTCGAATGTTTCTAGAAATACCTTTAAATGCCTCAAATTATATATAAATATCCCATTGAAAAAAAAATCTCTAAAGAAATTAAAAATATTAATTTTCACATGATTAAGATTTAAGGAAATTTATTTGAGAAAGCATATTTTTTATGAACTGAATGTTATTAAACTTTGGCGTAAAAGAAGGGATTCATATTTGTTAAACATAATTTAATTTGATCTTGCTTAGATAATTCTTATTGATTGTTTAAAATAGGACCATGTTCAAATTCTCCCTGCTTAGAATGTAAAATATTATGTTGTTGCTTATGACACTTGGACAAGCCAAGCTCGCTATGCCGTTGGCTATGCGAATTTAAGTCAATAGAGAACGCCTTTCGTTTTGGATCAGAGCACCACGAAGGTGAAAGTACGACTTTGCTCTATTAAGATGCCTCGTCATTTTGAACCACGGTCAGGTTACGAGGCCACACCTGAGATGGCACCCTCCTCTCCACATCCACGCCACACCAGCGGAAGGGCTTTGGACGGCACAGATTAACGTGGACACGTCCCCAACCCACGGAGCTCCAGCAACCCAGTGAAGGAGAGTACACCGTGGTCACCCTCCCAACCACTGCCCGCGGCAGATGATGCTTCACTTTGCTGAGCTTACGGGAAGCGGCGTGAAGCTGCTGAGCCACTAGAGCTAAAAATATTATTAATTAAGAAAAAGAAACAAAGCAAGAATATTATTTTTGAACGAAAATGTAACTCATTCTTCCGGGGGGAAAAAAAAAACTATTTTAACCTTGAGCTGATACAGGAAAATCGTTAAAGATCTATTAAATTTTAGTCATTAATTCACGAATTATATACGTCTTTAATGTGAATTAATTGTTTATACAAACAACAGAAATATTAAATTAGTTAAAAGTCATATATAATTTTAAAAAAAAAATAAATTTCGTTAAATCTGAATTATATTCAGCAAGACTTACCGGAATGTGAAGAAACTGCTTGAAATCAAAGATCTTTTGTGAGTTGTCATGTCTGAGGAATCGGTATTTATATCATAAATTTAGGTTGTATTGCGAATTCTTACATATGTGTATCACGTAATTTGAGGAAATTGATCACCCGAATTGCCCCTTTTGGGACTATTCCTTACAAGTTTATATAAATAGAAGTCTTTATTTGTGTTATTCATGTATAGAACTTAGTGAGGCAAATACAGTTGACTAGTGGTGATACTTATGGGAAATGAATGGTCTGTATTATGATTCCATGAATTCGTAATCCAAAGAGTAATGATTGAAACTGTACAATTTGTTGATCCATGAATAATGTAGTACTGAGATTTTAGCAAGAGATCTTGACAATGGCAACTATGGTTCTTATGCGTCAAGAGAATTCATCTAGTGACCCATAAATTGCTTTTGATTCTCAACTCTGAGACTCCATTTTGCGCGAATCAACATTCGCTGCTCATCAGAAATTCATTTCCATTATTTATTACTACTGAATATTGATAAATTAAGTTTCTGAAAGCTATTTCTAAGAAGGGAAAGCTGAAATACACGCGATGAAAGCTAGGCATAATTTAATATAACCCATTATAAACTTATTTTAAAATTTATTTGTATGGGATGTTAGATTCATTGTCAATGATTCTATTTAATTATTATCGTTTCAAGTTTCTTAAGAAATAGTTAATATCAAAATTCAAAAACGGTTTAAATTTTCAAAATTATTTTATTTCAAAACTTGTTTTAAAGCTTTTCTCAAAAAATTAAATTAAGACTGATTAAAAACTTTTTATTCTGAAAAAAAAATCAGATAAATATATTTGAATTTTATATGCTCGAAGATTTTTTTTTTTGACAAATTGTAAATATTTAACCGTTTTATTAAAATCAGAAATATGAATCATTTTTATATCACTGTTTTCAATGAAATCAAAGATATGAAATATTTTTCATATTTGACCATTTTTGAATTCATATTTCAGAAAAACCATTGGGCTTAATATCTTACCAGTCTAATTATTGCACAAAAATTTTTTTAAATATTTTAATATTTGTTTGCATTAATTATTTCTTGAGTTATTGCTCAAGACTAAAGAGCAAAATAAGCTGTGTTAGTTATTAAATCTTGATTAAATAAACATATGATTTATAGCTAGTGATGAAAGATAAATTTTACACTTCTTCATTCCAACAACAAATTTATTTTCGATAATTATTTGTTTCGATATAAGATGTTTCATTTGCTATAGATTAATGGGTTGAGTAATTGTTATAAAGTTTCTATTATCAATAAGAATTGTAAATAGCTTTCGGTAGCTAAATATTTGTGAAAGCGATATTTCTGAAATTAGAAAATTTATGATAGAAATGTCTAATAAAAAACTTGGTGTCAGCTTGGGATGTATAAGACCCTGATGTATGGGTCGTATGTATCTTGCAAAGTAATCAATTTTGCTGATGGAACTGAATGTGAAATATAATACATGTTGTGACATAAAACGAAAAAGTATTATGTAAACATGAAAATTCCAGTAAATTAGAGTTCGACATTGCTTAGATTTAATTTTTTGCCCCAGTTAGGAACCATGAAGTTGAAATAAGTTTAAATAACATTTTTTGGGAAAAAGTTTAAAAATTTATTTATTTTGTGGAAGTTGACAAAATCAGTGTTTCGCATTTAAGTGTTTGGTGTTATAAAATCCTAAAAATATTGGTTAAAATGTTTTTTTTTTTAAAAAGTGGGGTAAATGGGTGACCGTGAGAAAATATGAAAAATTAGGGAAATTAAAAACTTGAACATTTTAAATCGATTGTAGGGAAATATTATACCTAAAATCTCGTGCCAATATTATTATGATACTAGTATTCAAAAATTAAAAAGAAAATGTGGAATTCTATTGTAACCTAAGTAAAAGCGATATTCACCATCTCAACCCAAATCAAATTGGATTTCTTTGTGAGAATATGTGACAAAAGTAAGAAATATCTTCCAAACAAAGAATAAAAAGGAATTCAGAAGAATACTTCAGGCAAAATCGAGCACTACATAAAAAATTGATGAATGACAATTAATGTAATTATTGCGTCTGTACTGTAATAGCTACAATATTGTAATCCCCCCAATAACAGGGTGTACTAGTTCCGCTTTATAGGAAAACGTGTTGTAGGAGCATTTTCGTAAAACGCTTTCGTGTGACCTCGATTAACGCGTTATGTACAAATGATTCACGTTTAATTTTTCTCGTTAAAAGAGATTTAAATCGAATAATAATAAAAAAAATATGTTATGAACGAAATGTGAGCGTTTTATTAAAATCAAACTGAAAACATTTTAAATAAAGAAACTTGTACAAATGTTACAAAAAAAAAACCAGTTTATTTGAAATAAATCAAATAATTCCAAAAACAGTTCTATTGCATGGTTCATTCGCTGTAGGAGCCATCTAAAATATCGTTCCTTCGAACATCTTTTTTTAGTAGAATGTTCAAAGGTCAATAATTAATTTTATAAGAACACAATTGACAGAATATGCAAACGAACGTGAAATGGATTGTGAACTGTACAAATCGTTATAAATTTCGCAGTGCGGAAATAAAACGTGGGGAATCCACGCGTTATATGGGGGAAAACACGCGTTATACGAGGGACATTAAATCCCGTAATATGAACACGTGTTATAAGAGTATCGTGTTATGGGGGAACTACTGTATCTGAGTTGTTTTCGAAAATGTTAACTTTAACGATACACTGTATGAGCATTTAGAAATAATATACTCATAAATGTTGGAAAGCTTTTTTTTACTTAATCCTGTTGATGTCTTAATTTAGTCGGTTTAATAATTATGACATTCACATAAGTTTCCTACTGAATAATGAGAAAAATATTATGTCTGCAAAGATATTTACTTCGGATACTTGCTTGAAAATTTTGCTTATTTGTTTGCATGTACTTCTATAAGAGAATATGTTTCTTACTTTAAAATTAAATTTCATAAATTTTTCTACATGTAAAATACATTTAACATGAAGTTACTTTTCAGTCCTCTGTTTCCACTTCTTCTCGAAATGTTGTTGTTACTTATGACACTTGGACAAGCCAAGCTCGCTATGCCTTGGCAATGCGAATTTGAGTCAATAGTTGAGTCTTTCGTTTTAATCAGAGCACCATGGTGAAAGTACGACTTTGCTCTTTTTCAAATCCTCCGATAGATGGCACCACCAGAGAATCCACTGCCTCAATTTTGAGATTGATGTGAAGGGGGAGGAAATTTTCTCCAGATCATTGCACGCATGGTAACTGCTTAACGATCGACCACATGACTTTCGATTCCACAGATTTAACGAGCACGTATATCGCATGTACTCTATGAGTCTTTGGCGGCATTGGGAATCGAACACCGACCTTCCGGATAGAAGGCCGATACCCTAACCACTAGGCCACCACGGCCTTTCTTCTCGAAATAAAAATATCTAATTCACAGAGCTCCAGCAACCCAGGAGGGTGAGTATGGCGTGGTCACCCTCCAAATCACTACTGTCCACTGCAAATGATGCTTCACTTTGCTGATTTTAAGGGGAAGCTGCGTGAAGCCATTGAGCCATTAATGCTCTCGTGCCACAAATAGCAATAAATGCGGTTTATGGAATTCTTAGGACCTAAATAGTTTTTTTGGACTCTTACCTCGACTATTTATAACCTTTAATATACTGGCCAACAAAAAGGATTCTTAAGAGGAGTTTTGATGGAACTATGTCCGGTACATAAGGAGAGTGATGTATTCTCAGTGAAACGAGAAACACAGAAACACAGCACTGTCGTTAAACGCTTGGTAAGCTATAGTGTATTGTCCTGCACGAACACGATAGCAGAAGTCAGGCACAATCCAAATGCACGCCTTTTGTGCTACATCACACGCTATAACTTCTTCCTTAACTCACAGTATGTATATGATTGATTGTTTTCTCTCTTTCCATCCAATTTACTGAGAAAATTTCATTACATTCTAAAATACGATACCCATGAGTTTTCTTTAAAAAAAAAAGTTGTGTCCTTAATTTCTTAAGCTTGGCGTTGTTAATTTAACAATTTTAATTTACTTAAAAATAAATTTAGCTTTGTGTGAAAGTCAGACAATTAACTGGAGCTACAACTTTTAGTTTCGTTATCTGCCTGGGGTGGGATGGAGTGTGAAGAAAGATTTTGGTTTGCCTTTGGTGAATAGGGGTAGCGGATGTTCCACTCCAGGTCGATGTGTGTGTGTATGTATAATATATATATATATATATATATATATATATATATAATATATATATATATATATATATATATATATATATATATATATATATATATATATATATATATATATATATATATATATATATATATATATATATATATATATACAGGGTGATTATAAAAAAACTTTGCCAACATCTGCACTTCTAGCGTCCATTCTATTTAACCGATCAAGATTATATTTCAAATATAGTTCTTTTGAGATATGCGCTTGAGATTCTGTGAATGGCAACACAGTGGCCCTCGCGGTTACAGTTATAGTGAGAGAAACTCGAAATTTTCGAATGGCAACGCCTACTTTTTACCATCGCAAAATGTTCAGCACATGCGAAAACCCTAAATAGCGTTGAAACGGTACCGATATGTCCGAAAACCGACGTGTTATACACATACTGTTACAAATTTGTAAATAATGATTATATTTGTCTTAAAATATCTCAGACAGATCAGAAATTCTCACATTTTGGGCAAAAATTGCGGTATTTAGACGTGTTGTAGTTTAAAAGCGGATTTCCTAATGATTTGGCGACTTGGCGACATTTGGCGATATTCTTGGCGACTTGGCGACGGTTGGCGAGATTCTTGGCGACTTGGCGAGAAATCGATACTTCTGGAAACATCCATCACCTAAGCTCTAGGACCAATATTTTCCGAGATAGCCTAGAAGCTTCCAGAGCCTTGGCGAAATTGGTAGATTTCTCCGCCAAGTCAGGTATAAATACCGCAGCCCGACATGGAATAGTAGTAGAGTTTTGTGTAGACAGTCAGTTAGTGAAGACGATTAGTTGTGACTGCTAGTTGTTCTCTGTCTGAGGTATTTGAGACCTGTGATTAGAAGCTGTTTCTTATTGTATCCGACGAATTGTAGCTGTATAATTGTGATTGTTACAGCGGGAATTTCGTTTATCTAGTGAGATTTTTTACGAATAAAAGTCTTGTGTTCATTAAGTGGTTGCTTTATTCAACTCTCAATCGACACGAACCCGTGGAGCTCGGTACAACTGGTGTCAGAATCGGGGTTGAAGAGTTGATGCAGCGTGTCACAAGAAAAATGGATATGGATTTAATGAAAAGTCTTCTCGAAAAATTAGCGGAGCAGATGGCTGAGATGAAAGCTGGACAAGAGATGAAAGCTGGACAAGAAGAGATGAAAGCTAGACAAGAAGAGATGAAAGCTGGACAAGAAGAGATTAAAACCGAGATGATGAAAGAGATGAAAGCTGGACAAGAAGAGATGAAAGCTGGACAAGAAGAGATTAAAACCGAGGTGATGAAAGAGATAAAATCTGGACAGGAGGAGCTTAAAAAGGAACTTAAGAAGGACATTGTAAGTGTTAAAGAAGAATTCTCCAACATCATTCAGGAGAAGATGATTGCAATGGAAGATAAGGTAACTTCAGTTGAAACTAAAGTTCTGGAGATAGAAGAAAACGTTGAAGAAGCATTAGACAATATGAATAAGAAGATTGAAAGCTTGGAGAAGCAAATATCAAACAAACATGAGGAACCGAACGTGACATTTGTGCCTTCCCTAGCCAATATTAAACTCTCAACATTTGATGGGAAATCATCCTGGCAAGTATACAAGACCCAGTTTATGATGGTAGCGGAAGCTAATGGATGGAATCCCCGAGCCCAAGCTTTTCACCTGGCGGCTTCTTTAAGAGGAGACGCGGCTGACATCCTCGAGACGCTTCCGGAGGAGCAGAGGCACGATTTCCAAGCCCTATCGAGTGCGCTTGAGCTGCGGTTTGGAGATAAGTGCACTAAAGAATATAGCAGACTACAGTTAAAGTCCCGCTATCAAAGAGCGGGTGAAAGTCTGCAAGAATTGGCTGCCGATATTCAGCGACTTTCCCATCTAGCATTTTCGGACTGCCCAGCTGAGACACGTGAAGATCTGGCTCTCCATCACTTCATCGATAGTGTGCGGGATCCGGAGATACAGAAAACACTTAGACTCGCCGATGTCAAAGATATCGGATCTGCCCTAGTATACGCACATAAGATAGAGGCTGCCCAGCAGGCCGCGCGTAAAGACCGGCACTCAATCAGAGCCGTCTCTGCTACTGATACGGACTGTAATCTAAGAAAGCAAATTGAGGATCTGCGGCGAAAAGTCCGTAGCTTAGAATTGAGTAAAGGTGGCAGAAACATGAAGATTCAGTGTTGGACTTGCGGTGCAGTCGGACACGTCCATAGAGACTGCCCGAAACGAAAAGATGGTGGAAATGATCTTCCACCACAGCAGGGAAACTAATATGTGGCCATCTCGCGGGGCGGAGATGTCCAGAGAGTCAGAAGCCCCATTTCAAATTGTTTCAAATTTCTTCCGTAAGTGGCGGTGACAATGGACTTTTCGTTATGGGACATGTCAACGAAGTTCCCTGTAGAATGATAATCGACACTGGAGCCAACGTAACTATCATTAGGACAGATTTGGCCCGCAAACTTAGTGAGAAACTCATCTGGACGCCGCCCTGCATTACCCTCCAAACTGTGACAGGTGACAAGATTAAAGTGCATGGAAAAGTAAATCTAAACATTGCATTTGGTAATGCTGTGTACCATCATATGGCATATGTCGCTGATATAAATGACGAATTTATTCTCGGATTGGACTTTCTCAAAGAAAACCATTTCAAGTTAGATTTTAAAAATAATGAACTACACTCATGTTCTGAAGACATAGCGATTTTTAAGACGAAATATTCAGATATTAAAACAGTCCATCATATAACTGCAAAGAGTGAAACAACATTACCACCAAGAACTGAGACAATAGTTTGCGGAGCTCTTTCAGAAGATAATAATTTTCATTATGGATTGACTGAATATCCAGATTCCGACAATAGCGTTAAAGGAGTACTAGTGGCTTCTTCACTCGTCGACCTTTCACGAAATGTAATCCCAGTAAGAGTTGCTAATCTAAGTAATAAGGTAAAACTTATAAAAGAAGGAGAAGTGCTAGCGACTTGCACTCCAGTGACCTGTATTAACCGAAATTGTCAAGTCACACTATCTGAGCCTCCTGACACTCTAATTAATGAACTCCTACAGAGAGCAGAGTTAGATGATAAACAGAGGAATGCTGCAAGAAATTTATTATTAGAATTCGGAGATCTCTTTTCCAAGAAATCAGATGATGTTGGGCGAACCAAATTGACGCAGCACCGAATCAATACAGGAAATCATCCACCCATTAAACAACATCCTAGAAGATTGCCATTCGCTAAGCAGGAAGAGGTGGACAATCTTCTGAGGGAAATGCAGCAGAATGACATTATTGAGCCATCAGAGAGTCCTTGGGCTTCGCCTATTGTTTTAGTTCGGAAGAAAGATGGTTCTACCCGATTCTGCGTTGACTATCGTCGGTTAAACAACATCACTAAAAAAGATAGTTACCCTCTTCCTAGGATTGACGATACACTTGATGCTTTATCCGGAAAACAATGGTTTTCGACTTTGGATCTCAAGAGTGGTTATTGGCAAGTAGAGATACATCCTGAGGATCGAGAAAAGACTGCATTCACCACAGGACAAGGACTTTGGCAGTTCAAGGTTATGCCATTTGGGCTTTGCAATGCACCTGCAACGTTTGAGCGCCTGATGGAGACTGTATTACGAGGACTTTCCTACGAAGCCTGTTTGGTATATTTGGACGATATCATTATTGTAGGGCGCACATTCGAAGACCATTTAAGAAACATCCGAAAGGTGCTGGAAAAATTAAAAATGGCCAACCTGAAGCTGAATCCTTGCAAATGTAATTTATTCCGACGTGAAGTAAGCTATCTGGGACACATTATCTCTGCTGAAGGTGTTAGAACAGATCCTGAAAAGATCTCCGCAGTTAAGGACTGGAGTCGTCCAAAAGATGTCCACCAATTAAGAAGTTTTCTTGGACTATGCACATATTACAGGAAATTTGTTAAGGGTTTTTCAAGTATTGCCAGACCTCTTCACAAGTTGACAGAAGTTAAACAGAGATTTCTATGGACAGATGAATGTGAGAAAGCTTTTAAACAACTGAAGGAGGCGTTGACATCTTCGCCCGTTCTTGCATATCCCCAGCCCGAAAAATTATTCATTTTAGATACGGATGCCAGCAACGAAAATATCGGAGCTGTTTTGTCGCAAGAAATTGATGATAAAGAATATGTCATTGCTTATTGGAGTAAATGTCTATCGAAACCAGAGCGGAATTACTGTACAACCAGGAAGGAATTGCTGGCAATCGTTAAAGCCATAGAACATTTCCACCATTATCTCTATGGAAGAAAGTTCTTGCTCCGGACAGATCACGCATCCTTAACCTGGCTTTTAAATTTTAAAAATCCGGAAGGACAGGTAGCCAGATGGATTCAACGACTCCAGGAGTTTGACTTTGAAATACGTCATCGCAAAGGAACTCTTCATGGAAATGCTGATGCACTATCAAGGAAGCCATGTAATGAAAGCTGCCGATACTGTTCTAGAGTAGAGAAGAACTATCAGCTGATAAATACTTCGGTACGCCAAGTTACTGTTTCATCTCCATCAAAACCAGACCCATGGAGTGATGAAGGACTTAGGGAAGCCCAAAAGAAGACCCAGATATAAATCCAATTCTTGAATTGAAAGAATCTTCTAGTATGAGACCAAGTTGGCAGGATATCTCCACCTACAGTCCTGCTACTAAGCAATATTGGGCTCTTTGGGACTCACTCCATATAAGAAATGGTGTCTTATACAGGAAATGGGAGTCCGATGATGGACGTAATTTTAAATGGCAGCTTGTTCTTCCAAAATCAAGAATTTCAGATGTTTTGAAAGAATTGCACAGTAGCTCAACTGGAGGCCACTTCGGAGTAATGAAAACTCTACAGAAAGTTCGAGAACGCTTCTATTGGAGCAAAACGAGACAAGATGTAGAGAAATGGTGCCAATCTTGTGATGACTGTGCGGCACGTAAAGGACCGAAGAAACGTAGCCGAGGAAGGTTGCAGCGGTACAACGTAGGAGCACCTTTTGAGAGGATAGCATTGGACATTTTGGGTCCTTTACCACGATCCTCAAATGGCAACAAATACATACTAGTTGTCATGGACTACTTTACTAAGTGGCCTGAAGCGTTTGCAATCCCCGATCAAGAGGCGACTACAGTAGCCGAGGTTCTAGTGCAACAATGGGTTTCCAGATTCGGCACACCCTTACAAATTCATTCTGATCAAGGGACAAATTTCACCTCTGTTGTGTTTAAAGGAATGTGTCAAATTCTCGGAATAGACAAGACGCAGACCACACCACTACACCCACAATCGGATGGCATGGTAGAGAGGTTTAACAGAACCATCTTGAATAACCTCTCCCTTATGGTTTCCAGAAATCAACAAGATTGGGATTTGAAGCTACCGCTGTTTCTGCTTGCATATCGCAGTGCTGTCCATGAGACTACCGGATATACTCCTTCACAGATGCTCTTTGGTCGCGAACTTCGTCTCCCTTGTGATCTTCAGTTTGGTCGTCCACCGGATACATCTTCATCGCCAGAGGAATACCTTCGAGACCTTCAGGCACGTCTTGAAGATGTCCATAACTTCGCTCGAGACCGAATCAACCTGACGACCGAAAGAATGAAGACAAGGTATGACACAAGAGCGACGGGACATGAATTCCAAGAAGGTGACAAAGTTTGGTTGTGGAACCCGATTCGACGTAAAGGACTCTCTCCAAAGTTGCAAGCCAACTGGGAAGGTCCCTACACAGTCCTAAAAAGACTGAACGACGTCGTGGTTCGTATAAGAAAATCATCTGCTTCAAAACCAAAGGTAGTACATTATGATAGATTAGCTCCTTATCGTAATGTAGAGTAAAAATCAGTAGACCATGGTCTGTTTGTAAATAGTATAGATAATTTTAATCTTTTCTATTTTCTTGTATTTTTAGTGTATGTAATGTGCTCTGTATCCTCTTGAAATGTAAATTCTTTTATATTAAATTTAGCCTCCTATCAGGGGATTGTACTGCCCGGGACGTGCAGTCCTTGAGAGGGGGCAATGTTACAAATTTGTAAATAATGATTATATTTGTCTTAAAATATCTCAGACAGATCAGAAATTCTCACATTTTGGGCAAAAATTGCGGTATTTAGACGTGTTGTAGTTTAAAAGCGGATTTCCTAATGATTTGGCGACTTGGCGACATTTGGCGATATTCTTGGCGACTTGGCGACGGTTGGCGAGATTCTTGGCGACTTGGCGAGAAATCGATACTTCTGGAAACATCCATCACCTAAGCTCTAGGACCAATATTTTCCGAGATAGCCTAGAAGCTTCCAGAGCCTTGGCGAAATTGGTAGATTTCTCCGCCAAGTCAGGTATAAATACCGCAGCCCGACATGGAATAGTAGTAGAGTTTTGTGTAGACAGTCAGTTAGTGAAGACGATTAGTTGTGACTGCTAGTTGTTCTCTGTCTGAGGTATTTGAGACCTGTGATTAGAAGCTGTTTCTTATTGTATCCGACGAATTGTAGCTGTATAATTGTGATTGTTACAGCGGGAATTTCGTTTATCTAGTGAGATTTTTTACGAATAAAAGTCTTGTGTTCATTAAGTGGTTGCTTTATTCAACTCTCAATCGACACGAACCCGTGGAGCTCGGTACAATACAAACAGTTCTTCAAGGCGCACGGAGGAATAATGCATACGACAGAGACAAGACACTGCTCAATGATGAGAACACATAGAGAAAAAAATCTTTAGTAATTTCAAACATTTTCCACATGAGTGCCATCACAGGCAATTACGCATTGCATGCGGGAGACGGTGGACAATGTCGCTGCACGCAACATGGTACGAGGGATGTTTCCAATCTCACGCCGTATAGAATCCTTTAAGTCCGACAATGTTTGAGGATTGCAAAGATAAACTCTGGATTTGAGATAGTCCCAAAACCAGAAATCCATAGGCGTCAGATCTGGGGATCGCGCAGGCCACGGAAAAGGATAATAGCGTGAGATGATGCGATCACCAAAATGCTGATCCAGGAGCCTTTTAACTGACCTCGCTATATGTGGAGGTGCGCCATCTTGCATCCAAACAATGTCATTGAATGCATTCAGCCGACGCAACTCCGGTAAGACATAATTTTTCAGCATGGCTGCATACCGAGGGCCCGTTACAGAACATGTTTCAGGGCCAGTCGGGGTCGTTTCCTCAAAGAAGAACGGGCCCAGAACAAATGTAGCTGTAATGCCGCACCTCGCAGTCACTTTGGCGTCAAATAATGGTACTGGCACCACAACATGAGGATTCGTCTCTCCCCAGTGCACACAATTCTTTGTGTTAATGCTGCCATTTAAGGTGAAATGCGCCTCGTCCGTCCATAGTATGCGATGTGGCTAATCGTTATCCGCATCATATCGCCACAAAAATGCATTTGCGAAGTCCAGACGTTGTTGTGGGTCACCCGGCTCCAACATCTGGACGCGCTGGAACCGATAGGGAAACATGTGAAGTACCGAGCGCAAGAGCTTGCGGACCGTTGAGTTCGGAATATCCAACACGCGCGCTATGCCTCTTGCGGTTTCTGTGTGTCCTGCAGTCACTGTATGGTGCACTTCCATGACAACGTCCTCAGAAACAGTTGGCCGTCCGGAGCGCTGTTTGTCACAGGTGCAGCCTGTATCTTCGAATTTCCGCACTAAATCACGCAGAGCTTGCAGAGTACATAGGCCACGTCGTTGTCGATGATTGCGGCGATACACACGCAAGGCTTCCGCAGCGTTCATCCCATTTTGGTAATAGAGTTTGATCAATTCACCCCGAACTTTCCTAGGAAGACTCATATCGTCGGCATGTGCGAGTTCCCGAATGACGACTTCGCATACCCGCTTGGTATTTTATAGGTTTCCTACGCTGAATATCTGGTGACCGGCGTTCTGTGATTGGTTTCTTGACTCTGTCACATGCAAATTTATTGCGTGCGCCCAGATCATGTTTTATTGGCCGGTTTTCAGAACTCCTTTTTGTGTTTGCAGAACACGTCCGTTTTTAGACATATCGGTACCGTTTCAACGCTATTTAGAGTTTTCGCATGTGCTGAACATTTTGCGATGGTAAAAAGTAGACGTTGCCATTCGAAAATTTCAAGTTTCTGTCACTATAACTGTAACCACGAGGGCCACTGTGTTGCCATTAACAGAATCTCGAGCGCATATCTCAAAAGAACTATATTTGAAATATCATCTTGATCGGTTAAATAGAATGGACGCTAGAAGTGCAGATGTTGGCAAAGTTTTTTTATAATCACCCTGTATATATATATATATTAAATAGGGGTAGCGATTCAACTATCCGGGAAACGACAGGATCGTGAGAACGTCAGATTTTGTTTATATAATATCAAAGTTTTTAAACATTTTACCTTTCATTATTCAAAGTTTACATGCAAATAAAGTAAAATTTCTGTACATGAGCCTTGTATGTCAGTAGTTTTTCAGAGTAAGCAGCCTTGTGGTTTGCGCTCAGGCCTTTGGTTCAATAGTTCGAGAGTTTGAATGCCACCTTGGATTTGGCTGTTTGTATAGTGGTTTGGAATTCACTTTATACTGCAGTTCTTGGTCTTATCTGTCCTCGTGTTCAAAGATGATCGTTGAGTGGCAAACAAATCAAATCATGTTTATAATTATTATAATTGAAAGCTATGGAAATACTTTGGGCCACTATTTATCTTATGGGAAGTATTTCTAACCCGAGAGTATTTATATTTATAATAAAAAAATTACAAGATCCACAGCTCAGCACAAAAGCATTAGCTGAGCTTCTAACAGTCATACTCGAAAATATCAAAATATAGCAGTCTCCAGACTTTATTGTAATCATCATTAAAATCAGATTTTAAAGTGACATAATTTTGTCTGTCGTCTCAACAGCCAATTTCATATAGTGAAAAAAGCTTAAAAAGGTAATGTATTCCTCATAGCAGGAGGGGGGAGTCATGGAATATCCAAGTCACACCAATAAATTGTATAACATATTCTTAAATGTTACCCCAACATCAATTTCATCACTACAATGAAATGTGCTGATGTTCGATTAATTCAACTACTTGTTGAATACACACACAGACATTTATTTCTAAGTGAATTGAATTCATGGTGGGAAAGGTATGATGAAACTTATTCAATTAACCATATTTTAATTTCATATAAAGATCTTAACCATTATTGTTTTATATATTTTGGTACTGGTATTTTAACATTTTATGATTTATTGGGTCAACTGCCTCATAGTAATATTTTTTTCTGTGGGCTGTGGTTTTATCCATTTTATTTAGTTTAGATTATATATATTTTGTAAAATAGTGTGTATATATAAACATTATATATTAGTAGCTTACATTAAATATTTAAAATATGTAATGTAAACTAAATAAAATAGTTTACGCCATTTTATACAGGTATAGAATTAAATGAACTTTTGAAATTTTACACATAGTTGTTTTAATTAAAAAATTTTACACACACATATATATATTCTGAATTTTTATATAAAATTTATTATACTCTTAATTTGTTTTTATAATTGCTTGGGTTTCGAAGAAAAACAATACATAAAATAGAAATAAGAAATAAACACTTCAACAGTTCTAAATTTTTAGCTCAGCTTGTCTTTTTCTTTGGACTTATACCAGAAAATTCAAACCAACCTGTCATCTCAACATAGTCACATTGAAGAAAGTAGACAAAATAAAAAATATTATGAAAAGTTGAACACGAAAATTGTTGCGTTAAATGTCAAAGTAATCTATATTTGTGAAATAATACTGATATATTTTGAAATAAGTATATGTAACTGTATAGACGTTGGATCAAGAAAATATTTTTAAGTACACAGCGATGTAATTGTAGGAAAGGTATAAAAAAGCTATATCATAAATTTATATTATTAAGGAATTATATAAAACTGTTTTAAGCCTATTTGTTGAGTTTTGGGTTTGCAATGATTTACAAAATTATAAAATTGAACAAATACCAGGTATAATAATGAATTTTTCATTAAAATTTAAGATATTTTATGTATTTTTTATAATGCTAAATTTTAATTAATTTCTGTGATATTTTATTTTGTTGAAATTATGCTTGCAAATCAACAAATATATCAAATCTTTTCTTAAAAGAATTTTATTTTGCAAGTTTTGACAATTTCTTTTTCCACTCAAATTTTGAGTACAAAAATACTAAATGTCGACATAATTTATATTTCAGTTAAATAAGTTATTTTAATACATTAAAAGTATTATTTATCTCAATAAAAAAGAAACCAATTAAGTAAAATTTAGCGTACTTTATACATGAAATTTTTTTTTCACAAATGAAAATTCAGAAAACAATTATATATTCGCTAATAAAACTTCCATGAGAGTGACATTTTATTTGGATTGTTTTTATTACTTAAACGGCAGAAAAGCCATCTTTTAGAGATTATTTATTTCCGCCTAGAAATTATTGGATTAAAAAAAGTAACTATGTTGTTTGGGCAGCACATCAAACTTTATTTGGAAACCAAAAATTTTATGAAATACAAAAATATTTGAAGAACAATAGTAATAACTAATTGACCTTTTTTAATATCGGTATTATTTATCTTCCTTTTCTTTATCATTTCTTTAATATCATACTTGTACATACAAACAAAAATAGCACCGTGTATGAAATGATAGTAAATTTTTTAAATAAACCAAAAATCTTTCATAATTATCAATTTTTCTTTATTTATCTTCAACATTTTGTTGCATTTTTAAGTTAAAATTTAGAGTTTAAAAATCATTACACTGAAAGTAGTCAAATTTTCGGAATTTAAATCGCAGTTTATAATTTAGAACAATTGTGATTAAACTTAATATAACGATAAGTAATTGTGCAAAAATACAAAAAATTATGTTTTCAATGTGAATAATTTTTGTATAAACTTAAGTTATATATAATTTTTCTGTTATAATTACGTAATTGTTAAAATAACATTTGAAAATATTTTACGTTTACCAAAATTATTTAATCAAAATGAAGATTTAAAATTAGCATTTTATGTTTTTAGATTTCGACAGTAATGATGATTGTTTAATTTCTATTGAATAATGCCTAATCCAATCTAGGTATGACAGGAATAAACTGAAAAGAATTAGAAAAAGCAAGCTTTGGTTTTGAATTAATATTTGATAACCTACTTTTACATTTACGAACCATGAAATTCTTTTCCAACAGTAATATTATGTAGTAAATTTTAATCCCAAATAAAAATTTATAAAACATTATTATAAATATTTATGAATAGAAAATATCAATAGTTCATGATCGTAATTTACCATACTACATCTGTCATGTGAATTCAGGTGGGCAATATATTTTTCTTTGTATACTAGAAAAAATAATGTCGCTTTCTTAAATTAAGTTCAAACGAATAAATTTTTAATAAGTACACATATTTATTTTTAATCAATAATATAATAACCCTCACATTATCAACAACCTTTTGCCATCTAGTGACACATTTTCTATCCCAAACCGATAAAAAAATCAATTGGTTTTTGATCTGGAATATCTGGAATCCATCATTTTGTTCGTCATCCATATTTTCAAATTTTGCCACAAAAAAATGTTGTAGTGATCGGAATAAATGGAAATCCGAAACTGCGATATCTGGTGATTATGATGATGCAATACCTTCCACTGCAATTCATTAGTTTTTTCCAATATTCACCTTGCACAGTACGCTCGTACAATGTTATGTTCCAGAATGATGACCATTCTGCTAACAATCAACAAATACTTTTCAAATAAAGATTGGTTCATTCGATCCTGTTGTTCACAATAAAGATCTGAATTTCATTTTGTCCAGGTTACAGCCCTCCAAAAAGAGCAATTCCGTGAAAACGCCACCAAACACACAGCAACGCCTTTTTGGGACATAAATCTGGCTTCATAGTATTTTGTGGTGATTCATTTATAAACAGTACACTTTAGATAATAATATAGAACCCATTTTTCATCTCCAGTGATCAAACGATCCGAAAACGATTCTGTATCGTGCCGTTGAATCAAGGCGTTGCATGTGATGAATCAGTTGGCTCTATAGACAGACTATGGTGACCCAAACACCTGATCCAATAATTTTTATAATCTGCTGTGAATGTTCCAGGATGGTCAACCCAGGATGTTTGACTGTGCCTCGATTGTTTGACATGAATTTTTTTCCACTTCTGCCTTTAGGTTGTCGTTGTCTAATGTTTTTGGTCTTCTTGATCCTAGGAGTCAGAAAGATCAAAATTGCCTGATATGAGCATGGGAAACCATTTTTGGCATTTACGAATGTCTAATGCATTTGGTTAAACAACTCAAATGTTTTTGGTCGCAACTGTTGCGTGACTACCTTTGCGAAACTCAAAAATATGCAATATTCGGATATGCTCTTTTGATATTTAACTCGCCATTTCTCCTAAAATTGCTGAAAAAAGTTTAATACTCGTAGTGAATTGTTTAGAAGCAACGTAGCAGACGACATCAGAAACTGAAATGGTTAGCTGCACCTACACAAAAATGAAAGCAGACCGTTTCGTAAACTGACATGAGCTGATAAATGACATCAAATATCGACAAGCGCAAAAATGACCTTATTTTCATGCCGTGTCATAATTGTGAGTGTTGGTAAATTAGAAGTTCATAAAAATAGCGCGGCTTCTGTACACACACACACACATGTGTGTGTACAGTAGACGTTATTTTTATGAACTTATAAATTACGAGCACTTATGATTTTAACACAACATGGAAAAAAATACTGTGGTTTCTGCGCTAATTATGCTAATAGTTTAACAATAAAATTTATAGTTTATATGAATTATAAGTACGAAGTTATGTAAATTTATGCAACCACTTTCTTTAGTAAAAAAGAGCAGGCATATATGAGTGAGAAAAAATATGCAAACACC
Source organism: Latrodectus hesperus (assembly GCA_037975125.1). Classification (NCBI taxonomy): domain Eukaryota; kingdom Metazoa; phylum Arthropoda; class Arachnida; order Araneae; family Theridiidae; genus Latrodectus; species Latrodectus hesperus. Next base: position 3,859,827 of record CM075853.1, read on the forward strand.
AAGCTTTCGTTATTACGTGTGTAACTTTTGTTGATGTTATGCTTTTTTCGTAGATTCGTTGACAATATTCAGTGAGGCCCCACAATATCTGAGAGAAGCCGTTTGCACGATTCCTTAAGGTGGCGGGTGGTCAGGTAGAATGGAAATGGGGATGTCACCGATTGATGCTGCTAGGTGTCTTAATGTGTCTTGCACCGTCTCTGGAATTAACATCAAACTGGAGCTTCTATGTCTAGAAGACATAGTTAAGGCCAACTGCAGGTGTTATAGCTTGTGGTCGGCATAAAGACCGTTTTATAACACTTTCGACCGGAAGGAGAAGAAGCGTTTCAAAGTCGCAAATAGTTGCAGACCACTCAGTAGCATCAAAGAGAAGAATATCCGCTAGTAAGGTGTGAAGGCATCTTCACCATGCAGGGCTCTATGCAATCCGATCAGATGCTTCTATGCGAAAGTTGTGTGTCTATTGTCCTTGACCATCGACCAGTGACTTAACCGGAATACAGAGAAGGGTTCACTTATCTTTCGCAAGAGAACACGCTTTCTGGACCAGATAGCGATAGAATTTTGTACTTTTCACAGTCGAATCGAGATTCACGCCAGAGAAAGACTCAAAACATTTGTTGATCTGAAGGAAATAAAGCACCAGATACTATCAATCCAGCTCTGTGGTCAGTTACCGCAGTGGTGGAATTGGAATTGGTGGATTTGGGCAAGTATCTTGCTCTGTAATCACACTTATTGAATGTCTTCAAGGATGGAATTCTGACTGGTGTGAGATATCGAGATGGGATCCTTGATCCATAAATCCATCCAAATCCCAAATGGCAATGATTTCATTTTGATGGATGATAACGCGTGACCTCATTTAAGCTGTAGTTGTTGAGAAATATCTTTGGGTTTTGGTTTGGAGTCAAAGTGTGTGTGTGTGTGTGGAATGGCCTGCTCGATCTCCAGACCTAAATCCATAAAACATATATGTGGCTATCTTGGTAGATAGGTTGCTGCTTTAAATCCTCGTCCAAAGTCTGTAGGAAGGTTGGAAAACAGCTTACTTCGTGTCTGGTCTTCGCTTCTTCTTTCAGTTACCGACAATTTTAGTGACAGTAAAGAAAGTCTATGCCATTAATGAATTCAAACTAAGGGTCCCTTATTAAAATTACTTTTCTTTATGTTTCTTTAATATTTTACCTCATAAAACTGTGATTATTCTTTTTTTCCAAGAATGGACTTTTCCAGCGAGATTGCTTTTTATTGTAAATCACTCATGCATTTTTCATATATAAACTTCTATGTTGCAATTAATGCTCACTTGTTTTGTGCATATATCTTTCAAATTTGGTGTTTCTACATTCGTTCATTTGGAAATTAGGTGCAAAACACCGGTTGTTCCTTAATTTTTGAAAATCAATGTAGTTACAAATCTTAGAACAAACGCAAATATTTCTGAATATGGAAGCAAACAGCTAGAAAAAACATCAGATTAAATAAAATATAAAAAACAAATACAAATAAAATTATCTAATTAAAGTAACGAAGAATAATTAAGAAATAAGTATCTTATATTAACAAAGAAATTGATTTCGAAAAGCATAAACAAGATTCCATAATTTGTGTATTGTAATTTTACTACATTCATTCATTTGCAAATTAGATGAAAGAAATAAAAAACCCTACTGTTTTTTCAACTTTTGTAGGCGAAATGAGTTTATCCACATTCAAAATGCTTGTGATTGTATTTACTTATCCTGTTATAAAACATTGAGATCTTGAAATACATATGTCAATATATCACTGTAAAAATTAACAAGTCACCTTCAATTATAATAACTGATGAATTCATATCATTTCATCGATGTTCATTTGGTAAATCTGTGACTGCTCTTCCATTATATCTGCAACTTTAAAAGTTTCCTTCATTTTCTTTAAATGTATTGAAGAATATTGAATCTTTCGGTTGTTTAAAAACTTAATAATTTTGCGATAACCTCGATTAAAAGTTGGTTCTCATTTAAAATTTTTCTCTCTCCATTAGATTTTCTGCCCTCATAATCTGCAGCTGTTTTTTTTTTTTATTTTTATAAAATATTTTAAAAGAAAAATTTTATTAGTACATTCCCCATAAACCATGTTTTCTAAAATTTTTCTGATAAATTGTGCTTATCAAATATAATAAGAATCGAAGATGTAGTTAAATTATTAAAATTTGATTCTGATTTTTTACATATTTAAAGATTTCAAAGTTGTGGAAATGTTATCGCCCTGTTTTGCATTCACTGTAATATATTTGAAAATATTTTATTAGACTAGTATATTGAGCTTTTGGTAAGTGCTCTTAAAAATCTTTCACAATTTTAGATAAAATGGAAAACGCAAAATATTATGATTCATCCATATTGATTGATTTCAAATTTAGATGCTTACACAAAACTAGTTTTTAATAGGAATTTGATTTGATTCTGATTTTCGCAGAGTATATTGCTTACGTTTCTTGCTTATGAACATTTATTTTTGTTTAGCGCCAGGGAGCTAGTTTTACGGGCATCTGAATATGAGTTAATTATAATAGTCCTGCATATGATGATATATTTTTTCATACAAATGCCATTTATTCCAAATATTAACTTTATAATAATTTCCCATGTACATTATTTGAAATACGAAGAAAAATTATTCAATCACTGAACTAAAATATTTAGTTAAAAATATATTTAAAAACTTCGCAATAATATTTTCTGGATATTTATGTATTTTTGATCTGACATAATTGCTTATCTCACAAATAATAACCAATATAGCTTCTGGCTAAATTGCGTTATCTGTATTTACATTAAAAATCATAAGCACCATTAATTATTTTAATGGAATAATTTACATATAAGTAAAGGCCTTAAAGTATAATCAATATATTTAGTACTCATCAAATAAAATTATTGCTGGTAATTTCCCTGTGTTTGTTTTGATTTAGATTAATATTAAAATTGATAAAAAAAATACAGCTACCATAAAATCTTTCCATAAAAATTTAGCTTTAACTTACAAAACTGAAATACATTTAATTTTAAGTTAAAATCAAAAGGTTAACCTCATTTACTATAATAGTATAACGAAGGCTAATTATGTTAAACTAGTACTCATGCAAGTTTCGCAAACTAGTATTAAATTAATTGTTGTTGTTGTCGTGTGCCAGCTAGGTTGGCAATATGGGGGTGCGCTGCTTCACTTTTCCAACTGAACCATATTTGGTGTGGAGTCCGACTTCTTCAGTACACACATGCTATAAAAACCCGTTTATAGGGTAGGCAACCATTCACACATCATTCATACAAGGAAAGGACAAAGACAGGATAGATAGAGAGATAAAGTACATCCATGTCCGAACCGGGATTCGAACACAGGACCTCCTTATCCGCAGTCAGGCACACTGACCACTAGAAACAAGTTGGGTGGCATTAAATTAATTAGTTACCTCTTAATACATTAAAATAGTATTTAGTTTAAGGATCTTATTAATTCTCTGAAACCGTAGTTTAAATTTTATTCAATACTTTAACCAAGAAATTAATAAATAATACCACAAATAATACTGAATATTTTTTATTTGTAAACTGTACATATTTTTTGCGTTAAACTTTGTCACATTTTTTTTTCAATATCGCTCATTCCATAAGAAATGTGTTGTCATGCCGATCTAACTACAAATTATTTCCTTCCATAAAGCTGGTCCACCATGTAATCTAAGCTTAGTTGATCTTTGCGCAGCAACAAAGCATCCACACACTTATTGAAGAAGTCATTCTTGAAACAATTGGATCTAAGAAAAAGAAAGAAATTAACATTCATGTTTATAAAATGATAAATTAAAATTTTCTAAAAAATCATTGACATTATTATAATTTATTGCTTCCTATTAATAAAATACAAGTAAAACAAACCTTCATATTTTCAATTTAATAATATCTTATTTAAGTAAGTTTGATTTTTTTTAAAGTATAGTTTGAAAAATGCAGATATATTTCATGTTTATTAAGTTTTGAAAAAAGTTGATAAAATCAGCAAATCAGTAATAATTATACGTTAGTGTATAAGATACGTTTAATCGTAGGCTTCATAATTGGGCACTATTATTTCAGAAAACACCTCCATAAAATGGGACTGTTTCTGCAAGACCCTATCTGCAGGAAATGTCATACGCAAGAGGAAACGGCCAAGCATATCATTTACGAATGCGAGGCCCTTGCCCTCCCTAGAATAACTTCTTTAGGCATCATCTATACTAGAGAATTACACTTAGGCTCCATTAAAGGGTTATATATCGGACTTTATTAATAAAGTGGGTGACCCGAGCAACTGGAACTAGGAAACATTGGGTTTGGAGTTAATAGTACAAAATGCTGATAAAAGTAGAGGTGCCCAATGACATACAAACCCAACTCTAAGAAGAAGAAGAAGTGTATAAAAGCCTTCATATTAAATTATTATTTAGTGACATATAATTATGAAAATAGTAAAAATAATATTTTAACCTTTTGCATTCAGAAAATTAGGACGTTCAATTTTACAATTTTGTATTTATATAATGAATAAATCTCATTGAAAAAAAATCATTTCGCACTAAATACTACAGAATCATTCAAATAATATCTCTTATTTTTTTACTGAAATAATTATGAAATGATGCCATATATACAGCGAAATAATAGGAGATCTAAATTTATAGTTTTTTAATTGATGAATGAATGATTTGTTAATTTTATGTATTAGCACTTATTTAAATTATGAAATAAACTTCCAAAATAATGGGTCACAATGAGAATTTCTGTTGGATGGCTGTAAAAGCAGTACATAAAATAATGTTGAAATATTCATGGGTTTTTATTTAAATTTTTCAGTATATTATAATATTAATCAACATTCATTAATAACTAAAGATTATTCTCACAAGTATGAAGACAATCAGCTACAATATTCATTTTCCCATAATTCATAGCACTTTAGAGAAAAAATGTAATCTCTAAATTTTTATTAAAAGCACAAATTCCATTAATAAGTTCTTAGACTGAGTCGGAGATCAGTTCGCTCTGTTGTCTAATACATGTGAAATTACATAACTCATTAAATATTGTCCATGTTAGTGTTTTTTTCTTTTTTTTATCAGAGAAAACTTGAAATCAAAAACTAAATGAATGTTGTTAAACGCCGATATTTTTAAGAAAGCAAAAATTTAAATATTTCTGTTGAGTATTTGAAATGAGAAGAAGTTGCTTATTCAAAAAGTAATGCTGTTCATATAGAATGCTAAAGCTAATTCAACCTTATAAGATTTAAATTATATATTCTAAATAAAAATTGCTTACAAAATTATAATGAGAAATGTTACTCATTATGTTGACATAAAGTTAGATTTTCATATAAATAAGCTATGAAATTAAATACTAGAATGAAAATATAATTTCCCAGATATCAATTTAATATTCTTGTACGAAACATTAAATTTTCACAATATTCTACTAAAATCAAAAATGAAAAGAAATATATTGTAATAAATTTTCAAAACTTACAGTCATCGATTTTTAAGACTTAATAATGTAAATTATACGTAAAGAAATAAAATGTTAAGAGAAAACACGAAGAGAAGATTTACCGCTTTACCAAATTCGTGTGAATAGAATGATTTCCCTCTCATCTATTAGCCAGCGTACTTTTATATTCTCAATGGAAGTTATAAAAGAAAACTTGAATCGCGTCTCGCGAGCGTGCTCATAAAAATTGGTGAAAAATATGGTGCAGTTCGGCCAAACAGATTCAAAACTGAAATACAGTTTTTCTCTCTTCTGGTATACATGCCATATTCAAGAAATTACAAAAATTAGGGAGAAGAATAATTTGCAGCTGAAAATGTGTTGACAAAACAATCCGATTTTCCATTTCAGATTGTCTCAGATATACTATATACAAATCATACCGTAGGATAACTTACCTGCATGATATGTGGACATCAGCTTCTCTGTACAACTGGTAACATTCTTCGCACACCCTGTCCAGCCTAGCGAATTTAGACTTGTCATAAACTCCCATACATCCGAGGTCAGCAAATCCTCTTTTACTGACCGCCTTATCAGCCAGGGCTGTCGCCAAAAGGAGGCCAGTGAGGACGGATGTTAAATTCACGAAATTCATTCTTATTTACTGTAACGAAAAGCATGTACATCAATGCATGAAATAAGATTAAAAAATACAAATCATATATTTTATGTTTACTTCTCTAATGTCAAAACAGAATCAAGCAATGCTCATGTGACAGTATGATAAAGACTTAGTAATGTATTTAAATCTAATCTTTTTAACACATTCTTCATAATTAAAAATATGAATATCTTTAAATACAGGAAAAGATAAACATTACCCTTTTTTCCTAAGCTTTGAACGAGGGTAAATTATGTTACTCTAACATTATATTTATAATTCCCCATTTTTATTGGAGTTTGGATATTTAATTTTTAATTGTGATTAACATTAATTATAAATTTATAGCAAATACTGTTGTATAACTTATTAATCGTTTAATGTTAAGCAAACATTTAAAAGAATTAAAAGTTTTTACCGAAGAAACAATTTCATTGCATTATAATAACATGTATTTGAACACATGGAATACGTAGTTTTTCTGAATAAAACGAATTTTTTTCATAGGTAAGACGAATTCATGATGTCATTCTCTTCTATACAAATATATATATATATATATATTATATATATATATATATATATATAGATTATATAAAATAATATATGCGTGTGTCTATTACCATCAATATATCATTCTCATAAACTTGTTTCATAATATATTTGATTTATAATTAATTTTTATGAGCTATCTAGAGGGAATTCTTTTTTTCTGAATGGTACTCATTAATATTTCGTTTTTATAAACTTATTTCTTAGTTTATGTGCTTTATAATTAATCTTTATGAGCTACCAAGGGATGAAATCATTATTTTAATGGCACTCATCAGTACCAATTTATTAATACCTCATTCTCATAAATTTATTTCATAATATATGAGTTTCATAATTAATTTTAATGAGCAACCTAGAGGGAATTCTTTTTTTTTAATCGTACTCATCAATAACTCATTCTTATAAAATTATTTCATAATATATGAATTATAAATTTAATTTTCATGAGCAATGTATAGAGAATTCTTTTTTTATCGTACTCATCAATACTTCTCATTCTCATAAACTTATTTCATAATATATGAGTTTTATAATTAATATTTATCAGCAACCTAGAAGGAATTCTTTCTTCTGAATCGTTTTATTTTATTTTTTGTCAAGAAGTAAGTAGCCGCAGATGAAATAAATTCTCTGATATTTACAAGTTGATAAGATGTTTCGTATTTTATAAGAGCATCCAAGTCATATTTCATTAAGAATCACACTTAAAGATTGTTATCAAATATTCACATTGCATTTATTCTTTTTGTTGAAAATGCAAAAAAAAAAAAATGAATCCGATAATTCAGCGACTTGCGTATTGCTAACACAAAAAAACAGGAGGAATTTAGATTCCTGGCAATTAACTATTATTTTATCATATATACAATTGCAAATTCCTTTCAAATATTTATCAGGATTCTAAAGAATATAATTGTTATTGCTAAATAACATTTCAAACCTTTTATTTGATTAAGAAATTATTGCACAACACACATTAATATCTCATTTATTTCATTTCTTTTTATTATATCATTGCAAATATCTAAGTAAGTATCATTGCAAATATCTATCACTTAGAAGGATAAAAAACAATTTATTTCTCTCAGGGATAAGAACTCTTAAAATCTACTGAATATTTACTTTTTTTAATAATCATTCAAATATTTTACAAAACACTTACATATTACTATCCTTATTTAAAAATATATATATTTATTGATAAATACAATGTCAGTTTTGTGCATTTAATATACGACGAATACTATATAATGATAAAGAACAAATTAAAATTAAGCCAAATATATATATACTTACATATAATATATATTTACAAAATTAATTTAATTTTTATAACCATATATTTGAAATTTTATAAAAGAGTTAATTTCGCTTTGGAAAACTTACCTTATTAAACGCTTCTTTGAATCGAATGGGTTGATGTTCGGTTATCTTGTGTTTATATACACTGATTACTTCTTTTTTCTCGGAAATATTCCATATTTAACTCACGTTTGTACATGGTAATAAGAATATATTTATGGCTTATGATTACCTAATCGAACTCTAAATAAATAAGTATTCTCAAGAGAAATAAAAAAAAACTGACTTCTTATCAAAATAACTTAGCTAGTGATAGAAAATGAAGAAAACGAGGCATTTTTAGATGTTGATTACCTAAGTATCGCATGAATATTAAACTCTACTTTAGAAGTTGAATAGATTCTGTTGGAAATAATAGAAAATAATTAATTTGTAGTATTTTAGTAAATAATTAAAAGCGTAATTTTCAGCAAATATTAGGACTTTATTCGGCAATTGATTAATTTTGAACAGAAGTATATTAAGTGACATGCTGAGAATCGATGCAGCGTGAGATTTCGGAAATAAAAAATAAGATTTAATAATTAATTTTATTTGCAATCTGTAATTGAAGTTAATGAAGCCCGGTGGCTTAGTGGCAGCGTTTCACGCTCCCATGACACAAGTCCGAGGTTCGATACTCGGGCTAGGCAAGGTTGACTCAGCCTTTCATCCCTTCAGTGGGTCAATTAACTGAGTACCAATATATGCTTGGGAACTAAACACTGGGGGTCTTACGTTAGGCTGACCACCTAACTGGGACATATGCTTCACACCCCAGGGCCCTCGGTCATGAAAACAGTTATGGACACTGTAGGCAGGCACATGGCCCACATGGGCTGTCGTGCCATGGAGTTTAGTTTTTAATTGAAGTTAATGTTTCTTATTTAATTAAAACAAAATCTGCATTTATTTAATCGTTATTTAAAATTACTGTAATTTTTTTAACTGTGTGTAAAACAAAAGAAAACGATAAAAACTGGAAATTTGTAAATAAAATGTTTTGTATTTTATATTATGATAGAATAAACCACTACTTCTTATAGTGATAAAAAATTACCTGATCAAAACACTTACATGGACCTCACGTGGCTTAGTGGTAAAAATATGAGCTCTTCAAAGCGGAAAGTCTTATGTTCGATTCTCGCCACTGTTAAGCAATGGGAGATGGATGTTATGCTTCTGCTCTCTGTATCCAGATTGATCAGAGTTTTTGCTTGGAAGTTTCCTTGGTTTTTCTCTCTTATGACGCGAGAACACGGCCCGTTATATATGATATGCCTTCCTAGAATATAAAAGCACATTGGATGCTTAGAAAAGCCCACAACAGCTTCCAGATAGTAGGCTGACAACTAGGCGGTGTCTAAAGTCTTAGCATAAATCTGCTGAGTTCTAACCGTACTGAATAAATGAAGAGATATAAATCTTTAAAACATAACTACGTTACATCGCATATTTCAGATACTTATGGAGTCTCATAAATTATTACTTGTTTATTGTTAAATTTTTATTATAAATTATTACCTGAGTTATAATTATTTCAAATTCTAAATATTAAAAAATATATTATTAAACATAGATTAATTGCGATATTTAAAGTTTCGAATGGTTCACGCACCCTATTAAAAATGTGAGTCTTCATTTTTATAATTAGTTAAGTAAATTCTAGGATTTCTCTCGAAATAATCTAACTTATACTTCTTGTTGTATTAATTAGAGAATTTAACTCGGGTGTTGATCTTTCTAGTGATTCACACAGTGTCCTTTTTCAATTGTAGTTCTGGTTTGAATCAACCACTTGTCGAAAGAGACTATAGATCGTGAACCAAACCAATCTTGGTGTATTATTACTAAAGTTATTAACCAACCTCTGAGCAATGACACGATTAGCTAAAAACACTAATTATTCAACAAAATAAATAAACTTATTAATAACAAAATAAAGAAACAAACTTTTATCTAATTAATAACAAAATAAAATAAAAATCGAAGAAAATATCAAAATGAACTTTTTTGTAGATTATATTTATCAAAACCTTAATATTTGGCATTTCTTATTGTTACTGAAGCCCGGTGGGGTAGTCTTAGGCACAGGTCCTAGGTTCGATTCTCTGACTGAGATGGTAGACTCAGCCATTAAAGCCTTCAGTGGGTTAATAAAATTGAATGCCAAGCATACTGGAAAACTAAACACTGGGGGTTTCTCGTTAGGTTGACCACCTAACTGGGATATATTCGCACCTTAGGGACAACAGTCATAAAAATAGATGTGTCTTATATTGGGTCTGAGAGAGCTATTGTCTCTAATAAAACAAGCTTATAAATGAATATCGTTTAAAAAGAAATATTTATATAATTCTTTTACTTATAAGGAATACAAACACATACACATCTGAAAAGTTCTAAAATATATATAATAATAAAAGAAAATGTCTTGCAAAAAAATTCATTCAAATGGTAAACTTGTTGGTAAATAAAATATAAAAAATGCTTCTTGTAAGTTCAATATGGAAGTTATTACATTCTTAGAAGTTGCGATAATATCTTTCTCCATATTTTTTCTGAAACTATTAACATGCGTTATATAATAGAAATTAATTAATAATACTATTATTTTCTGCAGACATTCGTAAGAAATTTTTAATTTAAAAATAAATTTGTCTTCAAATATTTTGTAATTTTTTAAGTTTTATTAAAATATTTCATTACTTGATTTATATTTCTTTGTAGGCTACACAGACATATAAATCAAACATTGAAATACCACAAAGAGATATAAATCAGACTATGGTAAATAAAATTAAATATCACCATTGAAAAAGTGTCGTAATCTGTCTGAAGCATACTATAATCTTAGTGAAAACTATAATCTTAGTAGTTTATTTCGTAATATATATAGATAGATAGATAAATAGATAACATACATATATGTGTGTATAGCACAAAATACCACCCAAAATATAACTCTTTTTAACAGTAAACTATATAATAAATAAACTTGAAATTTTATCTATTTAAATATGTCATATAGTTTCGAGGTAATGATTAAATTCACTGGGTTTCACGATATAAGTGATTTTTTTGAAATTTCAATTTTATATATAGATATATATATAAACATAAGACCCATTAATATTTATTTTAATTAAAATAGCTAGAGTTTTCAAAATAATTTTATTTTACTTTACATCTTTAAACATTTTAAATCTGCTATTTATGATGCTTTTAAAAGAGATTTTTATGGAATCTATAAAAGATTTGAAAAGAAGAGTGTATTAATTCGTGGTAATACACACCCATTTTCAAGCTTGCAATGAAATGGGACTTGTCTACGCTTATATTAAGAAGGCAGCCTTGTAACCTCATAATAAACCTATATATATATATATATATATATATATATATATATATATATATATATATATATATATATATATATATATATATATATATATATATATATATATATATATATATATATATATATATATATAATACTTAAATTTTTTGGTTAATGAAATTAAGAAATATTCAATATTCTTACAATATCATAAAAAAATGCTAAAGGAGGCAAAGGCAAAGCTGGTTATAATTTAGGATAATACTTGGGAAAATAGTTTTTCTTAAGAAATTTTTTTTTATTTGGGAATATAAATTTTATTGGACATAATATTAACAGCTATTATGATTTACGTATGGGATCTTGGAGTTACCTCTGTAAATGGAAGGGGATGTAGAGCTCTGTGATGGGGTGAAAGCTTTTGTATTTGATGGGAAATACAGTCTGCAACGAGTTCTTGGAAAAATTGAATTTTGTTGTGATCAAGAAATGTTTAGCTAATGCCCTATACTTTTTGTTTCATTTATGGTGGAAATGAAACTGAAAAATCCAGCAAGACAGTAGCCTTTTTGCCTTTTTTATGTGTTTAAATCTACTATAATTATTACTAGTGAGAAAGAATAAAGATATTATAATGGCAGACACCTCTAATATTGATCAAAGTTCCTTCGAATATTTGTGGGGTCATTTATTTGCCAACTGTGTTCAAATAACCACCAATACTACTCGATATACGAACTGGAATTAGCTATCGTAGATGAAGGGGGAGTATTTCTTATAAATTTCTGCTTGAAAATCTGATTAATTCAATAAAAATCGAATATTTGAAACTAATCAGAAAAATAGTGAAATAACATACTTTTAATTTTGAAAGAAAAAATTTTTTAACTATTGGTGTATTCATTTTGTACCTCTTGTGGTGCATATTATATATATATATATATATATATATATATATATATATGTTGTGTGTGTGTGTGTATATATAAGATTTTTGACCAACAAATCTTCTATATCTGGAAGAAAAATAAATATTAAAATCATGTTTATAAGCCAGCCGAATACATTATTATTAAAATTAAATTTTCAAGAAATTTGGAAGAATGCTGAGAAATTAGTACCCAGAACCACTTCTGTCAATAATTTCGTTTAATTTTGTAGACAATTTTTGTCTGATTTTGAAATCGATAACAGTATAATATCAGTATTATATAGTATATAACAGTGTAATGTTGTATATAACAGATAATAGATTAAAGTCTTGCTCTTTTAAGTACTGTTGTTGACTTCAAAACTTTATGGAATATACAAGTACATACTTATCAGACTTGTTTTGATTTGAATTTCATCATCGAAATAACATGTAGATTACAAAAGGGTACAGGCTTTCGTTATTTTGCTATCGCTTATTCCAGAGAAATAGAACTAAGTATATATTCTTATTTTAGTAAAATGAATTTTGAAAACTGCAATAGTAACAGCTTTAAATATATATTAAAAAATGTTCCATTACGTATTAATTGCAATTTTAAAATTTAATATAAATTGATCGCCTCGCAAACATTTCATAATTTGGAAAAGTTATTTTAATATTATATCGTAATTTTAGGCCACCCACCCTGTCTAGCAGTCAGAGTGACTGACTGCGGATGCCTGGGTTCGAATCCCAGTTCAGGCATGGGTGTACTTTCGCTCTTTGTCTATCTTGTCTTTGTCCTTTCTTTGTATTAATGGGTTGTGAATGGTTGCCTACCCTATAAACGGGTTCCTATGGCAAGTGTGTACTGAGGAAGTCGAACTCCACACCAAAATATGGTTCAATTGGAAAAGTGGAGCAGCGCACGCTATAATACCAGCCTACCTGGTACAAAAAACAACAACAACATCATAATTTAAAGAAATTTTCTTACAAAATTATTAACTTAATGTGAAAGATCTGTAACACATATGTTCAGTCTTCATTTCTTCTACAATATGTAATATATTTTCTATACCTGTTTTAATAATTCATCTGCATCCATCACTTTTGTTGGAAGGCAGTATGAAAATATTGCATACGTAATAATAGACATTGAATTTTAATAAATAGTATTTCATAATAAGGAATATTTTTGGGCCGGCTTTTAATTCCATGAATATAGATTTCTACGGCATTTCATCTCATTCCTTCATGATGAATAGTTTAAACAACTTCCTCATCATGTGTAAAGATCTAAAGTTTTCTGAATTTTTTTTTTCAATTTTTTTAAATTTGAATTTCTTTTTAAATATCAGCAAAAAAATATAAGTAATTAATATAAAAAACATGTGACTCATATTTATTTAAAACATTAGATAAATATTTAAAGAGACTATAAAAGCTTATGATTAATCATATATCGTAATGGTATTTTTTAATTGTACCATATTATTCATTTTAAGATCAAATTCAGATATTGATTTAGTTAATTAAAAGGAAAAAAATGACTCTTAAAGTGTCATAAAGAAGAGAAGCAAAAGGAGGCAAAGTAAACTATAGTTTGGGATAATACTTTAGAAAACAATTTTTCTGGAGAAAAAAAACATTTTAGATAAGATAGATATAATATTTACAACTAGCATGATTTACAAGTTATAAATATCATATCCAGCTTATTCCATTTTTTATGAGCGTCTAAGAGTAAATTTCAACAAGACAATGACCCTTACTATGCGTTTATTTCAGTCGAGAATTGGTATCATTGAGAAAGAACCAAGGTTTTATATTGGTGGAGACCTTATCTCTATCTAAGTTACGTCGAATATTTGGCGAGGGGTCAATTGGATTGTTAATTGCATTCAAATAATTATCTACATCATTCAGTATACGAATTATAATAAGCTATTATAGATGAATGGGGGGGAAATTTGTTTCAATGAATATATATGTATTACAAAATACTCCATTTAGTATTAAATGAAATTTTAAAGTCTAATATAAATTGATCTCATCACAAATACTCTGCTGGCCATCCAATTGCAACACCAAGAAAGACAAGAGATATCACAACAAAATTTGTTTTGTTGATAGCATGTTGACCAAGTATCAAATGATTAAATTAAAAGTCTTCTGTGAAGTGTGGTTTCTGCCAAAATCAGTAGACACAGTAGCCGCCAGCCATTATTGGAAATCACCACTGAAACACACCTGGGCATTGATTTAAAGAAACTTTGGATGTGCTCTTGTGGTACAGCAGAGCAAGCAGCTTCCACACGTTGCCAAGATTGATCTGGTGTGGCAGCTGAGGATGTAATCTGGGTCAGTCGTTGAGCAACCATGAAGTACCTGTTTTCTATTGGCGAAAGATCCGGAGAGCGAGCCGGACAGGAAAGCAGTTCAATCTAGCGATTGATGAAGAACACTTGGACCATGGGTGCCAAGTGTGGTCGCGCATTATCCTGTTGATATATGACTGTGAGCAAGCGCTAAAGATAAGGAAGGACAACTGGCTCCAACACCCTGGAGATGTAGAGCTGGCTGTTTAAAGTACCGGCAATGCGCACTAAAGCAGTTCGAGAGTGATATCCAATATCGCCCCATACCATAATACCCGGTACAGGTCCAGTGTGGCGGTTTATAACGCAGATGTTCAGCATCCTCTCTCCATGGTGTCTCCAGACTCGAATGCGACCATCATGGTGTTGCAAACCGAAGCGTGACTCGTCAGTAAAGACAATTTCATTCCAGTCTGCCATTCACATCCTTTTTCATCTCACCATTGGCGGCGGAGATGTCTTTGATTCTGCATCAAGGATAGACGAAGCGATGGACGTCTTGAGGACAGACCACTCTGCTGTAAACGGCGTCGAATGGTACGCATAGACATTGGATGATGCGTTATAGGCTGAATGTGCTGTGCTCTGGTTTGTGATGTGGCTGAGCGATCCGTCACTGCCATGCGCACAATTTGCCTGTCATCCCGTGAAGTGGAGCACTGAGGTGGATGCGATCGAACACGCGTCAGTCTGTCGTACCCTCCTGCATCCAACGACCACATATTTGCATTACAGTTGTTTGGTTTCCTCAAACACGACTACCGATTTCCCTGAAAGATAATCCACAATCTCGGTAGGCCACTATCTTTCCTCTGTCGAACTCGGGTACTTGATTAAAAAATGATCGCTGCTTTCTAAGAGGCATAATTGATCGTTTTTTTTTTAAAAAAAAACCACTAGAAAAACACAATTGCCGAACTTGAAATCATCGAAATCTCAGAATCTTAAATAGCGCTTTGAAGTGGCGCCACTGGCGCGCGTGTAGTGCGTCTGCGCTGAAATTCTAATCATTTGCATATCTCACTTCCGCTAATGCATGTTGTAAAATTCATGTTATTTGCACGCTTCCTTCAAGATGTTGCAGTTACGGTTGACAGCAGTGTATTTTATAATTTATAAAATTAAGTTTTGTATTATATCGTAATTTGAAGAAATTTTTTAACAAAATATGAATTGTATGCAAGATCTGTAACATGTTAACCAATCACACACATTTTCTTTCTTGTAAAGTACTTTTCCTGCATTTGTTTTATTCATTCATTATCATGAATTATTGATGAAATTAACTTTCAGCATTTTTGCAGAAAGATGATTTTATAACATTGAATAAGTTTTATTTATAGCTTTGGCACTCAATTCCTAACAGAGGTAAGCTAATGCACCATTTGCAACTGATTAATTTTCTTTGAATTTAATTACGTTAATTTTACTGCTACCTTTTTTATTTTCGCCTGCACATAATCAAATGATTTTTAATTTAAATCGCAAATGATGAGGTTGACATCTCAGATTCCAAGCTTCTATACTTCAACAATACAGAAACAATATTTGCTAGCTTAAACTCTATTTCAGTTAAGTTTTTTCTCGAATTTTAATTTAATAAATCCAGATATTTATTTCATTCCATCTCAAAGAATAGTTATAAGAATTATCTCATCTTGTGTAGAGTTCTGAAATCTACTGTTATATTTTTATCTTTGTTTTTTTATTTAATTATATAAACTTTTTTTAATAAAAAATACAAAAATAATTTATGGATATAAATAATGTGCGACTTACATTCGGATTAAAACACTTCATAAAATTTGAAAGAAATTGAGATTGTAAAAGCTTATATATACATATATATATATATATATATATATATATATATATATATATATATATATATATATATATATATGATTGATTGATTGAAGTTTGAAATCAAATACGAAAACTTTAGTATCTTCCTTTAATAAAGCCCATGAATATGGAGAAAGAAAAATATTTATACTTTAAATTATCATTTCGATCAATCATTTCGAATTATTCATTTCCTTGAAACTATATATCCGTGATTTAAAAATTTCAGCATTCCTTTATAAATCTTTGTTAAAAGTAAAAATATGCTCATGAAGTTCTTATATTTTTAACGAATAAGAATGTCAAATATACAGAAAATGTAATTGGCCACCAAAATTAATTTACGACTAGGCATAAAAAATGTTAAGCATGTCACATATATATACTGAACGAATCCCGTATTTTTTCCCTAAAAAGCACAAACAATTTAAGATATGAAAAAGTTTTATACTTCTTAAATGATAAAATAATTCTAAAGAATTAGTTGCTTATTACAATTCTTTGTTTTAAGAATAGTCAGTTTGCTCACAATGCTTTACAATAATAAGCTTTATAGGTTTAAGCTTTATCTTGCTTTAAAGCAAATATTTATTACTATGGAGAAAACATGTATAAAAAAGTTGTTAAAAATTCATTTTAACGAAAATGCCATTCTTGAATAATATACATTATATGGACCCAGCCAGAACAATTATATTAAAATTTCTGAATTTGGAAACTTTTTTTTAATCCAATGGCGGGTACACAAGGGTGACTGAACCCTATGCCACAACAAGGCCAGAAACTGCTACTCATTTATCGTTACCCAGCGAGCACCTGTGAACCAAGTCACGAAGGTGAGTAGCGTTACCCGTGCCATACCACCACAAACCCGTTTATAGGACGGGCCACATTCATATAACATCACAGAAGAAAGGACAGAGAAAAAAAGAGAAGGAAAGAAACATCCATGCCCGAACCGGGATTCGAACCCAGGACCAACAGCTCAGGAATCAAGAACGCTAATTACTCAGCCAATCGGTCGGTGAATTTGGAAACTAAAGTAATATAATTAAATTATTGTATGTTAGTCGTACTAATGAGGACACATTTATAATTTTGTAAAGAGCAAAGCCAATACCTCCTACTATGGACTCAGAGAGGTGTTGGCAAAGTCCGCCAGCTTCCGTGGTTCGCGGCTTCCAATGAAAAGCGTAAACATACTTTCGCAAAAAAAATTGCGATTTATCGGATTCTCTTTACATGCGGACGTTTTCCTCCTGTTTTCGTTATACTTTTGTATTTGGCATAACCTCATTCATACTCGTATTGTCCATTGCCAGAGACTCATTTCAGCAAAATAGGTTTTCTCGAAGGTCTTCCCTTTTTTATTTCTTTTGAGTTTATTGCCGATATGAATTCTGCCGACATTCGCGTCATTTTCTTATATGAGTACAAACTTGGTAATAGTGCTGCAAAAGCTGCACGCAACATAAACCAAGCGTTTGGGAGAATACGGTTAACGATCGGAAAGTGCAGCGTTGGTTCGAAAAATTTCGGACTGGCGATTTTTCACTGCAAAATGAGCCGCGCGGAAGACCCAAAACGTCTGTGAAGAATGATGACCTGAAGGCTCTAGTGGAAGCGGATCCAGCCGTATCCACGAGGGAACTTGCTATCAGGATGAAAGTTGACCATACAACGATATTGAGACACCTTTCTGAGATTGGCAAGGTTAAGAAGATGGACAAGTGGGTACCGCACGCACTGACAGAGCGAAATAAGCTGGATCGGTTAAACGTATGCTCATCATTGCAGCATCCACCATATTCACCGGATCTCTCGCCGACCGATTTTCATTTTTTCAAGCATTTAGAGCTGTTTTTAAGGGGCAAACACTATGAAAATGAAGACAGTCTAAAAAACTCGATATCAGAGTTTATTAATTCTAAAGACCAAAATTTTTTTAAGACAGGCATCTACGCTTTAAAATCTCGTTGGGAGAAGTGTATTGAAGCGAATGGAGCATACTTTGATTGAATAAACAGCTTTTGAAGAAAGATATGCAGTTTTATACAATCACTTAAGAATCCGACATTTCATACGCACCAACCTAATATAAAAGTTATTTACCATTTACTTGGCTTTATTCAAAATGATGACTTTTTTCACGAAAAAGAACCAAAGTATGGAAGAGATAAAAACAAATCGAGTGCGATGTTGAATGCTTGAAAATTCTTTATAGTTATAATTATTACGAATTGAAATTGAGACTTTTTTCATCCGCCTTCCGATGCAATTCCTATCGGCGATATATTTGGCACAACGTAAATACGCCATATGGTGTGAAAAAATATTAAAAAAAAAAACATTTAATTGTTTTGTAAAATAAAATTACATTATAAAACTGTCGAATAAAAGAGCCATCCGATGTCATATATGTTTTTCTTTTTTTGCAGCAGCAGTTAAGCGTAAATGACAATTTTTTTTTTAAACAAGAAATGCTACAGAGCGGAATGTTGCATCAATTATGTTGATTACATAGATGCATAAGCAACTTTACAGAGTTCGAATCAACTTTAATTACGTTTTAAATTATTTACAAATGCTTTAATTAAAATTTCGAAATCAGACATAGTTTTCATTTTAAAACCGACATTCAGACATAGGTTTCATTCCATTCTATGCATTATTTTCAATCCATTCAGCATACATACGCACATACATAGTGGTGCAGGCGAACTTCGGACTGTACCTTTAGGCAGTCCACAAATTCGTAGATGATCGCATGAGACTTGTCTCGCGAAGCAAGCTGAGCATCACGCGAGAATCGCATCAGACCAAATGACGTCATTCATGTCTTATCTACGTCAGAAAAGAGGTGGAGCGCGAGACGATTCTTGATTTCAAGCATGTTCGAAATATCTGGCAACATACCATGAGACAGCGATCTCATTGGTTTAAAATTCTATGACGTCAGATACAACGTTTTAGCTACGTCACACTAAGACATCGATGAGATCGCATTTGTCTACTATAAGACGGTGTCTTAATCGGATTGTCTACCAAATTTGCGACATGCCTAAGGTTAACGTCTTTGAAATACTCACCCAACACTAAGTGCCTTATAATCTTAAACCATGGCCAGTGATGAGGTCAAACCTTGAGCTGGCACTTTCCACATCCACACCACAATTCCTGTGACCGTCACAGTTCTTCCATTGGTGTGACACATGAACACAGGTCTCCAACCCACGGAGCTCCAGTAACCCAATGAAGGAAAATGTGGTCACCTCCCACTCATTGCCCACGTGGCACGTGTTGCACATCACTTTTGATCTTAACGGAAAGCGACGTGAAGCTAGTAAGCCACTGTAGCTTTAATCCATTCAACAGAAAAGCAGAATAAAGATTTTATTTATTGAAAAGTTAAGTATTGAAATATTGAAAACATCAGTATCGTATAAATTCTTATTGTTTAACTTAACATTTTATTAAGACTAAAGGATTTTTAATACGTAAATTTGGAAAAAAAAATTATAATAACTATTTTATTTAAACTAAATGCCCATTTACTAAAATAACAATTGTTATTTTTCCATAAATTTAATTAATAAAATACATTTCGAAGGGATATATACACTGCTGGACAATTGCTAAGGACGGATAACACTATCATCCATAGCAACCACAAAATGAAAGGAAGCAAAATGAGGAAAATTAGAATAAGTGCGGGATATAGTGAGAAGAAGTATGCGTATGCAAATTTTTTTCCACGTCTGTTCATCACGTGATAGCGTTCATAAGAGCTTTAAACGTTTTGACGCGTGTGGACAGCTGTTGTTTCAAGTCAAAGTTTTACGGGAAAGGTTTAATAGACGAACTTGAAATTTTTGGCATGTCTTCTTAACATCACTTAGCTGATTTTATGCGTGGCCGAATTATTGGAAAGATCGAAGAAGGGTGAAAAATAACAGATGTTGCCAGGGAGTTCGACATCGCTCACAGCGTTGTTTCTCGACTGTGGAAGTCATTTAAAACTACTGGAATGTTGTAGTAGGCGGCACGAAGGAGGTCGTGTTAGAAGTACGACGCTTGCAGAAGACAGATATATCGTCCTATCAGCAAAAAGGAACAGGCGCACTACAGCTCAGCAGGTGGCAAATCAGTTTCTTGCTGCCTCAGGAAAGCAGATCTCCCGAAAAACTGTTGCCAGACGTTTGAGGGGAGGAGGACTATACACCCGCAGACCTGTTGTGTGTGTCCCATTGACCAGACAGCACCGTACTGCCCGTTTGCAATGGTGTCGTGAGCATCGCAATTGGACTGAACAGGACTGGACATGCGTGCTATTCTCAGATGAGAGTAGGTTCAGTCTGTCATCAGATTGTAGACGCCAACTGATCTGGCGCAAGAGTAGTACTGCTAATCGTCCAGAAAATATCCAGGAAAGGGACCGATATTCAACATGCAGTGTCATGGTGTGGGCCGGCATCATGATCAATGGCCGCACGTCCCTACATGTGGTTGCGAATGGGACTATGATGGGCCAACGATACATTAATGAAGTTCTACTTCTTCATGTTCGTCTTTTCCGTGGTGCTGTCAGTGGTAAATTTGTTTTTTATGGACGACAACGCAACCTGTCATTGAACACTCGCTGTTCAGGATTGTCTAGACAGCCAGGGTATTCAACACCTCGTATGGCCATCACGTTCTCCAGATCTAAGCCCCATTGAAAATGTTTGGGATGCTTTGGGGAGGCAAGTTGCTGGTCGAAACTATCCTCCGACAAACAAGAACACCCTCATCCGTGCACTCCTAGAGGAATGGGATAAATTTCCTCAGCAGCTGCTGGATAATGTTGTGCAAAGTATGATACGACGTGTGGAATGTTGCATCACACTCCACGGTGGATCTTTCCCGTATTGATACCTTTCTTCAAGGTGCCTGCTGACTTTTAGATGCATTGTTCCCTTTTTCCGTATGCAGCATCAAATGAACATTTTTTTCTTCCAGATGTTTCACAGCTTTTGTACTTTCCAGAACAATAAATATTCTTTATTATAATGTCTGAACAGTGTTTCAACTATATTTTATCCTACTAGGCCTCATTACTCACTTAATGTTATGCTACATTGCAATTTGTGATCCGTCCTTAGCAATTGTCCAGCAGTGTATAATATTTATTATAGCCTTAAATTATTATGTTTATCCAAACAGTGAATCACACACCATTTTAAAAATATATTGACTGAATAGAGAACAGTTGTAAATGGAATTATATCTTCCAACTTTAATTTTTATTTGCAAATCTGTAGTCATTTTTTAAATTCTAATGACATTTGTATCACCTCGTAAGAAATGTATAATTTTTGTATAAGATGGAATACTGAGGAGTTTAAATCCATTCGATTCATTCGGTAACATTGATGGGATTCAAATCAATGCAAATATAGAAATAATTCTTGTATTTAGCATACAGTATTTAAATGACTCTACTCGAAGATAGAGTTTTCACATAGTATCTCAATGTCTGCGTTTTCATTTAGATATTAATGCTCCTTTATTACTTCTTACACAAATACGATAGTAGTTACATAAATATATGCTGATGATCATACAAAAAATAAATAAATAAATTCTCAGTTACTTAATAATTTTGTCATTGGAAACAATGTATAACACCTGCTTTCGGCACAAGTGTCGTATAATCCAAGATGCCGAATTCTAAATTTTTTGGCTACGAAGAAATGTTGCCAAGAGGACATATTATGACATCTCGTGATGACGCAAATACTAGGGTTTCCGAAATAGAATTTTCTACATAATTCTTATTGGTATCCATCTCCATGACGCAATAAAAACCAGGCGGCCAAATAAACAAGAAAATCCGCCAAAAAAAAACATCTCCGAACTCTGAATTGGGCATCGTGGATTATATAGGGCATCTGTATCCCGCTTTCGACTCGTCTTAGTGCTCAGGCTAATTGTCTGAGACATTTTCAATATCCACCTCAGAATTTGCCGTCCAGAAGAACTTTTCATTGATAGTGGGCCAAATTCCTCTATCACAAGGGAAGAAACCCTGAAAACTCAAAAAGTATCCACCCCAATCGATATGCATGTGGAAGCGAAACACTCACCTCTCGCTATTCAACAGCAAATATAAACGAGCCCTGACCAATTAAGAATGCTGTTTTACCATTAGCTCATGGTGAGGCCTGAATGAGAAATCCTCTGGTGGAGAATCAAACCCCAGATTTACAAGTCATAGGTGGGAATACTCTTTTCATTACACCACCAACCAAATGGCTGAAGGTCATTGTATCGCATTTTAATATTCACTGCGTATTGCTTTCCGAGAGTGTTCTTCATAGATCCTGGACAGTATTCACGAGTCGCAAAGGAGAAAATTAGGAAAACTCACAAGAACCCGCCTGTACAGAAGAGCAATATCAACCTCCGATCATACGTACAATGGCTACATAGAACCCGGGACCTTATGCTCCGAACAGCGATGTCCTGCCTCAAGGTACATCGTTTCGAATTACC
Source organism: Latrodectus hesperus (assembly GCA_037975125.1). Classification (NCBI taxonomy): domain Eukaryota; kingdom Metazoa; phylum Arthropoda; class Arachnida; order Araneae; family Theridiidae; genus Latrodectus; species Latrodectus hesperus. The sequence goes on from CM075853.1 coordinate 3,882,922, forward strand.
TCCAAGTTACACTTATTTAATATGATTAAATTTTCAACTAAATGTATACTAAGTATGTAAAAAATATAATTGTTTTTCAAGAAAATGTCACACTTAAAAGAACTTAAAAGTAAAATTTAAAAAAAGTGAAAAATCACTGTTCAGAATTTAGGAACCTGAAGACATTTCCAAACACAAAACATCGTCAAGTTCATAATTTAATGCGCCATACTGCGAAACACAACTGTTTTCCTCATATCACAATTAACTAACACATTATATTGATATAGAAAGTGTTAGAAATTATTTAAAGAAAGCTTTATATTGATAAAAAAAACTGTCAAAACTCTTTCAAATGAATTATGTTTTCTATTTCACGGCTAGCTTTTAGATTTTAAACAGATTCAGCTTACAAGGGGTGAAAGTGATGGCAATTTTTTACAGTGGGGCCCTAAATGGCCATCTTTGTTCCGAAAGTGAAAGAATAGCGAATCACACGTACACACAGAAAAGAACATCCATGCCGGCACCAGGAATCGAACCCAGGATCCACTGCCTCGAAGTTAGAGACTCTAACCTATCAACCATCGGTCGGCACTCTTTTAAATATGTTTCATTGGATTTCCACTTTGGATTTTTTTAAAGAAATTTGTAAGGGGCTGTAAGGGGAAGTTTGTAATGACTTTGCTTGAAAATTTTGGAATAAAATATTGAGATAATATTGTACTTAAGAAACCTTTCAATTTCGCATATTCTTTAGCAATGGTGTATTTAAAAGTGGTTACATTTATTTTTAATGGATGAATACTTTCAAAATCTTTGAAGGATTTGCATAATGTTTTAAATGCATGCAGTTTTCCGAAATTAATTCTGTCTAAGACATACGGTTTTCTTCTTCATTTATTTCTTTGAGTAAATAAATCATCAATGAAACAAACACTATGTAATATATATATATATATATATATATATATATATATATATATATATATATATATATATATATATATATATATATATATATATATATATACATATATACATATATATACACACACACTACTGGCACCTAAAATTGCTACACCAAGAAGGAATGCAAATAACAGAATGATATTTATTGGACACATACATTATAGTGGAAAGAACAAGTGATAAGATTTACAGGAAATTAGGATGTATAGATCTTGAGAAATCAGGACCCAGAGCAGCCACCTCTGGCTGCAATAACAGCGTTTATCTGCCTAGGCATGGAGTCAAACAGAGATCTTATGGCATGTACGGGGATCTCAGTCCATGCAGCTTCAACACTATGCCACAGTTCATCGACAGTAGTGGATGGTGAGTGATGGCGTACCAATCGCAAGGCAACCATTGACCACACGTTCTCAATTGGTGACAGATTGGAACGTGCTGGAGAACGTGCTGGCCAGGATAACAGTCGAACCTGTTCTGTATCAAGGAAGTTCAGAACAGTACGGGCAACATGCGGTCGTGCATTATCCTGTTGAAACAAAGCATTAGGGAGGCCTCGAAGATAGGGCAGACCCACGGGCCTTAACACATCGGAAATGTAACGGTTGCTGTTCAAAGTGCCGGTAATGCGAACAAAAGGTGATCGAGACGTGTATCCAATGGTATCCTGGAGTGATGGACCATACCATGACTCCAACAGATGGGCCAGTATGGTGATGTCTAATGCAAGCTGGCAATGCGCGTTCTCCACGATGCCTCCAAACACGGCTGCGGCCATCATGGTCCTATATACAGAACCAAGATTCATCTGTAAAGATGACGTGATGCCATTCCCGCGTCCAGGTTCGTCGCTGATCACACCATTGAAGGCGCTCCTGTTTGTTACGCAGCGTCAATGGTAGCCGAAGCCATGGTCGCCGTTCAACACAATCTATGCTGCTGCAAAAGTCGTCGAACTGTTCTAGCAGAAACTTGTTGCCTTGCAAATGACTCCATTTCTCGACTCAAGGTTCGTGACGTGGCTGTACGATCTCTTGTGACTATGCGGATAAGATGTCTGTCTTCTCTGCTGTTAGTGATAGGGGTCGCTGAGATCCTGCATGACGTTCCGTATGATTGTCCTGAACCCCTCGATTCCATACTCTGCAACAGTCATGGGGTCTCGACCGACGCGAGCAGCAATATTGCGGTACGATAAACCGCAATCCCGGTAGGCTATAATCCTTCCTCGATCAAAGTCAGACACGTGCATATAGGCATTTCTTCTTCTTACACGAGGCATTACAACAACTTTCTTTGCCGAAAACAACGTTGAAACGGAAATTGAGTATGAGAAAACTGCTATTAAATCTCTGATTTTATACACATTGTAGATGTCGTTACTGTCGCCTGCTTTGTATGAATGCGCTGAAAATCTGATCATTTGCATATCACAGCAAGTTCTACCTGTCACGTAAATTTCACGTGTGTGGCGTGCCGCTTTCTTGGTGTAGCAATTTTAATGGCCAGTAATGTTTATATTAATATATATATATATATATATATATATATATATATATATATATATATATATATATATATATATATATATATATATATATATATATATATATATATATATATATATATATATCCAAGTATTTATTATATCAAGTATTTATTCATTTTTTGGAAAAAAAATTATGTAGATTGCATGTTAAAAAGAGGTTTTAAAATCATCTTGAAATATATAATGTGTTATATGTACACAAAAAATTATACTTTTTAATTCCTGTATTAAAAATAAATAATCCGAAGATTCAAGACTAATATATAATTGATAAAAGAGGTCCCAAATTAATGTTATTTTGTCGAATTTTTACGAAATCTGTATTTGAAAAAATTTCTTCTCATGAGGGTAAAAGATAAAGTTATATGTCATACAAAACTTTTTCATTGTAACAGAAGTATTTACATCTTAACATATCTTTTACCTTCACCATAGATACGGTTACTGTAAGAATAATCCATTTGAAAAGATTCGCTTCTTTCCTTCTAAACTTTTCAGAAAAAAAATCAAGTTTATTATATATCATTTTTAGAGAATACTATATTAATCTAGAGTTAATTTCTTAGGAATACTTCATTGATGATCATTCGAAATTGGTTCACTGGACATCGTTTTTTTCTTTTTTTCTCTCAAATCGTAGACAATTTAGGTGGCACAAGTTGGTCAACAGAATAAGTAAATAAGAAAACTGTCTTTTGCCACGAAACATAATTTTGATCGATCTATTAGTTTTATTTTGTTTTTTATCTTAAGTTTTCTTTGGTCATGACAAAATTTTGTAGAGGCCGTCGTATGGTGCATAAAGTGGCTTGCTTATACCGTCGTGGCCCACAGCTATATAAAGGCATACACTGAAGTGTGAGAATGAAAGACTGATTTATGTTCATGGCAAGATACTGAAGTTGGACTCATTATTATGAAATATGTTTCAAAATATGATTTTAAATCTTTAATGAACTTTTTCAGGTTAGTGTTAATAGGTGATAATTTAAAAGCTAACCTGGCAATCTCAGTCTTTCTGTACACTACTAAGCAGTTTCAGAAAATATACTCCTGGAATAACGTTCAAAAGCTTCACTTGTAGCGATGTTGGTAGGTCTTCAGACCCCTTGTCAGTAATCTTGTAGGCTTTAAATGCAACCTTTACTGAATGGTAAAACTCCTTCTCCAAACCATTGCTTGTGGATGGCTTAACGGTTTTTAATTCTCTGAATGCCAAGAAAATGTAAGAGACCAAACAAAGCACTTTCAAATTGTCAGCCTTAATCTCTTGTGATACTATCAAGACAACCGAATCTTGAGAATTTTTGTATGAAAAAGGTATTCCCCATAGTCTGTGATATAGGCCGTGGTGGCCTGGTTAATTAGGGCGTCGCTCTCATTATCGGATGGTAGTAAGTTCGAATCCCAGCTTAACCAAATGTCCATCAGGTTCGCTTATAGTGGCTGGGGCATGTTCAAACTGGCAGTTTAAACGCGTCCCATCTGACGTTGACCACAGCAGTTAAAACTGAGTGTGGTCGCAATATCCTGCAAGTGAAATGATACCTTTGGGAATGGCAGTCCAAGTGTTGGGGGTCTTCTGCTTAGTCCTTGCTTCAAAATCATGAAGACTCCACCCGGCTCCTTCTATCTTACTGGTAGAGCTCAACTCAGAGCTAGGTATAGAGAAGTATGTTGGTGCAACTGTCTGTGATGTTATGTCAGCTGTTATATCTATACCACTTTTGACCAACTTGTGGACCTATCAACCAAAGTTATGAAATAATAATTAGATTACAAAGGAAAAAAGATAGTGTAAACGTAATTTAAATACGAGTGATCGAATCTTTGTGATTGATTTCACAAATGATAATATTGTCTGCTAATTGACATCGCTTTAAGAAAATTTATCTCTATGGTAAGAACAGAGATTAGGAAGGATATAGGGAAGAGCTCTTACGTAAAATTTAGAAAACCACATTTACTAGTGGTTCCCTCAAATGTTAACATCATACAAAAATTCGATCTTTTATTTTAGAATTTTGAATTTTTTATTCACTCCTTTAAGAATCATATAGTTGCTTATGCCAATATTCATGTCTAGTTTTGGTATCCAAGAAAGGTCTATTAATATAGGCTAATTTAGGTTTAAGATAAAATTTTGTCTTAAATATTATATGCATTACTTTTTTCTCAATTTGGATCCCAACATTTATTCACTCAATATAAACTTTATATATCATTACCATGAGTTATAGTCTTTGTGATGTACTCAAAAGATATAAAAATCCTCAGGTGTCTTTTGATATAAAAATCCTTAATAAGACAATTTTTTGTTCAATTGCTTTCATTAATTAGAAAATAGTAGTATAATTATTACAAATCTGAGTTTTAAGACATTTACGTTTACAGTTGGTACCAATCGGATCTTTAAAATAACATTCATCACAATGATTGATTCGTCAGATGAATTGCTATTAATATTCTTTAAGTGTAAAATATGAAATAATAATATTGTTATAACAAATGTACAATAAACGACAAAATGCTCAGAAGTTAATAGAAAACTTCAATATAAATTTATTTTAATGCGTTAGACACAATATTCAGTTCTAATAAAAAGCTATAATGTAATAAAGTTCATTAATGTAATTTTCAATAAATTTATCATAGTAAATAAAAATTCAACAAAATTCATGTGGAAATTATTATGCTTATAAAAATACTTTAATTACAATTAATATTTACGGAGTTAAAGTAGAGCACATCTTCTCCTTACATCCATCAATGAAAAAATATTCAATATAAAATAAGGAAAATAATATAATGAACTTTCTTAAGACATGATCACTTTTGTGTGTAGTTGCATATTACTTTTAAATAACTTTACAGCTTTTTTTTAAGTATTAATTTAATTTTTAGTGAAAAATGAACTTGCTGTTTCTTAATCCATTTTATTTTTACATTTGCATTGTAAACCAAATTAATTTGAATAATACATTAACGTTAACATGTCTTGCTTAAATTTAAGATATCTTAAGAAGCTTGCTTTTTGGCGTACATATTTGCCAAGGAAATAATCTTGTCAATAAAATTAATATATAGAGCAATCATTTCTGTTTTTTTATAGCTCAGTGATGAAGATATTCTAGGACTTATCTAAAGTCTTTACTTCGTAACTTTGAGCATCATTTAATTGACTATATCCCAATCTTATCCCGATAATTATTGACTGAATTTTCTGTGGACAATCGTGTGAATAAATATAGACAAGAACTAGTTATTGTGATTACACATTGTTAACACGATGATCGTTCTTAAATTATGATTAAATCATCTGTTTGTTGATCAAATATGATATTTTTAGTAGTAATTACGTTTCATTTAAGGAAAGCATATATAACTCAGTGGGATATCGCTTTGTCTATTACTTTACTTCTATGTGTGAAAATATTATATTCCAAGCAATTCTTATAATTTTATAAAACGAAATGTACGTTTTTTTTAAATTGTGAACCAAACTGATTTAAAATTGCATTGTCTTTCAGTTCAACTGTTTGTGAATTCGATTCCTATTTCGAGTGTATGAGCTCGTAATGATCTTAAATTTTTTAAATGCATCAACATTATCAAACTGTTCTGTTTGTAAACATTATTATAGTCTCAAACTCAGAGAGTCTTGCTTAGCGCTGGTTTTTAAGAATACTACAAATGCAGACTCTCCAGCAGGGCAAACGAAATAATATTTTGAAATTTTGAAAACGATAAATGTATTAAAAATTGCTGTTGGCAATGGTGAAAGAAATTTCTCTTCCAAAAAATAGCATATGAACCTCAGTGTTTAGAATAAGATGGAATAAAATGAAAATATATTATAAATTTTTGTTACAGTATGATTGAAATTTGAATCAATTTGATATATTAAAGATTTTGTCCGTCCCTTATAATTCTGATTTTATTTTGAAAATTACATAAATTTAGAATCATTCAATCATGGTATTTATAAATATTTATTTTTATATAATTTTATCGATTATAGAATGTATTAAATTTTTATGTAATGTTTTATCTGATTTCTTAGAAATCAGTACATTATTAGAATTATTATCTTAATGTACAATTTTTCATATGTAATTAAAATGCACCGGTGTATTCGATTATTAGGAATATTCATTATCTGATGCAGTATTGGTTCTTTAACTTATTCATAATCTTTTAAATTTCAAGAGTCTAATAAAAACATCTTAAATTTACGTTTATCTTAGATTAGATTAATTTTTGTAAGTGTTAGTATGTATGGGGATATTATTCTAACTGTGTAAATGTTTTTAATGTAATTTATATCACATTTTTGAAAGACCCTTTTATAAAAGTTCCCATTTCGAATTACTGGAATTTGTTAAAAAAAATAGCCACTAAAGCTGTATAGAATTGTTATTCTGCTGAATTCAAATTTATAATAAGTAAATAATACTGTGATAAATACTTAATTCCACAATAAATATTTAATACTACATAGTATGTAATTTAAAAGGTGATAGCTGTTCTAAGACTATAATAATCCTTACTCTCTTAGAGGTTTTATTCTTTCATTGTAAGTTATATTTGTGTACAATGAAAGGATAAATCCAGAAAGAGTTGTGAATCACGCACTTCAGCAAATGTGTTTCCCTAATGTTTTCTCCCAATGTTCAATAGTATTCCAACTCTGTACAAGATAGTTTTATCATTAAAAATTAAAGGGAACTCCTAATAGGTATTTTTATAATGCCTAGCTAGGCTAAAGTAAACATGTCACAGATTGCCAAGTGCAAAAAAAAGTCGCCAGATATAGTAAATGTTTGGGGATTTTGTATTCTTGCCAAATAAATTCACTAAATTTAATTAACTACCAATTATAGTGTATATGCGCGAACTGTGTGGCCACAATTGAAATTTTTAGCATTTTCATTTTGGATTGTGCATTGGTTTTGTAGCAGCATGGGAAATCCAAACCTTCCTTTTACAATTTTATAATTTGGGTTGCCTGAATATTGTGCGCTGAAATGGAATCTTTGAAATTACATGAAGAATTATTTTATTTATTATAATTTTTTTATAAAAAAATTTATTGCATCAATAATTTAAATATATCCCCCTCATAATCGTGATGCGTTCACAGAAGAAAAATGAAGATAAAAATTTTATTTCTAATTATTTTCTGCTGGCATAGAATTCCTAAAATTGTGTTTTAAGTATCTAAATTCTCAATAGTAAATGAAACTACAGAATTGTCCTATTTTCCAAATTCATGGACATGTATTTGAAGCATTTAAATTTTCAATAATAAAAAAAAGTACAGAATTGTTCCAAATTTTTTAATATTTTTTTCTGTAATAGTTTTCCATTTTGCTATTGGATCCATTAAATGAAAGTTTTTAAAAATTTTTCCAGATTTATTTTCTTAATTTAATAGTTATCGCAGAAATTCTTAAATTTGAGGTATTGCATGAAAGGATATTTTGGTATAAACCATATTTTTCAATATCTTAATAGATATTGAGTATTACATTTCGTCTAACTATGTTTGAAATATCTTTATGCTTTAATTTAGGATTATATTTTAAATCAATGTCTACAGCTAATTACCTTTATGTAGCTTTAATAATTAACAAAGGTGAAAAAATGCTTTTAAGACTACAAATTAATAAAAAAATATTAATTATCTTTGAGTTAGATGTGGTAGTTTATTCCTTTCTGAATTATAACTGTACTTAATTTGAGAAGTATGATTTATTTCGTGAAAAGCAATATAGTGTGCAAAATAGATAATTTTATTATTTTATAGCTAAAGTAGTCTCTTTTAAATTATTCAGAATCCCAGTGTAAATTTCTATATTAATTTTAAAATTGCATTATTTTTCTGAAAAACACAAATCAGGAATTTGAAGATTGGTTAGCAGTTTCTTAAAAACATTATTGGACAGGAATTTATTACAGTATAGACTGCTTTAAAATTGGAAATCTCTAAGAAACTGAAAAATATAATGAAATCATATGAATTTATATAATTTGAATTTTTTGTTAATGGGAACTAATTCTTACTTATATATAGTTCAAGTAATTAAATCATTTGACTGAGTTACTTGTATTGTAATTTTCATGGAGGGATTGATAATTTGTTTGGAAAGTATATATAGTCTTGATTTATGTATCTTAAAGGTAAATTTTTCTCTTAATCATTTGTTTTAATGAATTAAGATTCTTTGTATGGATTATTAATTATATGTATTCATTAATTTTATTACTAACTACTGCTTTTTGATATCATGAAATCGTTCATATTTAAATAATATGTAATATGTATATTATTTGAAATAACAATGTGAATAATAGATTTTTAATATTAAATCACAAGATGAGGATAATCTGTAATATAATCAAAAGATACAGATAATCTGTAATTTAATAATTAAATTTTTAATAGAATTCATGCCAAAATTCTTACAAATATATTTTATCATTAATTTAGTCTTCTAACAGTCCTAAGCATATCCCTAGTGGTCCACCTGGTACTAGACCATTGCTGATGCCACCTCCACCTCCATTTGGGGTAAGTTTTAATCTTAAAAGAAATCACAGAATTTTTGATGAGTTTACTACATAATAAATACATAGTTTTGACAATATTAGCTAGTTTCTCAAGCATAATAATTCAGGAGCTTAAACTATCATAACTATCCTGTATAAAAAACTTAAAAATAGGAATTAGTGGGTTTCTATATAAAAATATTTTCTGAAGGTAAACTATTTTCAAGAATTTTTAAATCTCACAAGTTCTTAAATAAATAATAAAAAGTTTTTAATGGATATGAATATCTGTTTATATTACAAAAAATATGTAAACAGTATATTATTAATAATAAGCATTGTACATATATATATTATTATTGATAAAATGTAAAATGATTAATAGTAAAAAATATTTAAAAAAATCAAGGTGCAGATATACCTTATTCTGTTCTTGTGATGAAAGAAGATCAAAGATTAAAAATGAATATCTGTTTAATATGTTTAATTTAAACTGATTTGATCTAATACTCAGTTGAGTAGATTTTTTGAGTTTCTTAATTATTTTTTACTGTTTTGTGAAATCAATAACATGATTACTATTCTGCTATTGTTGCTGATTGTGATGAAAAGTAAAAATAATTGTTTTAATTAATTTATTCTTTCAAAGATGGGAGATGATTGTATCAAAAAATATAATTCATTGGCAATAGGGCAATTCTTTTTTTAAATAAAAAAACTATTAAAATAAATGTAACATTTCAAAATAGTCTAATAGTGTTTCCAATTCTTCAGAGATTTAGTGCCAGCAGTCTCTCAGTCTTTTAGCACATAGATTATATAACAAAATTCAAATCAATGCCTGATTATCATTATAATTTCATTTAAAATTAATATAGATCAATTAACAATAGAGAAAATATAAATATTTTCAAAAAAAAATTTTTTTTCAGTTGAAGTATTTTATAAATTTTAACTGTGAAAGAGAGGTTGAAAAACTTTTAAATTGAAGCATTAATTTTTAGTGAAGTACTGTTAAACATAATTATAAAAAATAATTATATTAGATGTATGTTTAAAATATAAAAATTTGTAAAACATTTTTAAAAAAATTCTTTTATTAAAAAATTTTTGAAACATTAAAATATATATATATCCTAGGAACATTGTTAAATGACACTGTTAAATGCAATAAACAGTGGTTTACTGGGCCAGAACATATGCTTATGAATTTATGGTGTAACCTGATGTTAGCCTGTGCAAAATTTGTTAAATTAAGTTTTAGTAACCCTTGAAGCTTTTGCAACTTTTGTTTTTTATTATTTATGGTTGAAATTTAGGTGTTTAATGTTATTGTTTATTTTGAAATGTATCAAATTATAAAATTTTAGAGTTTGAAGTTAAATTTTGTTTTGGAGTGTATGAAACTGAAAATTCTGTATTTTAGTACTAGTATATAAAAAATAAATGATATAAATAGTGATGATTTGATTTTTAATTTTAAATTCTTTAAGGCATAATTACCCAAGCACTTTTACTTTGTGATAATTGCTGTTACATATAGTTGTTTATGTAATTTATTGAGTATTTTATATAATTATCTGACACATGTTTTTAAGGCTAAAGGATAGGTAACAGGGCTGGCAATAAAATGTACCTAACTGCCTTACTAAATTGGAATGTATTCGTATGACGTAACTTTCATTTCCTGACTTAAAATAATTAGGTACATGTGTGAAATTTGTTATGTGTGCTAGTAACCCTTGAAGCATTTAAATAGTAATCTGTTTTTATTTGTTTACAGTTTTAAGTTTTTGAAATAAATGATTTAACGTTTTGAAAATTTTTTGAAAGTTAATTTTTTGAAGATTAGCTTATAGTGAATTTTTTATTTTAAGTAAAAATTTATTTTGAAAGTTATTAAAGTAAATTAATTTTCACATTGTTTTTATTATTTTGAGTTATTATTTTACACAGTATATATGGCCACATATCATTCCAAGAACACTGTTGCATAATTTTTGTGTGCCATAAAATCTGTCTTGTCTGACAGGTGTCAATGATTCTGCAAGCAATGATTAGGTGATCTATTTTATTTTATGTATTTAATTAATATTACTGTTATTTATAATATTTTATGTTATATATTAAGTATTGTTTATAAATATTTCATATATTCGTTTTTAAATTTGATACAGATGCTAAAATAATCCAGTATGCTTAATTCTGAGTTTGGTGATCTTTTGGTGGATTTTCTTATGCATTTGGCAACCTGGTTTTTATTACATTATAGAGATGGAGACCTATAAGAATTATGATGAAAATTCTATTTTGGCAACATTTCTTCATTGCCAAGAAAATTTCAGAATTCGGCGTGCTAGATTATATGTCATCCGTGATTTATATTTATTCATAATGGCAATGTTGTTTGAGTAGAAAGTCTTGTTTTTATAAGAATGCTTGCTTACAATTTAGATACATATGTATTGCCTGTTTTAAATTGATGATAGATTGCACTACTGTGATTTTTTTAAGGTGGGTGCCACTGCCCAATTAAGTAAAATTTGAGTTTTTATAAAAATGCATCTTATTTAGGTGAAAGATTTAGTTTTATTGAACAGTTCCCCGCAGCTCTAAATTGCATTACACTGTAGTGTTTTTTTTTAAGTAAGTACTACTGCTTGGTTAATTGAATTCTGAGTTTTTTCATAAAAATGCATTTTATTTATGCTATAGACATAGCTTTATTGCCCAGTTGTCAATTCTTGTAGATCATGTGATATTTAGTTTATGTTTGTTTTTTATTATGTAATCTTTGGGAAATTAGTTTCTATTTATTAGTATTTTATTACTTCAGTTGTAAGTAATTATGATGAAATATTTGAAATTTAAAACTATGTACTATTGTAAAGTGAAGGTTCGAATGCAATCAGTTTTTGGAACCCAATATTGTACGTCGTTGAGTAATATAGGTTAGCAAGATAATTGATAAGCACTTGTGTGAAAATTGGAAATTGCACCAAACCTGCACAGTTACTTAGTTATTAACCATTTTTAGATTTACCATGAATTATAATGCTTGTTAATTAGGAACTACAGGATTGAATTAAAATTGTAGTTTTTGTAACGGTTTTATTGATTTAGCTTTATTGCTCAGTTGTCTCTTGTGCTAGATAGCATTTATACTCGTGTTTTTTTAAGTTATGTGTCTCTTCCACTTAAGTGAAACTCAAGTTTTCATAAAAAAGTGTATTTTATTTACATTATTGATTTAGTTTTATTGCCTTGATTGACTACTGCCCTGAACTGTGATATTTAGTTAATTTCTATTTGTTTTGTAATATGTAATCTTTGTGAAGTTAGTTTCGATTTATTTGTTTTGTAATACTTTGGTAGTAAATAATTATAATAAAATATTTGACAGTTAAAATCTGAAATAGAGTGATATTTCAATGTTTAAATTTTGAATTTAAGCATGATTGGGAGTTTAAAAACTATATATTGTGCCCAGTGATGTAATTTAAGGTAGTGATATAATTTTGTCGCTCTTGTGTGATTTTAATTCACACCAAACCCATACTGACTCATTGGATTTTATCAACATTTTTATCAATTTTGAAAATTTATCATGACTGTTCTTAAATATCTTATGAAAAATAGCCAATCATCAGTATTAAGTGATATATTTTAAAATTATTGATTATTTGCAAATTAGGTTTGTTAGGAAAAGCTTACAAATATTAATTTTAAACTTCATGTTAATTTAATTGAAAATAGAAGCACTCATTAAAGGCAAAAACAGTGAAATGTATTAAGCCACAACATTTATCTTGACTCTACCACATTGAGTGATAAACTAATAATTATGTGTCAAAATTCTTTGATTATTGATTTATGAAATTATCGATTTGCGGATAATGTGCAATACTGGAAAACCAATGTGCAACAAATCAAGGGAAAGACCAAAACGAAAATAACTGGATGATATGCTGAATCACCTAAAATGTTCAAAGATAACCAATTGGAAGAGAAAGATTAGAAACAGAGTTGTCTGGAAAGAGATTGTGTGCTGCAGACTAAAGTCCATCCTGAGCTGTAAAGGCAATTAAGAAAAGAAGATTTTAATTTTATTAAAAATGTCTTTCTCTTTAAGTTGAGTTGTTTCATACTCAACATGTTACTGCATTATAAAAATATTATCTAACTCATTATCATTTTTTAAAATTTTACTGTAATTTTTCTTTACTGCAAAACAGTTTTTCAGTTTCACTGTTTTTCTTTACTTCAAAAGGAAAAAAAAACTGATTCAAAATTCATTTGTTCTTTCTGCAAAGCCAAACTTTTCTCTCTTTAAAATCTTCTGAACAGCTTGAACCATGAAATATACATAAGCAAAATTTTGTCATTTGTAACAAATGAATTGGTATTATATTAATTAAAATGATGAATGAATACATACATCATTTGGTAAAGAATAAAATATTAGTTAAAAATTTATTCAAATAATCACTATTAAATTAGCAAAATACTTAAATCTTCCATCTCAGCATTGAAATTCATTTAATGCATATTTAACAAATTTTGATATGCAAATATTCTTCTACCTAGTTGGCTAATGCATTATCATAAGGGGATGAGTTCAAATCTCTATTTAATTGAAGATCTGTCATGTTCCCTGAAGGCAGCCAGGGTACTAAATTGGTCGAGGTCCCCATGTTCTCAAATTAAAATGATGGCTCTATAGGTGGCAAGTCAAGTATTTAGGAGACTGCTTGGTCCTTGTTACTAAATTTCATAGACTCACATATGGCACCTTCTGTCTAACTTTCAGAGCCCAACTCTGGGCTGGGTACTGGGAAATATGCTGGTACTCGCTCACACACATCTAAAGTCCAAATTTAACTGCATTACGTTATTGATACAGGCATCTAAAGCCGTAACTAATGGTATTAATCCACTTAGAACGACACTGTCTGTGCCACTTGCATTCACTAATTTTTTTCCAAGTTAGCAACCAAACAGTAAGTCCTCTGGCCTTTATTCAACAGTTTGTGGGTTCAAATCCCACCTTGGGTGTGGATATTTGAAGTGTTTCAAAATCCACTTTTAAAGTGTGGATCCCAGTTTAATTAGCCCTCTTGTGTAACAATTGTCCATTGAATGGCAAATCAAAACTAAATCATCAATTGTTTATAATATTCATTTGATTACTTCATTCTTTTTTATGAAAACAATTATATAATCACATTTTAGTATTTTCTTTCTTATATAAATAAAAACTGTTGATAGTGTTGAACAATGAGAGAAGGCTATTATATTCTTGCACATACATCTGTTGGAATGAGTTTTCCTTTGTAATAAGTGAATATGGTTCATTATAACTATATTTATAATGAACCAATTATATTTACAGTGGTTATAAAAAGTCCTCATGAAAAGCAATACACAGGAAATGTTAAAATATCTTACAATGGCTTTCAATTGCAAGACTATTTGCTATGTTGTTTGACTCATGTGATGCAGGAGGTGGGGTATTAATTTCTTTGAAAATGTTCTCCAGCATTCATTATTTTCTCCTAGTATAAAATTTTTTAAAGGAAATAAAAAAATTATTAAATATTCAAAATGATATTTGAAATTATTTTTTTACTCTATTATTTTTACACAAAAATTAATAGATATTTTTGTTAATCAAAATTGTTCAAAAGTGGTTTTGTAAATGTATGAAATTATAGTAAAAATGATAAAGTAAATCTTTAAATTATTTATATAAGCAATTTTAATTTGTAAACAGATAAAATTAAACTGCTTTTATTGATAAAAATTTAAATTATGAATAATATTTTACAGATGACACCCCCACCCATTCCTCCTAATTTTATGGGTGCTCCTATGCGACCAGGTGGAGAAGGTATGCGACCTCCAATGATGATGCCTCCTGCTGGGACACCTGGTATGCCTGTTCCTGGACCATTTCCTGGACCTGGAATGCCAGCACCCGGATTTCCAATGCCTGGTTTCAGAAGCATGGCTCCTGTGCCTGCAATGGCTCCCCCAGGTTATTATAATTGAATAAACCATTACTAAGATTCATAGCCATTTGTTCATTCTATATTTTCAATTATTATTGGTATTAAGCTGTAATAAATTTTTGCTTATTTATATCTTTCCCTGAGATCGCAAATCATTTCATAGTTAATAGTTTCATTTGCTCTCAGTTAATTTCTGATTTTTACTTGTTAGCAAATAGAACTTTTTCAGTAATGCTGGAAGAAAATAAAATGTATTTTCTCTGCTGTTCAAATATCTGAATAATGTTCAAAATTTGTTCATAAATATTGGTTTGTTATTATAGTTGAAAGATGTGAAATATTTTTTTGTGTTTTGAATAAATGAGAGATACTTTGTCATTGTGTGTGAGATAAGTAATTTACAGATTAGTGTTATAATTTATGGAGTTTTTTTGGCAAAATTTAAATTAATTTAAAATAAATGTGATAAACATGCTTATTCTTGTTTAAATTTTTTCAACAAGATCATTATTTTAGAATACACAGTTAATTTTTGTTTATATATTATCCCTTAATCCCTTATAGATTTCACTTTAATCAATTCTCATACCTCATCTAAAACTTATCATATATATATTTTATTTGTAATTAACATTTTTGTTGGGAAATTTTAATTTTGTATATGCATTTTGAAAAAAAAATTTTTTTGATTATCATTCTTTACGAATTATCATGCAACTCTTTTGCTCAAATTTTTGACAATTTGAGGCTTAAACAAAAAAAGATATTTCACATATAAAATAATGTCTATGTACTTTTTACATATAATTTTCAAATGTATTTTCTAAAATTTTTGTACTTGCATTGCATATAATGTATTACTTTTATGTCCTTATTCACTATTTAATTTTGATAAAATAAATGATGTTTTTAGTTCAGACTGAATATTGAATCAAATATAAGAAATTCTTAAATGCTCATGCTAGAATTAATAGTAATACCTGAATTTTGTTTCAAGTTCCTATTCTATATCTTAGTTTTCAAATTGATCCCATTTAGATTTAATTCTTTAATTTTTAAAAACATATTTTTATAACATATAATTATTTTTTATTAGTTAATGCTTTGACTTTTTTACTCATATTATAAAAATGTATTTTAAATGTAGGTACCACAATACCAACTCCTGCTGTGATATCAGCACCTCCAACCAATTCATCTGGAATAACTGCACCATCATCACCAGCTATAAATGGAGTTGCAAAAGAAAATGCAACGGTAAATCTATAGTCTTAGTAATAAATTTATAGTTTGTATTGAAATATGACTCTATAAAATATTTTTATATTTAATGCAAACTGATTAAGGAAAATTTATATTATACTTTAATTTAAATAACCACAAAAAATTTCAAACTTATTATTGATCAGAATTTAAAAATATGCATTGTAAGAAGGGTTTAAAGTATACACTGATAACATTAATATTGAACTTTTCAATTGCTTTTCAGTAGGTCCCAGTTTCATTAGCACTTGTATGCAAAAAATGGCCACTGTGTGACTAATCAAATCAATCAGTTGCTCTTAAAATTTATTATTGCTAATTTGTATTCAGTTAGTGTACGGTTTTTAAACATTTAAATATCTGTATTTGCATTTCTTAGAAGAATATTGGAAAACCTGTATACTATTAAGTGCTAATGTTTGGTATTTGTAAAGTAATAAAATTTTTGAATTCCTGTAAAAAGTAAGATGCTTTTCATATAAGAGATTTTCTTAACATTAAAGGAACTATTTGTGCTTCTTCACCATTTTTTTTCTTTTTTTATTATATGTATATTTGTGTGTGTGTGTTTATTTGTTTTTAGTTAATATTTTACAATGTAGTGATTAAAATAAAGAAGTTTTTTGAAGTTTATCAAATGTAAAATCTTTATATTACTTCTTTTACATTAATAACAAATGTTTTGCAGAGCAGGTGTATTTTATAAACTAAAAATCAGTTTCTTGTATGAAATTTTTAATATAGTATCATCTCATATGAAGTTTTAAATAGGGTAGTATATGAGATTTTAAACATGGCAGGTCTGCATAATATGAAAGATTCCTCAGAACTCATTTATCCAGTATGTCTTTTGCATAAATTTGAAAATTAAATTTGTTATATTTATAATCATATTTTTAGATTTGTATTATAATGAATAGAATTCAATAATTTCCATAATTTGATTTGATAGAATAAGGATTTTTACTACACATTATGTAGCAGAACCAGAATAGTTATTCCTATTCAAATTTTCAGAATTTGATTTAGCTCAATTTATTAATACTTTTTGCACTAATAATTTTATTTGTTTCTGAAAAATGTTTTTAATTACTCTTCAGATTTCTTTTGTGGAATGCTTTGTACATAAACTTCAAATAATCCTTCATAAGTCTTTATTAATCTAAATTAATTTCTCAATATTCATTACAAGCAGAATAGAGCGAAATTAGAAGTGGATGGAAATATATATTTTAAAATAAAAAAAATTCTCTCCATTTAAGATCAGATTAAAAAGTTATTTAAAAAAAGAAATTAAAAAAATTACATACACACCATATTCTATATTCACTAATTAGTCTCATTTAACAAAAAAACTGGTAAAACATTTTTCATATTTAGTCTAATTTGAGAATAATGAAAATCTATAAATATACAAGACCTTTCGAATTCAATTGAAAATGGTATGTTGTTGTTGTTGGCTTATCCTCTTTAAAGATCTGACATTTGTCACATCAACTCCAATAAATTGTTGACAGTTAGAAAGTCAATGACTAGCAGGGTATCTGAGGCTAAATACTCCCGGGAAAGTCCAATGCAGTCCAGAATAAAACATCAGAATCCAAAAATCATGTGTAGTAAGGTCAAATCATATAAGTTGACCTTTCAAAAGTGTATGCGGCCATATAATCCTCTATAACTGTGCCATTTCAACTCCTGAATTTCCATTTTGTTTAAAATATTGCCAAAAAAGTTTATTATTTTAATTGAATGATAAAAACTATAGTTTTGGAAATTTTTTTAAACTTGTATAATAATAGCAAAAAACCTGTTTTTAATAAGAATAATTTTATAATTAAAATTACTGTATATTTTACGGACTCTTATAAAATTGTAAGCTACTGTGGTATAAGTTTTCAATAATTTAATTTTATTGAAGCAATATATATACAGTGGTGGTCAAAATTGTGGACACTTTTGGAAATTTTCATGTTTTTGAACTTTGTATGCTTATAGAAAGCGTTACGTTTCACAAAATGCAAACTTGTATAGATCATTTTAAAGGGAATTTATTATTGAATTCAATACAAAACATAAAATTCAATTAGTTGCAATACAAAAAAGTTAAACAATAATAGTTATCGATATACATTAGATAGTGATGATTGCAGTGAGTTATCAGTACTTAGTAGAGTACCCTTTATTTTTGATTACAGCTTCACATCGACGTTTCATTGAGCTGACAAGAGTTTTAAGCTCTTCTTTCATTATTACATGATGCCAGGAAACAATTATAGCCTCAATTAGTTCCCTTTTATTTGATGGGCACCTCATTCGGACAAGAGTTTTCAAATGGTGCCACAAATTTTCGATAGGATTGAAGTCAGGACTGTTTCCTGGCCATGACAACAATTTAATGCTCTTCGTATCGAAACATAACATACGAAACATTTTTATAACCTGTTAGTGTTATAAAAATTATAACACTAACAGGGTTCTTCACAGTTGCTTGAATGCAGTCAGGACGTAGATCTTTTCCTATTCTACGTCTTACATTTTTTCGCACGTCACTACCCAATAATGATAGCTTAGTTTCATCACTCCATACAACTTGTGACCACTGATCATCTGTCCAATTAATGTGTTTCTTTGCCCACTGTAATTTTTTTTTCGTTGCTGAAAATTAAGATAAGGATTGTTTCGGCCTTTTCCTTCTTTGTTTTTTATTGAATTTGTCTCCTGATATTGTAAACAAAACTTTCGGACTCCAGATGTAGTCACTGAACCACCCACCTGTCTTGCAATTTCAGCATAGGAAAGACCACTTTCTTGTAACACAATAATACGAGGGTTACTCTGAAATTTTTGAGATACGCGCAGATGAGAATTTACAAAATAAAAATAACGGTTTAATTTTAAAGTACAAAGTATTTTAACTCAGAAGACGATTTTTTACTGACTTGCTTCAACTTGTTTAGCGTGGAATAAATTTTAAACAGAAGAGAAAATAGAGTTGACGCGAGAACATTTTCGCGCTATGATTTTCTACGATTTCAAAGCAGGATTAAATCAAGAAGAATGTGTTCAACGATTGCAATTAGCATTTGGTGATGAATCTCCAGCTTGTGCTACTGTATTCAGATGGTTTAGAGAATTTAGAAGAGGTCGCAATTTTCTTCAGGATGAAGAACACACACTAAGGCCGCCGTTGGCAGTAATCACGGATAATGTGTCTGCCATACGAAAAATGTTAATGGATGATAATCGCTGTACCTATCAAATGATACAGAAGGAACTTAACACTGGATCCGCAGCCATACATAAAATCATTCATGAAGAATTACATATGAAAAAAGTAGTTTGCCGTTGGGTTCCCCATAATCTAACTGAGCATCAAAAAGAGGAGCGTGTCAGAATCAGTAAAGAAACTCTTAATATGCTGAATGATGGTGGCCACTGCATCATTTCTAAAATTGTAACAGGTGATGAAACGTACATACCATTTTTTGACATTCCAACATGTCAAGAAAGCAAAGTATGGGTCTTTGAAGATGATCCCACGCCGACAATGGTGAAAAAACAACGCGCACTGAAAAAGTGATGTATGCCGTTTTCTTCAGAAGTACGGGATTGGTCAAAGCCATCAAGTTGGAAGGACAGAAGACTGTAACAGCAAACTGGTATAACACTAAATGTCTTCCAGAAATTCTACAGCTGAATGTTAGGGGACTATTGATTCAGCATGACAATGCATCTTCACATACAGCCAGATTAACAGTTGAGTTTCTTAAACAAAAACAAATTAAAGTGATCGAACATCCGCCGTATTCACCTGATCTAGCTATGTGCGGCTTTTGGTTATTCTTTAATCTAAAAAAGAACTTACGTGGACGTCGTTTTCATTCAGAAGAAGAGATTGATGTGGCTATAAATGCATTTTGTTCATCTATTCGAAGAAATGAATGGCTTGAGGCATTTAATCTATGGAAAATTCGTCTACAAAATAAAATTAATGTAATAGTTTAATTCCTTTTAATGGACAAAATTGTTATTATACCATCTTTTGCACCAACTTGCTTTTGCTTGCTTAGCTTTATTTATCTCTCTTCTCTCAAAATTTGCATAGAAAAAAAAATTCAATTGGAATATATTTAATTTAAAATCTTGAGAGTTTTTAAAATCATCATATCTACTTTGTATTATTTTTGCTTCTTCATAAGAAACATGCTATTTCTTTAGGAGGATAAGGGGGGTATAATGGAAAAGTACCATATATTTCTTATAAATGTAAATCTAATTTTTTAATGCATTGATGATTTAATTTATTGAAAATGTTATATATCATTCCATATCTCTGAATTGGTTTAATTTGTTGTCTAGAATTGTTTTTTAATGTTCATAATGAAATTTAATTCTAATTTAAAGAAGAAAAATACTTTGTGAAATCTTATAAAAAATTGTGGGAAATAATTTGGGATTTATTTTGCATTTAAAGTTTTGTTTTGTAGTTAAAAATTATTTTTCTAAATAACTCCAAATTTTAGTTATCCTGAAATTAATCTAGATTAAAAAGAAGAGAAATATTTTGAATGCTAATTACCAATATCTACCAAATTAAAACTACTATAAAATTTAAAATTTATCTATTTTAACTAAAGTAATATATTCTAAAACTATTACTATAAAACTGAAACTATAAATTCACACAAAATGCAATAAGGAAATATTTTTTATTATTGATGTATATAATTTTTCAATAGTTAACATTTTATATTTCAAAATAAAAGTAACTCCAAAAAGTTGTTAGCTTCTTAAAGGTATCGTGATTTTTGTTTTTGACATGTTGGCAGTTTTTAAGTTTTAATGCTTTTTTTTTTTTTTTGCAGGCTGAAATTTCTTCACCAGTTGCAAAGACGCCTACAGAAAAGGTAAATATGACTGCATTTTTATACTTTTACGAAATTGTAACATTTTTATTTTTACAGGTTCATTTGATTTCATTTGTTTAATGCTATTATTTTATTAAATTAAAGTCAGTAATAGTTTTATTTGGTAAAAATGGCTCAATCTTATGTCTCTATATGAGACCATTTTCGAATAGCTATGTCACTTGCAAATGAGTATATTTATTAGCTTTCTAGCCTTAAAATTGAGGCACTGAAAATTCCTTTTTTGTTTGATATGTTATATTTAACATAAACTAATTTTGAAATATATGTTAACAATGTATTTAATAGTTGAATGTTTTCATCTACAAATACTTCTTAATCTCTCATCCTTAATTGCATGATAATTTATAATTTTTCTATTCTAAGTAACTTTCTTATCAAAATTGATAATGCAATACTAAGATTGGAAAATTCCTAAAGTTATTCAAAATTGTAAAGTTGTGAATATCGCTACAATATGCGAATCATTCAATTCACAAATGCTCACCTCTAATAGCCAATTTATGATAACTAAATAATATAAAAGTATACATGTAAATGAAGTTTTCCCTTGCTAAAAGAAAATTGTTAGTTTGACTTTTGTCTTGTGGTTTGATTGCATTGTACTTTGTATTTAACAACATTGAACTCATTGTTGTTATGTATTGCAAAGATTTTTATTGATAAATGCTTCCTGTAGATTTCAAGTTTTGGTCTAAGTGTTGGTCTGTTTATAGTTCTGTGTCTAATAATTCATCACTGACTGCAACTAAACATATAATCTGTCCAATTAGGAGAAAGGTATAAAGTTAGTTTTGCTATGCTGTGGAAAATTTGGTGAAACACATTTTTAGCTTATGAATTTTGGATGAATTTAGTCTGCAGATATTAAAATGTGAGCTTTTATATGATATTACTTGTGGAATACATGTTGTCTAATAAAAGTATCCATTGGTCCTAAATGTGATCAAGAGAAAACATTAGCATAATATACAAGAAATTGGTGGAGGCTACAATGACAACCATTATGTTCATTAATGAATATCACTTTTATCTTAGGCTCTGTAATTAACAGAAATAAGTCTGGAAATATGCTGTCAACAAGCTTTTTCATAAAAAAAAAGAATTCTAATCCTATTCTGAAATTGTGGTACAGGCTGTATTGTGGTAGAGGAATAAATACCCTTACTTTTCATTTATGATATACTAGTAGCTCAACATTAGGTTGACATAAGGCATCCTGCCAGTTGTTTATCTTTTCTATAAAATATGCTTTAGGAAACATTTTTAATCAGGTTGTTTTTAATAGCATTAACAGCATGTGTGTAAATTGCATTCTACCTTGGCCCATTTTATTTTTTGATTTGTATCCTATTGATTTCAGAAGGAGATGCTTACTAAATATTAATATATCTAATATTTATCTAATTATATCTAAATATAAATCATAATTTAGATATAACTCATGTTTCCTTAAGTTTTCATTTTGTAAATATTTTTAAATGTCAAAACATAAAATTTTTAATGGTATTTATTTTTTCAAAGAACTGAAAATAGTAAATTCACATTTCTAAAAATTATTTTTTGACTGTTAAATACTGTTATAAACAATTTTAGTTATTAAAAGGAATCCATTAAAGAAAAGGAAAATTCTTTCCAACATTATTTTCAAAACCTGACAATAATTTGAAATCTTATCAAAAATATTTTTTGGAAAAGATCGCTTACACTGAAAAATTATAAAACATTTGTTTTTTGTATCTATAAAATATTCTCTTTGTCACATTTTTGCTAGAAAGCCTCCGAAATGCAAGAAGGAAATTCAAAAAGCAAATATTTGATGTTAATGGATGTTATTCGATTGTATCTCAGAAAACCTTTTATGATCAAATAAAATTTTACATTAGAGAAATGTCATAATTTTAATAGTATACGTTTTGCATAATTTTCAGTCATTTTATTATTGAACACTGATTTAAATTCACTCTTTAAAACAGATTCAGTAGATGTTACAAATATGCTTTGTTTTTTGAAGGATGTCTTTAATACAATATTGTATCAGCCACAAATATTTTATATTCCTGAAATGATTATGAAAATGCATTAATATTGAATTTTTTCTCCCCAAATCCTAGCTTAGTAAACCTAAAAGCAGATGTTTGTAATTTTTCAGATTTTCAATTTGATGCTGCAGTTAAACACTGTTTAAAAACACAAATTTTGAAATTTAGGTTTTAACTTTATTTAGATACTATATACAAATTGATTATAAAAATGCTGAGCAATTTTATTTTCTATTAATTTCTGCCAAACATACATACGTTGTAATAAGAAAATTTTTTTTCTTTCCAGTGTATATTTTTAAAATATAATAATTTTGTTTTAAACAAATCAAAACATTAAATGTTCTTGATATAATCAACATATTTAGCTCATTTAACTTTTTGCTTTGTAAATACTTTCTTTAAATATTTTTATGAAAATATTGAGATAATTTGAACATTATAAATTTAATAGAAAACTTATGGAGATGTTATTTTGTAATGTAACGTGTACTAAAATGCAATTATAGTTCTAAAATAAAAATTATTTAATTTGGTATTCAATGTAAAACACATTCTTATAATTAACTTAGTTTTGTAGCAATTAGCTTATTTAGTAACTTTTTTTAACTTTTGATTCTGATATTTTCATTGCAGAAAAGCAATTGGACTGAACACAAAGCCCCTGATGGACGTACTTATTTTTATAACCATGTTACAAAGCAGTCAAGCTGGGAAAAGCCAGATGAATTAAAGACACAATCTGAAGTAAGTATTTCATATTAATTATTTAGTTTTTTTTATTTGAATAAATGACAGCTTTACTACTTGTTTGCCGCTCACTGTCCTCTCATCAACGGGGCTGACTGTGGATAGAGAGATCCTGGGTTCGAATCAGTTTGGGCATGTATGTACTTTTGCTCTCTCCTATCTTTGTCCTTTCCTTAAATGAATGGGTTGTGAATGGTTGCCTACCCTGTAAACGGGTACCTAGGGTATGTGTGTACAGAGGAAGTCAGACTCTGCACCAAATTACGATTCATTTGAAAAAGTAGAGCAGCATACCCCATATTTCTAGGATAGCTGGCACAAGACAAAAACTACTTATCATTTTATTGCAATAATAGTATTGATTTTTTTTAAATAAAATGTACTATGAAAGCAGTTTTTGTTGTATCAAAAATGATTTTTTCATTTCTTTTCCTTAAGAGGCATTTTTTAAAACTGTGAAACAGCAAGCTCTTCTTGAAATCTTTAGAATTCTTATGGGAAACAAAACAAGTAAATAATCTTTTATTTTTAGTTTACAAGCTTCACATAGTTTACTTGATTTTCTTTAAAAAAATTTTCCTTGTCAAGTCCTTCATTTTGTCATAATCTTGAAATTCTTCAATTATTTTCTATTTCAACTTAAAAGCAAAGGAACACTGCTATTTTCGATTAGAAAGATTCAATTTGAAAAAATAAGAATGTTCTTTTGAAGTTTATGGCTGAATAAAGAATGTATTTTCTAATGTTATGCAAGAATAAATCCTCTGGTGAAAGAAAACTGTTTTCGGTGACATCACCAGTTTATTCAGAAAACAGAAATGCTCAAGAATTTGAATGCAGTTGTCGTTCAATTTTTTGTTTGGAAATGTTTTTCATATTTTGTGTGCAGATCTTCTATGATTTATATGTACCCAGAGCTAAAATGCTTCAAATAACAAAGTTTTCAGATAGTTTGCGTTCTACTGATTGTAAGGACAAAAATTGATTTTACTATAGACTGCTATCAAGCAGTTGCAAATGATAAATTTTCCACTTTCTACTGATTGTGTTATAAAATACGAGATTTTATCAAGTTTTGATTCATGTCAATTCACTTAAACATAAAAAAACGAATGAAGGCTGTTTTTATTTCTTAAATGAATGCAAAATAAGATCGATAAAATCACTGCCTGTATCATGTTCCTGCAAGCATTGGATACTGTTAAATATACAAGATAAAGTTTTGAAATCTAAAGCATAATTTTGTTTACAGTTATAAAATGTAACTTCTCGTTTTCTTGTAAATATTTTTCCCATTGCATTTGATGTTTCCAAAATATCAAACTTATTAAACTTTGTGAAATCAAAGTATGATATGTGACATAATTCAAATTTGCTTAACTTCTCAAATAGATTTATGATGATGCAATTACATCTCTCGATCTTATAAATCTTATTTCAGTAAATGGTTTAAATATTGAAAAGCTGCTTGAGTGCTGCATATATGGATCAAAACTCAATTTCTCTTTTCATAAAAATTAATATGCTTAATTAAATTCTTTAGGATTTTTGAATTCAATTGATATTGGTACATAGAGTTTGCACATTATCAATTTTGTCATAAAGAAAGGCATATCAAATTTAAGTTGTGGCTTAAGTAGTTTTATTTACTGTCTATATGATTGATTTAATTTATCAGCAGTAAAAATAGAAGATTATCACAGAGTTTAGATTTCATTATTAGTGGATTCTGTTGCTGACCACCTGTTCAAAAAAAATGTAAAGTCA
The DNA here is from genome assembly GCA_037975125.1 of Latrodectus hesperus. NCBI lineage: Eukaryota > Metazoa > Arthropoda > Arachnida > Araneae > Theridiidae > Latrodectus > Latrodectus hesperus. Next base: position 3,908,735 of record CM075853.1, read on the forward strand.
CAATAGTTGACTCTAGGACCCACTTGTGAATGAATAATTGAACTTTATCTAGTCTTAAAACAATATTTTTTTAACTATATTGCCCCAAAAAATATTGGAAAGGGAGAAAAATATGTAATTATATTAAATTTTTTAAAAAAAGCCTGCTTGTTTAGTAAGCAAAATAAAATAGCAAGAAATATAATGCACAAATTTCTGATATCTGATGTTATTTGTAAAAAAAAAAAAAAATGCCTTTGTTCAATGTAAATTGCAATCTATTTTTAAATATTTAGATTTTATTTTCTTAAAATGATTGGTTTTTAAATCATGTTTAGTATTTTTTATATTGATTTTGTTCAAGATATCAATTTTGTTTCATTTTTCAATGTTTAGCTTTTATTATCAAAGTGTCCTTGGAAGGAATACAAGTCAGAAACAGGCCGCACTTATTATCATAATATTCAAACAAAAGAATCAAGGTGGACAATGCCTAAAGAACTAGAAGGTCTTAAAAGTATGTTTGCTTTCATTTTATTTTATATGTAGAATTTTTCTAATTTGTTTTAAATAATATTAATGACATATTTTTGTTGTTAATTTGTTGAAATATCTTAAGCCATACTTTTTTATACTTATTTTAGTTATTAGACTTGTGCACAGACAATTAATAGTTATAGTTACTTATTTACATTTTATACATATTTTCAGATCCATAAAAGAAATTTATTGTTAATTATAAAGTGTGTGTGACATTTTCTTATTTTGCTTAGGGCATGTATTGTTTTTATTACATTCATTTAAGTTCTGGAAATGACTTTTTATTTTGCTTGAAATTTTATTGTATTGAGATTATCAATGTACTCCTCAAATTTCTCATGTAAATTTATTGAGTGAGAATAAAAAAATCTTAATATCTAACTCATTATTAAAAAATTTAATACAAAATTATATTTGTGTAGCAAAAATGTATTAACAAACCAGAAAAGAGGAAATTCTTAAACAAAAAATTGAAGAATACTTTTAATTAAAGTATTTTTATATATGTAGGAAGGAAAAATAAGTGAAATATATTTACTTAGTAAAAATCAAATTTAGTGAACTGTTTCTTTCATTAAAAATGTTTCCATATCAGAAAATTACTGTTTTTAATAATGGGTTAACACATAGCTGCCAACTCTACTGATTTTATCAGGAATCTATTGATTTTTGGCAATTTCAGTAAAAAACTTAAAAACAGCCAAAATTTTGCCAGAAAAAGTCTATTGAGTGTTAGTAACTTAAATAGTCAACAGATGCAGCACTAATATAAATATTATAATGTTATGATATTATAATATGAAAATGTGTTTTCTAAGTTTTTAACCCCATCTATCAGCCGTGGTAGGGTGACGCATTAACTACTTACGTTCAAAAAAACTCCTAGGAGTTGGCAGTCATATAATTAACATTCAGAGCAGACACAAGGTGCCTGTTTACATAAGCAGTTCAATTAGGATGAATATTACTTGTTATTAGTAATTTAATTAGGAAAATATTTGTTACTGAATTAAATGTATTTAGAAATGTCTTTTATGTAATCTTATAATTTTACTATTTATAAATTGCACTAGAGTAGTAAAAGTTGCCCAGTAAAATAAATATTGGGACTTAAACATTGATGTTTATTTTATTACATGTAGTATATTCTTTTTATTTTTCATTGTTCCTTTATGAAGTTGAGGAATATTTTACTCAAATATTAAGATTAACGCAAAATATGTTTAGTATAAATCATCCTCAGAATGTATAATCTGAAGAGTAAAATTTTCGCACTGCGGTACTACCATTTTAAACATTCAAGCAAAAATGTCCTATTAAGTATCTCGTGATTTTTTCCCTTAAAAATCGGTAGAATCTACTGATTTTTGTTTCCTTCTAGGTTGGCAGGTATGGTTAACAGTTTCATTCTGAGAAATTTATTTAAACATTACGTTCTTCACAGGTATAGAGACTAGTACATCCTAGCTTGAAATATTGAATTTCTTGTCATATTTTTGTTAGCTGATTTATCTAAAAGATAAATCAGCTAACAAAAAGATCCTCGTTCAAAATTATTTTTTTGATAGATTAAGAAAACTATGTTTAAACTCTTCTCAGTTTAAGTACCACTTTATTTCTTAAATATGTTCTTAATGTGATGAAAGAAATTTTCTAAATCTGACTTTTAATTATAATATTAAAATATTTGCATGGACAATATTTTACTGCTTATGATCCCAATAATTGAGTGGATAGTATGTTTATGTAATTTTAAGTGCTATCAGTTGTTGATTGCTTTGCAGTGGAACAGGACTATTTTTTTCTTGAATGATAATTGTAATATGTTTCATTATCTTTACCCAGGTTTGAAGTTTTTGTATGAAATTTTGTATCAGGTCTATTTACAGCTTAACTTTGAAAAAAAATTTTCTTTTGAAACATTGAAGAATCATAGTAATCTTCTAAGGAAGAGCTTAGATTTTCAACTCCAGTCCTAGGATCTTAAAGATTATAAATAAAACTTCATTTTAATATTTCATTTTGGCATTCAGCAAGCTTCTTTCTCTGATTAAATGCTTTTTTTTTTTACCTATATTTATACTTTTGAAATTGAAGAATTTGACATACATATTTAATTTTAATTTATCAATTTTACTTAGTCATCTTTTTACTTAGTCATCTTTTTTCATACATAATTAGTCATCTTTTTTGGTGTACCCAATCAACGTTAATATTAAAATTCTTGCAAATGATTTTTTTAATTTATTTTTTATGAAATTACTTAGATGCATTATGAAAATAAATAGAAGATTATTAACAATTTCTCAAATTCTCTTCTAGAGACTAAAGAACTAAGATTATTTGGTTTAAGCTTTTGGATCTATTTAGAAATTTGAATAGTGTGAGAAAGTATCTTGTAAATTCTTAAAAGCTGCACTGTTGTTAGCTGTCATTAATCTGAAGCTACATGAATAATTTTGAATAAAACTGTATTTTGAATAAACTGTATACTGTATACGTGAATAAAACTGCATTGCTTTTATTCCATAACATAATATTAATATTGGATATTATATTCTATGTTACAATCTCCTTTCAAATATAAGTTCCTTTTTGACCACTAAAATTTTCACATTACATGTCAAATAACTGCAGAATTTAAATATTCTTTAACTTTGGACTTTCTATCCATTAGAAGCTTTATGTACTTGTGTAAGTTAGCTAAAAAAATATTCATGTAATAGACTTCAAAAATTGAGAAAGTGTATTCACAGCAACATTTGCTTTCTTTGTAATAAATAAGTAACTTTTGGATAATGTGAGAGATTTTATTTATTCTTACAAAATCAAATTATTTCACAAAATTTAGTGATTTGTTTTACTTAAGTTTTGCTGGAAAAGTTTATGATTTAAATAAATCTGAAAATCTTATTTTAAATATTTTTTAAGTGTTTTATTGTCAGTTTAAATGCGTGCACGGAAATATTTCTTCATCTCATCACAATATTTCTTTTAAATTGATATTAAAATAGAAATTAGTATGATAGAGAATGAAGCATGGAAATATCTTTTTATCATATTTTATTTTATGTAAAATTGCTCTTTAGTTGTTTGAATGATAGTTTATACATTTCTGTTTAGCTTTGCTCACTTCTTGGTCATTCATCATTACTAAAGACTATACTGTAGACATTGTTGTGTTTATTTTTAAAGCCGTGTTAAACATTATCAAATTATTTTTGTTACTGAATCAAATGATAACTAAGAAATTAATCAATTTAAGCATATTGATGATGGAAATGTTTACAAGAATAATAAAAATTTTTACAAATCTGAATAATGATAATTATAATTTTAAACAAAAAATTTCTTAATTATATTAAAGTACATATTGTAGAAATAATACTTTTACCTTAAAAAATTGAAATTCCAAACATGAAAAGGATAAATTTGAATACTTTTAATGGAAACAATTTTAATCAAAAATATCTACTAAGGAACTTCAGGATTTCCAGTTATAAATGTCTGTATAGTTTATATGCTAATTTGATAGGTTCTTAATACCTAAACCTCCTTTTTACCATTTTGTTCTGTAAATCACCCAGTATGTAGTGTATCTATCAAATCGGAATATTAACAAAACATTTTTAATCCTAAGTATTTTAATGTAAATATTTTTATTTTGAATGTAAGTTTTTGATTTATTTTATTAGGTTAATTGTAGCTTAATAATTTTTAATTTTTCAAAACTAATCTACAAATGTTATGTCATTTATTTTAAATTGTTCTTTTTTCATTATAGGTTTAGTTGCTGTTAAAGAAGAGTCTGATAGGTGTGTCAATTTTTTATTATTTTATATCTGAAATATATTTTATTTAAGGCAACAAAGGAAAAATATTACCATGATTTTAATATCAGGTATCAATGAGTGACTGAAACTAGGAATTTGAAATATGATTTCAATTTTATACTATGGAAAAAAAAGCTGTGTCTATCGTGAAACTCAGTAAAAAGTAAAAACTAGTAGGATAACTAAAAAATAATGAAAAATCCCATTGACGATTTTTGAATATTGATAATTTATTACTATACAGTACCTCTGTAGCTTCTTGCTGATTATGTTTATACATAGCTGACATTTTGTACAGTTTGGCCATACAATGATTTTCTGTTGTACAACAATATGGTAAAATCAAATGGATTTACAGTATTATCATGTTAGTCTGAGAATATAAAACCTTTTTCTGCAGTCTCAGAAATGTGACAGCAGTTAACAATTTTATTCCTAATTATAAAGAAATTTAAAATGTATATTAGAAGAGCTTTATTTAAAGAGATTTATTGAAGAGAAGAAATCAAATTTATACCTAACATTTATTTTTAAAAAAAAGGGTGATTTCTTTGATCTAAAAATTAATTTACATTCCCTTATAATTTAGCTTCTATGTTTATTGAGCTATTGATTTTGATTTAATAAAGGATTATTTAAAGTAAATATAGCATTTTAAAAGTCAGCAAGTGACCATAAATATTTAAAACAATCCATTTGCATTAATGCTTTTTACTCTTTTTTACTCGGGTATCACTATGATCTTCAGTTTAACTATAAGTGGGTTCGATCTCACCCTGTGAAACATGGATGTTTATAATAGTTGAATCCTCTTTAAACTGTAGATCCCAAACTAACCCTCATGGGCAACAATGATTGACGTGCAAGAAATCAGTTCAAATATCTGTGCCTTAAAATTTCATTTTGTTGAAAATACTGTTTAATGAAAATTGTTAAGACTTTATTTTTAATATAGATTACTCATGATAGGAATAAAAATTGATGTATGATTGTAATTTGGGAATTTAATTTCAAAGTAAAATTCATGGCTCAAATGAAAAATCTAAGATTTTATAACAATTATCTTGGATTTTTCTAATTCTAATTTTCTGTTTCACAAATAAAGCAATATAAAGTACATATTTTTATGAAATTCCTGTTTTTGTTGATTTTAACTATAAAAAAGTTGATAATTTTAAATTTCTTTTTCAGTTTTACTGAAACTATCAATTGATGACTAGTATAATTTTAGTATAATTCAGAAATAGTATGAGCATTTTTAGTTTCTGATCAGTTACTGTTTAAGAATGATATATATACACACTGTAAGGTTAATTTAAGACCATAATTTTTCTACTATAATATTGAAAATATATCGCTGTTAGTTATCGATATATAAGATGCATTGAGAAGGTATGTAGCTATAAATTAGAAGTTCTCAATAAATGTAAGATTTTTTTGTTTCCTACTGCTCATATTTATTAACAGTAAAATATAAGGTATTTCATTCCTCTAGTCAAAAGCTTGTTTTACATTTTAATATAACTTATTAAAAATGCAATAGCTTGGTGTAGTTAATTTATGTTATGGGCGTTTTTGCTATTATATTTGTCAATTTTTTTGTTTTTGGAATTTTATGTGTATTTTGTTATGTAAAATTTCATAAAAATTATTTATCAATCAAGATAATTTTTATTTTATTATATTTTTTATCTGTATATTTTTCAATTTCCCCCTGATTTCTAACATCATAGTTATTAATAGTATGTAAAACAGTTAATCCTTAAAAATGTTACAAAAATTAAAACAGAATTTCTTATTCTGTATAATTTCTATTTATGATATCTAAAGTAATAATTCATTTTATAAAATAATTCCTATTTATAAAATATCAAGGAAATATAATTCCTACAAAATATAATTACTTTTGATATTTTAAAAAAGCAATAATTGTGAAATAAAATACAGAAGTGTCAAAATTCTGAAAAGTATGTAATGCAAATACTGAGATTTAATTCTTTAAGAAAATATAAGAAGATTTTATTATTTACAAATGCCTGTCGTTTGTCCGCTAGGCCATTAGACAACGGGCTCTCTACTATCTTGCAACACTATAAGAAAAAACAGATAGTGCAAAGCACTTGTCCAAATGTGAAGCAGTCATAACATGTCCAGACAAACAAAGAGAACATGCAGGGGAGCCCACAATGGAGACAGTCGTGACCAGTCAGCATTCTAAATGTAGCAACTGCAGTCGCTCGAGGAAAGTCAGGAATAGTGTGTGGAGCAGAGAAGAGTACAGTCCAAGGCTTGCCATTCGACAGGTGTAAGGCAGTATCATGGCGAAAACACCTAGAGATTCTAGAAATTTCAAGTTTAGATGAATGGAATCTCAGTTTCATAAGGGGTTTCTGTGGAATTAAGGTCGCTTTCTTGGCAAGGAGATCAGCTCTCTTGTTTCCCACAATGCTACAGTGGGAGGGAATCCACTGGAAGAACACTTTGTTCGAGAATATCTCTAGCAAAGTCCTGCAATTTAGGACTCTTTGGTTCTTAACCTCTTTATTAGTAGAAAGAGCTTGAAACGCAGAAATAGAGTCCGAAAGATTACATCTCTTTCAAAGGAGTTTTGTCGTATGGAGAATTGTTCAAGTTCAATGAAAATAGCTTCCATCTCACCATCAAAGTGAGTCCAGAAAGTACCAACCGGAAGATGAAAACAGAAAAGTTCACTAAAAATGCCAGCACCAGTGCCTTGAGAAAGATCAGAAAATGAACCATCTATGTAAACATGCAGTCAATTATCAGTTGGATTATCAATCAATTATCAGTTAGGGATGGTCTCTAGAGCAATCGCCCGAATAATTTCAGGAGCGAGATCTGACTTTCTAATTTTCTGAGTAAAATCCAACCTTACATCAAGATTCATGTAATGGAAGGCTAAGCAATTCAGTCCGTAAATCATTAATAATTTGATAGCATTTAATAGTTCGGACACATTGAATAAAACCTCTCTGAGTCTTCAAGTTACGATTCAAATTAAAATCTAAATCATGCCAAAAAGCATCGTTTAGGAGTCTGATTAGTTTATTATATAAAATAGTGACCCTCCTTTGCATTACATTAATCATAGGGTCAGTATTGGTAAGAAATTGTAAGGCCAGCACTGGGGTGGTTATAACTCCACCAGTAATAATTCTGAAGGCTTGATTTTGAAAGATGTCCAAAAGCTTTATCACTTTATAAGTTAGATTTAGAGTATCTCTGCCACAACCCCATTTTACAACAGCAAGCCTCTTGAGAATCGGGAGTCTTTTTTCAGCTTTTTGGATTATATGCTGAGCATGTTTTTACCATAGTCTCTTGTCAGTAACACATCCCAGATACGAGACATCGTCCTTAAGTAGAAGGCTTTTGTTTGGATAAGACAAATCAAGGATAAATTGTTGGTAATTGAGCATGAAATATTAGCAAAAAGTCTTATTGGTATTAACAGACATGTTGTTTTCAAAACACCATCGTCCAAGTCCTCAAGAACTGAATTTAAGACTAAATTAAGTTTGAATTGTTCAGCCTTAGAGGAGGAGCTCCAAATTATCAAGTCATCTGCAAACAAAGCAACCTTAATCAAGCCATCAGAAATCAAAGTTTCAATGACATCATTTATAAAAATATTGAACAAGATAGGACTCAGTACAGTGCCCTGAGGAAGTCCAGTTTCGCTCTGTTTAAAACATGAGAGACAATCTCCGAAACAGGTAGCACAAAACCTCAGAGCCAGGAAGTCTTTAATCCACATGAACATCCTGCTACAGATTCCCATATTCTGAAGCTTTTTAACAGTTCATAGTCCCTAAACCTTATCGAAAGCACCTCAAAATCCACAAATACAGCAAGAACAGAATGATGAGGATGAAAATATTAGAAAAGATTTTAATCCTAAAAATATTGCATGTTTGGAAAACATTAAAAATTAAAGAAATTGGTGCTTTAAACTTATTAAAATAAAATTTAAATGACACTTCTGTTTTATTATTTTATCAAGCATGTAAACTTCAAAATTATTATTTTTTAAAATTTCTTATTTGAAAACAATTCAAATTTAATTTTCACTCTTAACTGAATTACTTATTTTTCCTTATAAAAAATGTAATGAATTTGTATATGCGTAAAAACAAAATGCATTGAACTGTAATTGAAACCGTAAGTCCCTGTCTAATTAGCCCTCTTGTGCAAAAAATGACCGTTGAGCGACCAACAAAGCAAAACAAGCAGTCAACTGTAGAAAGTTTATTAAAGTTTAATGTGACACAGAACAAAAATGTGTTGCTTATAAACTGGACCAACAAACAAGAGATTGCCACTTACAAAAAAACTGCAAAAGAAAATAGAGCAAATTACACCTATTCACAAAAGCACCATCTAAGTGCAGTTTAACATAAACAGGATTCCCTATAAAAATATCTTATAAGTAACATTTCAAAATAGCTGTAATTTTCAACTGCAATATTTAGTCAAAATAATTTTAAATAAAAACTAATTTAAGTTTTTAAAATTGAAATAATTTTTGTTTAAACACTTTTTCAATGTGAAATTCTATGTAGATTATTAAAAAATGTTATTCACCAAGTGGAATGTTGAAATATATTTGTGATACAAGAAATTTAAATAAAACTACGTTTGTTTTTAAAAAATTTAAAAAATATCTTGAGTTTTATAAGTGTAACTATATTTTCATCATTTATAATTTTGTAAGCAAAAGAAATTCAAAATTAGCTTAAACTAATATCAAAAAAATATCTTAGTGCTTTTTAATTAATTTATTTTATGAGGGAGACATTTAACTCTTTGTGCTAAGTTTCATCAAAATAAACTTTACTTCTAAATATTTTCCAATTTTTTAAAAAAGTGAGGAATGAAGCTGAAATTGAAACTCATTTTACTGAAATGCATCCACCTATTTCTTGCAGATTATTATTGACTCAGTAAAATTGTGTAGTTTGTATTAATTGAGTAGTTGTTTTAAACATATTAAATATGAAAATATGGTTACAACTGCTATTAATTTTAATAAAAATTATAAAATGTAATTATTTATATTTAAAATAATATAAAATTCTTTGTTTCAACAAAAAAAATGTTGCATTTTTTAAAACTCTCTTATACATATTTATCTAAAAATGGGTTTGTGTTTTTGTTTTTCATATATTGTCATAAATATAATAATTGGTATTTTGTTTTCTTATTTTATTTGTTTCAATTTTATGATCAAATTATTTTAATTCAAACCTTAATTTTCAAATTAGCTATAAAGTTTTATACATTTTTGAAATATATATATATTAGTATATACATATATACAGGGTGATTATAAAAAAACTTTGCCAACATCTGCACTTCTAGCGTCCATTCTATTTAACCGATCAAGATGATATTTCCAATATAGTTCTTTTGAGATATGCGCTCGAGGTTCTGTGAATGGCAACACAGTGGCCCTCGCGGTTACAGTTATAGTGACAGAAACTCGAAATTTTCGAATGGCAACGTCTACTTTTTACCATCGCAAAATGTTCAGCACATGCGAAAACCCTAAATAGCATTGAAACGGTACCGATATGTCTAAAAACGGACGTGTTCTGCAAACACAAAAAAGAGTTCTGAAAACTGGCCAATAAAACACGATCTGGGCGCACGCAATAAATTTGCATGTGACAGAGTCAAGAAACCAATCACAGAACGCCGGTCGCCAGATATTCAGCGTAGGAAACCTATAAAATACCAAGCGGGTATGTGAAGTCGTCATTCGGGAACTCGCACATGCCGACGATATGAGTCTTCCTAGGAAAGTTCGCTGGTGAATTGATCAAACTCTATTACCAAAATGGGATGAACGCTGCGGAAGCCTTGCGTGTGTATCGCCGCAATCATCGACAACGACGTGGCCCATGTACTCTGCAAGCTCTGCGTGATTTAGTGCGGAAATTTGAAGATACAGGCTGCACCTGTGACAAACAGCGCTCCGGACGGCCAACTGTTTCTGAGGACGTTGTCGTGGAAGTGCACCATACAGTGACTGCAGGACACACAGAAACCGCAAGAGGCATAGCGCGCGTGTTGGATATTCCGAATTCAACGGTCCGCAAGCTCTTGCGCTCGGTACTTCACATGTTTCCCTATCGGTTCCAGCGCGTCCAGATGTTGGAGCCGGGTGACCCACAACAACGTCTGGACTTCGCAAATGCATTTTTGTTACGATATGATGCGGATAACGACTGGCCACTTCGCATACTATGGACAGACGAGGCGCATTTCACCTTAAATGGCAGCATTAACACAAAGAATTGTGTGCACTGGGGAGAGACGAATCCTCATGCTGTGGCGCCAGTACCATTATTTGACGCCAAAGTGACTGCGTGGTGCGGCATTACAGCTACATTTGTTCTGGGCCCGTTCTTCTTTGAGGAAACGACCCCGACTGGCCCTGCAACATGTTCTGTAACGGGCCCTCGGTATGCAGCCATGCTGAAAAATTATGTCTTACCGGAGTTGCGTCGGCTGAATGCACTCAATGACATTGTTTGGATGCAAGATGGTGCACCTCCACATATAGCGAGGTCAGTTAAAAGGCTCCTGGATCAGCATTTTGGTGATCGCATCATCTCACGCTATTATCCTTTTCCGTGGCCTGTGCGATCATCAGATCTGACGCCTATGGATTTCTGGTTTTGGGGCTATCTCAAATCCAGAGTTTATCTGTGCAATCCTCAAACATTGTCGGACTTAAAGGATTCTATACGGCGTGAGATTGGAAACATCCCTCGTGCCATGTTGCGTGCAGCGACATTGTCCACCGTCTCCCGCATGCAATGCGTAATTGCCTGTGATGGCACTCATGTGGAAAATGTTTGAAATTAATAAAGATTTTTTTTCTCTATGTGTTCTCATCATTGAGCAGTGTCTTGTCTCTGTCGTATGCATTATTCCTCCGTGCGCCTTGAAGAACTGTTTGTATGTGTATAACACGTCGGTTTTCGGACATATCGGTACCGTTTCAACGCTATTTAGGGTTTTCGCATGTGCTGAACATTTTGCGATGGTAAAAAGTAGGCGTTGCCATTCGAAAATTTCGAGTTTCTGTCACTATAACTGTAACCGCGAGGGCCACTGTGTTGCCATTCACAGAATCTCGAGCGCATATCTCAAAAGAACTATATTTGAAGTATCATCTTGATCGGTTAAATGGAATGGACGCTAGAAGTGCAGATGTTGGCAAAGTTTTTTTATAATCACCCTGTATATAAATTCATCTGTGTGTTTTGATGATACTTTTAAGTAAATAGTCTTCTGATGTTATGTGTTGTGTTAATGTTATATAAATTATGATGATTTGTTCATTTTACTAAATTTTATTATTAAACTGTTAAAAAAATTTTGAAAAATTAAAAAAAAAATTTCAACAGGCATACATTTATTGTATTTCAACTTTAAGATGGATTGTTTTGATATGCTAAGTAAGGAAATATTTAAATTTAATAATGGAAAATTGATTTCATGAACAATATGTATTTTTTATTTAACATTTTGGATTATTTTAAATTAAATGAATACTTTATTTAATTTATAATTTTAAAATTTTATTTAAAAGAGTTTTAATTTTTTGTAGTCCTTCCAAGAACACTGGGGCTAATGTTCCTGTAACTTCTTCTGTTGCATCTCCATCTAAAACAAACTCAACTCAAATTAGTTCTCCTGTGGTTGCTTCACCCCTTTCTGAAGGTAGCCAAAATGTTGCGAGCATACAATTGCCAGATTCTACTGGTCCTCCAAGTAGAACTCTGAGTCAAAATGAAGCAATTGGTACTCCTTCAGATCAAGGGGATGTCGAAAACGATAAGTATGCTAAACCATTATATTTTAAATATCAAAATGTTTTTATTAGAAATATTTGTATTGAATTACTGTAACATTTTTATTTATTCATTATATAATCAATCAAAAATTCAGTAATTTGTTCCATATCCTTACTTTCTCTCCTTGAGCTGGGAGTAGAATAGTTAGCACTAGGACCTTCTATTCAACAGTTCGTAAGTTCAACTCCAATCTTAGCCTTAGGAGACTCCAATTTATTCTGTAGACTCCAATTAAATTAACCTTTGAGTGCAAGAAATGATCAGTTAGGCAATAAAAAACCAAACTTTCTCCTTTATTTCCAATTTAACTTATAAGAAATGTTTAATGACTTAAAAAGAAATGTTTAATAACTTATAAGAAATGCTTCTCTTTTTCTGAGCTTTTTGCATTGAGTGTTTTATGTTAAAGATAGTTTTTTTATTAATATAAATTTGAAAATCTTTAAGAATTTGAAAATACAATGTCTGAATGAATTTTAAATGTATTAATTTCCAATACTTTTTGTTAAGTAATCAAAGATATCAAGTCTAGTATTAATCCAATGATAGTAGTATCTGTGTTATTTTGTTTATTGGTGAATGTTTTCCTTAAATCTCTGTATTTAGATTGTTCATTTATAAATCTTATTGCAATCTACTAAGTCATAAAAAATGAAATTTTTTTTCAATAATAGAAGGCAGATTTTTTATTCCTTTTTTATATTGTTTAATCTATTGAAATAATTTCTTAAGACCTTTTGTGCTTTGAGTTTTTATCTCCTTCATTTATTCAATCCAAAATGTCTAAAAATAATAGAAAGTAATCAAATACATTTAATTTTACAAATAATCTTCACAAAGCACTTGATATTTGTAACTTTAGTACAAAAGAATGTGACTAGATAAGAATATACAAAAGAATATGACTAAACAATTAATATTTAAAGAATTTCCTATATTGAAATATGTTTATTTTCATTGATCACTGAGCAAATATAAATTCATAATAAATTTATTTATAAATATTTATCTTCTTAGTGGTGGTTTTATTCATTGCTTTTGAGTACTAATTAGTCATACTCAGTTTTAGAAAGGGGTTGTTTTTTTTAAATAAAAAATAATTAAAAAATTGTTAATGATTCTGAAACCCTAATTTTGCGTGTTTCATAATTTTGTGATTAAAAGTATGTGATTTATTTTCTTTACTTTCATGGATTTCAGCATTTGTTAAATTTAGATGGTGAAAATTATGGCAATAAGTTTCTTTGATATTTCAACAAATAAATCAGATTAATTTATCTCTTCCATTGAATATTTCTTATTTGCTTGGAAACTTTACTGCAAATTGTGTAGCCTCTAGATTGTATATATTTATAATATTTTTATATTTGTTATATTGTGCAACAAGTATTTTAAATTGTAATTTATTTCCTATGAACTATTTTAAAACTGATCCATCAAATATTTTTATGGTTATATTTCTACTTTACCAACAAGGCGGATTATTACAATATTAATTGATATCTAAGATTTAAGTTTGGAATTTATATTAAATTCTAAAATATAGCTCATAATGAAAATATCTATAAGCATTGATCAAGTTTCTATCAAAGAACAGCTAAATAGTGAGTTGTTTTAGACATGCTTTAAAATACTTTTGTAAAAATGTTAATATTTACATTTAGAAAAAAAATCGTTTTTATTAAACTATACAGAAAACATTTAAGTTATTGTATTTCATGCTTTCATTAGAGCAGTAAAATTGTTTCTGATTCCTTTCATACTTGAATATAAAAAATTGAAAATAGTATTAAAATTAGAAAGTCTAAGCAACTTCATCAAGTTCATAATACTAAGCATACTATTGGTAATTTGAAATGTTATGATTTTGATCATTATGGAGCAAATAATTTATTGTTTTAATATAAATTCCATGAATGAAATCAAGATTTTGTTTTTGTTAATTAACAATAACATAAAAAATATAGTGGAATATGTTGTGTAGAGTAAATTAGATAATTATTTTCTATTAATTGCAGTTATAATATTTTCTCGGGGAAATATAATTTCATAATTTTTTATCGAAAGTTGTAGTGATAGATCATGTAAAATATCGATTAAAAAAAATGATTTCATATTCATTAAAAAGTTTTTTTCACTCTAAAAAATTATTTTGCTGTTTTTTTATTTGATCCATCATTTACTTGTGAGTTAAAGGCTGATAAAAATAGAATTCAGTAAAGAGAAAATTCTTTATATTTTATAATTCTTTTTTTGATAGAAGCAAAAATGCAAACTAGGTGGCTAAAATTGTGAATGGCGCTTATGGTCCTCATACTGTAACAGCCAAACATGTGCAATTTTGGGGTTGTCAGTTCCATATAGGATATTTTTGTTGTTAAAGGTGCACATCTCTTTGACATAGCATGACAGCCAAGAATGGACCTTAACTTTCTCCAGAATTTAATTTCAGACAGTCCTATCTTTGTTCTTGGTCTGTGAATTTCAACAGTTTTGAGTTCAATGTAGTCCAACCATCTAACAAGTACCTGTTGGTTTGTATTCATGATTTGCTTTGTAGACTTACCCCTATTACAAGTAGGCTCATCATTAAAAATGTCTATAAAATTTCTGAAATTATCAAAATTGACTAACATAAATTTTTGACTCTAGGAGCTATAAAATAATTTCTATAGAAACCTGGAGCCATAAAACAATTTGTACAAAGAAAATGTGAAACAATAAATAATCTTGAGTTCATGAAAAAATAATATGAATTTCTTTTCCTCCAACTTAATATCAACATTCACCAAATCTGTTTTAAGATAATTGTTTGTGTGGTGTGGGCACATCATCACATGCATTCTATTTTCATTTGATGTATTTACGTATTTTTATTAGTTTTTACTTTATTATTTTTTTTATAGAGAAGAAGCAAATGAGGAAGAAAATGATCCTTCAAAACCTGTCGCATTTAAAGATAAAAAAGAACAAATAGAAGCCTTTAAAGAATTGTTGAGAGAAAAAGTATATTAACCATTTATAAGTGTTACCTTTCAATAAGAAAAAAATTTTAAATCAATGCCGAATTATGCAATTATGTATAAATTTAATTTACTATTTTACATAGTGCTTATGAAAATTTGTTTCTTTAGTTTATCTTGTATATGATAATCAGTAAATGTTTAATATTTCTTTCTTTTTTATTAAAAGTATTTATTTGCAATATTTAAGTACAATATGTTAAAAAGTTTTGATTGTTTTAAATAGTTTGTTTAAAATAATTGTTGGAATGCAATATTATGACTTAATTAAAAAATGTATTGCTTCTGTCTTTAGAATGTGCCAAGCAATGCCTCCTGGGAACAAGCGTTGAAACTCATTGTGAATGATTCTCGATATGGAACTTTGAAAAAGCTCAATGAGAAAAAGCAAGCTTTCAATGCATATAAGACTCAAAGAGCTAAAGAAGAGAAGGTACAAATATTTTTACTGTTGTAAAAGTATTTAATTTTTTATTTTTAGTATTATAGATGAATTACCTATGTATTGGATGTAAGTAATTTTACTTATAATTTTTTTATATTTTCTAATAAATTTTGGATTGTTTTATGAAGAATTTAGATATATTTATATATTCTAGATTTTGTGTGTGTGTGTGTGTTAGTAAGTCATAGTTTGCAAATCTCTTATTCATGATAAAATAAATAACCAATTCTCCTGGAATTCTTCTAATCAGATGGACAGAAAATAACACTTAATCATTTACTTTACACAGTCTGAATATTTCTGTTCCTGCAATTGCTCCAGCATTTATTATTTGATATTTTGTTTCCATTTTGTAGATTTCCATTGTTTTTGTTCAATTGCTTTGTAATTTTACTTTTACAAACATTGGCCTAATGTTGTAAATTGCCTATATTTCAATATATCATCAATAGGACAGATATTTAATTTGTTGTAAATCAGCTACTTAGTTCTCATGTAGATAAAATCAAAAAATCTTCTTTAAAAATCATATTTAGTATTTTATATCAAATTAAATTCTTTACAATAAATGCATTTCATCATTCGTAAATTTTGAAATTTATCCCCCCACCCATCTTTTATGTTACAATCATTTGTAAAATAATTTTCTTAAATTAATACAAGAATCAAAAGTAAATGAAATCTTAATTTTATATACTCTTTTTTTGTGTAGGAAGAACAACGACTTAAAGCAAAAAAAGCCAAAGAAGAGCTTGAAGCATTCTTACAGAATTGTGATAAGATGCATTCTTCTATTCGTTACAAGTAAGTTTTTGAAAAATCTGACTAATCTTTTGTTTTTGTATTAGAGATTAGTAATTTTTTTGTAAATAGAAAAAAATCACAATATTATTATGAAATATGTAGGTTTTAGTATTAGCTTTGCAGGAGTGTGAAATTTTTACTGTCATAAAGATAAAAGGATCCTAGAGTTACAAGGAGAATATTAAATGATTAATGCAAGATATATCCACAAAGTAATTTCCGTTTTTGTTTTTATCCGCAGCAGCGCTGCAATCGCAGTTTCGAGCATGCGGAGCAGTTACTCTTATACAAGAAGGAGAAATGTATGCCATTTTCAGGTCGTTGCTGCCTACATGTTCTTTTTAGTGCTTCTTTATAATGTCCGCCTTAATTGAAAATGCCGCCGTTTGTGAAATCAGACCTGATATTTGTTTTGTAAATGTAAAGAATGTTAAACTAAGTGAAATTTATTTGCAAATCTGCGAGGTTTACCAAAAAATAATGCTATGAGTAATTCAATGGTTAGAAGATGGGTCAACAGTTCAATAAAGGACATGATCAAGAACAAAGTGGACGCTTGTCTTTGGTTACTGATCAACTGGTTCCCGCATTCGAAGAAAAGCTTGAGTTTACAATTAGTACTCTTGCTATGGAATTTCCGCAAATCTCACGATCACTAATCATGAAATTTTTACTGAAAAACTTAAATTTTGAAAATTTTGCTCACATTGGGTACCCAAAATTCTATCTGAACAACACAAAAAACAACAGAAGGGGAGATCACTTCAGCTTCTGACATGTTACATTGAAGACAGCAATAATTTTCTTTCTCAAATAGTCATGGGGGAGGAAACTTGCGTATCTTACGCCACCCCTAAAATTAAATGGCAATCAATGAATGGAGGCACACTTCCTCCTCAACAAAAGTTTAGCCTGAGCAAACTTTGACACCTAAAAATGTCATGTGCACTGTTTTTTTGGGACAGAAAAGACATTTTGCTGATTGATTTCTTACCACAAGGCCAATCAATCAGTGCACATGTTTACTGCGAGACCATTAAGAAACTGCAACGCGCAAAACAGAACAAACACCGAGGATTACTGTCAAAAAAAAATTTTCCCACAATAATGCCCGATCTTACACTGCAAATGTGACATAACAACTTTTTCAGAAATTTGACTGGGACTGTTTGATCCTCTTCCATAAAACCTGGACCTCACTGCTAGCGATTTTCATCTCTTCATACACCTAAAATCTTTCCTAGGTGGTCAGCACTTTAACTATGAGGGCGAGCTGAAAGAACATGTTACCACATGGTTGAAAACACAAGTGGCAACCTTTTATGAAGAAGGAAAACAAAAGCTTGTGCCACGCTATGATAAGTGTCTACGAAATTTTGGAAGCTATGTAGAAAAGTAGTTTTTAACAGTTGTAGATTTTTGTACAGTAAATTTGTTTCTGTATCTGTACACGTGTTTTTTTTTTTTTTTTTTTTTTTGAACACTAATGTTATTTGGATTTTAATGTGTCAAATTAGTAGCTGAATGTTTGCCACATTTATCAACTTGGATTTTAAAATAATTTTAAAATATTAATTAAAACTTGCATATTTTTTTAATTAAAAATCATTGATAGTAATATATTAAATTAACCTTTTCTACCATTTTCTATTAACGATACATATATTATTGAAAATTGTATGTAAAATTGGAAAATTTTGATTTTTCAATTTGAAACTTATACATGACACATTCTGATTGTAAAGTCAAATATTATTGCTTTTCCCCCTATAACAGGGCTTCTGAAACTATAGGTCCCACGCGACCCCATTTGGGGTCGCATAGCAAAATTTTGGGGTCGCGAGAGATAAAAATACAATTTAACAGAAAATGTTTTTTAACTTGTAAAATTATTGTTATAAAGATAAAATAACAATTATCGTTAATGAAAAATATTTACTGGCATCATATGAAGTTTCATACTGTATTGCTAAAAATAAAAAGCCGCTCACCATTGGAGAAGATCTTGTGTTACCTGCTGCTATTAAAATGGTAGAAATGCTACATGGAAGAAAATATGGCGATGATATTCGAAAAATTCATTTGTCGAACGATACTGTCTCGAATAGAATTTCTGATATTAACAAGGATCAATTAATACAACTTATTACTAGAATTAAAGCCCAAAATTTTCAATTCAGTTGGACGAAACAACTGATATTACTAAATTGGCTCAGTTGTTAGTATATCTCAGGTACGTTTATAAAGAAAGCATGGAGGAAGGATTGCTATTTTGTCGTCCTATGGAAGACCATACTACAGGGAAAGACATATATTGTAAAGTTGACAAATTTTTAAAAGCTGAAGGTTTAGAATGGAAAAATTGCTGTGGAATGTGCACAGATGGTGCAAGAGCGATGACGGGCAAAAATATTGGTTTTAAATCATTTTTTCAAGCTGCTCATTATGATCATATAACTTTTACTCACTGCCTTATTCACCGAGAGGCTCTTGCAGCAAAAAAATTTGCACCAGAATTGAACGATGTGCTTCAAGATGCTGTTAAGATCATAAATTTTATTAAGAGCCACGCCCTTAACAGTCGCTTATTTTCAAATATCTGTAAGGATACGGATTCCAACTACACAACTTTGTTATTACATGCAGAAGTAAGATGGTTGTCAAGAGGTCAAAGTTTAAGAAGATCATTGTTATTAAAGGACGAGATCGAAATATTTTTAACCGAACGAAAATGTGAACTTGCTGCTTTTTTCAAAATGACTTATGGCTATACAAGCTGTGTTATTTGTCAGACACTTTTGCGAAGTTAAACGATCTTAACTTGTCTCTTCAAGGAAAAAATTGCGATATATTTACTTCAAGTGATAAAATTGAAAGTTTTATTAAACAGATCAACATTTGGAAAAGTAGGGTCGAAAAAATTCGTTCGAAATGCTTTCCAGTGTCGACGATTTTGTAATCGAGAAAATTCATTGTACAACTTTTATTGCAAAAACTATTGTAGATCACTTAAAGAGCGCTAGAAATACAGTTCCGGACATATTTTATATTAAATATTGATTTCCAAAAAATAGTTTCGATTCAAAAGCAGTTTTGGATTGGCTTGAGTGAGATAGATCACTTGCCACTTAAAGCTCAAGAGGAATTTGCTGAGCTTTCGAGTGACTCAAACTTAAAACTACAATTTCAAAAAAAGCCCTTGACTGAATTCTGGATCGGAACTAGAACTGAATTTCCCACAATCGCTGATATGGCGTTAAATGTACTTCTGCCATTCAACACCACATATTTAAGTGAAGTTACTTTCTCAGCTTTAACACATATTAAATCCCAATATCGTTCAGCGTTAAAAAATGTTGAAGAGGTCTTACGTCCAGCAGTTTCAAACATTCCACCAAGATTTGATTTGTTATGCAATAAAAAACAGGCACATCCATCTCATTAAATTTTTAACTTATACTTTAATTTAATACTTACCACGCAACTACTTGAATATACTTGAGAGAATTAAGATGGTCAGAATCCACTTTAATTTTTGAAATTATAATAAATACAATTTTATAATTTTTTGTGCAATTTTTAATTTTAGATTTTTGTATGTTTCAAAACGAATTCTAAACTTATATATTTTTATATGTATATGTATATTGTTACCTAATAAATAAATCATCAAAAATTTTTTATTTATTTTTCTTTTATATTTGTATGGGGTCGTCAAGAAACTCACAATCATAAATGGGGTCGTGAATTACAAAAGTTTAAGAAGCCGTGCCCTATAATAAACTATAAAGAAACTTGGCAAAGTTTATATGACTTCAAAAATTTTTGATTAATTTTTTCTGGAGACCAAGAAAATTCTGGAATTTTAAATTGGTTGCACAATTCCTGGTTGTTATTATTATTATTGCATAATTATACAATTGATTAATATTGCATAATTCTCAGAAATTTTTTATTTCTTTAGATTTTCGGAATTTTGCTTTTGTATTTTTAAAATTTCCAATGAAAGAGAACCAAAATAATTAAAATATTTATTTTTGATGTCCCCTCTAGATATAAAATTGCAAGACTATTATTACATAATTTTAGCAGAACTTTAATTGATAAACAGAAGGTAAAAATTTATTCAAATTTTTAATATTTTTTAATGTTAATGACAAGGATATTAATAGAAAAATGTCTATTACAAGTGTTTTAATATGACATTGAAGTATTTCATAGTTCAAATCCTTAAGCAGTGATAAATAGTAAGTGTAATAACTTTAAGTAAAATGCAAAAGCTTCTTTTGTCATAGTTTAATGTTTCTAAAAATAATATATCAGAACATGGCTGTTTTAAAAGAATTTCCAAACTTCATAAAAGAGCTTACGCTATTAAAAAATCTGTGTACTTTCAAAATTATTTTGAAAGCTGTTTTTATCTTACTAAAAATAGTGTAAAATTTTTTTTATTTTAGTTTATTATAAAATAGATAAAATTATTGTAACTTCTTAAAAATAATTAAAATGGTTTTACTACTTGTTCTGGCCAAGCTACTACTTAATGCAGTTTTCTAAAAATAACAATTTGATGGTAGAAAGTTTAAAAAGTAATTAATAGTGTCTGAATATATTGTATGGACATGTTCAAAATATTAATGGTCAACAGTATAATTAGTAAAAATAATTATACTGGTGTCTAGTAAAAGTCTTTTTTTTAGGTGGACAATTACATAAAAAAGTCATTTTGTTTAGTGAAAGTCATACATTTAAAATCAAAAAGAAATATTTTTAAACAATAGTATAAATAAGCTTGAAATATCTGCTATAAAATTAGATAAAAAATTTAGACTTGATTGCAGTGTTAAACACACATATTCAGAGATCTCTGAAAAATAAAAATTAATACTCAGTAATAGAAATGTATTAAAACATAAATCTATTGACTAAATAAAGATTTGTCTGGAGAATGGAATTATATTAGTTGAATAATTCAAAAATAAATTATTAAAAAATACTAATGTTTTTCACTAAATATTAATCTTTTGAAAAAAGGAAAAATACATTTAATTTGATTTTTTAATATGAGTTATATTTATTTACTTTATATTCATATCATAGTTTCGCTCAAGTATTCTTATTTGAGCAGGAATTGTCTTTATGTACCCTTAATGTGCACAGTAAATTATTAATAAAGAACCAAACAAATTTATAAATTTAAAAATGCCTATTATATGTAAATATTATATTTTTCACAATTTCATTATTTTCATCTAACATTTAAATGAATGATGTAAAGAAATTTAAATTCTTCAATGAATTTGTTCTTTTTGTAGATGAAGAATGATTTGAGTTTTGTAAAGATCATTAATTTAATTTAATTTAAACCAAAATTATTTATATTATCAGTAAATATTTTTCACTGTCTGCATTAAAAAATATAAGGGATACACAATTATTACTGATATATGTAGCTAAGAATAATAAATACAGTAGTTACTAATTCAACATGTAAATATTAAAACTTCTTTAAAAATGTTTAATATGAATTTGTGTATTTGGAAATTGTACAAGCCTTATTATGATGTTTGTAACAAAATTAAATTTTACATTTATAATTCTTATTTCAAAATAAATAATTAGTACATTGATATTCAAAATTAATAACTAAATAGTGCTCTTCTAGGCCAAAATTTTGCTAAATGTAATAGAATATCAGGCATACTTTTGGTTGCCAGAATGAAAACTTCAAGGTTATTAACTCAGTATAGTTGAAGATAGCAAAAACTATTTTGGTATATTTTGGATAGATAATACTAAAAATTAGAATATCATTTTTATATAGGTACCCATCTGAAAATTGAGTGCAGAAATTAATAAATTTTAAAATTAAATTACACTTTTTTAAAATTTCAGCTATAATGCTCTTTTGTTTTTAAAGAAATATAGAGGTTTCTCTATAAATTTTTAGTTTTAACTTTTTTATGTTATAAAAAGCACAAATTTTATTTTTTACAACAGAGGTTAAAGTTTGAAGTATATATTTTGTTTTGTTTTATATACATTACCAATGGACAAAAAACTCATGCAAGCAAGCCAATGGAAACCATACTCAACAATTTAATGCAGTAAGCTGCAGCAATGTCGAACAGCAGGTGTCTAAGAAAGTTGTTGGATCAGTTGTTACTGCTATAATATCATGTTATCAAGATTGAAAGTAATTTTGAAAATGCTATAGTTTGTCTTTGAGAAATGAAATATAGCACTGATTGTGCACCATTTTGCTTTACCTATGTTCACCAATGTAGCTGTTAAACTGTCAATGGCTGGAAACAGATAGCCTAGTTTAATGACATAATGTAGTCTTTTGATTTTATTATAAACTGATGTTAGTATGTGCAAAATTTTTTTGGATAAGTAACCCCTGAATGTTTTGCTGTTTTGTTTTTTTCATTTATAGTTGAGATTTATGTGCTTGAAATTATGTTTTGAAAATGTATCAAATTGAAATTTAATTTGAGGTTTTTTTAGTTTTAAAAATGAATCATGTTGAAAAATTAGAATTTTAGTATTAGTGTGTAAGAAGTAAAATATGAGTAGTGGTAAATTGAATTTGCATTTTTTAATTCTTCTGCAGGTGATGAATAAGTGAGTACTTTGTGTTATTCAATTAAAATTGCCATTGTTTGTAATAATTTATGTCATTTATTGAGCATTATGTACAAATATTTAATTTATGTATTTAGATTTACCATGAATTGTAATACCTGTTTATTAGAAACTCAAGTTTTCATAAAAATGTTATTAATACCATTGATTTAGCTTTGTTGCCTCTCTTTCGTCAGTTCTTTCTTGCATAGGATTACATTTACACTGATCTTTTTTTAAGGCAGTGTCACTACTTTTTGAATTAATACCCAAGGTTTCATAAAGATGTGTTATTTTCAATACTGATTTAGTTTTATTGCCACAGAGTAGAGTAGGATCCAAATGTCTCTCACTCTACTCTGGGATATATTTGTTTTGCAATATGTAATCTTTATGAAATTAATTTCTGTTTATTAGTTTTGTTAATTATGTAATTATTAATCTGCAATAAGTAATTATAAATGAAATATTCCAGTTTTTTATATTTGAAGTTTAAAAGACAAGATTGCAAATGTTTAAGATCCAAGTTTAAGCACGATCAGGATTTTGAAAGTTGATTGTTGCATGAGGTGCCATAATTTAGGTTTGCAAAATACAATGCAAAGGTTGGCATGAAAATATGAAATTGTGTCAGCCCATACTGGTTCATAGGATTTTACCATAGATGTTGTAAGAACAAAATATGAATACTACTTACAATATAAAAAATTATGATAAACTTACATATGCAGAGAATAATTGATAAATGTTTGCTGTAACTTATTTTTTCATGTAGGAAATACAGAAGACAAAGAATTAAATGTTTTGAATAAATAAAAATTACTCTCTGATAAAAATACTTTTCTCAATTAGCTGATCAATCTGTGAAAATTTTATATTTTGAAATACATTTTTTATTTAGTTCCACCATAAATATGCCATCCTATTCAACATAAACTAAAGAGCTTACATCAATGTCAAATATTACATTTAATTATTGTTTAATGATGACTGGCTAAAAAGTTATTTCTCAGAAAACTTTTTATTGGCTTCCCATTGCCATGTGTATTTTACTTGTATGCCATATTGTAGAAGGATTATTCATAAATAATTTGTCTCATTTGATTTTATCAGCTTCAAAATAATTTCTGTTGCACTCTATTGTTAATTATTGTTCCAAAAATATATATTTTGTATTTATTTTTATTATATTTTAACAGTTTTTCTTGAAAATGTTTTTTTAGGAAAGCTCAAGATATATTTGGCGATTTAGAAGTTTGGAGAGCTGTTCCTGATCGTGAACGAAAAGAACTTTATGAAGATGTTGTGTTTTATGTAGCAAAAAGGGAAAAGGTATAAAAGTTTCAAATTATGTTTTTATGTTTGTAATAAATTAAAAATATTATAGATTACTTTATGATCAATATATTTCCTTTATAGTATTAAAATATTTCAAGAGGTGATTATTAATTTTCTGTTTTATCCTGTTTCTGTTTTCAAGATATTACTCAAAGATTTCTGTTTTAGTTTCTTACTGTATTCATTCTTTTATAGACTAATACAAACTATTGAATCAGTTTTTTGTTTTGTCAGTGCTATTGATTAAAGCCATATGTTTCTAGATAAAAATGAAATTGGGTCTCTGTTGTGCAATAAAGATAAGTGTTGTACTTTTGAAAATGCAGTACAGTTCTTTATTATGAATAAATTTATGATCTGGAAAACTCTCATCTTGATAAATAAGTTTTAAAAACATTTCCTTTCTTCTATATAAATAGAGCTTATGTCATCTATGAAGATCCATACAGACATTATTGGTGAATGATACAAAAATTAATTGTAGTTACATGTTTTTAGATTATTTACTCACTATGTTTAAAAATATGTTTTTGCAATATTTTTTTTAGAAAAGTTAAAACTTAAAATTTAAACATTTTTTGTTAAAAAAATAATTGAATTTGTCATGAATTATATGCTATAACAGTAATTATTTTTTAGCTTTTATATCCCAAATTTAAAATGATATTCAATTTTGAAAGAGGTGAAAATATTTATTTATTAATATGATGATAAATGGGCGTATGACCTCTGAATTCTATGTTCCTAGAATGCAAATTTGTTCTATTTAGCACTGCCTATGACTAAAATGAATGTAGATATCTTTCATTTAATTTTTTTGTAAGTTTAAATAACTTTAACATTTGACTTTATTTAGCATTATCACATACAAGTCTAAATTGTGACTATTTAATGGATATGATTTGTATATAAAAAAAATGTTTTTTTTTTTAAGTTTAAGTATTAACATTAATAAATATGTAAAATATCAGCAACCATTTTCCATTATATTTTAATTATTATTAATTAATTTCAATTATTAAAAAATAGTTACTTTCTAAATGAGAAAGATAAAAATAAAACTTTATGTTGATTAATTTAAAGAAGTAGTAAATAATTTGTTTTCAAATGAATAGTGAGAAATTGTCTATGCTTGGAATTTTACATATTGGTATATCTGTAAATCACAAATTGTAATATTAGTTATTGAACTAAATATAGGTACACAATCAATTAGGTATAATAAATTTTTTTCTTCAAATAATTATTCTAAATATATTTCATAAAAATATGGTTAACCACGTTATTATTATGTATGCTATACTTGAACCAATTTTTAATTTAAATTTAATTCACTGTTATTTTTATATATCTATCATTTCATTGACCAAGCTGTTAAAATTTATTTTCAAAAATTAAATATTTTTTCTATAATTTTTATGCAAATTTTG
Source organism: Latrodectus hesperus (assembly GCA_037975125.1). Classification (NCBI taxonomy): domain Eukaryota; kingdom Metazoa; phylum Arthropoda; class Arachnida; order Araneae; family Theridiidae; genus Latrodectus; species Latrodectus hesperus. The sequence continues at coordinate 3,934,643 of CM075853.1, forward strand.
AGCAGAAGTTATTTGCCAAATATTTAAATATAAGCTAGAGATATCAATTACAAAAATAATACTTTATTGATATTAAACTTTATTTTGTGTATTCTATAATTAAAATAAAGATGAATGCCAAATTTGTACTTGTTATAATTATTTAAGGCAAGTCATCTATATTTATTTTCTTACTCTATTTTATCAATGTATTTATGGTTATTAGTCTAATAGTATGTTTTGATTAATTATTTTAAAATATTAATTGATAGTATTTTTTAATTATTAGACCATCATAGTAAAATTTTATCAAATTAAAGTTATGAAAAAAATTCAGTTGAATAAATATTTTATGGTTAGCCAATAAGTACTTGAAATGCAAAGCTTGTTTTTTATTTATTATTATTATTTTGTGATTAGAATAATTATGGTTATATATTCAAATCTCATCTATAATACTTTCCTTTTATTAACATTTATTGTAATTAAATTCCAAATATTTTTACAAGAAAACTTCTTTCTTTAGGGTGCTAGGAAATCATATATTTAAATTTTACTGTTGAACAATAATTTTACCATAATATTTTAGGAAGAAGCTAAAGCTTTGAGGAAACGAAATATGAAAGTTCTTAGCAGTGTTTTAGATTCAATGACCAGCATAACTTATAGAACAACTTGGCAAGAAGCTCAACAATTATTGTTAGATAATCCAGAATTTTCTGAAGATGCTGAATTGTTAAGTTAGTATTTAAATCTTTATTTCTTTAAACTAAACATTTATTAAAATTTCTGCTTTTTAATTATTGCCTTTCTATTTTAGACATGGACAAAGATGATGCATTAATTGTATTTGAAGAACACATAAGACAATTAGAACAAGAGGAAGAGGAAGAAAAAGAGCGAGAGAAAAAAAGGATTCAACGCCAACAAAGGAAAAATCGGGAAGCATTTGTGGTAAAATAATTTTCATAAACATGCTTTCAGCTTTTCAAAAAATTAAATTTCACTTTGTTTATTGTTGTAATTTATTCTTGCCTGTTTCTAATTAATAGCGTCTTCTAAATCAACTTCATGAAGCAGGAAAATTGACTTCTATGTCATTATGGGTTGAATTATACCCAACAATCAGTGCAGATATTCGATTTAGCAATATGCTAAATCAACCTGGTAATGATATTTTTATTTTCCAATTTATTTTAGTGCTGTCGTTGAATATTTACTTATAAATATTTTTGTACCATTTAGGTTCTACACCTCTAGATTTATTTAAGTTTTATGTTGAAGAACTTAAAGCTAGGTTTCATGATGAAAAGAAAATAATCAAAGAACTTTTAAAAGTAAGTATATTTACAATTCTAAAATGTTTTTCCCATCACATGATAAATAAGAATTAAAAAAATTTTAAATAGAACTTTTTTAACTTAATTTGAAAAGTACCATATTTTCCTGTACATAATCCGCAGCAACCTATTATCCACAAGCCCCTTTATTCGAGCAAAAAAAAGAAAAACATCGCATTATCCGCAGCAGTGCATAATCCGCTGCAATTTTTAAAACGAATAGTCGAAAATTTATACTGCTGATAATTTGGTGCCAAATAAAATAAAAAATACATTCATTATAATTAAAAATATAATAAATTCTACAGAAAAAAAACTTTATAAAGATCTGTTTGAATCCACCTCAACGCAAAGTGCAATTAACTGAGATGAAAGCTCGATATCGATCTATGTCCGAGAAGATTCTTGTAAAACTTAATCGATTTTTAGATTTTAATAACTTTCAAAACATGGTTTAGAAATATTTTTAAAATAAACTATGTTTGTTTCGTTAATAGCTAAATGAAAGAAATGGATTACTGCACATGGAATACATTTTTTTCTTTTGTACTGCGCAAGTTTTGCTCTTCACCTTACATTACACGTTTGTCGATATTTTTTCATTTGCCTCCCCTATAGCTTTCAATTTAAAATTTACTCTGTGAATTAATAATTTGTACTTCCCTTTGACAATATATTAATTTGAATATTTTCAGAGCGAAACAGATCATGTCAAAACAGAATGCGAAATGATGTTAACGAATTGCAACTTTAATAACCATTCAAAAAAACTGAATTCGTTTTTGAACGTAATTGGGCAATGCTGATTATAGTTAAAATAAGTCAAACTGAATATTGGTGCCATCTGTTATTTATTTTATGAAACATAAATGGCGTTTTTTTTAAAAAAACACTTTAATGTAAACTTTTCTGATGAAAAATATTTTTTGTCATTATCCGTGGTGGCATATAATATGCACAACGAAATTTAGAACTTTTTTAACATATAATCCGCGGATTAAAAACAGGAAAATACGGTAATTAAAAAAATTTTGCAATAACTAATTTTCTTTTTAATCTTATTATACCTATTACTTTCCGTATCCTCTCATAATAAAAAATCTCATGATTTTGTCCTAAACATTCATGCTTGTAAACACATCCAAAGTTATTTGCATGAAATTTTATTTTATTTGCTTAGAAAATGTAAATATGCATTTTCACTGTGTATTAGGAAAATAAAATTCCACTATATAAATAATTTTTTTATATTAATGACTCTATTTTGGTAAATTTGATTTTTCTATCTGCAAATTATCACTGGATTGAATTTCTGTGAATTAATTATATAGTGAAAACGATTTTTTCTTCAAGACTTAACATTTTATTTTCTTGTATTTATTTCAAAAATCCATTAATATGTGGCAACTCTAAAATATGTTTTTATCAACTTGTAAATTTAAATAAAGTTTAATTAAATCGATTAAATTTATTTATTCATTTATTTATTTTTTTTTGGTACAAGCAATTCTATATAGATTCTGGAGCAAACGTATGAACTGAATTAATGAAAATTAAATTATCTAATTTCTAGTTATGTTGCATATAATCTCTTTTCTTTTAAAAATTCATATTGTTTTAGGTGGTATATTTCCTAAAAACAGGAAACTTTGAAGATTTATTATTAGATAAATATAAATACTAATTGAACATAGTCAATTGTCAATATTTAAATTAATGCAATAGATATAATACAAAAGTAATAAATAATCTAATTGAAAAAAATGCTGATAAATATAAGATAATTGATTAGGAATTGATGAGTCCAAAAAGAGTTAGATTAAATAACAACAATTTTATTGTATATTGTTAGAAAAGTTTATTAAACTTTTATGTAAAAATTTTAGGCTTAGTGTTACACCTCTAACTTTTTAATGTATAAATTGATTCATCTGTTTAAAAAAGGCATGTTTTTAAATGAAATTTAAAGTTTTGATTTGTTTAGTCTTCTAAGATTCACAGTATTTATTTATCTGTGCCTTTATATATATAATGTGGGTATTTAATTGTAGGAAAAAGGATTTAGTGTTGAAGTAAACACTTCTTTTGATGAATTTGCCACTGTTGTTAGTGAAGACAAAAGATCAGCTACATTGGATGCTGGGAATGTAAAACTTACATATAATAGTGTAAGTTCTTACATTTTTACTATATCGTATTATTTTACTTATATAGAGAATGATAAAGAAAATTCTTATTTTTATGAGCTATCATTCTTTTACATTGAATTGAATTTTAATATTTTTCACAGTAATTAAATATTAATAATTTTTAGCTTTTAGAAAAAGCAGAAGCACGGGAAAAAGAAAGGCTCAAGGAAGAAGCTAGAAAAGTATTAGTTATTTTATTGTTCTTAATATATGCTAGTTTTTCATTTTTTTATATTTAAGTTATTTGAAATTCAACAGTTTTATTCAATACTTTTTGAAAAATAAATGAAATAAGGAACAAAAAAATCGTAATTTTTTTTAATGTCATAATAGAAATTATTTAAATTTCTATTATACTCTAAAAAATCTTATAATAATATTCCATTGACATTAAATTTTATTTACTTGTATATAATTAAACAGAAACACTTTTACATTCAAAGTCTTATTTAAATTTTTACTTTATTTATGTCTTCACGTTTTTGCGGAAGTTATTGTTTTTATTTAAACAAATTTGACTTTTTATTTTGAAATAAAGAACAACTAAAGGACATATTTTTTTAAGAATTAGTAAATATACTATGTTTATTTATATACTAAAATCCATTCATAAATTACAAAAATATTTCTCTAAAAAATTATAATGTAAATGTGCTTAAACATATTAGGATATATTTTAAATTTTTTTTTTTTTACATTTTAAATTATTTTTGTATTTTAAAACTAGTTTCTATTTAAATATAATGTTGCAATAGAATTTTTTGCTGCAAGTTATGTTTTTCAAGCATTATATAATTGCATTCAAATTAATATTTACATTGTAGTTATATTCAAAATCTGATAATTAATTACTTAATCTATCAATAAAAGAAGGACTGTTAGGAAAAAAATTGAGAATAAAAAGTGAATTAGAAACAAATATTTCAGATTGCCTTGAATGTTTAATAAAGTTTATTTATTGAATTTTAAATTTTATTCCTTATATAGTTACTATTTTTTTTAAATTATAATAATAGAATTTATAATCTTATTTACTTATTGAATGCTGGCATATGGCATGAATTGTTGATTTCATCTTTGCTTTATTTCTTATTTTTTAGCAAATTATTCTCTTTAATTATTATTTGGCTGGATATATAATACAAATAGATATGGTTACAAATGTTAGGCTAAAATTTTGAATTATTTCATATAAAGTTTCTTAAACTAAAGATGTGTCATCTGTGCTTACATCATTTTATTTTTTGTATTATGTTCTTCTTAAAATACCAAAAAAATGTTGTGTTAAAAACATTTTATAATGTATTTGTTTTAAATATTGCTAAATTTCTTATTTTAACTTACAAATTTTTGTAACTTTGAAGTAATATGATGATGTGTACTATGCATAAAATTAAATACAATAGGCCCATGAGTCCATAAAACTAATTTTATATCATACATTATACAAGCAGAAGAAAATTTTGACATAATTATGCATCTCAAGACCAAATAATTGTTAAACCAAAATAATACAAAGATAACTTCATTCATTTTTTTCCTTTGAAAAATTATTTGAAGAAACTTTAAAACTATGCAAATAATTCATGCAACTTTGAAAAAAAAATTTATTAAGCTTGAAATTAAAATGTGAATAAATAAAATTCGTTATTAGTAACATACATATATTTTTTAAACAAAAATGTAAATATTCTTTGCAAAAGAAAGGCTTGAATATTTCAGTCTGAAATGCAAATGTGGTATTCAATTATTTAAAAAGACTCATAAATGTTTGTGTTTTTATTTTATTGCTTATAATGTTATTCTATTGTTTCCAATTGCCTACCTTGCTTGTTTCAATTTTAAGATAGCCATAAATCCATGTTTGCATTTGAAATTAAGTACTTAAATTTTTTTTTCATAATTCTTTCTTGATCATAGTTATAATACCTAAATAATGTCCCTTTTATTTATGTATTTCACTAGCTTGGAAATATAATCTCAAATCATTGGCTGCAAGACTTTTAATCGGAGCAAGATGATAGTTAAATCAAATTCATTAAAATGATTGTTTATAAGATTTTCTTCAATGTTATTTCCATATCCATTTAGCCAACCTGATAATTAAATTGGCTTCACTTAAAAGTTAGGAGTTGTAACTATAAACTCAAGTATGGATGTTTTTAATTTTCCAAAATTTACATAAAACTAAATCATTATCAAATCAGTCCTCACTTTCAAAATGTCATAAAGTAGCTCGCAAATCGTATCTTCATAATAAAGACATTGTTGATGAACTGGTGATACAATAAAAATTAAATGTCATAAATTGAATATGTTTCTTTTTATTAGTTTGTACAAAATATTTTTACTTTGACAATTAATATTGTTATTGTCATATATAAATTTTATGTATACTGCCTGGTATATTATAGCAACGAAGACTTGAAAATGCTTTCCGAAGTATGCTAAAAAATGCTGTTCCTAGTGTAGATTCTTCTGTTGAATGGCACCAGGTAAATATTTTTAGTTGTGAATTTTAATTTATTTAAAATATTTAATAAACAGTTTTTAGGAAATATTATCAATATAAAATTTTGTTTCTTGAGCAAAATTTCAACAATTGCTCCCATGGGGATATCAATTAGCAATAAATTTATTAATTAACTAGCTAAAAAGTTCATTGTTCAGCATAATTTGAAATTAATTTATATGTTTGTGGAATATATATATATATATATATGAATGCACACATTCAAAAGTGAGGTTAAAAGCTTTAAGGGTAAAAAGTAAGGAATTTAAGCATTTGCCTTGTATTTTATTCAGGGAATACTTTATAAAAATACTTGGCTATATAAACTTATTGCAAAAGAGAAAAACAGATGAGCTTCCAAACAAAGAAAAAACTTTTTACTCGAAATAATATTACTTTAATAATGAATATAAATAGATTTTAAGTTTTAGATAAATAATCTGTTTATCTAAAAAAAGTTTAGATAAATAATCTGTTATTTAAAAAGTAACAAAATTAATCTAAAAATTCCTACAAATGATTATTGCCTAATAATTAAACAAGTTTTAAATTATTAAAATTAATCAGAATAAAAAATACCATTCATTATTTTTGGTTTTTTATTAGAAATATTGAAAATACAATAGTTATGATGATTTTACTGCACTACACTGTTAATGCATACAGAGTTGTAGCAAAAGAGTGTGTATCCATGTACATTTTTATTAATGTTACCCTTATATAGTGTGTTTAATTTTGTTTATTTACTTTTTTACTAAAATAAATATTTTCTTTGAATTAAATAAAAAATTTTAATAGCACTATTATATTAATTAGAATGCTGTTAATTAATATTTTGTCCATTATGTATCATGCAATTCTTCCAGCTTCATAAATTAGCTGTGATATTTATAGACAGTTATTATAATCTTATTTTGAATTTTTATTCTGTTGAACTTATTGAAATAAAAAAACTGATTATGAAACTTTAGGTTCGAAAACAGTTTGAAAATGAAGCACCTTTTGAAAACATAACAGTTGAGTCTGAAAGAGTGAGGCTTTTCAAAGAGTATCAACAAACTCTTGAGGTATTTATTTACACTTTGTTGATTATTGCTGATATAGTGTATCAAAGAAAAAAAGTGTGTTTAATTTTTAGACTTTTTCTTATTAATGTATTTGCCTTTATATAATCAGCAACTGTTTATTATCAGCAAGACCTTTTTTGAGTAAAATAAAAAAAAGACCTATAATCCACAGACATAATTTTTTACTGAGAATAGTATAAAATATATACTACTGATAATAAGTGTCATGGGGAAAAATGAAAAATACACTGGGATTAAGAATATAACAAATTTGTACAAAAAAAACGTTATGAAGAATTTTTTTATCCTACGTCGAGACAGCAGCCTTATGGGCCATGAGTCCTCTGGCAACCCAATAAAAATTAGCCTTATTGTGAAAGTTGACGGGTAAACAGTTCAAAAGAGAAAGCTTGGGACAGCTTGTCAAATGAATTAAGTCCATAAAAGCTCCTTGAAGGACACAGGGTACAGTAGGGCGTGTTGACCACACCGATACAGGCTTAAGTGTCCCTGGAAAAAGTCATGTCCAGTCAAAATTCTGAAATTGGCTGTGAAAATTTCACAGCCAATTTCAATAAGGGGGGTGGTGTGTCTCGCCTCTACATGGTGCCCCCTAGAACTCCTTTTGGTAACCGAACGAGACACACTTTCGTCAACGTTTTGAAGAATATCTTATTAGATCCACCTCATTGCAGAGTTTAATAAATTGAGGTGGATGCAACAAATTCATTATCAAAAGCTATAATTTGAGAATATTCTGTTAAAACTTACCAGTTTTTGTTTTTAATTATTTCTAAAATAAAGTTAAATATATTTTAAAAATAAAAAAATATTTATTTCATAAATAATTAAATAAAAAAAATGTATTATTTTCAAACTGCACATTAGATACTTTTTTTTGCACTATGCATGCTTTGTTTCTCTTATTTGTAGTTTTAATTTAAAATCTACTCTCTCTGTAGCTTATACACTTTCTCTTCCACATGATGATATATGAACTTGAATATTTTCATAATGAAATAGCTTGAGTCAAGACAAAATGGGAAATGACCATAGTCAATAGCAACTGTAAAATCCTTCTGAGGAACCCAATTCATTTTTTAATGTAATTAGACTAAACTGAATATAGCTGAGAGTCAGCTGAGTTGTGGCTCCATGTTATTTATTTTATAAATCATAAATGATTTCTTTCATTTCTTTCGAAACTTTATTGCAATCTTTTCTGGTGGAGAATGATTTTTTTATCAGATAAAAAAATATATATGCTGCATATAATATGCTCAGCAAAATTCTAAATTTTTTTAACATATAATCCATGAATTATACACAGGAAAATACTGTACTTTAACAATAAACATTTTTTTGTTATTTTAGCTCCAAATGTATTTGATTTTTTATTAATTTTCATTCATGTAAAATTTTTTTAATATTTTTTATAAGTTATTGTAACTTTTATTTTATTTGAAATTGCTAAATATTTTAACATTTCCACATATTAAACAACTCTGAGAAGTCTTGTTCTAATTTAAATTAAATTGAAGTTTATTTTGTTGATTTATGTCTTGAATATTTTCTTCTTAATTAATAAATCAAGAAATTTAATTTTCAATTCTTAGCTTCCCTATTAAAAATGTAGTAAATTACAGGTAAATGCTTTACAATGTTTGCTTGCAAAATCACTTGTTATTAAGCTAACATCTGAGAAGTCAATCTTCTGATAATCAATTCAGTAGTTTATGGGTTTAGCTTCAACCTTGAATACAAGTGACATAGTAGTTGAGCATAAATTTTAATCTATAAGTTCTAGTGGAGTTAAGAGAAATAAATAAATTTATGTATTTACTTTTCCTTATTTCCTTGTTATAATTTATTACTTCAGGATTTTCTTAGGTGTAAAATTATTTAAAATAAATGTTTTAATTTTCTTCATTATTTTCCAGGAGGCTTGCAGTCATCATCATAGTAAACCGAAGAAGCATTCTAAGAAAGCCAAAAAACAGAAACATCGTTCTCATTCTCATTCAAGATCTGTAAGTTTTATTTTATTCTTTATATATGTGATACACAAATCAAGTGTGGAGGATTGCAAGTATTTGTTAATATTGTAAAAGTTTGTTTCACTATTATGATGATCCATATTGTTTATTATTTTATACTCATATAAATGATATATAAATATATTAATTAAAAAATCAAGGTTTCATATATTGGATTGCTGTTGGAGTAATTGTAAAGATTTGTTTTCTAGTCGGGAATAATTCTTACATTAAAAAAATACATTATGTTTGAAATGTTACAAGTCTCTTCATCTGTGACAGTTGCCAAAATACTACTTGCAACTTCTTGTGATTGGGAGCACATTTAGCAAATTTATATTGATGTTTGAAGTAACATCATATGTTTGATGAATTTATATTAATATTTCACATTACTGAAATTTATAATGATAAGATTCTGTGTCAACTATTATAGTATAAAAACTAAAATTTGTATAGAACTAATAAAATATTTATGGTATGTTTATTTTTAATAGAGATCAGAATCTGAAGAAGAATATCGTCACAAAAGTATGAGAAAAAAGAAACATAAATCTCGCTCTAGATCAAGGTCCAGGACGAAAAGTCGTTCATCTTTGGATTCTAGAGGTCGATCAGATGATGGTTGGTATCTTTTGTATACATCAGTAGATAATTGTTTTGCTTCCTAGTTGTATCGAAATATTTGATCATTGAAAATACATTTTAAGTTGAAAAATTTTTCTTTTACTAATTTGTTGTGTGGAATTTTTGTTTCCAATGTGGATTTTTCATTCTTTATTAATACATACTGTGGAAAATTTGTTTCAGTTAGTATATTTAAATATATCTGGAAATTATCTATAATCTTTTGTTTGCATTATTTAATAATCAAGAAAAATATTACTAATATTTTTTACCAATAATTTGGGGAACTGAGTGTCTAAAAAATAATCTATCCACTTAAATCATGATAGATAGAGGATAGAATTTGACCATTATCTAATGTGTTTCCTAAAATTTTATTTTAGCTCAGATATTAAATTTTCCTTTATTTTCCTTTTAGTTTCAATTTTTACTATTTCCTATTCGAATTTCATTAGTTATTATAGAATGGATCATTAAGTTCTAGTAGTAATTACAACAGAATTTTTTATGTAATGTAGGGAAACCCTCATGGCTAAACATTAAACCTGGATCTTGTTTTTCCTTCACACAATAATTTTTTAAGTTATATGATTCAAGATGGTTAGAGTATTTTGATAATTATATTAATTGGTTTTTTTTCTGTAATGAATATCTAAATTTTTTATATGCACTATGATTTATAATTGCATTTTTTTGCAATTAATGAATTTGCAAATGGTAATGAATTTTTGTGTCACAATGAAAAAAATTTATTAAATTTTGCTTGTTTATACACTGGTATTATAGAGCAATAGTGTCAGCCTGCTTAGTTCATTCTCATTATTAGAGGATAGCGAGTTTTAATCGTGGTTTAACCAAAAATCAATTGTGTTCAGTAAAGACAGCTGGGGACATGTTAAATATGTTGTGGTTGCAATATTCTCCAAGATAAGTGATCTTGGGTGACAGGTCAAGCATCAAGGGTCTTCTGCTTGATCCTTGCTCCTAAATTACAAAGACTCTCACCCAGCTGCCACTAACTGATAGAGCCCAACTCTTAAGTTTGGTAACTCTGTCAAATGGTGTGTTAATGGGACCAGGAATGAACAGTGTGCAAACAAATTAGAGAAAATACCAGCTCTCGCATTTCCCTCTTGTAGAAGGTGGGATCCATTTGTATGTATATGCAATCAGTTTTCACAGATGTATTAAGTGTGTGTAGTCTCTATGGCTATACATATCAAGGAAACACTTTCAACTCTACTTCGCATATTAGCTTCTTATGTACTAATTGTATCAAATGAACTCTACCTTCTGAACAATCAACAAACTAACGGTTTAACTGATTGGAGAAAATTTTGGCATTAGTTGAAATATTGAATCTCTTCTTTAAAGTCTGGATTCTTTGCATAGCTGTATTCCGGCACAACAACAACACTTGTTTTATTATCATAAAACTAATTTTAAGATTCTATTATGTAAAAAATTTCCTACTCTATCAAAAAATATATTTATGAAATTCCAGCCTATTTGGGGTTTAATTATAGCAAAAATTATAAAACTTTAAAAAAAAACTTTATATATATAACAGTGGGCACTGGGTGACTAACCCTTCACCACATCAAGGCCAGAAGAAACTTTTATTCATTTATAGTTCCGTGGACACTTGTGAACCAAGTCACTGAGGTTGGTAGTATTACTTACACCATACCCCCACAAACCCCTTTATATGGTCTGAAGTGATGCATATTCGTGCATCACTTCAGAATAAGGGGCAGAGAAACACAAAGAGAAAGAAATATCCATCCCTGAACCAGAATTCGAACTGGGGATCAATACCCCTAGAATTAGGAAAGCTAACTACTCAGACATCGGTCAACTTAAAAAAAATATTATAAAATTGTTGTTTAAATAAAAAGTAATTAATCCAGAGAGAAAATTCTAGTAAATATCAGCTATTAACTTTTAAATCATCTGTGATTTATAATTTCTTGATGAAATTGTTGTAAAGAAATTCTTCCATTAGTTGAATGAGAAAAATTAGAAAGTTGATAATTTTTTCTGATGCACAAGAACCGACCTTCTAGAGATTGAGGAAAAGTATTTTTTCAACCATTCTAAATTTCAATTCTATAGCCAAGATAGGTGTTACATTAAAAGTACCATAATCAAACAGTTTTCAAATATTAAACAGTTTTAGAAATACATAATTATATGGGATGTATTTTAATTTAAAAGTGAACTTTTTTAAGTCAAGAGATGTTATGAATCCATATACATTGAAATATAATTCATTATTTTCAATGTTTGATATTAAAACTTTGATATATACCTATATTCTTAATAATTATTTAAAACCTTAGCTGAAGGCAAGCAGATTTATTTATGTGTGTCTGTTGATATTTAAAAAAAAAAACTCTCTATATGCATTTTACTTTTAAAATAAACTTTTTTATAAATATTTTTAATAGAATCATTTAAATGTTAAGAAGATAAATTTGTAAATTATAAAAATCTTTTCATTGAACATGGTAGCATAAACTATTTCTGTTATTTACATAATATTTTATTATATTTTTTAGTATGTAGAAGAAAATCGATTGCTTAACATTATCTCATATTAACATTATTTCATATAATAGTGATCATATAATTTCTTTTTATCTCTTCCAATTTGCTATTGTGTCTCCCATGCTTCAGTATTACTAAAGAAATTTGTGAACCTATTCCAATGATGCCTTCAGACATCATAGAAAGAACATGTGTTTTACAGACCATTTATGATTATTTTCCTTACTAGGAAATAATGGGATAGCAGCATATTTAATTATAATATTGGTGAACTGAACTGGTTCACAGATGATTGTAGAAGGACAACATATCATTAGGGTATGTGTTATATCACCCTGAGTTAACCTCTCAAAAAGTCTTAAGAGGTATGCCACTGTATTTTAGGCTGAAGTACATTCTATAACTAATTGCCTGTTGGTAAATTCAAGAATGTGCTACTAGGATAAGCAGGCTCTTATTTTTAGTGACAGTCAAGACAGCCTTATATACTATTAACTCATTCCCAATTAATTCTAAAATTGTTTTGATATGTATGAACCTTTTAAATAAACAAACAACGAGGAAGAATTTAGTTTTTATCTAGCTACCAAGGCATGTATAGAAAGTAATGAAAAAGCACATAAGCCTTCACAAAACAGGTATCGTCTTCTAATCCAGTTGGTGCTGAGACTTTTTGTGGCATCAATTTAAAATTATTAAAGGAACAGTTAAATGGAGAAAAAAAATCAGCGAATAAAGCCTGACTTAAATCTTCACAGTAACATGCTAAAAGTATGATTTATTAATCATTTGTGAAAATTGCTTCTGAAATTTGTAGATTCCCTAAACAGAAAATGCAAATACTTGTAAGATTGATTACTGGGCATTATTATATTAGAAAACAGCTTGGTACTGTCAGACTCTCAACAAGCCTTGTATGAAGAAAATGCCATTAAAATAGAAGAAACAGCACATCATATTGCATATGAATATGATTTCCTTTCCCTTATTCGATTGTCTTCTTTAGTAGATGCTCTTGATACTAAGGAACTACAACTTAGCTCTATAAGGGGCCTATCTGACCTCATAAGCAAATTAAAAGGCTTTTATTAGAGGTGCAGAGTGACTGTCAAATCCAGTTTAGAAAAATAATTTAGAAGCACTTTGCATCCTATATTCAAATAATTGCTAACATTTTCTTAGTATTTCTATCAAAAATTCATTTTAAAAATTAAAGTTTTATGAAGTTTTCTTTTTATTTACAATTTATGATTTGTTGCCTAAAGTTGCTTATGTGACACTTTCTGTTTGTTATGCACTTTATTTTGCTGTCATCTAAAAACAAATTAGTATTTAAACAGTTTTAAATTGGATTCTTTTTAAATCCATTTGAATCTCTCAAACTTCTTAATTAAACAAAAAAATCTTCTGTTTTTCTCGTAAGATATACATTGATTTAGATGCAGAATTGATTAATAATGAGCATTGTGTAATGCTTAAAAATTTAACATTACACAATACTTATTACATGCTTATAATATAAAAATAATTAAATATTGATTTCATATATCATTGCATGTAAGATGTCAATAGAGAAACAGTATAGTGTTCAACAAGCAATAGTACAAGTGAATTTTAAAGTAATAAATATTTCTGCCTAGAATTTTTGCAAAATACGTCTGTAAAATTTAACAGTTGCAGACAAATGTCATTAAAATGCTTAATGTAAATTCATTAATTTTTTTAAAAATATCATTGCCTATTTGAAACGTTTTTTTATTTGTAAATTATGGAATCATATACATCTATAAAGTATATAATAATTACTGGTTTCACAAAGTCATAATGGAAAACATTTTTACATTTATTTCAATCTGTTATAAATTGTCGTAAAAATTATTACTTCTAGAATTAAAATATAATTCAATGTTACTCTAATTAAAATAATGAAATAACTTACAATGATATATTTATTTTTAGAGGAGCATCAGAGACGACATAGAAAGAAATCTCGAAGGAAAGATAAACGTAGATCTCCAACTGTAAGCACTTTAATTTGATAAAATATTATTCTTTCTTTAATGCCTTTTAGTTGAATCTTATTCCTTCGTGATAGTTATTTGTTCAGTACGGTAAATCCCCAACTATCCATTTCCTGCTTAATCAGACAATCTTTTTAAGCGTAACGTTCTTTTTCTCTATTCAGTTATTAAAATGCTTATTGTATACAGTGTTTATTCTAAAATATCAAAAAGAATGAATTGAATAATTTTCTAGATTTACCTAGTTTTTCCTGTTATCTTGCCCTCCATTCTGCCATATTGTTCTTAGTTGAGATGAGAGTACTGTATTTTAATTGAACTTTAATTCTTTATATTTGCCTTGTATAATTTTCCAATTTTTCTGTTTTTATATGTATATTTATCTATGTATAATATTTCTTCATATTTATAAACAATTCTTCATGACTTATTATTTTTTTCCCATTCATATAAACTTTTTGTAGATATGGTGAGGCACAGATTAATTTTTTTATTTAGATTTATCTATCTATTATTTAGATTTATCTTATCTATTTTAAGTAAAGCTATTACATTAAAACAATAAATCTTATTAATAAATTGAAAACTAGTGTATTATTTGTTTATTTATATTTAGCCATCTTCATCTGATGGAGATAGTGATGTTGATCGTAGGACACGGGATAAAAAAAAGAAAAAGAAAGAAAGTCGTCATAATAATCGTAGTCCCAGTCATAGTAGTAGTGTATCAAGAGAAGAAGGAGAGGTTGATCAAGGAAGTGACAAGGTTTGTCGAATAAGTCGATAATGCATTTAAACTCTTTATTTCACAGGAAACACATTGTCTGCAACTATGTTCACAACACTCATATCCTATTTGTATTATACAAGATGTATATTTTCTGAATTTTGTGTTTAGTGACACATATGTTTTTTGTATTTCAGTAGCCTTAGTATTTTTTTCTTTGCTGTTCATTTTGCTTTTTTTTTAAATACATGATTTTCAGATTTTTTATTTATTGGACTACCATAAATTTATTTGTCAATATATTTTATTTGAACATTAAAAAAAGAAAAACTTCTGTATGAAGTTAAACATTTTCCCCTCATTTTTGAAATGGAATGCATAGGCTATTTTCACATATCAGACATTATTTTCCTGTATTTCCATTTGAAATTGAAACCTACATTAAGAGTTTAAATTGTTATAAATCTAAGGAAAATACTAAAAATTGTTACTTTTCTAATGGCATATTTTAAATTAAAGCTGTTTTGATAGTTTGTTCATTTTGTTGTATTTGTAAAAAAAATAACAAAAACTTCTTTGTTAATTATGTATTTATTTCTATTTATTAAAATATGTTATTATTAATAAATTGTTATTGGTTATATAACTTTAAAGTTGGTGGTGGTTCATATTTTTATTATGTTTTCATTTATAAAGTATTTTATTGTTAGATGAATCTTCAAAATATTTTTAAAGAGTGTATAACATATATAAGTATGTTTTTGTCTTCAAAATAATATTTCAATCAAATTATAACCTCATGAAACACTCCTTATTATCTATTCTTACTCATTATTTTAAAATTTAAGTTTTATACTGATTTGATTTAACTACATGTGTTAACTACATGTATTTTTTTATTTATTTTTATTAATTATCGAAAAATTAAACATTTATTTGAATCAAAATACATTCATTATTGAATAGATATAGAAATATTCAAGAGAATAAAATTAAGCTTTTCTTCTAAGCAGGAAATTATAACAGGAAAGAAATAGTATCTAATTTGAGAGTACATTTATATGTAGACTTCTTTTATTAAGAATCAGAATATATAACATTTATCTTTCAGTTTTGAAAAGTCTAAAATTAGTAAATGTTAGAAGGTAAAGTATATTTTTGATGGAACAAATTTTTTTCATTGTTGCTTACACTGAATTCTTATGATTTTAGTCATCATTTTAAAAATCGCATTTCTCCAAAATTGCATATAGGATGCTATTTTAGTTTATTTTAATTCACTGTTATTAATTTTACACAGGTATTTATCTATTAATGCTAAGTCTAAAATGTATATTAATTTTAAAAAATTAAAGATTTAAAAAAATGTATTTATTTCTATAGCTCTCATCCTAATTTTTTCAATTTTATAAATATGTTCAATTCAATTATGATAAAGATAATATTCGGTAACATATAACTAATTTACATGATAACATTTAGCAGCTAGGAAATAGTATTTCTTGTTTTTCTGTATAAAGTACTGACAAACAAAAATTTTATTCTTGAAATGAAGTACATGTTTTTATTTTTATTTATACTAAAAAATTTTCTAGGTAAAAATTTAAAAGCATGCATTCCATTTTGAAGTTTGTTTATTTTTAAATTATACAGAAGTCATTGATGAAAGAATTTTAAAATTATTCCATATTTGTTGTTAAATATGAGTTGAGTAGAAAATGAATCACAGTTGTTTCCTTATGTATTTATTTAATCAATACTAAAGAAAAAATCTTCAGTTATTTTGCTGTAATAAAATGTAGTTTTTAGTGATAGGTTTAGCTTAATTTGATAAATAAAAGTTCATTTAATTATGTGAAAATAAAATACTGAAATATGTAGAAATTATGATACAAATGTTTCTAATAATTTTGCCTATGCATTCCTTACAAATATATATGCACATATATATATTTGTTACAAGTAAAATGTTTTCCTATTTCATCTTGTATATTTGCTTCATTAAGAAAAATGTTATATTATCTATATTTCTCTTATTCTGTTAATCTCATTCTATTTCAAGATCACAATTTATTTGTGCAATCATTTTTCAAAAGTGTAAATATAAATAAAATTAAATAAATACTTTAAGCTCACACTGCAATTATTTCTAATTCATAAAATTTCTAAACATATAAACAAATGTTTAATTAAAATTTTTTCAGGTTTATCAAAGAGGTCTAAAATTTTATCTTCGTAAAAGGCTTTACTGCATATATATTTCGTTACTCTTAAATTTTTGTTAGCATTTGAGATTAGTAACTTATTTTTTGAGAAATTTTTGGTTAAAAAATTTATATTACCCTAATTTTATGTTACATAATCATCAATATGATATTTTACAAGGGAATTGCATCTATTTGAATCAAATTAAGAAAGGATGCCTATTTCTATATTTGTTTCCAGTTTTTAGACATCTACATATGTTTGTAAAGCAATGTTATATTTTCAATTTATTAATATATTATAATTTTATTTTGCTAAAGAAGTTTAATTTTATAAGAAATAAACTTATTCTATTGAGTTTATTCTTAAATAAACACATACAAATATATGAAAAATTTTAATGATTATAAAATTATTAACATATATATAATTTTGAACATATATTTTATTGAATTTTAAATTAACATGAGTATTGCAAAAGCATTTAAATTTGTATTCATTGTTAATAAGAAATTTTACTTTTTATATTATTATTTTGAATTAAACCAAAGATTTTCTTGATTCAATTCATTCAAGAATGATAATTTGGGAAAGGGTTAACCAAATTTTTTTTAATGTTTCTTCAATACACAATGTAAAATTAAATTTTCACTTATATGTATGTTCTCAAATGAATTAAATTTAAAAAAAGTTCTTTGTATGTTTAAAATTAACTTTTATAATTTATCATATGAACAAATATTTTGCCTAAAAATATTTTAATGTGATGTGTATAAATTCAAAGAAATACTCTTTTTATGCTTCTAAAGATAATTATCAAATAATAGTTATATTTTTAGAATTTTTTCATTTGTATAAACTTAAAATTTAAAATTTTATTTAAGATATCAATAGCTTTTGATTTTACAACTTTGGCAAACTTCTCTCTACCAGAATCATTAAATATAAAAAAATTTATTTAACAAAACTTAGTTTTTCATGTCACAGAAATTTCATGTGTTATAATAGGTAGTATTTAGAGAATATTATGTTGGTTTCATCTGTGCTTTTCAGCATTTTATTAATTGAAAATAAAGATCAATACTTTAATAAAGAGGAATTATATGGAATATTATTTTATAATTTGATGTTAATTTACAATATTTTGTTTAAATAACATCTCAGAAATTTTGCTAATGCATTTAAAAATTTGAGAATTTTTTTTAATTGAAAACAGTGTCAATTAAAATGTTAAAATATTAATTATTGTAAAATAAATATGAATGCATATCTTTTAGTATATGAAAATATTAAGTAGTTTAATATTTCTCTCTTATATTTTTACTTACCATTCTAATATTCCATAAAAAAAAACTCAATGATAAATTACCTTCCATAATTTTAATTTTTACAAATGTGCATAATCTGTACTGCCCTAAGATAAAATTTTTTTGAAAAGAAATGTTCTTATTCAAAAATATTTTGAAAGCTTTAAAGTGAAAGTAATTTAAAAGACGAAATAAGTTCTTTGAGCTTCATGTATCACACCAATGCCAGATTAAGTATAAATGCATAACTTTCATTGATTTGTGTTTATAAAAATTCTGTGTCATTTTCAAATTTCTTAATCATATGTAGAATTTTTGGAAAAATATTTAAAGAAACAAATATAATATGATACAAAAATAAAATATTCATAAAAATGCTAATAGTTGATAAAACTAACACATCTTGGAAAAATACAAAGGAATATCATTTTATATTTATCTTTTCATTGGATATTTCAGTTTTTTAAACAAAATTCAGTTTTATATAATTTAATTTAATATGTATTAATTTAAATTGTGTATCACATAATTTAAAACATTTGACCATAATATGCCAAAAAACATTTATTTTTGCAATTAGAATTTTATCTCAGTTTTCCCTCATTCAGTAAGTATTCCTATGATATATAATGAAAGTGTTAAGATAATTAAATAATTATTAATGTTTACCAAATTATACTTACTCAAAATTTGTTTATTCATTTGTAGTCAGAAAGCATTTCTAATAATAAATCAGCAATTATAATGATTCCCCTTAGTTTTATATAAAAAAATATTTGATATTTTAGCCTATTTGTGTACTGTCTTCAATTAAATTGTTTTTATCTATCATCTGCAAAATTAAGTATTCAAAAGTGAATGAGGAAATGTAGCTGCATGGAAAGATATTTATTCAAAATACAATACATTCATGTGAATTTTTTCCCAAAATAATATTATATATATATATATATATATATATATATATATATATATATATATATATATATATGTCTAACTTGAAATGAAATGTGAATTTTTATATATAAAAAAAGTTGATCCTCACAATAGTCATTAGAATTGTTAACATATTAATAAATGTTTGATTTATCATTGCAACCTTGCATGGTATCAAAATATTTATTATGATTCTTAGCAGTTTTTGAATAAAATGACAAGTATAATTAAATAAATTTCTGTTTTCATACATAACTTTTCAAAATTGAATTATTCATAATGCAAATAATATTAAAAACTGCTTAAAATATTTTTACCTGATATAAAAGATGTATATTACATTTGAATCATATTTCAGTTGCAGGTATATGTAATTCCAAAAATAATCATCTTACATGTAATGAAAATAATTAGCTAAGGTTAAAACATATTTCTATGATATAAGGGAAGCTGTTCAAATATTAACTCTAATATTATTTTTTACAAAGCAAAACATTTTCTGATCATACAAAGACAATGAAAAAAATGACAGTAATAGAAAATCAAAGTATGCTAGTAAGACAAGATTGATGTTAGAAGGAAGTATATATTTTAAATAAAATCTAATATTGTATGAGCTATTTAAGCTATCATCAGAAATAAATGCTTTCCAGATGAATAAAAAAAATTTCAATTGCTTAAAATAATTTGCATTTAAAATAACACTTTAACAGTTGGTGTGTTTTATATGTTATCTGTTTCTCCTTCATGCTTTCCTCAGGCTGGTCCTTCTCTTGATATGCGTAAACCTAAAATGGTGAGTTGTCTTGAGTTTGCTGACTATGGCTGTGAATAATTTTATTTAATTTTCTGACTAATGTTGGACAAAATAGTGTGAACTTGAAAAACTTTATTTCATTACTTTTAATGGGTAATATGAGTGATACATAATATTCTTTTCTTCTACTAACAAGTGACCATATTTTTAGGATCATATAGAAATTCAATAACATTCTAAAACAAAATCAAACATTAAAGATATTTTATTTTTACATGATGCAGTTAAGTAATTTTTTAAAATTATTGATTGACATGAATATTTTCATTTTTTTTTCCTTCTGTTAGAATTAATGTCTGGATTCAGAAGAGAAAAGCAAAGAAAAGTATTTTGTGCTTTTCAACTGAGATAAAAAAAAATTTCAGTAATAAAAGAATAATTAAATGACAAAAAAGTAACATTTATAGAAAACAATGTTGAATGAGTTTAAATTTACTTGATTTCATCATTCTTAATTATTTTTTGAATACAATTTTAAAAACTGTAATATCTGATATTTTGAAATAAGTGCATCATTTTTCCTGAATATTTCTTTTGTGCTAGGGATTGTGCATTAATTTACATCTTTTTCTCAATGTTCTCCAATATTTCTGAAATTTATTTCTTTGAATTAAAAAGATTCATAATTATAATATCGTTCATTTTATTACCTAATTTGACTGGATGCATCTGAAATTGATTTTTAAAAGTAAAATCTAAATTATTAAATTAGTAAAATCTAAATTTTGGAATAGGATTTCTATTATAACTTCAGACTGTTCAGTTTTAATCTGTTTGCAAGTGTACTTAAAATTTTCTCATATAGTTTTTTTTTTTTATTTTTATATATATATATAAATTATTTTTCTATTTGAAGTTGAGATTAGAAATATATATATTAGATTTATGTTTTAATTAAATGTATGTTTGCAATATTTTGTCCAATACTGTTAAATGATATATTAATTTTTAAAATGCATATTAATTAATGCTGACATAAATTCACAAATTATCTCCTTTTATTATTTTAACTTATTAATTTTCTGATATACATAACAGTGAAAGAAATTTTTATATGTTATAAAAATGCATACAAGTTTAGTTAACAACTAAAAATATTTGTTAATCTAATATTATATTTTGATCGAAACATTCTATTTTTTAATCTTAACATTTGAAAAATAATCATTTTTTTATACTTAATTTTTCATAAAATATATCATGTTATTTTTATTGTAATATTAATTTTTCTGTATTTTAGTTTAAACATATCAATATCCCATGATCTAAATTCAACATTAAAAACACATATCACCAAATTTTTTATAAAACTATTTTATCAATGATATGAGAAAGTGACGATATAGTAAATTTTATAATCTATATAATAAATTTTTCTGATGATATTTTTTATTCAGTTAAGAAAAAACTGATGTTTGACACAAATATACTATTTATTGTGAAATCAACTGTTATCTGGGGCAAAATCTTGCAAAAGTTTTAGCTTATTTGCTATTATAATAAACATGCTGTAAATTTTTGTAAAAAAAATTACGTCTTTCCAAAATTTATTTATACTATATACAAAATACCTTTTTCAAAGCATTTAATTAAAACAGAAAATTCAGAAAAATATTGATTTTTTGTTTGTTTTGTGTACTATTAAATTTTTATTTTAATTGTTCTGCTTTATATGAAGAAAATAATTGCAAAAGAAAACATCTAAAACATGCAACAGAATTGAATTGTACAAAGAAGCGTGAAGAAGGAAGCTTTGGTGTGTTACTCATGAAAATACAATATTTACTTTGTGGGTATATTTTCCCAAGAATTAATTTCAAGCATCTTTATAAAATAAGAGATACTTGTACAGAGAAAACTTTGAATACTTCATTATTTGATAAATATTAAATTACTACTTTTCTAGATCAATATTAGAGTTTAAAAATAAATTAATAACAAAAACAAATTTAAATGCAGCTTTTTTTTTAGAAATAAATAAATGAACATTTTTTAAAATTGCTTATGAAACTCTGTTAAATATATAGTAACACAAAACAATAAATTTATTTAAAGAAAAAGCTTTTTAAGCTCCCACTTAATATTTTTTCAAACATTATACATAAAAATTGTAATTTCAGTAATTGTTGGAAGACTTCTAAACATGACTTTGTTTACAAATGTATAAAGTAATTTCTGCTAGAATTTATTCATTTTTAAAACATTTAGAAGCCATAATAATATGGCTAATTAAATGCAAAACTAAATTTTTATTATTTATAAATAAAAACATGTTTTTTATAAATTATAATAGAAATTCATGTGAGTCATTCTTTCACTGTAAATTAAACATATGTATGAATTTTATTTTTGAAATTTTCTGCAAAATACTTCAAAAGAATGTAAAAAGTGGAATTTATATTTGTCATCCATACTATTATGGATATTTATTAAACTTTGTGAAAAATTCCAAATATGTTAGATATGAAGATTTGTGGATATTTTTTTTTAAATATAAATATTTAAATGCAAATCTTTCCATCTGAAATTTCAAATAAAAATTTATATTTGTTTAACTGCTTAACAATATTTTAATGCATTTATTGATGACATTTCATTAATAATTTTATAAATATATTGTAACTTGACTCACATTTTTTCCTTCAGAAGTATTCAGAGAGTGATGCAAGTGAAGAAGAATTAGAACACCGTAGAAGACTTTTACTTCAGCAGTTAGCCGCACATCCCATTCCATAGAAGATTGCTCATTTCATTCATACTTCATCATAGAAAATGAATCCAATTGCGTTGCTCATTTTTTGTTATTCATCTCATCAAGCAGCATTTAAAATTAATAAATTCTTCCAATCTAGTTATTTTATATTAAATCAGCAATTCATTTTCAAACAAATTGAAGATTTGGATATTTTTATAAACTGACTCAATCATATTTTGGAGACTTGTGAATGTATTAATTGTTTTCACAGATTAATAAATATTATTTCCCATTTATAGACTATTTGTATATTTTTAAAAATCATACATAGCAATATTTACATCGATTTTTTAACTATTATTTTTTCAAGGATGGTAGGAAATGTTAGTTAAAGCCAAAGTATAGATATACTAATATATACAAAGAATTAAATTATGGATTCTATTTTCTTGCAATAACAGTAAATTTCATGGAAATATGAGATAATGTAAATTACCATGAAGTTGACAATAAGAAATTTTGTTAAACTTTTTTCTGATTTCTTGCATTACTTTACAAAAGAGCTCAATCAAACAATATAATTTTGTGGAATATATTCTTACTGCCCTGCACAATTTGTTGCAATACATATTTTTAAATTAAACTTATTTCATTGTTGATTTGTATCAAAATTTAATACTAAGATATTTTCATTTAGTTCAGATAAATTTTTTGGAGGATATGAAACCTTTAATAATTTTTTTTCTTTCGTTATAGTATAACATACACATATTTTTTAGAGTGGAATATTAAAAGTTTCACATTTAACAAAAGTGTAAACATTGTTAATGAAATTTTCAAAAAATCAGCATCGATAACTTTTATTTAAAATCTTATAAAACAAACTTTTACAATATAGCATATTTCAAGATTATATATTTCTTACAATTTTTTTAAGCAAAAATATATAGATGCACTTAGTCAAAAAGAAAAATATTAAGCATACTTTATTGCATAATATACATTTTAGAAAATTATCAGTTTGCTTTATGAAATTATGTCTTTCTTACATCCTGGTAACTTTATACTTCTGTTAAATTTTTCATTAGTTTTTATCCTAAACCATGGTCTTCAAAAAACCCTTGTGGTGTTTCTTCCTAAATATACATGAAATATTCAAACAATTAGCATAATATAATAATAAATATTTTCACAATTCCAATCTTACCAGCTAAAAAATATATTACTTAAATGAACTATTACTTTTAAATTATAATAACATAATCGTCTAAATCTAATAAATATTAATAAAAACAAGAAATAATGTAGAGATTTTAAGATTATACACTTCTCCGAAATAAAATACATTAGATGATAGATCACTTTTGTTTTTCATCATAAAACTTTATGTGCTATTTTGGTAGTTAAACAAATTAAAATTTAATTGGTTATGGAATACTGGTTGCCTTAATTTATTCGTCACTTATTTTATTGATACAAAATATGTTTATTGTAACTCTCCCAATTACAAAATACTTTTCATCAACTCAGTATTGGATATGTATTGATATAGATTATAATGCATTGCATTGATCATGGTTTCTCTATATTTTTAAGATTAACATAAACTTATAAATCATATTTTTCACCTCTTCGAAAAATGAAATCTGTAACAAAAATAATTTACAAAGTAATTTTTTTCAAAAAGGAACTAGTTTTATTATTGTAGTAATAAAATTTCAATTTGTTAAAAAATTATACTTCAAAAACATTTGCAATTATTAAGATTTTAGTTAGAACTATTTCTAAAATTTTAATTTTGGTTATTTACATATAGAGTTAAATTATGTTTTTAAATAAAAAATTGAATTTAAACAAATAAGATACACTAAACTAGGCGTAAATTTGTTTGCTCCTTTAAACAATCTCACTTACAGGATGATTTATTCGGCAAACATTTTGATAAGCAATGTAATTTGTTTTCTTATCAATTTTTAATGATAATTATTATATAAGTTTAATAGTGAAGTAATGGTATCTGTAACACTAATTAAATAAAAAAAAGTTATTCTTACAAATATAAATAAAATTTACCTCTTGCATCAAATCTTGAGCAGCTATAGCTTTAAGTACATTCTTTTTGCTTGTTTCTTGAATTTCCCCACCAAGAAGTAGCTCATCAAGAATAAAGTAGGCTTTTTCAAAATTAAAAATTATATCCAACTCACAAACCTGAAATAAATCACAAAATAATGCTGATTTTTATTGAAAAATGATATCAAAAATATAAAATGTCTTTTATAAACTTTTAAAGTTGTTGTTTTCCTATGACACTTCGACAAGCCAAGCTCGCTTTTGCCTTTGACAATGCGAATTAAGTCAATAGGGAGCGTCTTTCGTTTGGATCAGAGCACCACGAAGGTGAAAGTACGACTTTGCTCTTTTTAAGGTGCCTCGTAATTTTGAACCACGGTCAGGTGACGAGGCCACACCTGAGCTGGCACCCTCCTCTCCACATCCACGCCACACCAGCAGAAGTACTTTGGACATCACAAATTAACGTGGACACGTCCCTAACCCACGGAGTTCCAGCAACCCAGTGAAGGAGAGTACACCATGGTCACCCTCCCAAACACTGCCCGCGGTAAATGATGCTTCACTTTACTGAGCTTATGGGAAGCGGCGTGAAGCTACTGAGCCACTGGAGCTCTCAACTTTTAAAGTGATAGGAAAGTATTTAAAAAAAATAGCAGATTAAATTGCTCCTTTGAGTAAAAAATTCTATAATTTATAGATAAATTCATACAAAGACAAATGCAGTTAGAAAATTAGATAATTCTGAAAACTGATGAGAAAGTGAACAATAGATAAAAAAAATTTTTATTGACATTTGTGTTATGATATATGATGAATGGTAATACATCATTCCTTCATAAGGAGAAGTTAATTTTATATTAAATATCTTAAAAGTGTAACTAATTCCTTTATAATAAATGAAAAAAATTCTTGGTTTTAATTTCGAAAATTGAGAAGGATTAGACAATCACTGATTCAAAAATTATACGAGTGTTCAGAATATCCAAAAAACAGTTGAATGTGCAATTCTTGAATTTTATTTTTTAATTATTTAACTTTTTAATTTATCATTATTATCATGAATTAATTTTTTTTATTTCAAATTTAAGCCTTCTTAAAAGATGGCTTAAAATTTATAACATCAACTTAGTAAATGTGAACATATTCTCAAGAATAATTTGCTTTTCATTTCTTTGAGTCCTTTTAAAAATACTTCTATAGCTATAAGAACATGTGATTTAGTTGAGAAATGTTATCTACAAATTTTTTCAACACATTAGATAATAGATTTAACTATGTTATTATTCAAATTTATTTTATAATTAATATATAAATTTTTAGCGATTTTATACATAGCTTAGCAGCAGTTTTGCCAACACTTTTTACAAAATATAATGATGCAATATGCTAAAAAAGTTTGGTAATCTATTTAATGGAATATCATATTTAGCATACATCAAAAAACATTCAATTATGAAACACATGAAAAAAAGGAAATATTAGTTGATTGTCAAATTTTTATGATACTTTTTTTGGTGCAAGCTAAAAGTTAATATATTTTGACAAAAGAGATAGCTAATTACTAAGTTATCAACATTAATATTTTTATAAACTAATTTCAATTTTAAAAAACAATTGATATTAAAGATGTGACACTTTTATTGAGAATAGGTTTTATTTAAATAATATATATAATTCCTTATCAAAATTTAAATTTCAAACAAGTTAACTTACACTTCCAAAATATTTGTCAAGGAGTTCTACGTAACGATGAATTATTTCAAGTGTAAGAAGTTCATTATCACATTGTTCAACAGCGCAACAAAAATATAAACTTGCATACCTATAAAATATAATTATATATAATGCATTAATTTCAGCAATATAACTGAAGGATTTTGATTAAATATTTTTATACAAGCACTTAATTAAATAAAAACAGAAAGGGTAATTAAAAAAGTGTTGAATATATAAATTACTTTTTGATTTATATCAAAAATTAACAAATTAAACATAACACAAGCAAACTGCAAGCTTTTCTACAATCATTAGAGGTATTTGAAGATTTTTAATTGATTGTAAAAAAAAGAATTATACAAATTATAGAAAGTACAAATGGTATTCAAGTAAAACATTATTTTTCATTATTCATTAGATTTTCATAATTTCAACTTGATTTGGGTTTTTTCTTTTTATTAAAAATTTTATTTTATTGAGATTAACTTTAAATATTTTGTTTAGCACATAACATATTTTCATATATTAAATAAACATAATTATAAGTGCATATATTTTAATACTAAAAAATTGAAATTATGAACCTTATTTTTTTATTTCATTATAAAAAGTCGCCCCCCCCTTGAAATTGAGATTTGCGAACTCAAATACCAATTAAAATACATACATATGTTTTTATACACACGTATGCAGAGATAAAGAATTTATAATTATGATTAACAAATAGACACAAGAAATCACAGAACTTTGATAAAGATTTAGCATCCAAAATGTCAACCTTGATGGAATTTTTTAAAATTTAATCTTTTAGATTCTCAAATAAATACCTATTTAAAATTTTATTGGCCTTCCATAAATAATTGTTCATTTGAAACATTAATAAAGAAAGATACACAACATAATTACATGACTAGATATTTTAATTTACAAGAATAAATCACAGAAAATTAATTTAATTTGTAATCTCTTATGCAGGCCTATTATTTCAAACAATTTTCAAATTAACACATTAAAGCTCGTAATTCAACTGAATCTATATTTTCAAGGAATTATTAGATTTTTATTTTTCTTAAATTAAAGTTTAAAAAAAGTCGAGAGGGTATCTAATTTGTCATATTATGACTTGTTTTTATATATATGTAAAATTTTAAAAATTTCGGGTTATGATAAAAGCAAAACGGTTATAAAAAAATGGGGTTCGGTGCACAATTGGGTACTTATTGCTTTTGACAATAAAATTTAATTTTTGGTAACCCTATCTTAGTTTAGTTTTTGCCAGGTGGCAGCAGCCATTTTGTTAGTTACATCTTGGCATCCAAAAAATCAAGGGAGGGGCACCTAATAGTAAACTTTTACCAAAAAATGCATAACTTTCATAAAATATACAATGTAAGTTGTTTACATTTTTATTTTTGTCTTAATGACAACCAATTTTTTTTATAGTCACTGTTTATCTTAATTTACCCATTTTCTAGTTTATAAATTTTAACTGTGAAATCAAATCACTTTGCTCTTTTTCCTTTTTGTTTTCTATTTCAATATATTAGCAACCAGACTCTAATTGTTGATACGATTTAACATTTATTTGGTACTGTATGTGAGAATAAAAAAATGTTATCTATTATAACTTGCAGCACAATGAAATAAAAGAAAATACTAAAAAGTTCATGAAAAATAACCCTATTACAAATCAGCTTTTATTTTGTACAGTTAATATGTATTGAAATCTATATTAATTAAATAAAAATAATGATAAATGAACAATATCCCAGTAAAAAAAAAGTTCTAATTCAACTATATTTAAATGAATTAATATATGTAGGTCAATGCTTGCTAATTTAGGAATGTTATTTACAATATTTGCTGAATTTTTATCTCTCTGTTAATTGAAAAATGTAACTTTATATAAAAATCAGCTTGAAAATATTCCATTATTTAAAAGATTTTTCAAATAAGTTGTCATAAGATTTACAACTTTACAATATTATTTTCGTTGCTTTGAAATTTAATTAAAAGATTCACAGAGAATGGCAAAAGCATGTTTTCTAGGTATATTCTCAATTAACTGATAGATTATTTTCTGCCAAATGATTTATAATGTACTAATAATGAAAAAAAATTTATTGAAAAATTATAATTGAAACACATTTAGAAATATTTATTGAAAAAAATAATAAACAGAAAGTATGACAAAAACATCTTCTAATTAAAAATAAGCTAGCATTGACCTAGTAATAATTTTAAAATGTCAAGCAAATATTTTAAAATCATGTGTTAAACAAATCCTTTATATAATACAAGCAATAAGAATTCTTGGATAAAAAAAGATTTTAAGAATCAACACAAATGAAAATATCAAATTATTCTTAAGAATTATAAATATACTATATAATTATTTAAAATTATCATTTAATTAATTATAGCATATATTTATAAAATGAAATAAGAATTCAGAATTTATAATTATATAAATTTTAACATACCTATAAATAAACATTGTCAAGTATAAAAAAATTAGAAAATATTTTATGCAGAAACAGTCAATACAACAAATAGAATACAATTCAAACTGCTTTCTATCTTACCTCTTATAAACAACTTTTAAATCTTTCCACTCCAGAAATGAACACATTTTTGGTTTCCTGGTTAAAATTGTTGTAACTAATTCTCTTGTAATTTTCTTTTTCATTTTATCTGCATGAGCAACATACCATTTTTGCAAGCGTAATTTACCTTGTCGGCTAAACAAGAGCATAAATTGCATCTGAAAATGTAATATAAAGTAATAGTTAAAAATATTTTAAATTTATAACCATTATGAAAAATAATGACACAACAGAATATAAATAATTCATATTTTATATTATCTATGTTTACAGATTTTGGGAAAAAATACTTTTATAATTATATGCAGAACAAAATTTATTTACACTTTCATTTGTGAAATTGAAGAGTCCAGAAAAAATGATATATTGAAAGTTAGTAATAATATAATAATATTGCAAAATATAGATTTTTTTTTTTAGATTTTGGTTTTTAGCATGCATAACTGTATTATATAAGTTAATAGTTAAAAAACTAAAATCATTCATGTTAATTGTAAAACAATGTGACCATAAAATATAAAAATACATGAAAAAATATTTAATTCTTTTTCAATTTACTTTGTTTTTAAATGTTGCATTAATTATAATATTCATTATTTATGAACTATTATTGTACTTATAAATAATTTAGAAAAGAAAACTTGTTTTTTTTTTAATTGTTCATATCATAATATGTATTAACATAACACAAGTAACGTATGTAAAAATGTATAAAAAATTCTAAAAATAGTTGACATAAAAAATAAAATCACTGGTAATAAAATAAATTAGAAATTAAACATATATAGACGTGAACAATTTAATAAAAAGCTTACATACTTAGTTACATGCATTGAAATTTCGTATATTGTTCAGGCATAAAAGGGTTTTATACAATTATTTGGGTAAAAATTATATGCTATAAAGAAATTCTTTGATTGAGAAAAGTGTAAGAATCTTGTTAAAATAAATAAGAAACTTATTAAATTTACAGAAAAATCATATTTAAAATTATAATTTAAAAACCATTAAAATATAATATGTATTTTCATTTGATTTATTATAAGATTAATTAAAGCAAATATGTCAAAAAAGAAATATAATTCCAGAAAAAAATATTTTGTATGCATTTTGATAAATTTTTTCGAACATCTAATTATAAGAAATTCACAAAGCTTTAAGCTTCTCATTAATTTGATGTCACAATAATGTGAAAAATATATAGAGTGCACAAAAAAATATTTCTGCTTTAAATTTAACAAAATTTGAAAAAAAGAGAAAATTTCCTAAATTTTATTTTTCAAATCATACACTTTTTATTAGGAAAAAAATCCCCTGGAATTGCAAAGTTCAAAAGATTTTTCTATTATGTAAATTATACAAAGTAAATTTATCTATCTTTTTATTTCACTCTTATTATTCTTGTATTGTCCCCAAACATACTAAAGTTACATATTTTTAGCAATTTTTTCCATCACATGAAGCCAAAAAGATTTTTATATTGATAAAAACATTTGCTATGATTTTAAATGCTTCCGTAGAAATGCCGAAGTTTTAAACAATGTTTATATCCATAAATTTATAAATGTTATAAGAAACTAAAATGATACGATTATAGTACCCTAAATTTATATCATAGCCAAATAAATTAAAAGTACCAATTGTAAAAGCTAGAATAAATAATCCTAACAAACTTATAGTAATTTCATAAATTTATCAGTTTCATATGAAATATTAATATTTTTGTATTGGTATTTAAACATTCATTTTTTCATCTCTCTATATATATTATACAAGTTTAGGCATATATATGAGTAAATAGAGGTTGTGCAAAGTATAATAAAAAAGCCTGCAAAACAAGATATAATACACTAGCCACCATCTTCAAGTAATTTCAAGATTTCTATTATTGTTATACTTGATTAAATTATAGGAAAAAACAATAGTCAATTATTTTTTCCAATTTTTAATCTTCAAAAATAATTTTATGTATGTTAACTGATCCAATATAAATTTTTTTGTTTCATTTTATAAGTACATCAATTATTATTTTCTTTATGGCAGACCTATTAAGGATTAAAGCTGACAATGACCTTACAATGAATTATTCACACTGAAGAGAATCACATCAGTGAAATTCTGCATATGAATTTGAATACAGAATTATAAGATGGACCTTCATCTTCAAATGATAATTGTAGACACTGAATGCACATTCTTCTTGATCTACTCCCAGTTTAAAATTTATACCAAGATAATGTTCTTGAATCAACTTCATTATTCTTTCTTTCTGAAATTTATTCAACAATAAATTACTTGCTACTGGCAAGTATAAATTCTTCTCTCTCTCTCTCTCTCTATATATATATATATATGTGTGTGTGTGTATATATACATATAATAGTTCACATTTGCAAATCTAATCATTACTTTTATCTTGCATCTCATTTAGGTATACCTAAAAAATTTCATTGCAATCTTTACATTTAATTTTAATTAAGTACATTAAGTAATTATTGTAGTTAAATTAAATTTTTAATAAATAATGCATAATTCCAACTGTATAACATGTATAGGTTTTAAAAAAATACAGGTAAATAACACACTTTCTATTTTCAATATTCATTAAAAAAATTTTAAGCATTTTCAAAAACATATACATATTAATGTATGCAACATCAACAAGTTAAAATTTTTTTAAATTATAAATATTTAACAGGATATGTATATATTTCCCAAGGAAAAGATTCAGAAAAATGAAAATTTCCAAAAGGAAAATTTGAGTTCCAATTAAATAATTTTAAATATTTTATAAAAAATTTTAAGCAATAGGAAATACTTACAGAATCTTATATCATAATAAATAGAGTAGGCTCTATAAAATATACAACACACAGAGGTAAGTTCAGAAAAGTATATTAGGGGTTATAATCCTTACTAGTGAGACATTTAAAATTGTTTTTTAAATGTTTAAAACACATGCAAATGGCATAATGTCCTATAAATTATCCACAATCAAACTACCATAATACTTCAAATGTAAAATACAGCTAGGAATAAATAAAAAAACTGACTAATACAAATGTTATGAGATTACTCAAAATAAAAACAAAAAATCATGCAAAAAATTTTACTGTTATTAAGAACTGAGAACATTTATTTAAAAAAATATTAAGTAAATGTTCTTAGATCTTAGTTGCTTGAATTAAAAATTTTTGTAGATGTTTTTTTTATTTTGAATAATGTGTCTAAATAAATCAAATTTTGTTTTTTAACTGATACACATCGAATTATTGGGTTATTCGGAAAGTAATTTCGTTTTTATGAAAATGAAAAACGTAGACTGAATGAATATATTTTTGAATTGTTTACTGTCAATTCTAGTCCAACACCTCTAACCATCTTCCTGGTTGTAACATGATTCCACATTTATAAGATGGTTCGATTTTCCTAGGAAAAAACTAATACAGGTGGGAAAAACGAAATTACTTTCCGAACAACCCAATATTTTAAATCTAGATAATTAGACTGAAAGTTTTACTGTTTATTTTAAGAGATAAATTGTTTTAAAATTTCACTGAAATAAGAATAAATTGGTATATTTTCATTTTTTAAAAATTCTTGTACTTAAGAAAACACATTTTTCATAATTATCTACAAAGCAGATCTAATTTAATTTTAGATAAGTAAACAGTTACCATTTTGAGTCAAGAGTAAAAAAATACTGAAAAATGGAATGAAAGATGTAAAAAATTTTAATTCAGAAAATAAACTTTGTTACGTTTCTGAATTTTATGATAAACAAAACTTTCTGTCTGCTTCGTTCATTTTGCATACAGTTATTCAAAGGAAATCTTCAAATACCTGCGGTCGTAGTCGAAAAGAGGCGTGAACATTTTCTGTTTCGGGTTGCACTCAAATCATCTATTCGCTGGCACCGAAATTCGCCAATATTTTACAATGAATCACCAATATTGCCAAATCATGAATTTTTCAGTTTTCCTTAATTTTGTTACTTTTCAAGCCATGTTTCCGAAAGAATATTACTCCGTTCATTTTATATTTTTCATATAATAATCACGTTATTATGCATTATTTAATCCCATAGTGGAAACATCTTTAAATAAAATAATGGTAACAACTTTGACTAAAAGAGTGACATTTTTAATCCGCTTTGTAAGCGTAGCAAACATAAATTTTTTATTGATAGAAATATATATATTCTGATAATATGTGGGAGCTTTATTGAAATTTTGCATGTCTTGGATCTTTTTTTTTTTTGTTTTGTTTTTCAGAAGTGAGAAATTAAAAAATTTAGGAAATCGGATCTCACAGAATTTTATAGAGGCCAAAATGCAAGAGCCCAATTAGATAAAGCAAGTGTGACCAAAACATTTCAATATTTTAAAATATTTCCATTGGTGTGATGTTGCATAAGTAGGTGATAGCATACGCACAGTGTGGCAAGACAAGCTCGGCAATGCAAAATTGTGGACGGAAAAAGAAGCTCAGTGAAATAAATCGACCTGTTTTGTAAAAGCCCCTATTACATTAGAGTTGCCCAGATTTCAGTTTGAGCAACTCCCGTAGACTTAACATTACGTGACGTCACAGCTTAAAATTTGAGCAACTCGTTCTATCCGTCCAATAATATTACAGATTTTTTTCACAGCTGCGCGGTTGAAATTTGTAAATCATTTTGTTTTCGCCAAGTTTCATGCCAAATGAAAGATATTGGCGTTATAATAAGTTGCCGAGAATGAGCAACTTTTTTGTGCATGCAGCAGCAACTCGAGCAATTCATATCGCCAATGATTTTAAACACAGATTATGTTTTGTCTTTTTTTTCGCCAAGTGGTAGTAATAACATGCAAATAAGTGATTGGTTTTAATAATTGTATTCCATTTCAATCTAGCAGAATTGCCGGCATTAAAAGCAAACAAAAAAGAAATGCTCTTCAGTTGGAAATAATCAACTTAATAAACTCATTTGATGAAGATTAAAAAATTTTTTGTCTTTATTGCATACTTTTCAATATTATCGATGAAATACTTAATAAATTTAATAGATAGTTAAAAATTCAAATAATTAAAATTGTTTTTAATTTCTTCAGCAAAGTAGATGAGAAGTGTTCCAACTTCAATATTTATTAAATTTAGTGAGTTTTCAAACATTAATTTCATTTAAAGTTTTGTTAGTTATTCAATACATGAGACTATTTTGTCATTTTACAATGTTTACAGTTTGTGTTAAGCTTACATTTGCTCATTTAAACTTAAACTTCAGTCGAAATAAGTATGCCATATAAAAATATTTAGTGTTAATTTTACTTTTATTTTCATTACATTAATTTCCTGTTTTTCTTTTTAGCAAGTTAATGCATTATAATTAAATGTTAAAGTTACAAGCATTTTGGTTTATTATTTACAAATATGTATTTATACGATTTCATTATTCTGCATATAATTAAATTCTTTTATGCATTTTTCCCTTGAACACACTTACAAAATGTTCATTTACTCATGCAAAATATATTGCAATCTTACAACTCCATTTGCTTCTGACAGTATGTAAATTAGACTTAAAAATACATTTTTATAATGATAAAAATAGTGGAGTGAGCAAATAAAATAGTGAAATGATTTTAATGTAAGGAAAAATTTCTATTTAAATAAACATTAAAATATTATCCCTGTATATATTGTGTATTAAATTAATATAAATCAATATAAAATTTTAATAATTTCAACCCTTTTTTCAATTATTTTTTATGATGAAGCATTTTTAATATATTATAGTAAAGCTAGTTAAAAATCAAATTTAAAAAGGGCTGTGGGTAAAATGAGTACTTAGAATATTAAATAATTAGTAGAATAACGAGTGAGAAAATCATTAAGCCTTTTTCTAGCTGCAACTACATTATTTACAAGATATGAAGTTTTTGCAATACAAGTGCTGTTACACAACATAAATTCTCACCAAGTTACAAAAATTTTAATAATGAAATTAAATACAATATTTGATTAAAATAGAAATCTTGTATTTGTTCCTATTTGCGATGTAAATACAAATAATGTGAAAGTATAAAAAATATAGATGATTGCTATATTTGAAAAATAATTTAATTCACATCATAGTCAATATAGAGAGTATTTTGACT
Source organism: Latrodectus hesperus (assembly GCA_037975125.1). Taxonomy (NCBI): domain Eukaryota; kingdom Metazoa; phylum Arthropoda; class Arachnida; order Araneae; family Theridiidae; genus Latrodectus; species Latrodectus hesperus. The sequence continues at coordinate 3,970,189 of CM075853.1, forward strand.
TCCAATGTAAAGCAATTAATTAATCATTGAAATGAACAATAAAGACTAATTGCAGTCACAACTGAACAATTAGAGATGAGTGTCATAGATGAGCTTTCTTTATACACGTCTATCAAGTGCTTGAGAGTTTTACAATGGGCAATAACAAGTGCAATAAATGAATGACCCACAACTTATGTGAACTCTTCCTAGAAGAAAATTCACTGTAGATATTCAAATGCCTCACCATGACCCTCAATTGCAAGATTATCAGCTATGAGACTAAATAGTACTTCATTCTTTTAGTTTCATACAAATTTCTTAACATTTTTTTCAATTTGAAAATGTAACATGAAACAAACTATTCATATGTCATCACAAAATGCTATCAATTCTTTCTTTTCTTCATTTTTTCCCCACAAAACTTAAAATATATATATGTATTCATTCAAAATATACTTGTATTTTATTGCAGATTATAGAGTTTAAGAAACTGCATGTAAATAGAGATAGTGTAAAGAATCTCTGCTTTTATGTGGTGTGTTTGTTTAAATGTAATAAATAATTAGTTTATAAATGCGTCTTATTTTAATATGCCACAATAGAGATTTACTTTAATAAAAAAAAAGAAATAATTGATTTTTTCATTTTAAAAATAAATTATAAATTAAAATTCATACATATTTTTTTTAAAAAATATAATTTTTTGCATTTCTTCAACTTTTAAAATAGTTATTTGAGTTTCTTTTTTTAATATATCAATAGTTAAACATAAATTTTTTTATAAACATTGTTGTTAAAAATTATTTTTGTATAGGAAAATCTTACAATACATTATATACAATTTTGTGCGGTGTTTGTAGAATTTCGTGTTTAAATTGAAGCTTCAATCTGAAATTATTTTTTCTTTCAAATCCTTAGTCTTTTTATTTAAGAATAAATTATACACACAAAAATGTGTTACTTATGTATTAGCATTGATGCAAATTGGGGTACTTTTCTATGATACCCCCTCTTATGATCCCAAGGAAATAACATGTTTCTTACGGGAAAGTGAAAATATTATAATGTAGATATGATGATTGAACAGATCAAAATTTTATTTTAAATATATTCCATTCGAATTTTTTTTACGCCAAAATTGACTGAAGAGTGACAAAAATATATGGTGTGTAAAATTAAATAAACAGAAAATTTGATACTGCATAAAGAAATTTATATTTACTCTACACATGCAGTTTTTTTGTGTTTTCAAATTTGATGAAGGTGCACAAATGTTTATATTAAAAACAAAATATATTTCAAGTAATTGATACAGTGCAATACAGATAAAAAGATTAGAAAATTGATACCCAGATTAGATGATTAGATAAAAAGATTAGAAAATAGATTGAAAAGAGTAATATTCTCAATCTTGAGAAAATAATTATAAGAAAGATTAAGGAATTGTATTTAATACTAAATAAATGTATTTTATATGGTAAACCTATTAATTTATAAGTGTGAGTAATGAATAAAATTAAGGTATGATAATAAAAACAATTACCAAACATATATTACAATCTACTTTATTTTGTTTTACATAACGATTAATGTAAATCGAATACTTTATTTTGCCATGGAACAGCACCAATACCTTTAAAATCATCGCAAAACTTTTTCTGAATTTGCTTTGCTATTGCTGTTCCAGGTGGAGGCAATATTTTAATATGCTTTCCATCCATGGCTCCAATGCACATTGGAAAGTTCCATATTGTAGAAATTGCATTGGCAACACTCTTCCATTGTTCGAAAGTTTTGGGATTTTTCAAATTTTCCCTCAAAACCAAACTTAATGCATCACAGACTTCTTCCAGGATGAATGATATCGTACTTTGAGCTATTCGAAACTGAAACGCCAGAGAGCTTTGTGTTTCACCTAGAAAAAAAAATAGCAATAATATTTTAAGTTATTCACATCATATTTTTGACACAATTAAAACTTTGATTTTTAAAAAATAAAAATAATATTATGTATTTTAATATTTTTGAAGCCACTCCTTTTTTTGTGAGCACCTAATTTTGAAAATACAATACAAAGAAAAAAATTATTAAGATAAAGGTAAATACATTTCTAGAAATGTTAGACCTTTTTATAAGTGAAATCAATTTTTGTTGTTGTTGTTGTTGTCGTGTGCCAGCCAGGCTGGCAATATGGGGTGCACTGTCCACTTTTCCAACTGAACCATATTTTGGTGTGGAGTCCGGCTTCCTCAGTACACACATGCCATAGGTACCCGTTTATAGGGTAGGCAACCATTCACTCCACATTCATACAGGAAAGGACATAGACAGGATAGATAGAAAGTACATCCATGCCCGAACCGGGATTCGAACCCAGGGCCTCCCTATCCCCAGTCAGATATGCTGACCACTAGACAAGTTGGGTGGCAAAAATCAATATTTAACTTTTATATATAAGCGTTTTGATAGTGTTTAATTTTAACAAACATGTAACAAATAGCCTAAACAAATGATAAAACTATACCTACACTGCTAATGAAGGAGACAGATCATGAATGTTGAGCTGACCTATTACTTTAAGCACTTACACTTGAAATTTATTAATCCTGTATATTATGATATTAAAAAATTCATATTAAAATACATTCAAATTAAAATAACTGTTGCTAGAAATCTTAAAGTCAGCGATAATTTCTCAGCAGCAGGTATTGGCTCTCTAAACTTTGTCCTCTTCTTTTCAAGTAAAGGCTTCACTTTTGAAAGGATATCTTCAAATATTTGAGTATCAATCTGTAAAAATCTCCTATATCCTTTGGAATCCTGTAATATAAAAAATATAGCAATAAAAAAACTACTTCCAGAATTTTAGATCTTTGATTGAAAAAAATCAGATTACAATATTTTTTCCAAAGAAAATGTGAATCAAGGACATTTTTATAGTAATTATACTTAAAATATTTCACTTTATGGTTACTTGTGTTTGCTGAACATTTCCTTGTATCATGTGGTTAAATTAAATTGTTAATGCAATAAAATATTCAAAATCATCTTTGTTATAAATGCTATACATATGAGGAATAATTGTCAAACAACATTTACTAAAAATGGATGTTTAATAAGAAAGGATCACAATAAATAATTGCATACTTATTTGTATGTCTATTGTCTTGTATGTCATATTTATTTGTATATATGACTTCACTTTTTTTCTTTTGAAATAGGAAGTATACATTTTTAGACAAAAGCAGCTAAGAGAAAAATAATTAAATTGGGTTCAAGTATATTACTTCCGCACATCATCGGAAGACCGATAACGAAAAATATATGCTTTAAAAATCATTTTAGAAACTTACTTCTAAAGCAAGCTCCTTTACGAGGTTATTAAAACAACCAAGACTTTCTCTCCTTTAACAGATTGTAACGTCTGAAAAACAAACAACTGCATCCAATGTAACCGCGTAGCACAATCAGCATTGAAGATTTTAATCGAAAGGCATCTTTATAACAGGAGCATTTACGGTAAAGCAGCAGTTCCTAAGTCAATTGTAGAAATATAAAATTCCCGAGAATTTTGAACCACGGGAACTTTGGGGGAATAAACTCAACCAATCATTTTTCGTTTCATGCATTATTTGATCTTTGATAAATGGCGAAAAGTAAAATAAACTACGAAAATTTGCAAAAAAAAAAAAAAAAAAAGTCTGCTCTGTCTTCTAGTAAGGAAGATAATCAGTTTCTTACTGAGAAAAACAAAAATATCTAATATCCATGTTCTTGTCGTTATAAATTCCTAAATTCATACCGAGAAAGAAAGAAAAAAAATTTTCTCATCATTAATTTTTGAAGTTATTCTAAATTGGTCATTGATGCAAAATTATTGTTTTTCCCTGGAAAACTTTCTGTTACCGTAATTAGTAGTAGAAATCATAAACTAAGTAGACTTTTATTTATTTTAAGAAATATCTGATGCAAAAAGTTCCAAAAATTTCTAAATCAGCTGAAAAATTTCAGAACTCTCGAGGTCTTTCAAAATTCCCTGGAATTTTGAAAATTTCCAAGAGAAGAAAACCAGATTTTTCTCCCTCCTTTACAACACTAGCCAATTGTAACATAAGTTAATCCCAAACGTCATCTACAGCGGTGTAATATTCACAGTACTAGATCGATTGATAAGTGACAGAAAGTTCTATGATCTGACGAATAGACTTTCACACTTTTCTCTACAACAGGATGGGTGCACTCAGGAAAGACATTTGCATAAGTTTATGATGGTGTGCGTCTCCTTTCAGCTGTCAAGCATGAAGATGGATCAATCCTGATATGGGCAGCTAGTTGGAATGAGTGGAATACGGAATCCATATCCTTCGCAGGTATATTTCCCTGATCTTTCAAAATAAATTTATGAAGAATTGCACAACGTTTCTCTTAACACTATTCAGCACTTCTATCAATCAATTCCCAGACGAATCCAAATTATATTACATGCTAAAGGTAGCCTATCACCACATTAATAAAGGATTCTTTAAAAATATAAGGTATTTAAATTTTCTTGATAAACATTTGTACGAGTATATGGAAATGTGTAATTTGGGAATCAATAAAATTAAAATATACAAAATTTAATATTTTTCGCATTTATCCAAAATGAATATTTACATATTAAATTTGTTAACTATTTAAATATAACATTGGCATTAAACTGGTAATTCCCTAATGATAACTCTTGTCCCCTTTTCAGTAGATCTTGGAATAACTTCTATCCACCCTCTGAAGAATATGAGGTATGCCGTCGTGACAAATTAATGAAATTATTCTCTTCACAGTGTGATGCATAAATTTGATGCACTTTTTATGATTGCATATTTTAATTTGTCGATTCAAATTTATGATATATATTCCTTCCGACTTATATATAAATTTGAAAAGTCCCTTTTATTATTCTCTTGTGAAAAAAATTTCAGAACTATAATATAATTTCTACAAAATCCTTATAGGCATATTTATGAAAGATGCCATTATTTTCTAAAAATTTATTACAAACAAATTTTACAAATAATGTTTTTAAGTTATGCAATTTTGAAATAATTTAAAATATTCAGGCAGCTAAACTCACTTTGTTCTTAATTGCTAAAGCCAACGAAATATATATTTAATTTATAGTAGAAATTTTTTTATTTAATAATAGAAAATCAATGCAGTCAAGGTAAGCAGTTTTTTTCTCCTAAATATCAACTTCTAAAGAGAATTATTTTAATGAGACATTTTGGAAATTGAATTTTGCCTTAAAATATCGTTTCCAGAGAATGCTATTTGTATACAACTCAATGGAACTCCTTATTCTCTTATTCTTTAAGATTAAAGTTTACGAGTCGCTGTCTTGAAAGATACAGAACTTGAAATGATGGATAAAACAAATTTATGGGAGCATTGTTTACGTATTTTTGAAATGATATGATACAAATCACGCGATTTTGTCATTTATTTAATTTTAATTTTCATTTTCTTTTACGAAATAAGAATGATGATATCTTCAACAGAATATAAATAATAAAATGACAATATCAGGGAGATAAATTATGTTTTAAAGGTAAATTGAACTCAGTATTTTTCTTGGGTTTCATGTTTTTAATCAAAAACTCTTTTTATGTACAGTATTTGAACGGTAAACGATCTCTAAACTAAGGAATGTAATACAAAATTTTTAATCTTTCAATATAATCGAATTAAAAAGTAGCTTCTTTGTTTCATTAAATTATTCTAAAACTTTAAACATTCAATTTTTATTCACCCATGTGTATTTATATTGTTTCTTTTTTTATATCTTTTAGAAAACTATTTTGATTGAATAGGAAGTTGTCCTACATAATCTTCTTTACCGCACCTTTTGTCATCTTTTTCCTATTTCTATATGTAGCATCATTAAGAATAAAGTTACGACAAAAATTTGACAAAACAACAAGCATTTCATCAAAACACAGAAATTTTAAGTAGATTTAAGGAAATTAACTTCCAAATTTTATTTAATTTATCTAGTTGTTGAACATCAATAGCAAATCAAAATTTTCTTCATATTCTTCATATTTTGTAATAAAATATTGACAAGTAACAACTGTGACAGTAACAACTGTAACATTTTCAATACACACACACACACACACACACATATATATACATATACATATATATATATATATATATATATATATATATATATATATATATATATATATATATATATATATATATATATATATATATATATATATATATATATATATATATATATATATATATATATATATATATATATATATATATATATATATATACAAGCTGACCCAGCCACGCGTTGCAGTGGCTGAGTTTTTAAAATACATTGAATCAATTTTTTACTAATTCTTGGGTTCAATCAAATTAATATTTTCTAAAAAAATTTAAAATAGGTTCATTCATATGAGATTAAAAATAAAACATTTCGCAAAAATTTAAAAGTAATAGGTAAAGTATCGAAATTTTGAAATTAAGCACAAACCAACATAAACTTTCTGAATTTACATTTTATTCATCTTATATTAAATTAAAGTTTGTAATCAGTGACTTAGTTACAAAATATACTATATAAATTAAAAACATCTAAAAATAAATTGTTATAAATGAGGTAGATAACATTGACATCGAACTATTATTTTTTCAATTTTAAATTATTAAAACTAAAAATTATCTAAGTACTACTTTGTGTACAACATTCCTGGTTAACCTATCTTTCGCTAACACGAAGAGATTTGATGGTTTTCCTACACGTGAGCAGGCAACATATAGCTGTCCATGTGAGAAACATGTGTTTTTCAAATCCAAACCGCAAATAGACATTGTTTTGCCTATAGATTTATTTATGGTCATCGCAAAAGCTAAACAAATCGGAAATTGGAGCCTTTTAAACGGTATTGGAGATTCTGACGCTATCAGTGGAATACGTGGCAACAGGACGATATCTCCTTTAAATTTTCCCGTCAAAATTGTTGCTTCGAGAATATTTTCGGTCATTTTTTTATGACTAAGCGTGTACCGTTACATAATTGAGGTGGGGTTAACTTACGTAGAAGAATAATTGGTGAACCAATTTTCAATTGAAGATTGTGTGATGGCATTCCTGGCATATCCAGAGAATTCAAAAATTCAGTTGGAAAGTTTACTGCTTCGTTTTCATCAATAACTGTGTCGATTGATTTAAAAGACATCAAATCACCGGGCAACATCTGTTGTATATGGAAGTTAATTTCGTTCACATCAACGTTTCTTGCTACCAAAATAGCACGATTCCAGAGCCAATTATCAAATAAAAATAAAATAAAAGTCTATCAAGAAATACTTACATGTTTTCGAGGTGGTATGAAAATTAGTAGAAAAAAACAGCAATAAATAAAATTCTATTTTACTATTTATAACATTAAAAATATTCAAATTGAACACTGCACAATAATAACACAATACAAAGTATAATTATAAAAATGATTCACGAAATATTTTTACAGTATGATTATACATCATGAAAATATATGTAAATTCTATATTCAACCACGGGCTTGCGCGCACACGTTAATTTTCGAACATGGTATAATCTAGAAAAATAAACACGTCGCCATCTGCCGAATACATGTGCAACTTAGATGCTAAACCGCCTTCTATTAGGAACTTACAGAACTAACCAATAAATAAACACTAATGTCGTATAATAAATATTGAGATCAATAATTAAGAGATAAAAACTACTCTATCTTTTAAGTTGGACCATATTATAAATGGTTACGAAATTATATCAAAATCCGTTCAGTAGTTTCGGTGTTTATCGGGAACATACATCGTGACACGAAATTTATATATATATATATATATATATATATATATATATATATATATATATATATATATATATATATATAGAGAGAGAGAGAGAGAGAGAGAGAGAGAGAGAGAGAGAGAGAGAGAGAGAGAGAGAGAGAGAGAGAGAGAGAGAGAGAGAGAGAGAGAGAGAGAAAGAGAGAGAGGGTGTTGTAATTGTAGTTGTTGCAACAGCATGCTTCTCTGTACCTAGCCTTGAGTTGGGCTCAACCAGTTAAATAGAAGCAGCCGGATAATTTTGAAGCATGGACCAAAAGAAGACCCCCTATACTTGGCCTTCCACCATCAGAAGTATCATTTCACTTGGAGGACATTACAAACGCGCCCAGTTTTAACATGCCCTAGCTGCTTTTAGCAAACACGAAGGATCTTTGGTTAAGACAAGATTCAAACTTACTACCTTCCTATAATGAGAAAGACGCCTTAACCAACCAGGCCACGTGGTAGCTTAGTGATTAGGACATCGGCCTACCGTCTGGAAAGTCTGGGTTATTTTCCCAATGTCACCAAAGACCCACCGAGTACATACGAATTAAGTTCTCGGTAAATCTGGAGAATCGAAAGTCTCTTGGTTGGTCGTTGAGCAGTTACCATGGGTATAATGGTCTGGAGAAAATTTCTTCTCCCTCCAGATCAAAGTCAAAATTGAAGGAGATCCTCTGGTGGTGCCATCTATCCGAAGAGTTTTAGAGCAAAGAGGTACTTTCATCCTCATGGTGCTCTGATTTAACGAAAGATGCGCCCTTCCTACTTAATTTCACATAGCCTCATCTAGCGAGATCCTGTGTTGCTGACACGTCACACATAAACAACGCACATATATATATATATATATATATATATATATATATATATATATATATATGTGTGTGTGTGTGTGTGTGTGTGTGTGTGTGTGTGTGTGTGTGTGTGTGTGTGTGTGTGTGTGTGTGTGTGTGTGTGTGTGTGTGTGTGTGTAGTGATCTAAAATCATAATAAATAGATGTCTATAATTAATAGCGATCATTACGGATGGTTCCCGACAAGAGAGTAAAAGGATTCGCCTACGAGTAAGTGTTACATTAAATAAGAGAGAGATTCTTTTATATTGTGGATGCGAGTAGGTGACTCGCCGATAATTATGTTTTGATATGATGTTGTTACCAGTACGAGTAGGCACTATAACAAAATAACTTTGTTCTTTTATTATTTCCATCTTAATTTTTCGTACCTTCAAACACTCAAAAGAATTATGTAAATTATGGCAAAATATGCACCATCTCGATTCCTTCGAAAAGGTTTAAAGATCGCTTGCATTAGCTATTTGACAAGTGTTCCCATATTTTTGTTTATTATTTCCAGCCTTTTCCTTCTTGAACATATAAATATTAAGCTTGATCTCAACTCCATAGTTTTGTAAGGCTAGAATTATACATTCTCTGTTTATACTGCCTCTTGAAGAAAATCAGCGATTGAATCGAGATCAGACTTTGCAGTTCTTCTAGATGTACACTGATCTACCTCTCCATGTGATTTACGAGTTGTAGATATATATTGTTCTCACGATATAAGCGTTTTCTCAGGTAGAACAGATTCCACAAGTGGGTAAAGCATTGCATTATATTTATTCCTAGTTACTCCCAGTATCTCTAGTGCACATAGCTTTGTTTCTAATAAATCACAAGGACTTCATAAAGATTACTTTCTGTATATTTTGCTTTTAGAGTATTAATGACAGAAGATACCTAACATACAGCAGTATAAGTAAGTCTCAGAAGAGAAGTAATTCTTCTCTGCCAAAATGTAATATAATATGTTTTATAGCTTTCCTAGAACTATTTCCTCCAGGTGGAAAATTTTTTAATTAGTTCTTCAGCAATACTTTCCATCACCATACATTGGGATAGGTATACAAACTTTTCATACAAATCTAAATTATGGTCTTTGTCGACATTCTAAAACTGCCATCAAAATCTAATCCAGTTTCTTCAACCTCCATTAAATGTAGATAAATTTATTTTAGGGAAGCGTACTAATGTATTTTGCTGAGAAGCACTAAAATTTGACAAAACGTCTTTTTGTTCTAAAGCAAAGTTGCTTTAACTTCAACTGTAGCATTCGCCAACGGTCGTTGGTGTAATGGATCATTCAATGAAAATCCTTTGGTTGCAAAAAGACAAAACAGTTTATTCATAGTTGTCAATTCTGTAGTTCAGAGTTTTTCCATTCATAGATCACACACTCTCAGCTTTAGATCATAAAATAATACTCAGAATGAATAATAACTATAAATGATGTTTATTTAAAATAACTCAAATAATAAAATCAGTAAAAAAACTCTTACTGCTTAATTAGAACATAAGAAAAAACTGTAAACATTCACAACTTAAGAAATAATTTTTTAAAAAATAATAATGATGATGATGAGATAGACATGTCAATCCGACATTTTGTAATCCACGATTCACGAACTTGGTGTCCAAATAACAATCACGTGTAAAATACTTGACGCAAACATACCTTTTCGTCGTTAACGTAAACTTATAGGGTTGTATATTTTTGAATATATGTCTTAGTGTTTTTGTATCTTTTCTTTGAATGCTACAATTTTTCTAGTATGATTCTCTCTCAAAAATAAAATTTATTCGGAAGTATAAATTTAACATTGATATTGCATTAATTTTTAACGAAGAAAAGTAAAATTATAAGCGTATTTTACTTTAATCACTGCCTTTCTAAAAAATTCCATATAAAATTGAAATATATAACATAATTTAAATCATCCTTGCCGATTTAAATTTACCATAAATTGGGTGTTTTATCATGTCTTTTTTATTTTGCTTTTTCTACTGTTCTATTGTCAACGTGTTAATGGCTTGAATCAATGGAAAACTGCTTCTCAAACCGATGCTTTGGTCTTCATATAAGAAATCGTTTTATTAACAAAATGAACTTAGGCAATATTTTTAATTTTGATTCCAACTAATTGAAGGAATAAAGTCGTTACTCGGTATGGGTGTCATATCCAAATCAAATCTACTATTGTTAAAAGCATTTGGCTCAAAGAGATTCGAAACAACTTCTGGAATCATGGTTTCGGATAATCGTAACAGTTAATGTTTTACTCACAAAATTTTCATCAAATAAAAAAAGAGAAAATTAGAGAAGCTTTAACAGATTTCAAGGGAACGTGAAATGACACAAGATATGTTGGTGAGTCAAAGAGGCAGACAAGAAAACTTGAATCGGTCAAAGACACAAGTTAGAAAAGAAAACAATGTCAGAAGCTTTTGGAAGCAATATCTCAAAAGATTTGAATATTTGAAAACTAATTATTTAAAGGTTATTTTCATAATTTTTAAAACTTTTATACACGAACGGAAATAATTATAATTGAAAAATAATTTATTACTTTAACAATTTATAACTAGTAAAAATCAAGAATGGATTTTTTCTCCCCGCCGATGACTCTCAAACATTCGATGATGAATTTTTAGCCTTGTTTGCTGCCGCTCGAGGAATGCGATTTGAAGGGAAGCAGCAAATTTCTTAGACAAGTCGGATTTACGATACTGTTTCATTATAAAGTCGTAATTAATTATGTGTGACATAGATGAAACGTTATCTGACATTAGGGATATTTTAAGCCAATGAGAATTGTAATAAAGTGATTTAGCCATGATCTCAACTGGAGCGAAAAAAAAACAACCACTTTAAGGTTAATAAGAGTTATGACAATTTTGTGCTTCAAAATAAAATTTATCACAATATAATTTTCAAATTAATATCATTTTTAAATTTGTATATAAGTAATCCTGAAAATTTATGTTATCAATTATGTATTCTCTTATTTAATTGTAAAGTATATGGTTTAAATTCTGATAAGAGTATTGGTATAATCTAGACCAGGGATGGTCAAAGTACTGCCCACCGGAAATTTTATCCGGCCCGCGGATAGAATTTTAATTTCTCTCTCTCTCTCTCAGTCCAACGGATATTAAACAAAAATATATATAATTTATATATTGTACATCCATCTCCTTTTCTATTTTGTTTAAATGTTATTTCTTTCTTTCTTTTTTTTTTCAACGGACTGATTATTTTTTTTACTTTTTCTATTTTTTGTTCTACAAAACATAAATCGACAGAAATAGCAAGCACAGACATTGTAATCGTTAAAGTGTAGAAAGCGGGAATTCTTTGTTAATTATATTTGTAGGCTGGCGCCAACAAGCATTATCTCTTTCTCAGGGAGCAGACATATGTGAATCCAATATAGGTGAATTAGACCTCACAAGTAGCAGACCGCGCTTTTTAAGCTCCTGTCAGCACAGAAAATCAGTGCTATGTTTGTTATATATGTGACAAACATAGTATCTTATACATGTGAACAAGTGTTTTCAACCATGAACCTTAAAAATTCAGAAGTAAACTGACAGATAAGTATTTAGCATCGTTCCTTAGAATCAGTATATTTCACTTCGAACCTCAATATAAGGAACTTTTTACAAGAGAAATCGCTATTTCCCTCATCTCATTAACTTAATTAAATTGTAAAACTTGTATATTGTTTTTAAAATTTTCGAAAATTTATCTTAGGCCGACACAATTCTTTTCTTTTTTTTTTTTTTTTTTGGCCCGTGATCGAAAAAGTTTGCCGATCTCTGATCTAGACAAACATCAGTTAAAATGTTCTAATAAAATATTTTAAGTTTCAATAAAACACTAAGCTTTTATTTCTGTTAAAGATACATTTTAGTTCATTTTCTTTTGTAAACAATATTAAATAGTGTATTCTACATTTTTATCAATTAAAATAGTAAATGCAAATTTTATCAGTAATTCAACCAGAATTGTATTCATACACCACTTGTGTACTTGTACGTGGTATCTGAATAAAATTCTGATTGAAATAGTAAATTAAAAGAAAGTTAATTTTCGAAATGCAATAAATAAAATTTTTGCAATTAAATTGAAAAAAATCAAATCAAAAGCATTTGCTTATTTACTAAATATTTAGAAATCTGTCAAATTTAGATTTTAGAAGTTTGCATAATTTCATAATCTGAAATGTCACACATTTCACAAAATAAAAAATTACATTTCTATTAAAATTACATGATATTAGAAATTAAAATTTATATTTATATATTTTATTTTGATATTTAACTAAATAGTAATATAACATAGAATCATTTGCTGTAATTTAAAAGATTATAATTAAAAAACTATATTTTTCACTAAAATTTCATGAGGGATACACATTATTCCTAACCTAAAAGGCAAACATAAAACATTCATTTCGAATTCAATTGTCTTTCTAATCAATTTAAAACCTGATATGAATATTTCCATCTCATATATTGCCAAAAATTTACATTATCAAATATTTCATTTCAAATAATGTAAAGTTGATTTATTATTTAGTTTTAACGTTTCAGACTGCTTGTCAAAGAATAACAAAACAAGTTTGCCAAATTCTTATCAGTGGCGCAAGGACATGAATCTTAGAATATTTCAAAATTTATTTGCATTCTTATTTGCACATCTCATTGTCGTAAACACATGATGTAAATCTCGCATAATTTTTATGATTCCTTCAGGTAGTTAGATTTTGGATGGCTGGTTGTGCCGTCGCTTGAAAGCACACACACATATATTAGAATGTAAAACTTAATCAATTGTTTTTATCAGTTTCAGTAGACGGATGTTCCTAGGAAGATGAAATCTTGACTCAAGGAGTCTCTCCAAAACATAACATATATGTTATATGGAATTTAAATCAAGGAAATGTGTTGATCAATCCATTAGAATGATGTCTTCTATTTCTAGTAGATGCTGAGTAGAGGGAGACTGGTGTGGTCATGAATTGTCATCCATAGAAACGATTTCTCCTCCAACGGCTTATCGGAACAGACGGAGATGGATCACCTCCTTACTATTACGATATCCGGATACAAAATCTTTGTCAAAAACTTGGAGCTGAGTCCAACCTGTTCGGTATAGTGCTTTTCTAGAAGACAACTCCAGGACCACCATAATAGCCTTATTCCATGATGTTACTAAAATGAAACCATGTCTCGACTTCTTCAAATGATGTTGAGAATTGTTTGTGGCACTGAAAAAACTGTCTTCCGTAAAAAAAAGGCACGATTTCATTGATATGTCCATTGTTTTCTTTCTTAAATTACTATAAATGGAGGCGTCGATTGCCATCTTTCAAAGGGACGCAGAATTCAGAACGACGGGCTAATAGTAACATTTATGAAAAACGTCTGGGCGCAGTAATACGTGACACTTGCCACCCCTTTGGTGTATACATTTGCTGAGCGATGACACTTGCTGACTAATTTCGGACTATTTTCGTTTCCAGGAGTACATATGCTGGTGATTTCCCAAAGCGGTCACCACCAACTTTTGTAACAGTTGCACCTATGGTTTTTAAGGTTTTCCGAGTGCGCGAAATGAAGATTTCGTTTATTATGAACACTTCAGTTACACTGATCCCACTACGTTCCTCCTCCTGCTTTCCACCATTAGTTCCCATTTGTAGCTGTCCAGGTGATTTCTTTTAAGCATTATCTCCTAAGAGCTCACTTGCAACGAATGTTTTTAATTGCACCTTCGTACCTCCTTCTTTATTATTTTTTTGAATAACGACGGGCAATGGGTGACTAACCCTTCACCACAACAAGATCGGAAACGGCGACTCATTTGTCATACCCATTGGGCACCTGTGAACCAAGAAACGGAAGCAAATAGCATTACCCACACCATACCACCACAAAACCGTTTATAGGGTCTGCCACATTCATTCATTATCTCAGAAGAAAAGACAGAGAAACGCAGTGAGAAAGTGATATCTATACCCAAACCAAAATTCGAACCCGGGACCCATAGCTCAGGAATAAGGAACACTAACTACTCACCTATCGGTCGTCTCCTTCCTGTTGCAGTTGATACTTAAGACTATAATATACTCCTTATTAAAGTCTATTATAGTCTTAAGCAACAACTGCAGGTGTTTTGCGTACACTCACGTCACCTGTGCCTCTTTGTTTCTGACACTTGTATATGTATGGCAAATCTAATAAATTGTACAGATCGCCATAACCATTTTTCTGTAATTTCATAGTTGTATCATAGTTTGTAAGCTCTGAAATTCTAGTACTATCGGTGAGTGTGTTTGAAAAATCCTTTGTATTGGGATTAAAGTAATTGTTTGGTAAAGTTTGAGCATTTAAACTTATGTAGCTCTCTGAAGGATGGATACTACCAGGACTTTTAGGGAACAACATGTTGGGGAGAGGACCATGGAGATTTAGATAGTCGGTAAATGCCTTGGTCATATACTGAACTTTTTCCTTACTGTTTCGTACAATTTTGGAATGAGCAGTTGAAGGTTCTTATGAAGTGGCGGTTCGGTTATTTTTATATAATGTATAGTTATATGCTTAACAGATTTCAATCTGGTTTTTGCTATGCCTAAAAATTCTGTTAAAATTCGTTGGTATCATATGATATGATACCAATTTATATAAATTACTTGAAATTACTTTTACCGAGAAAGGATTTAAGAATTTTGTAATTATAATCTTCTTAGAAAGTTTAGTGATATCATCAATTAATCTTTCAAGATCTTTTAAATACATTAGATTATTTAATTTACATATTAAAATAAAAGGATCATTTTCTTCTTTGATACTGGATCTTTTGTTATATAGAAAATTCTATTTTTCTGTAAATCTTCATTAATACATTGCTTATAGAAATGAAGAAACCATATAGAATTTTGAATTTTGCTTTCTAAAGAAAATGTTTATCCGAATTAAGCTCTTGCCTTTTTGTGCTAATTAGCTTATTTTTATTTCGATTTAGTACAAATGTTAGTTTTCCTTTGTCTTGAAATTAAAAAATCTGCATTTTCAGTTGCAACGATAATTTCTCATATTAGATAATATTTCAAAGACAAATTGTGCAAAATTTTAAAATTTTCTCTTTTTAAAAATATTTTTGTTGGTACTGTGTTATAGCCTGTGGCACATAAGTTTATGAAAATAAGTGTTCCGTAATTTAAATTCTTAATTGGAAAAAATTTCTACCTATAAATTAACTTATATTTTTATTCATGTAATCAGTAGTGAGAATAGATAGATGAAAATCTTACGTTAGAATAAGCATTAGAGTACTTTTTACAATGTGCTTAAATTGATTTCGCTTAAATTTTCTTATGCCATATTCAAATTTGCTACACTGATGCTCCCAGCTTGTCAGCATTTGACTTCAGTGGAAGAAAGCTTCGTGGCTTTTTTTTGGCACATTTGGAAAATTGTATACCACATATATGACGAGAGGTTTGGTTCTTGTCAAGGCAAGAGTTTAAAGATTTTTCAAGACACATGTCGGAGTGCAACAGGTGATGCTGTAAATTGTAAATATGTATGTTTCTAGAAGAATCTCTACATGGTTATTCTCTTTGAAAGGATCTTGTTATTGATGACTCATATAAAACCTCTTATGTTATCTTTTACAGAAAGTACGGAAGATAGGTTCACAAATTCTTTACTACTTGCTTATTTCTATGTATCATCTAGCTTGGTTGCTTAGTGATCGTATTTTGGAACTTTTAACCATAAATTAATTATTATATTGTTACTTTAATTTTGTTTAATATTTTAAATAATTCAAGAATGATTGATTAATAAGTTCTTTAATTTATATGTTTGAGATATGTTTCTTTCTTTGCAGTAGCAGTTCAGCAGAATTCATGCTAAGCAATGTAAACCAGTCTCTTCTATTTATAATAATTTCAATAGAAAACGTCTCAAAATTTAAAAGTTTTAGATCACATTCCGTCAATAATGTTCAATACTTTTTATGTTAAAAAAATTTTTACATTGGTGATTTCGCTCTGATTCTTTGTTTTTCTTATGTTTGATTTATTTAGTATTATTGTAATATGGAAAAAAGAATTACAAAATTAATTGTGTTTAAAATTAAAAAAAACACTAAAAATATTGGCGATAATAAATAATATCTGGGAGTCATTAATTAATTGTTTGTTGCGCCCTCTAGTATCGAAATTTTTGGTGATATATTTTATCCGATATTCCGTTCTTCATTAAGAATGAAGTGACAATTCCGTCATTTAATATTGTTAAAACAACAAACAAGATGACCCGATATGCG
Organism: Latrodectus hesperus; assembly: GCA_037975125.1. NCBI lineage: Eukaryota > Metazoa > Arthropoda > Arachnida > Araneae > Theridiidae > Latrodectus > Latrodectus hesperus. The sequence goes on from CM075853.1 coordinate 3,987,238, forward strand.
AACGGTCCGGTAAATCAAATCGTCTGTAGAAATTCTTCGAATGGTCTAAGTTGGTCTAATAAACTTAATCTTCTGTTAAAAAATTTCAATCTGAAACGAAAAATAGGTACAATCCATATCAATTTTTTTATTTTTTTTTCTGATGATTAAAATACCAAATTCTGATTAAATTTTAATAAAGATGTAAATTTTAATGTTTTCACTTTAATTGTAATTTCTGATAAATAATTTACCCATAGTTAAGTACAAAATGTTTCATCTATTAAAAACGAGAAAGAGATTGTTAATGAAATGTATTTTCATTAGAAATGCATTTTTTTACATTAACAAATAAATGTTAAAATAATAGGAAGTGATTGATACTTTTTAATTTTGTGTATGTAAATTTAGTAAGTGTTCCTTTCATAATATTCTGTTGGATAGATGACACTTTAAAGATGAATACTATACCTTTGAAATTGAATCAAAATAGCTACTTCAATTGTTGTATTTCAATAAAATTTAAATCATTGAGTTGTATCTATATAATTTGAATTTATAGATCAACAACAGAAGTTGTAGAAATTTTTAAAATGATCTATTTGCTCTAAATAGCTATGATCTTTAATTTTTCCAAAAATGTTTTCTCTTTTTTAGTAAAACTTGTGGTTAAATAATTATTCAGTCTTCATTCATTATATTATGTTGTAATTATGTGTAAAGTATTACTATAATAAATGATGGTCCTTATAAAGAACAACTGACTACATATTATAAAAAATTACCCATTTTTTACTTATAATGACCTTGACAACTTAGAAGAAGTTACTAATCTTAATCACTATTAAGTTATTTTTATTTAGCATGAATAACTTGTGTTTTCTGAAATTTTGATATACAAATTTAGCGAATCAGTACTAAATTAGTCTTGAAATTACATTTACAAAAATGAGGCCCAGTTTATACTATATGAAAAACAAAGCTTGTTAAGTAACTAATTTCTCTTTATGTAATTTAGGTTACTGAAAAATTTTATTTGTCGTTGTAAAATGTAAGGGTATAAACAAAAATCATTTAATGCATTTTAAAAATGTATCTTTCAACTCTAAAAGTATGATGAATTCATTTGCTAAAGAAAATTAGCATACCAATGTTAGGAGACAATATAAAAGAAATATATTAATTAGAAAAATATTAAAAATACATAAACTAATCAGAAATATTTTGCTCTGCTTTAAAATGACAAGTTATACAAATGATGATTACTAACCTTTCATTTATTAGCATACATTAGTATTTTTAATTAACACTCTATTATAAAATTAAAAAAAGTATTCCATTTTACATTTTTGTTTTTAATTACCTTATTCTTTATTAACTGATAATTCATTCTTATCAGAAAATATGCATGATTATAAATCAAGGACTAGTTCTTATGTACAAAAAGTGATTATAGAAAAGAAAAAAAAACTTAAAAAAAATTTAAATACGAAAAATGTTATACTTGAAATGAAAATATTAAAAATTATTGCCAATTAAACTTTGTACCATGTATTAGTATTTGGTATAGTTTTTTTTGTATTATCATCATGATTGGATTAATGTACACTAAACTGAAGAAATTTCCACTAAAATGCATTAATGTTCAAACCTCAAAAGTTGTTGGAATATCAGTGCTTTTTTTTAAACATGTATTTTCTCAATGTAGAGTAAATAGATTCAACCTGATTTAAGAGCTTCTTCTGAAGTTGAAAGTTAATTTAAACGTTAAAATTACAGCTTTTGTATTGAAGTATTTACATTATTGCATGTTCTTTGAAAAATCTAATGCATTCTGAATCATTACCTCTTTGAATATTATTTGTATTTATATTGCATTAGGTTATATACTTTTTAGTTATTTTTGATTTCAGTACTTACCAAATTATAACATTATAACTTTTTCTTTGTCCTGACAGAACCAGTGTTGAACCACCAATATAACCACCTCAGAGATAAATTTCAAAATCTTTTAAATGTTTAACATAACATGGAAGGGGGAAAACAAATTCTTTAAATCATTTGCACGACTGGAATTTGATTTGTTATTGGAATCTTTCAAATATATTTAAAAATTAATCTAGTTTGTATTATTTAATTATTTTTTTTGATATTTTTAATGATTCTGTCAATGCATTTAAAAAATGAAAATAGTTTTACAAATATTGTCTCGTAAAAATAATAAAAAATAAATTTTAGGTCCTAATGATGATGATTGCAAACCATTTTTTGTTGCTGGAGAGCAAGTTGGAATTATTAGGCCGGATATTTGGAAAGAACTTTTGCAATATCCAAATATTTTCCAATATGACCGGTTACGAAATCAAGTGATACTTAATCCTGATTGGCAAACCTATGAAGAGAGAAGTGATCAGTTGGAAGCATTTTTGCAACAAATAAGAGCCAAGAATATTTTTAGCACTTTAACAGGCTGGAGAAATGAGGTAAAATTTTGAAATCTTTTAAATTTTAATAAGAAAAACTGCAATTTATTTGCATATGTCTAGTGATTTAGTTTAAACCATAGGTTTGACTCGAATTAGCCATCATATGCAAAAGTAACTGTAGAAATACAAACAAACTACTCCTTTCAATTAAATTGTAAGGAAAAAAATCTGTGTTTATATTTCATATATTTAAAATAAATGCTGGTCACTTACCACTACTTAATTTTAAGTGAAAATAAAATTTCAAACAAATGGAAAAAAAATATTGTTTTATTAATACTACAGTAGATTTAATTCCATCTCTTATGAGAAAAATGATATTTTGAAATGTTAATCATGTTAACATACTAACTATTTTGTCTAAAAATTGCTTCTTAGACTAACTAAGTTTGCTAATTATTCAAAGAGTATTGATTTTTTACTAAGTAGCAATATAAATCTTGCGTAATTATGTTATGTAGGATTTTTATTGCTTATTAGTCAAAGATTTTGCATGCTATTTTAAAAACAAAGTGATTTCTCATGAAAAATGTTTCCAAATTATTTTTTGAGTGCATAATAATGCCAAATATTAGAAAATTTATTTTTTGAAAATATTTTCTTTAAAATTAGTTTAAAGTATATGTAATAGTAATGAATAATAATGATATTAGTTATGTATTACCATATTTGACAATTTTTTTATCTAGGCACTATAAAAAATTAATTAAAACAAATATAAAATTCTTTAGTTTAATTTTAGGAATTTCTATCCTTTGATTAAATTGTATCTGTTATTATCCTTTTACACAAAAATTGTTTCTATTTAATTTTCTGGTAAAAGACAAGGGAACTGTACAGTGTTGCCACGATTTCCAATTTTTGCACCATGAGCTGCGCAACTATCTCACCAACCTAAATTACGTCACTAAATGCAATATCTTTTTACCGATCGCGTTCAAACTTCGACTTTGGAATCGCACGCTATTTTGAGTTCCAAATATCAAAATTTTGAATATTTTCTTATAGTTCTGTACTATAGAAGTATTAAAATTCTAATAGCTAGAAATAATTTTTTTATTAAAATTCAAATTTTAATATACTTTACTTTTTCTTATAATTTTATTATAAATATATAATACATTTAATATAATACACATTGGCACCCACTGTAAAAAAAAAATAATTTCAGTGTTATGCTACCTACTACAGTGACAACTGGACATTAAAGCTAATTTCTAACGTTAACAAATTGGATTTTTTATTAAAACTCGAATTTTAATATACCGAGCAGTGTCGTCCACATTAAAAAAACTTCAGTGTAGCACTACCTATTACAGTGACAACTGGGCAATAAAGCTAAGTTTCTAACATTGAGAAATAGCATTTTTTTATTTATACTCAAATTTAATAATCTGAGCAGTGGCACCCACTTAAAAAAATTTCAGTATGGCCCAATCTAATACTAATGGGAAACACACAGTAAAGCTTACTTAAAGATATATTTACTTATGTAAACATACATTTTTATAAAAACTATGGTTTTTAATAATCCCTCTGAATGAAATTTTAATGAAAAATAAAGTAACTCACCCGGCCAAGAAAGTACTGTTTTAAGGGATTGGAATAAATCTTCTATTGTATTTTCTTTATGATTTCTCTGCCATACATACTCTGCAATGTATGAATCAAACTGACTTTGCACGTGATTAGCACCCTATACAGATCTTTTATTGGCCTAATGAACAAAAATTTGAAATAATATAACTTTAAAAAAATTCTAAACCTATAGTTTTCAAAAATTCGAAACAATATTTTAAAATTTATAAACGATATATCTTTTAAAAATTTAAGATAATATAACTTTAAAAAAATTTAAAGTCCAATAACGAGAACATTAACATAACAAATTCTTAAATTATAAACAAATAAAATTTAACGCTTCAAGAGTTGCACACAAAATGAATTACGCCCATGTCATACATCATAAAACTAAAATCTCTTCATGCAAATGCATTCTGAACCATTAAGCCACTTTGGTACACTTTGTCGCATGCTTGGCACATTTTACCCTTCTCTACTCTTAGGCAAATTTTCTCAATTTTAATCATATTTTTCATGGATAAAAATTTTAAACATACTCAAGTAAATTCAATTGAAAAAATGTCAAAGTTCCATATCAAAATATCATTTTAAAAAGTGAGTCTGTAATTAGAAGAAGTTTTTATTGTTTTCAATCCTTCAAAGATCTAGCGGCAGCTAGATCAGATCCATGATACTGGGAACCCTAACAAAGTTGAGCACCATTCGTGAACTTGTGGTTACATCAGTCAGAGTGAACCCCAAACAACCCAGAATGTGATCAGAGAAAGCTGGCTTCAGATTGCATTTTATGTGTAATGAAAAGATCTTGTGCCCAGATTTGAATATCATGTTTTCAGATGCCCACTAATAAGTCTTGAAGACTGCTGTTTGATCTCGTTTGTCACCCTCGAATTCTAACGCACCCCTGGGGTCTTCCTGCTAAACCAGGGATGGATTGAATCAGACTTGCCTGTCTTCCTTTTTCTTTATAGAGAAAATTTCTGTATAAGTTAGTGTTTAGTCTGTTGGGCATTTCAGAACAACCTCTTTTAGTCAAGATATCTGCAGCTTCATTGCTTTGGATGTTAACATGGGAGGGAATCCACTGAAAGTGGACATCCCTACCCTTGGCTAGATTTTTAAGATTGGTGATAATCTTTATGACCACAAAGTAGCATGCACTACTTTAGTCCTGTAAGCATTGAATCGAGCTATGACTATCAGTAAGGATCCAAAGTGCTGTAGAGGATCGTCTTTAACCCTTCATTTACTGTGATTAAAGAAATAGTAAAACAAATGATATGATTGTAATATTTGTTTTGCTTTTAAACAAAATGAAAAATATTATAAAAAGAACTTTATTCTAATATAGTTATTAATATATTTATTAATATATACACATTTGTGTTCATAGCATAAAAAGAATGTATTGAACTTCACTGTGACATATTTGAAATATAAATTTTAAGTTTTTTAATAAAATTTATTTATCTATTTTTAATATTCTATTTACTGTAAGTAAGATCAATTATGAGAAAGTAATTAGGAAATTATCTCTGTTAAGGCAAAATATTTTGTGCTATATATATATATATATATATATATATATTTATGTATATATACAGTAAGACCCAGCTTAACGCGGGGGATACGTTCCATCAAAGTAGAGCGTAATGCGAAACAGCGCTAAACGAGGCTATCTTTACATGTAAATATTGGGGTTAGGGGCAGATGGCTAGGAAATTGGTTAGGTATTAAATTTAAAAAGCATGTTTTTTTAATAAAAATAAAACCAAACATTTATTTCTTAAAGCAAAAATTAATACCACATTATTATTTCTTGCAAAAATAAAAACAAAATATAAATAACAAAACAAACATTCTTAAAAAAAACAAATAAAATTCTAAGTCAGTCATATTTAGTTAGCCTTCCGCGTTTTCAGTCTTCTGCCTTTTTGTGACAAAAGCATCTAATGTTGTTTGCCTTTTTCTTTTGCGTTGTTCTCTTAAAAGTTCTTCATAAACGGATAGAGCATCTCTAACACCACGCCTTACTTTTGAGCTCCTGTCAAAATTCGGATCATTTTCAATGAATTGATCCATTATTTCAGTTATGGTAGACAAACTCCTTTTTACAAACGTCATCGAAAGTTCTTTTTGCTCTTCTTCTGAATGACTGCTGTCAATATTTTTGTTTTCTTCTTGTTCAGTTAATTCCTTGAGCTCATCATTAGAAAGACTAGCCGCTGCTTCTTGAATTATTTCTTCGACATCTTCCACATTTACCCCTTCAAAACCGGTTTGCTTCATTAATTTCACTATCTCTTCCACTATTTCATCCACATCGACAGAGTGTCCAACGTCATCGCTCTTACTTAAATCTGGCCAAATATTCTTCCATACTCCTTTCAAAGATCTTTCTGTTACCTCATTCCAAGAAAGTCCTATGTTTTCTGCAGCATCCACGATGTTGTAGTTTTTCCGAAAATCTCTTATGGACTGGTTCTCTTCTCCGTCTGTTTTTTCAAACATTTGCTTAAAGGTTTGCCGCAAGTAATAAGCCTTAAAATTTGATATAACGCCTTGGTCCATTGGTTGAATTAAGGCAGTTGTGTTAGGCGGCAAGAAAACCACTTTGACTGGAATGCATGTTGTTAAATCTGATAAATTTGCTGGGTGGCTTGGAGCATTATCAATTAACAGAAGTGCTTTTTGTTCAAGCTTTTTAATTTCGCAATAACGTTTAACAGACGGGCAGAAATGTTCAGTAAACCAATCCTGGAAAATTTTCGCAGTTATCCATGATTTTTTATTAGACTCCCAAATTACAGGTAAAGTTTATTTAGATATGCCTTTCATCGCTCTTGGGTTTTTGAAATGGTAAATTAGTAATGGTTTTAATTTAAAATCTCCGCTTGCGTTAACACCTAGTAGAAGGGTTAAGCGATCTTTTGCAGCTTTAAATCCTGGTGCGCGTTTCTCTTCACGGGATGGAAATGTTCGTTTCGGCATTCTTTTCCAAAACAAGCCTGTTTCATCAACATTAAAAACCAATTCTGGAGGATAGTTTCCTTCTTCAATTATTTTTTTAATATCGCTGGAAATTCAGCCGCTGCTTTTGTATCACCACTTGCTGCTTCTCCTGTAATCTTTATGTTGTGAAGGTTATTTTGATGTTTAAATCTATTAAACTATCCTCGACTAGCAACGAAAGTTTCACTTGTGTCAATTGTCTCAGCCTGAATGTAATTAAAAATTTTTCTAGCTTTTTCCATTATGATAGATTGGCTTAATGGTATATTGCGGACAATTTCGTCGTCAATCCACATAGACAGTCGTTTTTCCATTTCCTCTATGATATTATTTCTAGAACGGTTAATTCTAGTTGCAGAGCTTGACGTAGTTATAGTTGCCGACAGTATTTTTTCTTTATTCTTCATGATGGTCCTTATTGTTGAAGTTGGCAAAATCAATGAAGCACTAATTAGAGTTTGACGTTCACCAGAATCTAATCTTCTAATCACTTCCATTTTAGTTTTGAGTGAAATGCTTTTTCTGGTTGCTTTATTTTCTTTTTCATTATCACCCATAGTAAAAACTAAAGATTAAAATATTTGACATTGTAATATAGTATTAAATATGTAAATTAATACCTACTTACAATAATGTCAACAAATGTTTCCAATAATAAAAATATGTCTGTACAATACCGCACCAAACAAGTACACTCTTTCGGATATATATTTGAAACCTAACGCTGCATAATATTTCGGGGAATCCCCATATGCTGCGAGCGATTTTGTGGAATCCGCGGGTTGATATAAAAGAGCGCTAAACCGAAACAGCATTAAGCGGGGTCTTACTATATATACAATTCATTAGTATTTTTAAATCATAAATATGGTTTTAACTTGGAATCTCAATGCATTGTAGAAATAGTCACCACTGTTTACTGGGGAGTCAGTTATTGATTATTTCATATTTTAAGTTATTTGAATTTTCTAGTCAGTGACAATTGTCACACTACAGTTTGTTGACATTTTATGTGTACTAAATTTCAGAATATTTGCTAACTATAAAAAAGGATTTCAAAAGATTATTTCTTGCAATGCACTCTTTTTTATTACAATATTTTTATTCTATATATTTATTTGAAAATGAATATAACATATGTAATTTTATGATATTATACACTCATATATATATCATTTTATCATTATTTTTTTTTAACTTTTTAATCTTATTTTCTTGAAAAAAAAATTCCAAATATTTTTAAAAATAAATATTAAAAATTTCAAAGTATTTGCTAACCATGAAAAATTGATTTCCAAAATAAAATATTTCATTTTCTTTGATTAAAATTCATTATTTTTTTATTCAATATTTTTATTTATTTTTAAATGCTATATATTAACTTCCATTTTAAATAGGGTAATTTGTCATTTGTTTTGTATAACCTAATAAATAAATATTAGGTTATACAAAACAAAGTAACTCATTATTAAATACTTTGATATCATAAAACCTAACTTTTTTTGCACCAATTAATGCATAAATATCAATTAATGTGTTTTACTGTGTATGAATTTGTAAATGAATATTTTATTTAACTAATGTAAAGTATTTTTGCCAAATCATTTCACTTATTAGTCATTTTGTGCTTATTAATTTTAGTGCTATGATGTAAGTTCTAAATTTGGTGATGTACCTGTTATGAAGATGGAACGCTCAGCAACATGTAATGTGGTTAAAGCGTAAAAGAATCTCTTTCTTAGAAATCCTAATATGCACATTTAACTGCACTATGATAAATTAGATAAGAACTGCACAATTTGTTATTGCATCCTTCATCTTTTTTTGCTTGAGTAGTGCATTTTTGTAAAAGGAAAACTTAAATTAGTCAAATTAAAAAAGCACGAATTGTATGTAAGTTTTATTTTTAAATTAATTACTTTTATTCATTTTAGTGCTATGATGTATATTATAATTTAGTAGTATACTTGTTTTGAAAATAGCATGCTTATTTAGATGTAATTTTTTTAATTTTAAAAGAATAACTTTAGGCACATTGTTATGTACATTGTGTGGTTGATTAATAAATTAATTTAATTTATTTTTGCATCATTTATCATTTGAGCATTATTTTTTCTAAAAGTAGGAAAATCCTTGTAAATAATATTAATGGCAAATCTGCTAAATGAAAATCATTCAGTCAAATAAAAAGTGTAAGAAATTTAATTAACAATAGCATAAGTCTTTTTTTAATTGTAATTTCTTTATGCTGCATGGCTTATTTTCTAACCATTTAATCAAACAAATTTTTTGGTATTGTTATTATTTAATAATTTATATATTTTTATGGTTGACCAGGTTTATTTGGTATTAAAAGAGGTGGTGTTCATGTCAATGGTTTTGTTAAAAACGTAGATGGAAGCAAATCCCTTTGGATTCAGAAACGTTCATATACAAAACCTACTTGGCCTGGAAAGCTGGATAATATGGTACATAGTAAATATGTTGGTTCTTGATTTTTATTTGATACTTTTTTCAGAGTTTTAAGTTAAGTTAAATCTTGTTGATATAACATCCTGTATTTCCTCTAGTATTGGAAAAGTTTTTCTTTTATATTTATAAAATTAACTAAATTTACCACCTGTTTCGATTGCCAAGTGAGCCAAAATAGTAGATTGTTGCACCAGAATAAATTATTTCATACGGTGAGTTTCGACTACATGTAAGTTATATGCATTTCTCTGATGAGTTCTTGATGTATGTGACATTTGATGAAAGTTTTTGTAATCTTTGAATCTTATGAGAGTGTTTTTATAATTAGGAATATATTTTGAAGTCGCTGCTAAAATTAAAAATTATTTCCTTAAATTTGAAATGTGGGTTATATTTTAAGTTGAAATGTGTGCTATAAAGTTTAAAATTTGTTTGAAATTTAATTTTTTAAAATTTATTTTTTGGGAAATTATGCTTTGGAAATTTAAGTTAAAATTCTGTTAAAATTTTTTGTAATTTTTAGTATTTGTGTGTTGTAAGTGAGAGGTATGGATGGTGAAAAACTGTATTTACTTATCTTATTCTTAATTAGGATTGTGAAGAAAGTAAAAAATTTAAATTAGTGCTACATAAAGTGCAAATAAGTTAAATTGGTGCTGATAGTGCTGAATAAGGTGTTTTTTTTAGGTGTGTGTTATTACCCAGTTAATTTTAAACCAAATTATTATAAAAATTAATGTAATCACTTCATAGATTTAGTTTCAACTACCAATTTTGTAAATTGGTTGCAGAACTAAATCAATTTATAAAATTTGTTGTTGATCCCTGCCAAGTAATGCTACATAAAATGTATTTTTACAATTTGCACCATTGCTAAATTAATTTAAATAAATATTATTTATTAATGAATAAATAACATCATTATTCTTTTTGAGGTGAACTTTGATTCTTTAAATTATATAAAATGCTTAGCTCTCCTTTTTTGTCGTTAACTTTAAAAACATTAATCCTAAGTAAAATTTGTGAACAATATATTTATCCTGACAAAGGTCCCTGAAGAACAATATATTTATCCTAACAATATCCATAACAAAGATCCCTTTGTTATGAAAATATATTATTAATAAGTTCTACTTATGTTCTTTAATTATCAGTTAAAGTTCTTAAAAAATATAAAAGATTAATTTTCTTGTAAATAGTATGAAATTTGTTTTGATTACTTTTTTTAATTCATCCTACAATATTGACATTTAGTAGGGAAAGAAAAGGAATATTTTGCGATACAATAGTTTTTGAATGGAAAATGTTTATAGATTCATTGTAATTTTTTTTTTGTAAAATATCATTACATATTATTTATTATCATTGTATACACACATGTGTACACATTAAACTCCCAATTATCTCCTGAGCTTGCAGTTGTATTGTTGACCTTTGGTTCAACAGTTTGTGTTATTGAATCAGAATTCAACAACTTCATACTTGGATGTAAGTAGTGTTTAAAAATCGACTTTAAATTGTAATCAACTCTTGTATGCAAAAACACAGAAGTTTTTTTTGACAAGCCAACCAACATCATCATTTTTAAAAGATATCTGCTTTGCAAATTATTTGCTATGTTTTAATCAAACTTCAATCTCTAATAAAAAAATTTCAGTGCAAAACATTGAATATTTTAATTGATTTCTTATAGAAGTAAACTTACACTTTTCTAAATAGGGAATAATTTTACTATTAATAAATGTATTTATGAAAGTTATTAAGGGTTGAAATTATTCAGATGTGTATTTCATTGATGTTTTCTTTCTTATAATTCTATGGATTATCTTGGAAATCGGTATATTCTCTATTTCTATACTATATTCACTATACCTATGTTTGACCAATCTTAGATTACGGCGGTGAACAACTGGCCACTGCCTCTGCCAGTTGTTGTGACAGAGTTGACAAAGTCCAAAATAAAGCCCTGAGACTTATTACTTCTGCTGCTTGCTCTACACCCATCACTGCATTAGAGATTCAAACTGGTCTTGAACCTCTGGGGGTTCGTAGAGGAAGGCAGCTACTAAAACAGTTTGAAAAGTGTAGAAGACTTCCTGTCCAAGACTGGCAAAACCTTACTCCAGCAGAAAATAGGCAAAAAAATCATAAATCTTTCTTCAATCCTTATGACTAAATCCGGGCTAAGTTATCTTCCTTGCCAACCTTTTTGTTTTGGTGAGAGATTCCCACCAAATTTTAGAATCTCAACTATAAATCTCTCTATTGGTACCCTACAAAAAAATGACACTATCACTGAATCTCTTCGAGCCTATGCTCTTGAAACTATTGCGAATAGATTTCCAAAAAATAAATGGCTCCATATTTATACCGATGGCTCCTCCCAGGAGGACTGTACCTCTGATGCAGGCTGGTACTGTGAAAATTTATTTGAGGGCTCATGCCCTGTTGGTATGAATGCCACAAATTTTGAGGCTGAGATCTAGGCAATTAAACAGGCTACTTTCCAACTTTTGACCTGTAATACTTCACTCAATCATGCAGTCTTCCTTGTCGACTCGCAGGCAACCATCCTCTCACTCTGCTCCTTTCAGTCTTGTCTATCAAAACATGAAGAACAAACAAAAATACAAATAGACAAATTTATTAATGATGGATGGATTCTTTTCTTTCAGTGGATTCTCAGCCATTGCAATATACTTGGCAATGAGAGAGTAGATCGGCTGGCAAAACAGGAATGCTTGCTCACACAGCCCTCTTTGTCTCTCTCATACAACCGAATATTATCCGAAATTACCAAAACAACAAATTCCTTTGTAAAAAAATGCCAGAAAGCAGAGGCTACAGAAAAAGTGTGGTCTAAACTGATACACACTCCTATTCCTATGGACCTCCCACGACAAATTTTTAGTGCAAAGTTTAGAATTCAGAGTGGACATGACTACCTTCGAGATCATCTTTGTCGTATTTTAACTCCCCTGACTGCCCCCTGTGTTTCACAGGAGAGGCAATGAATTTTAGTCATTTGACCGTTTGCCCCTCTCTGGGCAACGTTAATTCTCTTATACTTGACAACTATCATATGAAGGCTACTTTGTATTGAGCTGCTAGAAGGAAAATGGCCGATGCGGCCAATTCCTGACAAAGGAGGGGGGGAAGGTATATTCACTATTGTCATGCACAAAATTCTTTTGGTAATTGGGATTTCATCATTTATACATATTGTATATATTAGATACTTAATGTTAATTGATATTACTGTACAGTTAAAATCTTTTAATTTTCTTGAATTAAGCAAGCATTTTATTATAACAAGGTCAGCGGAGGTTTCTCTGTGGGAATGACAATACTTGAATGTGTGCGCAAAGAAGCTCAAGAGGAAGCATCATTATCTGAAGAGCTTCTGAATGCTATGATACCTGTTGGTACTGTTTCGTAAGTACTGTTACTTTGAAACTATAACATTATTTTGTCTTTTAATACATGATTACTGATTTTTACATTTATTTTAAAAAGTCTGAAAATAAAATACTTAAAAAAATTAGTTGAATACTTGTAACTCATAATAAATTTTGAATGCTTGAAATTATGTTCAAAATGTATCATTCTGAAATATTGTGAGGTAAATGTAAAATATTGGATTACTCCTTTAGTAGTGCATTAAAATCTTGTAACTATTTTTATTTTTAAGTTTCTTTTCTGATTTTTATTATCTACAAACTTAATCTTTTTGGCAATATAAAAAATATAAAAAAAATCAGTAATGAAAACTAGAATTAAGTGATATAAAAACAAATATTTTAAAAATGGGAGGAAACCAGATTAAATGTTCCTTGTTATGGATTTATTTATTTTGTACTTGTTCTTGAAATTTTTGTACATGTAAGTTTTTTTATTCTTATTTTAAAAAGTCTTTGACCAAAATCTCTGTTCAGTTATTTCTGGTTAAATTTTATTTTGCATATCAATTGAACTTGTGATTATTAATTTTTTTTGTAATAGAATATTGTTATTATTATTTTATTTTTAGGTTTGTATTTGAAGATGAACGTGGTATTTTCCCAGAGACTTTGTTTTCTTTTGATGTAGAGTTGCCATTAGATTTTATTCCTACTAACAGTGATAATGAAGTGGAGAGCTTTCATTTATATTCTGTGGAAGAAGTAATTATCTTTTATATTCCTGATAAGATATTTTTTAAAATGATTGATGAGTTAATTTTTATATATTATTGATAAGACATTTTGTTAAGGATGATTTGAAATAATTCCTTTTGCAGTTATAAATAAAGATTCCTCTTTGGAATTCTATATGTGTTAAAAAATTTTATTCTTTCTTTTGTTAATGTAATATATTTTCAATATTTCTTAACATGATTTATTTCTGAGTTGTTTCTTTTCATGTACTTTTATTTTTCAGAAATGCTATTTTGCAACTTTTATGCTCATAGTGATACCTAATGCATTTTAATTTAGTGCACCATGATGTGCACTGATGTAGAATTTCTGTGCTAATAAATTTTTTTATGCTTTTTCTCTTGAGTGTATTTTTTATACTGATGCAGTCTTTCCTACAGAAGGTACTCATGAACTTATGAATCCTTTTGCAGTTTCTTTCTCTTTGAATGTTATTTTTTTCATCTGGATTTACGATAGATTTGAATTATCACCTATAAAAAATCTGAAACAAGGTGAAACTAAGTATTACAAAATTCTATAAGAAAATATCCAAATTATAGATCAATAATACCCAAATGTGGCTAATAGAAGGGGCCATTTTCTTATAAGAGCTCATAACACAGATCAGTTTAAAGCTGATATATCATCTTAATTTGGTCGAATAGCAATTTTTCAGTCATTGACTTTATCCAGTTAACCTCATTGATTTAATTTTTTAATTATTGACTTTATTTTTAATTATTTTATTTTGTAGAAATAAATTTATATGTTGGAAAATATTGGTATCACATTCCAGAATTTAAGAATGACAGATGTGAAAAATATATATTTATTTCTGTACTGTTATTTCAATTTTAAAGATGGGAAAATACAGAGAACATTTTTCGACTATAATGTTTCTTCACTACGATTAGATGTAATTATTAACTGTGTGATTACTTTTGCCACTATTTTGTTGTTAACTATTTGTGTGTGTGTGTATATATATATATATATATATATATATGTATATATATATATATATATATATATATATATATATATATATATGCATTCTAAGTTATTGATTAATATTTTCTTTCTTCTAGTTGAAAAAAGTGATTGTTACTGATGACTTTAAAATTACTAGCTCTTTAGTAACATTAGACTTCTTAGTTAGGCATGGCTACTTAATCTGTGATGAAGGTAAGATTTTATTAATTATAAAACTTACAATTGAAAGGTTTTATTAACTTTTTAAAATTTTAATTTAGTTCTAATAATGCATTTTTATTAAAGGAATTCATATACTGAATTATTAGTTTTATTTATTTGGAATGATATTATATTTTGGTTTTTCTGTTTTTTCATATTTATTCTTAAAATTTTGAAAGAATCTTTGATAAATTTAAATTAACTTATTTCCCCCTGTTTTGCCTTTAATTTTACAAGGGCATTATTCAAAACTAAAAATCAATTTCTTGATTCTTTTAATGCCTTGCTGGCAACTGAATGCTTAATGCTTTGTTCTTCTGTTCAACAGTTAATGAGTTTGCTTTCCAGTTCAAGTGTGGATTCAGAATTTTGTTTAAACTATAGGTTCCTATCCAATTAGTGCTTGAGTCAAAGAGTAACCATTAAATAACATTAACTTTCATAATCTATTATTGCATAAAAGAATTCTGTTCTTTGAAATCAAACCTTATCAATTTAGAATTTATATACATATGCATGTATATAAATATATATATGCATGCATTCATATTAAATGAAGAGTAGCATTTCGTCCTTTAACTTTCAAGCATGCTTGATAATAATCAGTGATTAAGTTGGCCTTTCTGTGCATCAAGTTGTTTCCTATTAAAGATGAAATTGCTTGATATGAATCTCATTCTTCAAAGTTTAAATTTTTAGGAAAAAAATATATAAGCATATATATATATATATATATATATATCTATGACAAGTACATGTAAGCATATGGGATATTGCTAGAGATTTCTTTCAGATTCCAGATGAAAAGTCATTTTTATCTGAGCTTTTATTCAAAAATACATCATTACCAATATCGAAAGCATTTAATCAGTTGCTTCCAAAAATATTTGATGTATATTAATAGTAATAAAAATTAAGTTTCTTTTCTGTAAACTCTTTCTAGACCAAGCAACACCTTCTATTGTTGATTATAGCAAACCTTGTCTATGAATTAGTATTCCTCTGTAAATCTTCATTTGTTCCATTTGAAAAATTTCTTCCAAGTTTCAGTTTTTTTTTCATATCATATATTTATATTACTTATGAAAAAATTTTTTCTATAGAGTTCTTATTGCTGTGAAAATGAATTTTAAAATTGTGTCTTAAAAATTTAGATGGCATTAAGTGATTTTCTTTTATTTCTAGAACCATATTATATTAAATTGCTTGAGACCTTACACACACCTCTACATTATCAATTTTCAAGTAATTTGTAGAATAAAAGGTTGGATAATTGTAAGTTCTTTAACCTCTTATTTATTTTATTTCTAGTTAATTGTAAATTTAAACTAAGCAATTTGTTTTGTAGGCTCTCTAAACTCATCAGTTCCTTTCAATTGACACATAGATCTGTAGTGGAGAACAAAGATGTGGTTATAGCCATTAAAAGTTTACTAGAATAACAGGGTACATATTATGTGTACTCTTGTTGCTGCAAATTTTTTATTGATATATGAACAAAAATTATCTACTTTTACTTAAAATATTGTACTGATTTGTATGTCAATCACTGTTTCTTTTTTTTTAATTTGTGCTTTGTTTTAATAGGGATGTTGATGAAAAGATATGTGCTTATTAATATTATTATTTTTACTTTTAAGGATGTAAAGGATATTTTGCATCATGTTTTTATTTGCATATTTATTTATATATTTTCATTAGATAAAATCATATTTTGCTGTGTTATAAAGTTGAGGTTTGTTTACTGCATTTCACATTCCTTTTTAGCTATAGTGAATGGTGCTCTTCAAAGCTCCATTTATTTTACTAGGGAATTTACTGTATATAAATTTAATTTTGATTTTAAACTAAGTATAAATTATTTACACAAATGATATTTTTCTATGCTTTTATTTTATGGGAAATTGTTATTTTAGTTCAGTGTTTCTCAACTAGTGTGGTAAAAATAATTTTAGGTGATGTTTTTTTTGCTTATTGATTGTATGTTTATCATTATTTTAAATTTATTGGGAAGTTCATTAGTTGTGTGTATACTCTAATATTTTGACATTTATATTTATAGTGTGATTTTCTGTTTGAGTATTATTTTACAAATTCTTTTGTTTTGAATAAAGTTTTATGACTTCTTAATTTCTTTTAAAAATTTTCAATATTAAAAAAAAGAAAAAACCTATAAATATTTTAACATTTTTTGTAACCTAGTTTTAATAAAAATACAGTATCTACATACAAAAAGCTATGATGATACTAAGGTCATTGCAGCTTTGTAAGTTGAACAATTAAAAAAAAAATGTTTTTTATAATTAGACAATTTCTGTTTTTAATTAAAAGATAATGTTTTATAATTCTACCTTAATTTTGGAACAAAATTGGCTGTAATGGTGCTAATACTTAAGTATCAAAAATAGTTTTAATGATCATCTACAAAAGATATTTAGAGTAAGCAGGCATTTTATTTAATTAACAGTATACTTAAAAATATTTAAATTATTTTAGTTGCTTGAATTTAACATAATTAAAATTTATGATGAAAACTGAATCAGTAAATCAAAATTTTTAACGTACAAATTGAAAATTAAGTTTCTTTACCAAAATCACATGGTAAAATTCTGTAACAATAACTTAGCTGCTAGATATTTAATTTCAATTAAAGTGATTCATTTTAATTTCACATTACAATTTTAATGTGAAATTAGGAACTGAATTACTTTTTAGGTTTTTAATTATTTTCCAGGTTTATTAAATATTTGTCTAGTAAAAGCACTTATACTTTATTTTTCATATTAAATGCATTATTTAGATTTATGAACTGCCTCAACAGTGAAATGGAACTTTCCAATAACTATTTCTTTTTGTCACGCACAATATATTAGAATCTGTGTTTTCATTATGTGTAACTTTTATTGTCTGAGTGATATTTTTTTGTGTTAAATTGTTGAGAAACACTGTTCATAATATTGTTGAAATGCAATTGTGCAAAACTCTGTGATTGTAATATTTACATAAACTTATATTTATGATTATGAATCATATTTATACCTATTGGCATTAAATATGTGGATAATCATGTAGTTATCAAACAAATAACTAAAACTATTAAAAATGCCAAAGAATTTATGAAAGATTTTCAACATATATTTTTTGTTTTTTTAAATTAGTATATATTTCAAAATAATTTTTTTACTACTCAAAAATTTAATTTTTTTCACTTATAATTTTTCAAAATAATTCTATGTAAAATAATTTTGTTTGTGCTATTCTGTTAGTAGACTGAATTGCATTGGAAATTCATATTTTTACATGTTTGCATTATAAAATTAAATGATAAAAGCAAGTTTTTCTTGTTTTTTCTTCTATTTCATTATATTTGTTAAAATTTTCTAAATTGTTTTTGTTTATTTAAAAAAAAATGCATCATTTTCTGTCTAATTTGATTTTAATTTTCAAATTATAATTCTTTTTTCTGTTGGATAATATTATATGTGTGAAATCTCTGTAAATATAATCTTCTATGTATTAATATGCCATGTTTAATACATACTGATTATAAGTTACATGTAAATTATTTTTGAAATATAGTATATTTGCTATTAGAACAATGTTAAATTTTTGCAACTGGAAATTATATAGAGATTAATGTAAAACAATTAACAACAACATTCTCCACAAAATCTGAAAGTACTATTTCATTATCAGTAAATAAGAATATGTAATTATTAATTTTCTTTAATTGAGTTAAATTTAGCTTATACTTGACTAAAAGTTATACATTGTGTAATTTTTTTCAACTTAACTAAGTTTTTAATTTTGTATATCTGTTCATATTTTTATATCTTTAAAATAAAAGTATGCAAAATTTGTTTCATTTGTTTTTGTCGCTATGCAGGGGGATTATTAATTACCTAATATGGTACTATAAAGTTTTATGCTGTTCATCCACATTATATAAACAAAATATCTTGTATTAGAGATTCTCTTAAAATATTTTAATATTGTATTAATTCTCTTTGGTTACTAAATTATATTTTGAATATATTGGGAAAAATGTTTTCAGATATTTCTTTTGTATTTTAAGACCATTTGATGAATTTTTTTTTCTGTGCGGGCAGTTTTCTTTTCATTTATTTTGTATGACTGAGACTTTAACCAGTATTTTTAATTTAAGAGATAAAAATGGAACAACTAATGTCATTTATGGAAAAAAATTTAATTAATTTTTAATTTTACGATAAAAGTATCGGTTTTCTAAAATTATTTAAATAAATGGAATATATTAAATTAGTTATAATTTAAGTAAAAAATTCTATCTTAATAGAAGCAGTAATGAAGATATTAAATTAAGCTAGTTATAGATTACTCATGAACATCAAAACTAGTACAAAATATTATATGTATTTTTGCTCAATTACAGCTAATGATGTTTCTTCTACTTCTTTAATTAAATAATAAATTATTTACACATTCTTTTTTATAATTATTCAATTTGCCTGTAATTTTAGTGTAAAAACACAAAAAGAGCCAAAAATACTTATGTCTTACAAATGTATTTCATTTAGAAAAAATTATGAACATTTTAAAATTCTCTTATTTTTATGAAGATAGGTAAATAAAAAATAGCATTTTTCTTTCATTTTTTTCCTCAAAAAGCCTATTTCTGGAAATATAAATTTTCTTTGATTTGTGATTATGCATGTATGCAATAGTTTTTATTGACTACCTATGAAAATAGTAGATTTAAATGCAAAGTTATGGGCTTAGTTATAGTAAATATATTTTTATTAGTTTTATGTTTTATTATTAATTTCTAAAATTTGTTTTTATGATGAAATATCAAACAATTTTGATGTGATATGAAATTAATGTAATGACATTAACTAGGCTCTTGAGGTTACATGAGCTATTTTTAGCTTTAAGTGAAGACTATTGTAAATATAAGTTTTTCTTAGCTGTGTAAACACAAATTGATTATAAACATGTTCTTTTAATAACAAAAAATTGTTTTTATTCAGATAGAAGTGTAACTATTTTAATATCTAAATAATGTCTTTGTTTTAATGCTATTGATTTCAGTGTTGTTGAAAGAATAATTTATAACATTTTTATAAATTGTCATTTATAATTGGTTTTGCATTTTTCGCAAAATTTAATATTGTTTTATCTTATAACCATTTCTTTCTAAGGACATGTTCATAGTTATAAATTTGAAGAGTGTGTATATGTAATGTTTGTATATGTTTATTATGAAATTGCCATTGGTGCCTTTGTTCTAAATTTGTTCTGTACAACATAACTCATCATTTAAAAAAGGGTTTCTGTTTGCAATTAGCATTAATATAATATTAACTGTAAAGCATGTTAATAATTTATTATATTTCTATCACTATAATTAATAAATTTTATTAGTTTGTAGCAGTGTTATTAATAAACTCTTTGGTTCAAGTTTTTAAGTAATTACCTGAAATTTTTCAACTTTATTTTTATTTCATTACAAAATTAACATGTAAATGCTATTAGTTAAACATTTTTTAAAATAAGATTTTAGTATTTTTGTAGTTTTATATCTGTAAATGTAACTGAAACTTTTCAGTGCAAAATTTAATTGTTTTTGTTTAATATTTTATAAGTTTTCAGTAAAAATGCAGGTTTTTATGAGAAAAATTTAGACTACAAAATTTGAGAAGCAAATTCACTGAATAAGAAAGTGGTGTTAGGTTGGAATTAATAGACATATTAATAGTAGATAGTCTTGAAAAAATGTTGTAAGAATTTTAATATTAGGTAACTAAGAAACATATTTGTTTTGGAAAAAAAAAGGAATTTTTTGCAAATTCACTAGTTTAATGGTAATGAACAATTTAAAACAATCTAGGTACTATGAAGTATTCAGTATATTTATTATATGATGTATTGTTTGATGCTCTTAAGAATAAATTTTTGCTATTTGAAATTGAATCAAGTCAACAGTATATGATTCGAAAATATTTAGTTCAATAAACTTTAGTATATTATGTGTATGAGAAACATGTGGAGTAAGGTACTGATATTCACAGCTGAGGAAAATTTTAGATTTATGGATGTGACTTCAAATTTAATTTCATTTGACTTTGAAAGTTAAGAAATTTCATTATGATTTTATTTTTATAAATGAAAAGCAAAATTATTTTGAATTGCTTTTAGTATGTTGTTATTGTGCATACATGTTTTTTTTTGTGAACAATATTGTTGGATTAAATGTATTTGTGCACATTTTCAGATACTCCACAATTTTTAATTCATTTATAGTTAATTACAAATTAATTTTTATTTTAGAGTATCTAGATTCTTATTCATTATTTAAGTTGTTTACTGCTATGAATGAATTTACTGTTAAAATGAAAAGTTTATCCTTTTATTTCTCAATTTATATCAAGTTTTAGATTATATGAAAGAAATATATAAAAGAGAAAAATATTCAATAATAATAGAAACAAGTAAAGCTTATTTTTTATGTTCATCCATCATTATTTTTAAAATTAAATACACTTGTAAAAAAGAGTTATTCTGAAACACATTTTTTTTTAAATAAATTTCTTTCTTGATTATTAGGCAAATTAATTTTTTCAGCTAATAAATATGTAAATTATGTTAACTTTATATTATTTTGAAGTAATCTTTATTTAAGTAAATAATATGTGATATTATTTAAATAATGTATTCATACAATGTCATATGTAAGTCTTTTAAACATAAAGATCTTTATATTCACAAGTAAAAATTTAATATAGAAATATAGTATGCTAGATAAGATAACATTGATTTTTTTAAAGATTAGGGAATTTTCAGAAAGATGTATAGTTGAAAATCTTTACAAGTGAAAATTTTAGAATTGGGTCATATGTTTGTATAAAAGTGATAATATTTTCATTTCTCTCTTACTGTCTAAAACTATGAAGACAGCATATCATTAGAAACAATAGGAAAGCACATTTTACATGTTTATGAAATGATAAAATTTTTTGGTTTCTGATGATAGGATTTGATGACGTGAAATAAGTAGCTTAAAAATTATAATAAATGTGTCATTTGAAATTTGTTACTTCTCAAACATAGCATTAATACTTTTGAAAAATATACATGTTTTTAAAAATTAATTTGATTTAATTCATAAATAATTCATTAAAATTCCTCGAAGTGTATAATCAATTCTTTGATACAACACTTGTGAATGACATCATCAAAATTCTTAGTTAGAATATTTTTTTAATGTTATTCAGTATTATTCAACTTGATGACTGAAATGTGATATTCTTTATAAGTAGACAGTCTTTTTTCCACAAATTTTTAGAAAAAGTTTTCAAATCTTTATAGAGACAGAACTGAACCTTTTTCACATAAAATTTTTTACAGTAAAACACATTTTTTAAAATAAAAATTATAGTTTCTTAACTATTTTAGTGTAACTGCTGACCTGCAATCTAAGCATTTACAGCCTTGCACAGTATATTATTTAATAAGTTTAAGTTTAATAATTGATTTTTTGATTAAAATGTAGTTTTATATCATTATATTTATATAGCTTACTATGTTTTCTATTACTTGTAGTTTAAACATTTGTAGTAAGTTTTAAAATATTAGTTCATATATGTATTTTTATTATTTGACTTAATTCATTTTCTGACAAATTCTGAATTTATGAAATGTTCAAATGCTTATTTCAAAATAATTGCCAGTCTTATATTAGTAATTATTATTTTATGTTAACTGGAATGATGATAAATGCTTTCTTAGGTGTAAGATTATCATATATGGGTAATTTTTTTAATTAGTGACAAAATTTATACTAAATTTTTAGTTTTTTGTCTTATAGAATATATTATGAAGGAATGTTAAAATGTGAATTGTTTATAATTTTACTCTATCATTGCATAATTGTGTACTTAATAAGTTCTGTTTTCATCTTAATGGCTTTATGTTAACATTGTATTAACAATTACAAATATGTTAATGAAATATGCTGTCCATTGTTTTATTAACTTATGTGAAAAAATATTAGACCTGCTATGGAAATAATTATGGCTTAAAAGCAACATAGTATTTCCTGTTAATAAATAAAAAAGGAAATAGTTTCAAGTTGTCTTTATTTTTATTACACTAAAAAAATGCTATTTAAAACAATTTGATTCAAAAAGCAATTCCTCCAATCTATTTCAATGTTTAAAAAATTTAGTTTTTAATAAATGTTATTAAAAAGAACAGTATATGTTAGGCATTCAGAGAGTACATTACACTTGTCCGCCAGAGATATCATCATTGCAAAATAAGAGCGAAGTTTGTGCAGACGATAATTGAGTTTCATGGTTTCCTACTGTAGCGATTTTATTTGGATTGTTTGAACCAATGCTGCATAGTACCAGAAAAAAGGGCATGTCAGCTAGAAACTTACTTCGACGTTGAAGTCTGTGGATCAGTAGGTTTTTGTGGGCAAAGTGCTTAACAAGTACAAAAATTCATTGTGAAATATCAGCAGTGTATTGGCCATGTGCAATTTCACATCTAGCCATTGTGAAATGGTGCTAGCAGTTCGAAGACGATCACACGGTCACTAATGCGAAAAGGCCGAAAACGGTGAGCACATCAAACATGGTGGTGTGGGTGGAAGGCAATATTTTCACCAATCACAGAGTGAGCATCACACACATTGCGCAGCAATTGAAAATATCTTTAGGCAGTGCTCATTCTGTCATTCATAACCAATTAACTGGATTATCACAAATTGTGTTCATGATGGGTTCCTTATTCTTTGAGTTTTGAACACAAAGGAGCAAGTTTTGCATCTTTCCCGGAATTCTTTCAATGTTATTTTGCTCAAGGCAATGACTTAAGCCGCATCATGATGAGTGATGAGACATGGATGTATTGCTTCATTCAAGAAATAAAGCAAGTGTCGATGGAGTATAGATACATATCATTGACTGTGTATCTATACTCCATCGATTTTGTGATGGAGTATAGATATGATTTTGTGAGAACAAAATCTAAAGTTTCCTAAAGTTCCAGGTAAAATCATGGCTATTGTTTTTTTCGATTGTGAAGGAGTTGTCAACACCAAGATTGCGAGGAAGAACACAACCATTAAAGCTGAGTCCTACTGCAAAACACTAAGAGGTTTATGCTAAACTTTGAAAAAATAAGTGATGTGGACAATTAAGTAAAAGCGTTGACCTCTTGCACGGCAATGCAAGATTTCTCAAGGCATGCTCAGCACAGAATTTGCTTTGCAGGTTTGGATGGGAGGTCTGGAAGCATCCACCGTATAGTTACAATCTGACCCCCTGTGACTTTCATGTGTTCGGCAAGCTCAGAGAAGAGCATTTATGTGTAAGACAATTTTCCAACGATGATGGGATCCAAACAGCTGTTCTAAACTGGCTCAAGGAGCGAATTTCTATCGTCAGGGCATTGAGATGCTGCGTTCTGACATATGTCTGTAGCGACTGGGAGATTATGTAAAGAAATAGTGTGCTGTATGTGCATCATATTGTATCTCATAGCACACTTCTCAGTAAAGTTTTTTGTGATATACATTGTTCGAGTGTAATAAACTATTTGAACGCCCCGATTATTTAAAAATTCTCTGAATCATTAGCAAATAATAAAAAAATTAAAAGATAACTCATATAAGATTTGAAAACCATTGAATTATTTATTTTTAAAGCTAAAAAATACACATAAAAACTTTTAATAAACACTGTAACTTTTAATAACAGTAAAAAAATTTCTCTTAAATTATTTCACTTTTATGGTAGACTAATTAAACATATCAATTTTTGTATATCCTTTATTAAACTACAGTATATATATTCATTTTTACAAATTCGTAGGGAGTAAACTATTTCTTAAAATCGAAAATTCGTCAAATAGGAAAATATGTTATATGTAATATTTAAAAATTATTTTTTCTGCAAACTACCATCGCTTTTTAAATGAAATACCATTAAAATTATAAAATTATTTTTCCTTCTCATTCTGTAACTTCGATTGTAAACAAACTCTATTTGCACTTTCTAACTAATATTTTGTAAATTACGTGCCTAATTTCGTAATAAGCTGTGTTTTATTCTAATTTAATTTATTGACTCAATGCATTTACAATATATTTAATATCACGAGATACTTCTAATATAAGACTTATGAATCACGAAGTGAGAGAGTGTTGCATTTGAGATTTTTAAGTTACTGAGATTAAGAAAGTTTAATGGAAATTATGAGTTTTACCTTTGAAATTGCGATATAAATTTATGTTTCAGAACTTGAGGTTTAAGTTACCCTTGCTCTATTAAGATTTAAGCTTTACATTTAATATTATGCTGTTTTTAATGGGCTTGCAAATGAATATTTTCTTTTATTGCATACAAATACATTTTATTTCAAGTCTAATGCTGAACAGTTTCATTGATTGATTGATACCATTCACATTTAAATTACATGAATCAATATTCAAAAATATTGGTATCAAATTTTGTTTCCATATTAAAAGTGAGTTATTTTGTCGGAGATCATGTATGAGTAATTTATCTTTATTTACGTCGTACAGTAAATGTGCTTTTTTCTCATTTATGGTGGTTCATAAAACTTTCATGTCGAGATGCTTTAGATGTCTTTTCTTTAATACTATTCCAAGCATAGATTTACAAGTGCATTGTGTCTAGAATGTCAATTTCCTAAGCCCACCCCAATTCTGATCCCTTATTGCAAAAGTACTTTACCATGTTTACCCGTTAATTTTGGTTATGCTTTGTTCCATGGTTTATAAAATGGAAGTAGGTTAGGGAGAATTGCTTCAAAAGATTTGGGTCTTCAACTTGAGTAATACAATCATATACAATTAGAACTTAATGATTTTCCCATTAAAAAACGTCAATCCATTTTCCTCAACTGTAAAATAAAAAAAGAAAATAAAATTGAAAAAAAATTAAATGATAAAAAGGAAAGATTTATAAAAATGAGCTCACAAAGAAAGATTTTTCAAAATTTTAGTTTGTAAATAGGAATTAAAAAAAAATGACTGTGTTTGTAATATCATATTAAGGACCTGTCATTAGTTCAATGAAATTAGGAATATTTGTAATTAGAGGTTCATCAAAAAGACGTATATTGTATTATTGTTATAATTATATTAAATACTTATATGGATGACAATCTAAATATTAATGCTATTACTTTGGATAGATTTTTTTTATCACTTTTAATATTTGTTACACATTGCTATTATGAAATCATGTGCTGTTTTACATAAAGAGAAATATTTTAATATTTAAATTCCTGTTCACATTGTGATAATGAATGAATTTTATAATAAATAGTAGAAATAATTGTGTGTGCTTGAAAGTAATGAGATGCCTGCAAATTCCCCAAATTTCTGGAGAAACATTAGGAGTAACACTTTCAGTTTGTTGATTCTCCTGGAGTGTCTATTTAAAATGATCGCACAAATATTTAACTGCACTATAAAATCACACAAATTAAAAATTTTTCATTTAACTTCAAAGAAAATTTGAAATTTTAATTCGCGAAATATAATTTTTGAAGCTGTATATATTTATACCAACTTATTAGAATAAATAAATATTATATATATATTGTCAGTTAAAAGTGGAAAAAAAGCAATAGTTATTTACAAAGTTAATATTTTATTATATATATATAAATGTAATTGTTATAAGTAATAATTACATAGTTTTACATAAAATGTATTTTAAATCGATTAATTTTTTATTTTTGTTTCTAGCTAACCTATAATTAGTAAAATAAAAGATATATTTATAGTTAATATATATATTTTTAAAAATAAATATGTATAAATATTATAAAAAGTAATTATTTTGTTTCATTTTTGTCATGGCAGCTAAAATATGAGCGATTTCTTTCTAGTTTGATGCGATTTTTTTTTACCTGTATGGCTTTAATGTAAAAAGAATGAAAAAAATAAGTTGCTTTATTTAAGTTCTTTCCATACATCAGATGATTTTTCATAAAATTTGCCAAAGTGCAGGTTATCTGCTAAATATAATTGAACAAAATCCAATTTAAATACCAGTTTTTATAGTTTTCTATGCTGTGGATTAAGAAATTTTTGAGTCAGATATGTAAGAAACAGATGTTTTCTTTGAAGGGTAAAATTCATTATCGCTGATAACGCTTGTTGTTCTCAACGTGGCCAACGATGTTCCCTGTGAATTAACAACAAACAAATATAAATACAAACAAATATAAAGTCGTATTAAACATAAATTATTAGATTAGATTTGATATGTTAAATGATATATAGAAAGAATTCTATGTTGTAATTAGTTTTTCATTTTTGAATTAACACTGTATTAAAATATATTTAAGTAAAATGTATCAAGAATGTAAACTAAACTGGAAAGTTCTTGCTGTTTCCGCGTTTTTATTGAATGAAGTGAGAATAAGTATGCAAATTAAGACACTGGTCAGTCGAGAGTGAGAATATCAGTCGTTATCAAAGCTGGTCCCCAACGCATGTTCATCAATCGTAACTCGTACACTAGCGAAGACAAACGGACGTGTCGATAGAGCTCGTTCCGTGTTTTCTTTATGAACTCAAAGTGAACTTATCAGATGCTACATTAACTCGCCGAATATGTCGAGCGTTTCAGGATAGTACTGTAGAGCGTCACAAATTCAGGTCGTGAAATTTGTCCTTCTGTGATGAAGCTGGTGTATGTTGGTCTAGTCATCAAGTGGTTCACTATTATCTGCTATCAATGGACGAAATGGTGTTTGCGGACCTGTACTCATAGCGATCGGAACGTGTGCAACAAACAAAGCCAACACTAGTTAAATGTAAGGCTGTTCTTGGCCGATAACGTGAGGCCGCATGTCGTGCGGGTGGCCAGGAATACCATTTGGTGACTTGGTTGGGAGATTTTGTGCCCTCATCTTTACTCGCCTGACTATGCACCTTCAGACAATCATCTTCGTGCAAAATCCTTTGCAAATGAAACAGAATTTTGCCTTTCACTTATGGACTTTTTTACATCCAAAATACCTGAGCTTTACCGCAAGGGAATTAAACAACTGGAGACTCGTTGGCAGAAGGCGTTGGATGCAGATGGTGATTACTTCGGAGACTAACAGTGAGCTACAGTTTTGTAAGTCAAGTTCTTTTGGGTCATTAAAAACGGCAAGAAGTTTACAAAAGTGTGAAAAATCTGAATCTAAAGTAATTTTGACCACTTCTCATGTATATATATATAAAACTAAATTGTTTTACATGTTGGCGAATTAAATTTTCGAATTCTAAATCTCTATAATTTTTACTTAAGAGAGAAGAGAAATAATGTGCTACTTATGAAACAAACTAAAAACGATGAAATTTAATTTTGTGGCTGCAATATGAAAAAGCAAACTGAACCAATGTACAATGTGCTCTTGTTCAAGACTTTTAATGTGTATTTAAACCTCATAATTGAGACGTCTGTAAAAATATTCTTTAATAACTTATCTTAAAAATAGGAGCTCGTGGATGCCTTCATTAACTTGTCAAAATTTTTAAAAAATCTTCAGTTAAACTTCAAATTTTATGTTTGTCAATTAGTAACCATATTGAAATAATAGTTTACTATAAAAATCCTTTAAATTTACTGTGTATTTAAAGTTGTGATATTTTTGTGTAAATCTGAATTTACATCATTTATTACAGAAGCTTCACGTATTTCAATCAAAATATGCTGTACAATGAGCGGCTTCTAGGATTTTCAACTTACGTAGATCTGTACAAGGGATGGAAGTGATGGTATTTTCTATAGTGGGTAGCCCCGAAAGTAGGCCTTAATAATTCAGAAGCGGGGAGCAGTCAGAAAACCCCCAGAGATACCATCTCACACGGAGGAAATTGCAATCACGACATATTTAACATGACTCAGCCGTTATTAGCGAATAAAGAACATCTTCGATTGGGTCGGGATTCGAAGTTACTATCTTCCGATAACGAAAGCCTTAACCAACCAGGGCATTACGGCCGTTTATTCAATCTACTTCTCACAGTAGGGTTAGGTGAATTTCTTTCAACCAAAATAACTTTTGTTACTCAACATGTAAGTATCTCTAATTTCATTTCGAATATTTCCTATTACTAATAATATGCGAGAACCTATCATTAGTATTAAACCTCTGAAGACATAATTCTATATACTAAACTAAACTCCATGGCACGACAGCCCATGTGGACCAAGGCCTACAGTGCCCTTAACTGTTTTCATGATTTCAAATCTTACAATAATAAAAAATCTCACAAACAGGTAAACTGTCTAAAATGGAATAGAATTTCATATAATTCATAAATCTAGTAATAAGTTTATAAAATTTTTAAAAATATATAGTTTTTCTAAAACTATTTTTATTTGTGTGGTCAAATATATTTCTTATTGGTATACTCTAAAAATATTTAGTTGTAGATCTTCTATGTAGAAAATGATTAGCATTTTTACTTACCCTTCTTTCTCTGTGTAACGTAATTTTCTTCAATTTACCCCCTGGTATGTATTTACGCATCCATAGAATGAGTGGCGATACAAGTCTTTCATCAATTTTCTCTCCTTTTGTCGCACCTATCGAAAATTACAATAGAAGTTAATTTTATTTGCAAAATATTTTAATTTATTCCCTATTTTTTTATTATATGAATGAAAAATGTGAATTAATATATATCACGCGTATGTAATATGCATAATGCACAGCATATATATATATATATATATATATATATATATATATATATATATATATATATATATATATATATATATATATATATGCATAATTTGAAAATAGTAATATAAAATCTCACGCAAAACAATTGTTATAATGTTAAAAAACTTATTAAAAAACGTGCATAAATTATGATTCTGCAGAGAATTATTTTTTTATCCCATTATGATAAAATTAAATTGTTCAGCTTTTGTATTGAGAAGTTTCTTGAAAATGTTACGATGTCACACACGATGACGGCAAATTTATATACTTCTGAAGGAAGAATTATGGAAGTGTTGGAATTTTTACGATATCAAATTAAAGTCTTTTGGGGATTGGCGGTCAGTGTTCAGAGTGACGTACAGAATTATAAGACTCCCGTTAAAAGGGGGTAATATATTTATTACATTATCTACTACATTTCATAACCGGTCGCGTACCAAGTGGCTGGGTCCTACGAGCTTCTCTGGTCAAGTGGTCAACTGAAATATCACGTTCTCTCTCGCGTGCCTTCCTGTCCCCAAGAGGAAAAGGGGGTCGAAAGTGCATTTCTTGCTAGACCAGTGCGTCTGTACCTTGGAGCGTGGGATTTTGTTTTACCCTTTCCAGATGGGAGAGAAGGGAAAATGCTTATTTCCGTTACTAATTAATACGTGAAAAGAGCATCACTACAGTCTCTTAAATTTTGGATATATATTAGTATGTGATTTCAAAATTAAAGTAGAGAGCTTTCTAATTGCATAAGATATGTTACCCAAATTAGCTGTGCAACATCAGAATGACAACAGTTCAGTATTACCAATATTTGGTAAATATTGCATTTCGTCAGAGGCACAGTTGTGCCACAAAGCACTAACAGCTGTCACAGGAGTGCGAGTTTGAAGCAAACTGTTTATAGGAAACTCAACCATGTTGGTTTGTATGCCAGCCAATATCAGTTTGTATCCCCTCATGCATTCACTTAACTAGAGTTTGGAACATCATACAGTTTGGTACATTCTGCTAATGCGATGTTCTTTGACGAATCCCTTAATAATCTGCATATGGATTCTCGTTGGGTAACGATATGGATAAAATGGCGGAACATGTTTCCAGCCAGGAAATGTAGAAAGATATCAGCTTTTAAAAAGATACATGTTGTGGTCAGATATGGATGACTACATAGATTTCTATATCTTTCATCCGGGGTATGTTAATGCTAGAAGGTATTGAGACGAAGCATTTTAGTCTAATGTTTTCTTGTTTTGAGGTCTTTTTGGTCCTGTATTTATATTCATTGACGATAACCGCTTTGTTACCACGTGATTCCAGTCGGCAACTTCTTTGAAAGTGAAGATATTCAGCTCATGCATTAGTCCGCTCATTTTTCTGATTTTAATCCTGTCAGATGTGTGTAGATTGAATTCGGGGAAACAATCTGCAATTACTATTTCCTTACCAAACAGTATCAAAGTACTGAGCCGCTTGCTGAGATCTCCACAACTATTACAATTCTTTGTGCTCCTAGCTCGTCCTCAATCTCATAGCAAATATAGGAAATCGTCGTGCTGTATGCATTGCTGCCAGAAGCAGTTACACACATTAATAAACTGCCAAATTACTATTTTTATTTTAAATTCAATTGAAGTGTAAACCACATTCGTCCACACATTTCTTTCAGACTTTTTCTTCGGGTAAAAAGGTAAACAATACCCGTTTTTTGGGATTATTACTTTTATTTTATCCGTATTACACTAGAAGGTATCACTTCTGTCATTTAGGCAAGGATTTTCTTAAATATTTATATAAAACTTAACTCTTTAGGAACCAGTGTCATTAAATTTAATGAAACAAACTGTAAAGATGTTGATACTATGTTTTTTTCCCCGCTAACATTGTAGTAAAATAGAAGGATGCTTAATGACTTGTCAAATAAAAGATATATAATTGAAATATATAAATAAAATTATGTAAACTGTTTTTTTAAATCATGAATATCTTTTTGCGAAAATGCATCTTGGTAGATTTCGAACTTATAAAAATCAGCATTTCTTGCTAATATTATAATATAATGAATTTAAATATACTTTGTTACTAATTTTTAAAAACGCCTTTAAATAATTTGCCGCTGTTGGGTGATGCGAGGATATACACTGGTCTCCAAAAGTTTAAGAACAACATGTGTTTTCGAATCCCACCATAAAAAATGACTCTAACTCTAAAATTTATAATTTATATAAATTGTAGAAACGAATTTAAGCTTAAGCAAAAATGCTCGATGACACTTTTTTAATAATAATAATAATAATAAAAAAATAAAAAACAGTTATATATGAGTGAGAGAAAAATATGCAAACATCAGACTTTCGTAATTATGCGTGTAACTTTTGTTGATTTTCAACTTTTGTTAGCAGATTCGTTGAAAATAATCTCTAGTTTCGCAGTGTCTGAGAGAAGACGTTTGTCCGATTCGTTGAGGTAGCGGCCGGTCGAATGGGTGGAAATGGGGATGTCACTGCCTGATGCTGTTACGGGTCCTGATGTGTCTCGCAGTATGGTCCACCGTCTATGTAATGAATATAAAACCGAAGTTCCTATATCCAAAAGATTTGTTCCAGTCTAACCACGAGCTATAACATCTGCAGAACACCGTTTTATAGCTCTTTTGGTCCGAAACAGAGAAAACATTTCTGTGCCGCAACTCGTTGCAAACTACTCTGTAGCACTAGGGAGAAGAATATTCGCAAGTATGGGGCGAAAGCGTTTTCGCCATGCAGGTTTCTATACAAAGTGAGTAGTTGTGTGTGTGTGTGTATCCCTCACCTGACTATAGACAAAGGCCCTCTTACCTCTGGCAAGATAATGCGTTGCTTGAACCAGACAGCGATAAGTTTCTTCACTTTTTACAGATGAGTCCAGATTCACACAGGAAAGTGATTTAGGATGTATACTTATCTTGAAGGAATAAAGCACCAGATACCATTAAGCCAACATTCTAGAAAAACACAGTTACCGCGGTGGTGGTGTAATGGTTTGGCAGAGATCTTATTCAGTGGTTACACTGATCTGATTGTGTTCCAGGGAGGAACTGTGACTGGTGAGAAATAGCGGGATGAGATTCTCAACCTAGATATCCGCCCATATGCCATTGTAATTGGAAATGATTTCACTCTGACGGATGATAACGAATGACCTCATTGAGCTATAGTTGTTAAGGAATATCTTTAAGGTCTTAGTTTGGAGAGAATAGAATGACTACCTCAATCGCGCTTTACCTGAATCCCATACAGCATCTATGGAACTACTTAAGTAGATAAGATGCTGCTTCAAGCCCTCCTCTAAGGTCTTAAAGAGAGTTGAAAAACATCTTATCAGTGTTTGGTCTTCGCTTCAAATTTCGGTAATCGACAAATTAATTGACAGTATGGAAAGTCGATGCCGCCAATGCATTTAAGGTAGGAGTGGGTACATATCCCTTTATTAAAACTTTTTTGTTATGTTTCTATGACATTTTACTATATAAAATTGTGGAATTATTGTTTTCTAAAAATGAACTTTTCCAGAAAGATTGCTTTTTTTGGTTGTAAATCACTTATCTGACTTTCTTATGTAAACTTTTATGTTGCAATCAATAGATAGCTGTTTTGTGCACATGTCATCCAATTATGGTGTTTCTACATTCATTTATTTGAAAATTAATTTAAATTAATTGTAACTTCTTTACATTTTGGGGGCCAGTGTATAATAGAAAATTAAATAAGCAATTTTAACGCTTTAAGCATTTAGATAAATTTGTATATCTTAAAACATTTTGCTGTGTTCAATATTTTGAATATTCATTATAAGAAATTCTAATTTTATCCATGTAATTTCAATTATGTATTACATATTTCATAACTTTATATAATCAAAGATATCATTAAATAGTTAATTTTTTGTATGCTTATTCAGAAATAAGACTGAATTCTCATACCTGAAATGAGGCTGATTACGTTGCCGACAATTAAAACCACTATGAAACCAATTGCACTTAGCCATAGATAAGATAGTTTGTAAGGTGGGAATATGTCATCACTGAAAGTATAAAGTGAACAAAGTTAATTCAATAGTTGCATATTGTCAAATATATTTATAAAAGAATGATAGTGAGATTTTCAAATAAAGTCTTAATCTTTCTAATATCAGCGAATGAGATCATAATAATAAAAAGTAATTAGACATTATTCGTTTTTCAGTGTAAAAGCGATTAATTGAAAAATCAGATAAGATGATAAATTGATCTGGAAATCACAAGATGATCTAAATGTTTATAGACTACTGTCCACAAGGATGATTCAATGTGATCTGCAAAAATCGTCTCATAAATTTATTTAAAATACATTGATCACACTTAGCATTTTAAAAACCGTAGATCTCAATTGAATGAAAACACGAGGGCAAAAAATGACTTCATTACATAAAAACAAAATCTAGCTCAAGTTAAACATCATTCCCAGGTAATGTATTATCTGAAGGAAAAATGTATAGGTTTATATTTTTGCGTTTATAGCCCACGATTATGAAGAATTTTAAATAAAATCCAAGATTTAATGAAGACATTGTAAAAAAATCTAAAATAGTGACATCAGATGATCTCCTAGCAAAAATATGTGGAACTGATAACTCTACCGATTCTCTGTACACTTAATTAACATAGACCAAAATTATGTAAATCACATATACAGGGAATCAGTAGAGGTTCTTCATATATTGAAATCTGAATGAAGTCCAAGATTCGATGAAGACCTAATGAAAAAAAATTTAAAATAGTGCCATCAGATGATCTAATAAAAATATGCGAAGAATCTCTACCGATTCTCTGTGTATGTGATTAATATAGACCAAAATTATGTAAATAACATATTCAGAGAATCTCGGTAGAGGTTCTTCGTATATTTTTATTAGGATATCATCTGATGTCACTATTTTAGATTTTCTTTACAGGGTCTTCATTAAATCTTGTGCAAGTGGTTAAAATCTCATGAAAAAACTTATGAATCATCATCTGCATCAGGTATAATCGTATGAAATGAATGTTGAATCCTAAGTGGGAATGTTTATTCTGCATTAAACATGAAGTGTTCTTTAGAGTTATATTGATTTCATATGACGACAGCCAACTTTGGCGCATAAGTTTTAGTTTTGATTATCGTTAACTTCTCGTTAATTTTTAATGTGTTTTCCCACCGCGTATTTGAGAATTGTTATCGGTCCAAATCAGTTATTTTTTATTTTCATTATTCACTTATTTTTTTACTGTAATGTTATAGAAACTTTATTAAATGTCGGGATCAGTTCGTATTAAGTTGTTACAATTGTTTTATATAGATGTTATGACTAGTTTATAGATGTTATTTTTAGATCTTGATATTGCCGATTTCACTTACGTATAGATAAACGCATTTACATGCGTACACAAATACATTTCTTATATTGATATTCTTTATGTTCTTTGTAATGTAAACTTTGCAAGGAATTTAAGAAACTTGTTATATTGTAATAATATTGACTGATTGTCAATATTATCCAATTTTTACTTGTTGCCTATTTCAGTTAAATAATCTTTGTGGAATTCACTACTTTGGGTCTTTTTCAAGTCTTTCATTTATGTTTTTTTTCTCTGAATTATTTATTTTAACTTTTTATGTGTTAAACTAATATGTTGCTTGGAGTACTCTCTGATGAAGATATCTCATTAATTAGATTTTACTTTCTAAATGTTTTACATTTCAATAACAGTGAACAAAGTTTGAAATTTCTTTATGAAGTTTATAGTTGTATTGTTCTATGTAATGTTTGAATTGTGCTATTGTCCACATTGTGTATTTTACATTGTGAAGTTCTGTTCAACTATTTATATAAATTTACATTTAATAGATAATATCAACACCAAAGTTATTAAAGAGCTTCCGTACAAGATCATAGCATTCAGTTTCTAATGACAGAATGAAGTTCCTTACTTGTTACCCATGACTTCCGGAACCACTGTCATATTTCTCAAATCGATGTTTGTTGCATTGAAATAGAGATCTGTGCAGTTTCCGTAAGCCCTAGGGGCTTCAGGATTGAATACTTGGCTTGCAAAAGCTCCCATACCGAACCACATTGCTACGACGAAACCGCTCATCAAACCTATCGTAGCTCCCTTAAAAAAATTAGATCATTAGTTTATTTACCGCTCAAATGAAAACAAAAAAGTTACAATTTTGTGGTATCGATTGATGAAATGTTTGTAACTGTGGAATTAATTTACCGAAATGAAGTTTCCTTTCTTAAGTACTTGATTAATAAAATACATGTCTGATATTGAGCAACTTTTATTCGGTGATACAACAATTCAAAGTGCGGACCGTTGTTTTGTAATTAAGGGAATTGTTTATGCATTTCATATTGCTATAAATAAAATAAATGACTGATATTGAACAATTTTCACTTGGTGATACAATAATTCAGAGTGCTGACAACTGTTTTGTAATTAGGGTAATTACTTATACGTTTAATATAGCTCTTATTTTTTTGAAAGATCAATATTCTACATGGAAACAATACGTTATATATTGTTTTTTGTCTAGAATTATATTTAAATATAAGAACTCTAATACGCGTATCACAATTAATTTAATATGCAAATCATCATATTAATTTTTTTATAAAATTTTGAGATTAATAAAAAACGAACTAGAAATATCATTAAAATAAACGATGTTGCCTATAGCAGAAATATTAGTATCATTTAATAAGTGAAGATAAATAAATTTTAATAATATAAATTATAAAAGTGTCTCTCGTGATTTAATTGCAAGTATTATTTTATGTTTTAACTCTTTTCTTTTGTTATTTATGCTATTTAATTAGTTACAAATTATTGCATTAATTTTGAATAATGTATTTTGATAAGCATGCTTCAGCATACCGATTTTAGGAAACATATCATAAAAGTAATCTGAGTGTATTACTAAAATGTTTTTGGGGTCTTTGTGGTGATTAATTTACCAAGTGATGAATTATATTCTTGGCCATTTCTAAAGTCATGCTACGAAAAAATAGCTAATGAAATTGAAGTTTGCGTCAAATATTTTGCATTAATTCTGTGCATAGATTCTGATACTATGATTTTTATAATTACTCTGTACGTGCATTTTTTGATATGCTTATTGACATCAAACAATCCATATCATTAATTTTACTTGAAAGCTCTCTTGAAAAATACAAAAGATTCGCTTTAAGACAAAAAAAGTTTTCTTCAAATATTTTTGATTGAGAATATCGTATTTTCTTTATAAGATCAGTAATTTTTTTTTAATCTTTATTCACATAGATAGTGGTTTTCACTATGAGAAATATTTCATATATTATCAGAACCGATTTTAGTTTTTGTGTCTATTGAAGATATACTTTTTATATGTGCTTTTTTCATAAAATGGAATAAATTTTCTTACCCATGTATTGGCCCATGGGAAAAACATTCCAAGTGTAAAAACTCCCAACATGGGTCCTCCAACGATGCCGTGTATTGTTGAAGCAGCCTGAAAAATGGAATATTTATTTTCCCCAATGGAAATGCCAACATGAATTTACATACATAAATTTTTAATGACTGTATTATTTGAAGACGTAAGGTTTAAATGTGTGACAGTAAGAATTTATTGAATAAGACAGATAAACTATAATCAATAGATTATTATAACTATATAATGCTATAATATAACATTTTATAAGTATAGTAACCTTTTATAGAAAGAAAAATACTTATTTACTCTTATTCCTTAGATATGCATTTTTTAATACAAAATCTATATATTATATTATTGCCTAGTTATTTATAGAGAATTACAGCTTATGAATTGTCATAAGTATGATTTTTCTCATACTCGATAATTAATATTTTGTCAGGATGTAAGATCAGCTCATATGAATTCTACAACTTAGATCTAGAATCTTAATAATAATTACTTTTTATAAGTTTCCTTTTAATAATATTTATATTTTTACAGATTAGTAAAGGATGTATATTAATGAATATCAATTGAATATTTACCGCTAATTTTTTTAATTTTGCGAGCCTGGAATAATAAATATGTATTGCGTGTGTTATTGTTTTATTTATAAAACATCGTGTATTTGTATTATTTTTTGGTAACTCAATCAATACGAAAAATTATACTTCTGACATCCTCTTATATATAAATTACTGGAACAATGCAAGTGAAAATCTATGAAATTTTCCATAAATATAAATCAGTTTTTTTATCAATTAAATAATATCGAAATCTTTCTAACTTTATGCCTTAGTTATTTGTTAATTTCTTTTAAATATCTACATTAGACAAAAGTTTGATTCTGATATGATAAAGTTTTTTATACGAATACAGAATGCTGCACATAAAACCAACACTTAAAATAAAAGTAAAGTCAACAATTAAAATAAAATGTAATTTATTAAGTACGATTACTCTCTTTCACTCAAAATTCTGAAAGTGACCTCCACCCATTTCACATATATGAGCACGCTTGAGATTTATACATATTTTTGTCGATTCTAGTGCTGTGATTCCATTGATGACATCCTGGATCTCTTTCTCTCTTTCATTGTAGGTTCTGAAAATGTCTTCCAACCACTTCACATGTGAGCAGGCTTATGATTTTTACATATTTTGGTCAATTCTTGTGCTGTGGTTTTATTGATGACATCCTGGATCTCTTTCTCTCTTTCATTGTAGGTTCTGAAAGTGCCCTCCAGCCACTTCACATATGTGAGCACGCTTGAGATTTATACTTATTTTTGTCAATTCTAGTGCTGTGATTCTATTGATGACATCCTGGATCTTTTTCTCTCTTTGACTGTGAGTTCTGAAAGTGTCCTCCACTGACTTCACATATGTGAGCACGCTTGAGATTTATACTTATTTTTGTCAATTATTTTACTGCGATTCTATTGATGACATCCTGGATCTCTTTTTTCTTTCACTGTAGGTTCTGAAAGTGTCCTCCAACCACTTCACATGTGAGCACGCTTATGATTTTTACATATTTTTGTCAATTTTTGTGCTGTAATTCTATTGATGATATCCTGGATATCTTTTTTTCTTTCACTGTAGGTTCTAAAAGTGTCCTCTAGCCACTTCACATATGTGAGCACGCTCGAGAGTTATAATTGTTTTTGTCAGTTTTTGTGCTGTGATGTTGTTAATGACATCCTGTATCATCCTGATCCTGAGCTCATTAAATGTGTGTGGATTTGTTTGGTATGCTCTTCCCTTTAGCAGTACTCAAAATTAAAAGTCACAAGCAGAAAGGTCATAGAGACCAAGGAGACCACAAACTTTTGCTGATCGTCCTCTCAGGTATAAACACCTCATGCACACGAAGCAATCATGATCTGATCTTTGGCATCCTGGTGAAAGCAACGTAACTGAAGCTCTTCATCTGTAATATTTGAATAAAGCTTCTTTAGGAACCCAAATCGAACTCACTGTCGTCTCAAAGAATATAAATCCACCACACAGGGATTTTGTTGCCAAAAACGTAATGCACGAATGTAAACAAATAATTGTAAAAAACGCAATATTCTACAAATATTGTGACGAGCCGGTTTTTAGTACCGCACTTTGTATAAGTATTTATTTGAGAAATAAGAAGATATCAGAGCCATTAAAAATGGGAATTAGTAAAGAATGATTTTTAGTCGATGATTCATGGAAACTGATTAAACACACGTAAAAAATTCATTAAATTAAAAATATTTATTACCCGTTATTTTTCAGTAACATACTCTACACTGCATTTAGTATTTTTGAGTGATTTGAAAAAGTGAAATCTTTAAAGTGGAGAACTTAACTTTTAAATGTTATTGACACCAAGTTCTCGATTTTTTTAAAGCACGAGACGAATGTATGCAGTCCCAATGAATTAATGACCAGAAATGTTTTTAATTTTTTACAAATTATATATACATTGTATATTATAAAATCCTGGAACCAGGGGGTACGTGTACCTTCCTGGGGCTTGAGCACAGCCACCAGGCGCGTCGGCAGGTGGTGGATAGCCGAATGTCCTGTAGGAATGACAGGATAGCCTTGAATATAGAATCAGAGGCCGCGAACCAGCTCCCGTAAACCCTGGTGTTATGCAATCCGTGCCTAGGGCTAATTGGCACCGCGGTATTGGTGTCTTAACGGAGCCTCTAGTTGCTTGGCGAACTTCTAGAGTAATTTGCCTTGCCCAGTAACTCAGGCAATGCTGGGTGGACTTATATTACCTGAGCTTTTTTACTTGTTATCTTGTGGCTGAAAAGACACAAGAAGTAACAAACCTTTCTGCATTTGCAGGTGAAGCCTCTAAAGTAGACCTTGCTGAAAAGACAAGGGAACTCAGAGGTAATCTTGTAAAGGGGCAGCAATGAATCCTTCACTTGAGGTAGAAATGACCTCTAAACCATCTTCTTCTGGTGAAAGTCAGGAAGCTATTCCTAGCATGACTGACTTTCTGACCAGATGGGACTATTTCAGCAAGACCTTATCTGCTGGAAATGTCATATGCAAGAGGAAACGGCAGAGCATGTCATTTACGAATGTGAGGCTCTTGCCCTCCCTAAATTAACTTCTTTAGGCTTCATCTATACTAGAGAGTTACACCTAGACTCCATTAAAGGGTTATCGGACTTTATTAGTAAAGTGGGTGACCCGAGCAATTGGAACTAGGAAACATTGGGTTTGGAGTTAACGGTACAAAATGCTGATAAAAGCAGAGGTGCCCAATGACATACAAACTCAATTTTTAAGAAGAAGAAGAAGATATTATAAAATCATGATTAATTTCATTGCAAGGAATTAAAATTCGTTTTTAATTATGTTAATTGTCCATAGACTGATGTGTAGGAAGTGGAGAAATAAATATACAGCATGCCATTTTACGTTTGGACTATTTCACTTGGGGATAAATATCTTTTGCATCTCAATTTATCGAATTGATTTTTTGTATATAGTAAAAAAAAATCATCTGAAGTAATCCCAATATAAAGGCATCTACGTTCTCAAAATTATTTTAATCCAGGGAAAAAAGATAAAAATAGTAATAAAATGGCTGATGTATTTCTAATTTTTACTCAATATTTTTAGCGTAATTGGAATCTTTTGGGTTTGTTTGCGATTTTGAGTGCATATTTGGATGGTATATGTGTAAATTAAAAGGAGATTATACCTAATTGGGTTCTTTTCAGTTATTTACCGTTGTAAATAATTACAACTGATAAAGAAGATGGAATTATAAACAACTGTATCACCTATATCAAAAAAATATCTTTTCCACTCAGAGAAATCAATAACTTCATTTCTTCACTCATTATTTTCTACATAATAATATTCAATATTAATCCATGAGGATTAAAATAAAATTGATTTTGCATGGTATTTTTATTAAGATAAATCGGTATGAGATCTTCATTACATTAAATTGGAAAATTGAAGCATTCTAGAAAAAGTATGAAATGTGTCTTTGATTCAGAGTTAAAAATCTTAAAACACATTTTAAGGAAAGAATGGATTTAAAGTCTAATATAAATTTTAGGGATAAACACTTTAAAGAAAGGATTCTGTAATTATTTTTCCACAGTTCATAAAATTATAATAACAAAGAGTTTGATAAATAAATACAATAGCTTTGAAAAAATGATTGCTGTGTATAATAAATTTAACCAACTTACTTGCAATACTCCTCCTAATTGTTCAGCTACTAGAACCAAAACAATTGATAGTAGACCAAATACCATTGCTGAAAAAATAAAATACATTAATTTTTGATTTGCACAGACAATATAAGGAAAGAATAAATTATTAAATTACAAAAATTCAAAAGTAAAGTTTCAATTGATATTTTACATTTGCAATCACATTTATATTCCTTTCTGCTATATAGACTTTTTCCTTGTTTTTTAGCTGTTTTAGTTTCGAGTAAAAAATTACTATATTAGTAAGGGGAATTTCAAATATTCAATGAATATTCTAGGTTTCGAAAATGTGTGATCCTTCAGTGAACGTGAATTGTATGTTTATGTTTTAAAATAAAAATTCACTGTATTGTGTAAATCTTTTGAATCATATATAGGAATATATAATCTTTGCAATCTTTTGAATCTATATAATCTTTTGAATCTTATATAATCTTTGCAATCTTTTGAATCTATATAATCTTTTGAATCTTATATAATCTTTGCATGTGTATATAATACAATCATTTGAAGAAAATCCAAACATACCTAAGAATTTGGTGATTCTCGTTGCCCAGATTTCAGATAAATCTTTGAAGATGAAAGGCTTTATGAAGTCCTCCAGACTTACTGCTGCCAAAGAATTAACTCCTGATGATATGGTGCTAATGAAGAGAAATCGAGAATGTGAAAATATCAAAACGGCTCTCATATATAGTTAATTATTATTAAATACTTGACAATTTAATTATTAGTGTTGTTTTTAAAAGAGAATTGTTCAATGGAGAACACTTGTTTCAAAAGTCATTAATAATAATCATTAGCATAAAAAGCCATTATTACTTGCGTAAAATATTGTTTATATTGTTAGTTTATTATTGTTTGTTATGTAAAATATTGTTGTTATTGTTAATTAGTTATTACAAAGTAAATTTTAAAATTTAATTTGAAAATTTATAATTTTAACAATATAATAGAAAAAAATTTATAATTTTAACAATATTTATCGATATAAATAATTCATGTTTTTAAAATATATAATCTATAATTCACGTTTTTAAAAAAAATTATAATTTTTAATCAAAATATAAATTTAAAAAAATGAATGTATAAACAAAATTTATAACTTTTAACAATGTTTATATAAATTTTTTTAAAAAAATTATTTGTCACCGAAAAATAT
Source organism: Latrodectus hesperus (assembly GCA_037975125.1). Lineage (NCBI taxonomy): Eukaryota > Metazoa > Arthropoda > Arachnida > Araneae > Theridiidae > Latrodectus > Latrodectus hesperus. The sequence continues at coordinate 4,029,799 of CM075853.1, forward strand.
AGATTTTTTTAAATTTCTAAGATGAAATTACATCTTGTTTCCTCCTAGAAACGGGAAAATATACTTTAGGGTGCCCTTTGGCGAAAATTAGCGATTTTTTTCTCGTTACGCTTATTTTCATCCATGTTTGGCGAAACAAAATGGGCGCTGAAAACACGACAGATCAACCAAAAATAAATCATCATTGCTAACAACATGGCCTCAAATTCGGGGCACCCTCTCTAAAATATAGACCACCCGTTACAAACATATAAACAATTGTTAAAAGAAACACGTTTTTCATCTTCAAATGATTGATGATGAAATTAAATAATCTTTATATTTTGAACATTATAATCAATAATATACATATACGATGACATTAAAATACATTTTATTCCTCTGCAGAAAAGAAAAACATGCAGAATACAAAAGAAAGAACATGTATTATATTTCAGCAATACTTTGATAGTTATTTATCATTTTAAGAAAGAAGAATATGTCATTTGTCTTTTTTACATCTGTATTTAGTTAAAATGAATACACGTATTTGTGCGATAATGTTTGTGACAGTTAAGATATTGAACCTAATAAAAAGTTGTCTTAAACAAAAAATTATAAATAAATTACAAATTTTAAACATCTAATAATTTTGGAATGTTTAGCAATTTTGGATGAAAAATTTTGTATTGTATACATTGGAATTAAAAAGAAAATAAACACTTAAAGTTCAAGAGGTGGTTATGCGAAATGTAGAATTAATAAAAGTAAGGCAATATTACTTTTAAAGTTGTTTAAGGTAAATTTTGTTACTAAAATATGAGCTATTCACTCTCTCTCTCCTATATTTACTCGACAGAGGGTCATTTTGCAAAATGTTTTAACATTAGCAAAATGGATCCAGTGAATAAATTAAATTATATATATAGGGAAAAGTATATAAGAACTGCATTTTCTTATACATAAATTTTGTCACAAAAATGAAAATAACATAGTAATAATTTGTAGATTTGATTCAGACGAGAAAATTGCAATCAATATTTTCTTTGATAATATCTTATGTTTTTCAATATAGAAATCTTTAGTCCAAAAATATTTGCAAGACTTTTGTTTTGGATATTTGTATTCAAATATTTGTATACAAATCCAGAATTGAAACCTTACCTTATGTAATCAAAATTTCATGACCTTGTTGATTTCGTCGTTAAACATATGTCTTACAAGGTTTATTTTGACAGATTTTATGTTTTTGAAATATGTGATGATAGAAATATACATTTCTGATATAAAAGTGGTTAAAAAAATAAATTTGATAAATTATGGTGATGTTCAGATAATTATAAAAAAATATTTGGCTGAAAAAATTAGATATACAAAATTATGGATTTAAACATAAAAGAAAAATTTAAATGCATACGTATTTTTAAAAATTTTCTTACAAGTGGCTGCTTAATACACTAATCTATGATTGAACAAAATTCTAATAAAAATTTTAAAGCAACAAAATAGTTATGATAAATAGGTGTTTAAAGTTTTGTGAATATTGTAGATCCTGGCCATTATAAGCAACCTTAACTGGAATACGTTTTCACACATTTGAGCAATTTCTTTTCATTTTAATTCGAGTTAATGCAAAAAAAAAAAAAAAATAAACATGCATCTTAAAATAGTGGAGTAATCACGGTATTAAAAAAAACAAGTGACTTCACATTATCAATATTCTATATAAAACTGCTATATACAGTAAAGTACTTTATTAAAGACAGACAGACAACGAGGAGAGGCCCTGGTCTATACCTATAGGCTATCAGGTTACTAAATAAAATTCTAAAACTACTATTTTTCTACATTTTCTGGCTCTGAAAGTTACTTTCGATATCTGACGTTCAATGTTATAGCTTTTGAAATTTTGTATTGCATGCGTTTCTATAATTGAGAAAGTTCTAGAAACAATAATAAATTCGGATTATACCATAAAATAAGAAATTATTATTTAGGTTTCTAATGGACGGCGGTGGCCTAGTGGTTCAGACATTGGCTATCCATCCGGAAGGACTAGGCTCGATTCCCGATGCTACGCAAGCAAAGCAAAGAGCCACCTAGTACATGCGATGCACGTTGAATCTGTGAAATTGAAAGTCCTGTGGTCGGTCGTTGAGCAGTTACCATGGGTGTAATGGCTTGGAGAAAAACTTCCTCTCCCTCCAGATTGAAGTCAAAATTGAGGGAGTGGTGGATCCTCTGGGGGTGCCATCTGTCTGAAGAGACTTAGAGCAAAGACATATTTTGACATTTGTGGTGTTCCAGTTTAACGAAAGACGCACATTTCTGGCTTAATTTTGCATAACCGTCTGCTAGCAAGCTTGGCTTTCTCAAGTGTCATAAATCACAACGATTACATTTCTAATGAAAGTTATCTTCTTTAATAACCTTTTGGTATTTAATTCAAAGTTTTTATTTTTTTCTAATCGAAGGTTTTTTTAGATAAAAATTATAGATTTGAATATATTTCAGTTAAGATCTAACCAATAATCTTATTTTCTGTGTGTATAGAATATACAGGGTGATCTTTTTTAAAGTGACAGTGTTTGGAGCGTCCTGTAGCGCGATCTAATATCCGAAATGACACCAAACTTGGTATTTACACTAATCAAGACATGGGAAAAAATTCCGTAAAAAATTCTTTAGTTCAAAAGTCACCGCTAGGGCATTTTGTGGCGCTGCTGTAGTTTACAATAACGAGAATAAGCATAAAACACAGGTGTCAAAGCAAAATTCAAATGTTGTTCGATGACAGTGCCAGTAATAGGGGCTATAAAAGCAAGTAGTAGACAGCTCCGACAAGTAATCTAGGCTGAAGTAAACGAGCTCCAGTTTCTATGCCTCTCATGTTACAGGAACATGCGTTTATGTATGTGGAGTATAAAATTTGTCCATTCTAAAGGGCAAAATAGCAAAGACAGTGCGGAATATTCCTCGTGCTCATGTTACGCACGGCTGTGGAGAACGTTGTAGGCAGAATGCACAATGTTATTTCTGAGAACGGTGCTCACATGGAATGCGGTCAAACTCCTCACCGGGGAAGTTAATGTAATAAATAAACATTAATAATTTAACTGTACGATTGTATGTGTCAGTATTTTTCTTCCTTTTCTCACATTTTATACAATGCAAAGCTCCACAAAATGCCCTAGCGGTGATTTTTGGAACTAAAATTTTTTACGGAATCCTTTTTCCCGTGTCTTGATTAGTCTGAATACCAAGTTTGGTGCCATTCCGGCCATTATATCGCGCTACAGGGCGCTCCAAACACTGTCATCTTAAAAAAGATCACCCTGTACTTAAATTGATATAATTGATAATAAAATCAATTATACTAATTTAATGATTTTGAATAACAAATCTTTATATAAAATGTTTCAATCAATGAAATGCTAACTGAATGTTATACTAACAATAATGCTTCACTAATTGAATTAGTAAGTAATGAATAGTGTATTATTTACTAATACTATATTAATATTACATATAGAATGATAAAAAAAATGACCCCGGTTTCAAAAATTTCTTTTATCACATTTTCTGATAAATGTTACCTGAATTAACTAGGATTTGAATTAGAATTATTATCTTGTATTAATTATCTTTTAGATTTTTTTATTGTCTTATAGTAATGGAATAAAAATATTTCATATGTGGGTGAAGTCCGACGGCAGTACATGTTTATTACCTGAGAGCTCCACTGAAGATTCCAGACACAAAAAGCCCAGGAATTCCCGGAAAAGCGCCTAATGTCTCCATGACAAATCGAGGAAATAACTGTGGAAAAATAATAAAACTTTGTAATTTTTTGATTAAAATTGAATCATTTTATCAACTATTTATCTGCCATGATTTATACATTTTGCTACGTACCGAAAATTTTCTATATTTAACTAAAAATTTAAAATATTGAGCATCTTACTTGATCCGGTGCCTCTATCATTTTTGTCCCAATGGGGTCACAGTCCCAGTAAAATGCATAAATGACTAAACCACTCATGCCCGTGATGCCGATAAGTATTATAAGAGCAGGTAAATTAATCCACAGGCATCTGTAAAATAAAATAATATCTTTTTTTGCATTCATTGAAAAGTTAAATTCAATTTCTTTCTTATATAAAAATTGCCACCATTTATTTTTTAAATTGTAGAAATACAAATGTGAATAAAGTATAAAACCTATTTAATTTTGTAAATCTATATCATTTTGTGGAAATGACTATCCATTTATATTAAAGTGTTAAAAATAATCTTATGTTAATGATATGTTATGGTAATCTTATGTTAAAATTAATGATAATCTTAAGTTATGTTATTGAGATGTCAAACATTTTATCACTCCTGGGATTATAAAATCAAATATAATAATAGGATTATAAAATCAAAACGGAAATTTTGAATATTTATTTTGAATTCAAAATTATAACCTACATGATAAAATGAAACTACTTAACTAAAAAAATTATTAATAGTTCATCCAGTAGGATTTCAACTATCAGTTTAAAGAAATGTTTCACAGTAAAATTGTTTTATATAAATAATAATTATTTTAAAATCAATTAAGAACATATATGATACTTAATTGCTATAATAATAATTATTAATTATATAAAAAATTTCATTGTGTTAACCTTACTTTAAATTGATAGTTAAAAATAATGTAGTGAAGCTTTTCATCATATATATATAATTTAGATAAAACATTTTAGTATAAAATTTCTTTCAACTAGGATCTCTGAAAAATAATATTAATTTTTAATGATATTTTAAAATAAGTATTGTTGAAATTTTTTTATTTTTAGACATTAAAATGTTTGGTAAAACTCTAGCATAGCCCACACCCTTGGCGACAAACTGAAAAAAAGCGCGAAGCCAGAATGAAATTCCAGAAATAGTTTGGTTTACCATATCTAGTGTATTGAAATATGGTTATCGAGATTAGCGCAGGACACAATTATCGCCAACCAAAAACATTTGCGCCAAGAGTGTGGGCTCTGCTAAGTATCCAACCAAATTCTTTCATTCGTATTTTAATATTCAAATTTAATATTAAATTAGAGAAAGCATTTAGTAGCTGAACCAATTACAATCTGTAACATACCTTTGGGCACCACGAAGAGTGCCAATCGTCAAATATCTCTGAACCATGGACTGATTGGCAGCATAGTTTCCCATCCACGTAATGTATCCACCAATCAATAGACTCCAAAATGTATGACGGACTGTAGGATCTAAATCAAACCTGTGATATCGAACAGACATCACAATTTAACATATTGCAAATAATAATGAAAAAAATAATTTTTTTTTTTTTAAAAATAAGGTTTTTCAATTTTTATTAGGTAAAGTTTTATTACCTTAAAAATTCTATCCTTCCACCCTGCACTGCTCTTTCCCAAACTACGCCGAAACCACCCAAATCTATTGTGCCTTTAACTACTATCACTAAAATGGAAGCGTACATCATGATTCCTTGGAAGAAATCTGTCCAGACTACGGCTTTCATGCCACCCTAGTTAAAAATAGCAGAAAATATGAAAAAATAAAACAATGAATGAAAAAAAATCAGTGTTAATTTAACCACATTTAATGTCCAAAATGTAAGATAATTTTAAATTGAAATGCTAAATTCCCGTTAATATACTGTATTATATACTATATACCCACGACTATTACTTGCTTCGATGCGAGGGACTAGGGAAAATATCGGATCTTAAGCCTACCGGAGCTTAATCCTGACCGTGTTATCACCTCTACCATCAGCAGAATCGCGGACTGGGAACATGAGGGATATGAAAAATCACGCCCGACGGATATAGAACCTACGCAGACTGCAGGCACTGCACAGGAGTTCTGCTGGATCCAAAGCATCTCTTCAACTGCATCTCTGTTGCCTCGACCCTCTTCAGCATCGACCCCAACTGCTGCCATGACACCCTTTATACGGAAAAAGCTGAAGATGTGGCCAGTGCTCCATCATTTGGTCCAATATGACTTGTGTTTTTTACCTTTTCTTTTCTTTTTGCATTTGTCACATGACAACAACAACAACATGTACTATATTATATATACTGCATTATATGATGATATAAATGTGTTATTAAAAATATCTGTCCAGCTTGCTACTTTTATGCTACCCTAAAACAGTGAATGATAAAATGTTAGATAAATGTTTGCATAATTATATGTTTGCTAAGCAGTTAAATATAAAATAATTTGGTACTAAATATGTGTGCACCAAATTATTTTATATTTAACTGCTAGGCAATCGTTAATATTAGTGCATTATTATAAAAATCTGCTTAGATTATTGCTTTTATGCCAATCGAAATTAAAAATATTACAATATGTTATTTGTTTTCATAGCTGGGGAAAATAAAATCATCATTATGTATCTGATTTTCTTAGTTTGAAATTACTAGAACCTCTATATTAAGGTAAGCAAAATATTGTTTAATTTAAATTCAAAAAGAGCCATTCAAAGTAAATGTAAGAATTTTAGTTTTATAGTTCTCCATTACTCCTTAAAAACATACCGTCAATCAGCGGAAATAAATGAAGTTTTAGAAAAATATTTATCTTAGTTTTTTTTTAATTTACGAGTGAATAAAAAAAATCATAAATTTTGATAGCACCTAAATGTTATTCCTTTTTTGAATGATATTTAGGCGTGTGCTATAAATCTTAATTATAAAAAATCACATATTTAAAATTATTTTCAGAATATATGTTGTTTATAGATACTTCGCTCAAATTGCAGTGCAAAACTACACTGCTGGACAATTGCTAAGGACGGATAACACTATCATCCGTAGCAACCACAAAATGAAAGGAAGAAAAATGTGGAAAATTAGAATAAGTGCGGAAGAAGAAGTATGCGTATTCAATTTTTTTTCCACTTCTGTTCATCACGTGATAGCGTTCATAAGAGCTTTAAAGGTTTTGACGCGTAGGGACAGTTGTTGTTTCAAGTCAAAGCTTTACAGGAAAGATTAATAGACGAACTTGAAATTTTTGGCACGTCTTCCCGATAAGATGATTTTATGCGTGCCCGAATTATTGGAAAGATCGAAGAAGGGCGAAAAATAACAGATGTTGCCAGGGAGTTCGACATCGCTCACAGCGTTGTTTCACGACTGTGGAAGTCATTTAAAACTACTGGAATGTGTAGTAGGTGGCACGGGGGAGGTCGTGTTAGAAGTACGACACTTGCAGAAGACAGATATATCGTCCTATCAGCAAAAAAGAACAGGTGCACCACAGCTCAGCAGGTGGCAAATCAGTTTATTGCTGCCTCAGGAAAGCAGATCTCCCGAAACACTGTTGCCAGACGTTTGAGGGGAAGAGGACCATACGCCCGCAGACCTGTTGTGTGTCCCATTGACCAGACATCACCGTACTACACCGTTTGCAATGGTGTCGTGAGCATCGTAATTGGACTGAACAGGATTGGCCATGCGTACTATTCTCAGATGAGAGTAGGTTCAGTCTGTCATCAGATTGTAGATGCCAAATGATCTGGCGCGAGAGTGGTACTGCTAATCATCCAGAAAGTATCCAGGAAAGGGACCGATATTCGACATGCAGTGTCATGGTGTGGTCCGGCATCATGATCAATGGCCGCATGCCCCTACATGTGGTTGCGAATGGGACTATGACGGGCCAACGATACATTAATGAAGTTCTACTTCCTCATGTTCGTCTTTTCCGTGGTGCTGTTGGTGATAAATTTGTTTTTATGGACGACAACGCAACATGTCATCGAACACTCGCTGTTCAGGATTGTCTAAACAGCGAGGGTATTCAACGCCTCGTATGGCCATCACGTTCTCCAGATTTAAACCCCATTGAAAATGTGTGGGATGCTTTAGGGAGGCAAGTTGCTGGTCGAAACTATCCACTGGCAAACAAGAACATCCTCATCCGTGCACTTCGAGAGGAATGGGATAAATTGCCTCAAAAGCTGCTGGATAATGTTGTGCAAAGTATGAGCGACGTGTGGAATATTGCATCATACTCCACGGTGGACGTATCCCGTACTGATACCTTTCTTCAAGGTGCCTGCTGACTTTTAGATGCATTGTTCCATTTTTCCGTATGCAGCATCAAATAAATATTTTTTCTTTCAGATGTTTCACAGCTTTTGTACTTTCCAGAACAATAAATATTCTTTATTATAATGTCTGAACAGTGTTTCAACTATATTTTATCCTACTAGGCCTCATGTCTCGCTTAATGTTATGCTATATTGCAATTTGTGATCCGTCTTTAGCTATTGTCCAGCAGTGTAGATAAATTATTACAGAATTGATAATTCTTAACCTAATGGTAAGAAAAGAAGTCCAATTAATTATTTTCTTTAAAATAGAATTTAACTATTTTAATTATTAAATTTAGATTTAAATAATATTTTAAAAATTATTTTTTATATTATTAATTAAGCAGTATTGCCTTAAAAGTATTGTTGTTAAAGCATATTTCTTTACATTTTTAAATTATTATACATTAGTAAATTATAAGTAGTTTAAAGCAACTATACAATACTAAAATAAATAGTAAATTTACGATTAAAAGAACAGTTAAAATTAACACTTGCTTCATTTTGAATTGAGAAAAAATTTAATCGATAACCGAATCACACAAATAAGATTGGTGACTATAATTAAAAACTCAGTGTTTATTAAAAATCAGTGTAATTATAAAAAAATTTCAGTGTTTAAATTTAAGACTGAGAAAACATATTGTTACGAAATATTGTTAAGAATATAATTGAAAAATTACGAATTTATTGTTAATTTATCGACTACAAGAAATCCTCATATTTTTAGATCCTTAAGAAAAATTTTAAGCCTATTTTCCTGTTTTAGGAATAGAGTAAAATAGATAAAGAGAGTAAAACAAATATTGAAAAAAGTATTTTCTGTTGTTGTTGTTGCATGCTCCCGAAAAGTCAGCAGCGCTAGACCAGGTCCATGAGCATGTACACACACCTTCAAAAAGTCCAGCACCATAAGTGGGTTCTCCACCAGATCTCTCCCGGAGAGACCAAGGCATTGAAGAATATGTTCAGGAGAGGCCTGTTCATTTAAACACTTGGAGCACATTTCGAATTTCTACGTACCCTCGACAAATTTCAAGTTACTAAGATGGCCACTTCTCCAACAGGCAAAACCCATGTGTTTTTGTCTGTTAAGACCAGTAGCCAGGGAAGCACCTGGACGCGCGCCGCGGTACCAATGATGCTCAGGAGGGACAATCCAAGTGGTCTTATTCTTCGTGTTTAATCTTTGAATGAATCTCCTGAAATGTGACGGCACATTTCTTATTTTCTTATATCTTTAAGTATTTTCTTAAAAGAAGAAAAAGTAAAAACATTGTTATTATTTATTCAAGAAGAAAAAATAAAAATTTTAATATTTGTATATTCCATTTTCATATGACTAGTATGTTTTTTAACATTTGTGAAAAAAATTTTAATGAAATAAACACAATCTCACTTTTTTTTAACGTAAATCACTTCGGAAAACTTGAATTAATGTTCGAAAATTTAATTAATCAATTACTAAATGTCCATTAGAAACTTCTGATTTCTAACTCAATAGCTACTATTTTTAATTAAATCTATAATTTATCAACTAATAAACTATCTATCTATAATATAAACTAAAAATTTATCAAAGCTTTTTTAAATATCAATTCGTAACACATAAAAACTCATAATTAAAAATAAATTCAATTAATTATTTTTTTATTTATGTTTTATGTAAACTTAACTTTAAATTCATTTTAAAAATTTACAGCTTCTTACAATTTTTAATTGAAATATAATAATTTTCAATTAATTATTTAAATAGAAAATTAATTAGTAGAAAGGAAGTTTATTAATGTATAAACAATTATTTTCTAAGAAGTAAAGACAATTTATTGATTCTAAATACAAACTTAATTTCTAAATTTATACGTCGACGTCTTTTGAAAATATCCAATTATTTAAAATATTCTAGAAAATGAGCTTATGCCTTTATGCTATTTTCTAACCTGGATTTTGATCAAATTTGATAAGTTAAAATAAGATTAGACAACGAATTGCGATGTTATTTGTCTTGCAAGCGAAGCTCGCAGCGCAAATAGTTTAAAAGGAATCGAGTAAATAATCATAAGCTGTTAAGAAAATCGAAAATCCTAGCATATAGTTCTATACAAAGTTTTTTTTTGGTTTCTCCTATCCAATTAGTGATCTTTTATATTCAGCAAAAGCACTTCTACGTTCCATTATTCATTAATATTCATTATATAAGTGGGCTTTGGATAGTCTCTCAAGATTCTTGTTTTTAATTATTTAAACTTTTGTATGTTTTTGTTGATACAGTTACAGTTGCAGTCATTCCTGTCAAAACACAAATTTCCAGTTTCTTAGAAATGTTATTTGAATTTTAATAAAATATGAGCTTAGATTAAAAATTTCAAAATTTTTATTGACTATAAAAATTTATTCATTTTTTTTAAATAAATAAGAATATAAATATTTTTTCTGAGATAGTAAAAAAATACATATATTTTATATATGAAATACTATGTATAATTTGTTTACAGTTATTAAATTATATATTTTAATAAAATATATATTTATTGTTATATTATTATATAGATTATTTAATCCATATAATATAGTTTGTTTCTAGTTATTTTATTGTTAAGCACATCAAGAGTATAATTATATCTTAAATAAACAGCATATATTTGAATTTCATTTTTATTTAAATATATATTTTCTATTTTAAATTTTAATTGCGAAAATGTTTAACAAATTTTTAGTTACTCAATAACAATCTGTAATTGCCAGGCGAAGGTAACTATTTTTAGTTACGTATTAATTTTTAATTATAAAATAGTATGAAATTTTGAAGTTTTTGTTGTATATTCCATATGCAATGCTTAAACGAATATAGCTTCGTCATATTTCAATTTGTAGGAAATATTTTCAAAGGGATATATGAATTTTTTTATCGAAATTTAATTGGAATCTGCTTTTATAAGAGCAAAAATAAATTATATTAAATATATAATTATCATATGAATAAAGAGTAAGTTTGAAAAAGTAGGTTAATGTGATTTAAATTCTATTCTTGTTTACAAGGTTTAAATTCTTAGGGTTAAAAGGAAGATACATTGAATGAATATATAAGGAAAAGTTCTAACTAAAATTCGATTATTTATTTGCATATGTTGATTTTTTAAAATTAAATTAGCTTTTGAGAATAATACATGATAGGTTTCTTTTCTATCTGTATTTCTAAATTTTAGCTGCTGCCACTTCTTTTTTAAAGATTCGTATTAAAATAATTTTATATACATCATACAATGAATTTTATTTAAGATATAGCATACCGTGTATAATTTTATTTATTAAGATAGAAATTTTAGATAGTAAGATTCTAGTCTTTTATTGAAAGGTTTATTTCATCTGGAACAATGTATAAAATTAATGAAATTATTTAATATAAATAATAATATCACTTGAAAAATAAATTTATTAAAATAGTTTGCATCATGTAATTCTCAATTTATTCAGTTTTAGAAAAATACACGGATAACATTATGATTAAAATAACGATCCTTATAAATTATGTTAATAAATTAATTTGACAAATTAATTCCACAGTTAATTTCCATTAAATTTGTTTAAAAATAAAAATTATCATCTTAGAATAAATTGTTTAAAATCCCGTATACTTTTATTTTTCATATATTTCCTTGAAATACATTAATAAAATTTCAAAGTTATTATCATTTTATTTTATTAATTATTATTATTGTTATTTAAGTCCGGTGGCTTAGTGGCAGCGTTTTACTCACTAAAGACACAGTTCTGTGGTTCGATCCTCGGGCTGGGCAAGGTCGACTCAGCCTTTCATTTCTTCAGTGGGTTGATAAACTGAGTACCAAGCGTGCTTGGGAACTAAACACTGGTGGTTTTGCATTTGGCTGACCACCTGTTGTTGTTGTCGTGTGCCAGCCAGGCCTGCAATATAGGGTGCGCTGCTCCACTTTTCTAACTGAACCATATTTTGGTGTAGAGTCCAACTTCTTCAGTACACACATGCCATAGGGACCCGTTTATAGGGTAGGCAACCATTCATACCTCATTCATACAAGGAAAGGACTAAGACAGGATAGATAGAGAGAGAAAGTACATTCATGCCCGAACCGGGATTCGAACCCAGGACCTGCTTATTCGATATCAGACACGCTGACCACTAGACAAGTTGGGCGGCAGGCTGACCACCTAATCGGGATATATGCTTTGCACCCTAGGGCGCCTCGGTCAAGAAAGCAGAGATGGGCACTTGTAGGCCTTCGCCCACATGGGCTGTAGTGCCAAAGAGTTTAGTACTGTTATTTAAAGAAAATAATTTCCATTTAAAGAAAGTATTAGAAAATTATTATGTCAATATATTTTAATCAAAACGGTAGCATATTATGTACAACAAAAATGTAATTATACTTTTATGAGAAAACTGATATATAAATATCAGTTTTCTCTATTAAATAGCGTTCCTAAGTTTAATTTCTTGTTAAGGTACTTACTATGCTGGTGTAAAACGTGCATACTAGTCCAATTGATAAAATAGCTGACCATATGTTTATACCGGTAACTGAAAATGAAAGTACAATATTTATTTTTTTATTTAACAAGAACAAAATATAACTCAGTAGTCAAGAACTCTTAGTGAATTTTGCATTCGTCAATTTGTAAAGAACGAATACAAATATTGATACATTTTATTAATTTACACATTAACTTATTTCCTTAATTTTGTTGTTTATTTTGTTTATGAGACATTAATTAACATATTTTGTGATTTTACTTTAATATATTACGAATTTTGTTTGATTACTGTTCATGTATATGTCAAAATAAAGGTAATCAAAGTTTTAAGAGTAAAAAAATAAATTATAACTTTATAAACAAATAGTTTTTATAGCTCACAAAATGATTGCATAGCATCAAAAGAATTTAATAATAATCTTTTATCAATAAGAATAATTAAAAGTTTTTGTTATTTTTCATAAATGAAGTTTAAACTATTATTAGAATTTCCGAAATTTAAAAGTCATAACATAATTTTATTTCAAAAAAATTTTTTTTACTAAACAATAAAATATATAAAAACAATTAAATGTTTGCTGAAATTATTGCATATTCTTACCTTCAGATAATGCTAACGCTGGTGCATATAAAACGACTGGCATGTACATCAGCTGAAAAATAGAGTAAATTTCAAAATGGCGTTCGTGAAAATCATGTAATTTTATTTAACTATATCTTATATATTTTATACCTTATCATATTGCCGGATACATTGAAGAAATTTCATAAATTGATCTACATTGCATAACAGTTAATATTTTGGGTGCGTAGTGTTTTATTTATATTTATCTAATCAATATTGATTTCAAAAAAAAAATAGCTGAGAAATTCTAATTATTTACCATATGCAGGAAGAATACAGCAGATCCAATTGTTCTTACTACAGAGGAAAACCTCAACTCCAAGTACTAGAAAAAAGAAATAGTTTTTCTTTTATTAATACGAGTGATAATATTATCAAGCCGCAATATTCATGTAATTATCAATTATTTAAAGGAGATTTACATATTTTAAATATTATTTAAAGGGAATATCAATTATCAAATAAGAAATATAATTTTTATGTGATAAAATATTATATATATCACATTTTTTTAGGTAATAATAGTTGCATTAAAATGTAATGGTAAGAAATTATACATACATTTCAATTCAATTTTTAATTGTAAGGAATTAAACTTTACAAAGCTGAATTGAAGTTTAATGTAATTTTTTACCATAATATATTTATTATACCTATAATTGTAACAATTATTGGTAAATTTAATAATACTTAAATTCATTCATAATTATTACATTGATTAAATTACTAAATTGATAAGTAAAATCTAAATATGTGATAAAATAATAAAATTATTATTAAATTAATAAGTTAATTCAAAATATGGGAATTGTATGAATAAAAGTTTGTAATAACCCTATACGAAAATTCTAAAATTTGAATCAGGATTTTCATTTTGTCAAAAATTTATATTCAAAACACTTAATATTTGAATGAGATAGCTCATTCGATTGCATATTTTTCTACAGAAAAATTACATGGATAATTATAAATTTTAGTATGTAATGTTTCCGGAGAATTAATAATGTTGGGTTTGAAATTTTTATAATTGTCTTTCAGAAAAATGATGTTTTTGAATAATTTCTGTAATTTATATTTGAGTATATTTGTTAAAGTCTTATTGCAAAATTAAAATTAAAATTTTAGATTCGATTATAAATTTTAATGAGTAAATTTTTTTAAAATATTTTTTGAGAATTAATCATTGGAGGTTATAACGTATTTGAAATTTTTGTTGTTAATTATTAAGAAAATTAATATCTCTCTTTGAATTATTCGAGTAAATTTCTTGCGTGCATTGATAGTTAAAATATTCACAGAGCAAAATTAAACATTCTGTTACAAATTGTTATAAATAGCTATATCAAACCCATACTTATTTCTCTAATAAATAAAAAATATAAAAATGGAAGCATAGAAATTGATTACTTGGACATTATTGAACTTTACTAAGATAAGCTACCAAAAGCTATAGGCGTTTTTTATTTTAAGTACTTAGACTTTGATAATGATTAACAATATTATTAGAATATTATAAGCATTTTGTGTTTTACAAAATATGAAAATCTTGATCATCAAAAATGTAAAAAAAAATTGTATGTTGTGCGATAAATTCTTTTACACTAATAAATTAAAAATTTCTAAGTTCCGAAAAAAATAATTTTTCACTTATAAAAAAGAATTGATATTTTAAGAACATTTGCAATTAATTTAGTTTTTTGAAAGTCACACTTTTTTTTTTAACACCAAAGCAATGTTTATAACTCATATACAATAAAATGTAAATATATTTTCAGGAACTAATTTTAATAGTAGAAATTTTGTTGTAAAGGGCTTTGTTTATAATTTTTATTTTTATAATTCCATTTTGCTGAAAACCTTTCTCTTTGAAATATTAAAAATTGCATATAAGTTAATAATAAGTTTTATTATCATTTTAAGCTTTACTTTTTTTTTCATAGAAATAAGTAATTTATCTTTAATAAGTAATTTATACTTTGGTGTCGAAGCAATGAAGAAAGAGTAACTTACATTCAAATAATAGAGTATTTTTTGTTTTGTAATTTATAAAATGCTCTTAGTTTTCTAGAAATTATATTTATTCCATATACTATATTATAAAAAAATTATAAACTTTATTATTATATGCAATAGTTGATCCTTTTAACATTATTATTTGATTTTCATTGATATAGTTCTTATATCACTGAAACTGACTTAGTTCTTATAATTCCTTTTTAAATCTGTAATCTCGCTTCCGAAAGATAATATAAGAGAAAATGTTAACTAAAAATTATTGGGTTTATTATTATTTAATTTTCTTAGCTACCTTGTAACTAATATTGGTCAAGTATAAAATATTTAGAATCACCGAGGCCTGTGAAAGAAATATACTCCTTAGTGTAGAAGGTCTCAGATTAGATACCAACCACTAATGAACAACGAAATTGTAATGTATTATTGCAACATGTATATTATTTGGGATAAGTGAATGACAATTTCTTTGGTTTTTTCCCCCATGCTCTAATTATTAACGAAAAGCTTTTTTGGATCACACTATTCAATGAATGTCCCATGACAGTCTTCAATCATTAAGATATCGTTTCATTGTCGATATTATAATATATATGGTAAATAGAAGTCAGTTAACTTTATTTATTTAATTTTTATCAGGCTTTTTTTACGATACATATTTTAATTTTAAAAATGAAGTGGTTGTTTTTTTCGTTCTAGTTGAGATCATGATTACGTCACTTTATTACAATGCTCATTGGTTTAAAATATCCATGACTTCAGATGACGTTTCATCTACGTCACATCGTATTGAGAAGACGTCGTGAATCCAACTTGCCAACGAATTTGCCGCCTACCTTCAAATCGCATTCTTCGAGCGGCAGCAAACATACCGAAATTCACCATCGTTAACAAAACGATTTCTTACGTAAGGATCGAAACATCGGTTTAAGAAGCCGTTTTTCATTGATTCAAGCCATTCACACATGGACAATAGAACAGAAAAAAAAAGCAAAATGAAAAAGACAGGACAAAACATCCACTTCATAATTAGTTTAAATCCGCAAGGACGATTAAAATTTTTAAAAATTTCCTTAATTAATAGAATTCTAAATTAATAATCGCAATATTTATGAGAAATCTCTTTTAAATCGTGTGACTAATGCCTTGCTTACGCCAACATTAAAAGTTTACTTTTTTTATATTAATCGATTTCTAGTAACTTAGAGAGAGTTTTTCATTCTTTCGTTTCGCAGACTTTTTTCATATTAATGAATATGTCTCGTAATTCTTTTGGGAACTAATAATATTAAAGTGCAAAATTCAGTATCCCTTTACTCTTGAATTTTTTCATGCGAACCTACTAATAATCTGAAAAAAGAGTATTTTGATTTTCCTTATAGTATAATAATATACGCTACTATATTTGATGAAATAAACTTTTAGAAACAATATCATGGTTAATATTGTTTGACTTCTTTTTAAATCTAAAGTTGAAGACGTTTCTTATTTTAATTAATTTTATTTTTAACTTACAATAGAAAAATGATTATGTTTATTACAATATGATAATATTAATTATTTTACCATTAAAAATGAAAAATAAGGATAAATTCAGATAATCTAAACTTGATTCATAGTAAATATAATTTAATAATTTTGAATTAGAATTCATGATATGCAACTAACCACTGACGTTGTTTTCTTTCTGTTTGAAATTGATGTTTTACTTTTTTTTTAGACAATTATTTTTTTGCATTAAAATTATTATACCTTATATAATTACTTTTATAAAATTTACTTCATATTTTAATTTTTTTTAACATTCTGAAAAATCAATAAGCTAAAACTGTTCTCAGTACAGATGTCTGAAATCGGATAATAATAAGATTCATTAGAGGTACTTTTTGTAGGGTTAATTTAAATTAAGGGAACTGAGATCATATTTAAAATAGCAGTAAACAATGTGAGTGCGAAAAAGAATCGCTTTCTTTCATAAACTAATGACTTAACATTAGCTGTTATCCTAATGGAAGTTCAAATAGGAAATCGTTCCAGAGCTTCAGGATTTTTATTTGAGGTCGAGTCAATCATTAATATCTAACACACGTTTCTAAATACGTAAAGATCATAAGGCAATAAGATACAACTTTAACATGCTATTGGAACAGATTTTGTAAATATTAAGGCAGATAAACTGTTGTCGAGATCGGCAGAGTCAGGGATTTATCGGAAGCGGAACGAATACATTATTGAAAGAAATCAAAGACGTCAATAACTTAGGGAGCATACATTTTCATCTCCTTGATACTGGACTTTGCGTTGTTTAGAGTACAGCCTTGTTTATACATTTCGTATTTTTTACTCAAAACAACACAAATCTGTCATAAGTTGCGAGTTATACAATCATTTTATTTTAAGGTTGGATTTCATATCTGATGATAAGCAACTTATTTTAAGGATAATCCAAATGATAAAAAAATAGGAATTACTATTTTAAAAATAAATTAGTAAATTAATTTAAAAATAGTGATGAGTATTTTAAAAATAAATTAGTGAATTAGGTAAAATAGGGGAATTACTATTTTAAAAATAAATTAGCAATTTAGATAAAAATAAGAATTACTATTTTAAAAATGAATTAGTAAATTAATTTAAAAATAGTAATGAGTATTTTAAAAATAAATTAGTGAATTAGGTAAAATAGAAGAATTACTATTTTAAAAATAAATTAGCAATTTAGATAAAAATAAGAATTACTATTTTAAAAATAAATTAGTAAATTAGGTGAAAAATAGAAATTATTTTTTTAAAAATAAATTAGTAAATTAATTAAAAAATACTAATGATTATTTAAAAAGTAAATTAGGTTTAAATTGGAATTACTATTTTAAAAATTAATTAGTGAATTAGCTAAAATATAGGAATTACTATTTTAAAAATTAGTAATTTAGATAAAAAAATAAGAATTACTACTTTAAAAATAAATTAGTAAACTAGGTAAAAAATAGAAATTACAATTTTAAAAATAAATCAGTAAATTAGATAAAAAATAGAAATTACTATTTTAAAAATAAATCAGTAAATTAGGTAAAAAATAGAAATTACTATTTTTTCTTGGAAAAATATTTCTTTAAATCTGTAGTGTAAGCATTAATACTGTTTAATTTGTCAGTTACGTTTAAAATTTTAACTTACGTAATTAATGGAGTTGGCAGCCGAATGGTTAGTACACTTGCCTTCGATTCAACATTTCGTGGGTTCGAACCCAACCTTGGGCACTGATGTTTGTAGGGGTTCGGAATCCAATTTAAATTTAAAGTATAGGTACCGGTCTAATTAATCCTCGTGTGAAAAAATTGACCGTTGAGGGACAAGCAAACAAATTGATTCTAAAGATCAAAGTATTATTCTCTATGCAGTGCTTAGAATTTTGAATAATTGAACAAAACTTAAAACATATTTCAGTTTCAAATAATTTAATATATGTTGTTTCTTAATGTTCACTGTCTTGATTTCATAATGAATAAAATAAGACTTAAGATTACGAATAATTTTTAGAGCATTAACATGGTTTGATTCTATTTTTATGATAACAATTAAATTTTTTATTTACATATTATTACAAGCTGTTTATTATAATTATTAATTTAAAATTCATATATTAAATTAATAATTGCAACTAGTATGTTTTCTTACAATAATGTTTTCTTTTTTTGATAAAAATCTAGCAATTTCTAAGATTTTTATTATATTTTTATAGCATTTTTCTGTTTCTAAGGGCTTAGACAAGCTTAATGTTCAAAGTGATCAATATAATTTGTTTGTAAATCATTTGAAGGAATAAAATTGATATAAATAACTAAAATTGAAAGTTTAATTAATTGCATTTATTAATTAATTGCCTTATAATTGAATTTGAAACAAAAATACTCTATCACAACGTATGTGTGTTTTTAGATAATATATCCTAATTAGAATGATTATGACTGCAATTTCTGAGTCATGGAAAACTGAATGCTCTTTAAGTTATTCAAAAACACGATATGTAAGACTTGTATGAATCTATGCATTTCTGTAATGTATTATAATGAGATTAGTAAAATAACTGAGCAATAAACATGAAAATATATTTTTGAAAGAATTTAAAATTAACATTTGTTATTTGATTTTTATAACTCTGTAAAAATTTTTAATGAAGTAAAATTTGGATAAAAAACAAATATTTGCTCTCTTTTAAAATTCAGAGTTAAGTAAAGTAAAAGTTATTGAATTAATTTATTTTTTGTCATTTGTTTCAAACTTCAAGTGACTAATTATCTAATAAGAATCATTATTTACCTTAAGAATAATGTAAAACAAATTTATTCTTGTCTTTTTTTATCTTACTTTTATTTTTTTCTTTATTTTTATTCTTATTATTAAAATCTTATTTTTATATATCTAGAAAATTAGAATATCGCAACTCTTAAGTTTGTATCGAATAATTCAAGAATAATTAGATAGTTAAATAATAATTAAGTTTTAATAATTTTTAATAGTGTAGTATTTTGGATATGAAATTAAAATTTTTTTATCTAAATTTATTTATATAACAATATATAAAGTAACGAAAAAATTTATGAATATTGTTTTTCATATTTTCTTTATTTTAAAAAGAATACAAATTATAATTATATGGTAAAGCTAGTTGTGTGAAATTTCTATTCCGTAATTTGACATTAAAAATTCTATTAATATTTTATGATATTTGAAACTTTAAATTTCTTGTTTTTTTAAACAGACATAAATATATGAAATGCGCTTTACTCAGTTCTTCTTCTTCTTAGAGTTGGGTTTGTATGTCATTGGGCACCTCTGCTTTTAGCAGCATTTTGTACCATTAACTCCAAACCCAATGTTTCCTAGTTCCAGTTGCTCGGGTCACCCACTTTATTAATAAAGTTCGAGTCCTTTAATGGAGTCTAGGTGTAACTCTCTAGTATGGATGATGCCTAAAGAAGTTAATCTAGGGAGGGCAAGAGCCTCGCATACGTAAATGATATGCTTGGCCGTTTCCTCTTGCATGACATTTCCTGCAGATAGGGTCTTGCTGAAACAGTCCCATTTTATGGTGGTGTTTTCTGAAATAATAGTGGCTAGTTATGAAGCCTACGATTAAACGTATCTTCTGCCTAGAGTATCTTAGAATTTCAGAGGCAATTCTCACTGATGATCCACAGATGATTCTGGTCAGAGAGTCAGTCATGATAGCGATAGCTTCCTGACTTTCACCAGAAGAATATGGTTTGGAGGTAACTTCTACCTCCTGTGAAGGATTCATTGCTGCCCCTTCACTAGATTGCCTCCTAGTTCCCTGGTCATTTTCAGCAAGGTCTACTTCAGAGGCTTCACCTGCAAATGCAGAAATGTTTGTAATTTCTTGTGTCTTTTCAGCCACAAGATAACAATTAATAAGCTCAGGTAATATAACAGTCCACTCAGCATTGCCTGAGTTACTGGGCAAGGCAAAAAAGCTCTAGAAGTTCACTAGGCAACTAGAGTTTCCTTTAAGACACCATTACCGCGGTGCCAAATAGCCCTAGGCACGGGTCGCATAACACCATGGCTTAAGGGAGCTGGTTCGCGGCCTTTGATTCTATATTCAAGGCTATCCTGTCATTCCTACAGGACGTTCAGCGACCACCACCTGCCGACGCGTCTGGTAGCTGCTCAGGCCCCAGGATTACTCAGTTTCTTTTAATCTGTATTTAATTCTCAACTTCACGTAAAATGTCAATTTTTTTTGCATTGAATACTTGAAGACATTTTAATATGGAATAGAACCTAAATATTCCTTGGCGATGTGTTTTAAATTATAAAAACTGACAAAAATAAACAAACAGCACAAGAATGTTAAGTTATTGAATACAATGGTTAAAATACCAGGCAAATGAAAAAAATATGGGAAAGTGCACATTAAAATATTATTTAAAAATAAAATACTCCAAAAATTCGCAAATAAGAACAAAGAAGATTGTCAAATAAAAGTATAATTCTGAATAATTGAAACGTAACAGTAGTAATAAATAAATGTAATATAGTTTGAAAAAACAAATATATAATTTCTTATCATGTGCATCGTTTTTACTTAAACAAAACAAAACAAAGAATTAAATATCTTCAAATTCAATTTAATGCTTATTCTTGTTTTTATGATTAGTTATAGCAATGTTCATATTAAATATTTAAGAAATAATGAAATTGGTTATAATCAAGTCCCTAAAATTCTTTAATGAAATAAAATTCAAAACTTCATTATTTGTGTCTGAAAACTGAATAAAAAGATATAATTTCAAAGAATTTTAATAAAAGAAAATTATTGAAAAAATCCCGCATCATAAATTGATTAATTAAAAAATGCAAAAGTGTTATAAATTGCATTGATTAAGGATTTATTAAAAAATAACAAGAAGAAATTCAATTTCGTTATAGATAGGTAAGCCTTCAAAATAATTTTCTTTTGGTTTCAAGTTTCCTCTTTTTAATTAAATGTACTTTACTTTCTTATTCTTTCCATATCATTTGCATATAAAATAAACCTACCTTGAAGAACCATTAAATAAGCTATGTATACATAAGAAATATAAGTTTGATATTCTTTTTTTGATTTCCTCATAATATTTGATTGTCATAATTTAATTAAATTAGGTATTACAACTTAATTATAAAATCTACTTCATTTTTCTAAAATAGAATTTAAATTAAAATGAAAGTTTACAGCTAGGTAATCGCTTAAGAATTTAATTGGAAGTATTTTAATTTATTTTAAAGTAACTTGATGTTTGAAAATGTGATGATATTTTTTTATATTTAATTTGGATATAATCTGAGATTTATAAAGTACATTTTTTTTTGAAAAAGATTTTTGGTAGGTTTCTTTTTTAACTATCAACTGAAGTGGAATATATTTCACTCAGTATTTAAAAGCAATTTATTTCGAAGTATTTGGAAAAGTTTCTCAAAAAACATAAGCTATATGCACTTTCCCACTGTATAATTTTGAATCTGTTATGGCAATGAAATGAACTTAAACAAGAAGACAATTCAAAAGCACTTATAGTTTGAAAAAAAATGTATCGCTTATTATGTGCATATTTCTGGAAACAAATTATAGTCAGAACTTGATATTTGTAAAATTTATTTATCAGTAGAAGAAAATTACGAAGGATAAAACATGTAAAAATGATTATATCTACTAAGATTAATGGTCAAAGGCGAAGAAATTATGTGAGAACATTTATATAAGGAGTTATTCACCATGAAAATTCTCTTTGAACCCAATTTCTGTCTGGAACACTTCATTGAAGCAATCTTCGTCTGAGTATTCAATTGGTTCCCGACCAAATTCGCTCAAGTGATTTTGATTTATAAGACACTGAGATTGAATATGTAACAACTGCAGCTTTCTAAGGTGAATCTAATTTAATAAACCATTTCATACTCGATTACATTGAAATCCCAGAGAAAAAACAATTCCTTACATTTTTATAAAAACATTTATTTATGACTGTGAAAAAATGGTGTGTTTTTATTACACTATATTTTTATAAAAAAAATTTCATATTTATAGTTATCGAAATATTTATAATTTTTAAGATGATGTTAATTTTCATAAATTATTGAGAGTATATAGGAAACCTTTCTTTTTAAATCAAATATAATTTAAGTTTTCTTAATAGTATTTAAATATTAATTAAGTATTTAAATGATTTTATTATAATAATTACCGCTAGAAGATAATAATACAAAATTCACTGAAAAGATTAAAATTTGTTTAATAGTTTTAATCAATTAATTTATTAAATAATTTTGTACACTGTGGATTTTTAAAAATTTGAGAAAATTTTGTTAAATGTTTGGTTATAAATTTTTTTTAAAGTTAAAATTTGAGATAATAATTTAATTTATTCTTAAATTAACTTAAATAGATTGAGAGGAACTAATAGCATATTTTTTATTAATTTGATAAAATAAATTTTTAACTTTCATATCTTTTTGGTGGACAATCTTTTATTTAAGAAATAAAAGTCTGAGCTTTTCTTTATAAAACGTTGTAATAATTTTATTATATTAAACAGAGTGCTAGATATAGTGCATTTCATAAACCTGTAAAATATATTTTTTAATTAATTATTTTCAAAAAGTTATATATAAATAATTTCTGAAAAATTTTTTCATATCTTAAATATAATTTAAATGCAAATGTACTTAGAAAATGGCTTAGAAAATTACGCGTATTGTTAAAAAATTTTTTGCGGTGTTAACATTGTTTTTTATCATTGTTAAAATTATTCTCAATTGCAACAATTATTATAATTAAATATTAGTTAAGCTAAATCATTTAAAATTTTATGAATTTCTTATTTTGTTCTTACAATAGCCTATCGTGTTGCATAATAAAGAATTATATAAGAATGTTGTATTTTTTTTTATCGAAGATACTCGAAAAATTCCAATTTCTTCAGCTGTATAAAAAAGTGCGTTTGTACTTTAATCCTTACCTTACATATCAATAATATCTATGCGGAATAAAAGTATCATATTTATGTTAAGTTTTATCTTGTAAATCTGATGTTAGATTTGAAACTCAAGAGGATTCCGCATAACACATCTTCGAATGGTAGAAAACTTGTAATTATCAAATGACCTTTATATAGTTTAAAGAACATCCTATTTTTGATTATATTTTCGTAGATCATCATCCTGATTATGCTATTTCATTTTGAGTATTAGCCTTTTATTTCAATGGCGAAGCTGTGTAATGACATTAGTACTCAGTTGGATATGATCACGTGATTATTCCGTTACTTCAACTCGTCATTAAATACATACTCCGCAAAGGGTCCATATAAATGTGGTAATGAGTTGACATCAACTCATTAATACTCATTGAGTATTTAAATGGTATCATATTAATTGCGTAGTAAACTTTGATTAATATATGAGAATAAAGACAATCTTCTTAATAAATGCATTACTTTTGGGTTACATATGACACGTTCACTCACAAATTGTAGAGAAGAGAATAATTATTTCTCTACATTTCTCCCTACATTTCTCGAAATATTGTTATCGTTAAATGTTGTTATCACAGACTTTCACGAACAGCATGTATTAATTTTCCATAACATTATTTATTTCAAATTAAAAATAAATATTTTGGACTTTATGAGCTTCGGAAACTTTAATTTTTTTCGCTTTAATAATAATTTTATGATGATTCCAACAATATTTTTCTTAATATTCTCAATATATTAAAATAAATTTATAAATAGAAAAATAATTATAAAAAATTTTTTTATATCTATTGGCCATTTTTTTAGATATTGAGGAAATTTTGGATTTTGATCTCAATGTAATTGGGAATCAAAAGTCACTTGTGTCACTTGAGCTTGTCTGTGTGAAAATTCTGGCCATAGGAAACTTATGAAAAACCAGATAAAGATTAAGTGTAATAAGGTAATGCTAATTGCAGAATTTTATGTAAATACTTATATTCGTTTTTGTGGGAGATTGAGTTGTTTTTTGCTGAAATATATAAGATATCACTTCAGACAATTGAGCGCACCATACAAAAACTCACTTTTCTCCTAAAATATACTTTTTAATTCAGATGTCAGAGATTTAATTCAGATTAAAATGTCAGAGAACAAATTGTAGAGGGTGGATAAAATAAGGATTGAAACTAAAATCATGTAGGCACACATGCAAAGTTTAGGAGCATTATACACTTGCAAATATCTTAAATTATAATGTTATGTCAATTTAAGCAAATCACACAGTTCATATTATATAGAATTATTTTGAACATAAAACTATTTGAAAACTAGGTAGAGTTATCAAAAATTTCTATTGTTACATCTACTTCTAAATTATAAAAAAAATCTTATATATTATGTATTTATTTCTATCAAAATCTTATGTAATTATATCTATTTCTGAAATATCAATTCACATTTTATTACTACTTAAACATGACTTAAATTCTAGAATTAAATTAATTAGCTTGAACATTTGCTGGAAAAAAAACTTATATTTTTTAAAAAAATGCTTATGCAGGCTGTATTTTTTGCCCATAACATTGATTTAAAAAAATATGCATGTGTAATTATTACTTCTTGACATTGTTAAAAACATAACTATTCAATATAAACTGAAGAGTAAGGTTACACATATTTTGTGAAATTGTATAACTATATTTTTTACATTTCGCTGATAACAACATTTAAGTTAATGGAGAGAGAACGATATAATACTCCCTACATTTCTCGAAATATTGTTATCGTTAAATGTTGTTATCACAGACTTTCATGAACAGCATGTATTAACATTTTCCAGAACATTATTTATTTCAAATTAAAAATAAATATTTTGGACTTTATGAGCTTCGGAAACTTTAAATTTTTTCTCTTTAATAATAATTTTATGATGATTCCACCAATATTTTTCTTAATATTCTCAATGTATTAAAATAAATTTATAAATAGAAAAATAATTATAAAAAAACTTTGGTTGCTGCATTGAAGAATTTATCAATAAAGTAAATATGGGACTATTTAAATAAAAAGTTTAAAGATTCTAATGAAAATAATACCTACTAAGAATAATGTTTAATAAAGTGTAAATAAGAATTTTATTAAATTTTTGTGTGACAAACACCTTAGCAATAATTTTAGGTTTCACTTTTGACTTTTGAGAAACATTTAAATATAAACGCAAGTTCCCCAACAGATATATTATTCATAATATATATTTTTGACATTTATTTCATAAAAGTGCAAATTTAGAAGATATTTGGTATAAAAATTTTCTGTATGAAGTTCTTTATTTTAATTAAAGTAAAAATCACAGTATCTACCATTACTAATATGCATGTAGGTTTATAAGATTGTAATTTATTTATACATTATTATATTAATTTTCAGTTTAATCATGAATTACATTTTAACAAAATAGTTTTACACTTATTTTCTCGTTTTTACCTAAAATAATGATCAATTATAGAGAACATTGATGTTCTCGAAATGAAATTTTAAGGAATTTCAGATTTTTTAGATTGATTATTTAATTTAATGGAAAATAACATCTGAATATATTTTTAAATTATACTTCTAAATTTCTTATCTTCTTCTAAAGCTCTTGTTGTTGCTGTTGTCGTGTGCCAGCCAGGCTGGCAATATGGAGTCTCCACTTTTCCAATTGAACCATATTTTGGTGCGGAGTCCAACTTCCTCAGTACACACATGCCATAAGGACCCGTTTATAGGGTAGGCAACCATACACACCTCATTCATACAAGGAAAGGACAAAGACAGGATAGATAGAGAGAAAAAGTACATCCAAACCCGAACCGGGATTCGAACCCAGGACCTCCTTATACGCAGTCAGGCACGCTGACCACTAGACAAGTTGGGCGGCTCCAAAGCTCTTAGTACAAATATATAGGATAATTATTAAAAAAATGAAATGTGGGGCCGACCAACTTGTCTAGTGGTCAGCGTGCCTGACATCGAATAAGGAGGTCCTGGGTTCGAATCCTGGTTCGGATTTGGATAATCTCTCTATCTATCCTGTCTTTGTCCTTTTCTTTTTTGAATGAGGTGTGAATGGTTGCCTACCCTATGGCATGTGTGTACCGAGGAAGTCGGACTCCACACCAAAATATGGTTCAGTTGGAAAAGTAGAGCAGCGCACCCCATATTGCCAGCCTGGCTGGCACACGACAATGAATGAATGAAATGATAGGTGAATAAATTTAAAAAAACCTTATTATTATTATATTTTATTATTCTTTCTATATTTTGCAAAATGTTTGTAGCTTCAATATGCGATTAATTAAAAATATACGTCTTTAGCTCTTAAATTTTTTTTTCTAATGCCCGGATTTTCTTAGGATGTATTTATTCAGCGCTAGAAGGGACGAAGGTGATGGCATCTTATAAAGTGGGACACCCAGTGGGTGTGCCATCTTCGTCCCGAAAGTGAAAGGAGAGAGAGACAGAAATATCAATGCCCAAACCAGGATTCGGGTCCGGGATTTACTGCTTCGAAGCTGGGGACAACGCTGTCATCTGTCTGTAGCTCTTAATTCCTTTATAATTTTAAATTTGAAGAATTTATTAATTAAAATATTTAAGTATTTCTTTTCTAAATTCCATTATATGAAGAGCCTAATTCTGTTTGATTTGTTTAATTTAATTGAAGCATTTAAAGACGAGTGTTTTTATGCGCATCGTGCAAAGAATACATAGACATACGCAATGGAACACCTGATCTGTACTTTAGGTTATCAGGTATAGCTCCATCACGTAATACATCTGGTGTGACAGAATTTTCACGAAATTTGATAAAAAAATTGAATTTCAATAGGTCTCTAATATTTGAAATTAATAATTTGACAGAAATATAACATCAACAACAAAACATTTACAAAATTTTCACTATGGGAGATGACATGAGTGAAATATTGCAATAAAATTGTGAAAATAAATTATCCTAACACTCCAAGTAACCTTGGTAAAAATACAAATTAATTATCTTGATGATGGTCATAGCAGACGATATAAGTAGTTTATAACACAAATATGCAAGCAATATCATTAAGTTTAAGAAAAAGAGCAAATAACTGGGACAGATTTTCAATAAGTACCTCATGCTTTAACTGTGTCCTTTAGTGTAGCATTGCATTATTCGCAATACTAAAGGACTGCATTGTCTGTACGCAGATAGTTAAGATTACATATGCATCAATGGTATCCTACTGAACATTTAACATTTGTTGTAGGTGATAAACTGTAGAATATTTAAAGTATAACAGATTACAATCTGCTGATTCAGTTAAAATTTTGCAGCAGCTCAGTCTGTGCACTGTAGTAACCACGATTAAGAAAATTGTTGAACACAAATATAATTACAATATAATAGATAATAAAAAGGCTTAAAAAAGTGAATAAAACACATAGCAAAATATTTTACAGACACTCTAACATTACTAGAAATAATAATGAACATATATTGCACTAAAATTGCTAAATAGGGTATTTCTGAAGAATAAATAAAATTACTGTCACAAGTATACTTACCTCATATGCACTCGTAATTCCAAGGTTATAAAAAACAGGCAAGTACAAATAAGCGGTTGAAGGTACCACAAAGCAAAAAGCAACATTTATCATCACGTATTGTGTGCCATACCGATATACTTCAGCAGGAGTACCTAGCAATGTAATGGCAGACATAAAACTTGCCAAGACTGACATGGCCACAGGAAAAACGCTCAAAGATCGTCCACCCATCAAAAATTCCTGAGTATTACTCTTTTTTCGATCGACGATGGCATACCATACTCCAATGCCAGCAGATATCAACAGCATTATTGCAAAAACTATGTAATCCGTCACCCCAAACACGTTCTTTATAATGTGTTCCATCTTCTTGAATGCAATTTGAACAGGACTTCAGATAATAAGATCAGTAGTGAAGCATTTACCCTTGTATTCCAGTATTCTTGTATTCGTGTTTTAATCTGAAATAGAGATGACAAATAATTAGAATGCTTAATTTAAATGAATATTTTAAAATCGGAAGAAATATATTGATTTGTTTTTAGATATTTTTTGTTTTTATCACTTTCCCCTTTCTTATTGACAAATGGAATTTAATATAATGTATAATAGTTAAGTTATATTCAAACAGCAATAGCGACAACAATGCACACATATGTATAATTCATATGATAATGGTGTTAACATATTTCTATGGTATTCATTGAGAGAAAAGAGATAGTTTTAATGTAATTATTAATAAAATCTTCTCTTCGTAATTATTGACGAAAGTCACTCAGAGTTAAAAACGTATCTTGGTAATCACATATGATGTTAAATATATCATACTTACCAGAACGTTATGGCATGAGAGAGAGCAATATTACTTATGTTAATGTGACAAAAACATGATAGCAGTTTTTTATATTAATGTCCTTATATATTATGTAATAATTAACATAACAATCCTTCTCTAAATACTGTCAAGTAGATTCAATATGCTTTTCAAAATATTAATTAGCTTTTTTATAAAGTTGAATCATTCAATCTGAGATGATATGTTATTAGTCATAAAATCTGTTGTAACCCATAACTAGTCAAAATTGTTGCCAGTTAAAAAAATTACCATGACCTTCTATAGTTTTAAAATAAGAAAAATCTATAAATGCATTCACGCATACATGTATATATAAGGGCACAACACTGATGGATCGTTCAGTCACGATACATTCAGTTTGTTAATCATCATCCTGCGTCTGCACGTACCATTCGAAATAGTTTGCATCTATGTAGAATATCTATAAGGCGTCCATTGTTCCCTCTACTATAAACCCCTGGTATTTGTGCCACCAGTGGTGCGATAAACAATGGACATGGACAATGGAATGGAATGGCATTGTTTTTACTGAAAAATTCCGTATCTGCCTGCAACATCACAATTGTTGGATTCTAATTTAGAGACATCGTAGGCAGAGACTGCTGAATTGTTGCATTATGCATCATGCCACCTATCCTGCACCCAGTATCGTGGTTTGCATCAATATTGGATTCTCTCCTCACATCCCTCTAATACGCATATCCAATGCATTGAACAACACGCGCCACATCTCTGAAATGTTGGAACGTTGAAGAAATGATCCTCCCATACCTTCATCGTTTTCATCAGCCATTTTCCGACAGGATAATGCGAGACTACTCGTGGAATGCAATACTCGCCGAGCTGGCAGCCGAATGGTTAGCGCTCTTGCCTTCTGTTCAACAGTTCGTGGTTTCGAATCCCACCTTGGGCATGGATGTTTGTAGTGGTTCGGAATCCACTTGAAACCGTAGGTCCCGGTCTAATTAGCCCTTGTGTGCAAAAAATGACCGTTGAGCGACAAACAAACTAAACCAACCAATGCAATACTCAAGATTGCTTCGATTCATCAAGCTGTTAAGAATTATACAAGCAGATCCAGGAAGTAAGCAGATTGAGTTGCTACCTTAGGTTGCTTGTTCTCCCGATCTATCACCAATCAGACCTTGCTTTGCTTGTGGTCCATGCTTCACAACAACTGGACCGAGATACACTACTCCCTGATACACCAAATCAATTTAGGCAATATGAGGAAGCTGCATGGACTACTGTATCATAAATATCCTATTATTCTATGCCAACGAGTATCGCAATGGTTATAGTCAACAATGGTGGTCACACTAACTGCTGATTTTAACATCATCTATAGCTACCAAGAGCCTGTAATTTCAATGATTTGATCTTTGTATAATATGTGTTATCTACTGATATATAAATAAATTTTACTGTGATATCACTGACCTTTTTTAGTGTTGCAATTTGGGTGGTCAGTAGCATAGTTATTTTCACAGCGGAAGAAATTCTACAATATAGCTCTTTTAATTACAATCTCAGAGCTCCAATGGCTCAGTAGCTTCACGCCGCTTCCCGTAAGCTCAGCAAAGTGAAGCATCATTTGCCGCGGGCAGTGGTTGGGAGGATGAGCACGGTGTACTCTCCTTCACTGGGTTGCTGGAACTCCGTGGGTTGGGGACGTGTCCACGTTAATATGTGACGTGCAAAGTCCTTCCGCTGGTGTGGCGTGGATGTGGAGAGGAGGGTGCCAGCTCAAATGTGGCCTCGTCACCTGACCGTGGTTCAAAATGACGAGGCACCTTAAAATGAGCAAAAGTCGTACTTTCACCTTCGTGGTGCTCATATCCAAACGAAAGACGCATCCTGTTGACTTAATTCGCAGCCAACGGCATAGCGAGCTTGGCTTGCCAAATGTCATGGGCAACAACAATTACAATCTCAAGATACGCAAGGGAAACAACTCCATGTGTATCTCACAACCAATTTAATAAATAGCATATATATTGTAGCCTTGATTTAGTAAGTAATACACATTCTTAGTATATTCAGTAAATAGCAATTCGCCTATTTATTAATTTACATGAATTGAACGGCAATGTCGAAAAACGAACAGCTTTTTTTTCACCTATTTGTAACAAAAATCATAGTTAAAATATTGCTCTATGTCTAAATAATATGTAATTATTTGTGGCATGTAAGAAATAAATGTGCAATTTATATTTACTAAAACAATAGTTTTTTCATAATTTATATAAAGACATGTCATGAAATAAATTTATTTGTCATGAAAAGAGAGTATAATTTTTTATACTGTAGAAATTATTACAGAAGATTAATAAGTATTATACAACCTTATTTATATAAACTCCTTCCATCTAATCATAACCGCGAGGGAAAATGTTTATTATCTATTAAGAAATAAATACATCAGTTTGATCATAAACTTCGCAAACGAGCATTTTTTATGACCAACGTAAATCTTCTCCCTACCTATTAGATAAAAGAGTTATTCCTCCATGTCAGATTTTTTGAGCAGTTCTTTAGCTTGGGAATTTAAGTTACCTTAAAATATGTATGTTTGTGACAATAATTAAGAATGAAGGGAAAAATTACAATGCATCAAATATAGAAACATAGTCTCATCCTATTTTTTTCTCATTTTTCTTATAGAAAATGTGTCATTGTGATGGCTATAAAATAATATATAATTTTAAATTTAGCACTGCTTAAGATTTAATTGAAGAAAAATAATGTGAAACCCAAGCACACCTTGAATGCATTAATGCTTTTTAATGGAATATTTTTAATAATAATAATTTGCTGCCCCCATTTGTTGATTAAAAAATTGGAAAAAAATTTTATATTCTATCATTAAATGATATCAGAGTAGTTTTTTAATGAGAATTTTTATAATAATTTTTCTGTCCTTCTGTTTGTTTTACCTTCTATTTGTATAGTATTTTATGGTATACTTCCTTCTATTTGAAAAAGTAATGAAATTTCTCATAAAATTGGAATTTAAAACATTGTTAAAATATCCTCATACTGCTCTTTAGAAATTAAATTATTTTAAAGATATTTGCTAGATTCTATAACTTTCATATTTTTCAAGACAATAATTTTTTTGTCTCATTTTTGATTAACAGTGAATGACTTTGATCTGAAATGAACAGATCGTCTGTATTAGGTATCTAAGTAATAATGTTGAAGAGTCTGCTAGTGTAATTTAATATCTTTTATATTCACATAATATACTTTTATTTTCCGCTGAACGCTTAAGATCAGTATGATCAAAAATAAGATGTTTGATTATCACTTATTATGTCATTATGCTAAAGCAACAAATTATTTAGAAAATCTTATTGCATTATTTGCTACGGATAGTTTTTAGGATGAGTGTTTTGGTATTTCCAATAAGAACCATGTAAATGACATTCTAAAATGTCATCTACTAATTCAATGAATTGCTTATATTCACAATGGACTTCAATTTCATATTAGTTTCCTTTTTATTTAGTTTACTATGTAAAGAAATTTTTTCAAGTGCCCGGGAGATTAGCACACTCAGTTTAATATTTATTAGTGCTTTACACACTGAAACAAAAAAATGGTAGAATTGTTTCAATACAAAAAAATGTGTTCTAACTTTTTTAAAAATTTTGTACTGTAATTCCCCCTGATAACACAATACTCTTATAACACGTGTTCATATTACGCGATTTCATGTCCTTCGTATAACAATTGTTTTCCCCCATATAACGCGTGGATTCCCGAGGTTATTTATATATCTGTACTGCGAAATATATTCTGATTTGTAAACGTTCACAATCAATTTCGCTTACGTTTGCGCATTGTGTCAATTGTGTTCTTATAAAATTTAATTAAATTATGTTATTGACCTTTGAGTATTCTGCTAAAAAAAGATATCGGAGGACCGTCATTTCATATAGCCCCTACAGCGAATAAACATTTAATAAAACTGGTTTTGGAATTAATTGATTTATTTGAAATTGATTGTTTTTTTAGCTATATTTAAATAAGTATTTTTATTTAAAATGTTCTTGATTTGATTTTAATAAAACGCACACATTTCATTCATAACATAGTTTTTCCTTAATATTCGAATTAAAACCCCTATAACGAGAAAAGTTTAATAATTCGTACATTAGTGCGTTATACGAAGTCATATGAACGCGTTTTATGAGAATGTTCGTGTACAATGCGTTTTCCTGTTATGCGGAACTAACATATCGTGTTATGGGGAGGGGGAGGAATTACTGTACATAAAACATTCGCCCTTCAGTCGTATACAGTGTTAAATTCTTGAAATTAATAATGAATTTGATAATGTTAAAATATGTTCTTTGTGTTTCAAATTATAAATTTGGCTAAAAATGCTGAATGCCTTTTGAGCATATACAAAAATAGCAATATATTTGTTGAGTTTTTATTTGATTGTTAGTAATATACAATGTTTACAAAACATGAATACTAATTCATTCATTCATTGTCGTGTGCCAGCTAGGCTGGCAACATGGGGTGCGCTGCTCCACTTTTCCAACTGAACCACATTTAGGTGTGGAGTCCGACTTCCTCAGCACACACATGCCATAGGGACCCGTTTATAGCGTAGGCAATCATTCACACCTCATTTATACAAGGAAAGGACAAAGACAGGATAGATAGGGAGAGCAAGTACATCCATGCCCGAACCAGGATTCGAACCCAGGACCTCCTTATCCGTAGTCAGGCACGCTGACCACTATACAAGTTGGGAGGCATGAATACTAATAAAACGAAAGAATGTGGCAAATAACATCAATATGTCACAAATATTTTGTTGGTAGTGACTTGATGAATCCCATCTGTATAAATATATTAAAAATAAATATTTTTCATTTCTTAATTTTGTTGCCGGACAATGACTATGTCATAATGGATTGAAGACAATTATAAATCTTTCTGTTTATTTGATATAGCATGAAATGGAACAACTGCAACTCAAAAAACTGTAACCGTGGCTATTGTTCTTTTCGTACATAATGATACTCTGAAAAAATATTTAGCTGGATAATTTTCTTAATTTTTACTTTGAAACTTCATTAGAATCCTTTTATTAAAAAATGTTCTTTTCTTAAATGCTTTGAAGCAATCATTACATATATTGCCTTATTGATGTCCAGTTTGAACTGAGGCATTTAATAATTTTTGTTACTAAATAGAATATCAAAATTTTGAATTTTTCTCAAGTGATTATTCTTTTAGTAAAAGATGAATTACAAATTAGAGATGCATTACCAAAGAGAATGCAAAAAACATTTAATAAAAAAATATGAAAATATTTCTCAGATTTAAAATTTTGAGCAATAAAATGTCGGGTATCTGTAAGATTTTTATTTCTGTAGAATTTAAACTAATTTTTATTGTTAATTTAAAGGGAGAAGTATGATCAGCGGTACAGTAAAAAAATTTATGCTTTTATCTGCGTCAGCTAAATAGAAAACCAGGAGATTCAAGATCTGAAGAATAACCTAGAACCAGGTGAAAATAACAAGTGAAAGAAGACTTAAAATTAGTAAGAAGCTATCATTTATAAATGTAGATT
The DNA here is from genome assembly GCA_037975125.1 of Latrodectus hesperus. Taxonomy (NCBI): domain Eukaryota; kingdom Metazoa; phylum Arthropoda; class Arachnida; order Araneae; family Theridiidae; genus Latrodectus; species Latrodectus hesperus. Next base: position 4,064,608 of record CM075853.1, read on the forward strand.
AGTCAACAGCAAAGAATAGCCAAACATTTTAAGGAAAGCTTGGAAAATGTAATAATAAAAGGTAATATAAAGACGATAAAAGATAAATTAAGTAATGTCTCATTTTTTTATTTATAAGAATTCGCTTAGAATTAAAGACTTATTGAATTCAGTATAACTGGTTAGTAAGTTTAAATTTAAATCACACACACAAATTTAAACAGGAATTACTTGAAATTAGTTATGAGAATCTACTTATAAAATCTTAAGCAAATATAGAAAAGTATAAACAAATGCATAAATATTAACAAAATATTCATTGACAAAATAAACTCATGTCAAAGTAAAATTCACTTAAAAATTTTAAAAGCTTTCCTTTAAATGATAAAATTAATTACATTTTATGGTTAAAAATCAAAAACGCACATAATTTCAAAGGATAATATAAAAGCAAAGGATAATTTCAGAAATATAACTTTTAGTTCACATATAAACATTATAAATGTATTACATGAATTTATATGAATTAAATAAATTTGTAATTAGAAATTAGCATAGGAACAAAATAAAAACAATTAAAATTATATTTTAACAATATATGTAACTATTTAAAGTGAAAAACTTTAAAAAAAATGAAGTGATTTGAAATAATTCTAGAAATATATTTAACTTTAAAAACATACATCTAGGCAAAAAATCGTCATTAAATGTAATAATTTGCTAAGACAAACAACAGTTTCATAGTAGAGATGTTTCATATTACACAAAAACATTTTATAAAGTTTTATATTTAAATTACTTTCTAATCGCAATGAACGGGATTTTACTAAAATATAGATTTTCCTTTTTGAAATCGTATTAATCTAAAGTGATTATAAATTCTAAAAGTCTATTGTTATTTTTATTTCAGTAGAATGGTCTACCAACTTCTAAAAATTATTTTCTTTTGTATTTATATATTATTTTCTTTTGTATACTTAACTGGGAATTTATGTAGATACCTAACTGTAATTCTGTTAAATTAAATTAAATGTATTCTGTATTTATACATTTGAATATTAACTTAGAATTCATAATTTGATTTAAAATAGAGATTTTATGTGGTGTTTGAAATAATTTTATAATTTTTATTACTAATAATTAGTAATTTTATTTAATCAAACAGGCCCTTTTTCCAAATTTTCATTAGAGAAAATAGGCTTTATAGGCTTGTATTAGACATTTTTTAAGTTGTTTTAATAACTCTGCTTAGTATTTTTTGAATTAATAATTTTCTCCTAGATCATTTTCTGAATTCATAAAGTTTTTTTTTTATGAATTTAATACTGTCTCTGTATGAAAGTAAAAATCGTCCATCATTTTACCGTTCTACAAAAATTCTATTGTTCTTTGTGTTTAATAAGTTATTTAATAAGATGTACAGAAATGAAATAACACTTTGAGATATTTGGGTTTAATTTATGTATTTAGAAAGCAATTTATATAATTTTAGTTCAACAAGAGCATTTAACCATACGATTATGATTTTCTGTAAATAACCTTGTGATAAAAAAGTTTTCTTAAAAAAATCATTGTAATGAATTGAAAAAATTCTTCATTATTAAAGGTTTTAAATGTAGAAATTTTAACATATTTTTAAAATATATAAATTCATTAATTTAGAAAATAGCAAAATAGTCATACAAATGAAAATTGACTTTAATAGTATAAGTATTATCTATATGTGTGTGATTTATATATGATGTATATTTTTTGTGATTGTGTGAATTAAATTTTTTTAAATTAAATTAAATAGTTTTGCTTAACTTATTGCAATTTGAAAAGCAAAATTGGATATTAAAATGTTGGACGCAACAAATGCGAATTATGAGCGACAATGATTTTTTCTTCATAATTTTCTTTCATTAGAGTTAAGAAATCTTATTAATAATGATCAGATAATTTTAATATAAGAAATGAAAGTTTGATTGGTTGTCTAGTTCTGCTAATTTATAAATATGGCCATTAGATAAAGAACACAAAAATTCATGGAATATTTTATTCGAAAAATAATTCTTAAAGTAAAAATACTTATTATAATATAAAAATTCGTAGAAAAATTAATAAATTTAAATAAAATAATTTACAAAAGAAATTTACTAAACTGCATAAAAATAAATAAGTATGCTTTTATTCAATTTATGATATTTTCCCGAAATGTTTTACTAAATCTTTATAAGGATCTCTTACACTTTCATTGAATACTTAAAAATATGAATTAAAATTTCTATAAAAGATATTTGATGATATATTTCTAATAAAAAAAACTATTAATAATTGAAATATTCAATGTCGTATTATTTATTCAGTATAACAATTTCTATTTCCTAAAATTTTATAGATTAAAAAAATTGTAAAAATGTTTACATTAAGATAGTTCTTAGTTTGCTTACCTTGAAGTTTGATCTACATGATAAAATTTCCCCAGCCTCTTGTTAGCAATTTTAATTGCTGAACGAAGTGAAGCAGTTTAAGATTGTCCCGATCTATTGATCCGGAAATATTCACAGCTCAATCATTTTGTCGCCAAATAGTTGTCGGAAATGGACACACTTGAAATGGGTCAATGTTAGCAGCAGAGGATAAATAACAGCTAAACTTTACTTTTTGTTTCAGGTGGAACCAACTCTTCCGAGTTTAATTGCAAGCGGCTGCCTGGGCCCTGCACGGGAATGATGATTTTCTTCAGCCAACTTAGCGTTTTATTATTTTCTGTCATCAAATGCAGATGGCGCTGTCTCATTGTCTAAAATTGTATAATTCTTTTCTTTCTCTTTTATCAGAGAAATTGGATTATTTAAGATTAATCAAAGAGGATTAATAACGTGCTAAGAGTAATTTTTCATAGAGTCATATATTTAAAGGAGTGAATTATTAAATAAAACTTTTTTTTATGGAACTTACTCCGCGGAAGATTTTTAATATAATTAAAGAAACCATGAAATTATTCATTAACATTTTATAATTTTAGTTTTAAGCACTTTTACCTAAATATTTTTAGATATTTTTTTACATTTAAAATATTAAATTTTTTAATATTTTCTCGCTTTAAAATTATCATGTATATCTTCAATGAGAAATTCAGCCATTTTTCTAATAACGCATATGACTTATCAAATTCGTACTTTTATTATTTTCATGTTTATATTAATGTACTAAGTTTGCAATCTTTTGCGAGCCGTATACTTTCCAGTATAAAACTTATAATTAAATATCTGGAAGAAGTTACTATTATTATAAGAATCTGGGATAATATCAATGTATTCTATCTTTTAAACAATATCTAATATTTATTTAACTTCATTCAAAAGTCTATTATACACCACGACATGAGATTTTAATATTGTTTAACTGAAAGCGAATTGAATGTGATGAGAAACGCTGGAAAATTCCTTTAATTTATGACATTACCAAATACTGAAAATATGACTACCAATGTTTCAATGCATTTCCGATCAGTGATGCATTTATAAAATCGAAAACACGTTCGCTGCAAGGCAAATAATATCTTTCAAAAATTTAAAAAAAATTAATAAATATTTTATTGATTTAAAAGAATTATGTGAGACTATAAAAAGGAGAATGAATCTGATGCCGTACATATTTTTTCTCTTCCTCCAGCAGTTACCCATTATTCCCTACTCTAAAAAGAAAGAATCACGTGCCTTTGTTCTTGAAGCAAACAGAGAGAATTACACTTTAAATAAAATTGACAGAGAGTTCAGCTGTATCAATAATAGTTTGAATTTATTACAAACGTTGTAATCAAAATTTCTAAATGAAATTACTAAATTTTAAATTTGCCAAAAGCGACATTCCAGACAGGTTACTGTACAAATCTGTTCTCAAATCCATCCAGGGCTAAGGTGGATAGAAAAACTTTATTTATATAGATTAATTTAATATTCAGAAACGTCACATTCAGGCAAGTTTTATGAAATCAATATAGTTATTTCATAAAAATTTGGTATACTTTTCATATTAATTTAAGTTTACAATGTTTGTATTGTTTTTACAATTAAAATAAAAGCTTATATTATGTTTCAGATTTACTAATTTTCTTATAAATATTTTTAATCAAATATTTTTGGTATAATTTCAGCATTTTTATTTGTTGTGCAATTTTATTTTGTTTTACTTTATTTGTGCAGTTTTTTGTTGTGTAGCAATATCAAATTTTCAAACGTAACAGCCGGGTAATACTGAATGATGCTAATTATTTATAAATATTTGGGAATTAATGATAAAATAAAATGTTTCTTAGTGAAAAAATTGAGTTGAAAAATGATTCTCAATTTACATTTTTTTAGTTCATATTTCAAAATGTGAGAGCACATAATATTAAACGTGTGAACTAAAAAACTACAGTATTTCATTTTCATCCATTAGATTAATTTCTTTTAGTAAATAACATTTAAATTAGATTTGTATCGATTATTGAAACTAAATATTACTGTTTTACTCTATTAATATAGTATTTTACTTTTTTGATAAAATTGAAAATATTTGTGGTAATTTTAATTTTATTTATAAACGAAATAAATTAAGCAGGAATTCTAAGAATAAATAAGATATGAAATGTTGAAAAGAAATAATTCAAATTTAGCACCAAAACAGTTAAAAGTAAATAAAATATCAAAGTTTAAATTAGTAAGATACCTTTTAAAATATTAGAATTGAGTTAATATGGAACGACAAATATTAAGTTATTAAACTTAAGTACATCGTTATGTTATTTAAAATTTTAATTGAGAGAAGTTCATTTTAATAAAATGTGTCAATATTGAAGAACACTTATAAATTTTTATCATTTTTCAAGTATATCTTAAAATAATTTGTCTTTTAACAAAGAATAAATTATCACTTTCGATGTGCATAATTACCTTAAATATCAAATTCGTTAAGTGCGTTAATGTTTGGCGAAATAGATATTTTCGTAGAAGATTTTTGAAAAGAAAACTCTCTGTTTTGGAACATATTTCAATTAGTGAAAAAACGTGGTAATTAGCAGATTGCTGAAGATAAATATTGAAAAAACAAGTCCGCTCTAATTAATAAGATATTCAAGGCTACCTGTTTTAAGCTCAATAAAGTAAAATTAATTATATCAAGTAAATGAATGTTGATAATTATATAGCTTGATAAAGCAGTTTAAATTCTTAGATCCTTTATAAGGAAACTTTCAAAATATTTCTATTTAAGGCAAATTTTACATTATAAATTTTATTCGCTTCATTTTTAATTTGAAATAAAGTAAATAAAATTGAATGTGAACTATTTATTAAAAAACAATATAAGCAGAAATAATATCACTAAAATCAATTTTAATAAATCAGCTATTTTATTAAAAGAGCCAATAAAAAAAATTTTTTTTTGGAAGACATAAGAATTTATTTTCAATTGATTTATGAGATCATCTAATGATACAATATTTCCTTTTGATAGTGTAATATTAAAGTATTGAAAACTTGAATATTTTACACTTAATTAATTTCAGAAATTTAACGTACAAATTATAAATATTCTTGACAATTTTATATAATTCTTTCTTATATATATATATATATATATATATATATATATATATATATATATATATATATATATATATATATATATATATATATATATATATATATATATATATATATATATATGTATGTATTTAGAAGCCCGGTGGCTTAGTGGCAGCGTTTCACGCTCCCATGACACAGGTCCGAGGTTCGATCCTCGGGGTGGGCAAGGTTCATCCCTTCAGTGGGTCGATTAACTGAGTACCAAGCATGCTTGGGAACTAAACACAGTGAGTTTTATGTTAGGCTGACCACCTAACTGGGACATATGCTTCGCACCCCAGGGCCCTCGGTCATGAAAACAGTTATGGGCACTGTAGGCCATGGCCCAAATGGGCTTGTCGTGCCATGGATTTTATATACAGGGTTAGCAAGAAATAAGTTTTCCACTTCAGAGGGTTGTAGAATACGTTCTACTCGTCCAAATGAGATAAAATTTGAACTACAGATAATTCAAATGATGCGCTTGACATTTATTAAAAATAGTACAAAATTTCACCGATAGATGGCAATGTAATACACATAAAAACATTTTATATGCTTTATAAATGTTAAAAAATAATAATGAAAAAGTAGCGTTACAATTCTTCAATATGCCCTTCTTCATTTGGCATTCATTTGGAAGGGCAATGTCTACTGTAAAAGGCCAGCATGTGTACCAGATCTGAAGGACAGCATTAGGCGCCATATCCTTGATATTCCGACAGACTCACACCGGTCTGCTGTCGAAAATATGGTTCTGTGGTTATAGAGCACATTGTTGAAAATGAAGAAGGGCATATTGAAGAGTTGTAACGCTACATTTTCATTATTATTTTTTAACATTTATAAAGCATATCAAATGTTTTTATGTGTATTACAGCGCCATCTATCGGTGAAATTTTGTACTATTTTTTAATAAATGTCAAGCGCATCATTTGAATTATCTGTAGTTCAAATTTTATCTCATTTGGACAAATAGAACGTATTCTACAGCCCTCTGAAGTGGGAAACTTATTTCTTGCTAACCCTGTATATATATATATATATATATATATATATATATATATATATATATATATATATATATATATATATATATATATATATATATATATATATATATATATATATATATATATATATATATATATATATATATATATATATATATATATATATATATATATATATATATATATATATATATATATATATATATATATATATATATATACTAGCTTTACTTGAGCCAATTAGACAAATTTGAAATATTTCGGATCTTTTAGGATTTTAATGACATTTGTTGACAAATACTGGCTTCCATTTGCTTAAATTGCGAGATATTCTTTCAATCAGCAAGTGGGGGCATTAATAACTCCATTTGATAGAGACCTTTGGGAATTCATGACGGTAAGAAGTTAGAAACTGCAAATATTTGGAAGTGATTGGATTGAAATTTATTTTGATTTCAATATACAGAATCAATATTGGGTTCCGATGAGAAGTTTCATTAGAGACTACTAATTACAGTGGTTTGTAGAGGTAGTCTCAGATTTCCAGAGAGAGAGGAACTACTTATCGTGTCGTAATACTTTAATAATGTCAAGAGTGAGTTCTCTCCGATAACGTTTAATGAAAACAAGCGCTTTTCCTTTCAATCAGTGTCAACTAAAGAGAAATCTGCGCCAGTTGATTCCTTACTTCGTTTATAAAATGAACTTGAGTTAAGTTGGGCTGCTGGTATTGATGTAGATTAAACTTTATTTTAAACATGGCCCAATATTATAAAACTTAGTATCATTTTATTAAAATGTGGTATTAATGATGTAATATAAGTTAAATAATAGATTTTTTTATAAATATAAATTTAATTTTTACAGACGTAAGGAAATTCATCTGAATATACCTTATTTGATCTTGTACTTAATATTTTAAGTACAATTTATCCATTGTTTCTTTGAGAATATTTGAAAATAATTGGTAAACATGTGTTAAAACTAACAAAGTTGATGTTCATGTGATTACGGTATCTTATATCTAAACAATAGGTAATTGAAAATTAGCAGAGCTGTATCCTAAGATAATTTTACGTAGTTTTGAATTGTATCAAATGAACGGGGTTGACACATGTGTTGGATACGATTTTCCTGAACACACTTTCTACTTAAATGGAAGATATTAGTTACCGATTATGTTTCTACATTAGTTTCAATAATATATCCATTTGCAGGTTCGATTCCAGTCACTGCTGAAGAAAGGGATATGGATATTGCGCTTTTGCCTTCTGCATTGACACCCTTTGGGGTGTGTGGGCTTGGGAATTTTCTGATATTTCTGTTTGGCGATGCGTGAATACGGCCTACTGTCTCTGAAAAGTCTTTCCAGAAGGCAGTTTACTTTGAGAAAGCTAAAATGCCTTACAAAGACTTTCGGCTGCTGGGCAGTCTACTAAGTGATATTAAAATAACACCCCCATGCCCTGACCAATCAGAGTTAAGCTCACTGCATTTCTGTCACGTGGATGATTATTTTTATCAGCCATGTTACAATGACACATAATTATAAAGCCTATGTTTCGGCTTACAAATTTTGAAATCATTTATACAAGATTTTGTATTACTGCTATTCTACATCACCCTAGATTTGTACAATCATTTAAAATTAACATTCTAAAGTAAAATTATGAAATAAGTAGCTTTTAGAAGCGGTAAACATCCATGTTTCTGTTTCTGAGATTTAAAAACAGACCAACATAATAATAAAAAGAAAATTATAGCAAAAATACTGCAATTGTAGCTAAAGTAATAGATGAAAAATTGGAGAACATACTAAATACGTGTAAATCTATAACATCATGGGAAAAATGTTGAAAATTTTACTATATTAAAAGGGTATTTTTCACAAATTTACTTATGTTAGGCGTTGTTATTTACGTTTTTATTTTAAATCCTATCATTTATTTTATATCATAAATATATACTTAATATGCGTACATTCTTAATATAATATTGTGAATACATTTTTACACGTACTAGATTTAAAATTGCTGTGTTTAATTAACGCATTTAAATAATATTTTGTTCTGTGAATGAACTTCCTCTAATTGTAGTACAATTGTTCTTCGTCTAGTTTATGACATGTGGTACAATTTATTAATTTTTAGTAAAGTTATAAATTAACAAATACGTATTATGAGTTATAATGTGCTTAAACAATTTGCCTATTTAATATATTATATCTATATATATATATATATATATATATATATATATATATATATATATATATATATATATATATATATATATATATATATATATATATATATATATATATATATATATATATATATATATATATATATATATATATATATATATATATATATATATATATATATATATATATATATATATATATATATATATATATATATATATATATATATATATATATATATAAATTCACTGTTTTATATCTGTTACTTACCCGTATCTAATTAAGTAGATTTCCACTAAGTTAGTCTCTGTAAAATCCATTAATATTGATTTCTATCCAATATCGTCTTTAATTTTGGAAAAATTTTCGGATTTCGTCGAAAATTGTTAGATACTTTCAGGACAACGTAATCTTTGTGTTCCCTGGAAGTGTGCTTGCAGTTTTTTTGCAAATTAAAGCATTCTTTAAATTTTTTTCCAATCAGGTGAGCGACTCGAAGAATTCCTTCGCAACAAAGGCATTCCTTTGCTTAATTATATGACATACATACTAATATATTCATATTTATTATTTATATTATTCACCTTTCAGGACTGCTTATTAATAAAATACCTAAACGATGCCAAATCAAGCATAAATAGTTTTTCACTAGGGGCTTGAATATAGTGCAGTGTTATTTTGTTACTTTTATTCTTGTCTTTTTAATTTCTTCTTGTTTATTATTTCAGTATTTTCTTCATAAAAAGTGTAAGTCTTTTCTTTTTTTTATCCAGATATAAGTTGCTATTGTTTTCAGTATCAGTTAATTATTATTAGCATTTCCTCACTTGGAAATCATTTCTTCTTATTTTTTTAAGAAATATTTACTTTACAAGTATTTTTTTTATTTCAGATTTTTCTAATAAGTAATTATTCTAAGTGTTTTCTTTTCTTATTAAATTTCTTTCAAGAATAGTATTTTTGAAAAATCCTGATTCTTATAGGAATGAGTAATAGGCGTTCTATCAAATCATATGGCTTATTTAAAATTAAGCCCCAAAACGTCAAGCTTTGATGGATTTTTATGTGTTATAATAATCTTTTTTGGAATTCGTATAAAATATGATCCGCTTGTCTCAAACAGAGGGAACAGCTTACTTCAAACAAGTTTTCTGAATGCGCAGTCTACAGAAAGGAAAATTTTGGAGGAAAAAGAGCTATGTTTAATGTATTCAATAATAGTGAATGTTTATCAAGAATTCGGATACAAGAAAAAAATCAATACGGTTATTTATTATTTTTTTGATTTTAAAAAATTAATTTACATGGATTTAGGAAATAAACTTTCCATGCTAAAATAAGCTATGAGGTAGTGATTAATTGGAGTTTAATTTTCTAAAAGTTTAAAGTTTGCAAATTTAAATACTCTTTGATAATCTATTCATAACAACTTGTTCCGAACCTCATCATCATCAGCATTGGCACGACAGCCTCTTGTGGGCCTGGGCCTTCTTCAGAAGCCTCTGCCATTCCGACTCTTTTCTAGAAATCGACCTCCAGTTCTTGACTTTAAGTATGTTGAAGTCTTCTTCCAGGCAGTCCTTCCATCTCTTATTGGGTCTTCCTCTTGGTCTACTACAGAAAGGAATGGTGTTGAAGACCTTTATTGGTGTTCTCTCTTTACTCATTCTCATGAGGTGACCTGTCCATCTCATTCTAGATAGTTTTATTGATTTAATGATGTCTTCTTCTCCATAGATTTTGCATAGTGCAAAGTAATACTTTTTTCGCCAGATGTAATTTTCCAGGACAGCACCAAAAAATAGCTCTTAGGATCTTTTTCTCAAAAATCGCCAATGTTTTCTCTTCCTTCATCGTCAAGGTCCATGTCTCTGAGGCGTAGGCTAGAACTGGTTTAGTCAATGTCTTGTATAATATTATTTTTGTCCTTTTCCTGATTAGGTGAGATTTCAAGAGGGGTCTTAGACCAAAGAAACAAAGGACAAACCGAACCTATGAGAAAAAAATTAAAAAAATTCCATGAACTATTCTTTTTTACAATTACATCTTTAATAATAAATGTTAATCATCACAAATACATTTATTCAAAGCTAATCACTCACTCCCTCTCACACACATATACACACAAATTATGAACAAAATTTAATTATTAATCATCGAAAAAATATTGTCAACTGTATTTATTGAAAAGAAAAGAATATTCGGCATATTCGAAAATATTATTTATTAGTTATATTTTTTTGTCTTAAAGAAAAAGCTTTTCTCATTTAAACTTTTAAAAAAATAAAAGAATTAACCACTGTATCTCCTTATATTTCTGGACTAAGTAAAGAGAAGTATACTAGTGCAACATTACTTTATAAATAATGCATTTTACGCATAAAGTAGAAAAAAAAATAAATCACAGTAAAAAATCTAAAATAAGATGCCCCTACGTTTTTGTAAACTTAAGAAAATCATGTTCACAACAATAAATTTTTCAGTGTGTTTCTAAAAATTAATATCTGAACAACTTTATTTGCTGATGATTTGCTGATTTTTGAATCAGCATAAAAGTTTTCTATTCCATTGCTTACATATTTTTCTTTTTAAAATTTAAACCATTCTTTTAATTATAATTTTATTTTACTTGCTTGTTTATACTGTTAAGTTTATGACTCGTAATTTTGTGAGTATTATTCGTATTCTAAACAATCTTCCAAATTCATAAACTGTAAATATCTTATTTTAATGTTAAGTTCAATGTGTCATTATATTATTTTTATTTTCATAATCACGAACTGCAAAAATTTAAATACTATCATCTGCAATTTTATATAAAATCCATAAAGTGCATAAAATATAGCATGAATGCGTGGTACTGTATAAAGTGCATAAATAACGTTATTATATACGAAAGTAATATTATATTGCAAATTGCTATGTAAATACCAGAAATAAAATATTTGCAAATATGCTATTTTTCTTTAAATTGTTTTTTACTATATTATTATTTATAAATTATTTTACAATTTTTATATGTGGTTTTGCTGTGGGATTTGCTAAGATTTTGCTAAGAGAGTATGAATATTTTTTTCATGTATCAAATAAAGCATAATAAAATGTAAGCTCAAAGTATTTTTAGATTTGTATAAAGTATAAAATTTTTACATGAATTTAAATAAGCTTATATTCAAAAGAATTTTCGAAAATTTTTTATAGTTCCTACATTAAATTTGTGCTGTTTGATAATTATAAATTTTCGGGAGAATTGATAATTTTCGGGAACATTGATAAATTTAACAAAATATGCTATATTATGGCTAAAGGGAGGATACCGATGCTAAGAGAAAACGTCTTGGGTTCGTATCAAATACTGTTTAGCAATGAGAGATGAGAGATGATTGCTGTGATTGTTGAATATGATAACTTATTAACCATAAAGTGGAGGTTTTGGTAAAATCCCAGTATACGTAACGCGCTTGGTGCTGTTTCCAAAAATGTCGCCAAAGGCGAAAGTCATATGACTCATAACATAAGCATATGTGAGCGTTTCATTATCAAAAAAATTATGAATATCAATATTGCTATATATAAGAATACAATCCGATTCGTAAAGTGGCCAAATCCATTGCTTTACGGATGCTAGGATTAAGCCGCCATTTTTTTTTCTGTTTCAGTTGAGATTATAGTTTTATCATTTTTTTAAAAATATCCATCACGTTAGATGACGTTTAATCTACGTCACATAGTATTGAGACGGCATTGTACATCTCCGATTTGTCGATGAATTTGCTGCCTAACTTCAAATCGCATTCTTCAAACGACAGCAAACATGGTGAAATTCGCCATCGAATGTCTGAGAATATAGTCGAAGTTCCTTTGGTTCCACGGTTTTTTTATATAAAGATCAAAACATTTGCTTGAGAAACCGTTTTCTATTGATTCAAGCCATTGATACGTTGACAATAGAACATAAGGAAAATCAAAAGGGAAGACAAAACATCCACTTTATGGTTAGTCAGTTTCGGTGTAGAATCTGGTACCACTTGGTTTGGCGATACATTTTTGTGATCATCTTTAATTTCTGGTAACCCTGGTAACCTTATCTTTGTATAGCTTTTGTGTAGCAGCAATCTTGTTAGTTATATCTTGGCATCTACCTTGGCGTCAAAAAATCTCCAAAGAATCAAGGGTTACCCTATTGTTAATTTTTACCATTTAATTTAATTTAGGAAATTTTTAAAAATTTAAATCATCCTTGCCAATTTAAGAATTCTAAATTAATAATTGTAATATTTGTAAACAATATCTTTTAAATCTTAAGACTAATACCTTATTTACGTCAACATTAAAATTTTGGGCACAGGTGCCGTATAATCCATGATTCCAAATTCTGAATTTTTTTGGCAATGAAGAAATGTTGCCAAGATGACGTATCGTGACGTGCGCGATGACATAAATACTAGGGTTACCAAAAAAGAATTTCTTGCTTAATTCTTATAGGTCTCCATATGTATGACGTAACAAAAACAAGGTTGCCAAATACATAAGAAAATCCGCCAAAAAATCGCCCATCTCACAATTTGGCGCATGGATTGTACGGCACCTGGGCCAAATTTTGTTTGTTTGATTTCATCTTGTAAGTGAATTAAAGTGTTTATGGTATCATATTCCCATTCGTATTTTTTGATATAGAAACATATTAATTCTAAAGCAAAAAATAAAAGTATAATGTCAATATCAACTGTTGAAATGCCATTATGTAATTTCAACTTTTCTTTTAATTATATTCATAGATCATGATAATGAGATTACTCTACTTTAATAACTTTATATCATAAACATGACAAAAAGACATCATCATGATCTACGATAGCATCTTTAATTCATGATAAAAAGATGTTAAAGAAGATAATGATGTATATAATGGAGAATTAAATAATAAACAAAAGAATATTTCTTTGCAGTTAATCCAATGAAAAAATGGTTATATGACTTATAAGTAAAGAGTTAGCTCGATAAATGTAGAAATGGGAGGTAAGCTGGTTATTTTTAGAAATAATGAAAAAATTACCTTTCTTAGATTTCCGCGGTGATTTTTTTTTGATTAAAGTCAGCAAAGACTACTTTTTTTAGACATTAAAAAATATCAAGAGAAAATACCCATCAATTTGGTTGCCAAACATGATTATTATTAAAGGTATATTTACCTACGATTTGTTAGAAACAGAATTTTTTAAAATTTTTAACTGGTGCGGCAAGATAGTTTACTTATTTCGAATTGCAATAACACAAAAAGTAGTAAAGATAATGAGATAGGCGGGGTCTCGGGTCAGAGAGGAGGTCATGAAGTTGTGTAACATTGTGATTCAGTCGCCATCAAGCGTTGGAGTAATGAACATCGTGCATTTGCATAGAGGCATATTTTTCCAGATACCTCAATTCAATGAGAAATGATTAGGAGTGGCTTGCTCGTTCGCTCGATTTGGTCCTATGTAATTTCTTTTGGTGAGCGTATTTAGAGTCAGGTACCTCTATACCGACCACCCACAAATTTTTGAAGATCTGAAAAGAAACATTCAAAGAGAATTGGCAAACATACACGTTAATGTGCTGGAGAGAATAATGAGAACAGCAGAATTCTGTGTTCCTCCAGGGTATCGCCAATGACGGGCGTCAATTGTCCAATATGATATCTAAAACTACGTGAACTAACACTTTAAATATGTAACTGTTGTATGCAAAAATAAATAAAGATATATCTTTAATACTTTTTGCGTTATTGCAGTACGAAATAAGGAAATGCCGCACCCTGTAATCTAATATGAAGAAACTAAAATCTCTGTAAAATCTTCCACATTAATGTAACTACTGTACTAAACTCATGTTAATTGTGTAAAGTATGACAACATTTGCAACCTTCAAAAATAATATCACTCACACATATTCATAGAGAGAGAATATATTTTGATAAACTTCCCTATCGTATCAAATATTAATAAAAATACTTTCTGCGATTAACAATGTTAAATTACATGAAACTTTAAAGGTTAATTTGCCCCGAAAATAATCGATCAAGATGATTTGACTTCTGATACTTAATTTTGAAATTGGACATACAAGATTAAATAAAGGATTTTATTTTCCTTTGAAGGAAATTTAAGTTATACATGCATTTTTCCAGAGCAAGTAATTTTTGCTACAGTTAAATATGATGAAATTATATTGTGCTTAAAATCCCAGTGAATTAAGACTATTTTAATATCAAATCGATGACAAAATAAACAAATTACTATGTCGATCACGTATTTGGCGATAAAATCAGTTTCCTTGGAACAATTTTCAGTTGTATCAGCTGTAAGTTTACTTCCCTTCTGCAATTGGTCAAATGATGGTTTCGACATTTCTCTTATAGCAAAGGACAAAGCATTGCAGAAATTTCTCATTAAATTTATCGTTCACTTTTTTGAGTTGGAGCTATATTATTATCATATTGATTTGTAAGTAAAATGTTTGTTGCTGAATCTTTACAAATTATCTAAATAAGCTAAATTATTTTTAATGCATCATTTATCAACAGATTCCTTTCAAAATATGCTGACAAGTAAGTCATTATAAAATCAAAATTTCTGAGTGAAGAAAGCCTTTTACGAAATAAATCTAATGAAGTCAAAAATAAATTGTTTCTTGGTTTATAAAATTTTATTTACATTTATTACATTTTTTGGAAGATTACATTTTTACTTAGAATTTTAATAAATAAATGTAAAATGTGTTATATAAATTAAAAGTTATTGTTAATATAATTTATGAAAGAAATAAAAGTAAATACTGATTTTCTCATTTAACTTTATTTTGACATTCAATTTTCATATTTCATATTTCAGTTATTTAAATTGCAAGATTTGATTAAAAGAGGCTATCAGCTATACAATTTTGTAAAATTCAAGAAATTACGCATAAAATAAAACTTTATTTTTTACACAAAAAAAATCAAATATGCATAAAAATATGTCAGCATTAATAGATCTAAATATCTAAATGGTTCTATAATAATCTATTGTTTTTGACTGTTGATATGGTTGAAAGAAATTCTTAGACACTGTAAGGTTTTATAAAATATTCTTTGTCATATTTTTGTTTTCAAAAGAAAATAATAAATGGATAATTAGATAACAGATGGCAGCACTACTGAATTCACCCCATTTAACAAAAATATTCTCTTTCTCACTATAAACATTTTTTAAAAAATATTTAAAACAATTCTAATATTAATTCTTTTAAAACAAGCTCAATTTCTAATCTCAGAAAAGTGCTGATAATCTGTTCTAAATGGCGTTGGACCCACCATTTCCACATTTTAAAGCATTTGCAATTTTTAAACTTGTTTATGGATTATATATTTCAGTTAAACAAAAATACAACTATTTTAACACAGTTATTGCATTTTCCACCACAGATTATAAACTTAATAAATTGTGCTTGCTAAATATGTAGATATTGCTGAGCAATGATATAATGAGAATAATTTTATTTGATTCACTATTTTAAGTGGTGTTTTCTGTAACCTAACAACCGAAGTAGTTTTTCATATTTATAGGATAAGAAATTTTGATGATACTCACAGACATCTTCAAAGATTTGGTTGAAAATCATTCAAACAAAAATTTAAATAATTTTAGATTTTAAATGCAGAGGAAAAGAATTTATTTCTAATAAAAATAATGTATTTTGATATGGTGAAGTAATAACATCAAAACTTCAAAGTCATAAAATGTGTTCTCTGCTAAAAACAGTTTACGTATTTTCATAAATAAAGTTATTTTTCATAACAAGAGCATATATATTCTTTATATTATATATTTGATCTAATTTTAGTTTCATTATTTTATTTTTATTACTAAGAACTATTTAAAGATAATGACTTCATTTGATGGAATATATCTTTTATTTCTTTTAATTTCAATTTTTATGAACGCCTATCAAATTGTATTACCTTGCCGACAAAATTGTATGAAATTTTCTTGAATTAAAAAAAAATGAATTATTTATTACAGATAGCTGAAATCACATTCATTTTTTTCAAATACATGTTTTTGAAAAAAGATAAGAATTAAATAATTTTGATAAAGTACCAAAATTAATTCCTAAGAATAATTTCAACGAAATGGTGTACACAATATTATCTAAGAAAATATTATGATGCTTATTTTTAAAATCTATGAATGCCATGACTAAGTTATCTAATTTTTACAGAAAAGGAAATATTTTTACTATCTCACAAAAGTGTATAAAGCTTAAAAATATATTGCATTTTTGAAATCCTATTTACTATTAATGTTCAACAGTGCAAATAATTGGGAAAATTGTTTAATTTAAATGTGTAATGTTTACAGTTTTATTTAATATATTTGATGGAACCAAAATAATATTGAATGAAGTTTATAATAAAATATTGATTTTATATATATATATATATATGTTTATATAATAGTAGTTATTATATAACTATTTAACTATTATATTTAACTATTACATTGAACTATTATATATATATAGTATATACTATATATATATAATAGTTAAATGTTCCAACTATAATATAACTATAATAAGAGTTTTTCACCTAGAGATTCATGTTTATTACTGATATATGCAAGAGTTTGAAATAGATCGTATTGTGAACTGATAGAAGATGGATGAATTAATTTATCAATCGGTCTGCAGTTAGGCCGTAAAATGTAGCTATAAAATGATGCATCAATAATTAATGAGTGTTTGCAGATGTAAGGGTTAGAATGGAAGCAGGTAGAGTGACTTTCGGTAGCAACAATCCAGTTCTCAGAATTGCCGTCATGTCCCGGTTTGGTCGTTATTATCTATCCAACTCATATCCAACCTGAGTTTTTACAGACAATCGAGAGAGAAGAATCTACACTGACTGTTACGAGTATACTGTATATTTCTCATGCTTTTATTCTGTTGCTGCACCAGCATGCATCCCTGTACCAAGCCCGGAGTTGAACTATACCAGTTATATAGAGGCAGCTTGGTGGAGTCTTCGAGATTTTGAAGCAAGAACGTAGCAGAAGATTCCCAATACTTGGCCTGCCACCCCCATAGGTATCATTTCAATTGGAGATCACAACCGGTTTTAACGTGGCCCAGCCGCCATTAGCGGACACTACGGATCTTCGGTTAAGTAGGGATTCGAACTCACTACCATCATATAATGAGAACGACGCCCTAACCAATCATTTGGTGTAAATAAGACTTCAACCGAAGGAAATAAGCCATATCAAGACGCACAAGAAAAGGGTTAGTCTACAAAAAAGATATTTCGTTAATCGCTTCTCCTCCACTTCACAAGGTCTGTTCTCCGTTCTCAGAGGACACCATGGTGACTTGGGGTTAACATACCACTTATTATTGGTCTGAGAACATGTAGATTAACAGTGTGGAGTCGGATTCACCCAGTTTGAGAATCGGATTTGTGGAGCCAGTAGCCAAGCAAAGGTGTAGTTGCAGAAGAGAGTAATAATATCTCAACAAAATACTAAAAAGTTACCAGCTGTCTCACATCTAGTTTTACACAAGTAGAAAAAATGTTTTACTAAATAATTACTTAAGTAAACTTTTACCGTCAAGTAACTTCTCTTTAAAATAATATTCAAAAAAAGTAAACACACTATAATTAATAAAATTGCATGTAAATTTAAATTACTTTTATCAAATTTTTATATTTATTTTAAACACACACTCACAATTTAGTTTAAAAAGATGATAAAATTTTTATTTAAATTAGAATTCGAATCTCAAAAAAAGTTTTTCAGACCTTGGAGATCACACTTTGAGATATTCGAATGGATTCTGCAATTTGGTTTGCTTTTTACATTTTCTCACCGACCAAAATCTACAAGTTTCTGACTCGGTTAAAAATGTCTTTGTGGCATTGGAGTTATCAAGACAAGGGCTTACTGAATGTTGGTCATTATTTCTAGATATGTTTTTTTGTCAGTTAAAAATAAAATATTTCAGTTGTTTTTGATATTTTGAGTTTGATTTCCATATTTTGAGTTTGATTTTCATATTTTGAGTTTGATTTTCATGTTTTGATATTTTAAGTTTAATTTTCATATTTTGATATTTTGAGTTTGATTTTCATATTTTGATACTTTGAGTTTGATTTTCATATTTTGATATTTTGAGTTTGATTTTCATATTTTGATATTTTGAGTTTGATTTTCATATTTTGAGTTTGATTTTCATGTTTTGATATTTTGAGTTTGATTTGAGCAAAAGTCTTACTGAACGTCGGTCATTATATCTGGATTTGTTTTTTAGGGTGTTGAAAATAAAATATTTCACTCGTTTTTGATATTTTGAGTTTGATTTTAATTATTTTTGATATTTTGAGTTTGGTTTTCATATTTTGATATTTTGAGTTTGATTTTCATATTTTGATATTTTGAGTTTGATTTTCATGTTCTGATATTTTGAGTTTGATTTGAGCAAAAGTCTTACTGTACGTCAGTCATTATATCTGAATTTGTTTCTTAGGCTGTTGAAAATAAAATATTTCACTCGTTTTTGATATTTTGAGTTTGATTTTCATTTTAGATTGAAATTGTGAGTTTAACTTTTGTTTTCATTTTCAAACTCAAAATTTGCATAATTTGAATATGAAATTGAAAAAAAATTGTTTCTCTGTAACTCTTTTTTCCTTACCGGATAAAATATAGCCACTAACACTGTTATTTTATAGAATAATTACGTTTTATTTTAATTGTTTTGAGTAATTTGCATTCATAAAAAGGGCAAACTATTTATATCGCCAAATCTAGAAGATATTTTAGAGCCTGGGAAAATATAAAATGGGTAACTTAAATTGATGGGTTTGCATTAAATTAAGGATATTATTTAATTTTCAATATAATCTGAGGAAATACCTTGAGATGAGGAAATACGGTGGGGAATTCAACCAAAATTTCATGAAATTTATATGATAGTAATTTTCTCCTTCTGTGAATTTTGTTTTTAATGTTGTACTCACTGTTTAGTTTTAATTTCACTGTTGCATCCAAGTTTTTCAAACAGTCATGCTTTATATCTCTTTCAGGCATAATTATAACGATATTGACTAGAAATGATAAATGATATTTCATATCAAAGTATTTTGAATATCAGATAGGCTTAACATTGTTTATTCCAATGACAGTGTTTAATTTACTTTCATGCAAATTTCCTTTCTCCTATTACTTACAAGGTACTGAATTTTCATAATAGTTTATTACAGGAATTTGTGAATCACTGAAATAAATATAAAACTAAATAAAATAAAACTATAAATATAAAATTGGCATACAAATAAAATGAATATTTTGACAGAATGAATAAATATAAGAAAAAATATTTGCTTTCTCAGTTTTTAGAAATTGTATTTCCGGAAAAAAAAACATAAAAAATACTTTCATTATTAATGTTACATTAAAAATTTTTGCTAACTTAATTTATAAAAAAGCTATTTAATTTATAAATAAGCATCTTTTGAGAAAATATCTTGGGTGAATATTAGTGTGCATCTCAAACTGATCTTAATATAATATAATATAATATAATATAATATAATATAATATAATATAATATAATATAATATAATATAATATAATATAATATAATATAATATAATATAATATAATATAATATAATATAATATAATATAATATAATATAATATAATATAATATAATATAATATAATATAATATAATATAATATAATATAATATAATATAATATATACATATATAGAGTGTATGTGATGATGTCCTATGAAAAATAAACAGACCTACAATATTAGAGTTTTCAAATTAACAATTTATTTCGATTACAGCAAAATGAAGCTTAATTACAAAATGAAAAATATTTAAAAAATGCAAATATTTATTTAGCAAGATGAGCATAACTTAAAATAGGATGTAATTTATTTCATAAAAGTAAGTATGCAAACTAAAACAAAGACATTAATATTACAAATTTTACAATTTTTGAAAAAAAATTAGTAATTTGTTGGATATCCTTTGGCCTTTATAATAGCTCTCAATCTATATGGCACTGATTTTGCTAAATTTTGAGTGACAGGTATTTTCTGCCACTCCTCCAAAAGGGTGGCATTTAGATCATTCTTAGTTTTGATCTCTTGCTTTCTAATTTGGCGATCGAGGTAATCCTACAAGTGTTCAATGGGTGTTCAATGGGATTAAGATCAGGTGACTGCGGTGGGATTTTTAGCTGTTTTCGCACGTTATATAGCAGCCATTTCTGAACAATCCAAGCAGTATGTTTGGGATCATTATTTTGTCGGAAAGTGAAGGATCCATCGAGTCCCAATTTAAAAGCACTTTGGCTTAGATTATTCTTTAAAATATTCAAATAGCTATATTGATTCATTATTCCGTTAATCATAACTAAATTTTCTTTTCCAGCAGCTGCCATGCAACTCCAAATCATAATCGAACCACTACCGTGTTTTACAGTTCCTCTCATTTTCTTTGGTTTTAGAGCTGCATTTGCTTTCCTCCAAAATTTTTGGTGTCCACCTGAACCGTGGATGTTAAATTTACTTTCATCCGAAAAAATCACGGAATTCTAAAAATTTCTGTCCTGCTTTACATTTTCTTTTGCAAAATCTATTCTCTTTTTGCGATTCACTTTGCTAACAAATTATTTTTTTTCGCATGTTTCGACCATGGTATCCTGCCTTCCGTAACACACGGCGAATTGCTTCAGGATTGCATCACTTCGCGAAATTGTTTTTCACATCAGTTGTCAATTTTGGTGCGCTAATCTTCGGATTTTTTTTCACATTTCCAACAATAATTCACCTTTCGCGATACGTGAAAATGGGCGGTCGTCCTGCTCTTGGCTTGTTTAGAGTATTTCCCTCAGCCCAACACTTTTCAATGATTTTTTGCACTGTTGCAGGACTTTTGTCTAATTTTACCTATTTGTATTTGGGACTTGCTTTCCTAATAGAGCTTTATTATTGCATCCTTTATAGCTTTTGATAATTCTTTTCCACGTGGAGGCAATGGTGAATTGTTGATGTACTTAAAGCTCAAACTTACAAGCTTTGTAGCAGAACTTCTAAACTTATCACTGAAATACGAAAAACTACTGCAAAAGTTCCATTCAACCTATTTAAAAGTCAAAAATTCAGAGTGCATACATACTTTTGTGATATAAATTTCTACTGGTTGTTAACAAAATTAATCTTAAAGTTTTTTAAAATATAATGATTTGGTTTATTTTCCATTACTTTATGACTTAAATCGGAAGCTATAAACAACACTCTCAAAAATAATATTTTTCTTATATTTATTTAAGAATTAGATCTTTTTCACTTAAGTTGCATACTTACTTTTGTGAGCAAGTATGTATGTATATATATATATATATATATATATATATATATATATATATATATATATATATATATATATATATATATATATATATATATAAATATATATATATATATATATATATATATATATATATATATATATATATATATATATATACATATATATATATATATATATATATATATATATATATATATATATATATATATATATATATATATATATATATATATATATATATATATATATACGTACCTACAGGTGATATGGGGATATATATGTACAAGGTAGTTATAAAAAAACTATCCAGACAGCTGGGCCCATAACTATCATACCATTCGCAGAAACTGAATGAAAATTTGGCATAAGGCAATATGAGGTATGCGGTCAAGAATGATATGGAAAACAAGTGTCACTCAAACAGTTACAGTTAGAATGAGAAAAGTTCAAATGGCAACACCCAGTTTTTTGTATTGGAGTGCGATCTTCATACTGAAAGACACTGAATAGCGTTGTAATGGCACTTATAGCACGAAAGTCTTCTGAGCTAGGCAAGAAAAAAGTAAAAAGGACTTTGTGCCGTGCACCAGAGCATTAATTCGTTTCATTTACACCACACTCTCGTTAATTCGGCTGAGATCCTAGCCTAATTAATCCTCCACAAAACGAGAAGAGACCAAAAAACGCAAATTTAGGGTTTTACTTAAGACTCAGTCATGACTGAAGTCGTCATGTTAGTGAAAGAAAAGTCACTGTGAAATGCGAGCTGTGTATGTTGCTTTCTGCCATTCCGAACGAGATACCGCTTTCAGGGAAAGAACGTGGGGAAATATTTTTATTTACTTTAGATTTATTAACTAAATGGAAAAAAGCTGCGGAGACATTGTATGTTTACCGAGAAACCAGGAAACTACAGCGATGCCTGCGTACTGCCAAAGGAACATGATTCATATATTTGAAGAAACTGGTTGAAACTGGAAACTGGAAACTGGTTGTGATTGATTTCGGTCTGAATGACCTCCAGTTCCTGAGGAAGCTGTTACAGAAGTTCATCAAACAATAAGCACCGTTCGTCCCACAAGTGCATGTGGTATTTTACATGTTCTTAATCTGCCGAATTTAACTGTTCGCAAGATTTTGCGCTCTGTTCTAAACGTGTTTCCGGATCAATCCCAGCTTATTCAGATGTTAGAAGCGAGAGATTATCAAGTACGGGTGGATTTTGTAAATCAATTCCTTATCCGGTACGATGAAGATTGCAGCTGTCCTTTACACATTCTGTGGACAAATGAGGGACATTTCTTGTTAACTGGTAACGGGAATTTGAAATATTATGTGCATTGCGCAGAGAATAATCCAAATGATGTGCTTGCATGTCCATTTCACGAGGAAAAGTGATTGTGTGATGTAGTATAATTAATACGTTCATTCTCGACCCTCACTTTTTTAAGATGTTATTGCTAGTGATCTGCAAACGTATACAGTAACGAGTGCTCATTATCTAGAAATGTTAACTCGTTACGTGATTCCTTCATTGCAACGGGAAAATGCTCTATTTGAAGTGGTGTGAATGCAAGATGGCGCTCCTCCAGATCTTCAGTCAAATGTGTCTTAAGTCAACAGTTTGGACTGAGCTATTCCTGTCATTTTCAGTTTCCGTGGCCACCAAAGTATTTTGATCAGACAAAAATGGGTTACAGGCTGTGGAGATATCTGAAATCCAAAATGCATCGGTTTCATTCGCAAAATGAACCTGATTTAAAAGATGACATCAGAACTGCGATTCAAGTGATTCCTATTGTCATGACACGTCCTGCAGTGTTATCCACCATCTTCGTAAGCAAAGTATAACCGTGTGTGAAGGTCACCTAGAAAATTTGTGAAGCACAATGAAATGCTTTATTTTATGCTGTTTCTTGGTCTTTATTGGTTCTCCTCACTTTTACCCTATATACCACCGGTGATTATCATGTTAAAGTTCATCCTACGAACGCCATTTAGGGTTTTTCTCAATGGAGATCACATTCCAATACAAAAAAATTGATGTTGCCATTTGATATTTTCGAAATTTTCTCACTGTAACCGTAACTGTTAGAATACTTCAAAATAATTTATGACAAAATTTCATTCACTTTCTGGGGATGATATAATTGTTAGGGGCCCATATGTCGAGAAAAATTATATATATATATATATATATATATATATATATATATATATATATATATATATATATATATATATATATATATTAGTATATAGATTGGGGAATAAGTTCGTAGTGTTTTTACCAAAGACTTTTATTTAAACAAAAATCAATAAATATGTCAATAAGTTAATCAATTATATATTCTCCGTTGATATTTGCAACCTCTTCCCACCTCTCGACCAATTTGTTGATGCCGTTACGCCAAAAATCGCCTGGTCTTGTGTCAAAGAAGTTGTTGAGCCAGTTTTTAAGGACCTCTTGGTGCTCGAATGCTCGAATTTGTTTGCTCGATTGAACGATTGGGTAATGCTCGAAAAGAATGCCACAGTTAGCAAGGAGCTCTACATTGCCCAGATACAACGCGTGAATGAGGAAAAGACCTGATCGACATGGTCAAACCATACTCCTTCACGACAACGCCAGGCCCCATGTTGCACAAGTCGTCAAAGCCGCACTCCAAAAGCTAGATTGGGAAGTCCTTCAGCATCCCCCATATTTTTCGGACCTTGCACCGACCAATTACCATCTTTTCCGCTCATTGTCAAACCATATAAAGGGCAAACCATATGAAGTTCTTAAAGACCTTCTTTTAAAAAAGTTCCTTAAAATTTTGCTCAACAACTTTGACACTAGACCAGGCGATTTTTGGCGGAACGGCATCAACAAATTGGTCGAGAGGTGGGAAGAGGTTGTAAGCAGCAACAGCGAATATATTATTGATTAACTGATTAATTATTCTTTTTTGTTTAAATAAAAGTCTTTGGTAAAACGCTATTAACTTAGTCCCCAACCTAATATATATATATATATATATATATATATATATATATATATATATATATATATATATATATATATATATATATATATACACACACACACACACACACACACACACACACACACACACACACACACATATATATATATAAATATATATATGAGGGGGGAAGAACCTAAAATATTATTGATATTTTTGAAGCATTTTTAAATTTAATTGTTACGCAATTATCACCTAATTTATATGCATTTTACATTATAAAAACATAATAATAATTGAAAATGACAAAAACAATGAATTTATCAAAATATTTCCCATAGATTGAAAGATAAGAACAATTAACTTGATTAAAATATGTGATGAAATTACTGTTTCGATAGCTTAAGCAAATAATTTACAGGATATTATTATGCATTACTGTCATTATTCACATTCATTCGTACAAATGCTTGAATATGCTTCTGATTCTCTGCTACCAGATAAATTTTCCGGATTGAAGATTTAAAAGACAGTAAAAAGATTTTTGTTTTATACATTCTCGTTTATAACAGAATGTTATTAAAATTTTCATAATAAAGAGTTTTTTTAATTTAACATAGTTTTTGTGTAATAAAAATTACTATTATTTAAAGCTAATACTAATATTTATTTGATTAAATATTTCATATCTATTAACTTCTTTTTTCATTTCAAACATATAGTTGTTACTGAGTATTTACTGATGCATTAAATTTATAAGGGACCTTTTTTTCTATAATCTTGCTTTTTAATTTTAAAAAGAAAACCAATTTTAAAGCTTTTGTTGTTAACTTCTTAATCATCTATCTTTTATTTACCATGGTTTTCTCTTCATTCTAAAGAAAAAGTTACAATTGAAAATTTAGCATTTATTATTTTATAATATTATCTGCCCTCTACATATTGTTTTTCATTTTAAAGAAAACATTGTTATTTAAGCCCTTGATGCTATATTTTTGTTTACTTTTTAATCATCTATCTTTTATTTATCCTGCTCTTTTCCTTCTTTCTAAAGAAAAAGTAGCTATTGAACATTTGATGTTTGTTATTTTATGAGATATTATTTTCTCTCTTTTTCCTTTAAAAGAACATTGTTACTTAAACCGTTGATGCTATATTTTTATAGGATTTTTTCTTTTTTTTATGTGTAATGAAATTCTTGTACTTATAAAGCATAAGGAGGTTTCCGTGGACAATAAATAAGATACTTTCGAGCTGCACATTTTCTTGATTTAGAATTCTTGTTCATTTACATACATTAAGAACTTTCTATTAAATTTATAGTTTAGGAATTTATCATCATTAGAAGATAAGTGGAAGAAGTTATGGCCCTTTTTATTTAACGTATGCGTTTTAAAATCAATGTTACGACTATAATACTCAAATATTTTGTGATTTCTTCAAAAACGAATCAAAACGAAAGTATGCTGGTTAGATTGAATAGAAAATAATATAAACTTAATGAAAAAATTTAATTATTATAATATTAAATAATGTGAGATTGTTAAAATATTGAGAATTTTTTTATTGCTGAAATAATTGTATGTTATTAAATGAATATAAACTATCAGTTAACTTGAGAGAATTTAAAAGTAAGTTACATTTGATCAAAAGTAAAAAGGAAATTTAATGACAGACTGCACTGGTGCCACCTGGTGGAATTAGCATAAAATTTCAAAATTATAGTAAAGTTGTCTGTTTAAAAAAATTTTCATGGACAGTGAGAGATATTTCTGCATCGCAATCTAAGAAAACTTCAAAGTACTCAAAATTGATCTGATAAGTGTGATTAATATAAAGAAATGCATAAATACTTTGATCAACACGGTTTTTAGCTTTTAACTGTCAGGAAACTAGAGACTGTATAAAACCAACGCGTGGAAAATTTAACTTTTCAAAATTCTTATAAAGCCCTTTGTTATAGAAGGCATTCCATTGACAGCGAGAGATATTCACTGAAATTTAAAAATCTTAGAGGCATACAAAATGATTGTGTCTGCATAACGTCGAAATGTATAATTAATTTCCTTTTAATCAACATGGGGTTTAATTGTTGAGGAACTGAAGACTGAATTGGTTACTCTTTTTCGAAAGTTTAATACTTCAAAAAATTTTGTCCAAGAAGACATTTCAAGAACAAAAAGAGATATTGCAATTTAAGAAACATGGAAGCACCCATAATGAATTTGTGTCTGCATAGCATCTTAATGCATAATTAGCTTCTTTTTAATCAACACTGGTTTTTATTTTGAAGAACTAGATAAAAATGGTAACATTTTTTGAAAAACCTAACATTTCGAAATCATTGTTGAGAATTTTACCAAAGAAGACTTTTCCAGGTCAATAAGAGGGCCAGGAGAATAATAGAGAATTTTACTAAAGGAGACTTCCAGGTCAATAAGAGGGCAAGGAGAATAATAGAGAATTTTACCAAAGAAGACTTTTCCAGATCAATAAGAGGTCCAGGAGAATAATAGAGAATTTTACCAAAGAAGACTTTTCAAGGTCAATAAAAGGGCCAGGAGAATAAGAAAGAATTTTACCAAAGAAGACTTTTCCAGATCAATAAGAGGGTCAGGAGAATAAGAAAGAATTTTACCAAAGAAGACTTTTTCAGGTAATTGCAATATAAGAAAACTTCTAAATGAATACGCATTCGAAGTTTTCTAATGTGTTGCATAACGTTGAAATACATAATAAGTTTCACTTAATCAATGTAAACTTTAATTGTGGAGTAACTAGTGACTAAATAGGTATAACGTTTTGAAAAGCTTAAACATTTCAAAATGATTGCTGAGATTTTTTCCCCCAAGAAGAATTTTCAAGGAAAATAAGAGAGATATTTATTAAAATTTAAGAAAATTTCCAAGCACCCAAAATGAATATGTGTCCAAATAAGATTGAGATGTATCAATTTATTTGTTCAATTAGGATTTTAATTTAGGAACTTCTTCTTCAGAATAGATGCAATATTTATACATACTTCATTTATGATTAATATGTATATTTTGAATCTATATTTTTATTTTTTTTTACAAGAAAAGCTATCAGTACAAGTTGTACATTTGCCGTGTAAGTGTTTTAAATAGATTATAGATTAAGAGCCTATTTAAAATTCTAAAAAAAAAAAAAAAACAATCTCATGTTTAAAAATGAAAAGAAGGTGAATTAATGACAGTAAATAATATGCCCGTGTGTTAAAAATTAAGATCAGACTCCCGCAACACAGATTTGAAAAATAAAATACTGTTCAATATCGAATATTCCTTCAGTTAATGTAAAGTATAGAATCGGAATTAATACAGAATTCTTAACCGATTCCAATACTGGTAAATCGAAATAATCCGACTTAACTCTTTATAAGACCATGTTGAGTATAACTACCACCAATATCATCAATTTTATAAATGTCCATGGTAATCTAACTTATCACTTATCATTTGTGCTGCAAATTCAACAAAGAAACTTAATGAGAACAGGACATGAGTGCACAGATTGCGAGGCCCCAATATGTATTTCACCATGTTTTTCAAAATTTCATGAAAAATAATATAATTTCAGTCTTATGTGAATAAAAATTTTAATATACACTTTAGTAGTACGTAGTACTTTCTACACACACATATAATAAAAGAATTGCTTCCTACTTTTAATAGTCCTCAACGAGCAGTGGTAAGCATACTTACTACCAGAGTAAAAGGTGTTAAAAATCAAATTAATTTATTTACAAAAGCAAAATAAATTTCTTTTATCAAATCAATCTCAATTCCAAAATTATTTTAATATTGCTAGAAACAAATGCCTCATCAAAGTGTGAAAGACATTAATCATTAAGGAGCTCTTTTAAGAGCCAAAGTTAAAATTACATTCGGTTTGTAGCCACCAAATAGAAGATGAATGAGAAATAATTTTATTAAGCTGAATATTACAGTTATTACTTTACATTTACTTACTATACTACATTTTATAATTAACTATTATTTGTGTTTTACAATAGAACTTAAACATACTTTATATTTACCACTTGGTATTAGAACAAAAGACATTCTTTTTTGTTTGTTTACATCTAACTCTTTCTACTGTTGCCAATTCACATTTTGATAGAAAATGAAAACGATGTTTATGTAGTATTAATTTAATGTCGTAAATTTAAATTATAAATTTATATTATTGCTGTATTAGATGAAATTGTTAATACTTAGATATCTTAAAAATAATAATAATAAATTAAACATATTTTGACTCCTACAGGTTAATGTTTCTTCATTTTTCTTGTTTCGATTAATATTTCGTCATTGAAATAATTCTTATTTAAAGTTCCTTGCTGTAATTTTTTTTAGTGTATGCGGAAAGTTATTGACAATTTGGATTCGAATTAGAAAAATGAAATCATTATAGTTTAAACCGTGGTTATATGTATTTCAGCAATATTGTACAAAGTGTGTTGATAATTAAATGTCATATTATAAAATAACTGATTATAGATTTGAAAAATGATCTGAACTATATTATAATACAAAAAAGATCGCGAAAAAATATTGAAATAATAATTTCTGCAGGTATTTTAGACATAAAGAATTTAATATGTAATTTTTTCCTGAAATAATAATAGGGTTTTTCTTCAGAAAAATAATCGTAATAGAATATATCTGCACTTTCTAAACGAGCAATAGTTTTGTTTTATCTCACAAATAAAACTCCAGTAAAACTTGAAAAGTTGAAACGAATGGAGTATAGGGTTTAAAAATTAGCTAATTTAAAACAAATGTCTGAATTTAAATTTTTGAACGATGTACTTTGATATACTTTCAAGCGAACTTAAGAGAAAATAGCTCCGCTTGCTCGTTTTAAGGCAAATTTTAAAGGAAATAAAGGTAAATGGCACCACTTGAATAATTCTCACATTTCCGTTTGTTCAGGTTTAAATAATGTAAGAAGTAGACTTGTACGTGTTTTATAAAAATGCACAAGTATTCATGAACTTAAATGATAATTTTCAAACTAAAAGTTTTGAATTCTACTTATTAAACAATGTCAGCAATTTTCTAAATGCTGAGTAATGCTTTTGTTCGTTAAGAATAATATGTATTACATGACTCTCTTATTTGCAATTTATTTTGGTAGAGAGATATTTTTTTAAGTATTAAATTTAGCTGTGTGAGAGAATTTGGTATTCAGCCAATATTTTACATTGAAATTATCGTTTAAATTGATATGCTGAATAGATATATATTTTTTCAGTAATAAGGTAATGTTGTTTGCAATTTTATTTTTAAAGAAATCAACTATTTGGCTGTTGAAATAAATGTATAATTTTAAATAACAAAATGAATGAAAAAATATCGATAATAATCTATTTAAATTATTCAGTTTTCCATGAAAATGTATTTTGAAATTTTTAATTCGGATGAAAATTTGATATAAATGAGAATGTTTTTCTAGGAATAAATTCTTATCCGATGCATGTTGTTTTATGAATTCATCGAGGTCATTAATGCTCAATTTTTTATTTGTCTCGCCTCAATTTATATCACCAGCCTAAGACGGTTATACACTTTTTTATTTTATTCCGATACAATCATAAATTCTGCTGCGCAAATAAACCATTTCATTCTGAGTAACGTTTTATTTCCTTAACCGTACAATATTCGGATCTCCATCTTTTTCAGATAACTGATACTGTTCATCATAAGAAAATTATTCAGTCACATCAACAGTAAGTGTATGCACTTGCAAATTTCTTATTTATTATTATGTAAGATAATTTTCTTTTTTTATATATGAATTTTAACGAATCTGTCATAAATTTTATACATTTTGATGAAGTTTATCTAAAGTTCAAATAATTTAAAATTATAACATTAAATGTTTTTTAACGATTTTTTTACTTTTTTTATTTCAGCGTTCAATTATTTTACATAAATTTCTGTATAATAACTATTCATAAAGTATATTCAAATGTGAAATTATTAAAAAGCTTTTAACTTAACAAAATATTAGCTTATTTTGACAAAAGCGCAGTTTAAAACGTCCTTTTTTATGATTAGAGTTATTTTAAAAAAGTTTAAAGAAATAAAATTAGATTTCATGTGATTAAATATGTATACATTGATAAACAAATACCATTTGAAATATTAATATACATTTTTAATAGATTAGTTTTTAAATTCATTGAATCTGTTTATATATATATGTATTACTTATAATTCAACCAAAGCATATTTTGAAATAACTTGAATTAATTTTTTAATATTACTAATCAAAACTCTAGTATAAAAGTTATAAAAATCTATTTCAAAAGACTATCATAATGTGATAGAATATTTAAGAAAAATAATTTTATTCTGAGAATATAACTTATATGTTCAAAAAGCACTCTCTCTCTCGTAAATCTTCATCTATTATAAATTTTATGAAACATTTTAATGACGTTTGTAGGCTGATGACTTCTGTATATATAAAAAAATCAGGAACATATTTTATATTTTGACAATAAATTATTGCTTAATGAACAAAAAAAATTCATTCTATTTATTTTTCGAAATGTGTTCAAAGTTATAATGTAAAGAAAATGCATTAATCTTTATTATCGCAATAAAATTTCTGTTATAAATGCATTTGGAATATTGCAAAAATGCTTTTGAAGATGATTGCTTATCGAAAACAATATTATTTAATTTTTTAAAAGATTGTCTCGAGTAAGTGTAGCGAACTAGCGATCTGATAGACCATCCACTTCGATTAATGAAGAACTTATTGGTTAAAGCAGAAAATTGATAATTGTGTGTGTGTGATGAGTGTCGTTTAACAATAGGAAACATTAATGCAATTAATGATTCCTATTGTTAAACGACATTAATGTTTCCTATTGTTAACAATAGGAAACATTAATTTCTACATCATTTGATTCCATCAAATAAGTTTAAAAGAATATTTAAAATTATCATGTCTGTTATCTCTAGTTTTTCAGTGAACTTAATATTTATATGAAAAATAGCATAGACCTTGAGAGATGCAAAACACATTTTCACCATTTATCATGAAACTTGGATTCATGTTTTTAGCACCGAGGCAACTCAACAATCAAATAAATGGTGCATGGAAAGTGAAGCAAAACCAAATAAGATCATTTAACAAGTGCTCAATAATCAAAGGAATTTCGACTGATTATTTGATTGTTGGGGTATTTCGCTTTATAAATTCTTTCCAACTTGCCCAGGTGCTTATTCAACATCATTATTTCAGTGTTTTATTCTATTTGTGGGAGCAATTTGTTAAAAATGAGCTGGAATGAGTTGAGAAAAGAGACAATGATAAAGTGCCGATTCATAGTGTAGTCAAACGTCAATTTATGCAAAACATTTAACAAATAAAACTCTACGAGTGCTGTATTTTTCACAACTGTCATAGTATGGAAATTTTTTTATATTTCTATTATTCTTAGCTTTTTTCGTAGCCCGGTGGCTTAGTGGCAGCGTTTCACGCTCCCATGACACAGGTCCGAGGTTCGATCCTCGGGCTGGGAAAGGTTGACTCAGCCTTTCATCCCATCAGTGGGTCGATTAACTGAGTACCAAGCATGCTTGGGAACTAAACACTGGGGGTTTTTCGTTAGGCTGACCACCTAACTGGGACGTATGCTTCGCACCCCAGGGCCCTCGGTCATGAAAACAGTTATGGGCACTGTAGGCCTTGGCCCACATGGGCTGTCGTGCCATGGAATTTTTTTAGTTAATGATTATTGTAAGGCGTAACTAACGCTGCAGTAACCACGACGCACACTATTCCGTAACTGTACGCCTTTCAAAAACAATGACTTGTGGTTTTCACTTCCTTTTAAAATTATCACCAATGCGAAATCACTGAAGTGAGAAAAAATTTATACGGCATCGAATTTCATTTTCTTTTTACCTTCCAAATTGTAATTTCTTTTAAAAACATTTCGCTATTTAATGTTTCTTTTGATTTGGAAATGCATTATTTTCGACCGTTGTAATAAACGTGTTTTCGATTTTTCCAATATTACCCCGATTAGAAATACATTCAAACGTGTATTAAAGGAGTCCATATTTTATATAAAAAAAAAGCTGATCAACTCAACTCATACTACATTCAATTGATTTTTTAACTGATATATATGGGAAATACTACTTAGTTGGTCAAAACAGCATTATAAACAAAGCTTAGTAAAGAAGCAAATACCGTTAAAAATAGTAAAGATATTTTTCCAAATCTTAAGACTTTTCTCAAATATTGCTTTCTAATAACATATTTACCTCACTGAACGCCAATGCTTATTAGTAATGAATGAAATACATCAAGACTTATTTGTTCTCTGAACTTTATGAATTGTATGTGAATTAAACCTGTAAAAACTATTTTTTGACCTTTTAGTTTTGTGATATTGAATTTAAGTAAGATAGGGAGAAGGGCACATATAAGACAAAAAACAAACATTGTAGAGTATAGATAAACATTTTTATCTTCATCGAAAATTTTCCATATGATATTGCTAAAAACAAAACATTGACTAATAAAAATATCAATGTTTATCGTTACATGTCTTCACGATCCATTGCGTCAAATGTAAACATAGTACTTATCTTTATATACCCAACATTATATAAACACTTTGTAAACATTCGCAAAGGTTGATCAGCTGTTAAGTTACATCCAATCAATTTCACAAAACCTGGTAGATATAGAGATATTTTGTATAGAAACAAATATTGTATATATTATTGTGTTGAATAAAAGGATGTATGCCATAATTGCATAAATTAAAAACATCAAGTTTCAGTAAAACCCTTATAAAAACATTCCTTTAATTGTACATATAACTTAATTTATCCTTAATCAATTTTCTAAAATTTCATAGCAAAATAACTTATATATTCATTTTGCAATAGACTATTTATATTTATTTTAAATTTCTAAGAATATCCATTTCCAATAAGTATCAGAATTTTAGGCACAGATGCCGTATAATCCTGGATTCCGAATTCTGAATATTTTTGGTGATGAAGAAATGTTATTTTCAATTCAGCGATGATGTAAATACTAGGGTTGCTAAAATCGAATTTTTTGAATGATTCTTATAGGTCTCCATATCTATGACGTAATGAAATCCAGGTTGCCAGATACATAAGAAATCCGCCAAAAAGTCACCAAACTCAAAATTTGGCATCCTGGATAATACGGCATTTGTGCCCAATTTTATCTAGTACTATTACATTAAATTACCATTACATTGGTACAAAGCTGTAAATGCTAATCTTTCAAACAGTTTTGAGATAAATTATTATAAATTTTAATTTTATATGATCATTAACTTTTTACGGCTGAATTTTCGTTACAGCACAAATGTCTCAACTTCTTATCAAAGAAAAATGAAAATGTTTTATGATCGACAGCGTCATACTTTCTAATGACGTAATTTCTGCATTCAATAAAATTACTTATCTTGTCCTAGTAATCAATCGCAAGATTAAGAAGGATAAAGTATAATGAAATTTCTGCGGTTAGGAAACATGGAAAAGTTGAAAAATATACGAAGTTATTTGTAAACCATAAACGAATTAGTTATATACAGTACATATAAAAGGGAATATTGCTGTTCATATTTCATTAATTTTGACACTTATAGGGCAATAATCGGACTAACAACAGTCGAAAGCCATTATATTTTAAAGAAGACATTTTCAACTTGGTTCTCAAAAATTAATATTTTATACCATGATCAGAAGTTAAAATCCCTGAACAAATATTTCGAATCAGGAACAGGAATTTCTGTTCTATAAAAACATCAACATGGGAAATAAAAAAAAATATGTTGCTTTGTAAGATGCTAGAACATAAAATCTTGATTAAAGATAAGAAAAATAGATTTGTAGTAGACGTTTTTACTCAAAACCAGATACTACAGTTGAAAGTCGTTTTAGTCTTTCCTGGCATTCAACTAATTCTTTCTACAGCTTTCGTTAAGAATTCTGCTTCAAATTTAATTATTTTCAAAAATATAATTTTAACATTTTTTCACAACAATAAAATACCACAAGTGATAAACTTTATTTCTTGAAAGGAAGAAATTAGTTAAATTTTTAAGTGCAAGAAAGAACTTTTCTTATAGTAGAAAAAATGAGAGTTCAAAACGAAAGACTGAAGATATACAAAAAGAATAATATCATATCTAAATATTAAGCCTGTCTATTGATATACAGTAACACATTTCTTAGTCATACCAGACAACGATAAGAAACAACAACAAAAAAAGGATTAAATTTCCAAAACACTTCATATTATTTTCATTACTATTGGGTTGATATATTTTTATGGTAAGTAAATGGTGAAAAATTTCAGAACATCTATTTCACTTCTTTTCTAAAATTTGAAAATTTTTTTTAACATTACTGATAATAAGTGGAATTGATGACGATTTCAATTTTTTTCATTGAATGAAATCATCGAATTATTTTCTTGTTTTTTCAGCTTTGGAAATACTTATGCATGTCTACGCCTAATGCGAATCAAACTTTGTTGAATCAATTTCATTGTTTAATTAGTTGTTCGATGACAAATGGTCCAGTCAATAAAAGATGTATTTGGAACAATCGACTATTTGGTATTCGATTGCATGCTGCTCATATCAGCTGGTATTGGTGTGGTATTTGCCATTTTGGACCGGAAAAAAAACACTCAAGAATATCTGATGGGCGGCAGATCTCTAGGAATCTTTCCAGTAGCCATGTCATCGTGGCATGGATTCATGTCTGCAATCGCTTTGCTAGGAACACCTTCAGAAGTTTACCGTTATGGTACTCAACTCTTTACAATGAGCCTAGCATTCTTCTTTGTAATCCCTTCAACAGCATACCTTTACTTGCCTGTTTTTCATAATCTACGTTTAACAAGTGCATATGAAGTATGTTATTTTTAAGTATATACATATTTAATTTTTATAAGTATCAGTTTAATTGTAATGCAGTGTTGAGATCATTGTATATATATATATATATATATATATATATATAAATTATAATATATATAATATATATATTAATTATAATATATATAATAATATATATATTAATATATATATATATTTATATATATATATATATATATATATATATATATATATATATATATATATATATATATATATATATATATATATATATATATATATATAAATATAAATATATATATATATATATATATATATATATATATATATATATATATATATATATATATATATATATATATATATATATATATATATATATATATATATATATATATATATATATATATATATATATATATATATATATATATATATATATATATATATATAGTTAACAGTATATTTTATAAAATACATTGAAAATATCAATTGGAAAGAATTACATTGAAGATACTTGGAAGAAATTTAAAAGAAAATATCAAAGAAAGATAGATAAAAATGGAATAAAGTACCAATATGGCCAGCTTAGTCAGGGGGTGTTGACCACATTGGCACAAATAATGGCTTTTCTGCTTTATTTATTATGGTACTTTGGCTTATGGTACTTTTTCCATTTTTATCTATCTTTCTTTGATATTTTCTTTAAAATTTCTTCCAAGTATTTTCAATGTAATTCTTTCCAATCGATATTTTCAATGTATTGTTTTCCATTTAATATTTTCAATGTACTATTCTCCATTTGACATTTAATATTTCCAAATTACTATTCTCAATTTGGCATTTTTCATTGTATTTTGTTTAATTGTATTCATTGTATTTTATAAAATATACTATTAATTATATCTTAGTAATACTATTCTAGCTGCTTATGCGCTAAATGTTTTGCTAAGCTTAAATGTTTATCTATTCTTGTGCTTTTCAATTCTATATCTAACTTTGCATTATATATATATATATATATATATATATATATATATATATATATATATATATATATATATATATATATATATATATATATATATATATATATATATATATATATATATATATATATATATATATATATATATATATATATATATATATATATATATATATATATATATATATATATATATATATATATATATATATATATATATATATATATATATATATATATATAATTTATGAAAAATTTTGTTTATAGCAATTTATTTTGCGTATCATATTAAATCAATCTGAATTTATTCAAATTATTAGCTGAATAAGCAAAACTAATAATTTCAAGTGAAGTAATTTAACCTCTGTTTTGCTTTTGATTTTTTACGTAAGAAGCGCGCAGGCGGATAATTTTTGATTATCTATCTAAAAAAATTTAAATATTACTAATGTGACTTTTAAAGCATTTATTTAGTTATATAAGAAAATATAGGGAGGAAAAATTATATTTATTTATATGAAATGCATTTTCATATAACTCTACCTGACAATATGATAATTTAAATAAAATATTCAAACTTTGCATGAAAGTTTATGAATTAATCATTATTTCTATAGCCGAGAATATTCTTTTAAATTATTCATAAATGTTACTAGAATTTTTTCCCTGAATGAAGAAAGTCTGATGAATATTTATGACCTAAATGCTCAAGAAATTTTAATTTATTTTATAAATTATCTTATTGATAAATTTAAGGAAATATTACTGTTAAGGGACCGGAAAAAATATGCCAAATTTTAATTGCTAAAATGCTGATAATTAAAATTATTTCAAAAATTAATTTAAAACAAAATAAATGTATATACTAAACATTATCTTTCACAGAAAAAGTTAACAAAGTCATTAAGACAAAGTTTTCTGACAGAAACTGTCTTCCATATAAATCTGTATAAGAAAAACTAAAGAATATTCCTTGCTTATATTAATGGTAAATAACTAAAATTAGAATTCTTTTACATGATAGTAGTTAATTTATTTTCAACTTTAAAAAAATATTTTTATTATAAAATCTCAGAATCAATGTCGCTACGAAAATTTTTATCTATGGCCGTGCGAAATTATTAGTTGTGGCCAAAATTTTATTAAATTATCTCAAAATTTAATAAAGTTTTGAAATTATAGTTTCGGTTCACAAGAAGCAAACTGTTCCATTAATAATATTATTAAGTGCTTTTCAGTTTTAGTGGATACGACAAATTAAAAATCAATATCATCCTACACAATAAATAAATAAATGCAGGATACTTTTGTGTTATGTTAAATATGCTTATTTGAAGTATTGTTACTATGTGCACACCAAAATATGTGCACACAGAAGATATGCGCACTATGCTATTATGAATATACAGTGGGTGATAGGTTATCAAACTATTTGTACTGCGAACAAATCGAACAACGAACACTTTCACGAAAGATTTTTGTGTTCGTACAACGAACAACTACTCTGATAACGAACTAAAATGAATTCCAACGAATACTTCTCTGCTCTCGTAGCATGATGTGCAGGGTAGACAAATAAAATGAACCTTAACATCGTTTTTTATCTCTCTTGAATTATGTTGCTAATTTATTAAACTTCAAAGTTCTATTCAGGAATTTTTTTTGCAATAAAATATTTTTACAGCCAAAGTAGATCATGTTTCGGTTTGGATTCATTCAAAACAGAAACTAATTTTATTTTGAGAACCTCCCTGTTAATTTACTGTTTCATGCATAGTCATGAATAACGAATTTCAGACGGCAACAACAGCGTTATTAATCACTTTACAACGTCAATGCTATTAATTCATCATCATCAGCATTGGCACGACAGCCCTTTGGGGGCCTTGGCCTTCTTCAGAAGTCTCTGCCATTCCACCCCTTTTCTAGAAATCGACCTTCAGTTCTTGACTTTAAGTATGTTGAAGTCTTCTTCCAGGCAGTCATTCCATCTCTTTTTGGGTCTTCCTCTTGGTCTACTACAGAAAGGGGTGGTGTTGAAGACCTTTATTGGTGTTCTCTCTGTACTTATTCTCATGAGGTGGCTTGCTTATCTCATTCTAGATAGTTTTATTGATTTAATGATGTCTTCTTCTCCATAGATTTTGTACAGTTCAAAGTTATACCTTTTTCGCCAGGTGTTATTTTCCAGTACAGCACCAAAAACAGTTCTTAGGACCTTTCTTTCAAAAATCGCCAATGTTTTCTCTTCCTTCAATGCTATTAATTACTTCAGGAAAATCCTGAAAAAGAGAGATCAATCGACTTTTGGCATGTTCTTTAACACTCTATATGCAAAAAGTGAAAAGGGCTGATTAATATGCTAGATTATATGTATGTATTATTTTTATATAAACTAAATAAGAAATTATTCATCCTTGTTTTAATTTCCTTTTTAGGGCCTCCAGAACAAAAGAATCGATTTCGCAAAAAGTATTATGGTAAATCGATGAATTGTTAACGAACAATTCATATAGCGAAAGTAGTCTTCTAATGGATTATGTTCGTTAACCGATCACCCACTGATATGCAACTTGAGTTGACTTTACACAACTGCATTTTCTTTTTAAATATCAAGTTATTTAGCTGTTCAAATAATAAAATCTTCCAAACTTTTGTCTGAAATTTTGCTTGAAAGGTTTAAAAATGTGGAATAAAATAGAGTGTCTAATTTTTTGGAAATTAAAATATTGCCGAATGGACTTCTAATGAATTTTGTATTTGATGATCTCAGAGGTATAAGAAAAAACTAAAATTTATACAAGATTCAAAGCAAAGAAATGGTATAAAATAATTTATTAGAAAGAAACTATCTGCCACAAGTTTTACTGTGTGTGTTAAATGATAATGTGTGCATTAAGTGATAGTGATGATAATTTCATCGTTAATTATGTGTTAAATGATATATTAAGTGTTAAATTATATGTTAAAGATAACATTTAATTATGTATTAAATGATAGTACATGTTAAATGACAGTCAGATAAAATACCTGAAAATCATTCCAAATAAAATTCATTTTGGATGATTTTTAGGTATTTTATCTGGGAATTGTTTTGCATTTGTACGGGCATGAAAATATTTATTTTACAATATATTTAGCAATCTCAAAATTAACGAAAAATAGTAAATATATTATTAAAGATTCAGGATATTATTTATTAAATAATAAGTTTTAATGGTGACTAAACGGTATGTAGTTAATGCAACTTAAGTGGGATAAATTTATCGATAGTATGAAGATGTTTTTTAAATTATATATTTTACTTCCATTAAATAATAAATCAGGAAAGCTGAAAAATGAAAAAAGAAATTATTCATGAATATTAATTTTTAAAAAAGAAAATTATTCATGAATAGTAATTTTTTGAAGAAAATATTCATGAACACTAATCATTTTCTAACAATTTCAGTACTTAGAATTACGATTTCATCGGTACATGAGAACCATGGGTTCTTGTTTGTTCTTTATACATATGGTAAGAATTTTTTTTTTTAATTTTTCATTAATAAAATTTAAAATAAAATTTAAAATTTGGGTTGTTCGGAAAGTCATTTCGTTTTTCCCACCTGAATCAGCTTTTTGCTAGTAAAAACCAACCATTTTATGAGTGCGCAATCGTGCTACTACCAGAAAGATGGTAAAAGCTATTGGACTAGAATGGACAATATGCAATGCAATACGATATTTATTCGTTATACGTTTTTCATTTTCATGAAAAACGAAATTACTTTCTGAACAACCCAATATAATGAAATAATTATGTCATAGAATTGGTTAAATTAATACTAATGTGTATTGTTATTTGTATACATTTCAAGTATCTTTGGGAGTTGTGTACATCACTGGTTATTAAAGTTATTTTTATTATTTAATACACATAAACAAAAATTATAAGATAATAAATATAAAACCATTTCGTAATAAATAACTGTTATAAAAACTAGAATAAATTAACATTCATGAGAAAAAAATAGAGATTAAAAATATGTTACTGTTTTTTTAAAATTATTTTCATTATTTTTGCTTATAAACTTTCAATTTTTCTAAATATTGATCACATCTTTTGATAACTAAAAATAAAGTAAAAATTTTAATCATACTAAGTAATATAACTAAAATGTTTTCATAATATTTGGAACACAAAAATACGTAAGGCAGTTGCAGTTTATTATGTTGTGTAATTAAAAATGTAATGCAGTAAAGTAAAATTAAATGATTATATTTTAACAAAAAAAAAATAAATAAATAAATGAAAAAATATTGGAAAAAATTATGAAAGTTAATTAGCTCTCGTTATATTTATGAAAACTATTTGGAATCTTTGTTTTTTACTCGCGCTCATCAAGGATTCGATAATGGAGTAAATTCTTCTGAAATTGATGAGTAATTATTGTTCCATCTCTTCTGAAAATTTCGATTATGATATGAGCGTCTTGTGATATGCATCATAATTTTATCCTAATATTTTTTTATATGAATTTATCAAAATAGATAATACTGGGTAAGAATATTGCAAAATATAAGAATTTCGCTGAATATACTTCCTATAATCTTAGTCACTATGTGATATGAATCACACTGCATCACACAAATCATTCATTCAGTTTTTCTCAAGAAAAAGATGATATACGAAATAATTTTTAATGTGAGAAATAAAAAAATTAAACTGTTTTTACGACTTTATTTTTTAGTTCGTGTCAAAAAATGAATACAATTCAATTCAAGTAATTTCATTAATTTTCTTAAAAATCAAAGCGAAAAGTATAATAAACATTTTCAATAAGAATTTGAAAAGAAATGTTTTGTTATTTAACATAAATCAATGAAGTTAAATTTTTGGGAGATCACCTTATGATCACATATTTTTAATGGTCTAATCCATTAACGTTCATAATGTTTCTCTGTCTATAGCTTATGATAATTTAATGCAATATTAAATAATGAAAAAAGTGAAAGTGTGAGCCATTTAAATAATAAATTTTGGAAATATGTGCTTAAAAGTATAAAAGTAC
Source organism: Latrodectus hesperus (assembly GCA_037975125.1). NCBI lineage: Eukaryota > Metazoa > Arthropoda > Arachnida > Araneae > Theridiidae > Latrodectus > Latrodectus hesperus. The sequence continues at coordinate 4,106,762 of CM075853.1, forward strand.
AACTTTCACTAAATGACAAAACTTGAACATTGTTAACTGATAAAGAATTTAAAATAATATATATATATATATATATATATATATATATATATATATATATATATATATATATATATATATATATATATATATATATATATATATATATATATATATATATATATGTAGATATAGATATATATATGTATGCAGATATGATATATGTTGAATTTATTTGTGCATATACATATAATATAACATTTTTGCAGCTTATGTACATGCCCATTGCCTTATATGCACCTGCTTTGGCGTTATCAGAAGGTAAGTAATATTAATTATTTTATGTAATAATTAAACTGTCGAAATTAAACAAGTATTACATCGAATATCATTTAGTGCAATACCTTCAGTCTGATGAAACAAAATTTAAGTGAACAATGTATATATAAATATATATACTTTTAATTCACATAATCACTAGAGGTAGCCTAGCGGGCCGTGGTAGCCTAGTAGTTAGGATATCGGCTTTCCATCCGGAAAGGTGTGGTTCGATTCCCAATGTCGCCAAGACCCACCGAGTACTTGCTCGTTAAATCTGTGGAATCGAAAGTCCTGTGGTCGGTCGTTGAGCAGTTACCATGGGTCTGGAGAAATTTACTCCTCCTTCAGATCAATGCCAAAATTGAGGGAGTAGATCCTCTGGTGCTGCCATCTATCGGAGGATTTGAAGAGCAAAAGTCGTACTTTCACCTTTATGGTGCTTTGACTAAAACGAAAGACGCTCTCTATTGACTTAAATTCGCATAGTCGAGGCATAGCGAGCTTGGCTTGTCCAAGTGTCATTAGTAACAACTCGAGATTTACTACATTTTCTGTTATAAATCCAGGCATTGAGTAAAAAGAAGAAACCAAAACATAGTACGCTACGGAAAATCTTACCAGGAGAATTGTTTACAAAAGCTGAGATGCTTCTCTAAACAAAGGGTACTAATTTTTTATTTCTCAGTGAATCAAAGCCATCTGTTTTTTTTTCCTCTGACAGGTTCATTGAGATTTTTAAAGAACATTTTTCATATGAAAATCAGTTATAAGTTTTTGTTATTTATAAGTGTCAAATTTGGGAATATTGTTATGATATGATCATGAGTTGAATAGACGAAATGTTTATATACATGTTTTTTTTTATGTAATGATTTTGAAAAATTGCAAAATTTTTATAGTACATCCAAAAGTTACAAACATTTGCGGAATTCAATTTTTAAACTAGTCTTTGTCTAAACATTAATTTTATTAAATTTGATTCTCTGGATATTATAAGCGTTCAATAGAAATTATTTGAATTTCTTATTGCTTTAAATTAGCAAAATTTAATTTAAAAATAATTTCTGAGTGAAATTATAAAAAAACTACATTCTACATTACATAAAATCCTTTTTTTTCAACAATTAAAACCATTGCAAAATTTACTTTAAAATAATAACCTTTAATCGTAGAAGGATATTATAATTATAATGGAAAAAATATTTGAAAGTTTTCAAGATGTTTTCGTTTTTTTATGCGAAATACATATGTTAACAAATATCTTAGAAGTATATGTTATAAATTTACAAAACATTATTAAGTTAGCCATTTTTTAGCGACATAGTGGTACGGACTTGGACCGATTCTTGACAATCACATCAGTCATGGAAAGTATTTAACCAAGACTAAAAGTTTAATAGTAGTTTTGAACCATGAGTTAAACATAAAGCTTGGATGCTAAGTGTATTGCTATCAATTCGTCTCAGCAATGTTGGGATAAATGTTCAGTTTTATATGTAAGAATCTATATTATTATCCGTATAATTTTAATAAATTTTTTTTCAATTTTTTTAAAATATGATTAAATGATCGAGAGAGAGAGAGAGATTTTCAACACTATAAAAATTTATTCTTATTTATTATATATTGAACATGCAAAATTATTTAGATATACCAAGAATCTTCTATTGTTTATTGTTGGTAAATGTGTAATATGTAAAAATAGATTTAGTACTAGTATTGATGCTCTTAAGAGTCTGCATGAAACATTTAATGTCTTGCAAACACTAAAAAGATCTTTAACTGAAGTATGTTGAACGTATTATCTATAATTTAAAAGCACTATTATTCTTGAAATGAGAGTGGCTGTATAGAATGAAATTTACAACAGAATGTCTGTTACTAGCTAACTGAAAACAAAGGCTATGTTTTAATTTAAAATTTTGATCATAGCTTTCGTGGTGGTGGGTGGGACTAATCCCCAACTGGTCTAGTGGAACTAGACCAGATCCATGACATCATAGATAGCCAAAAAGTCCAAAAGCAGATGTGGACTTTTCATAGCCTCTTCACGAGAAAACCCCAAGCACTTCAAGATGTGTTGTGGCCTGCAGGACTACCCCCTCAAGTCCTGCAGGCCGCCTCATAGAGGGCTCTTATAGCCGACGAGGGGGTGTACCTGGGCGGAATGGGTAAAGTACGTCGGGAGAGTAATCTCCTGGTAGGGTCACCCAAGGCGTGAAGGCCGTTCCAATATGCTCAGCTAAGGTCTCCAGGCATAGGAGCCAAGTCAGACTTCTACCTTAGGTTCTAACACAGGACAAGGTGCTCCAGGTCTCCGGATCAACAGAAACTGTCAAATTTTCCTTTTTACCATGAGTCAATAGCTTTCTTAATTCATATAAATCCCAATAAACGCTGATTTGATCTCGTTGTAAAGTTGCTTATGCTGCGATGCACCCCATTCAGGAATTGTTTGCTTCGATAATGGATATGTCTGGTCCTATCCTTTTTTCTATCATTGTTATCTATTGATAATCATTGGTGGACAGAGAAACATAGTTAAAGCAAAAAAATATTTTTTTAAAAATAATGGTATTTTTTATTTTTTTTGTTTTTTGATTTTTGAAATAATATTTTTTGCCCTCTGAAGTGAAATCAGTTTGGTCTCTCTTAGATTACCACTACTCTGAAATGCACAGAAAAATAAATAAAAGGAGTCCTGAATTCGCTACAGAATAATTTCAAAACCAAAATGAATATTTTTAAATGTTCAAACCCCATTATTTTTTTCTTTATCTATACTTGATATTTCAATTGATGATAAAAAACCACATTTTAGATAAAGTTAAATAAATAATTATTATCTTTGAAAGTAACAAATATGGTTATTTTTCTAAGTGACATTTTATCCATCCGAAACTTAGATACATTTTTTCCATATATATATATATATATATATATATATATATATATATATATATATATATATATATATATATATATATATATATATATATATATATTAGTGGACGCGTTTCACGATCCCATGACACAGGTCCGAGGTTCGATCCTCGGGCTGGGAAAGGTTGACTCAGCCTTTCATCCTTTCAGTGGGTCGATTAACTGAGTATCAAGCATGCTTGGGAACTAAACACTGGGGATCTTATATTAGGCTGACCACCTAACTGGTACATATGCTTCGCACCCCAGGGCCTTCGGTCATGAAAACAGTTATGGGCACCGTAGGCCTTGGCTTACATGGGCTGTCGTGCCTTAGAGTTATATATATATATATGTGGTGGATGAACCACTTAATAGCCGATGTCACTATTTCAAGTGCCCACTTGAATAGGGGCTCGAGAGGCGCAACAGCTTCCCCAGTGAGCGGGGCAGAAGAGAAAAAAGCCAAAAGACGCGAAGACGTTCCTTTTTCATAGCAGCAAGACGACTGCTCCTATTCCCCATAACTTTAAACCTAAACTTTAAATTTCATTCTATTAAGACGATTAATTGTAAATATACCAAATTTGTATATATTTATATTTGTATTTATATGTTAATTAAATAATAGGCTTTATATAAGAAATGTTAATTAGTTAATTACACCTTGGCCACTCCCCGTCCCATATATATATATATATATATATATATATATATATATATATATATATATATATATATATATATATATATATATATATATATATATATATATATATATATATATATATATATATATATATATATATATATATATATATATATATATATATATATATATATATATATATATATATATATATATATATATATATATATATATATATATATATATATATATATATATATATATATATATATATATATATATATATATATATATATATATATATATATATATATATATATATATATATATATATATATATATATATATATATATATATATATATGTATATATATATATATATATATGTGTGTGTGTGTGTGTGTGGGTGGGTGGGTGGGTGCGTGTGTATTACTATAATTACATTCTCTATTCTAAGTTTCAAGAAAACACATAAATACGAAACATAATTTCTTTATGGTGTTGTTTTTAATACAAAAATATCCATTCTAGTGATTAATAATCATTATTTTCATCATGCATAGCAAAATGTTAAAATAATATTTTCTCTCCTTATGGACGATATGAAGGACATATTGATTAGAATCTGAGGAAAATGTCTATCATTGATATAAAAAGTAACTTCGAAAATTTCCATTCTTGGAGCTTTATTCAAAGCTAAACAAGATAAAGATAAATATAAATTTAAAGCAAAGAGACACAGGGCTTTTATTTATGATAATTATATTGAGTGGTCGATTTGTAAAACAGGTAAATATTATTCTGTTGTTAAAAAAAACAACGAATAGAATTGTCACAGCATTTTCTCGTTCATGCATGTATCACTTAACTAACATTGTTACGTCACGTTCTAAACGTGAAAGGAATTCAATGCTTAAGCGATAAGAACAATGAATATTCATTCAGCTACTTCCGGTTGGCAGGCGAATCTGAGAATAAAGCTTATTTGGAATGCTGAATAGAATTGGGAAATAAGCTCCTTAATAAGTTTCTGCCCTTAAAGAATTTTTCCTAGATTCTTTCACAGAAGACGTGTTCTTCACATTTAATAGAATTAAGCATTTATTCGTCTCGAATCCTATCTTCATATTCCTTAAATAGTATATAATTTTTATATGATTATTTTTTATATAGGAAAAGAACACAAAATGCCATAAATTTTAGCAAATTTAAAGAATTGTAAAATATAAAAGATGTTCAAAAGACATTGTAGAGCTTTTGCTTTCGGTTCAAAAGTAATCTTATTAGGTCCCCGTCTAATAAGATCTCGTGTGCAAAAAATGACCATTGAGTGATAAACTAAACCAAAATATATTGAAATTAATGGGAATTTGATCAGAAAGTCATTGATTTTTCTTTTCATTAAAAAATAAACGATCGATGGAATTCATAAATTAAATTGAAACGCTTATGCAAACGATTCATGCACAAATGGACTATGAAACAATGTACAATAACATAATACAATTCATTTTATTTTAAATGAAAGATGTTCAATGTTACCTATTGCGTAAGCCATTAAGCAAGTAAGAGGCATAATGTCTTTTACAGACTTCTATGCTATCAGTGGTCCATAAAAGGGTATTTTTCGGTACCACCAAAGTGGCATGGAAGTCTGAATACAAATGAGATTTTAGATTCTTCCATAAGCAAAAATCTGCCAGAGTCTGGTCTTGCTATCACTAGGGTAACTTAAATTCTTGGTTTACAATTTGGTCTTTAATGAAAATTTCTTTGAAGAATGTCTTGACAGGAATTACATAGTGAGTTGTGGCTCTGTTCCAGGTAACCATATGTAACGCAAGTCTTTCCAACAATGCAGGCACAATATGGATTCACAGAAATATAAAAATACCATTTTACAATAACAACATTATTTCCTTCCTGAAACAGTACAAAAAAAGATCCCAAGATGGAAGACACTGTCTAGTTGCCACAAGTATTCATACGGGGAATACTTGTGGCACACTCATGACAATCTGATATGGTCCAAATGCACATGTTTTGCGTATTGATTACCCCAGCAGGGAAAAATGGACTTCACCCGCCTGTACCATGTTCAACACTTATTTTGAGTCACGTTTCTTAAGTGAAGCACACCTTTCTCAAAGGGTTATCCCTTATCACGATCTACCAGTAGTATTTGGTAAAGTACTTGCATATATGGTCCGTACAGTAAATCAAAAGTCTGTACAGGAAAATGCCGTATCTACACATATAGATACCCCGATACACCTCTCAAGCTCATTAATATTGTTATTTCTAATTAATAACTCGGCTGTCAAAATTTCCATGAGACTTTGAACAACAATCACATGATCAAGGATTGGTAATTGTCTCTTATTTTATGGGCAATTCTTCAAATTCTCCTTTTATTGAAAACTTCGTAATAAATTTAATCTCATTGAATGTGATGATTTTATTTACTTCATTGGCTATCACCTTGGGAAATTTTATCAATGCAGTAATTGGGGATTAATAGTTTTTTAGAATTTAATCATTTTAATGGTAGATCTAGTAACGATAGAGTGCTAAATAATGGATCTGTTTTCAGTCAAAACTTTTCAGAATTTTATGCATGCTTATGTGTTTGTGTTACTTATAGAGACGTGATTGATAAAGACATTTTGTTTCTCGTGAGAAATTAAATTTAGATCTGGTAATTACTCTTATAACTTATGAATGGTTTTTGTCATTTGAAATATCATGCACCATCACCAAAACAATAAAAACGAAACTGCTCTAGATTTGAAAGAAGGTTGTAGTTAGTAAAGTTGACTGATAATTTTTTTGCGTTATTCAATAAAAAAGATATCATTCTTAAAAAAATCATAAAAATTTAAAAAAATGATGTTTATCATTTATATATATATATTTTTTTACTTTTATTGATTCATTACTTATATTTATTTCTTACCAGAAAAATACATTTTCTTGTAATTGTATTATTATTTTAAGATAATATAAATGTATTTTTTTGTAAAAACTGTTTAAAATATTTTTTATTATATTATGACACATAACATATTTTCTTATTACAATTACTAAAGTCATTTCAACAATTATTTCTTGGTGCTTTATTTTATTGTCATACTTTATATCATATTAAAAAGGTATAATTTTTAGTTACCGGCATCAAAGTATGGACAGCTTTACTATCCACTGGATTAGTTTGTACATTCTACACAAGCATAGTAAGTAATACCATTATTTAAAGTTACCGATTATTCCCTTTCAGCTTACTTTTTGTTCAATTTTAAAAATAATTGATAAATAATTTTGTTAACACAGGGTGGTGTAAAAGCTGTGATTTGGGCAGATTGTTTTCAATCCATCGTAATGTTAGGCTCTTTAGTGCTGGTAATATTGAAAGGAACTTACGATTTAGGCGGATTCAGTGCAGTTTGGCAAAGAAGCTTGGAAGGCGACCGAATAGAATTTTTTAGGTAAATGAAAAGTTTTCTTAGGGTGTACTTAACTTGAAATTTCTTTCAAATAATCTGACAGATTTTAAACTATATATTTAACTTATATTTGTTGATTTATTTGAAGATAAATTGTGCTTTTTTCGTTTTAATTTCTTCATGTTTATTAATAAACTAAATACACGATCATCAATATTTTTACTAGTAAAATGTACTGCATGAGCTTCGAAAAACGGTGGATGATCTGTTACAAGACTGTGTTCGCTATTCGAATTGTTTGTCAACCAAAAATCAATGACCATAGATTTTTTGGTGAAATTGATTAATTCGTTCTGGAAACTCTAAAAATGAAATTAAAACAAGAATTTATTATTTCTTAATAAATTTATAAAAAAGTAATACATGCATAGTGTCTTGCATATAAATCAGCTCTTTTCATTTTTTGTATATAGGGTGTTAAAGAACATGTCCGATTTCGAGTGTTTTTTTTTTTTCTTATTCAGGATTTACCGGAAGTAATTAATAACATTGTCATTGAAAGTGAGTAATAACAGTGTTGTTGTTGCCGTCTGAAATTCCTTATTCAAGACTATGTATGAGACAGCAAATGAACAATGGTGGAGAAGACAGTCAAAATGAAACCAGTTTCGATTTTAAATGAAATCAAAACCAAAATTAATGATCTACTTTGGACATCAATATTCTGTTGAGAAATCTTTTTTTCCAATATAGAACTTTCAAGTACAACTGGTAAGCAGCATAATTCAAGAAAGACTAAAAACAATTTTTGGTCCTTTGGGTTTGGCAACCTTGCACATTACGCTCCGAGAGCCTAGAAATGTTCGATAGAATTCGTTTTAGTTCGTTATCCAAATATATGTTTGTTGTCCGAGCACAAATGTTTTCGTGAAAGTCTTCATTGTCCTATTTGTTCGCATTCTGAACTGTTTGTAAACCGATCACCAACTATAGTAACACCAAAATAAACGCTTGTTATTATTTCTCTACCATTCTTTTCTGCATTAGATATGGTCAGTATAGGTCATTTTAGTATTTAAATTGAAATTTGTCCTTTATTTTTAACTTTTAAAATGATAACATTATTTTAATTATTATAATTTGATGATGTTGTACCATCTTTTTTTTTCAAGAAAGAGGTATTTTACATTCAGTCCACTTTAGTAAAAATTGGCGTGAAAGAAAATTTAATACAAAAAATTTTACTAAAAATACATTAAAAATACTGAAAAAAAGAATACTTGAATAGGTAACAAACTTATTCCATCGAAAAAAATATTTTTGACTAGCAGTTTAGCAGATCCAAAGACACCACTGGAATAATCATAAGCTGAAAATTTGTGTATCGGGAAACTAATCTAACAAAATTAAGACCAAATAGGTCGTGAAGATAAAATTGTAAAAGTTGATGAAAAAGATTTTGGATAAAGAATAGCGCCAACAGAGTTTTTGGATAAAGAATAGCGCCAACAGAGTTTTTGGATAAAGAATAGCGCCAACAGAGTTTTTGGATAAAGAATAGCGCCAACAGAGTTTTTGGATAAAGAATAGCGCCAACAGAGTTTTTGGATAAAGAATAGCGCCAACAGAGTTTTGTTTTCAGAGATATTTGTAAAACAAATGTAAGAAATATTGCCTCGTAAGAGTGTTTGATAGAAATGAGGGATATTTCTTGAAAGATTGGGATGTATGTTGAAGAAAATTCAATGATACGTTTTGATATTATTAAAGATCATATATCTGAAAAAAGCTGAAAAATAGCTAGATATTATCATTTTACACTACACCATGCGAATTGTCGATCCTCTATCCTCGTGCAGAATACTTATTGACTATGCAGATCAGTGAAGTGTGGGCAAGTTTTACAATTCTTCAACTTTTTTCAGTCCAGCAAAATTTTTGGGGTGTCAGTAAAAAAGCTATGGTGAAAATTCAATGACTATTTAACTGTAATTAAATAATCCTGGACTCCTGAAAATTGCAGCAATTGGTCATTTTAATTCCTAAGTACAATTTTTACTACCTAACCTCGTTTGCTAGTTTATGAAAATTGTAATAAGGCTTTGGATGTTTTTTGACGCCTTAGGAGATTGGTGAAACTGAAAAATATCAAAATTATTTACAAAGTTGAAAGCAAGATCAAATATTTATTTAAAAACTTCTTTATATCATTTGAAAACTTACATTTAAATTGATATTTGGCAAACAACTTACTGACTAATATATATATATATATATATATATATATATATATATATATATATATATATATATATATATATATATATATATATATATATATATATATATATATATATATAAATTTATACTTTTAATAAATACTTATTATTCAACAGTAAGAAACAGTTTACGTTTTATAATTTTTATTTAAATTTCATGTGTATGTTGCTTGCAATATATAATATATATGGTTTACTTACAAAATGCATGTTTGATCATTTTGTTCAAGTGTTTTAATTATCTGAAGTAGTATATCATGGCAAAAATGTTTACCATTAAAAATTAATATTCTAATAATAGTGTTGAAAAAAGCAATAAAAACATGTTTGTTGAATTTATATAAAAAATATATTTTACTGAGTAAAATTGAGAAAGCTTTACAAAAACGTTTTACAAAATCTTTAATACTATAAAGTGGTATTATCTTAAAAAACGCGCATGTTCTATATTCTACGTATAATCAAACAAACATCGATACGTATGAGCCTTAAGTGCAGTATTCTAAGACAAAAATACAGCTTTACTACTTTCTCATTTTCCTACTAAATAACAATTTTTAAATAGAGTTAAACTTAATAGCAAGGAGTTTAATCCAATATTTTGATAAACATATTTGCCATCATTACTTTGATTGTAATTGGTGAAAAATACTCATTAACTACAAAAATAAATTCAAAGTATTTGAACAAAGTGATAGATGCTTTGAGTAGAGAGTTATTCATGTTATAGTAGCGAACTGAAATGTTTCTTTTTCAAATTACGATGAATTGCGTTATTTTCTATTAGGAGTTATAAAGCTTCTATAAGTTAGAGTAATTCCATGTATCAATAGTGTGTTACAATTCTTCTCGTATATTGTACTATGTTGATACTTGTAAACTTAACGTGGATTTTTATTACTTTTAAAAAAGTTTTTATGCTATAAATTATCCTCCAAATGTATTTAACAATACTAAAATAACTGTAAAATACAATTAATACAGATTTTACGAATTTGCGTTTTAGAAATCTGTGGTATAATTTGTAAACGAAATTTGAAGTATTTTATAAAGAATACTTTAAAGAGAATTTTGTATTTTGAATTTGTTGATATATATATATATATATATATATATATATATATATATATATATATATATATATATATATATATATATATATATATATATATATATATATATATATATACAATTTCGTGTCACGATGTATGTTCCCGATAAACTCCGAAACTACTGAACGGATTTTGATAAAATTTTGTAACCATTTATAATATGGTCCAACTTAAAAGATAGAATAGTTTTTATCTCTTAATTATTGATCTCAATATTTATTATACGACATTAGTGTTTAATTATTGGTTAGTTCTGTAAGTTCCTAATAGATGGCAGTTTAGCATCTCAGTTGCACAGGTATTCGGCAGATGGCGATTTAGCATCTAAGTTGCACAGGTATTCAGCAGGTGGCGACGTGTTTATTTTTCTATTTTAAATTTTTTTAGAAAATATTAATTTGATTGTACCCAAGAATTAGTAAAACATTGATTCAATGTATTATAAAAACTCAGCCACTGCAACGTGTGGCTGGGTCAGCTTGTATATATATAAAAATTTCGTGTCACGATCTATGTTCCCAATAAACTCCGAAACTACTGAACGGATTTTGATAAAATTTTGTAACCATTTATAATATGGTCAAACTTAAAAGATAGAATAGTTTTTATCTCTTAATTATTGATCTCAATATTTATTATACGACATTAGTGTTTATTTATTGGTTAGTTCTGTAAGTTCCTAATAGATGGCGGTTTAGCATCTAATTTGCCCAGGTATTCGGCAGATGGCGACGTGTTTATTTTTCTAGATTATGACAGTGTTTATTTTTCTATCTTCCAGAAAATAAATACGCGCGCAAGCGCGTGTTTAAATATAGAATTTACATATATTTTCATGATATATAATCATACTATAACAATTTTTCGTGAATCATTTTCATAATTATACTTTGTATTGTGTTATTATTGTGCAGTGTTCAGTTTGAATATTTTTAATATTATAAATAGTAAAATAAAATTTTATTTATTACTGTTTTTCTCTAATTTTCATACCACCTCGAAAACATGTGAAGTATTTTTGATAGCCTTTTATTTATTTTTTATTTTTATTTTATAATTTGATAATTATTAATTTATTCAGCAGTACATTTTGATCTAATTTATTTATTCAAATGATAAATTCTTTTAATTTTTTTAATTTCAGTATAATGCCGCGGAAAAAATTTTTAGTTTTAATAATTTAAAATTGAAAAAAATAATAGTTCGATGTCAATGTTATCTACCTCATTTATAACAATTTATTTTTAGATGTTTTTAATTTATATAGTATATTTTACAAGTAAGTCACTGATTACAAACTATAAATTAATATAAGATGAATAAAATGTAAATTCAGAAAGTATATGTTGATTTAGTGCTTAATTTCAAAATTTCGATACTTTAGCATCATTATTTTTAAATTTTTGACTGAAACGTTTTATTATTTAATTTCATATGAATGAACCTATTTTAAATTTTTTTAGAAAATATTAATTTGATTGTACCCAAGAATTAGTAAAAAATTGATTTAATGTATAATAAAAACTCAGCCACAAAACACAACGCGTGGCTGGGTCAGCTTGTATATATATATATATATATATATATATATATATATATATATCCTGACTGCTGAGCAGCGGGTCCTCGGTTCGAATCCCGGTTCGGGCATAGATGTTACTTTCTTTCACTATTCTCTCTGTGTTTCTCTGTCCTTTCTTCTATGAAGATATATGAATGTGTCCCACCCTATAAACTGGTTTATGGTGGTATGGCGCGGGCAACGCTATTCGCCTCCGTGACTTGGTTGATTCACAGGTGCCCAGGTCCCCGCTGGGTAACGACAAATGAGTAGCAGTTTCTGGCCTTGTTGTGGCATAGGGTTTGTCAACCAAATGCCCGCCGTTGGAAAAAAACATAATTAATCAAATTTCTGAAAACAATAAATTGAAGATCAGTTTTTTAAGACGGAGTAAAAATATCAAAAAATGTGTTCAGGAATAAAATGGTTTACTAGACACTACAACTAAGAAAATCAGATTTTGGTCTAAATAATATGTACTTTATAATCATTTCTTTGTTGGGAATTAGTTTTATAAAGGGTGTTTTTTTTCGAGGTATAGAAATTTAAATTGCAATAAAACAACGATGTATTATTCGATTGACATGAATTTTTTTTATTTGAAAGATAATCTTGTGGCATTACATTTTAAATATGATTTCTGGCATATGACTGCCACGGCTGGCTCGGATGTAGTCCAATCTGGACGTCCAATTTTCGATGACTTTTTCCAACATTTGTGGCCGTATATCGGCAATAACACGGCGAATGTTGTCTTCCAAATGGTCAAGCGTTTGTGGCTTATCCTCATAGACCAATGACTTTACATAGCCCCACAAAAAATAGTCTAGCGGTGTTAAATCACAAGATCTTGGAGTCCAATTCACAGGTCCAAAACGTGAAATTAAGCGGTCACCAAACGTGTCTTTCAATGAATCGATTGTGGCACGAGCTGTGTGACACGTTGTGCCTTCTTGTTGGAACCACAGCTCCTGGACATCATGATTGTTCAATTCAGGAATGAAAAAGTTAGTAATCATGGCTCTATACCGATCACCATTAACTGTAACGTTGTCGCCATCATCGCTTTTGAAGAAGTACGGACCAATGATTCCACCAGCCCATAAAGCACACCAAACAGTCAGTTTTTCTGGATGTAACGGTGTTTCGACATACACTTGTGGATTAGCTTCACTCCAAATGCGGCAGTTTTGTTTGTTGACGTAGCCATTCAACCAGAAGTGCGCTTCATCGCTAAACAAAATTCGCTTATGAAAATCGGGAACAACGGCAATCTCGTTTTGGGCCCATTCGACGAATCTACGCCTTGCTTGATGATCGTTTGGCTTCAATTCCTGCACGAGTTGGATTTTGTAAGCACGCAAACCAAGATCCTTCCGCAAAATCTTCCATAAAGTGGATGGACACAGATCCAATTCCTGTGCTCGACGGCGGATGGACTCATTCGGTTCTTCCTCAATGCTACGCTCTACAGTAGCAATAGCTTCTTCTGTACGCACCGTACGGCGTCTCTGGGGATGCGAGTTATCAATTAGAGTAAACGTGGTGTGAAAACGTTCCATGGTTAATCGAATTAACTGCTCTGATGGACGATTTTGTTGACGATAAAATGGACGTAATGCGCGATACGTATTCCGCACAGAACCATTATTTTCGAAATAAAATTGCACAATTTGAAAGCGTTGTTCAGGCGTGAGTCTATTCATGATGAATTGCCAAACCAAACTGAGAATAAATCACTTGACAGCTGTTAAATCGGTTGCCATCTTGGAAAGTAATGCCAACTTAAACTTCTATACCTCGAAAAAAAAAAACACCCTTTATTATGTTGCTTTAAATATAAAATATGTATATACGGTACCTGTGCCCAATTTTAATCGATTTGGTTTGTTCATCACTCAACGGTTGCTTTTTTCACACAAAGGCTAATTAAAACGGATTTGCTATTTAAAGTGGTTTCCGAAGCATTACAACCAGCTGCTCTTTTGGCTGCAAGCTCTGCATACGATTTGTATCAAAATTTTGTCAATAATCTGTATGCTAAACATAAAAACAGTTAAAAACTTTCAAACTGTTTTTCTAAAACTACGCATATATTTAGGATAAATGTCTGTTGTAATTTGCGTTTTGTTGAAATTATAGAGCAAAATTTATCATTTATTTTTAAAAGGAGTTTCAATACAGCGGAAGACAATGAAAATTTTTCTCATTTAAGCTAAATTTTATATTACTTTTTATTTCAAATCACAAAATTTATGTACTTGACTTTTAAAAATTACAATTATTTCTTTTTTTGGAATAAATGTATCTAGATAAATAATTTGTTAATCTATTTCTATTTATCAAATAGCTATATGGATTAAGCTACACCAAGTTATCAAAAATAATTATTGCTGTATCCTTAGACACTGTTTTTTTTCCTGGTGTAGCAATTTTAATGGCCAGTAGTGTAAATATTTATGATTACATTTCTCTCTCTCTAGATTATTACTTATTAATTTTTAATTAAATTTTAGGATTTAAAGTATTAATTTATAACAAGGCTTTACTGAATATTTACGGAAATAATGTATTGTTGTCTAAGTATTTACATTTATCATTCCCCATATCGCGTAGGTTTGATTTCGACCCAACAATAAGACACACATTCTGGAGTTTGGTGGTTGGTGGATATGTGACGTGGATGGGCAACTATGCAGCCAGTCAGTCCATGATTCAACGGTATTTGGCTATCGGTACACTTCAAGGGGCTCAGATGCAAGTTCTTTTTTTAAAACTTTTTTACCCATTAAGATTGCTTTATATTTTGAATGTTTAATTGATAAGCGTTCCTTATTTAGCTTACTTTCTTATATTATATTTAATCAAATGATGTCTTTTAAAAATTAAAGTTTACCTTGATATATATTTTTTAATTAGATCTAATTTAATATGTTGACTTGTTTAACTTGTTTTAGTGGCTATTACAAAAATTTATGTATTCTTATTTTTCATATTACTCGTTAAGTGATTTTATTGAAATTTGAGATTTTAGCAAAGATTATAAAAATATTTTTAAAGAAATATTATTCTCTACCATAACCATCATAAAGTTAATATTAAATTTGAATAAAAAATTTATAATTAATAACTTTGATCTTCTGATTGAGATTAAACAAATTGAAAAAAAATTTGCTAATTATGTTATCATCTAATTTATCATTACTTCATAACTTTAGTAAAAGCACAAGATAATATTTGTGATATAAATCACACACTGGTGATATGTGACTAATGATAGCTGATAAACTGAATCGATTTTTCTTTAATTATACCAGTAGCATGAAGTTGTGTACATTTTTTACAAGATTGAAAATGAGAATGAAACCATTCTCCTAAAAAATTATTATCAATAGTTTGCTTATATTAATATTTTATTGACATCTATTATTTTATTTTAGACTGATTTTTTATTCAAAGCATATTTTTTATTTCAATTTCAGACTGAACAATCAACGACATAAATGAATTATACTATTTAAATAAAACATTTTTAAAGTAATTTTTATTTCCATATAAATTACATGCTTTACAATAAAGAGAAATCAGTAAAAACGCATTAAATTTTGATGAAACTCATTAACATAAAATTTTAATCTTTTATTGAGTCCCTTTTTGTAGACAAATATAATGTCTAATATTTGTATTATCTGGAGAATTTGAATAAAATTTTTAATTAATTTGTATTATTTAGCTCATTTGGCAACATACTAGATGAACTCAGTAAATAATTTTTCTCGTTGATTTTATGTTTAAAGAATGATATACAGATGACCTATGTAATTTGAATGGGATAAAAATTTCAAATTATATATATATATATATATATATATATATATATATATATATATATATATATATATATATATATATATATATATATATATATATATATATATATATATATATATATATATATATATATATATATATATATATATATATATATATATATATATATATATATATATATATATATATATATATATATAATTAAATATTGAGTTAATATTGAAAATTTTATCCACTTCAAAAAAGTAAAAAAGTCTATATTTTCCAACGGTGGGCACTTTGGTTACGAACCCTATGCCACAACAAGGCCTGAAACTGCTACTTATTTGTCGTTACCCAGCCGGCATCTATGAAACAAGTCACGGAAGCGAAGAGTGTTGTCCACGCCATACCACCACAAACCCGTTTATAGGGCGGGCCACATTCATACAACATCACAGAAGAAAGGACAGAGAACACAGAGAGAACAGGGAAAGAAAGTAACATCCATGCCCTAACCGGTATTCGAATCTGGGACCCACAGCTCAGGAGTCAGGAACGCTAACCACTCGGCCATCGGTTGGCGGACAGTTAAATATAAACGAAATTAATTCAAAATGCGTATAAAAATAAGTAAATGGTAAAATGCATCTTACTTTTTTACATATATTTTTAGCAATTATTTATTGATATTTAATGTAAATTTTTAATTAAACAAACTTTTGAGGATCTGTTTTTCTGTCTTAATTCCAGCATAAGGAAATTTTATTAATTATGTGAATGAATAATTTTAATTTTATTCACCCTCTTTGGTGAGTAAAACTAATAAGTTTAATCAATATGATAATTGTTAGCATAAATATACTATATAAGCAAAAAATAGAAGTATAAAAAAGGTCCGATAAAATTCAATTTCTTAATACTTGACACATTTATTAATATTTAATACTTAAATATACACGAGTACATGCATATACATTTACTGAAATATTCTTAATTTAAACATAGGAGTTTCAATAATTATTTTATGAGCTTCTATAGGAAGATAGGAAAAAATAGGCATATTTTCTTATTTTTTGATTACTTTTAATTAATAAAACAAGGGAAAATATCTAAATTCTGCTATTTTCATTAAGTTTTGAATTCGTAAATCAACTGTTGGCCATTTATTACGGAGATCGAATGTGCAAGATCTTCCAAGATAAGGAGTCACTAGATAAACGACTCGACGTCAAGAATTGTTAATCTTAAAGAAGTTGATCACTGTCTCAATAAGAACGCTGTTCAAGTACTCTAAAAGGTGGCCTACAAATATGAACTCACTATGAGTAAGGACATCATAAGACGTCATTAGAAGGCTTTTTGATTGTGTGTTCAAGTCCGTGTGAGAAAATCTTTCATTCGAGTAATCCCATTGAAATTTCATAAGCAGCATGAAATGTGGACAAACAAAGATTTTAATAACATCCTTTGAATCCAAATTCAATTAGTCTGAAACCAAATTTAATTGGTAAAATCAATCAATTCATTCCAAATATAATAAAATTGAGCTTAAAGGAGTTTTCCCTTTTAGCTTGAGGTTAGATAACTAACTTGGTCCAAAGTTCTAAATTTCAATGTGATTGAGATAAGAGTGAGTAAATGCATAGTCTATATAAGCTTACAAGGAATAAAAATATCATAAGATTTTATCTGAATGTTTTGAGTATAAATCTTATCAAAGCGCCTGACATCTTGGAAAATAATAGAAATATACGAAACAGAATCTTTCTATAATTTGCCAGAATAATAAAAAATATAACAGAAGAATTGTAAATCACTAAGGCGAATGAAATGTGAACAACCAAATATTGAAAAAAAAAGTATTCTTAAGTGAAGAATTCAATTTCAACTCCTTTTAAATTATGGTGATGCCATATTCCTCTCTTAAAAGACATTGGAATGGATTCCCTACACCTATGTCCAATAGTAAAGCATGAAAAAAGCTAGTAGTAGTTTGAAGATTTCCTTATCATGAACCCATCAGAGTTTTCACTCGAAATACACTGCTGGACAATTGCTAAGGACGGATCACAAATTGCAATGTAGCATAACATTAAGCGAGACACATGAGGCCTAAGTAGGATAAAATATAGTTGCCACACTGTTTAGACATTAGAATAAAGAATATTTATTATTCTGGAAAGTACAAAAACTGTGAAACATCTGAAAGAAAAAAATGTTTATTTGATGCTGCATACGGAAAAATGGGACAATGCATCTATAAGTCAGCAGGCACCTTGAAGAAAGGTATCAGTGCAGGATATGTCCACCATGGAGTGTGATGCAACATTCCACACGTCGCTCATACTTTGCACAACATTATCCAGCAGCTTTTGAGGCAATTTATCCCATTCCTCTCGAAGTGCACGGATGAGGATGTTCTTGTTTGTCGGTGGATAGTTTCGACCAGCAACTTGCCTCCCCAAAGCATCCCCAAAGTCGTCCATAAAAACAAATTTATCACCGACTGCACCACGGAAAAGACGAACATGAGGAGGTAGAACTTTATTAATGTATCGTTGGCCCGTCATAGTCCCATTCGCAACCACATGTAGGGCATGCGGCCATTGATCATGATACTGGCCCACACCATGACACTGTATGTCGGATATCGGTCCCTTTCTTTGATATTTTCTGGACGATAAGCAGTACCACTCTCGCGCCAGATCAGTTGGCGTCTACAATCCGATGACAGACTGAACCTACTCTCATCTGAGAATAGTACGCATGCCCAGTCCTGTTCAGTCCAATTGCGAAGCTCACGACACCATTGCAAACGGGCAATACGGTGCTGTCTGGTCAATGGGACACACACAACAGGTCTGCGGGCTTATATTAATCCCCCACTCAAACGTCTGGCAACAGTTTTTCGGGAGATCTGCTTTCCTGAGACAGCAATAAACTGATTTGCCACCTGCTGAGCTGTGGTGCACCTGTTCTTTTTTGCTGATAGGGCGATATATCTGTCTTCTGCAGGCGTCGTACTTCTAACACGACCTTCCCCTACTACACATTCCAATAGTTTTTAATGACTTCCACAGCCGTGAAACAACGCTGTGAGCGATGTCGATCTCCCTGGCAACATTTGTTTATTTTCGCCCTTCTTCGATCTTTCTAATACTTCGGCCACGCATAAAATCATCTAAGTGATGTCGGGAAAACATGCCAAAAATATCAAGTTCGTCTATTAAATCTATCCTGTAAAACGTTGACTTGAAACAACAACTGTCCACACGCGTCAAAACCTTTAAAGCTCTTATGAACGCTATCACGTGATGAACAGACGTGGAAAAAAATTTACATATGCATACTTCTTCTTACTATATCCCGAACGTATTCTAAATTTCAAAATTTGGTTCCTTTCATTTTGTGGTTGCTATGGATGGTAGTGTTATCCGTCCTTAGCAATTGTCCAGCAGTGTAGTAATAATTCTTACATCTTTTTATGAAAATCTTGTTAATTCCATGCCCAGAATATATTCTCCAATTCCAACAGTTTACTCGTCAGTTTAATGCTGGTGCATATCAACGTGTAAGCAACACCACTTTGTGGGCGATGGAATACCTTGCAACATCCTTTATGGCTGTCCACTCAGCAATGCCAAAGCAGCCTCATTTGACAAAAACATTTTTTTTCAATGCCGCCCAACTTGTCTAGGTGTCAGTGGGCCTGACTGTGGATAGGGAGGTCCTGGGTTCGAATTCCGGTTCGGGCAGGGATGTTCGTTCTCTGTCTATCTATCCTGTATTTGTCCTTTACTTGTGTGAATGGGTTGTGAATGGTTGCCTACCTTATAAACGGGTCCCTATGGCATGTGTGTACTGAAGAAATAGGACTCCACACCAAAATATGGTGCAGTTAGAAAAGTGGAGCAGCGTACCCTATTATGACAGCCTAGCTGTTACACGATAACAGCAACAACATTTCTTTTCAATAAGGTACAGGAGTCATTGTTCCTCTAGACTTTTTCAGCTAGCTGCTTAAAACAGGGCTTAACGATTCTTATTGACGAGAAATTATAGCAAAGGATTGTCGAAATGTGGTAAAGTATTACCTCTTGCAATGAGTCGAGATTAATTTTGGTAAATTCCGATGACAAATTGATTGTAAGGCGTAAATTGCATGGAATGATGGTCCCATGTACTTAACGCCGTATACATAGTTTGTCAGCAGAATTTAACTCTGTTAAATCAATGGAGTATATCTCATGCAGCAATGACTCCTGTACCCTATTGAAAAGAAATTATTTTTATGAAGTGGAAACTTCTGCTTCTCTGTAGACCAACATTAAATTGATAGTCGATCTGTTGCATTGCTGTCCATTTATCTTCTATTTAAATACAGACTTGATACAGACGACTACGTTCATTCCTACACTGTTTTCCTGACAAGAATGGTTTTACTGGAATCGATTTAGTTATGGTATATTCACAAACATTTTGGGGAAGGGAAAACCAGTTATCCGAATCTTCTAAAATGGAGTGACCTATTGTGGTAGCGATGCAGATAGTTGGATTCGTGGAGTGCAGGAGTGATTCGTCGGGATTCGAAGATTTAATTACGATCAAATAAATATAAATCCATAATCAGTTATTATTTGTAACTGTGAGTTGATCTTTAATTTGACCAAATAGCTGGTCACGTCATTTGTGGGTCATTTTTAGCCTTGTGCAAAGCACAAATTATGCTTGACGCAGGTATCCCTAATTCAGTTGCTTTTCACTATATATGGATACAGTGTCATCATGTTATATTTCATTTTTAACTCAGAGAAAATATTTAATGCTATTGCCTGATGTTCAACAGGGCTTAAAGCCCCTTAAAATGTTTTGGAATTTCTTGCTACCAATTTGTAAGCACAATTTCTTTGCCTTGTTAAATGCCACGATGGTGGCGCCCTCACGGACCTCGTAGAGGTGTGTAGCATACTAGGTTTGGGGACATGGCACCTGTTAACCTTAAGGTACAGTCCGGCTCTCCCCACACAGTTATGTATGTATGTATATATTGATACAGAGCTCCTGTGGCTCAGTAGCTTTAAGCCGTTTCCCGTTTAAGAGCAGCAAAAGGAAACATCATTTGCAGCGGGCAGTGGTTGGGAGGGTGAGCACGTTCTTTATCTCACTGGGTTGATGAAGATCAATGGGTTGGGGCGTGTCACGTTAATATATGACGTCCAAAGTCCTTCCGCTGGTGTGGCGTGGATGTGGAGAGTAGGTTTCCAGCTCAGGTTTGACCTCGTCTCCTGAACGTGATTCAAAATTACGAGGCAAGGTGATGGGCGAGTATTTCAAAACCCATTAACCTAAAGGTACAGTCTTGGGCTCACCTGCACCACTATGTACGTATATGGATACACAAATAAAATTCTGTAAACAAAAATTATCACGAGACTGTACATGCGATTGTATCAAAGATTAGTTAATTGCTTAAAATAGAGTAATTGATGGTATATGTCAAAAAATCCCTGAATTTAAGAAAAAGGATATTAAATTTAGAATCAGGATGTTAAAATTTGTTCATTAAGACAGAATGTTTACGTTTAAAAAGTTTTTAAACTATTAAACGATTTGGGAGTTTTTTCCCACATAAATATGTGAACTAACAAACTTCAATTTTTTTTAATATTTCTATATGTTCATTCAATGTACACGCTTACAAAAAGCTTTTAAATGAAATTTTTTTAAATGTAAAATTAATAATAGAAAGGATTCTTATTACAGTTGTATATGGATAAATTTACCTGTTATTATACTGGTCCTGATGATGACATGCTTTTCTGGTTTAGTTGTTTACGCATATTATTGGGATTGTGACCCAATAGGCGTAAAGTTAGTTCAAGCTGCTGATCAGGTAAAATTACCAAATTTATTAATGTAAAAAGTTAAATTTTTTAAATTTTAGTAATAATGAAGTAAATACGAAATATACCTAAGAGTAATTTTTTTTTCTGAGGCGACTGTTTGTAGGTAACATACATCAACTGAAAGTTTAATAAATTTAATAAAAATGTTTTAAGCTAAATTATATAATTTAATGTGAAAAATAAAAAATTCGGAATGGGGTTGATAGTTAAGAAACTTTGACAGTTCGATTATCCCTTAATAACCCTGTGATTATTGATTAAATAAAGTTATGGAGAAAAAGTTATTTGACGCGTCTTTTCGCATTCTAAATTTATTTAAATGAATTAGACAAACACACTACACATGTAAATCTCTGATGTATTCATTTATTTATTATTAAATTTTTCATATTAAAAATATTTATTGAAATATAAAATTCAGACTAATGTTTCATTTTACTTTATAAGAATGCAAAATAAAAGAAATTTTTAAATTTAATTTTTGAGAAGTCTAAGTATGATTTTCACTTTATTTTTACAGAATAGAAATGTATGGAACTAAAACTAATATACATAATAGCACATTACTAACTGAAATTGCATTAAGGAATTTTTAAAAAGTTAACCTTTGAAGTTATTAAAGATAGTCTGTTTTCTTTAATTTGTTAGTTTACGATTACTATAACACGAATTCAACCAGGATCTACAGTTTAAGCTGGAAGCTAAACAAATATAAAAGTACAATTCCGAGGTGGGAATCTAATCCATGAACTGTTAAATCGAAGGCCAGAAATTTATCACTGAGCTACTACTTTAACCAAAACAAAATTAAGATCAAAAAATTTTTCTTCTCCATTTTTTAATGTTATAAATCTTTTCAAATTTAAAGTGTAAAATCACTTGTTGACATAAAAAGTATTTTGAATATGCACTAAAAATAAATTGAAGTATTTAAAAAAGACGGTACGTTAAAACACTTTTTCCTTTATCAATTTTAGAGAAATTGAAAAGAAAAGTATTATCTAGATGGAATTTGTTAGAAAGATTTGTCTGAAAGTATATTATAATATAAAAACATCATGTTTTCTGAAGGATTGTAAAAAGTTTTAGGCGGAAATGCATTTTTCTTTTATTTCCAAATGAAAAATTCATAGAGCTTAAATTTTATTTACATGCTTACCTAAAGGTACATTAAGAAAAAATTCTTCAAAGAAAAATCATTTTTTTGGATTAACTTGAGGCAAAATAAATCATTGATTTATAATATATATATATATATATATATATATATATATATATATATATATATATATATATATATATATATATATATATATATATATATATATATATATATATATATATATATATATATAACATATTATTCCACCGAATAAACATTTTTGCTTGGAAAAAGTGTATTAACAAATTTAATATTTTTATTTTCTCACAAAAAATTTTTCTGAGCAATGCCATAAATATATGATGCAATTTAAAATAAATCTCATATAAAAACTTTATTTTTTACTAGTAATAACTTTTTCAATTTTAACTAGTTTTAATTTTTGATTTATTGTTTATTTACTTAAATTATTTCCTTATAATATAGTAATCAATCTGTTCTTTTATACTCCTGTAATGAAGATTTGTTAGGATTTTCGAGCTTTATTGTATTGTAATGATTTTACTTTAAAACCAGAAATTTTACTTTAAAAACAATTGAAACTTATCGTTATTTGTTTTAGTTATTACACTGATTTTCTTTGTGCTTGATAAAGCCATAATTATTTTGATCAAATAAATTTATATGATGTTTGAATGGTCGTTTTTAATGATAATTTTCAGCTGTTTCCACGTTTTGTTATGGAAACTTTAGGGGGTCTACCTGGACTTCCTGGAGTGTTTGTAGCAGGTGTTTTCAGTGGAGCCATTGCGTAAGTACTTGAGTTAAGCACTAAAACAATTTCAAAGATTGTTTAAATTTTTATACAATATGAAGAAAACGAAGGCATTTTTTGAATTCAACTAAAATATTTATTTCTAAATTGCATGCAAAAATATTTGCTAGAACATAAGTGATTGGAATTGTTACTTGCATGAGTAATAGCTTTTTTTAATCAAAAGTTATAATATTATCTGCTTAAAAATTTTTTTAGAGTATTGGATTTCCTCAAAAGAATTTTACTTAAATGTCTCTCTATCAGAAACCCCATGATAATTTATAAATAATAGAATTACTCTTGTCTGATTTCACAGAGTATCTAGAACTTTTGAGCGGATTGTTAATACTGATGAAGATTTATATGTAAGGTTTCAAATGCTCAACAATTTAATTTCATATGCTTTCAGATGAAATTAAAAAAACATAAGACTGAAGTCAAAGATATAGATATAAGATGTCAAATCTTAGCACACTCTATTTAAAAAATAAATAAAAGAAAAAATGTAGTAAATAAAAAAAATTATTGAAACGCAGTAAATTTTTTCAGATAGTTGAACAGAAGAAGAGGCACGAAAAATAAAAATGGAAAGCAACAAATATGAAAAGCACAAAAAAGCAGAATAAAAAATATAATGCCTTTAATTTATGCTATAAATGAAACATTCATCAGAATGTGTCTTCTGGAGATGCAAGTTCAAATATGATGATAAATATTTATATAAAAAGCTCATCAATAGTACTGTTTTACGTTTTGAGAGTGATCTTCTAGTAGGGCCACTCAAGATGTGAAGGCTGTTCCGTTTTGCTCAGCTAAGTCCTGCAGGCATCGGAGCAAAAACAGGATTTTTTAATTGGACTAGTCCGTGGGTGCTCTAGACCTCGGTCTAAAAGAAGCTGCACATTCCCTCTTCCATATGGTTTTGTTGAATTTGTAGAAAATGCTGCGACCATCCAGCCTCAGTGGACAACTTATTGAATTGATTCAGTCTAACCAGGATGGGGACATAACATCAGATCCTCTTACTGTAAAAAATTTTTAGCGGTCAACAGCTTTCTGGAGTTGATCAGACTTATGTCAGATTTATTGAGGATAAGCAACAGCAACAACTATTTTGTAGATCTGTGCTCATTCTCATAGGACAGATATTGAAAGTTATCAAAATCTTGGTGATAATAGCGCAGGTAGAAAGGTAACCTCGAAGCATGTTCTAAACATACTCTATTGAGATCAAGTCGAATGAACGTGCTGGTCGTTTTCATCGATGCCCTATGTTATGCTCCACATAATGTTTTAAAAATGAGTTGTATGTACTTGTGCATTATCCTTCCCAGGTGTACATCGAGGCTTAAGGCTGCCGGGTGATAGCGAGCATGTGAGTGGAGAATCATCTACCAAAGAATAAATGCTGTTACTGACTTGGAAGGAAAGATGTGGAATTTTCAGTGATTCATTACGAATGAAGAAGCATTCGTGAATAACATTTATTTGATTTTCAGTAGCGATTTTACATTGATTAAGTTCGAAAAGGAAGGTACAAGTAGCAAATCTATTTTTTCCATTTTAACTAGTGGTACATTTTATGTCAGAATCTTAAAAAAAAGATTAAATTCTTAGATATTGGCATAATCTAAAAATATATAATAAAAGTAAAGGGTTTTAATCTGTCGTTGTTACTAATGACTTTTGGACAAGCCAAGCTAGTTATGCCATTGACTATGCGAATTGAAGTCAGTAGGGTGCGTCTTTCGTTTAACCAGAGCACCACGAATGTGAAAGTACGACTTTGCTCTAAACTCCTCCGATAGATGGCATCACCAAAGGATCACCCTCTCAATTTTGACATTAATCTAAAGAAGGAGAAAATTTTGTACAGACCATTACACCCAAGGTAACTGTTCAACAACCAACCACAGGACTTTTGATTCCACAGATGATTTAAAGAGCACGTATATCGCATGTACTTAGTGGGTCATTTGGTGTAAGAAGGAATCGAACCCAGCACTTCTGGATGAAAGGCCGATGCCCTGACTAGGCTACCATGGCCCTTTAATCTTTCGTAATAAAACGCAGTGTTTATAAATGTTCAATAATGCAATAGAGATGTATGGTAACTGGTTGACATGAAAGTCTCATATAATATGTCTAAATTGGAAAGTGCATGGTTCAATTTTCAACATTGTAATGACCACCTGTATGTTGATAGAATGTATAAGGCATGTCTGTAATGTATCAGCTTAATTTATTTAGACAAAGATCCGCCTTAAAATTACATGATTACCATTGATAGAAACTGCTTTTAGTGAGAAATTATGTTACCAAAAATGAATTAAAAGAGTATTTACATGAATTATCAACACATGTTTATATTTCATAGCTGTTTAGGCAGAATCTTATGTCTTTTTTTTATAAGTTAATAATAATTTTACGTGGCATGTGGGAAAACTAACTTGTTTGAATTAATATGATAAATTTTCAAATATGGGAATGTTATAGTTTACATACACATATGAAATTATACGTGATACGTTAATTAAATACATTTAAATCACATAACATTTCAGAAATGTTAAATACTTCTTTTGTCTCTTAGAATATATTGAACTTTAATGTTTCAAATGTGAATGTATTCATATTATGTAACAAAATGTTTTTCTATTCAAGAAAACAAGATTTCTAAAGTAAAGCAGTTTTTGGAAAGCAATATAATCTCGGGTTTTTCGAGGAAAGAAAACGTACTTTGTCTCATTCAAAAGAAAATAATTTAAAGCTCTTTTGAAAAGACTGAGAATTTTATTTTCCTTTTCTTTTGAAAAACTCATGATAGCAAACATCACATTCTTATATTTGTTATAGCTTTTCAATTTTACCTTTGATGTTTTGAAAGAAAGTCGATTTCAATAACAGAGTTTAATGGAGACGGATGTAGTAATTCTTTATTATTATTTGAACATAGGATCTCTTTAAAATCCTTTCATTTTATTGATGTCTTAATTTCTTTTACATTCACCTCTAACTTCATAAGATAAATAGTAAAATAGTTCATAAAAATACTTAATTTAGTAATTTCAAAAGTGTGAACTTATGAAGTCTTATCCATCATTTTTATGATATAATTATTAAGAAAAAAGTGATTCTGCTGACAGACCAAAAAATCAGGAGCCGTAATTTGCTTATAGAACTAAATTTTAACCTCGAATATATTTTTATCAACATATTAATATAATGAAAGTTTAGTTGAAAAAATTGTTCTTTGTATGTGTTATTTTACAAAGAACTTTTTCCAATTATAGTTGTTCTTTATGTAAATCAATGTTAAAAAAAACGACACATAAATGAGATTTTGCTGATAGACCAAAAAAAAAATGGATAGGCAATTTAATTCACAACATTTTATTACTTTTATTAACATATTTACATAATGATGTGAAATTTCGATTAAAAAATCGTTCTTTGTAAGCGTCATTTTACCGAGAATTATTTTCCAGTTATTATTCTTTGTGATAGATCAGTATTAAAACAATAGACAAATCGTGCTATCCCTCAAAAACTTATGTAAATTACATATTTCTAATAATTCAACATCATTATCTCTGTTTAGCACAGTTTCTGGTGGTGTGAACTCTTTAGCAGCTATTACTCTAGAAGACTTTGTTAAAGTTTTCGTAAAAAAAGATTTATCGGAAGAATGTGCTACAAAAATCACAAAAGCTATAGGTAAATAGTTTTTTTTAATTAAAATTAAATTAAAAAATGATATTTCTGTAGTTAACATCGTTCAAAAATGATGTTTTGAAAATTGTAAAAGATAATATTATTCTAATTAAATATGATGTTATTCTAATCAATTAGAATAACATCATAAAAATGATTTTTAAATAGTATAAATTAAAATATTTTCTCTAAATTATATCATTCAAAAATGATGCTATGAAAATAAAAAAGTAATGCTATTTGTAAAAAAAATAATGTTTAATTTAACAGTAAAAATTAAATGATACAACATTTTCTTGAGAAAATTTAGAGTGTTATATATGTATGGGTAATAAAATCACAAAATATTCCTTTTATGTTTTCAAAAAGTTTCAGCTTACACGTGACAATTTTCCTCATGTAACGACAGTTAATAAAGTCTTTATATCATTGTAGACATTTAAACACATAAATACGTTTTTAATACTTTGGAGCAAATTAATAAATATTTGGGAAAATAATATTTAATCCGTTAGTCTTTTCAATGGATGCGTGTGCATGAGCAAGAGTCGAAACTTATTAGATTAATTTGTATTCAAGAGAAGGAAATAGTGTGTAAAGTATATGTCATATTGTTTTATTAAAGTATTTTATATAGTATTTATTTCAAATATAACGTTAAATTTGAAAAGTAGTAAAACGAAGACATTGTAAAAATTTAATGTGGAAAAATAATAAAACGTTTTGAAATAGCAAGCAATTTGAGAAACACTCATGCATTTTCCTTTTTATGAATGATTTAAGATTTATTTAACCTACCTTTATACATATCATACTTATATACACACAAACGAAGGTTATATATATATATATATATATATATATATATATATATATATATATATATATATATATATATATATATATATATATATATATATATATATATATATATATATATATATGAAGCCCGGTGTCCTTAGTGGCAGCGTTTCTCGCTACCATGAAACAGGTCCAAGGTTCGATCCTCATGTTGGGCAAGGTTAACTCATACCTTCAGTGGGTCGATTAATTGAGTACCAAGCATGCTTGGGAACTAAACACTGGGGGTCTTACGTTAGGCTGACCACCTAACTGGGACATATGCTTCGCACCCCAGGGCCCTCGGTCATGAAAACAGTTATGGGCACTGTAGGCCTTGGCCCACATGGGCTGTCGTGCCATGGAGTTTAGTTTAGTATATATATAGATTTATTTTTTGTTTATAAATTAATGTAATTTTTTGACACAAAATTATGTTAGCTTTGAGGACTAATATGTGGCCACACAATAAATTATCTTCAAATCTTTACAGATATAGATAAATTTAAGAAGAATCTTATGTCTGAATAAATTTATTGAGAAAAGTCTTTGCAAGCCCATTATTTAGTTGCGCCACTAGCTAAAGGTGCAAATATAATAAGTTAATTTAGAAAACATTCTTATAAAAAATAAATAAAGAACGTAAAAAGTTTATACATGTTTTTAACATATAAAACATATGTATGTGAATAAAATTTCTAAAATGAGCAGTTAAAAAAGTCTTAGATGTAATTAAATCTTGAATAAAATGGTATTAGAGAAATTAGTTAAATTCTTAAGAGAGATAAAAATAAAAAATATTATTAAAGCAAAATAAAGGAATTTTTAAATAATGTGAGTTTTAGTATCCTTTTTATAAATTTCATGTGTTTATATTTTCAAACAATTCTGGAGAAGATAATAAGAATTAGTGGGGGGGGGAGTTATTTAATCCTTTAAAATATACTGAAATTTGTAAATATGAAAACTTTTTTCACAAATTAGTTTTCTTTTTACATTTATTATTTATTTCACATATTTAGTAATTTTTATTTTAATATGTGTAATTTTTTTAGAATTATCATATCATGTAATCTGTTGAAGAAAAAAATATATTTTGGTGTGCCCCTTGGCGAAAATTGTGATTTTTTGTCACCACATTATTTAAAGAAAATAAATGGTACCGAAAACACTATGCAACGCAACAGTATTTTGAAAATTTCGCAAATTTTACGTACTTTTAAACGAAAAAGTAGGATTTTTTAAATGAAAAATTATTTTTATCACCATATTTAACATCATTTAACTAGGTGTCAAATTATCAAGAAACCAAGGGGTACCAAGCAATATAGGTTACCTTCAGTTGAATTATGTTGTGTATTGTAATATTTCAACCATATAAAAGAGTGAGTGAATTTTCAATAGTGTACTGGGCGTGTTGTGAGTGTATATTTAAGTAAATAACTTTGAAGTAACGGTTTTCCGTAATACTATACAGAAAATCAAATTCTGAAATACTATTTCGAAAAACTAAGAAAAAAAACAGTGTCTAAGGATACAACAATAATTATTTTTGATAACTTGGTGTAGCTTAATCCATATAGCTATTTGATAAAGAAATACATTAACAAATTATTTATCTAGATACATTTATCCCAAAAAAAAAAGAAATAATTGCAATTTTTAAAAGTCAAGTACATAAATTTTGTGATTTGAGATAAAAAGTAATATAAAAATTAGCTTAAAAGAGAAAAATTTCATTTTCTTCCGCTGTATTGAAACTCCTTTTAAAAATAAATGATAAATTTTGCTCTATAATTTCAACAAAACGCAAATTACAACAGACATTTATCCTAAATATATGCGTAGTTTTAGAAAAACAGTTTGAAAGTTTTTAACTGTTTTTATGTTTAGCATATAGATTATTGACAAAGTTTTGATACAAATCGTATGCAGAGCTTGCAGCCAAAAGAGCAGCTGGTTGTAATGCTTCGGAAACCACTTTAAATAGCAAATCCGTTTTAATTAGCCTTTGTGGGAAAAAAGCAACCGTTGAGTGATGAACAAACCAAATCGATTGAAATTGGGCACAGGTGCCGTATATACTAAGATGCTAAATTCTGAGCTTGGTGATGTTTTTGGCAGATTTTCCTTTTTATCATGCGACCTGGTTTTTATTACGTCATTTAGAAGAAGACTAATAAGAACTATGCTGAAAATTCAATTTCGGCAACCTTAATTTTTAAGTCATCGAGAAGAAATTTAGAACACTTTGTTCCATTTTCGCATTTCATTAGAAAATGTTTGCTAGGAAACTTCGTAAGAATTTTTTTAGTGTGTTTTACAATTTGCTTGACATTTTGGATACTTAAATTCCTGGTTGTATTGCTATTTTTCCTTGCTTTAAATAATTATTTTTGTGTTCTGCATATATTTTTTTCAGCATTTGTCAAAATTGTTACGATTAATTATGTCTGTATCTCAAAGTATCGTTTTAAAATGCCTAAGTATTCTTAGTTCTGGATTGACATTCAATTTCTCCGGTTTTACGCAGATTCTAGCACTGGATTTTAAAGTAAATACATTAAGCAGATTCCGAAGTAATTTCGGAATCGAATACGTATTAGGAAACAATTCGTATATTTTCTAATGTTTCATTATAATTTTTCGAATGTTTCACTTTCTGTTTTAATGTTTAATTTTTTTTAAAAATCTTATTATTTCAAAAATATATATTCACGCTCTTGATTTATCAGGTTTAAATTTAAGATTTAGATGTGTAACGTTTTTAAAAACGAATTTTATTAAGTCAAAATTACAACATATTCATGCTGCATTACGTCACAATTACGTTATCTTGGCAGCATTTCGTCGTCGCCAAAACTTTCAAAATTTGAGACCCTAGATTATACCAAAAATATACTATGCCAGAAATTGTAGCAAAAACATTTGCAGAGTGGTGAACATCTGTAATAAAATATTTCAGCTAATCCAATAATAGAATTGCGTATAGTGCATATTTGGAGCAAAATACTTGAAATATCCGTTTGAACTGTACACGTGGTAGTATTATAAAATAGAGAAAGTTTATTGCATATACTTTTGTGTCTGTGTGTACATTTTAAACGAATAGTTCCGAAACAAAGAAAAAGTATTTCATAAGAATGCAAAATTCTTTTTTCAAATTGATGTAACTGAAATTTGGTTATTTGTTACTTTTCATTGCTAACTTCCTTCCTGTTGTCGTTTTTATTTGAGTATTTTAGCTTCTTTCTCAAATTTTTAAATATTTTAGTAATATTTCCGAAGCAAGAATTGCTTCTGTTCAACTTTTGATTATTTGTATAGATTAAAATCATATGCGTAACATCTAGTTTTTATATAGGATTTTAAAATTTTTAATTGGAATGTTTCTTTGATGTTTTGAAAAATTAAGTTATGATAAATACACACAGTAGGTATTCTAAATTATTAGTCTGCTACCAACATACAAAAACTGTTATCAAAAAAGGAGAAAATATTTTTTATCATATTCATATGAATCCCGAATATTCATATCATTTCATGAAATGTAACTAATATTACAATAAATGATAGTTTATGTGATATTAATTAAATTAAATTAAAAGTATTGTAAGAGAATTATATATATTATATTATATATTATATTTTCAGAATAAAATTAAATTAAATTTAGAGTGGTTGATTAATCTATGAACAAGAAAGTTTTGAAGTTCTATTTATCAATTTTTATGAAGTCTGATTGGAGATTCATTTCTATTAATTAAAACTGTATTTGAATTTTTTGAAGAAAATAATTGGTTTACATTAAGAACTTTATTATAGAAAATGTATATTTTTTACTCAAAAAAATTGTCAATAAATAAAATCTTTATTTTCTCAATTTTTTGATAAAATATTTAATCATATTTTAGTTTGTAAAACAGAACTTAAGAGCTTGAATCACCGTTATTGTCTGAAATTGTACATTGTAGTTTAAATAATAACTTTTCCTTTTAGCTTTGACTTTTGGACTTTCAGCTGTAGGTTTGGCTTTTGTTGCTTCATTGTTGGGACAAATTTTGCAGGTATGAAAAAATATTTAAGTTATAATGGTTCGCAATTAATAAGTTTTCAGGACCACGAAGTTTATTAGCTATAATTAATTAATTCCTTTAATGCTATTGTTTAATATAGAAATTAAGGAAAATGTGGTTTCGGTTACAACAACCTAAATAATTTAATTAATGTATCTATTTGCTGTTTTCTATGCAATATTTATTACAATTCGTTTCTTTTAAATTGATGATCCAAGATTGATGGAAATGGAATTTGAGATTTAAATGCTAAATTGTTGTTGTTGTCTTGTGCCAGCCAGGCTGACAATATGGGGTGCGCTTCTCCACTTTTATAACTGAACCATATTTTGGTGTGGAGTCCGACTTCCTCAGTACACACATGCCATAGGGACCCGTTTATAGGGTAGACAACCATTCACACCTCATTCATACAAGGAAAGGACAAAGACAGGATCAACAGAGAGAGGAAATACACCCATGCCCGAACTGGGATTCGAACCCAGGACCTCCCTATCCGCAGCCAGGCACTCTGACCACTACACAGAGTAGGCGGCAAAAGCTAAATTAATGTCAAATTATCATAGCGATACGTATTACCATGGCGCCAATCGATAGAGATAGAATGTCTTTATGTACTACACATTGAATCTAAATTGAACTTTGAAGACTTTTATAAGGAACTGTTTTAGACATGGAGAAAGATTTTTGTCATGAAAATATTAAAATTTATGATACGTATTTATTTACATCTTGTTCTTAGAAGTATATTTTTATATTATTTTATAGCAATGATATATTATTATCAATTTAATGTTTGAGCTTGGGAATCAAATGAATCACAAATGTTCTCTCATTTAATTTACAACCTTATTCGAGATGTTTACATTTTCAGTAAAGTGACGTCATCTTTATTGAAAATAACTTAAATTCTATTTAACAGTAATTTAAGTGCATTATATACTGAGGAATAATGACATTTGTGAAATTTTACACAAGGGGAGTAATCTTTTTAAAATGTTGCCCTTTCCTAAAAAAATAAAAGATTTTTGTATCACCAAAATTTTTTTTTAAAAAATTTCTATCTATAAAACATCATTTACACTAATCGTATAAAAAGTCATGCAAATTGTTCATAAATAATTTGGAGTCATTAGCGAATAAGCAACATTCAATTCTACTGCTACAATTTTAAAATTTTTTTTTAAAAATAGAACCACATCATTTCTTTCAATCTCAACCAAGTTATTTTATTGGAATAACTTTCTCCTTAAAACATCCTTAATTTCATAAGTTACAGAATCATAAAGAATTAATTAAACCCACACATTGTGAATCTACAAATTCAAGCATCTTTATTAATATTAATGTATTCTAGAAAAGTAAACTAATCATTATATTTATTAAACTTTTATTTATTAATAATGTTTTCAAAGCGTCAATGTAATAGTCATAATGACTTTAATTTTTTGTATTTTGTGTTATTTTGTATACATAGGCTGCAATGACCGTTCACGGAATTATCGGTGGACCTATGTTTGGAATTTTTACCTTGGGGATGTTTTTTCCATGTGCAAATTCATGGGTAAGATTTTTAAAAAATGCCAAAATTGGGGCAATATCCAATTGTGCACTGTCAAACTTGTCTAAGGCTTATTGTATGAGTAGTTGATATGTATATGAAGATATAGTAAAAGTAAAAAATTCTCTTAATGAATAATTAATGTTAAAATATCACTCAATAGTTTTGGAATGCTATATTCATTTAAAGAAAACTTAAAATGTTTTATTAATTACTGTATTCCTGGGCACAGATGTCGTATAATCCAAGATGCAAAATTCTGAATTGTTTTGGGAATGAAGAAATATTGCCAAGTTGACATATTGTGGCGTGCGGGATGACGTATATTCTAGGGTTGCCAAAATGGAATTTTCTGCATAATTTTTATAGGTGTCCATTTCTATGACGTAATAAAAACAAGGTTGTCAAATACTTAAGAGAATCCGCCAAAAAATCACGAAACTCAGAATTTGGCGTCCTGGATTATCCGGCATCAGTGCTGTATTCTTGTTACCAAATAGGATAAGTAGCCATCACCTTCGCCTATTATAGCACTGAATTGGTTTTTCCTAAGAGCAGCCGGGCATTAGGAAGAAATGTTGCCAAATAATTAGATTCTTGTTACAAATTTACGTTCCCTAAAATGTTTGGTAAGCTCTTACTTAAGTGAACTTCAGTAAGCAATGAGTAGTGATTTTTGTTGTGACTTCTTAGCGCTGGTTAATTAGCGAGCTGAGATCAATTCCATATTTTCCACCGCGGAAGACAAGCGTAGTGCATCACGCGTTCTTCTTGACTAAAAATTTTACTTCAAGGTTCGCATGAACCTCTGCAGATACCTTACATTGCTTCTAGATATCTACATGAATATATAACATAGAAATATCTAGGTTGTAAATATTAATGCAAATATCTAGCATCCAAGAAATGGTTAAATTGGAAACTAGAGCATTTAACATTCCCATATTGCCTCAGAAATGCTCTTGTGAACAATTTTCTTTCATTTTGAAGTTGTTCATTTTATTATTTGTATGTATATATTTAGCTTCACGCCGCTTCCTGTAAGCTCAGCAAAGTGAAGCATCATTTGCCGCGAGCAGTGGTTGGGAGGGTGACCACGGTGTATTCTCCTTCATTGGGTTGCTGGAACTCCGTGGGTTGGGGACGTTAATCTGTGACGTCCAAAGTCCTTCCACTGGTGTGGCGTGGATGTGGCGAGGAGGGCGCCAGCTCAGGTGTGGCCTCGTCACCTGACCGTGGTTCAAAACTACGAGGCACCTTAATAAGAGCAAAGTCGTACTTTCACCTTCGTGGTGCTCTGATCCAAACGAAAGATGCTCTCTATTGGCTTAATTCGCACTGCCAAAGGCATAGCGAGCTTGTCCGAGTGTCATAAGAAAACAACAACAACAACAAGTTTATTTTCTGAAGTGTCGAAATATTATGGCGATATCGTTATTTTACTATAGTAATATTTTCATTTCATACTAAGTGTAAATAAAATTCTTCAGTAACGAAAATAACAATATTCATTTCCAAGTAAACGAAATTCCTAGTTTATAATAAATAAATAAGATTACGTGCCTTTCAATTCTCTTAGAGTAATTCATCAACCTACCGAGATGTTTCTTAGTAATTTGTTAAAGTTTCTAATTAATGAATTAGTAGATACTTTGTTAATTTGCTGAAATGATTGTATTACGATAGTTAAATTAGACAACTAAGAATTGTGTATTCTTCCTTCATTCGACTAAAGTAAAAAAATAAATAAATAAATATGTCTCTTTCACCACAAATACTAAACTATAATTGATAAGAATCAAATTATTTTAATTACTTTATTAAATTTCTAACTGTAACTTTCTTATGAAATTCCTAAGAAATATATTCGTAATTGAAATTTTTAAACAATGATTTTTGGGGACGTAATCTTAAAAAAGACGCGTATATATTTCAATGTTTCATTTGGTAAAAAGTTCGAAAATGCCTTAGTCAAATAAACAAAGTATACATTATAAGAAAAAAGTTCCAAAATGAATTGAATAATATTTGATTAATTTAATATACACGGAGAGGAAAATGCTAATTCCCGGAAGCCAATCAGAATTGAAGAGGATGCAAATCGCTGCAGAGGTAGATGGAATCACTGAACCCCACGCATTCCGAGGTGGAAGCATTATGGTGTGGGCAGGGATTTCATTAGAATACCGCACCGACCTGCACATCTTTAAACTGGGCTCTATGCCGGGTGTTCTGTATCGAGATGAAGTCCTAGAACCCATTGTGAGATTGTTCGCTGCAGCAGTTGGCCCAACTTTTGTTTTAATGGACGATAACGCACGTCCCCATAGAGTTGACATCGTCAATGACTCCCTGGAGAGTGAAGGGGTTGCGCGTATGGAGTGGGCAGCATATTCTCCCGACCTTAATCCCATTGAAAACCTTTGGGATGCTCTCGGCCGTGCTGTATCTTCACGTTTCCCACCTACAGCCACTCTTATTGAGCTGGAAACTGCTCTACAAGAAGAATGGCTATTGATCAGTTCTGCGGTGGTTGACCACCTAATTGAAAGCATGGTCACTTTAAACTTTGTATACAGATGAGGAGGGATGACATACCTTATTAAAGTCCTTTTTTCATTTTATGCTGTTTATTTTCACTTTATACATAATTCTGTTTAAATCTTCAGTTTGTCATAATCTGATAATTTACCAAAATGTAATATTGTTTTCTTTTTTGTATATTATTATTGATTTCATTTTATGCATAAATATATATGCTACTTTCTTGCCAGAAATTTTGTGTCAATGAAAGCAGTATTTGTTGATTTTTTTTTTTGCATTTTACATCTTCGTGCTTATATTTTAATAGTGAGTTTATTACATTACTTGGATTATAATCATCTTTAATTTCTGCAATTATACAACTCGAAATGTGTGCCCTGGAGAGATATAAATTGTATTAAATAATTAAGATTTTTTTTATTTATCATATATTAAAATTTTTTGAATAAATTTTCCAACAAACATTTTAAATGAATTGCCTGAATAAAATTATAAAATAAAACTAAATTTTAGTTTCTGAAAAAATATAATTGGGTGATTTGATAAATATAGAAATTGTCTCTGATAAGATCTTTACATTTTTCAAGAAAAGAAATGTAAGTAATTATGCAAATATTTAAATGCATGATGGAGAAATACTTTTAGTAAAATTATGTGCAGTGAAAATATTGAATTTGGTACATTAAACCATAACATAGAAATTAAGGATTGGAGCCAGAACTGTCATTAAAAAATCTGTTTTAAAAATCAAAGAATTAATAAGAAATAAAAATTGCATTGCAAAAAGCATTTTTAATAGCTTACTTTCTTCGAAGATAATATAAGGATAATTTAATACGTAAAACGTTCATTCTAAATATTGTCTTCAAAGAATATGGATAAATTGACATGCTAATAAATTTTAAAATTCATTTTAATTTCTTAAGAGATGATCTCTTAACAGTATAGTTAATTCTCTTACACACCAATTAGATACAGTGTATAAATACTTAAATTGAAAAGGAAAACAAATTATTACCGGAATTTTGGAAAAATTATAAAAAATTATTTAATGCTATTTATTATAATAACAAATAACGTCAAGGCTTATATTCACCAATTGTTAGCATTTATTTTAATTTTAATAAAATACATTTTTGATTTTAATTAAATATGTTAACATATCAATAAAATTTCTTAATTATGTTTGTTTTTAATCTATTTTTTTTATAAAACTTACAACCATTTTAAAAAACTGACCTCCAATATTTGTTTTTTATTTGATACTTATTTATCATTCGTTTATATATAAAAGTAGATTATTTTATTCTCATTCTAATTTGCACACACACAGTAATTTGTCATTCATTTATATAGGTAAATTATTTCATTTTTATTAATTTGCGCACAGATGCACGCATTAACACTATTTCTTGATTGCATTTGACTTTTATTTAAAATAAATATTGAAAAAATTGTTGTGTTGTTACTTATTAAACTTGGATAAGCGAAGCTCACTCTGTCGACGGCTATTCGAATTTAAGTCAGTAGGGTGCGTCTTTCGTTTAACCAGAGCATCAAGAATGTGAAAGTACGATTTTGCTGTCAACTCCTCCGATAGATGGCGCCACCAGATAATCCACTCCCTCAATTTTGGCATTGATCTAGAAAGAGGAAACTTTCTTGGGACCATTACATCCATGTAACTGCTCAACGACCGACCACGGCATCCTTGTATCCACAAATTTAACGAGCAAGTATATCGTATGTACTCGGTGGGTCTTTGGAATTGAACCCCGCCCTACTGGATGGAAGGCGGATGCCCTAATCATTAGGCGTCACGGCTCTGAAAGAAAAACTACATTAGCATGATGAATATTTCCTTAGCAATTATAAAATGATGTTATAATAACAATGTATTAAAATAATGTTTAATAATGACGTGTACCTCTGGCATTCATTTCTTTTAAAATTGCAACTAAATAAATCTGTTAATTTGCTACTTATACAAATAAATACTTAAACAAAGTTTACAAACATTTATCATGTAACAATCAATGCATTATGTATTTTAAGGTAACATTTTATGTGTTTTCCCCACATTCAGGGAGCAGCTATTGGTTTGCTAAGTGGCTTCCTGGTATCTATGTGGCTAGGCATTGGCAGTTTCATAAATCAACCCTATATCGAAGAATGTCCTATGTCCTACAGTGGATGCATAGAACTGTATTATAATGTTACACACGTCAATCTTACTGGATTCCAGTATAAGCCACGAGTTGAAATGAATAAGTAAATTTTTTCTGAAAATATTTTTCGTTTCAAACCGTAGTGTTTTAAATAATCAAATTTTATTTGAATGCATATTGTCCTATTTTTCAGTTTTGATTTGTGGTACCCATATCAACTGTCTTATTTGTGGCTATCTGCTATCGGTTTTGCAGTTGTTATAGTTACCGGATTAGCAGTTAGCATTCTTACAGGTAAGTCGTTTACTCAAATGGAAGAATTTTCTTGAAATGTATGCTTTACTTTTCATAAGTGTTAAATCTTTGGCACATAGATCCAATAATCTTCTTTATTGGAACTACAGCCCATAGTGGGTTTTGCTTCCTGCACAGTTTCCTTTCAGATAGTTCTGTCGCTGAATTTATTTTCCAGTTGGAGACATTTAAGTTTTTAAGGTCATTCAGGATATCATTAAGCCAAATTTTCCTTGGCCTATCCCTAGGCATATTGCATATGATAGTGGTGCCCAACCTTGTGCTTGCCGATCATTTTGTATGTGCTCTTTAGCCCGATTAGGTACTACGAACAAAAAATATTTTAAAAATAACCATTCATTTATATTTATTAATTGTTAAAATTATGGTAAGCATTTATTGTCTTAAGAAATATCTTGCAAGCAGTTATAAAATTATTGATTGCAAATTCATTCTTATACATTGGTCATGTATGTAGTTTAGAACTCAAAGTAATGTCAAAGTTTAAAAGAATGATCAGTGATTTAATGGTAAAAACGTTACGTAAAAACCAAATTGCTGAAATACCGGAGATAGAAAATTTGGGGAAATTTACAATCCTTACGTGAATTGCTCCAAATACAAATGCAAAAGTCATTTCATCTCAACTCTTGCTTTGGATCTACTCATTTTTGTGAAAGTGGATTTTCGACCATGAAACATTAAAGACAAAATGTAAATCAAAGATTACAAATAAAGATTTGAATGACCGTATGAGTTTGGCCTTAACATAAGCACCAGATAAACTGGCGGAAGACAAGCTATGACTGATTTCACATTAATTATCAGGAATTTGTTTCATACTATATAAATATGAATTTTTTACTATATACTTATTAATGAGGCATACCATAATTTAACTGTAAAATTCTGTATTACTTTCCCATTATTTACCAGTTACCATCAAATGATTATATTTTGTAAGTTTTGTAATTTGAGGATTTAAAATAGATTTTTATGTTAGTTTAAATTAAAAAGAATAAAACTATTACTATTTCAATAATGTATTTATGTTGAAGTTTGTGTTAAAAATATGTTTTTCAAATTCAAACTAGATAATTTTTAAAAAGGAAAATTTTTTTATATTTCCGTCAAACAATTCATAAATTAAAAATCTATTATGAAATAACTATCAATTTATTTTAAATGAAAAAATACAATAAAACTGATAAAAAATGAATTCTACATTTTAATTTAAAAGAAATTAAATCCAATATTTTTTTACTTATTTAAAGGTGTAAAAATTTTCAAATGTTTACACATGTACCAAAAGAAAGTTAAATAAAAAACAACATCATCCGTTGATGACGGAAAAGCATCTTGTATAGGCCTCGGTTTCAGTTTTTCAGTTCAAAATGTGCTCATGATAGGCCAAAAGTTGGGTACTACTGTCATATGAGCTTTGATCCAGTAATAATCCTTTTAATTATGTGTAAAAGGGAATATTCATAGGGTAAATTTCGTTTTTAGCAACTATAGGAGAATTTTATATAACATAACTTCATCCAAAAATTTTGTGATTTAATGAAATTAATTTTGATTAAGTTTTATAAATGAGTATTGACGTAAATCTTTATTATTTGGTGTAATATTTTCCATCCAAGATATTTTATACAAAATTTTTCTTTTGTAGAAAATAAATATGTGTAATTAAGATAAAATGTATAAAGATTAATATTAAAGTGTCACTTCAGAGGGAAAAATTCTGAAAAATTTGGGGTTGTCTTTAGTATTTGTGATTATCTTGTTAAAAAGAGGAATTATATCTTTTTCTTTGAAAGTATTGCTAGTTATGAAGTATTGTTCACAGACATAATGCTCAATACTTTTGCAGCGTGTTGTAATATTTATAAAAAACATTTCGATACCTTTAAGGGAAAAATAAATAAATTGGGGGAATTTCTAAACTTGTGTCGAATTTCTTGCAGTGTTCTTAGTTAAGTACATAATTTAAATTTTATTGTTTAGAATTTAAAATAATTCTATTGAAATTTTCAGTGGTTACCAATGAGCTTTTCACAACTTTATTTATTCATCCCATCTATGAATGTAAATCTTTTCTCTTAAAATTTACCTAGATAATCTCAATTATTTTTTCTGTCCTATGTCCAATTGTGGAATGACGGAAATTTATCAAGCTTGAAAATGATTTAAGCTACACTGCTAGAAAAAAGTAGGACACTATGTATTTTTCAAATAATATGATAACTTCAAATTTTTACAAAATAATTTTACAACAGCACTTTTAAAAACTTATAGACAATCAGATAACTATATTTCTAACATGAAACATAATTACTTGTTTATTGAAATATGAAAAATAATTACTTGCTTATTACAATTAAAAATTAGCTTCAACCACGCCATACTGACAGGAAAAAGTAGAAGGACAGTTCTAAATATTGAAAACAAAAGTCTTCATGACAAAGAGTTTTTCTGCAATTTGTTTTAATTACTTTAAAGTCTCTATTTGCCATTGAATCATATAAGTCTTGAATTTTAGTTTGACAAAAAATAGTCCGAAACACAATTCAAAGCTTCTCGAAGTTCGATCAAGGATTCATATTGCTTGCCTCTGTCATAAACATGCCGAACAGTTACTGACAATAAATTTTTGGTAATATTGAGGTTTCGACTTTTAGCAGGCTATGGCAAAACTCGAATATTATTTGTTCCAAGCCAATTTTTAATGCCATTGGTCGTATGAATTGATGTTCCATATTGAGGAAATATCCAACTTTGTCCACCTAGCTTAGCGCCATAGGGATGAAGCTCTGAATTTTAAATTTGAATGTAATCTGTATGTTTCTGTCTTCCATGCAGAAGAACATGATTGGTTTTTTTCACAGTACACAACAACTATCTAAATCATTAAACTGCCTCATCCTATCTGCCTAGTAGAATAAGTTTCTTTTTGCCGGACAATGCCAATAATATTAATAGCTATCTGGGCCATCTAAATTGACTTTTTTTAAAGAGAAAAATAAGTTAAGTCCATTTAAGCTCCAAGACATGTGTTCTTTGATGTACTGTAGCCGGTGCTCAATGTGCCTTTTCTTCCTATTTAAGATGGTGCTTTCTTTTCTTGAATTTGAAGGTTTCCGATCTTTTTATGTAGTTGAAAAGTGTTCTTCTAGTTACATGCGTGATTCCAGAAGGTTATTGTGCTTTCTCAATGCTTCTACACGTTTTTTTATGTTCTTTAAGGATTTTTCTTTGATCACGTAGTGTCAAATTTTTATGTCCACCACTCTTTTTTCCCTCTGACTCTATGAATTTTTCAAGAAGTTAGAACCAGCGTATGGACTGATGAGTAGGTGTCTTAAAGTTTTTCTTACACCTTTGTTCACATCTTTGCATGGCATAATTTGGCCTTTCTTAAATTCACTTAAAAGTTATTCCCTAAGCATTTTAACTGTACGAAAATTGAAGATTTTTTCCACAAAATATGTCTTTTGAAAGAAAGCCAGTTGAAAAGAACAATGTTTTTAACATGTTAAACCGCAACAGACTCCAAAATGAGAATATTTTTGCAGGTGTCCTTTAACTTTTTTCACAGACCAAAAATCCTTAAGTACTATTTTATAATATTTTTTTAAAAGTAGATAAAATTTATTCACTGAAAATAAAATAAAAATTAGATTAATAAAATAAAAAATAAAATTTATTGTAATTGCATTAAATTATAAAGCATAGTGTATAAAATTAATTAAATTATGAAGCATAGTCTTCTACTTTTTTTCCATTGTGTAAGTCATACTTTTGAATTGATTTGTTCGCATTGTAAAGGTATCAAATAATTGACGTTCTATTCAATTTTAAGCTCTATAGTTTTGGCTTTCTGTTGTGTACAATGATTGTGCAAAATATTAGCATATTATGTGGGAGTTTTTAAATAGTTTTTTGTCATTAAAGGTAATGAAAATACTCTTTTTTATGAGGAACTCTAAAGCAGTTTTATTTATCTTTTTGAGGCAGATAATAATAGGTAAATGAAATTCATTTGAACTAACAATTGATGTATATACATAATGAAATCTAAGCACCTTTTCTATTAGTGACATGCTTATAGAAAACCTAGTGCCATATAATTTTATGTTCATTTCGTTATATTTGACTGCATATTTTTTAATAGTTCGATCAAACAAGGTATACATGTTTTGAATACTTCAAAATAATAATCTTTTCCATTCAACTGTTTTTACCATTTTTTTAAAACCTATTATTTATATATCGTTTTTTTTTATTTGAAAGCAAGATAAGCAATTAAACATTTCTGAGGAAACCAAAAAGAAAACAGTCAGTTAAATATGCAAAATACATGCTTCAGCTCATTTTGCATAGAAAAGATGAAAGGCTAGAGTTGGTATATGTGTAATTTCCTTCTAATCATTCACTTTTAGGCTCACCATAGCACAATGATAGGGAT
Organism: Latrodectus hesperus; assembly: GCA_037975125.1. Classification (NCBI taxonomy): domain Eukaryota; kingdom Metazoa; phylum Arthropoda; class Arachnida; order Araneae; family Theridiidae; genus Latrodectus; species Latrodectus hesperus. The sequence goes on from CM075853.1 coordinate 4,150,331, forward strand.
GTATTGCTTCGGTGCCTAAGGTCCCAGGTTAAAAATCCGACTCCTGTTGAACACCATGAGATAGTTGTTGCACTTTTGCCATCCGCATGCCCATCTGTCTGGGTGAGTGCTTGGGAGTTTTTCGTATTTCCTCCCTTGCGGCATGAATATGGCCCACAGTCTATCAAAAGTCCTTTTGAAAGTTAATTTACGCAGTAGATTCCACGTTGCTTTTACAACGGTTTTAGACTGTTAAGCTGTCCACTACGCTGTGCCAAGAGCATTCAATTTTCATTAAACCAATATATACCTGCATGTCGTAATGAATATTAGGCATAAGATACTTATGCCTAATATTCATTACAACAGTGGGATAAAAATTGTTGATTCAAGAGTTCTCTTTTTTTCTATTACCCGGCAATTTAGGATGTTCCACCACTTTACGGAAAAATTTAGAGAGTAATTTTTTACACTAGGGAGGGGGTGGAAATGATGGCAATTTATATAGTAGAGCATTCTTTATAAACCGCGGTGTCCTGGTTGGTTAGGACGTCGTTCTAATTATCAGAATGTAATGAGCTCGAATCTCGACTTCATTGAAGATTCGTCGTGTTCGTTAATGGTAGCTAAGGTAAACCATGGACGCAATGGCCTCCCAGTGAAATGATACCTCTTGGGGTTACAGGCCAAGTTTTGGAGATATTCTGCTTGGCCCCTGCTTCAAAATCACAAAAACTCCAGCCGTTTTCTTCTATCTAACTGGTTGAGCTCAGCTCAGAGCTAAGTACAGGGTAGCATACTGATGTACTAAGTGTCTTATTATTCAGTAATCCTTTATGCAGTGAATTGTTTGTTAAAACATATTATCAACAGACACTTAACAAAATTCCAGGTTCATACTTAGTTAATTAAGTTTATTAATGATTAATTTAGAATAATACAATTAAAGATATCTTCAGATTAAATTGGACAAAATAAGTATGCTCTTTTACAGATTAATTAGACACAAACCAAAAATAGATTAATTTCTTATAATTTCATAATAGTTTATATTTAATAATAGATGTAATAATAAAATCTCTCATAAATAAAGATATATATTCTTTGAAGAAACATAGTAGAGATTTACACTAAAGAAACTTACAAAGTCATTTGGAGACGCCAGGTATCCCACGTGGGCCAGGCTTAACACTTATCGGGAGACCAGAAACTCCTCGTTACTCGGCACATTCCGTTTCTTCTCGAGGGATTTTTCTGCAATCGTGGTACAGCAGCTGTTGGAGTATTGTAAGATGTGGTTCCCTCCTGCAGCCAATCTCCTGAGTATATTCTTCTCTCAGGAACTCGCCTTGCACGGCTATATACTCGACCACTTCCTTTTTTCGGCAAACTCCCAGTGTCCGGCACTGATCTCACACCGATTCAGGCTCTCCTCCTTTTTTCGTCAGCTGCACGCGTTCGGGCCCCGGTCTCTCTCCAAGTCTCTCCTTCCCTCCTTCCTCTCCTCGCGCCCAAAACCGGTTCCTGGTCATCTCCTCACTTCACTTCGCCATGCGCTCTCCACATGAATATACCCGGCGCCCCCTTACAAATAAATCTCTTTGCCAACCACAGGAAAATTAAATTACATTCATTTGTGGTCAGCACAAATACTCCCATCCTCTCAGAAAAAAATTTTTTGAAAAAACATTTTTTTTATTTAACTTTTATGACAAACTACACAGGGGAGAGGAGTTCAAAATCACACTCACAAAAGACTGAGATAAAGCTATATACAAATTAGAATCGTTTATACATGTTTATCACAAAAATATGATCAAATACTATGCCTATGTACATACAGTTCCAGAAAATACTATTTTTCAATTTTCCTCACACTTAATATATATCGAGACACCAGCAACATACTACCAATACTCATTTAGCGGCGTGGTACTACACCATTAACACGTCTCCTGAGGTTATACCTTTGAGTATTATTTGGTCGTAAATAACCTTCGATACCTTCCATATTGGATACCTGTCTTGGAGATTCACACTCAGAAGAGTAAGGTTTGGAATTTGGTTTCTCATCTTGTGTCTCTACTGTTTCTCGCTCTCCAGCCTCGTTTCCGGCTACATTGTCTATTAAACAATTTTGCCTACTGGTCATTGGTGATAAATTTTCGATATGAGCTACTCGTACATATTTCGCATTTCTTGTATGTTGGATCTGTACAACCACCGGTGAGTGTAACCTTATAACTTTGAAGGGGCCTTCATTATGCTTATAGAATTTCCGACAACGGCCCGGTTTAATTGCTGGATTGAACCAGTAAACTAAGTCACCAACCTTTATGTTCTTAACTTTACTGACCTTATCTCTACGCATTTCTCTTTTATTGGCCGCTGCCTCTAAATTGTCTTTCACCTGATGGTATGACGAGTATAATTCCGATAAGAGTGAATTGGCATAATCATAATTATCAGCGTAAGAAAATTGATTTCCTTCTCTTAAAAACTGGTACGGTAAGGAAAACTCCCTCCCAAAGACTAAAAAGGCAGGAGAAAAATTGGTAGACTCATGAACTGCAGTTCTATATGCCAAAAGAGCAAAAGGAACTTTTCTGTCCCAGTCAGAGTGCACGCTATTTACTATGTGACTTAGGGCATTACCTATCGTAGCGTGAGCTCTCTCTATGCATCCGTTAGATTGTGGCCGCCACGCCACCGTGTCAATTTTCTGTATACCTAACGCGCTATAGACCCTTTTCATTCCTTCACTTATTAAATTTATCCCTCTGTCCGAAACAAGTTTACTTGGAGTACCGTAGCGGCAAATGAACTGCATTAGAACGTCCGCTACGATTTCACTACTAGTAGCTGATACTGGAAATGCATCAACCCATCTTGTAAAATAATCTGTGAAAGTGATTAAAAATCTGTTTCCCCTTTCTGTAATCGGCAGAGGACCAACAATATCAATTGCAACTTTTTCGAATGGACCGGAAGGAATAGGTATGCGCTGTAAAGGTGCTGCAATTTTCGGCTTATGGGCTCTTCTTTCTAGACAGCTGGTACATGATTTAACCCAATTGATCGTGTGTGTCAGGAGCTTTGGCCAATAAAACCGTTCTCTTATTTTCATTAAAGTTTTCTTAATCCCTGGGTGACACACTAAGGGGGAGTCATGGTAAATTTGAAATACATTTTTATTAACGTTTGAGGAATAACATACTTCTGTTTTTCTGGTTTGGGTTGATTTCCTTCTGAGCACATTAATATTCCATTTTTCTCAAAAAATTTCAATTTAAGAGGATGAACCGGTTTTTTCTTTAACAGTGCTTCTCTTATTCGTTGACACTTGGTATCAGTTTCTTGCTCTTTTCTTAGTTGATCAAGAGTGACATTCGATATACCTACACATATCTCAAGCGGGTTGTCATGGAAAAATAGCTGCCCCTCTACGGTCTCCACATGGGAAATATTTCGAGACATAAAATCTGCAATTTACATTTCTTAATATAACTATAATTAATACTACAACACAATTTATTTCAGTCTTCCTAAGAAGAACTGGTCACGGCACCATTTATGTACTAAGTGTCTTATTATTCAGTAATCCTTTATGCAGTGAATTGTTTGTTAAAACATATTATCAACAGACACTTAACAAAATTCCAGGTTCATACTTAGTAAATTAAGTTTATTAATGATTAATTTAGAATAATACAATTAAAGATATCTTCAGATTAAATTGGACAAAATAAGTATGCTCTTTTACAGATTAATTAGACACAAACCAAAAATAGATTAATTTCTTATAATTTCATAATAGTTTATATTTAATAATAGATGTAATAATAAAATCTCTCATAAATAAAGATATATATTCTTTGAAGAAACATAGTAGAGATTTACACTAAAGAAACTTACAAAGTCATTTGGAGACGCCAGGTATCCCACGTGGGCCAGGCTTAACACTTATCGGGAGACCAGAAACTCCTCGTTACTCGGCACATTCCGTTTCTTCTCGAGGGATTTTTCTGCAATCGTGGTACAGCAGCTGTTGGAGTATTGTAAGATGTGGTTCCCTCCTGCAGCCAATCTCCTGAGTATATTCTTCTCTCAGGAACTCGCCTTGCACGGCTATATACTCGACCACTTCCTTTTTTTCGGCAAACTCCCAGTGTCCGGCACTGATCTCACACCGATTCAGGCTCTCCTCCTTTTTTCGTCAGCTGCACGCGTTCGGGCCCCGGTCTCTCTCCAAGTCTCCCCTTCCCTCCTTCCTCTCCTCGCGCCCAAAACCGGATCCTGGTCATCTCTTCACTTCACTTCGCCATGCGCTCTCCACATGAATATACCCGGCGCCCCCTTACAAATAAATCTCTTTGCCAACCACAGGAAAATTAAATTACATTCATTTGTGGTCAGCACACTGATGCTACAACAACTTAGTGGAACATCCACTGGGTGCCCCATCGTTCCACCGAATTTGGGCAGGTGTTCGTAATTTAGGAGCAAGGATCAAGCAGGGGACCTCCCGACTTGGCCTGTCATACCAGAGGTATCATTCCATCTGGAGGATTTTGCAACCATGACACATTTAACGTTCCCGAGTCTTCATTAGCGAACACGTTGGTTTTATTTTCTGTTGAATCGGGTTTCGAACTCACTACCTTTCGATAACGAGAGTAAACGCCCTAACCAACAGGTGACCACGACCTCTTTCAGAAGAGCTAAATAAAAGATTCATGGATGTGTTCAAATTACGTGTATTCTTCGTTTGTAACTTTTGACTGTTATATCTACAGAGTGTATTAACACATTTTAGAACGATTTTGGGGCCGTTTAATTAATGTTTAAAGTGTAAAAACTATTTTTTTAAATATTCGATCTGATAGCTTTTTTTCTGGACTATAAGCTGAATCGTGATTTCTATGATAGAAGAGCTTTTCGTAAAATTTTCAAGGGTATTATTTTCCATTCCTCTTCTACTACTTTCCAGAGTTCATCCATCGTGGTGGAATTGCGTTTAGAAAGAGCTCTTTTTAACAGACCAAAGGCACAATAGCCCATAGTTGAAATATCAGGGGACTTCATAGGAATATGTTGAAAAGGTATGTATGCAATACCTGTATTAGTCTTCTTTTTTCAAGGAATGTAGTGGCAGTTTTCGAAGTATGACTTGTAGCTTGGTCTTGCTGATGTTTCACTCTTTGAAAGTCATTGGGATTAAGAAGTGGAATTTGTTCTGTAAATATTGGACGTAAAATCTTCTCCTGATAGTATGATGAGTTGATTTTAACATTTTCTTCTACTCTTTTTATTTTTAATTTCCCATTGTAGGAGAAACCTGCGATAATCATAAACCCCTTACTGAACCTTTCTTTACATTGACGGAACCAGGTTTGTAAATTTTTTCCTCATCGTTTCCTATAGTAAATAGACCTTTTTTTGTTGCAGTCATTTAGGTAAACCTATGCTTCATCAGGGGCCACAATGTATTTCCATTTATCTCCTGCTAAATGGTTTTCATACAGGATTCTACAAAATGTTTTGCGTTGAGTCACATGTCTCGGCAAAAGCTGGTGAACATTTTGTTTTTTAGCTTTTTTAAGTTGTAAATCTTGATTTATTATTTTATTTATTGTTGATACAGATGTATCTAAAGACTTTGCAATTGATTTCTGTATTGATGGATTTTCTTTTGTTACCAGCGATTTCACTTTAGGAACATTTGAAACAGTGTGTAGTTTTTTCGGATATTCGTTTGGAGTCTTCTTTCCATGTAGAAATAATGATTGACGGTTTTTACCTGTCCGATTAATAATGTTGCTTATTTTGCACTTAGAAATTTTAATACCATGCATTTCACAACGTTTTTGAATCCTGGAATAAAAATATTTCTCTTCGAAAAGCGTAAAAACATATCCCTCAATCTACAGCTTGTTTACATGCTACATTTTGAAAGAACAATAAATTTAAAAGTAGCAGACGATATTTCTCATTTCAAATAATAAGCTGTTGCCAAAAATTTTTATTTCAAAACATTTACTTTTTTAAAATTCTTAATCGAAATCGTTCTAAAAATGTGTTAATATACCCTCTGTATTTATGGTTTAATAATTGTCTTTTAGTTTAGATTTTTTAACTGATTCAGAAACAGAGAACAACATTGAAACAGACAAATGTTGCATAAATAAATCGATAGTTTTAAGAAAGAAGATAGAACATATCCGGAAAACAACCTTGTGGTTTTAAATTTATTTCCATCTACTACTTATAGTATGAATTATTAAAACTAAAATTGCTAATTTTTTACTGACCCACGCAAAAGTAAATTTTTAGCAATTGTGCTTAGTAACAATTTTATTCAAATAAATCTTTTCTTAAGCTTTATTTCCTTAAAAATTATTCCTTAAGTAATATTTGTTGTTGTTGTTTTTAATCACCCATCTTCTCTGACGGAGTCAGGCCTGATCACTTAAGCTATTGGCATTATTGAAGTGTGATACAAGAGGTGGAAAATTGGGAATATACTCCCAGTCCAGTCCAAGGCAATCCCAAATTCATATGAATATTTTGTATAAGTAATGTTTTATATAATAACAACGAAACAAAATATAAATTTTATCACTTTTCTCCGATTTGGAGCTTTATTTAAAGTGTTTAGATAAAATATAATTTCTTAAAAATCAAAAACGATTTAAATTGCTGAGCATATAGAAATAAATGTTAGATAATAATTAAGTACATAAATTGTTTTATAAACATGTTACATTTTAGGAATATAAAATTTTATATAATCACAAGCAAATTATACAAATGATAGTAATTAAAAATTTAATAAATACAACAAAAATTTTAATAATATTTTTAATTTTTTTTAATGTTTAAAATCTTAACAAAATTTTTAATGTTTTTTTTCTACTTCATTCTTTAAAACAAATCCAAAGGGATAAGGAATTTAATTTAGACAAGCATTTAAAATGGTAACAGGTGTGTGTGTACTCCTGAATAACTCTGATTCTCTGATTCCATAACCTTGAATCATTAAAAAGTTTCTTAAAAATTATATATATATATATATATATATATATATATATATATATATATATATATATATATATATATATATATATATAAAATTTGACAGGTGATTTAAATTCTTAAAATCTCTAAAAGGAGACCAGTTAACATAATTAATCAGTATTCTTATAGATACAACCGAAAGAAATCGGCGAAAGATAAATAAAGTAATATTTATATAAATATATATATTCGTATTATGAAGAGAGATACAAGAGAAAAAGCAAAAAGTAGCTGTTGCTTTATTTCATTGTGAAGAAACTCTGACTAAATTTCTTTATAATTTACAGTTTAGGTGATAGAGAGTTTCATGTATAGAAAGTCTTTTGTATCATTGTGCTGATTTAAGGAATGCATTTTCCCTTTTGTACAAGCATTTTTAATGATTTAAGTATTAAAAATTTTCTTTCCTTATAACACGCAAATACCGTCAATTACAACAAGACATAACAATGGTATGTTTAGTTTCTTTTCTTTAAGCGGAGTCTAAATATATTCTGAGAAATTGCTATTAATAATTTCAGCTATAATATTATGCAATCTCTGTAGTTGTCAAGAATGAATAATACATTCGATGATTTCAGGCTGTTCAAATGGAGAAGCAGTAGAAGAGAAATTGTTATCACCTATTGTAGTATGGTTAGGCAGATGCATACACTTTGGAAAATTCAAGAAAGTAACAATAAATCAAAAAGTAAGAAACTATTTAATCATAATTTGATTTATTACTATTAAGTAATTGAAAATATTTAAAATCTTAAGAATTTATTTTAAAATCAGAATCTATAAGGATCAAAATAAAATGCACTAAGTAATTTCTTTTAAAAATCTTTACCAATGGAGAAAATGCTTAGAAATAGTTCTTAATTTTAATATAAACAACGATATTTTATTTTTGTATAGCTTTTTTTTGTTTATAGATTTAACATTCATCTGATTTTTGATTTTGTAAGTACTGGATGCGATAATTAGAAATTTTCTGGAATGCAAGAGATTTAAAAATGGAGCCAGATATGTGTTAAGAAATATATATTTTTATTTAATTCTTAATATAAGAAAATAATTGAGAAAAACGTTTACATTCAGTTAGTGGTTTTTACTTAAAATAAACATTTTTATTTATTTTAAAAAACATCTGAAAGGCTTAAGTAGGTTTCGTAAAATTAGTGTATTTTTTTAAAAGAAGAGCAATTATTGAATGTTTAAAATTGTAAATTGAAATTATTAACTTTATTAAATAAAATTTTTTGTTTGAATAAATATAATTGCAATTGTGTACATAATTTTAAATTAATTTTATTTATTGATAATCTGGCAATTAAAATAAAGGAATAATTAAAATTCAGTTGAGTAATTTAATTTTCTTAAACTTCAGTGCCAGACATTTCAAAATTGTCTTATTTCGAACGAATTACAGAATACAGAAAAAACGAACTAATTATTTTACACAGCGATAATAATGTTTTCACATTCTAATGAGGTATTTGTACAATGGAAAAAGAAATGGTGTGAATTAGTATTGTTACAATTCTTATAAAATGCTACCAATATTTTAAGTTAATGAATAATTAACAAGTGGCAATTAATAGTGTAAATTTAATAGTATTTTAATAATTTGCAACTTTGTGATTTGCTTTAATAATTCATCTACAGAAACAATTCTTTAATTTATAATTTTGTAAAACTTTTAATTAAAAACATTATTGATTAATTCTTGCATCATTTTTACACAAATAAGAATGTATAAAAAATTTCTAAAATAATATTTCCTATATCTTTTTTCGATCTAAAGTAGTTTTCTGTTTTTATTTAATATGATTTTAAAGATAAAGTGATCACGATTTTTTAAATTTGTGTCTAGATAATTATAGTAAGTGTCTTTGATTATATTAATATATGTATATAGTTTATAATAATGCTAATATTAGTTTGATTAATATTATTAGTTTGATTATATATTGATACTAATACAAATTGTTTGATTGAGATTAGTTTGATTAGGTAAATGTCTGAAAAAGAATTTAAAATTGATATAATTAAGGGCCATCGATAAGCTTATCTAATAAATATACAATTATTCATATCGGTATTTATGTGTTATTCAATTTTAGTTTCTTCAATAAAAATAAATGAAGACTGAAAATTTCTGTATTAAATATTTTCGTGTGTATTCCATTTATTTGATTGCATATTTTAATGTTAAGGATTGTATTGTCATAAATTGTGATAAATAAATAAAATTCTACCTATGATATCTAGCAGAAAAGTTTTCAAAATTACAAAGATTAGTAGCTTTGTAAAGTGTATCACTAAATTTTAGTGTAATATAAAATATAACTATAACCATAAAAGTATAAAATATGTTTGTGAGTATTCATTTTTTATTCGTGAATTATTTTTCACCATTCAAAACTTTCCCTAACTAAAACTTTTAATATATTTTAAATAATCTTATGATTAATTTTTTAAAAACAGATTTTCTGTTTACAGAATTTATGTCATTTAAATATAAATGTAAATTTAATAGGAACTAGAGAGGTAAAACGGACTAATTTTTAACGGCTTATATTCTTAATTATTATCAATAATGGTTTTAATCTGATGATTCAATTTGATAAAAATATTATTGTCGTTTAATTTATTATAATACGGATTATAAATACAAAAATATAATTTTTATTAAATTTGTTTTGCCAAGTTGTGATATTGTCATGTAGTAATTTTTTGAATTCACATGCTTAAATACTTGAATTGAAAAATTTTCTTTTTTATTCTTGATAATCATAATTTCCAAATCATAAATTTTTGTACAATGTATTCATCTCTCTGCCAAAAGGTTTCTCCAATTAAAAGAAATCTAAAGTAAATATAACTTCATTTTGATTTTTAATTTAAACTTGAAATTTAATTAAGAACTAAGAAAACTTAAAGAAATTAAAAAAAATTAATTTTAAGTCAGTTTTATATATAAAATCATGTTCGGTACTTTTGAAAAAATTAATAACTTATAGATGAATGAACTTCACGGAAGACTTAAAATTAAGGTCAAAAGAAAGAATTTATATTCTTCTTCAATTCTTAATTATTTGTTACAATGTAGAAATGTATTTATTATATAAATTCGTTTTAATAATTCTAATATTAATAAAAACAAGAAAAAAACATTATTATTTTGTACAAACTTTCCCTACAAATAAATTGCTGCCTTTTTTACATAAATGTAGTTATACTGAATTTATTAACTTTATGAAAAATTGAAAATTATTTAAAATATTCTGCATTATAATGCATTTTATTAAAACAAATATAATAAAATAATTTTAGATTTTAAAGTACTTAACATTTTCCTATTAAATCTGCAATAATCTTGAGCAAAATAATGCTAGTATTGATATTAGATAGAAATATTCTTTTAAATTGTGTGTGTGTGTGTAAAATGTTTAATTTGAACTCAAGTTCATGTTTTATTAATTTCATATTACTAAATGATGTAAGTTTGTAAATACCTAGATTAATAAAAAATATGAAAATTAGAAATACGCATGATTATTTATTTGTGTTTCTTGGTTTTAGGACATTTCAATGGATAAAACGAAATCCAGTTTCATTTCTCATGTTGATATACCTAAGAAAGATTCCGAATCATATTTGTCAGAATCAAAAATGTTATAACTATTTCTCAATTGTATGTTTATAAAAAAATTTACATTTTTTCCTTAAAATAAAATGCATTTTTATTTTTTACGTACAAGTAATTACATTTGGTAATATGTATATTCCACGAATATAATTTATTATTAGTTTGTAATTTTAAGTTGTATATACACTGCGTTATTGATTTTTCTTATAATCAAATTCAGGTAATCATAGAGTGTGTGATCACGTGTTTAAGCATAAAATTATTTCACTTCAAGTATTTTAAATTGAAAGCAAAAATCTTATGATAGCATTATGATATTCTTGTTTGCATTTATTTTGATATTACAGATTGATGCTCATTTCACAAATTAATACTTACAAATATTTTTGATTATCAAGTTGAATGATTTTTGCATTACTTTAATTTTCACATTTGTACAAATTATTATTTCTACCATTTTATTATGGATCACAATTATGGATTTTTTAAACTTATGGAAAATTAGAGATTAATTACTTGTTTATTTCAATTATTGAGAGCTTTTCATTTATTGTCTCTGTTTTTCTTGTATGTGAAATATGCATTATATATATATATATATATATATATATATATATATATATATATATATATATATATATATATATATATATATATATATATATATATATATAAATGATAGGTATATTCGTAGAAAATATAACTGAACGACAAAAATAAATGCATTAATATTAATATATGCGAAATAACGTTAAAATTTAATGGTATTTACTATATACATAGCAAGAAAACATATAATTTGCATTTTTTGTAATGAGAAAGTAAGAAATTGTATAATGCAGCTCTTTTCATGCAAAGCAGAGATGATTGAATCCCATACCATATTTGTTTACTTTTAAATATTTTCATATTATTATGATTTTAAATACTTTCATATTGATATAAAATTGATAAAGGTTGCATCGTAATTTTAACTATTATAGTTTTAAATCTTATTTTTAAAACATTTGAAAGTGAATCATGTAAAACCATGACGGATAATAAATAGTCTTGCAAATAACATAAAACATTTTGGAATGAACAAATTAAAGGTAGAAAAAAATTCGATAAAACAATAATAACTGTTGAAACAAAAAAAAAATGGGAAGATGTTAGGGTACATAGAGTCTTGGCAAAAGACTTGAAACTGAAGATCAAGAAGCCCCCAAAAAATGAAAAAATAAGGATTTTATTTTCACAATCGATTACAAAAATTGGGTTATAAAAGCATTTACAAATTCCTGTTAAACACAATATATAAATTTAAGAACACAGAAAGGAATCGGTTTTGTTTAATAATAAACAAACTGTGTGAGTGAGAAAGTGTTTGTAAAATTCATTGTAAGCAAACAGATATGGATTGCAAAAAGGAAAAGAGTTTATGGAACTGTTTTTTACTAATTGAATGATTAGTTTTGTAATCATTCGGTTAATGAAGATATTTGATGCATTGGATTTTCTATGAGTAAATAGAATTATACTATGGCGAAAAATTGACAATTCATGAGGAATTCATTAAATTTTTAGGTATAGAAGGCTTGAATACCTTATTCCTACTTTATAATTCTTCTTGGAACTCTAACGTTCCAGCAACTTATTATCTATTATTATTCCGATTCCAAAAAAGATAAACCTTTACATTTCTACTGATAATTATCTAACAATATGCTTAAATTTCATTATGGCCCGAGTGACAGAGAGAATGGTAAAACAAAGCCTTGTTTTTTATTTAGAATATTCTGATTTTTTGACATACTCACAATGTGGATTTAGAATTCATTAATCTTCTAGTTAAAAAGTCATACATTTGTCACAGGCAAAAATTCACATCTATTCAAAGATTGTTTGAATAGATGTGAATTTTTTGTGCCAACTTCTGTCGATTTTGGAATAGCATACTACCGTATTTGGAGAATTAAATTGATTTATGAACTAAAAATGCTAGGAATCTGCGCAAAACGATCCGATGTATTAAAAATCGATATCTAAAAGATTTTATGTAGCTCTGGACGGATTGGAAACCTCTAGTTATGGACAAACGCATTGTGATCTACCACGTGGTGACTATCGTAAGTTTAGTTTAATGTACGCTTTTACCCCGACACAAAATTCCCTGACATAATAAAACAAATGAATTCCATTGAACATATTCCAAATTATCTTCTTCGGAAGTCTTTAAATCGGCATACGCCAATGATTTGGTATTATGGACTTATACATCTAGAAATCATATTAAAAACTGGTCCTTAAAATTAAATAAGCTTTTTGAAGCATCCCCTAAACGGATTGCAGAAAATTAGGTGAAAAGTGCATGTTGATATGATCTATTATTTTCTATAAGAATTTGTTTTTATCTGACGCAACAAGTAATTAATATAGATTTGAAGTATAATTGCAGTAGGATCTGGGAGACAGAGAACGCAGTTTATTTTGGTTTGAAACTTCAAAAAATTAGCTATCGTAACACAGACATATCGATAATGTAATTCCTAGAACTCAGAAAAGGCTAACCATTGTTAAAACAAATGCGGTCGCAGAAGAGAAACATTAGATAAGACATAATTTATACACTAAGTTTAGTAATCTGTCAATATTGCAAGGGGATCTGATTATTTTCATCAGTATTGCCATTTCAAAACTTGGTATCTTTCAAAAGGAAAAAACTTTAAGCTTATTATAGCAGTTGTGAAAAGTATTCCACTTCAAGCATAGCTTTTACTGAAGTAGTTTGCTCAATTTCTGTCCATTTCAAGTCTGTCTTTCTTCAATTGAAGCACCATTGCTTCAAGTCCATTTTAGTAATACTTGACCATAAAGGTAATAAGCTGTTGGAAAAAAATATTCAGGAGAGTGAGCCTTGATATAAAAGATATTAGATTGTTAGTGTGGCAAAATCAAGGAAAAAAATTATAATTCTAGACATAAAAGATTGAAGATTCAGGAACTTTTGCATTTTAAAAATAAAACTATTCTTTATCGGATGTTTCCACAGAACTATTAAAGCTGAGAAATCTTATTCACCTAGGATTTAAAGAAAGTAGAATGAGTCATTTAATATATATGCAATAAAATTATAAATAAATGATATAATAAAAAAGTTTCTGTGGAAACAATTTACTCCAGTTGTTCCAAAAATAAGAAACTAAGCATTCATGCATGTACTGGTGTATGGAAAACACTTGAAAAAGTTGGATCTAGTATGCATTCAGAGTTTTTTTTCATTTTATTTGCAACAAATTTTGATACAAACTAGAAGAAATGAGTATAACAACTGAACAAACAATTGTTAGAGCAACTCAACACAAACTATTCTAGTTAAATTTTCTGAGGGTTCCCGAACCTTTGAAACCTGTACCAACTGCTCTACCGAGCAGGCTTCGCCTGAACATCCTTGAGTGCCTAGGGCTTTCCAGGCAGGACTTGGTTGACGACCCTCTTCTGGTTTTGGATTATTGTAGAGTGTACAACATCATGGACCTGGTCTAGCGCTGCTGGCCTTTGGGGACATGCAACAACAACAACATTCAACACAAAAGTGTTTTTTTTTCAGAGTCCCTTTCACCTATTCAAGTGATTTCTGCAAATAATATTGCAGAATAAAAAAATTATAAAATTTTGCAGAACTCTTTATTTGTTAATTTTTAAACAGATGCCTGTTGTCTAACAATGCAATCTAGCTCTTGTTGCAATAAGAAGAAATGAACTGATTGATACAATATCTGCAAAGGAAACTGAAATTTTGCGTTAATAATATTAAGGTACCATTTAAATTTATTAAAATAATAGTAAATGAAGAAATATGCACTTAATTTTCTTGGAGATAATAAGAACAAGAAAGGTAAGGACTTGATTTTTAATATCTCTGACTTTCCTATATCCATCGCGTTTGGAAATCGGACATGAAAGTCTCCCTCGATATCCGCAACTCATTGTCACTGCATACGAGGGTTGCCTTTTAAGTTTCTACAAAAAGTAAGAAGAAAAAGAATTTTTTGGGAACAAACTATTTTATTGCTTTTCAAAATATTTGCCTTTAAGATTGATACACTTTTCAAACCAATTCTTGAAACAGTTTTTCCACTCTGAAGTTAATATCTCAAAAACATGGTTTTGAAAAGCATCACCCGCTTCTTGATGAGGTGAAAATCGCAGCCCACGCATTTTTTGTTTGACATAAGGGAACAAGAAAAAGTCATTAGGCGACAAATCAGGAGAATATGGGCAATGAGACATTAATTCGATATTTTTATCCTTCAAATAATCAATTGTTTGATGTGATGTGTGGGAGTTGGCGTTGTCGTGATGAAGAATGATGCAGCTGTTTTTGTTGTTTTTCCTGATTTCGTTGATGACTTTTGGCAGACAAATTTCTGTATACCATTTAGCGTTAAGAGTTTTTCGATCCTCTAAAGGAATGGTTGTGATATATACATATATATATATATATATATATATATATATATATATATATATATATATATATATATATATATATATATATATATACATATCCATCAAATCATGTGTTTTTTATAGATGAGTTTTATGATGTGATGGATATTATTGGTAGTCGCCAAATAGTCAGCCAAATATAACTATGGAGCGAAATAAGCAATTTTTTATTTAAACCTATCGTACTAGAGCAAAATTATCAACTTAGAATTGTAATCAGAATAGTTAAGTGAATTGTTATTGATGATATTATAAACTGAATTTTCATAATAAAATGTTCTTCAGGCTTTGATGCAGAAATGTAATTCTTTTGGCCGAAGAAACAAGCAATCATTTTCTTGGAAGTGCTTCGTAAACGAACATTTTTCGCAGGACTCGGTTCATTTTGAAACACCCAAACAGTGGATTGTTGTTTAGTTTCCAGCATATACGAATGTATCCAAGTTTCGTCACCTGTAACGATGTTGTATATGGATTTTGCTGTTCCCAATTTGAATTTTTTTATCATTTCTTTACACCAATTTACACGAATCTCTTTTTGAGCTTCTGTCAAATTATGCGGAATCCATCTGGAACAAATCTTTTTAACAGTTAAATGTTCATGCAAAATCGAATGTATTGCAGTCTGTGAAATGGCAAGAGATGCTTCTATCTCACGATACGTGACATGTCGATCTTCTTCAATCATCTTGCGCACAGCATCGATGTTGTTTGGAATCACAACCGATTTTGGTCGTCCTTCACGAGATTCATCACTGATGGACGCACAACCACGACGAAATTCTGCAAACCAATTGTAAACAGTGTTTTCTGATGATGCTTTATAACCAAAAGTTACACGAAGCGATTTTATGCATTCTAATCGAGTGGAGCCTTTTTTAAAATCCTGAAAAATCATACAACGGAAACCTTCACGAGTTATTTCCATTTATATGACTTACTTACTTCTTTAGAATACTCACTGTGAACAAACTACGCAGACGATTTTTAAGATGCCACTGATTCCAAGAGAAAAATGTGAATTTTACAAATATCTTGACAACAAATTTCAGTAGCGCCCTCTATTGTTCGTTTGTAAAAACATAAAAGGCAACCCTCGTACACGTGTACTTTATGCAATAATAAATTGAAATAGATAAAGATCATATAATAAAATGCTTTCCTTACAAAAAATCTATACAGTTGGTATTGGTGGTGTAGAAAATTGATGCATCTGACATCTAGTGTATTTTTAGCATGCGATTTTTTATTATTTCAATTTCGATGTATTTACTGTTATGTGTACATTTGTATAATTCAATTCTAAACTTACTTTTATGTCTTAATCTCATACATCTTTGATACATCAATGAAGTAAATCAAGTACTTTCCTAATAAAAAACAGAAATTGATGGGTTTTTTTAATTATTTATTACAGACACAAACAAACGTAACAAAGGATATGGGGATTAATTCCCGCTCGAGAAACATAATCGTTCTCCTCAATTTCCAGACATCTGCTTTGTTCCAAACAATATCACGTGACGTGCGCGCATGCGCGAACAAAAATAATAGCTGAAAGTTAAATATTCCATACGCATCACTTAATCCATGACATGTGATTAGATAATACAAAAGAAAATTGTATTAATTTCTGAAGAAAAAATATTTCATACAAAAGACAAGGGAAAAATATTTCTTAAGAATATTTTTTTCTAAGAATATATTGGGCACTATATTTCTTTCAAAAAATCCTTTTCAGAATCCTACATATATTAAAAATACGTGTTTAAATATGTTTTATAATAGTGTTGTATTTTAATGGACACATTTTACTTTCGTCCTTAATTTTCTTATATCGTGTTTGATTTTTTTTATTTGAATTTTCAGTGTACATTGTTTGTAATCACTTATTATTTTTGTTTATTATTTAATTTTAACCTTATGAATGTTACTCTTTACTTTTCTTTGACTCTGATTCTTACAAGTAAAAATGAAAAAATTCTGACTGTCTGCTGTAATAAGAATAGATTGCACGATGTTAAAGTTTTGTATTATTCATTAAAAAAGAATTTTTAATTAAAAAAATGTCTTCTGGCATTATTCGCCAATAAATATATTATGAGATACGAATTACAGAAGCAAATTTGAAATTGTTAACGTTAAATTATTTTTTTGTACAAATTATTACTTAAAAAATTATGGAGCGATATTAATTTTTCTTAACTGATTTTAAATTTTATTAAATAAACTTATCTGCCGAAGAAGTAGGGCATCTGTTCAATATCATGTTGGCCCTTTCTAAGGATTCAGCACAATGACGTCACTGTATAGCATTGAACCCATTATACTGAGCATATATCACGGAGACAAAGTACTCCTTGAATATATTAAAATTAATTCTCATTTCGGAAACACTATGAGAAAACCTATTAAATAGAGTATCATAATCCTATTTTGCACTCATATGGAAAGATTTTGATGTTAAACTCACTCCTAATTGCTAGAAACATTCGATATCAGTCGTCCAAAATCGTGGTGCTAATTTGTTAAAGGAAGATATAAGTAACTGCAAAATATTGGAAAAGTTTTCACATCCGGTCATTAATAAAGGTTATGCTTAGATGTATCAACAGTCACAAACCATACTAATTATGTACAACACATACTAATAAAGCTGAGCTTATGATTTTTTACTTAATACCAAATAAAACTTGAATACCAGATACTGACTGTTTTGTGAAATCTATAGGTTCAGGGAATTTACTCCATACTTAAACAATGCTACTAGTTAAATAAAATTGGAAAAAAATATATTTCAAATAAAAATTTTTTCTCACACTTCGACAATATTATGACATTATTGAGAATCCTATTTCTGTTGAATATACATGGAAAGGATTTCTAGCAACCATTGAAATTAAGTCAGCTTCATTCACCAAATACATTAACTCCATGAAATAGAAATTGAGAAAATAGTATATATTGTGTGTGTGTTTTCTAAAATTAATATTATTATGTCATATTTATATATGGTTTTTATGGTTTTAATATCAACCGAGGAATTTATTTTAAATGCATACAACTATATATTATATACATCTTTGATAATAACATTCAATAAAACTCAGAAAAAAGAATTAATTGATTTTTCAAGTGAAACATTCATATATCCGTCGTTGTGTGCATCTTATATAGACTAAGAGCCTATTAACTAAAGGGTGCTTTAAGAAATTTAAGGCCTAATTGTAAGGAAACACTTTTTACAGAGACTGGGTCATATTCATAATCGAATAAATCTCTCAAGCATTTATTTGGACTTATGCATTTTATATATATAAATGCAATACTTAATTTACTCCTCTTCAGATCAATGTCAAAATTAAGGGAGTGGATCTTATGGTGTTTAGAGCAAAGTCTTACTTTCACCTTCATGGTGTTCTGGTTAAACGACAGACGCATTCTACTGGCTTAAAATTCGCATAGTCAATGACATAGCGAGCTTGGCTTGTCCAAGTGTCATAAGTAACAACAACAACAAATGCAAAAGTTATTTCATGTTAAAAACCGAACTCAGGTTTTTCTTCATTTCACAAGCTCAGGACTTTTTCTTCTTTTGAAAACTCTTCCTCAGGATTCTTATTTCACAGGATTCTTGTTTCGTAATACGATTTGTCTGAGAGACGTCTGTGGCCTATTTCATTCAAAACTTTCTTAATGCATCTGATCAGAAAAATAGCATTTTTCGCGAAACGTTGTACTTATGATCGTTATATAAAGTCTATAAGTAATAAGACGCAGTATATCCAAGATATTAAGAAAACTAAGAATTTCATTTTTAGACCAAAAGTATTTTGTTCGTAATAAAACAAGACCGATTATTAAGCTTTGTTAATGATTATAATAAGGTAACGCGTCAGCAGATCTCAACATTATTTTTTCTCAGTTATTGATAACTGTTGTTGTTGCTTTCCTATGACACTTGGACAAGCTAAACTCGCTATGCCTTTGGCAGTGCGAATTAAGTCAAGAGAGAGCGTCTTTCGTTTGGATCAGAGCACCACGAAGGTGAAAGTACGACATTGCTCTTTTTAAGGTGTCTCGTAATTTTAAACCACGGTCAGGTGACGAGGCCACACCTGAGCTGGCACCCTCCTCTCCACATCCACGCCACACCAGCGGAAGGACTTTGGACGTCATAGATTAACGTGGACACGTCCCCAACCCACGGAGCTCCAGCAACCCAGTGAAGGAGAGTACACCGTGGTCACCCTCCCAACCACTGCCCGCGGCAAATGATGCTTCACTTTGCTGAGCTTACGGGAAACGGCGTGAAGCTGCTGAGCTACTGGAGCTCATTGATTACTAAATATATTGTCAATTACGTCAAATTAATTTCATTTCACATGCTGATTTATTTTCTGACACTTATTTTAAAATAATAGTACTCAAAATATTTACTTGTGGCTTCCTTATCCTTTCAACACACACATAATAATAGATAATTTAAACATGAAAAATTCATAAATTGTGCTTAATATTGATCGACAGATTAATTTGAGTTATAATATTTTAAAAAAAGAAATTCAAGGTATTTTAAAACTTGATCTATTGTCATCGAAATTATGAAACTGGAAACTTTTGTTACCAATTTTAATTTGAAAAAACTTTTTCCTGTATTGGCGCATAATACTATATGCATGTGAAGCTTTAAATTTATATTTAATGTTCAGGAATTTTTATTTAAGGGATATTTTGTTCATTTAAAAATTAAAATTTAATAATTTCTAATGCGTTGTTTGTCTGTTCCATAATTATTTCCTAAAACGAATGATGAAAAAAGATGTGCATATAGGGCATCTTTTTTCATCATTCGTTTTACAGTTAAATTGTACAGTTAAATTACACTTAAATTGAGGTATAAGCATTTATATCAACTAATTATTTATTTTTATCCACTTTTTCTTAATTAATATCATATTCAGTATATGGGAATAACTTTTTTTTCATAATTACTTTATAATGTAACACATAAAATATTTGTCATTATTTCAAATTTATTAAACATTCATTTCATATCGACCAATATGCTAAACTTAAAATCCTCAAGTTTAAATTGACTCATATGGCACATATATAAATCAGTTATCTAAAAATTTCCATTTTATTTTTCAATGTCAATTAAATCCAGTTTCCATAGCTTTTGTAAATCAAATGTTTTAATGTTATTAAGAGACACAAATTGTCTCTTGCATTACGCCATTTGGGTTTGTTTAGGAAAATATTACCAGATACTTTTGTAAGAGCACACAAGTGTTTAATTTTAAGAAGATATTGTTTTACATTTTCCATAAATTTTTCGCTTCGAGTAACGCATGCAACTTTCTTTTATGAGAGCTAAAATCGCCACTTCGCTTGTTCTTGCTTGTTTATAAAATATTTGATGTTTTGACAAGTGGTAGGAATTAGGAATGATTTAATCGAAACTTAGTCTTTTGTGGCAGAACTTCTGAAATGCTGAAGCAAATTCATTTGTATTTTTCATTCGTTCATTTCAAATTCTCTTTCTTATCCCTCTAATGCTTTTCAAAACAATAAGTTATTGAATGTTGCTCTCGTAAAACTACAAATTCTGAGATTAATGATTTTGTTTTATACATGTTCTCATTTTCCAAGTCAGTAAAATTTTTATCTCAATTCTCAATTATTTTTCTATTTATTTATTGAATAATTTTGTTATAAGATATTTTGAGGGTTTTGAATTATTACATTGAATTACGTAGTAGTTTAATATGATATAAATATTGTGCGTTATGAAACAATATATCCATGTACATAAATATTGATTATATCGGCTTTATTTATTAAATTTAGGAAAGAAATATTATGCTTTTTTATGTTAAAGAATCTCCACATAGATTTGGTTTTCATTAACTTTCCAAAGGAGATTTGATAAGATATTTATAACTTCTATCTTTCTCGTAATTTTTTTAATATATCAATAAATCAACATATTTGAATAAAAAAATAAATATTGCCCTCTCTCTTAAGTAATTATTTTATGCTAATTTAATCGTATTATATGTTGTTGTGTGCCAGCTAGGCTGGCAATATAGGGTGCGCTGCTCCACTTTTTTCCTCAGTACACACATGCCATAGGTACCGGTTTATAGGGTAGGCAACCACTCACAACACATTCATACAAGTAAAGGACAAAGACAGGATAGATAGACATAAAGTACATCCATGCCCGAACCGGGATTCGAACCCAGGACCTCCTTATCCGCAGTCAGACACGATGACCAGAAGACAAGTTGGGCGGCAATCGTATTATATAATCAATCATATTGAATAAATTAAATATTCATTTTATGATTTTCAATTTGATATTTCATCATTGCAGACATTAAATTATCTTACATATTTATATTATGTATCATAAAATTTTAATAAGTTTTAAAAATTTATGATAATTTATGTAAAGTGTACGTTTAAGATGCCTTGCATAAACTTTTACTGGAACTATATTATAAGCATTCAATAACAGGTTTAGTGTTATACCAATAATCAAATGTGCACTGCATTTTAGAGAATTGTGATATTATCAGTAAGTGAATGCTATTTTTTTATCTCGCAATGCAAATAGATAAATTAATCAACTTAATAAGTAATGAAAAAAATTTAATTTATTTCATGGGCAAAAAAATTATTAGAATACCTATTTATGTCCAAAAATATTCTCCTCGACGAATTTACTATAAAATATTTATCACTTTTTAAGATAAAATTTTTTTTTAATAAAATGTGAAAACGATAATATTCATATTTCTAGTGTAAATTTTTTCTTGTGGAGAGCTGAACGAAGACAGAATCGGTTGAGATAAAGTTTTGAAGACCTTTGAGATGATGCTGAGCCGTGTATGTGCATTCTGTAGGTGCTGATGACACTTGGACAAGCCAAGCTCGCTATGCCTTTGGCAGTGCGAATTAAGTCAATAGAGAGCATCTTTCGTTAGGATTAGAGCACCACGAACGTAAAAGTACGACTTTGCTCTATTTAAGGTACCTCGTCATTTTGAACCACGGCCAGGTGACGAGGCCTCACCTGAGCTGGCACCCTCCTCTCCACATCCACGCCACACCAGCGGAAAACTTTGGACGTCACATATTAACGTGGACACGTCCCCAACCCTCGGAGTTCTAGCAACCCAGTGAAGGAGAGTACACCGTGGTCACCCTCCCAACCACTGCCCACGGCAAATGCTGCTTCACTTTGCTGAGTTTACGGGAAGCGGTGTGAAGCTACTGAGCCACGGGAGCTCTCATTCTGTAATGTAATGGGAACGATTGCTTTCTTTGCTACCGAGACAGAGAGAAGAAGACGTTTTATTTATTTTTGTAAAGTAAGTTGGGAATGGACCATACTCTGTAACGAAGTAATACGTATACAGGTTATCCAGTAGGTGTGGCTCAGAGACTTTAGGAATTATTTTGTTAGATGTTCTTCCCTGGTGGGCTATTGTTTGTCTTTGTGGTTTGCCATGAGGCTAATTTTTGAGGTTTAAGGTTGTGTTTTATGGAGGCTTAGGACCATGCAAGGTGATATTGATCATCTTTTGGAAGTTTGGTTAAATATTTCGCAGCTGCGTCCGCGAGCTCATTGCCTTGGATGCCTAGGTGAGCTCTGGTCCGGATGAGAGTGAATTCACATGAATTAGCTGCATCGGTTATCAGTGATTGAATTAGTTCAATAAGGGGGGGAGTGATGTAATGGGGTTATTGATGGCTAGAAGGATGGAATGCTTGACGAACCAGATTGTTGGTTTTGGATATGTGGAGTTTAATATTGAAATACATAACTATGTCAAAGTAAAATTAATTTGCGTTAGAAAAAAGAAAATTTTTTAAAAAATTTCTTTTTTTAAAAAAAAGAAAAAAGAAAGTTTTCGCAGGCATATTAAAATTTGTTGAAGTTAACTAGAAAATTTAAGTCTGAGTTTTAAAAACATCATTTGGTAAATTACATTTAATCGAAGAGACATGATTAATAAATAAAATTTAATCAAAAAAATATGTTTATTTATTCAAAATTTATTAGGAATTAAAAATGATTATCATTTTTATATAATTTTGTCACCTGCAACATAACAGATGGAGTATTTCATTGTTTGAACGGGAAAACGATTGTGAGTTTCAAAACATGTGTGGTGTAAATACAAATTAACAATTTGGAAAACGATATCATTTTTTTATAAAAAAATATGACACTAAATATTATTTTATAAAAGGGAAAAAATTATTTAATGCCTAATTAATATTGAAGTATTTTCGAAATTTTATACAGTAAATTCAATTATGTATTAATTAGCTATGGATTACTTGCCTAACTAATCTAATCTCAATAATATTTTACACACACATATATATATATATATATATATATATATATATATATATATATATATATATATATATATATATATATATATATATATATATATATATATATATATATATATATATATATTGTAAATATTATCTACATATGCAGTATAACTATAACTAATATGAGATAGATTTCAACAAGGATTAAAAACAAATTGTTTTTCCTAAATTTCTTTCGAGTTTTATTCTTTTACATGAAATACATTTCATTCAATCAAAATTGATTCAAAAAGATACTTTGGCTTGAGTGTTTCAAAAAATCTTGAATCTGATTTGAAGATATCTTTTGAAACTTGAAGATTTCATTACTGATGCGGCAGCTGTCAATTTTTCGGTATTTTATCTCCCGACAGAAACATCATAAAATTGATATTTACACTTGTTAAAAATGAAATACAAAGGTTTTCAGTATTTCACACTTGTTAACGTCGACTTTTTTGGCTCCAAAGAAAGCCAGAATTTTGAGAATTTCAACTCAAGCCAGTTTTTCGACTTTTATATTAAATGTATATTTTTTGTTCTATATATTGAAGATTTTTTAAAATAGTATTTTAGTTTAAAAAATAAAAATTATTCCCTTTTTCTGTCAACATAAATAAGGGAAATATAGTTATTTTTTGAAGTTTAATTAAGATTTTGGGGCAACGTAGACACCTTTAATAAATTAGATTGTGTTTTACGAAGATTTCGTGTTGAAAGATTTATTCAATGATTAATGTAAAATGTAAACTAAAATTGAATTAGATTTTACTTAACATATTATTAATTCTATATAAGTAAAGCCTAAATCTCTAAATATTTTCTCAAATTTAATATCGGTGAAACAGCATTTAATAGTTAAAGTTCAATATACACTATAATTTGCCCAAACATCAACTAATCAGTAACAATTATCAAATTCAAAATACCTCCTTCACGCTTTCTCTTTAATTATTAACACCATTATTTTGGATTCAACATGAAAAGTACGTTTTCATTAAATATTTTTTTACATTCTATTATTTAAATTTTATTATTTATATAATTATGCATTCACGTATGGAAAGAAAAGAAACCGACACTAGTTATAAGAGATTGTGATAATATTTTTTTCCAGTGGCGAGCACAAGAGGGTTGAACCCTATGCTACATCAAGGCCAAAGACTGCTACTCATTTATCGTTACTTGTTTCACAGGGCCCACCTGTGAAACAAGTCACGGAGGCGAGTAGCGTTACCCGTGCCATACCACCACAAACCCGTTTATAGGGTGGGCAACACATTCATACAACAACACAGAAGAAAGGACACAGAGAACAAAAGGAAAAAACATACAGAGAAGGAATGAAACATCGGGATTCGAACCAGGGACCAACAGCTCAGGAGTCAGGAACGCTAACCACTCAGCCAATCAGTCGGCGTGATAATATTGTTTAGATAAAATATTTTTAAATATAAATATTTATTTACATTATTTATAATTGAAAATATGACATTAGTAATCCAAGCTAATAAGAAGATCTGAAATGAAAATAAATTTTTAAACTATATTAATATTATAAACTCAAATTGCTTTTCTAATTTAAATTAGAAAATTTCCCAAATAGCATTCATGCTCGATATTAATGTTGTAGAAACATTACCAGTGAACTTTATATAGTCATAATATAGAATAAAATATTTTTTTAGTCATATATAGCTGCATGAATCCAACAATCAATATAAACTAAACTACTTCAGCATGAAAAACCTGAAATTAAAACGAATATTTTTACAATTTAGTATTACATACATATATTAAAATACATTTAATACATAGCAGTTTTCAGTTTTTCTTCCTTTTTAAATTAAACTTTAAATTACATGCTTTATACCGAGGTTTTAAATCTGTAACAGTTTTAATTTTATAATTGTAATTCAGTCCTTGAGAGTATATTTTTATTCTTCTAAGAGCTACATTCTTTCAAACGTTTACACGGAATTCTCTTTTAACTGTAACCATTACAACGTATTCGTCTCTGGTTGAGTGATTTTTCATTCTTCTAAAACAGAAATGAAAACTTGTCAGTCCACTGGGTGCTTTTTTTCCCATCACAAATTTATTGCTTGCTCTTTAGCGTTTTAAACTTCCAAACCGAACTATTTGATATTCTTAATTCTTTTCCATGCTTCAATACACTATTATTTTCTGTATTCATTCTCAGAAAATCCAGTTAAGCGAACCACGGCTTGAAATTGAGAGATTTCAATTTATATTATTCCTGGAATTTGTATTTAAATGAACGTTAAGTACGTAGAATATTTTTGCACCAGTTAATCTTTCAGGGTTTGTTGTTATATTTTATCCTAGCAGAATTACTCGAAACTTTTTGTGAATTTATTTACGCCGATATTGTTTTAGTCAGAAAAGGAGAATCAAAACGAAATATCATTCATTTGCTATGAGAAAGGAAATTAATCTTATGTAAATATTGTTTAATATGATTCAATCAGCTCAATGTAAATCGTGTGTATTTTTAATATATTACTGAAAACATAAAACGTGGTAATCAATTTATGAAGCAGAATATTTTACACATTCTTAAATACTGAAATATATAAAATTTAATTATAAAATATTTTTTTGTTTTGTAGCTTTTTTCTCCATAATTAAAGTGGCCATAAAGGTATATACATTATATATATGGAAAACATAAATGCATAGATGAATTTACATTGAGATAGAAATATTATAATGTTATTGCAAAGTTTTAAAGCTTAACGAAAAATAAATATTACACAAATATTACAGTCATTTATATTTTACATTGTATTAAAAAGTGATAAAAATAACTTCCCTTTGTCATCATTATTTTTCCAAAGATATTCCTTATCTCATCACCTTTAAATATCTGACGAGAATTTCTTTTTAGTTTTGATTATGTAATTAGTATTTAAATGTGTTCAGGTGTACCAATCTGCCTCTGCCAGTAATCTCGATAAAGTACAGTTGTCTGCTGCCAGAATCATCACCGGCCTCCGAAATAGCTGTCCAAGAGACATTGTTCTTTATGAAGCTAATCTACTCCCCCTTGGACTACGAAGAAAATGTTTATCAACAAACTACTTTGCCAGACTTGCCAGCTACGGTGACCAGAACCGAACATCTAGTTTTGTAGGTGTCTGGAGATCTAACCAACGACTAAAGCGTGATAGCCCACTGAGTAAGGTGCAGAGAGAAGGTTGTTTGCTGGAGAACGTGGAGCCCGTTTCCTTGGCCTGCCGCACGGGGGCAAAGTCCACCTTTCATGATCGAGTCTTTTTTAGGACTCTCACTCTACCAAGAGAACTCAGCACCCAGAAATTCTCAGACAGCTAGCTTTAGAAGTAATCCACCAGATTCCCCTTCATGCACTGCAGATTTACACGGAGACAGTAGGGGTGAGGGTGTTGAGTCGGGTAGTGGCGTATTTGTTCAACAGGGAGATGGCAAAACGATATGTAGAAGAAATCCAAATTATTGTTCTGTTTTTCGAGCTGAGCTTTTGGCAATTGAAGAGATTTTAAATTTCTGTGTTACTGAAGGTATAGTCTCTGATATCTGGATCCTCAGTGATAGCCGAAGCTCCATACAACATCTGGCCCAGTGGTGGCGGCATGGTGACATAACAACAACTAAAATAGTACAACATCTTACTAATTTGAAAGCCAGTACCATAGTCTTCCAGTGGGTGCCATCTCATGTTAATGTGTATGGGAACGAAGTTGCGGATCAGTTAGCCAAGGATGGAAGCCTACAGAATAACATCATTGGAGACTGCCTGTCGTCCTCAGAGCTGACCTCTAGAGTAAGGATGGCAATCAATGCTACTTTTAGGGATACCATTCCTACCCACGAATGGTACACATGCAAACATCCTGGTTCCGCACTAGTGGGTAAATTCAAGAGATGCAGCCAAACGGCTTTGACAAGACTGCGAAGTGGCCACCTGCTTGCTCAGAGACACGTCTCTGGTACCAAGGTCTACCCTCTCTGTCCCAAATGTCGAGTGGTTCAGACCTCCCCACAATCTCATATTTTTTAGTGCGTTGGGTGTGAGAGAGGGGACATGGAGTTGAGACCGGAGGTGGTGCTTGAGAGACTGACTATTTTTGGATTCATGGGGCTGGTGTGATGGTACTGTCACGCCAGTCGGGGATAAGCAACAACAACAGTATTTAAATGTTTTAAACTTATCTCAAATAATCTCCGCAGATTTCAACACGATTAATTGCACACTAAGTTGGAGACGTTTAATTGGAACTTTTAATTTACTTCATTTTCATTATTTATGTCATATGATTTAAAATCAGAATTTAGTGTATTTGAGATTACTAGATTTCTCAGATTATTAGAAAGACATATTCTGAATTTCTTTTAAAACCGTATATTTATGTATAAATGCATAACATATATAGATTTTTAACCCTTTCTAGATGTTTGTCAAATTGGGAACTTCTAAGAAGTTTTGTTAATCCTTTTTAAATTACGCAGAAAATATGTGTCGAATTATTTGCAAATCATATATGGGTCATAAAATGTCAAAATATATCATTCATTTACCATTTCGGTTTCTTTTGCGACAAAATTTTTTTAGTTTGAATGATTAATACTTTTAAATAATAAAGTACGTGTTTTATATGTTGCTTGGATATATATATATATATATATATATATATATCATATATATATATATATATGTATACACATGAAGTTGTATAACATGTCTTCTTATTTATTTCTTGTAAAGTACACATTTCTTTATAGATAACACAATGAGGAGTAATAGTAAACAACACATAGGTACAAAAAATACAAAATAAAGTAACTAACATAATTTCCTTTTCTAACTCGTTTATAGAAAATTTAGACATTTTTTACAAACCTAGTCATATTTATGAAAATGTAGGAAATATTGCGTGTAAAACTACTAAAGTTTTAGAATTGGACATCATGCACCCCTTCCATCTCAGTTTTTTTAATGGGTAGCAATAAACATTAACTTGATTGTACATACAGAGCGAGCACCAGACTACACTTTAAGGTTAACGAATTTGGAATACTCTCCCATCACCAAGAGCCTCATAATTTTGAACCACGGTCAAGTGACGAGGTCACATCTGAGCTGTTACCCTCTTCTCCACATCGACGCTACACTATACCAGCGGAAGGAATTTGGACGTCCCAGATTAATGTGTACTCATTCCTAACTCATGGATCTCCAGAAATTCAATGAAGGAGGATGAATTCACCCCCACATTCACTGTCTGCGGCAAATGATGCTTCACTTTGCTGATATTAACTGTGAAGTTACTGAGCTACACAGGAGCTTTAAACTCATTGTAGTAAACAATGTGTATTAGAAACTTATTTTAAATCCTTGAAATCATGAAGAATTTCTCAATTTCTTTCAGTTTTACATCTGTTTTGGCTCTATTTGAAGAAAATTAGGAGCATTGTCATTTCAAGTTTCCTCGGAATCTGCCCCAGAATTCATCAATTGCATAGCAAATTCATTACTTCTGTTCACCATTCTTACTGGAACATTTTAAGTAACACAAGTACCTCAAACTAACCGTTTTCTTATTTTTAATTCCCAAGTATGGAAAAATGTTTAGAAATAATAAAATATATTTCACTAACGATAACATGAATTTTATTATCTTTCTAATAAAATAAAGTTAATACGTAAATCACGTTTGTTTAAAATTTATGTGCATCATTGAGTTACACAGGTTTTTGTATCACTAAATTATTAATTTTTTTTACAAAATTTTTAGAAATTAGAAAAATATAGCAAAAGTTCAAAATTAATGTAATTCTTGTAGATTTACTTTACAGCTATCATAAATTTTATACGCATTAAATTTGTTTCCCATCGACTTGATCATAACAAGATATTAAATTTTTCAGCCAAGAATGAAATAAAAATTCTTATTTCTTTCAATTTTATAAGATTTAATAGTTTTCACTTTATAAGAAATAGAAAGCCTCAATTTAAACCATCAAATTCAAGGAATAAAATAAAGGCCTAAACTGTAGAATAACTGATACAGTTAATGACATGCTAAGCATCTTAATAAATTAAATTAATAAACAATTATATAGGAAATTATGTGAACTTTCTTGTCTGATAAATTTTGAATACCTTATGTCAAATTTTTTTCTAAAAAGTTTCACTGGTTTAAGGCAGTGCTGCCATCTTTCTTTACTATGACAATGTTTTTTCTAAATATATAATAAACATTTTAATCTTGTAATAGTTGCTTTGAAATATAGAATTCTGCTTAGCTGTTTTACATGCATTTATTTCATTTATTTTCTTTGTTGAGCAAATATGTAGTCATTTATTAATAGAATAAAAGGTTTTTTTCTGAAATGTAAAAGTTTTACCATGTTAATACGATAATCTTTTGTGTTAAATAGTTTTAATGATAAATTGTAAAAACACATATTTTTCTATTGGATTTTCAATTGGAGTTATAAATACAATTTTCAACGGTTTTTTTCTATTTTAATAACCTCTGCAGCTGATTTAAAAGGTAGAAAACAAGCGGTTATACATCTCAAGTCGGAATTTTTTTTACATTATATCATTAAATTTTGAAATCACACATAGAAAATTAATAATTAGACTATATGAAACTTTTCTAAAATCTATTACGCATAAATTTTCGTATTTACTTTTCATTGTCTGACTACTATAAAAATATGTGATATTTTTCCATTCTTATGATTATTATTTCTGAATAAATTTATTATCTAAAAATAGTTTTAAGTTTCTATCTTTGAAACGATGTTTTTGGTCATATGTTTATAAATGTATTAATAAGATAAAAAATATACAATATTTTTTGTAAATTTTGAATAATATAATTTTAGGTGGCATATAATATTAAAAAATATTATTAATTTTTAAAACTAATATATTGATATTTATCTCTTCAAGGATTATTTGCATCTTTTATTTTTTATATTTATATTTGTATTTCTTTTGTATTCAGTGTTGATAAATCTAAATGATTATTTCAGTTCAGTAAAATTTTGCATACTTCTGTACGAAAACAATAGCAAGTTCTTGAACAAGTTCAAATAAAATCGCATGATGGTTTGCGAAGATAGAAAATAAATATCTTATTAAACATTTGAAAATAGGAATCATGTTGTTCAATAATATCAATTTTAGATGGCGCCACTATACATCAAAACTTGAAAGTTTTTTAGAAATGGCAGTCAATTTGAATAAAATTACTTGTGAACAAATTAAAAAATAAAAAATGGTTTGAATTTTACAATTCTAAAAATAATTCTACGTACAAAATTGATGCAATTTTATAAATTTATTATATAGAAAGCAAGATTTATCAGAAATATCCTTTGTGTTATTTGAAATATTCTCGAAATTAGATGGGAACTAAAGGCTGAAAATGTCCCAAAAATTTTTCAAAGAAAAGAAGTGAATATTATTAAAAATAAATTAGAAATAAAATAGTGAAATTTATCAAACATTTTAAACTTTTTATTTTGATATTTATGTATAGTAAAAAACTATGTGTACTGTTAATTTATGTAACAAAAAATAAATAAATAAATACAATAAAATAAAAAAAAACCTAAAAATAATCCAAATTTTACAATTAAAAGTGTAATATACTTTTTCTAAGACCCATTCACTTGATATAAAAAATTTAATGATTTACTACTAAGGAATTCTACTTTTAAGTAGAATTCCTTTATTATAATTTTTCTTATAACCTTTTTGATAATCACCGAAACGGGGGAAAATCGTAAATTATTGTCATAAGTAATCTATTTGCATCATGCTTATGTTTATGTTTTCAGAAACAACTAAAAATGAATACAAACATGTTATTTACATTTTATAAACTAAGCAATTATTACATATTGATAAAACTTATTTAAGCGTCAATCTTCATTTCTGCCAAAAACTGTTTAGCAGTAACATTGGTGAATGAATTGCGTAATTATAATGTAATAGTACCTTTTTTCAATGAGACAAAATTAAATTTTGCTGTATTTAGTTTTTTTCCCCTTAGTGATTTCTGACCGTAATCATTCTTTTAACTTACAAAATTATAGTGTTCGTTTTGTTGTACATTTAGTTTTTTTTTTTTACATTTATCATTTTTTAGTCAATTTTTGCGCAGAAAAGTTCGATTTGGTAGATATTAAATATAAAATAAAATTTTTAGCCAATAAAGTCATCCTATCTATGTTATATTATTTTCTTTGCTTCGTAAAAAACATGTTATTTCTTTAGTATCAAAATCGGCAGTATAATGGAAAAATACCTGATATTTTCGTTTAATTTTCCATATATAGATTTCCGAGAGAGAGCAAGAAAGTGACTTGAATTTCTTTACTATGAAATATATTTATAAAATCATTAATTTTAAGTATAAGAACAGCTATTTTTTAAAAATTACTTTAAATTCAATTTATAATTTGGATGAACTTCAGAAATATTTTTCTATATAGATGCATTTTCTCCTCTTGGGATACGAAAATATAAACCATTATCTCTGAAAAATTTTCTCGAATGACATTAAAGCGCAATTTGTTTTGAAATGATTTTAAGACAGCATTTAGTCTCTTATTTCACAGATCTCATGCAATATGTTCAGTACTGATGCCTCGTGTACATTCAATTCAATTTTATGAATAACAGTCGCAAAAAGATTTTTATATTTTCATTATGTAAAGCTAATTCTAAATATAAATATATATGTATATATAATTCGATACTCGATCATATATATATATATATATATGTATGTATGTATAAATATATATCTGATCGAGTATCGAATTATTCGTACTGCTTTAATGAATCTAACATATAATTAAAAATTAAAAAAAATTTTTCTCAAAACTTAATAAAATTACAGAAATTTTAGACAAGCTGGGAAAGATTACTTTAAATTTGGAGCATGTTCCTAAATTAACAAGAAAATAAAATAAATTATAAAATATTTAAAATATATAAAATTAAACTTGAATCTGTGATTTTTAATATACTTCAAACTTACATAAATTATGAAATTATTTAATATATAATATATATATATATATAATATATATATATATATATATATATATATATATATATATATATATATATATATATATATATATATATATATATATATATATATATATATGTATAAATATATATCTGATCGAGTATCGAATTATTCGCACTGCTTTAATGAATCTGTGTTTTGTGCTTATTTTCGTTGCAATTTCATCAAACTAATCCTATTTTGATATGTACTGAGGTATTTGCAATCTGGTGATTCAAACTATGAATTGTCGCTAAGCTTGATATAGATAAAAGTTTCAAAATGTTTTTATATATATATTTATGAGAATAAATTGGAATTAGGAGACAAAAAATACGTTAAGAGTGAATTTACTGATTTCAGGCCGATGTTTTAAAATATGTGGCAATGTTTTCTTTGAAATATGCTTACATTACATTCATTAACACAAAAATGTTGCTGCTAAAAATTATATTCTGTTTAAAAATAAAATGGTGCTTACATCCACTGTTATGAAAATCAGTGAAAAGCTTTTAGTGGAATAATTTTACCATAAATGGATTATTTTGGGAAATATTCGAATCATTTTAAATGTAAATGGTCTTGTCATTTGTAGTACAGATAAATCGTGAGATTTCTGCACACGTTACATCGCCTGCGATTTTTTCATATTCATTTATATTATATCCGACTATCGATAAATTTTCTTTCAATAGAGTGTGAACGAAGGGTGATCTTTATTAGAATGTGTGTCATTTGTAATTTATTTTCAACAGGTAGGTTTTTCTTGCAATCACTATGTTAGGGCAATCATTATGCAAAATCTAATATCTATAACAGACTTTTTTGTGTGAGTAAAAGTTCTATGCAAATTCAATGAATATACAATACCGCAATCATTAAAAAAATCACAAATTAAAAGAAATCGCAATTTGCAATAAAACTCATGCATATAAAATAGGTATAAAATTTTTGCCTATTTTTCTAGTATTTCGTAAATAATGCTACAGCGCACTATTAAATTTGAATAAAATTTTTACTCTTTTTACAATATTCGTTTTATTTTCATTTCATTTACAGAACTTGAGACTTTATTCCCTTTTAAGAGCACATAAATTAATTTCATAATTCGAATAATTACACATTTTCAAAAAGATGAATTTATCAATATTTGTTTTAAATTAAAAAAAAAATCTAACGTATGTTGAAAAGTTTTATATCGATTTTTTTAAAGTGCTTACTTTGATTGCATTAATGTTAATTATTTCATAAAATTATTAAAGACCCTTAAAAAAAGAAGGAAAAATAAAAGCGATTAAAAATATATCTTACAGTGCTAATAAAAAAATTGGAAGGGGGCTAGCGCACTTTTGGCTGAAAATGGATTAAAAGAATATTGAAATACTCTTAATTAAATATTACATTTCAAATTAAATATGTTTATTTAACAGTTATAATTTTTAATCTTCCAAACTCCCATTAAGATTAGAACACATGAAATTATATAAGTTACAGAAAATAGTTCCCGATTAAATTTTTGGAGCATATCAACCTCACAAAATAGGTCACTTTCACTGACCTACATAGTCTACCCAGAGCGATGATCAGAAAATACCGATCAATGCACCCAGAGCTCACCCCATCCCAAGCCAAGGTCGAATCCGCATCATTTCGACCGTCCGCGGGAATCTTCAAGGTCTCCCATCACTTTCTCTCTCCTTCCCAAGGCCCAAGGATTGGAAAGCCTTGAAGAAACCATCCTCCGCACACTCGAGAGTGAAAGGGAAAGGGATGATCCTCCTCCAGGAGAGGTCACGTGGAGACAAAGACCCCGATGTGCAGTCAAAGACCCATCCGCCCGACCCCGAACTCGCGGAGTTAAAAGCAACGACCTTCTTCAAGGGTTTCTGTTCTGCGACCTCCATCTCGGTGGGGGAAATGGTCTGCTTTGGCCCCATCCGGTCGTTACTCTTCTTTCATGGCTCCTTGGAGATCTTCTGTTTTCCGGATATTTGCTCTACTTTTTCGGTGAAAAGATTGGGGCCGTTATGAAAACTTTTGTCGTTTTAATGGTTTCCTTGGATCACTTGTGTTTGCTCTACTTCATTCTTTCGAGTGAAGCTTGTATTATAAATAATGGAAAAATCAATTCAGCATTTTAAATATTTCTCAATTAAAAAATTACAAAAAAAAAAAAAACTTTTTGGAATTTTGTAATTAATTTTATGATTTCAAAAAAATAAAGAAATTGGCATTTAGAAATACGGATAAAAAATATAAAAACCAAAGAAAAACAATACAAACAAATAAAGGCTGTTTTTTTTTTACCGAGAAGATTATTAAGAAGAAAAAAATATATCCTAAATGAATCTCACTATTATAAAGTAATTAAATTTTCCTAAAATTATAATATGGATGCTTCTAAATAATGAATACTTATTTTTACTTTTATTATTATTTAAAAGCAATGTAAAAAATTACTAAAATGTCGAAAGTAGAAGCATTGAGGTAATTTCACAAGGAGAGATATCATCATCACACCAAAACTATTTTATTTAAAAATGGAAAATACAAATTTAAAAATACAAATAAAATCTCTGTTTTGCATGATGCAATATATACAAGTTATATTCTTCAAGATAATCATTATCTAATGATTCATGTTGCATCCATTTACATTGGAGTAAAAAATTAGCAACCAAAAATAAGAGCCAGTTTTTTAATATTTTTTTAATTGTATAAAAGTTAAAAGTGATTATAAAGTATTTTTTAATTAGAAAATATTTTTCTTTAAACAAAAGTATTAAAAAGTACGAAAATGGAGATTTTGTTATATATTTTCAAGGAAATTTAATAATAAAACAACAAACCTATACCTTTGGGAAGCACACACACACACATACGCACGCATGCACACGCACATATATATATAAAACAGTAAATACATATTAAAGCAATAAATATAGTATAGGAATACAACTCTTTGAATGAAAAAATGCCATACCAAGTAACATATATTACAGGCAATTTAACCAGTCAATAGTAATTAGATACAACATGAAGAATAATAAAACCAGTTAGACAATATATGTATATATACTTACACACACACACACACACACACACACACACACACACACACACACACACACACACACACACACACACACACACACACACACACACACACACACACACACACACACACACACACACACACACACACACACACACACACACACACACACATATATATACATATATATATATATATATATATATATATATATATATATATATATATATATATATATATATATATATATATATATATATATATATATATATATATATATATATATATATATATATATATATATATATATATATATATATATATATATATATATATATATATATATATATATATATATATATATATATATATATATATATATATATATATATATATATATATATATATATATATATATATATATATATATATATATATATATATATATATATATATATATATATATATATAATATATATATATATATATATAATATATATATGTATATATATATATATATATATATATATATATATATATATATATATATATATATATATATATATATATATATATATATATATATATATATATATATATATATATATATATATATATATATATATATATATATATATATATATATATATATATATATATATATATATATATATATATATATATATATATATATATATATATATATATATATATATATATTACATATATATATATATATATATATATATATATATATATATATATATATATATATATATATATATATATATATATATATATATATATATATATATATATATATATATATATATATATATATATATATATATATATATATATATATATATATATATATATATATATATATATATATATATATATATATATATATATATATATATATATATATATGTTACATATACATATATACATGTTTGACAGCTGGTGGCAGACAACCAAATAGTTCAAAACTTCGGAAAAATTCTTTTGTCTTTGCTATTGCCGTGACGTTCAGAAGGAATTTTCGTAAATAATGTATGTAATTCTCAGAGATTATTTGGGAAAACTTTTAAATCCAGATTCATCCTTTTCCAGTTGTGCAATAATCCTAGCATCCATTGTTCCATTAAATTTAAAATTGGAAGTTGGGCTTCACACCTATCTTAGGCCACTGTGAGTTATTGTTGATTTATAAATTCAATATTTATGTTTTACTCCTAACTGTTCAATAATGGATAGGATTGAATCTAATGCCTTTCATTTCGTGTATTTCCTCTCAGCCTATAATAATCACATATATAAGTTGGTATAATCATATGAATCATAAGTGGTTAACAATGAAATGAGACT
Organism: Latrodectus hesperus; assembly: GCA_037975125.1. NCBI lineage: Eukaryota > Metazoa > Arthropoda > Arachnida > Araneae > Theridiidae > Latrodectus > Latrodectus hesperus. The sequence goes on from CM075853.1 coordinate 4,187,445, forward strand.
TTACCTTTAAAGTTAAGTATCAACAATAAATTTAAAACCTTTTCTATCTCATTTTTAACATTTCACTATTTTGACACAACTCTTTCATTTCTTATTGCATTTAAGAATTGTCTCAGAAATATCAAAATCTGTTTATTTTAGTAGAGCCAATAATCGATCTCTTTTGTTTGTTAAGGTATTAAAATCGATGTATCCTGACATGGTCTCATTGCATAAATGTTTAATAATTTCATACTATGCCAGTTCTTAGGCGATAAGGGCCTTCACACTTCCGAAGTCATGATTTTTCAATAAAGGAATACACGCAAACAATATAAAAGATATTGACTTTGGTACCACCAACACCGGATTTACGCTACTGTTTCTCTTATAGTTAATTTATTAATTATTTTCCGAGGATGTGTAACAGTTGTAGAGAGAAAGAATCAATGAATGTAGTAGAAGATTAGGGATTATAGTTTTAACTCCTAATTTGACAGATGATTAAGAGTGTTTGTTTTATATCATTCTGATAAATAAAGTATATTTACTTTTTAATGATTTTTACATTTTTTGGTATGATAACAAATTTAAAAAAGTTTTCCATATAGTGAAAAATATAATGATGTTTGGAATTTTTGGATTTAATTTTTCCTCCAGTTCCTCAAAATTAATTGTGTTTGAAATCTCTTAGTGTTTAAGCAATTTCTTAGAATTTTTTTTTTTTTTGCTTTGTTCATACGTAATTATTTTTCATGCTATTCAAAATATGATGTAAAATTATATATTGGAATGTTCCTGTTATATATTTAATTTTTATGAACTTTTTGGATTATTTGAGCCTTAAGAAAGAAATTTGCGATTATTTTCTGCTTTTTAAAATTGATGAATGTGCTTTAACACAGGGGATAGTGAAAAAAAATGTGGCAACGTTTCCACCGATAACTTTGTTAACTGATGAGAGTGTATAGTACTGTACATCTCAATCGATTTTTATTTAATTAGTATGTACACACATGGCTTCATTTCTAGAGGCAAAATCCGGGCTTTAAAAAACTATTAATTAATTTATTTTTGATGTGTGCACATTTTTGTATTAAATTGTAGATCTTCATGTTTAAACTGAATTGTCATTCAAAATAAAATTTTTTATTTTTTTTGAGTTTTTCTCTATTTCGATATCTGCATATAGAAATATCTCATACATGTTTTACTTCTATATATATATATATATATATATATATATATATATATATATATATATATATATATATATATATATATATATATATATATATATATATATATATATATATATATATATATATATTATATATATAAAAGATCAGAATCAATGCAGAAAAACCTTAACATTTTTCTTCCATGGGAGACTAACTTAGGAAAACTCTAAAAATTCAAATGGATCGTGAAAAAGAAAAGTCACTTGTGATATAATTCCTTCTTTACTCTGTTGGTGATTTTATAAGGCATGATTTCATGATTAATACTGAAAACACATTTTTGACGTTGTGTTAGATATTAAGTATTTGAAATTTTTACAAATGTTTTGAAAGCTATTAATTAAAATTAATTAATTAATTTTATTATAATAATTTGTAATTAATTATTTTTATTTGATATGCTACTAGTAAATTCGAATGTTTAATATATATCAAATATTTGGAATAAGAAATATCTATAAAAATTTGGAAAAATATATATTCACACAAACAATCTCTTACAAGTAAAATTGAAACTAACATATTCACAAATAAAAATAGAAAGCAATATCAATTAAGTCCCAAATAACAATCAAGCACTATCTTCTCATTAGTATCTTCAAATAAAAGTTTTCGTTTTTATTTATTATAAATTAGATTATTCACAAAACAACTAACATTATAAAAAAATTTAATATTTAATTTAAAAAAATTAAAATTTAATAAGTAAAAATACTATTTTAAATATAAAATTTTATTAGTTAATAATTATGAAACTAAAATTATTTATGCATTCATGATCATTATAAATAAGTAATATAGTTTAAACATGATTATATACTTCAAGATATTTAGCTAAAACTGGCTAAAGTTTTAAATAAAAATATGCGATATATATTACAAGTCACAAGATGCAGCTAACAATGATTTTTATCAATTTTCAAGCATGAATATTGAGTATGTTGGTAGAAATGAGTAGCAAACATGGCTACGAGCGGGCGTCTCTCAGTGAAAGATTTTTTTAATTGAAGATAAGAAAAAATATTTCATCGAAATAAAATTATAATGCCTTAGTGCTGCCATCTATGCGTATTATTGCAAACGTAAAACAATCATTGTATAGAAAAGTATATTTACATCTGTATTTATATTAATGGCAATATTTTTTAAACATCGATTCAAGTTAAGAAATTAAGAGTTAAATACACAAATAAAAAAAATTGGTAAATTTTTAATTTATTTTTTATTATCTTATGATTAATTGTCTTCGCTGATAATCGAAACTAACTGTACAAATCTAAATTTGAAAGATTATCAGTCCAAATTATTGTTATATCAACAATCATTTTACTTATCATATTTAATGCTGTTTTAATTATAAATTTTTCTACTATGACCTAGAAAATAAGAAATTAATATTTAAAAAAATTATATGAACTCACTTTTTAGGATAAGAAATTAAAATCGAAGAAATGTTGCGAAATTTTTTTCTTTTTATTGCATAAAAATTTTTTTTTATTGACGATATTTAAATATTTATGCTTATAATCTTTGTGAATTATCAATTAACTTAAAATATTCAAAATTATTATAAATTATCTATTACTATAATTTCTGTATTAAACTAAGTCCTCTCTCTAAGCTGAAAAATATTAATTTTTAGATTTTGACTGAAAATATTGAACAGGTAAAATCATATGATATTATAATTCACATAATTTTTGAATTAATTTTTGATTTGTTTCTTTGTAATTTTTCAGATAAATTTATTGGAAGAAATTTTAAACCTTTATAAACAAATACTGCAACTGCTATTATCAATACCAGAAATGGGAAGAAAAAGAAAACATTCACTATATAATATATATTTTTATATAACGATAACACACATACCTTGTAGGTTGTCTTTGATGCCTTTGAAACAAAACCAATCATGCAATAAAATAATTTTGCATTATTTTCCAAAATATTATATTACTAGAAGTTTAAGACATCTCTCTAACGCATATTTTGTATCCTAGAAAAAAAGAAAAAAAAAAGAGTTATATTCATCACAAAAGTTACGTAAACTCTCTTTGCACTAAACTTTAATTTTTCTTATTCTTGCCTGAAAAACTCAAATTTTCTGATTAAAATATTTGATTTTGGCTGTTAACTTTTCATTTCGTAATAGAACATAAACATTTTAACCAAAAACATTATTTAAATTTTTTTGTTTTAACTATCTCAAATTTTTTGTCATAAATTAATATCACTTCCAATAATTTTTTTTACTGAAATTAGAAATCCTAATAATCAACAATTTTTGTTAAAGAGGAATAATGGAATTCTCAATTTTTTTTAAAACCTTATATTTCTATGAACATTACAAAATAAATGATTAGAGACGAATACAAATTATCACATTATAAAATTTTTCAAAAAATTGTACTAGAATACAAATAATGCTAATAGTTTATAATATGGTAAATTACTTTGTTCAAATTAAAAAAAAGTGACATTTGAATTTAAATAAAAATAAGAATCGGGAGCCAAATAAATTCATTAAAATTTCAAACAATAGCTAACAATTGTGAAATAAAAATAAATGTATTAAAATTTAATTTGGCTTTAAGTTTAAAAACACTGTTTCACTATTCATAGTTTCTGGTAGAACGGAGAAGATTCGTAATTCTTTTCTACATTATTTGCTGTAAGATTGAATAATTTTTCAAGAAGTGAAATCTTTACGGGATCATCATTCCGTCAGCAACAAATTGTTAATCGCTTTGTTAGACAAGTTCGGTTATTGTGAAAAAGAAACCATACATATTGTTGCGAGTTTCTCTTCGTGACGAACAGGATGTTATGAGGTGCAGAAATAAAGAAGATAAGATTTTTTCAAACACAATATTTTCACAACTCTTCAGTTACAAGCAGTCTACAATTACTTCCGCTTGATGCAATTACACAGGCCAGAAACACTCATACAGTTCCAATAATGCAGAAACTAAAACAACAGCTTTTAGAGCTCTTTCAAACTCAGGCGTCTAAATCGACTAATTTCCATCTGACACCAGCTGACCAGCTTATTAGACCGATATTTATACCTGTTGGGAACCTTCCTCCGGGATGTTTGTTTGTCGCTCAACGGTCATTTTTTTCACTCGAGGGCTAATTAGACCGGGACCTACGGTTTAAAGTGGATTCCGAACCACTACATACCCAAGGTGGGATTCGAACCCACGATCTGTTGAACCGAAGGCAAGAGCGCTAACCATTCGGCTGCCAGCTCGGCCTTCGTCTGGGAAACCTTCCTTTAGAATATTCATATATGAGCCTATGGTATCCAGTTCGGAAGTTCCTAGAACCTTCCTCCTGGGAGGTTTCTAGAACATTCCTATAGTGAGCCTATAGTATCCAGTTCGGTAGTTCCTAGAACTTTTCTCCCGGGAGATTTCTAGAACATTCCTATCGTGAGCCTATGGTATCTTGTTCGGAAGTTTCTAGAACCTTCCTCCCGGGAGGTTTCTAGAACATTCCTATCGTGAGCCTATGATATCCTGTTTGGAAGTTTCTAGAGCATTCCTTTAGTGAGCCTATGCTCTCAGCTTTTATTGATCTCATCAGCTTAAAATTTCAAAAATGTTAATCTTTAATTTGGTCCCAAAGATGCCACTAAATCACAAACAATATTGTCAAATGGCACCAAGTTGGCATAGATTTTACGAACCTGATTCTCAACTTCGAAACTTGTTATTTTCATAAAATAAACATTGTTTAGACAATGATTTCACACAAATTAAATGATAATAACGTATTAAAACAAATAATTATACAGAAATATAAAACAGACATGCAAAAATATTTAAACGGTTTTATAGTTTTCGTAAACAATTTGCTGTTGAACACAAATGTTAATCTGTTGTGTCATTTATCCTCAAGGGTCTTCTATAGTTTTTTGGATGTATGAAGTTAAGGAAATGTGATAATTTTCCATTATACCTCCGCTTATGTGATCCCAAAGAAATATCATGTTTCTTACAGAAAAGCGAAAATAATATAACGTGGATACGATGATTTTATTGGCTCAACATTTGATTTTAAAAATAATATATACTGAATAAAATTTTTTTTATGAAAAAATTGACTCAAAATTGATAAACTATGGCAAACAAGCTAAATGCTAAACAAAGCTAAACCTAGTTGGAGTAAATTATTGCTTGGTGATAATTTTGTTGTGTTTTTAAAATGAATATCACAATCACAAATCACCAAGGGAAAAAAAAACAAATAAATACAACAAAATTTAATTTTGTCTCATTGAAAAAAAGGTACTATTATCTTGTAGTTACACGCCGACTGATGGCTGAGTGGTTAGCGTTCCTGACTCCTGAGCTGTGGGTCCCGGGTTCGAATCCCAGTTCGGGCATGGATGTTTCTTTCCTTCTCTGTTCTCTCTGTGTTTCTCTGTCCTCTCTTCTGTGTTGTTGTATGAATGTGACCCAACCTATAAATGGGTTTGTGGTGGTATGGCGCGGGTAACGCTACTCGCCTCCGTGACTTGGTTCACAGGTGCCCGCTGGGTAACGATAAATGAGTAGCAGTTTCTGGCCTTGTTGTTGTGGCATAGGGTTCGTCACCCAAGTGTGCCCGCCATTTGATAAAAAAAAAAAAATCTTGTACTTACGCATTCAATCACCGATACGATTGTTAAACACCTTCCGCCAGAAAAAAACATTGGTGTTTAAATAAGCTTTATCAAGTGATAACTGTTTAGCTTATAAAATGTAAATAAAATGTTTGTATCATTTTTTTAAAGTTTCTGAAAACGTAAGGATTTTTAAACAATGCATGATACAAATGGAATATTTATGGTTATAATTTACGGTTATTTTCTTTCCTGTTTCGATAATTATTAGAAGTGGGGGTATAATAGAAAAGTACCGGAAATTTTTATCTTGATTAGCCACACACACAATTAAGAGTTCCTCTGACTTGATGAATGTAATTCAATTATAGTGAAAAATGAATATATTTTGATGTATTTATATTCTTTCACAGACTCTTATTTCAATAATAAAATTCGACGATTGTTTAGTAATGGTGTGAAGAAATTATTTTCTTATATTTTTATTATGAGTTTTCTTTTCATTGACTCTTTTCTTCTAACATGAACTGTACATAATTTTATAGAGAATTAGAGATTTCTTATATAATGAAATTAGAGATATGATTGAGATTAATGCACATTGTATAAATGAACATATCCCAATGAAAAGAGATTAAGATTTTGAATGTACAAATCATTTACTGTGAAATACTAGTTTTAAATCTTCCATAAATAATAAATGAGTAAATATTAGATGGATGCATTTTGAAAGGCTCTGTCACAAGAATAAAAAAGAGCTGCTGTCATAAAAAAGGAAATTTGTTTAGTTTGTTTAATGGGTGTACATTGGTTAAAAAATGTCATTGCAATGTGCGTTGTGTTATCTACAAAAAAGGCATTTATGTAATACTTTGTCCAGAATTGCTCAAAAAAAAAATAGATCAAAGGATGCTGAAATTCCTACACGTCCGCTGGAAGATGTGAACGCCACAGCACTATTTGCAAAGACTTCTTCACAAAATGTCATTTATTTGAAGACGGTTATGGTAAGACTTCAAAACAAAGAAAGAATCCAATAAGTTCATGCTCTACTAGATGATGGTTCCTACCGATCCTACATAGAAAGAATATTATCCGAAGAACTTCAATTTTCACCTTCAGGAAAAGAAGTTTTGTACCTAGGACTTTTCGAGGAAGACAAACTCCATAATTAGTACATACTCGCTATAATGTCGAAATAGGAAGTATTAATGGGAAGGCTTCATGTAAGAGAACTGGTATTAGGTCAGCCTTAAATCTGCATGACGCTTCTTAGAGTGAGAGACAAAAATTTGCTGACAGAACTTGAAAGTCATGGAATTTTTTTAACGGATATACCCCTCCTATTGAGATGTTATTAGGAGCTGATGCACTTTGAAAAATTCTGACAGGAAGAGTAGAAGTTCTTAGTTCTAGTATCAGCCATTGAAACAATTTTCGGTTGGAGCATAATATGATGTGCTAAAAAAGCTTTTACAATGGCCATGGTCTCCTTTTGTTTGCAGAACTTTCCAACTCCAAAAATGTGGGAATTAGATGTTCTAGGAATCATTGATCCTATAAAGAAGAAGAATACAAAATTTTGAAAGAAGAGAACTTTTAATATTTTAAAGCAACTGTCCAAAGATATGAAAATAGGTACCTTGGTAGACTTGTCATCCACCAGTGTACGATAAATTTGATGTTGCTGAATAAAGACTTCACACATTAACCAAACGTGTTAAAGAAAAACGTTATGAAGCTTATGATGATGTCTTCAAGCAGTGGAAAAGGATGAAATAATAGACACTGTCCCAAAAAATTAAATTGAAAGACTTAATCATTATCTTCCACATAGATTAGTTATTAAATTGATAAGTAATACGACTAAAATCCGTCTAGTCTTCGATGCATCCTTTAAACTAACTGGATATGCCTGTTGCGCCTTCATAAAAAGTGAAAATAATAAAAATATAAAGGTTTCATTAGTTACAGCAAAAACTAGAGTAGCACCTGTTCAAAGACCTACCATTACACAACTAGAACTGTTAGTAGCTACTATTGGAGTCAGAATGACTGCCGGTATACTCGAAGATCTACACTTGCCTTTGGAGACAACTTGATGGACTGATTCCATAGTAGTGTTAGGATGGATAACCAAAAAGGAACTCTGGAATGCATTTGTGGAAAATAGAGTCAAGGAAATAAGAAAACTCAACAATGTCAATGACTGGAGCCATGTACCAGGAGAAATTAATCGGCTGATCTGCCTTCTCGATCTTGCAACTGGTCTGATATCCTGAGAAGTAAATGGTGGGAGGGTCCAGACTGGTTACGTGAGTGATCCACCAGAGCTTTGACCCTACTCTGAAATAACTCTTCCTGAAGAATCTATGTTGGAACGACGCAAGATAGTCTTGACAAATCTGAACGTAGATAGAAAAGAAAATTTGGGGATAAGCTATTATATTTCTCAAGTTATCCTAAGATTTTCCGTATGATCACCTGGATTTTACGATTTTCCCATTATTATAAAGAGATTCTCTGCGAATCATATCAGAGTTAATATGTGAAGACATAAAGAGAAAGCTGAATTTACCATCATAAAAGTAGTGTTAAAAAAAAACATGCCTGAGTTAAAGGAAAAATATGCCAAATCAGTACGATTTTATGATACAACTGGAATCATAAAAGTTGAATCTGGAATCATAAAAGTAGAAACTAAATTGATTTTGGGTGAAGAACTGGATGCTTTTCAAAGACCAACAGTACTTTCCGATCATCCAGTTGTGAGACTTAACATTGAGAATGTTCGTAAAAACATAGGACACAGTGGTGTTCAAACGACTCTGTACCACATCCGAGAACATTACTGGATTCCTCGAGGGCAACGGATAATTCGTGAGGTTATTAACAAATGTGTTATTTGCAAGAAGTACTGAAGTAAACTAGTGGAGCCCGATACTGCATCTCTAGATAGAACGAAACGCCTTGCTGCATTTCAAGTCACTAGCGTTGATTTCGCTGGACCTTTATCTTACTCCAAGGCATCAAGGCATGGATTGTATTGTTTACATGTGCTATTTTCAGGGCAGTTCACTTAGAGTTTTTCCATTTTTGTCTTCTGAAACATTTTTAAAAGCAATGAGAATATTTTTTGCAAGGAGAAAAAGATGTTCAGTAATGTATTCTGAAGGTATGAACTTTACTGGAACTTCACGACCCTTCAATCCTGAACTGGGAAGAAATACGATCTGATTGTGCTTTGCAAAAGATCAAGTGGTATTTTTGCCCACCCACTGCACCATGGTATGGTGGATGGTGGGATAGAATGGTTCGAAGCATCAAACAGATTTTACGAAAATGTTTGGGGAGAGCTTGCGTGACAAGAGATGATCACAATTCTGTGTGACGAGGAAAGCGTCATAAACAGAAGACCTCTTACACACGTTTCGGATGATCAAAATAAAATAACAGCAATAACTCCAGCCCATTTCATACAAGATATTAAAGGATCAGAAGTACAAGATTTAGACATAATTGATTCAAAGCATTTGTTGAAAAGAGTTCGCTATGTACAAAGTATAAGAGAAAACTTACGAAAACGTTTTCAGAAGGTATATTTAGGTGAACTTGTACGCAATCTTACTTCAAAATCTAAGCAAAAGAAAATTTCTGTTGGAGAAATAATACTCGTCGGTTGTGATAACACCAAAAGATTGAACTGGTCTCTAGGACTGATTTTGGAGTTATTCAAAGGCAAGGATAATATCGAAATAGTTGCAAAATTACGGGTAGTAAATCGACCAGTGCATCGCATCTTTCCATTAGAGATGAATGCCAATGAAATACCGATGAACATTCTGAAGGCTAGGGAGTCTGCAAATGATGCCCCAAATGGAGCTCCGGACATTCCTGAGATGATGACTCCTGTGCAAAAGACACCTGAACTGCTAGTTGTCCAGATAGAGATAAACATATTTGGTACGTCGACGTGTCCATCCTGTGACATGACTGGATTTATAGACTAAACTAGTGACTTTAATTTTTTGTTTTTCTTAAGTAATTTAGTGTAATTTTGTTTGTATTGTGAAGCAATAGGCTTCACAATTCAAAGGTGGGAGTATGTTGTAACTGATATTTGTTTATTTTCCTGAACTTTAACTTTTTGATTGGCAAAACTAATTTTTATTTGTTCTAAATTAAAGTATTAAAAACGATTGAATAAAGTATTTTAAGATAAAGTCTTTTTTTCGCAAGTCGTAACAAGTGTCATATTTGTAGAAAGGAATGCTATAGTTATGTTAATATTAAACGATGTATATCTTTGCTACCTGACACATCATTATAAAAATTTCTTGTTAAACGATCTAGGTTTCACATCTTACAGCATTTATCGTATAGTAATTTTATAAGTTTCGTATCTTACTCATGTTACATATGTAGGTTATCCTTAATTATATGTTTACTTTTTGAAATAAAACAAACAATACGCTGAAAATTTTCCCAGTTTTGTTAATGGCAGAATATTTATACTTGTAATACAGATTGCGGAAAGATAACTTTCTTTTTCCTATATAAACAGGCTCCATGCCACATCCTATATAAACAGGCTCCATACGAACCGTCTCTTGAACTTATTGGTTATGAAATGTTTCCATCAGTAACAAAATCTTTGATTAAAAACTTATAAATAAAACAATAATTTATACAGTTATTACTGAGGCAAACTAAGTAAAGGAATTTAAAGCATGCATTGGTTTGTTTGTCTCTTACAAGTCATTTTTTCACATAACAGCTAACTAGATTGGGGCCTATCGTTTAAAGGAAAACAACTAAAAGCACATACGCATGAGAAGTGATTTGATCACAAGAACAATTAAACTAGAAAACAAAGCGCTAACTATTTGGTCGTCCCATTAAACAAGACATAGAATGGAAGAATGTAAATAAAATTAAAAACATTTCGTAATATATATATATATATATATATATATATATATATATATATATATATATATATATATATATATATATATATATATATGTATATATATTATATATATATATATATATATATATATATATATATATATATATATATATATATATATATATATATATATATATATATATATATATATATATATATATATATATATATATATATATATATATATATATATATATATTTTAATTTCAACATTTCTTTTTTTATTTTCGATTATTAGGATTATATTTGAACTTTGGCTTATTAAATGGTACATAACTGATGGCCTCTTATACACTGTGGTAACCAGTGAGTTGTACCATCACCTCTTCGAAAGAGGGTGTATCTTCCTTATTTAAAGGCAAGGACCAAGTAGAAGACCTTTGGTTGTACGGGGACTAAAAACGATAGTAGCATCATTTCACTTGGAGGACATTTTGACCACTATTTATTTTGCGTGCTCCAACCATGTATCTATTGCCCACGCATAAAACCCATTGTCTAACCAAAAACGAAGCCTTTTCCCATCGTGACCTGACTTCTGTGAATAAGAGACTGGTTTGGTTTGTGTGTCACTCAATGGGCAGTATTTTGATATACTAGGGCTAATTTGACCTGGGCCTACAGTTTAAAATGGATCAAAAAATAGTGCAAGCTTCTATGCTCAAAATGGGAGACATTGCCTCGAACGATTGAAATGCAAGCTAAAGTACTAACTGCTCGGCGGAAAGTTCACTGAATGCATAAAAGAAAAAGTGTCATATTTTTGTTTTATGAGGTAATTCTAATGATGTAAATAATTATGCTGGGACATATAATTCGTATTAAAAAATTAGCTTGCTTTAAGTTATTGAAATAATTTTATTATTTACAATGAATTTTTTCCTAAGTACTAGCTTCGGTTAAAAAGATTAATACTAGTTATTCTAGTTATAAACGAACCTAAACTACAGCAAGAAGAAATGCAACTTTAAGTACTTACTTTTGTTTAAAAAAAAAACACTTTCATGAACTTCTTCTCGGACACACACACACACACACACACACACACACACACACACACACACACACACACACACACACACACACACACACACACACACACACACACACACACACACACACACACACACACACACACACACACACACACACACACACACACACACAAGTTTCAAGTTTTTTTCATTACTTTCAGAACTATTTTCGTTTAATTTATTGCAAACAACAATTTTGATATATTATCCTCCTAAGTAAGTTTTCCTGAATTCCTTCAGGAGAGGAAATAGAATCTACCTATTTAAAAACATGAAAAGATCTGAAGATATGTGCATATCAAAAGCTTTTGGGATACATGTTTTCATTAAGTACGATCATTTTCAGGTTTCTTTCGTTTAAAACTTTCTTTTAAAAAATTCCGGAAATTCTCCGAAAAAAAAAACAGAGTTAAAAGGATTGATAGATTTTCCACATTTAATGCTTTTTACAGTAAAGTTTTTCCGTAATGATCGCTATGACAAGCGCGGATCTCATATTTCATTTGCATCGAAACGATTAAGCATCAAAATATCTATTTACTTCTTTCTGAGAAACTGTAAGTAAAAGGACTTTTTTCATCGAAGTTTTTAAATTATTCTTTCTCTGTGGTTTTGTAAAAATATTTTTGATAGTTGTGTTTGCGATGATATTAATTTCAGCTGAGAAGAAAAATTAAAATTAAAGTAGATATTGAAAAGATAGAATTTATAAACCTGTGCTACAGTGAGTTAAAATTTAAAGTTAAATAAATAATCAAATTTAATTTAAATAAAAAATTAAAGAAAAAATGATTTCTTGTATCTAATAATACCATTCATTGAAACCATGGTGGTGTATTAAGAGAAAATAAGTATTTAAATGAAAGTTGTTGTTTATATTTGAAGGCAGTCCAAAATTAACGTAAAATTTCAATTCGAAACTATTTGCGTACTGATATTACTATCCCATCTCTTTGGTAAAATCCTAGTACAGTGGGTGATCGGTTAATGAACAGTTCGGAATACTAACAAATCGGAGAACGAGCACATATTTGAATAACCAACTAAAAGGAGTTTTAACGAACACTTCTCGGAGCATAATGTGCAGGGTTCCCAAACCCAACGGTCAAAAAATTGTTTTCTATTTGTTTTGATTTATGTTGCTTTCTTATTAAACTTGAAAATTCTATATTGGAAAAAAATCTTTTTTTCCCCTCTAGAATAATCATAGCCAAAGTAGGCCACCAGTATCGGTTTTAATTTCATTCAAAACTGAAACTAACTGCCGATTGAAACTGATTGCTTTTGATTTCATTGAAATCCGAATTCGGATCAATTCTGATATCTGCCTTTAAAGATATTTAGAAGAAGTGCGAAGTTATCAGAGCAATGGTTATTAGAATGGCACCCATACCAAACTGATGTCAGTAAGGTTGGGTATCTTTGCAAATACAATGATATTAACCACGTCCCAAAATTCCTGAAAAAGAGAGGAAAGCTATTGACATTGAACATGTTCTTTAACGCACTATAATAAAAAAATGTAAAGGACTGATTAGTATACAAGACTATGTGTATGTATTATTTTTTTTAATAAATTTACTAAAAAATTATACATCTTTTTTTAAATTTAATATTTAGAGTCTTCAGAGCAAATTAATCTATTTCTCGAAAAAATCTATGGTAAATCAATAATCGGTTAGCGAACAATTCGGATAGCGAACATAGTCTTGTAACAGATTATGTTTCTTTAACCGGTCACCCATTGTATACATAACATATTTGGCGCAAGTTTCAAAAATATCGCCAACGGTAAAATGAGAAGTTGACTCATGCCTCCAAACTGTTGCTGTCAACAGCATAAGAGGATTGTTTGATTAAATTAGCCAAAAATTAGCACAAGCAAAAACAAAGAATATGGTAATCTTAAAATGATAAATACAATATTACATACCATGAAAAAACATATAAACAACGAATAAACATAACATAAAAAAGAGAAGCATTTATAAATTTTAATTTTTATAAAATTAAACTATGTAAAATAGATAAATATCAATAAACCATAAAATCTCGATTAATAAAAAATTACAGATTGCAGATATTATCGCCTTTATAAACATAGCCAAGCGTCACTAATGTCACCAAAGCTACTGTGTCACGTACACAAGTATTAAGCCTACCTTTTTTGTAATATGATTTTTTCTGATGAATGTAATGAACATTTGAATGCTTTTCTTCCAAACTCACTGCAAACTGTGAATCAACAAAAACACCTTTAACTCCTCAATAATCACTCTTAAAAAATCCTTTTGCACTCTCGATTTTAATATTCATCAGTTTGATTCATTTCGAGAGTCCAAAGACTTGAGGTTATTGGAATACATATACGATGGAATGGCCTTAAGTGCGTAGTGGCTACTTAGAGGAAGTTTCTTCTGTTCTTTGTTTGAGACCTTTTGTTTTGGGGCTAAAAGAAATTGCATTTACATATCAATAGCGATTACTACTTTGGTTCCACGAGTTATATATATATATATATAACATAAAATAAGAAAAATATTGAAACCAGAAATATAAAATTGGAAAAATACTATGATGCAAATGACAAGAAGAAGGCATAGGGACCACGTTTTCATCAGGAGGAGATGGCCAGCTATGCAAAATGAACACTCTTTTCTGACATGCTCGAATGACAAATGTCTGAATATCTTCGAGCAATTCCCCCGAAGAGTGTTTGTATTAATTGCTCGAAGATATTTAGACATTTGTCCTTCGAGCATGTCAGAAAAGAGTGTTCATTTTTCATAGCTGGCCATCTCCCTTTTGATGAAGACGTGGTCCCTGTGCCTTCTTCTTGTCATTTGCATCATATATTTTAGTATTATTCCAATTTTATATTTCTGGTTTCAATATTTTTCATGTTTTATCTTATTTATATTGGCAAATGTTTCTTTAGCTGCTTTGCGCTGGCTAGGTTTCCTATAATGTATTGTAGTTCCTATTTTATTATATTGTATTTTCAGTATTGCATTTGTTACTTTATATATATATATATATATATATATATATATATATATATATATATATATATATATATATATATATATATATATATATATATATATATATATATATATATATATATATATATATATATATATATATATATATAAATATATTTAAGTTTGTTAATAATATCCAAAATTTTGAATTCAATCAAAGCAAGTTGTAGCTACAGCTTCAAGTTACCTTTTTTCATAAACAAAATGAATATTCTCAGAAGTCAAGTTATGAAAAGAAGAAGCTTCAGTGATCATGATTTTTGTGCTGATACTACCCTTTTAGTATTTTTGATATAACACTTGGTTATTTATTTATAAATCTTTTGTTATTTTCTGTATTTTAACTACGAATATTTTACATAAAAATACCATTTTTATGATTACTTGGGTAATTTATTTAACTATATGTTTTCATTTTTGAGCAGTGTAAACAAAGTTAATAAAAGTAAACATTTTGTACTGATTAGATATGCTAAAATAATTTAGATAACTAAAAGAATTATATCAATTCTTTGCAAAAAATTCAATTTAAAATGAAAAAAGTTTTAATTAATTTTTTTAAAAGGTAAATTTATATCATTAAAAACATAGTATTTAAAAGCATTATAGGGCTACATGCCTAATTGAAAAAAAGTAAAATTTATTTAATTGCTTGAAAAGAAATATAGAATTATGAAAATTAATATGATTTGGCCAAACGATAATTGAAGTTTGCTGGTATAAATAATTAACAATTGCTACCGATGAAACGAAGTGAAATAAATGTTAATTTCCAGCCATTGAACGTTGAAAAAATTTCAATGTTTTGTTTTCACACGGTGGTCTCTTTTCTGGTTCAAGGAAGTAATTCAAAAAATGAATGAAAAAATAACTAACTAGAGCGGAAATATTCAACAGTTAATAGTTTTTTTTAAAAAAAAATGAATTTTTCTCCATTGTCTGTGCTCCCAAGCTTTATCACTTAAAGTTTTATCGAATCGTGAAAAAACTCCATATGAAACAAACCAACTGCGCATTCATAGTACTTCATGGGTATATTTTGACCAAAAATTCCAGAAAATAAGATTTTTTCCACATTTAGATATTTTTTCATTTAAAGTATTTGTGCTTGCTTTTGTGTGTTCTAAATTTATAGTTTACAGAAATGAGAGAATTGAAGTATAATTCAAATTAGTAATATAGTCTAGTCTATATTTAAAGCTCTGAATGAAGTTATTTATGGTAGAAAAATTTATGGGACGAGGCATTTATAAAATAAATTTAATTTACTTATTTTTAATATGCATTTAACCCATTTGTGAGTATATATCTATCTATCTATCTATCTATCTATCTATCTATCTATCTATATATATATATATATATATATATATATATATATATATATATATATATATATATATATATATATATATATATATATATATATATATATATATATATATATATATATATATATATATATATATATATATACATATATATACACATATATATATATATATATATATATATATATATATATATATATATATATATACATATATATATATGTTTAAGTTTGAAGTATATTAAAAATCACAGATTCAAGCTTAATTTTATATACTTTAAATATTTTATAATTTATTTTATTTTCTTGTTAATTTAGGAACATGCTCCAAATTTAAAGTAATCTTTCCCAGCTTGTCTAAAATTTCTGTAATTTTATTAAGTTTTGAAACAATTTTTTTTAAATTTTTAATAATATGTTAGATTCTTACTTTTTGATAATTTACTAGGTTCCGCACCAAAGGTAATTTCGCAATATTCCTAAAAATTTTTATCATTGAAAAAAAAATGGTGACATTTCTAACTTTGTTCTCTATAGTGTCTTTCAATGATGAAATTTCCTATTTTATTTAAAAGTTTAAATACCAGTCTACTTATTCAATTAAAAATTAACTCAATTTTTATTTATTATTTATGTTTCTTAAGTATATACATTATATAAATCTAAAACATTGTGAATATTCTTTAACAACATTAATCTTTTAATAATGCTACTTATGGGAGTAAAAATTAGTTAAAATATTTCTAACTATTTTATCAACTTATTAAGCAGAACTCATGCAAACAAGACGTATCTATTTTTCATAATTGATAATAATAAATAAAAAGTTTGTAACTATAAAATGTTTCTAGCGTTAAAAAATGTTAAAAAATTTCCAACTATTTCTTAAAATTTCTAGAAATATATATTAAAACGTTTTCTTCCGAGTTTTGGAGGAATATAATATATATATATATATATATATATATATATATATATATATATATATATATATATATATATATATATATATATATATATATATATATATATACATACATATATATATATATATATATATATATATATATATATATATATATATATATATATATATATATATATATATATATATATATATATATATATATATCTATATATATTAAAGTCATCACATTAACTTAATTGAGAAAATTTGAAAATACAAAATTTATTATAAAATAAAGTGTTCAATAATACCGTACATAATAGTTTTTACGAGTCTCTAATTTGTGATCACTCACGATTTTGGGATCTAATGCCTGGTCCCTGATAATATCCCAAAGATGAAATGACAATTTTAATTTAAGGATTGCCGAGGTCTGATCTGTTAAGGTGCATTTCTCATCATTAGATGGTGGTTAATTTGAAACACTGCTTAACAAAATATCCGTCGTGCTCGCTAAAGACGACTGGTGCAGGTTCAAAACCTGGTCGTGGTCGCAATGTCCTCCAAGTGAAATGATACCTCTAGTTAAGGAAGGCAAGCATTGGGGGTCTTCTGCTGTGTTCCTGTTTCAAAATCACGAAGGCTCCACCCAGCTGTTTCTATATAATTGGTAGAGCCCAACTCAGATTTAGGTACAGGGAAGCTTGCTGGTGCAACAACAATTTTTATTTATAGTTATGAACTGAAATTTTGAAGAATCTTTTTTGGCGAACTTATTTTTATGCAAATTTAGTTTGGTTATATTCATATCACTTGGCTTTTGTTAAAATATTTTTATTTTATAATTGAGAAAGATGGATTGATATTTTACTGGAGTGATAAAAAGAAGATATGCCTCTAAGATAAAGCAGAAAGCATTGCTTGACTCTGAAAGTAAGCCATGGGCCTCGCTGTTTAAGGATACACAGTCCATCCCTGATTTCCCAAGAATCTCTGCTGTGTTTCTCTTCCGCCTGACTACGGGCTATGACTGCTTGCGCGCATATTTGCATAGATTTGGACTTTGTGACCCTCCCTTTTCTCTCTCTATCTATCCTGTCTTTGTCCTTTCCTTGTATGAATGAGGTATGAATGGTTGCCTACCCTATAAACGGGTTCCTATGGCATGTGTGTACTGAGGAAGTCGGACTCCACACCAAAATATGGTTCAGTTGAAAAAGTGGAGCAGCGCACCCCATATTGCCAGCCTAGCTGGCACACGACAACAACAACAACTGGTGAATCTTGAATATTTCGAACCGTGGATAACTAGCTGCATTACTTATGTTCCAGATTTATTAAAGCATAGATTTTTTTAGCAGTTTACGGAGAATTTCTCTCTTCTAATTTAAATGACGTCTTCAATCCACGCATCAGAATATAATCAAAAATTTCAAGTGTAAATATCAATAAATGGATTCAGCATGGTTTGGAATCATCTTATGTAGTCGATAATCTAAGCGTAATACTCTCATCAATCTGTAGTTGAATAATATGGATGGAAAAGGATATGTAGGATCTTGTAAGCTTTACTAAACGAGCTACCTTAAATTAAGAAAACTAAGCACATTTACCTGATCACTTGAATGAAGTTGGAGGCGCAGATGTCGTATAATCTAGGATGCCAAATTATGAGTTTGGTGATTTTTTGGTGGATTTATGAATCTGGCAACCTGGTTTTTATTACGTTATAATTATGGAAACCTATAAGAATTAGGCAGAAAATTCTGTTTTGGCAACTTAAGTATTTACGTCATCTCGCAAGTCACAATATGTTATCTGGGCTACATATCTTAATCACCAAAAAATTCAGAATTTGGCATCCTGGATTATACGGCATTTCTGACAAGTTGAGATACTGATTAATGATCTTCGATAAAGAATTTGCATTATTTATGTTCCAGATTTCTGCTAGAATTAAGCTAGAATTAAATTTTTTAAGAACCCTGAATGGGGATTCAGATATAATTTGTACATAAGCATCATCCGATATTTAAATGATTGAAAATATTAATTATTGGATTAATATTTTTAACCATTTAATTATTGGATAAGTGAAATAATTATTGAAAGAGAATGGATAAGACATCTGAGATCTGAAGCAAGAAACAAATTACTTAGATCTGCGAAAGCCTGCAAAACAAGCAAACGAATGATTAACACGGCTGAAATACTTCCCTGAGAAAAACTACATTAAAATGTCTTCCTTAATTGATAAAAATGGAAAAATGTCTTTCTAAAAATATTAGCTTTGAACAGAAAAGAAAATTGAGAAAAAAAAAGTCAAACATTGATACAGTGAAATAGAAAAGACAAAGAGCCTGTTCTTTTTATCAATCAAATGAAAATAGGAATTGTATTTAAGCGTGAATTTTACATTGCATTAGTTTTTCTTTGTTTTATCAAATACGCTTTTCGTAGTAGAACTTTATTTATAAAGAAAAATCAGTTTGGAAAAAAATATAGATTTTATAACCTAATACTTAATTTTATATTTCATGAACTTTTGATTTTAAGAACTTTCTTGGTCCCAAAAATTTGTAGAAACGACCATCTACTGTATTTTATAATCACTTTCACTAGTTAAGCGTTGGGAATTTAGGTATTCATATAATAGAGAAACTTATTTTGCTATCTAAAAACATATTTTTATTATTTATATTATTGTATATCAATCTTATTTCCACATTTTATGATGTTCTATGCTGTGTATTCTATACAATTTTACATTATTCTATTGAAAAAAGCTTGCCTGAAAATCATAAAATATAATCTTAGTAATTTGTGTGTGCTCATAAATTCTTAAAAACCAAAATATTTTTTTTGATTAAAAGTTCATGATAAAATTTTAAGTTACATAAAAATATATTACTTGTATTGTTTTATCATAACAGTAATTTATTTGAGTGGTTGAAGTCCATCGCGTGAGCCCATTTTGGGAAATTAAATACAATGTAATCTGCATTTTTTCCTACGTAACCTGATTTCTGAATTAAAATTCCAAAGGTGCCTTATTTAATTTAGCAATATCTCTATCCTGGGAACTGGAATGAAATTCAAAACTCAGACCTATTCAAATAACTATTTTTATTTTCTCATAAAGCTATATGATGATTTGTGTCTTCATTTGCATTAATATGAGGTTGAAACACATAATACGAAAGAGAAACAAAGTGTTTCTTAATTAATTCTAGATCTTATTTCTATTCTGAGTACTTTAATATTACCTTTCTCCACTTTTGTTATGGAGTCTACTGTAAAGAATCATTTATAAACTTTTCCAAAACTTGAATACTATGATATCATTTAGTTACACTAAATGATGATATAGTATAAGAGTAATTTATATAGCAACGAACTGTTTGTTAAAAATTTAAATTAAGAGAAAAATTAAAAATTTTAGTTTTATGTTAAGTTATTTTAATTAAGATAAATGATACTATAATATTACAGCTTCTTGTGCAAGAATTGCAAATTGCATTTCAAGTAACGAATGTAAGCTTTTATGTTTCAAACAAATTTTATGTGGAATAGTTTATTAATTATTCTTATTAATTATCTTAAAGTAGAGAAATTCTTAATATACTCTTCCAGGTGTTACAACAAAGTCACCTAGCGGAAGTGTCAGTACATTATTTAAATTCATGTTGTCAACGCTACACTGTTAAAATCGAAAGTATTTTCCTAAATTTTGTTAGTTCAAATATCATAATCAATAAAATATTTCAAATTCTGTATCAAATAAGGTACTATATTTTCTTTTCTTTTGGTTCAAAAATACCTTATCGTTATGATTTCTAGTATATATCTCCTGTTTTAAAAATGGAAAGGAAATTATCATAATTATTACAGCTGTAATAGTGAACAAAACTGAGAGAAAAATGAAAACTAATGCAAAAATTTGCTTTAATTAGAAAATGAAAACATAGAAATAAATTCCAAAATATTATTATGAACTCGAAATAATTAAGAAAATCCTTCACAAACTGAGAGAAATAATATTATAATTTTTAATAATCGTTAAAAAATGTTATTTAAATTACCACTAAAATTAGTACTTAAAAATTAAAATGAAAAAACTAATATCTGAAAATTATTATATATTTTTAATTTTGTGTTATTTATACAAAATATTAAAAATAAAAAATTTACAATAATTTCATTTATATTGCTCTTAGATACTGGAAAAGTAAATATAGAGAAAAATTACTAATTAAAGTACTTGAAAAATTTACAAGTTGGTCAGTTTAAAATACAATACACACACATACATTATGAACTTTGTATACAATTCAATCAATTAAGGGATTGATAACCAAGCATTTTTAAGTAATTAATCAACAAATAAACATTAAGTAATAATATTAAGGCTAATAGTAGCAGTATATATATATATATATATATATATATATATATATATATATATATATATATATATATATATATATATATATATATATATATATATATATATATATATATATATATATATATATATATATATATATATATATATATATATATATATATATATATATATATATATATGTATATATATATATATATATATATATATATATATATATATATATATATATATATATATATATATATATATATATATATATATATATATATATATATATATATATATATATATAAGTGTAACGTTCAATATAAATCTGGAAACCTAATATTTTAAAGTAATTGATCTACTAATATTAATCCTGAATAATAATAAATTACGTTTATAATAATGGAAAAACTAATTAAACTAGTAAATGTAATACTGAATTGACTGATAACTTCACATTTTTAAAGGAATCGATTCATTAAACAAATGATAAACAATAGTATATTCTTGAAAATGTCTCTTGTATTTAGAATAACATTTAATAGTTATCTTCATTAGGAGTACAAATGTTTAGAACTCTGAATTCGCTTAGAAATGAAATATTATAAATATGGTGGCTTAAAAAGGCACACAACTTCTCGTTATATACCTTTATATTACGAAAAATAATTTAATAATAATTAGAATAACTTAGAGAATGGTATATCCTCTAAAAATAACCAGAAATATTCACCAATAAACAATAAAATGAGTAATATTTTTAGCAATAGGTTAGGTTCATAATTTAATGGTTAATAAACAGTGAGCTTTATGTTTAATGAATCTTAAAATTTCTAAAATATCTTTGAATTAATGAACGGAAAGATTAATTAAATGATAATGTTTCAGAGATTAATTCAGATTTTTGGTGTCAAACGTTAAACTGTGTGCCTTAACGTAAAAGCACCTTTACGGAAATATATAGAATAAATATTATAAGCCTTTCAGAACAAATTATAAATACACTGTTTAAAAAAGCTTTTAAATACTCTTAACTTTAATAATCTGTGACTGTATTTTAATTGCTTGGTAGAATATTTGTACAATTTATTTCACAGAATAATAAAATAACTTTTAAAATGCACCGAAATTTTCATATAGATAGAATTTAGAATTATTTAAAATAATTCTAGACATTAAATATATTTTAAGAGTCATAATACGAATAAGTAAATTCTTGTAATGGTGTAATTTTTATAAGAATAAAATGCCTAAGTACAATAAAATATGGATGTGTAGAATAGAATGCTATTATATAAATATTTTATTGGGTTATTATCGACATGGGGTACCTTGATTTTAATTTCTCATAATTAATTACTGATAAAATGTGCTGAATTCAAATTTAATTCTATTTCGAACATCACATCCCATGAAATTTTCAAAATCGACATGGGGCATCTAAATAAATATATTATATATTATTATATTATAAGTAAATATATTATATATTTAAAATTTTATGTGTTAAAATTTCCTCTTTTCTTATTATTTGTTCAGAAATCGTATAATGTTTTATTTTAGTGTTGGGCAAAAGCGGATTTTTGAAGTCAATAAGCCGATTAAAATTCAAATTAGTGTTGTTTATAATAGATGCTTAATCATGAAAAATTTTAATCTAATAAAATTAATAGTATAATTTAATTTTTACTACTTACAAAAAATATGAAGGAAAAATATTAATAAAAATATTTTTCATATACCATTTACTTAATTTTTATTTTGAATTTATATTTTATGGACATAAATGAAAAAAAAAAAAAAAAAAAAAAACTGGAGTAAGAAACATATTAAACTTTTTGTTTTCTTTATATTATTATATTTTGATACGATTGAGATACTAAATTTTAGAATACCATGTTTATTAGGATAGAAGAGAATATAAGAAATGCATCTAAAAATTTAAAGCAGAGCAAACAATATTCGGTAGATGGTTACATGAGAGAAAGAGACTTACAATCATATTGTTTACTAAGTAAACTAGAAGAAAAATATAGTAATTTTCAAAATATAGTAAGTTCACAATATAGTAATTTTCTTCAAAATGTTGCAATGATGCAAGTAATCATTCGGTTAGAATATTAGCAGAAGTTTTAAAAGGGTAATATTTCTCAAACAAAATTCTTATTCTGAATAACACTGCCCTATTCAAAATAATGTTATATGTTCGGTAGCGTTTGAAAGCCTACAAGTTAATCAGTGAAATGGAAAATTTTCCGGAAGAATTTTGAGACGATTGTATAAAAGAAGTGAAAATTGCTTTTCATATTTTATTAGAACTATTAAAAATAAATGCTGGATATTATAAAGAAAACGAGTTTTTATTTAAAATATATATTGTTTTATGATAACAGTTTGCATAAAAATTGGATTTGGAAAAAAAAGTTTCAAATAATGCATAACCGATTTGGAGTATCCGAATTTTAACTTCACAGAATTAATTGAAATCAGTTACATAATTAATTAAATTAAAGAAAATGAATTTTTATTCCAAATATATATTGTTATGATAACAGTTTAGATAAAAATTGCAATTGTACGAAAAATTTTCACACATGGTATAATCGACATAGGGTAATCCCATGAAATCTTCAAAATCGACACGGGGCATCTAGATTTTTAACTTCACGTTATTAATTGATGATAAATATTGCTGAAGTCAAATCTAATTCTATTTAGAGCATCACATCCCTAAGCTTTTATCAGCCACAATTTATACCAATTATTTAGTAAAAATTTTATTGAGTCTTTCAAAATTACATCGTTTAATGAACATGTTTTCAGAGTTAATTTTATCATTAATAACATTAAAAATTAATTTTTTAATTGAAGAAAGTGGTGGTTTTTCATATAACAGAAGTAATAAGTAAATATATTATATATTTAAAATTTTATGTGTTAAAATTTCCTCTTTTCTGTTCTTAATTTTCTGTTCTTTAAGGTCACATAATCAGCCATTTTTCTCCAAGAAGACTGTTATTGATCCTATTGATCAATAACAGTTTGTATGTCATATCATAAATTTATAAGTAATGATGTAGTCACATATCATTAATGATAGATAATTTTAAAATTTCATCCCTGTAAACGCGCATCTATGAAAACAATCACTATTTAAAACATCTGCCATAATGTTTACAAACATCTATAAAACTTTATCGAAATAATTTATAAATATCTGTTTTATGACTGTAAAAGTCAAAGATATCACAGATTATCATTCTCTATTTGCATTTATCCGTGAAATTCTTTTTGAATTCATTTATTAGATTAATTTTTTTTTTAAAATTCATATAATCAATTATTTTCTTAGATTGTCATTGATACTAGTTGTACAGTTTGTATGTTATGTTTGGGAACTAAAATAACTGACTAATTTTATAATTTAACACTGTAAGCAAACCATGTATTTTTATGAAAATATAAATATGGGTTTTATAACAGTAAATGTTAAGGATACAGCAAAAATAAATTCCCAATCTCAATCCTTTAAATTGACTATGAGTAAATGAATGCATTCACATTTTTAGTTCTTTTAAAATCATATAGCTAATAATTCTTATCGTTAAAAATCATATAGATAATAATTCTCATCGTTAAATAAATTCCCATTCTCAAAAATAAATTCCCATTATCAATCCTTAAATTGACTATGAGTAAATGAATGCATTCATTTTTAGTTCTTTTAAAATCATATAGCTAATAGTTCTCATCGTTAAAAATAATTGAAGTTTCAGTTTCATTATACGTTTCAATAATTCCTTTATTTATCCTCAAATAGATTCAATGTTCTTAACTTCATTATATTAAAAACCCACTTGTTGTGTATTTATTTTTTATATTTATGAATCATTTTCTTTTTTTAAAAAAACTTTTTTTATATCTCTTTATTAAGTTTCTTAGAGTTCTTTTAATATTCGAGGCAGAAAAGTGAGAGAGTGAAGTTCTTATTCAATACGAACTAAAATATCAGTTACTCAGTCCAAAATGATTTTCTCTGCCAGTAGTTTTTCTGCTACACTGACTTTTTCATTGTTTCCATTTCATTCCGTTTTGAAAAGAAAACTAAATCGTCCGGGTAAGCTTTTCTTAAAAGAAAAAACGATATCGTCGGCAATTTCATTTTTTTCCTTTTGTTCATTCCTCTTCTTAAGCGGAAAAAGTTTGTACTGCTAAGTTTCATTTTTTTCTCCCAGCAACATTACATTTTTTTAACTCCTTTCATTTCTCTATTTTATTTGTCACGATAAAAAAAGGAACTTGAAGTTGAAAACTTAAACGTGCCGTTAGCGGTCCACCTTTTTTGGAAGTAAAATAAAAAAAAGTACCATTCAATTTCCCGAAACAAATTTCCTTCTGTAAGTGACGATGACATTTATGCATTTTTCTTCGATGATATTTTTAACATGTCATTGTAAAGGTATGAGGAATAATAAAAATATTCGTTTTTTTTTTTACCTTATTTATTTCCCATTTTTCGTTTTCCGATGTAAAGTAGATTGATTAAAATTCTGTCCTCTAGAGTGATTTTTGTATTTCTTTTGTTAATGTCAAACTTATTTTTCTGAAAAGGTATTCATTTTCTATTTTTATTTTCAATTAAAATTCTATGAGGTTTTGGGTTTAAAAAAAAACCCCTCTGAAAATGTTGAAATTTCGCCAAAAAGTATGTACCGTAACTGCATTTTTTTATTTTCAAAAACACTGAAAAAATGTGACAGTTTTAATTTACTATTAAGTCTGAGTATCCAAGTGTGAATGAAGTACTTTTAATTTAATTTTTGTGCCATTGTTGTTATTTTGAAAAAAAGAAACACTTAAGAATAAAATAAAAATAAGTATAATAGTTTCTTTCCATAACGGTTTAATGAACATGGCATTTAAAAATATTTTAGAAAAGAATAAATTATAAATATCATGTTTAACATTCTATAAAATATCACAAACAGAACATTAACTTATTAATATAATTTTTTTTGTCATTTGTTCTAAAATTTTATTTTAAAATGATAAATTGGACTTTTGTAAAAACAACCTTAGTTAACAGCTGTTAAAAATAATAAATCGGATCCTTTTGTAGTTAGATACTAAATGAATATTATTGAAAACATTAATTGTTTTCTTTAATACATATTCATGTCTTGTTAAATTCTCTCGAGTGTTTATAAAAACAGTTAAAATGTACACAAAATATTTTTTTAGCATCATTAGGCTTCAAATCTATTAATGCAAGCATTTTATTAATAATGCATATTTTTTATCAAGGGAATTTTCTGCATTTGCTAATATTTTCTTTGTATTGATATATTTTCAGTATATGGTAAGTTAATTTATATCTTATGCATTTATAATTTATAACTTCTTTTGAAAGTAACAATGTAAAAATTATTGTGAATTGTAAAAAACGTTGTATATATGTAAAAATAATTATAAGAAATATGCTTTTAATTTAATAAATTTGCAAAGAAATAATTGCAGTTATTTTTTACTGCATCGCATTCAGTATATATGATAAAAATGAAACAATCAACACACACTACAATTGTAATAAAATTTTGCATTCCCTTCATTTTTAAAATTATTTCTTGGCTTCAATGGTTTAACCTGTTTTTATTGTTATTAAGCATAACAACAGTTACGAATATTATTAAATTCTTGGTTTTAATTGATAAATATTTTTTAAAGCATTTTTTCTGTTAGCAGATTAGAAATTAACTTTTATTGTTATTCAATTATTTTTTCATCTAGGGTGAGAAAAATTATTGTTGTTTGTTATATGTGCATAATCGCTAGAGTTTTTATTTTGTATACTATTTAAAATTATTGTTATTATATTATTGAATATTTATTTATTTCTTATTATTATTTTTACAGAACAATACGTACGCCCAGTTTATTATTTTTTTTATCAACTTATGTGAGGATTATTTAAGTGGTGATTTTGAAATATTAAAATGTTAAAATACAATTCTTTGCAGCATGTAAGGTTTCTTATAAAAAAACGATTAGAAAGAAAATATATTTTTATAATATATTGATACATTACACTTCTGATGCAATTTATTTAATGTAATGATAAATAAATAATAAGCTTTAATAGCGTAACTTGTTTATAATATCGAATTATTTGTTTGTTTCACATTATAAATGAATTTTCTTCTATACTTCCGTAGATATATTTGTTAAGAGATGGCGCCAGCATCTCTGTGAACACCAGGAAAAAGTGAATAAAATGCAGTCAGTAAAATAACAAGAGAAGAGAATATAAAAATTCACAAGCTACAAAATAAAATTCACCCTTGAAAACGATTCTCGTTACTGATTCTGAACAGAAAATTATTGTTTTTCTTTATTTATAATTTTATTTTATTTTTATTAATTAATTATAATTTTATTTTATTTGTAAATAAATTTTATTTATAAATAAGAACAGAAAAATATAACAAAGTTTCTTAAAGTTTTTGTGATTGTTAGATTTTACTATTAATATTGTGAATAAGCTCTGTTAGTCATATTTTAGGAAATAAAGAGTTTCAAAGAAGAAGTGCGTAGTCATAAATATAAAATTTCATTTGAGCGTTGGATATTTAAAATTTTTTATAGTTTTTAAAACTCTTAAAATTAACACAAGTACAATTAGAATAAAGTTACTCAGGTAAGCTTTGTATTACACGAGCGTGCTTGCTGTTGGATTGCTGTACATATTGATATACTAGTCTAAAAATATAGATAGTTTTCATAAAATTACGATGCTTTTTGAAATAAACAGATGGAAAATTATTATTTTCTCATATAATTAGAAAATATTGTAAATTTAAGATGATGAGCATTAAGATAATAAAAATTTCGTATGTATATCTTGATTAAATCACACATGATTATTTAAGTAATAAGCATGCTTTGTGTTTCTGATAATTAACCGATTTATTTAAAAAAATAGTCGGAAAAAATTTCATTGAAATCCTAAGGTAATAAAATGAAATGACTATTATGCATGAAATGACTACAATGAATGAAATGACTACTAATCGGATGCGTATGGAACATTGAAATTGTATTAATATTAAATTTGTAGGCATTTCGTGGCAAAATATATGTTAGTGTAGTATTAATTTAATTGTAAATTCAATTAAATATAACATTTTTAATTACTTTTTAGTACATTTATTTTTCTTGTTTGAAATTATTCTAAATTGTTAATAATAATGAATTCCCTATTTTAAAATATTTAAATTTATTTCAATAAACAATTTATTAATTTACTTGGAAATATATATAGGAGTATACCCTTGTTTATTGTATATATTAGTGTTAAAATCCATATAAAATACACATTATTCAATATACTTTGAAAATGGATTTATTATTTACAATTTTTTGTGCTGCTTAAAGTTAGACATAAAGTATTAGCAGACATAAAGTACAGAGGGTGATAGGTCAACGAATAGTTGAAACCGTGAACATTTTGTCGAAAAATTTTTGTGTTCGGACAACAAACACATATTCGATAACGAACTAAAACGAATTCTAAGGAATACTTCTCGGCTCTCGGAGGTTCGGTGGTTCGTTGGGTTCGGCAACCCTGCACATGCATGATGTGCAGGGTTGCCAAACCCAACGAACCAAAAATCGTTTTTCATCTCTCTTGAATTATGTTGCTTGGCTATTATACTTCAAATTTCTATAATGGTAAAAAATCCCAGAATATTTATAGCCAAAAATAGACCATCAGTTTTAGTTTTGATTTCATTCAAAACCGAAACTGATTTCATTTTGAGAACTCCCCTCCTCTATTTCATTCGTTGAAGAAGTGGGAGGATGTCAGAGCAATGGTCTTAAATGGCACACAAACCAAGCTGATATCACTAAGGTCTTTATAACAACAGTGCTATCAATCACTTCCGGAAAGTCTTAAAAAAGAGAGAAAAGCAATCGACATTGGACACGTTCTTTAAAGCCCCATAAGCAAAAATGAAAAGGACTGGTTAATATGCAAGACTATACGTATGCATTATTGTTCTAATGAACTTACTAAGAAATTATACATTCTATTTTTAATTTAATTTTCAGAGTCTCCAGAACGAATTAATTGATTTCATAAAAAAATCTATGGTAAATCAACGATCAGTTCAGATAGCGAACATAGTCTTGTGACAGATTGTGTTTCTTTAACTGGTCATCCATTGTATTTTAGTTAAATTTTAAAGAAAGATTATTAAAATGAGTAAAATTATCTTATGTTTAAATTTTAAAAATATAAAAGATTAATTTAGAAAAATTTTAGAGAAAAAGAGTTAATGGTCACATGCTCACTCTTTTAAAGGCAGACAAGAGATTAGGAAGTTATAATTAAGTCATTTCATTTTCAGTATTCTCTCTAGTTCATACGAAAAATTTGCTTTCGTTGTATGGGAGAATTTTATTTTCAAAAATATAAATGATCTTAAAAAGCATACCTTTATTTTCCGTAAAAAAAAACTGTATTAAATCATTATATACCTTTAAAATGATTCACATGGAAAATAATCGACAAATTATGGAATACTATTTGTTTTCTTAAAGTAACTTTATAATTATCTGTTTATCCGTCGATATATACGGATATATATGAATGACATGCATACGTATACAAATAGAAGCTTGTGAATGGAAAACTGTGTCTTGAATTAATGCTAAAGTTTTTTACAATTATTTGAGAGCTCCAGTGGCTCAGTAACTTCACGCCGCTTCCCGTAAGCTCAGTAAAGTGAAGCATCATTTGCCGCGGTCAGTGGTTGGGAGAGTGACCATGGTGTACTCTCCTTCACTGGGTTGCTGGAACTCCGTGGATTGGGGACGTGTCCACATTAATATGTGATGTCCAAAATCCTTCCGCTGGTGTGGTGTGGATGTGGAGAGGAGGGTATCAGCTCAGGTGTGGTCTCGTCATCTGACCGGGGTTCAAAGTTACGAGGCACCTTAAAAAGAGCAAAGTCGTACTTTCACTTTAGTGGTGCTCTGATCCAAACGAAAGACGCTCTCTATTGACTTAATTCGCACTGCCAAAGGCATAGCGAGCTTGGCTTGTCCAAGTGTCATATGCAACAACAACAATTATTTGAAGCCATACGAAGTGTATGATGCCGTAGTAAATGACAAAGCCGAATTCATATTTGTATGAATTCTGTTTTTGATTTAACAGAATAATAATAATATAAAATGATATGACTAAGTAAATGGCAACTTTAATTTATAGGATATCGATAACAAATCAATTAATAATAAAAATTGCTTTGGGAGATACATAGCAATGAGTTACATGATGATAAAAAAATGGACAATGCTAACAATAAATAAATAATTAAAACCAATAGTTTTAAAATCTTTTTTCTTGGAGTTGACTTTCATTGAAGTAAGATAAAATTGCCGTCATTTCCCACGTGACTCATAGATTCCTATTACTTCAGAAGACTTCCTAATAAATTCTTGCTACGTTAGATGGAATGAGATAACCAGTCTTACTCTACCTTTGAAAAATGTAACACGTATGGTTATAAGGATAAATTTGTTACCTTATACAACAATACAATATAAGCTGAAATAAGGTCCAGATAAATGAAATATGCTTTTACACAATTCTTCCCCGCAATCCTTACTCTGTATTGTAAGATATGTGCTCGCCAAGTTCTTTTGAAATGCATGGCATTTTTCAAATTCCCTTGTTGTCATCTAGTTCTTTGTTGGAAAAAATCAGGATACGGATATAGTTGAGCTGGGATATTTATCTTTTTTGGAGAAATGAGAAATATATTTCCCTTCACAATGAAAAAAATATGGTTTCACATAAATAACGTGTAACAGAATATTAAGGAGTTCATATTAAAGATATCTTCATGGGTGAGAGTGTAGCAGAACTATAATTCATTCATATTATCTTAAATGCTTCAAAAAATCAAAAAAATATCTTTTTTCATTGATTTATTACCAAGTCTCTCTGCCACTAGTATTATAAAATGAAAAATGTAAATTCTCAAAATATTTTTTGAAAAAAGAAATATTTTGTCACAAAGGGAAAAAATCTTTATTTAGTAAATTTTCTGAAAAAATTTGCTTGTATAAATTGAAAAAATTTCAAAATCTGTCTCTCTCTCTCTGTTTTTAATATTCCATGATTTTTTTACCATATTTATTTTGTTGTTGTTGTTACTAATGACACGTGGACAAGCCAAGCTCGCTATACCTTGGCTATGCGAATTAAGTCGATTGGGAGCGTCTTTCGTTTTAATCAGAACACCATGAAGGTGAAAGTACGACTTTGCTCTACACACATGCCATAGGTACCCGTTTATAAGGTAGGCAACCATTCACACCTCATTCATACAAGAAAAGGACAAAGACAGGATAGATAGAAAAAGAAAGTACATCCATGCCCGAACCGGGATTCGAACCCAGGACCTCCTTATCCGCAGTCAGACACGCTGACCACTAGACAAGTTGGGCGGCTTATTTGTTTTAATTCGATTATATAACAAGATAACTATAACGAATATTTACATTTTCATTTATGTTAAGTGTTTAAATTTCATTACTTTTCTAAAAAATTATATTCGGCCTTATACTATTGCGATAATAAAAAAAGTACTTCGAAATGGATTCAGAAACCAGCAAATATTACCTCAAATTGAATGAACTTTATTCAATTCCATTAAAAAAGGAAAATACAGATACTGTTTTCTGAAAATATGTAGGTGTGTCAAAATTTACAATTGACAATAAAAACATGAAGCAGCTTCATAAAATTAAGAAATGATTATTGGATTACGTAAAAGGGGAAAAACAAGCCATTAAAACAAAAATAGTTACTTAAATTTGAGAAAGTTTATACTACAACGGAATTTTATAGAAATGTTTCAGAAAATGCATGAATAAAATAGAACTTTAAATTACAAAGCTTAGTTTGGGTAAACAAAATCTCTGAAACTTGGTTGCGCATATCCTGAAATATAAATATGTGGTTCCTAAATTTATTTTAAAATACATCACTTTTAAGTTGGTTCAACAAACTTATTTATAGTATTTTCGAACTTCAGAAAGGATTTAAAAAGGGAATGCAGCAAAAAAGGACTTAGAAAAGCATTTCATGACGATAAATCAATGGTAATATATCTTTACATGAAATACTTATTTTTTGCTATTTTTAGAAAATACTAGTCATCAATAATGATAAATTATACTAAATTCAACAAATAAGAATTCCTCTTGCCTTTGTATGTATGTCTGCTATTTTTATTTTATAATATTTTCTCATTATTTAGAATCATTTCAATACTTTGTGTTTGATTAACCGAATTTCTCATACATTTGTTTGCTTTCATATTAATATAGTATAATGTACTAGAGACATGCAACTCTTCATTACTAAATAATCAGAGAATTAATTTGGATATTAAATAATCTAGGTATGAATTCATCTAGATATGAATTAATCTAAATATGAATCAATCTGGAAATGAATAAATCTAGATAGGAATTATTAATCTAGATATGACTGGATATGAATCTAACACTAAAGAATATAAACATCTTTCTTGATTAAATAACTGACTTTTAATTCCATGTGAATAAGTCTATTGCGATTTTATATACTTATATATTCTTTAATTTAACATTAAATTTACAGTCTATAGAAATATTACCATACTAAAAACATTAACTGCAGATAACAGACAGCAGAATAATTGTATGAAATTAATATTACAGACACAATTATTAAATAAAAAAGTAGCCATATTTTCCTAATTATGGATAATAAGATTGTAAAACTATTAATACTTAATTAAATCCCTTGAAAGATGTTTGATGACTTTTTAATCCTTAAAAATAAACTAACGTGCTAACTGAGATCTTTTATGAATTTAAACTACGCAAACAGTTTAGATTTTCTAAAAATTAATTATTATATGATCTAAATAAAACGTATCTATAGATAAAATTTTTAATGATTTGGAGTGGAATAGCCTATAATTTCTGGAATCCATTTTCGTATATTCTCAAACTTTGTATGCCCATAAGAATTGTCTGATTGACATGTAACTTCGTTCTTTGTTGACCCCTTTCTGAAATGTGTAAAGCAAGTGGTATCTAAACGGCTCCTTAATTGGAGGTCAGAGATGATGGTAGGTGAATATCAATCACCAGATAAATTGGGCGTGTCTTCTGTCAGCTAACTCCTTTCATGAATATACTGTGTCCTTTAATTTATTAAGTTAGAGTTAAAATATAAATATGAATAAAGAAAATTCATTAATAAGGGAAAACAAGAGCAAGAAAGAATTATGAATTGTATAAATTTCATTAATGTAAAAAAAAAAAAAAAACATGATTTGCATAAATTTTCAGATAAAGTTATATTTATTTACTCCTTTTAACACAGTTGAATTGTAAATTGTAGCAATAATATTTTTAAAAAACTATCCAGTTTAAAATAGTAAACAGCTAATTTTTTGATAGCTTATAGAAATTAATTGATCATTTGTGCTATGGATTTAACAAGTAAAAAATCAATTTGAAACAAACTTATTATTTGGAGTTATATGCATAAACCAATCATTAGATCAAAAATCAAAAACACAAAAAAGATTCAAAGAATTTCATAAAAAGCAGTACCACACAAAAATTAGTTTCATTTTAAAATTTTACTAAATATTATTACATATTATAAACGCATGGTTGGGGATTCGATTTTCTCAAGTGATAGGGTGCAAAACTTATATGATTTCTAACAATTTTTTTACATTGAGATAAAATTTTGCTTCAGTTTTTTAATTTATAATCAAAGTTTGTAAACATTTTTTAATATTAAAAATAAAATATATGTAATTAAAACCTAAATACTCTTTATAAATTTCAATATTACTAACATGTATCACAATTATACCTTGATACAATTATTAATAGATTTCATTTTACAAACCTTTTGAAAGCAGTTATCATTTCCTAAAATCAATTGCTTTTAAGTTGTTCAAAAATAGGAATACAAACACTAAGTAAAGATTATTCTCATGATATTTCTTGGCTGACTGCTGTTCTTATTTTCTAATTTCTGTGTGTGAGACTGCACTGCAGTCTATTCGAAGTAAAGGTCGGTCCTAAACACTGCCATCGTCTGCACCAACTCAACTCAGGAACGCTCCACTTTCTCAAAAGCAAAGGTTTTAGATAATTTATTCATCATTTCAAACCATCTAAAATTGCCTCCTCTTTTTTATATTTACCAAGTGAGCCTTTTTGTGGGATTTTTTTATTATTATCTGTAAGAAAGTGTCCCAACATCGTATCCTATGACTTTCCTAATATCTGGTTACTACAATTTATTAATATTTTCAAAATGTGTGTTTTTAGGTAAAATATTATCCCTAACAGCACCAGAAAGTTCTTACTATTTTCCACTGGAAAAATCATTACCTTATTTGGTTAATCTGTGGTTTGGGTACCCCTTTCTCGCCAAATGGGCGATACGCCAAGCGTGGTAACCCTGGCTATTCTAAGTACCTGAACAATGAAATTTATTTGTTTCAGTGTATTTTTATTTATTAATTTTAAAAAATATGATAATTTTTCTCCATATTCTAGTGTATATTTTGTTATACAATTCGTAAGAAAACCATTGTTTTTGTTTTCTTTGCCATACCAATGGTGAAATTCGTTAAAAACACGGATTTCGGTTTCGTCGACATAGAAACGTTTTTGCGTAGTGTGTCTCGGAGCATCCAAATCTGCGAGACAGCACGCAAAAACGTGCCAGTTAGCGACTTTTTGAAAATGCGCTAAGCAAGGACACAAAGCTCATTTTCACCTCTCATTTTAATTCTTTTGATGATATATATATATTTTCAAACCGTATAGTATATATCATTGCAACTGTTTTGGTGATAGGCTTTCTTTCAAAACAATATAGTATTCATAATAGATAAATTTTTGTTTTAATAAGTAATAATATGAAAACTATTCTTTCGCATTGAGTAACTGTAAATTTCAAATAAACTAATTTTTATCCTACAAAATATCCTAAATATTGACGTTTATTTTAAAACGGTAATTTATAAAAATATCAAAACTTCTGGATAGTTTTCGAAGTAATGGCTACATTCATTTTGTCTTATTGTTATTTATTTTACTCTATAAAAAATTAAGAACAATATTCCTGGTTAATTTCCTTCCTTGATAAAATTTCAGTCTCTTATACAAATGTGTAATTTAATTTCTTGTGAGAAATAATTCACTCTTTCCATATAAAATTTAAAAAGTAAATATTAAAAGGTCAAATATGCAAATATTTCAAATAAATGCATATCTTATAAACGGCTTGTTTGGAAATATACATTTACACTTTGCATCAACCTAAAAATGAAATATGGACTTGGAAAGCAAATGTACCGAAAATTTTACTACTAAAAGTAATCTTATCCCCTGGAATAATCATTGAATAGGGAAATGATTATGCTTTAAATAATTTAACATTCTCTTCGCATATCGAAAAATCTCCCAATGGTGAATAAAAGTGGTGGAAAAAAAGTGAGAAATTTTTTAAGAAGATCCGTAGAAAGGCGACACTTTTGCTGCAATAAAATGGTTAGAAAAGATATTCCTCCCCGAAGAATACTTTTCCCTGTGCTTTCCGAAATCGTTGTTCCCTCCAACTATTTTACCTTACTTTCCATTATGCGAAAATGAAATATTTGATCAGCGAGGCACAAATGATAACTTTCGAGTAGCAAATGAGGTTTCGGAAACAAACGCTAAGCACCGCTCAAAACTCCATTCTCTGAAACAAATAAATAAGTAGATTTCCTCCAGCTTCTTCTTGAGGGGTGATATATGCATTTCACCCTTTTTTTCTCAGGTTTCTTTTTATTCGTTTCGATAATGGTATATGCAAGCACAACTTGCATCTTTAAAAAAAAGATGGAAGTCCCATTTTGGGAAATGTGTGTTTTCTTTATTTAAAATTGCTGGTGAGTTTTCATTTGTACATTCTAAAAAAACTATAGTGTGTTTTGTTCCTCAATTTTCTTATTGAGATGATTCAAACAAGTAGTAGAATTGATTATTTTTACTACTAAAAAGTTGAAATATTAGAAAGCTGTTTTGTGGCATTTGGCAGTTGTTTTCAGGCCTTAGTTAATATCTTATTTATGTCATAATTAAGTGATATACACATTTTGTGAATTAATTTTTGTTTTTTAGCTTTATTATTTTTTTTATTCATGTTTTATTCAGATACTAGTAATATATTATAACTATTAAATTTGTATGATGATAATTGTATTGCTTTTTTTCTGTGGTTTATTATATACATTGTAGGATGATGTGGTAATTTTCTTTAAATTCATAAATGTCCTTTAAAATTGCTTATGAAATTATAATTTACAGCAAAGAACCAGTTAATATTTTCTTACAGCGTAATGACTTGTATTATAATTTGTGGGTTGCTTTATTTATTTTGCTTGTTGGCAACTGTTAGCTACAGTTGCCAATAAGAACACTTGTGATATAGGAATACCAGGTACAAGAAAAACCAATGGAACCACTTGTGGAAAAAAAATGAAAATTTTTAATTAGTAAGGGATTGGGCTCCGAATGGAAGCCTGAATGACTTTTGTAATTTTCCTCTGAATGGTAGCTTGCATTCTACGAAGGATTGACAAATATATTCCTTGAACAAAGTTCATAGGAATTCATGTCCATTCCTGGAGCATGGACGTTTCAAATTCTGACTCTGTGCATGGAAAAGGAAGCCGAGCACTGACATTTTTCCTCCAAAAAACTTCACAAAGGCTCTTAGATATTGAGATCAGGGAATTGAGGATATTAGGTTAGCAGTTGCACTTCATTATCATACTCATAAAGCCACGTTTGAATATAGCGAGGGTTGTTGTCATTTTGGAACACAGGACGTTCTCCTGGAAAGAGAATCTTAAGAATACAATGAAGATGATCTGCGAGAATGGTTCGATAATAGTCACCAGTGATTCTTTCCTACAAGACTACGAGAGGTTTTAATCCAAGGGAAGATATTGCCCCCCACACCATCACAGAACCGCTTCTGTGGTTCACAATTGGAACCAGGCAGTAATCATCAAATTCTTCAACTAATGTTCGCCAGAAGAACACACGCCCAGTAGTCTGGAATAATGAAAACAAAGATTCATCAGACCAGATGAAATCTTCGCATGCTGTTGTGCCCAGTTTAGTTGGTCTGGACACCGCTGTAGTCCTTTTATAGCATTCGGTGCAGAAACTAATGGTTTTGGAATAGCTACTTAGCCATGAATACTCACGGCATGCAATTCTCGTTGAATGAGTTTTCTCGTTGAGTTTTCATGAATGCAGGATTTTGAAGGTGGGTATTTATCTCGAATGTTTTCTGCGGCAGTATAGTCTTGTGATTTTTTGTGATAATCTTCTTCACTACCCGTCTATCACAGTCCTTTTACTTTGAATTTCGTTCATTGTCATGCTTCGTAAAAAGCACTATATCCAGGTTTATGTAAGCTGTCATAACTCTTGGTACAGCAATCCTTGAAACACCCACAAAGTTGGTTATTCCAATTAACATGCTTCTTTTTGACGGAAAGGTCAGACATAATCACGCTTTGCAAGGAACAGAATTTTCTTATGCAACTTTCACACTGCCAAATGTTTGGCTGATACATTCCATTTTGCCGTCACTAGATGGCACACTGTTGCGACAAGCGGCAGATGTTTTTTGGACGGTAGAAGGCCGATTCATTTTTAAGTGGGTGTTCCTATTATTTTGTCCAAAATCTGTATTTTATAATGTACAAGAATATTTGAAATGTATCATTTAATATTTCAAAATTTTACAAGTATGTTGCGTAACACCTCAATGTTTCGACTTCCGATTTCCATCTTTTCCCATATTTGGCTTGAATTGTGGCAGCAGATGGCTTAATAAAGCTACTGATCGCGCAAATGCTGCAATTTTATAATATAATTTGGGAAGAGAGGTAACAAAATCACCACTGTGGGCTTTAAAATCTAATATTTTCTCAAGTTTAATTTTTCTTATAGAATATGAAATGTAAAATAATTCACTCAAACGTATTTTTAACTCTTTTTGGTTAAAAGTATTATTTCACATTCCAGTTTAATGAACTAACTATTCAAAATATGTTTTTCAGAATCACATTTAGATATTTTTTCACTCTACCTGTCTCATGCAATTCTTTTGGAAATTTATATGATTCAAGAATTTTATTATATATTATGCAAATATATCAAATAGTTAAATGTATTTCTTGAATAAGAATTTGATTTTGCCTTGTTTTTAATTTCAGTTATTTGGTTGTTTGGTACTTGATACTTTTCTGAAATCCTGTAATATACAAAGTTTTTGAATGGAGCTTATGTATTTCTACTGTTAGTATATTTCTTAACAATAGTAATGTATGTATTTAACAGTGTTACAACTGTTAAGTGTATTTTAGAAATTATGAAGGCCATGGTTGCCTAGCAGTTAGGGCATCGGCCTTCCGTCCAGAAGTGCTGGGTTCGATTCTCAATACTGCGAAAGACCCACCGAGTACATGCGATATACGTGCTCGTTAAATCTGTGGAATCGAAATTCCTGTGTTTGCTCGTTGAGCTGTTACAATGAGTGTAATGGCTTGGAGAAAATATCCTTTTCCTCCATATCAATGTCAATATTAAGGGATTTATCCTCTGGTAGTGCCCTCTATCGGAGTAGTTTAGAGCAAAGTCGTTCGTTAACCGTCGTGGTGCTCTGGCTGAAAGAAGGACGCATTCTACTGATTTAAAATTCGCATAGACGACGGCATAGCGAGCTTGGCTTTTCGAAGTGTCATAAGTAACAGCAAAGTAATGAGGAATTACATATACTTCTTGAAAATGTCTGTCTAAAAGCAATTTAATATTTTTTTGTTGACTCTGTTATGATGTGGTACCTAATTTGTTACCTAACCCTAATGTGATACTTAACTCTGTCTGTTGTGATATCTAATTGCAATTTCATTTTCAAAATATATTTTATTATAAGACGTCTAACATTATTATTTATGTGAGCCGCCCAACTTGTCTAGTGGTCAGCGTGCCTGACTGCGGATAAGGAGGTCCTGGGTTCGATTCCCGGTTCGGGCATGGATGTACTTTCTCTATCTATCCTGTCTTTGACCTTTCCTTGTATGAATGAGGTGTGAATGGTTGCCTACCCTATAAACGGGTACTTATGGAGGTGTATAGAGCAAAGTCGTACTTTCACCTTCATGGTGCTCTGATTAAACGAAAGACGCTCCCAATTGACTTAAATTCGCATAGCCAAGGCATAGCGAGCTTGGCTTGTCCAAGTGTCAGTAACAACATTTATGTGAATAATTGAAAAAAGATCAAATACAAAAACATTGAACTAGTGAGCTCATGTACATTGGAATTTAGTCATAATTTAAGAAAAACTGTCGATCTAGGAGCCCATAATTTTTACCTAAAAATATATGATACTTTTCAATGCACTTGTTCAGTTCTAAACATATAAGAGTTTAAAATAAAAAAACAAGCAATTAGTGAAACAAAATTTGTTTAATTTAAAAAAAGATACCAATAATTTACCATTAAAAAGTTTTCATAAGAGAAAAACATTGATAAGAAAGGTGCAGGTATTTTAAATAACGAAATGTATAACATTTGAATGACAGAGAATTTCTCGCACTTCGGTTACATTTACCTGACTGTCAATTTCTGTGATACAGCAGGATTATTAGGAAATTATGTGATATAATTTGACAAGAAAAAGAAATCATGTGTCATAGGAGAGTTCGGTTTATGACAGTAAGCCGCATTAAAGGAAAAATGCGCGACACTAAGATGTATTATCGCAATCCCACGTTAACGGATTACTTTGAAAGTAAAACTGTCTCATCTGTATTCAAGAATATTCTAGCGCCTTAAGTAAAGCATTTCGGAGTATATAAATATTATATCGCATAATATTATTAGCAATCATATTAAAATCCTGTCTTATATCTTTGGATAACAAGATTGAAATGACTAATTTTTTTGTGATAATTATATTGCATAAATACAAAAATAAATAATCTCTTATAAGATTAATTTTTGAAATATTTTAAGGTTAATTTTTTAGAGAATAATAAAATATTTTTCATATTAACATAGAAAGTTGTTTTACGAAAATTTTGGCTTTTTTTCCAATTGTATTTTTTTTGTTCCTTTGTATTACTAGATATAATATATTTTTATACTAGTATAAAATAACGATGAGTATATCTTCATTTGAAATTGTTTACTTGTATATACTATTATAAAAAAGCAAACAGTTCCTAAGGAAGACATAATCCACATTCACAAAATGACAACAGAAATAGCATTGTAACATGTTTACATTACGTGGAGCACCTAGAATGAAAATTTATTGCATAAGTAAAGATTAGAGTGTATTTAAAGCTGTTACATATTGCATTTAACTGTTAAACAGAATCTTAGAATAAGCGAATCCTAATATTTAAGGCAACTTTGTGATTATAGCGTAAGATATACGAAGGCATTTTTAATTAATTAAGATTTAAAAATAAAGTAGTATTTATAAAATTCTCTGTGATTTATCACTGTTTGCTTACTAATAAAATTGAAACTTAGAAACGTTATTCTTAAATGACATTAGGAAAATAATTGAAAG
Source organism: Latrodectus hesperus (assembly GCA_037975125.1). Lineage (NCBI taxonomy): Eukaryota > Metazoa > Arthropoda > Arachnida > Araneae > Theridiidae > Latrodectus > Latrodectus hesperus. The sequence continues at coordinate 4,228,701 of CM075853.1, forward strand.
AAAGTAACTCTAAAAATTTAAAAAAAATAAAAAAAATAAAGAATTCATAAGAAAGAATTGTAATTTGTTTTATAGTCAAGTAAATTTGATAGGATATGATCTAATTTGTTTTACAATTATATATAATGGCAGAAAGGAATTAATTTCTATTAAAATAAAATTTTTTGAATATATGCATAAATATAAAACTTTATTAATATGCTTGTAAATATAAACATTATGTATATTATACACACACACACACATATATATTATATATATATATATATATATATATATATATATATATATATATATATATATATATATATATATATATATATATATATATATATATATATATATATATATATATATATATATATATATATATATTACGTATCAACTTTCATATCGTTAGACTTGAAATGGGTTTTGTGCTTAGTTTAATACAAACTACTGCTGTCCTATACTTATAATGTTGCTTATATCTACTGATTTACAATTATATTAAAATTGCGGAAGAAATGGTAATAAAATTTTGTCTAGTTTAATTCTCTATTAGGATAATTGAACTGGAAAATAGAGCCACTTTTTAATATTTGATTTTTGTAAGTAATTATGCAATAATTATTTATTTAAATTCCTCTTATATAAATTTAAGATGTTAAAGCTCTCAATAAATAAGTGGTCATAAATATGGTATGACAACATATGACTGTACTCATATATTTACACACTCAAAATTGCGTGGGTGATTTGTCACTGTTAACGCTATCACTTAGATGACATTCACATTCATCCACGAGTGAACTTTACTAGTTCGAGTCCTCCTCTGCCAAAGGATATCTAATAACAGAGGAATTAGTAAAGGATTCCATACAACTCAAGCGACAGGTGATGAGGGACGGTCGGATGTGGCGGTAACTGATTGGCGGAAACTGCCCACATCCAAAATTAATGATGTGACGCTAAGCATGTTTGACCACTGATGAGTTCTCCATAGTGCTGGCATTGTAATTCCGTCAGGAATTCTAATTTTGAAATCCATTACTTCTCAATCCAAGCAGGACATTCTCACGTAAGCTTCTAAGTCCATTTTCGCAATCTCCCGTCTCCACTAGCTCCAGATAGTAAATATTCCACCTGCAGGTTGCAGTGAATTGGGCTCCGTCGCTTTATTCGAGTCTCGGTTCGGCTTACAGATATAATTCATGCTTAATGATTGAGAATGGTAAAGGCATTGTGCACTATATAGGGAAATATGAGTGAATTATACACTTCTTTTGCGCTCAATGATATATCGTTTTATGTATTAAAATTATAGATTAAAAATTTTTTTGACTCGGATTTAATTAATAAATCATGCAATTAGATAACAATACTGAAATGAATCAATATGCTATTTTCTTATGAAAATATTAAATTTAAAATTTATTTTTATAATAAATGTTAAATTAAAAAAATATTCAAATTAATAACTCTGTTACATTAAAATAATAATATTTTTTTAATTATTTTATATCTGTATTTTTAATATGAGCTAAACAAATTAAATACGTTGATTAAATTGGAAAATATATTATATGTGAAGACTAAATATGTTTTTAGGAGTAATATACACAACGTAAAAATTCATTTTTAAAACTATGTGTTTTGCATTGGTTTTTTAAAAATAATTAAACTAAAAATATAAATAAATGAAATTTATGTTTTTAATAATAATTCTTATCTATTTTAAGCATAATTTACTAAAAAAGTTTTATTTTGGTGACATTATGACATCTAAGTTCGTGTTTTACTTTTTATATTGTGTTTAAGAAGCTAAAAACTTTGATGAAATTGGAAGATAGATGAAATGAAAATACCGAAAGCTGATTTAAAAATAATGCATATATTTAAGAACTTTTTAAGAATATATGAGTTTAAGGAAACATATTGCGCCATATTGGAATAAAATAAAAGTATAAGCAATAAAACTTACATTTTTTAGCAATTAAACTTATTTATCAATCTACGTTCACGTCTCAAAAAGTTTCATACTGGAAATGTGATACTGAGTTCCTGCATATGTTTTAAGTTTTTATTATATTAACTTTTTATAATGAAAAATTAGGACACAGATTCCGCTTACTCCAGGGCGCCAAATTGTCATTGTTTTTGGTGATGGAGAAAGGTTGCCAAAATGACGTATTGTCACGTGCGTGATAATGTATATACTAGGGCTGCCAATTTTTTTTATATCTATGACGTAATACAAAATAGGTTACCAGAAACAAGACAATCCGTCAAAAAATCACCAAATTCAGAATTTGGCATCCTGGATTATACGGCATCTGTGCCAAAAATTAGAAGTGAAACATGAACTCAGTATCATATTGTCAGCATAAAACTTCTTGTGACGTGAATTGTACATTAATAAATAAGTTTAATTGTTAAAACTTTCAGTTTTAATTGCTTAAACGTTTATAGTATTTTACCAATATAAGGCAATGTTACAATTTATATGTTTCAATTATTAATAAGTATATAATAATGAAAAGATTATGTAAAGGGAATTATTATAATTCAAATATTAACTAAACATTTGTTATAGAAATAAATCAAATAGTATTTATTTAAAGATATTAAACTTGTGTGTGTGTGATATTTAAACACTTAACATCTAACAGACGCTAATAGATTTGATTTAAATTTGTTATGAATTATATTCTTTAATCATGGCAGATTACCATAGTAATAATGAGTTTAATTACCTAAAAATATTCAAGTGTTTAGTATTTAAATACAGTTTTATATGTTATCGAAGCACATTAGAAAATATTTGATGAGATTTTTGTAGTTTTGAACCATATTTTATTGATACGGTCAATAGTTCAACAGCGACTATTCTTTTCAATCAGTGCCCTAAGAAATATCAAACTGCTATTCCAATTAAAAGTCATTTTGTCTCAGTTAAGCAAAAACTATCAAATTGACTGTTACATTAGTAAAATGTTACATCCACACTGCTTATCTCATTCTATTCAACACTTCCCTTTGAATCTATGGCATTACAATGTTCCTTTGAATTAGAAAAATAACAATGGTATTTCAATAAATTTTTATGATAGACTTACCATTATAATTTGTATAATTATATGGTATTAAAATTGTATTATTTAAAAATAAACCTATTTTTGATTTTTAAACATATATTTGGCATATAGTTATACTTTTCATAATCTAGGAGTAAACTAGATATTGAAAATATTTTTTATCTAGTGTGTCCACTTAATCTGATAAATTACCTTATAATTATGTTTTCTTATCATCTTTGATTATCTTTAATATTAATTCTTTGCTAAATTTATTAAAGGTTATTTATGGAATTCACATTTTTAGTTGTAGAGCAATAATAAAATTATTCAACTTTGGCTGTTGTACCATGTATACGTATTTACTTACTTTTTCCCACAAAAGCTTTTGTTATATATCTCTTTTTTTCAATTTTTACATTGGTAGAGTTGTGAAGTGTTATGGCATAACTTCTATATAATTGTCTTTTGTTATTTGTGCCACCACTGCCAACAGCCAGTATTAAAGCTGACTGCGTTGGTACTTGTTTACACATTTGTTCACATCTCGCTCTCTTATACTTATATGTTTAAACTTTGGAATTTCCAAATTTCCATTTGGGTAGTTAAATTTTTGAATTTCCGATTTCTAGTTAAATAGTCAAATATATGAGTTTTTTTTACTTATATATTTTGGTAATAATTCTATTTCTAGGTACTTTCAGCCTACGTGAATAAGTAAATTTTTGTGTATTTGGAATTTTCTTTATTTTTATATCATTTTTCTATTATTGCATTGAATTTTTCATGTGGATATTTTTTGTTTATTCCCAATTTATATAAAATACATTCAGTTATTTTATTTTAAATATATAATCGAGAAACTAAGATATTAATAAGATAAATAATTTTAAATTGTATTTTTGTTTTTTCTTATATATATATATATATATATATATATATATATATATATATATATATATATATATATATATATATATATATATATATATATATATATATATATGTATATATATATATATATATATATATATATATATATATATATATATATACATAAGAAAAAGACAAAAATACAATTTATATATATATATAAACACAGAGAGACACATAAGCCTACGTCATGTTTTATGATTCATCAGAAATTCATTCCTTTAGAGCACCGTTTGTCTAATGAGAATAGATGGCAGTAAAGTGGGAGCGTATTTACGAAGTTAGTCTTGACAAGTTGTATAAATTGACTTCTGGAATTAAGCAAGCTGGGATTGCCGCCGGAGTGACTAAACTTCAAGAGCAACTTTTCCGTGTGACGTGTGTGCGGTGCTCATAATTCTGATCAGGCCACGTCAAGCGAAGTTTCACCATCTAAAAATGCCTCGCAGTGCGCCGGAGAAAAGGATGAGCTAAATAAATAATGCAGACAAACCTTAATGAGCCGACGTAAATGGATTATTTTATGGTCTCTTGACGAAGTTACAGATCCAACTCGAGGAGCAACTAACAGAGCAAAACAAACCTCTTTTAGCGCGGCGCCGCATGGGGGTCGACTACATGTTAAAAGTTTTTCCAAAGGAGTTTTTTTCTGCGTGTGTGATATTGGCATGATTAATTGAATGAAACTAGTTTTTTGCAAAAGGAAATGAAATAAAATATGAGGTACTTTTTATAGTGGAAATTATATAGGAGTTATAATTTTAAGAATTTATTCATTTTTATATTTCCTTTATATGTGATTAATATATAAACAATATAAAAATAATTTTTTCTCTATAATGTTAACATATTTTCTAAATTTTATGTTTTCTGAAGAAAGTCTGATGTAATTAGTAAATATTTTGTAGTACCTTTTTTTCTTTTTTAAAGAAATAGTATGTTAAAAATGGTATGTAATAACATTTCTGTATTGTATACTTAGAGTACACTTTTGCCTAAACACTTCATATTCCTTTCAAAATTTTTTATTGTAAAAATAAAGCAATTCCGAAGATTTTAAAGTTCATTTATAGTAAAAGTATACAAATATACTTATTATTTTCATTGATGTAATTCAAATTTTTAAGATTTTTTAAATAAAAAATATTTGAAATATAATTATCATTCATAATTAATTCTAGATTAAATTATGTTTACCAAATTATTTAGATTCAAATTAAAGGTTGATTGCATGATTTGGTTCCCTTGTTCTAAGGCTACATTTTTACACGATGACTTATGCAACCGGGACAGATTGCTGAAACAAAATTTAATCTAATTAAACTAAATTAGATATAATCTAATTAGATTACCAAAATTCTGAGAGTAAAAGATGCGATGCAATACCAAGAACTTTTAAGCAGTAGGACAAATCATTATTTAAGTTGTTCTCAGCTACCTATTGGCTTGGATGAATTCCATAACTCTCAATTAACGCAAATCATAAATACTATACTATGAGAAATTGTATTAAAATTAGTTATAAGAACTTTATTTTTTACATCGAAATACTTTACTTTTATCTATTAATATGTAATTCAGTACATATTTATAGATTTATTTTAAAATAAAATAAATTGAATGAAACTCCAATTATCTTATTATTTTTAAAAACAAACCATTAATTAAAATTATTCCTTATCATCAAAGGACCTTTTTGTTCATGTTAACAAATGAAACATAAAATTGATGAAGATAATTTTCGTGAAAGTTATTTTGACATCAAAAGCTCCCAACTGCTACAGAAAATAATTTAAAAGAAGTTTCCGAATAAAAGTTTGATTTCTAAGGTGAAGACATCAAGATACGCAGTGAAAATATGCTCCAAGAATTATTATAGGTAAATAGTATTTCCATAAGGGATGGTGTTTTGAAAAGAACGGCATTTTTCATACATAGTGAAAAATACACCATTTTCCATCAGCCTTCAATATATTTTGTGTAGCTTTCCAGATTTATATTTTATGGATTATTCCTTTTAGGAAACTTTCCGAGCTTGGGGCTTTCAAGGAATCTGACACTCTTTTGAATAATTTGAAATCGTATTAGATGTGAGTTACTGAAAAATGGGAAGTTGCACTTTCTAGTGAATATTTTAAAAATTACCAACAAGTTCTCTGTGTGTGTATATGCTTTCGCTTTGGATAATAAAATCGTACCAAAAATATATAAGGTATACATGTAACTCTTTATTCGTATATATATATATATATATATATATATATATATATATATATATATATATATATATATATATATATATATATATATATATATATATATATATATATATATATATATATATATATATACATATATAATGCAAGATTAGATATAGAACTGAAAAGTACAAGAATATATAAAACATTTATGCTTAGCAATACATTCAGCGCAAAAGCAGCTAAAATAGAATTACTAAAATTTATTTTAAAAAATTAATAATCAAATATCAGATGGAGAATAACATATTTGAAATACAATGAAAATACCAAATGGAAAATAATACATTGAAAATACTAAATGAAAAACAATACATTGAAAATACTTGGAAAAATTTCAAAGAAAAATATCAAAGAAAGATATAAAATGGAACGAAGTACCAACATGGCCAGCTTCATCACATACCTATATATATATATATATATATATATATATATATATATATATATATATATATATATATATATATATATATATATATATATATATATATATATATATATATATATATATATTGTATAGAAATTTTTATTGTAAAAATCATAATTAATTATTTGAACTGTTAATGTTATTGCCGTGAGCAAGATTTTAAATTATTCACAAAAAGAAGTTGAAATGAATAGTATTTATTTATGTTATAAAGAATATTGCAGCAATAAAGTATTAAATAAATAAAAAAGATAAAATTACTGATAAATTTCAGAAAACTGTTCATCATATGTAATTTTCAAATCTGATTCACCATTATCCAAATGAAAACGATGCATTGAACCTCGATCTAAATCAAAATAAAAAAATGAATCAGTCGAGGTTGAGAAGTTTGAATTTTTTAGTAATTCAAACTTCTCAACCCCGTGGCATCCATCTGTTTGCTGTACAATAACTTGATCTCAAGAACTTTAAGATGTGAAAGATTTGATTTTCTCACTCCTTCTCTTTCAGGGTTCTAGTCTTCGGTGATCCTATATTTCATGGTTTATCTGTGCTTGTAGAACGAGTTGAAAGTGTTCGACATGACTTATCCCATGAACTTTTTATTTTCGTGAAGACTAGATCACTTTTCTTTATTTTTGTTCATTTTATTTAGTTACAGAACATGTGAAATTTATTTAACTAATTTCTGCAAACCCCTACTTTGTACGTCTGTGGTACACGAGGAGATTCTATATGTTCAAGAAATCTATTGTTTTGGGAATATGTTTTCAGTATCTTTGTGTTTTGTTATTATTACATTTTCATGCGTTTATACGCCATTCCTACCCGTTTATCAAATACCAATAGAATTTTTTTATATATACAGAATATCCTTTATCTTGAAACGAATTTGGTAAAAGCGTATGTATTAGTTACAAAAATGCGCTTAAAAATAATTTTGATTTAATTTGTAAAGATTAGTAATTTATATTCTTTGCATTTATTATTTTTTTAAATTCAATTCTATTCATATGTCTCTCTTTTATAAGTGAATTTCTTTTTTCATTTTCTTGGATCTGTGTGTTTGTAACAGCTTTTAAATGAAGGATACTACATAAGAAACCATCTTACTTCAAAATTGAGTGATGAAAATCCAATATGTAAAATGTCGCTGCTAAAGGTTACAGGTTTCCATCAGAGGCACATTTATATGACATAAAATCACATATTATTTGCTTGGAAATGTCAAATATCAATAATGCTAAAAATTTATTAATAATTGTATTTGTCTTAAAATATCTCAGACAGATCGGAAATTCTCACATTTTCGGCAAAAATTGCGGTATTTAGACGTGTTGTAGTTTAATAACGGATTTTCTAATAATTTGGTGATTTGGCGATGTTTTGGCAAAAAAACTTGGCGACTTGGCTACAGTTGACGAGATTCTTGGCGACTTGGCGAGAAATAGATATTACTGGAAACATCCATCATCTAAGCTCTAGGACCAATATTTAGCGAGATAGCCTAGAAGCTTCCAGAACCTTGGCGAAACTGGTAGATTTCTCCGCCAAGTCAGGTATAAATACCGCAGCCCGACATGGAAGAGGCAGTTTTGTGAAGACAGTCAGTGAGTGAAGACGATTAGTTGTGACTGCTAGTTGTTCTCTGTCTGAGGTATTTGAGACCTGTGATTGGAAGCTGTTTCTTATTATATCTGACGAATTGTAGCTGTATAATTGTGATTGTTACAGCGGGAATTTCTTATATCTAGTGAAATTTTTACGAATAAAAGTCTTGTGTTCATTAAGTAGTTGCTTTATTCGACGCGAACCCTTGAAGCTCGGTACAATAATTACCAAGTTCCTCGTTGTGTATATTTTCAAGCATCAAAAACTCTCCTAAAGAACATTCGATAATAATTATTTTAAAATTTACAATATATTAATATAATAATTAAATTAAAAGACATCAAATTAATTATTGTCATTTACTTTTGTGATAATTCTTTCAAGTTAATTTTGTACAAATATTAATACAAATTTCATGTTTTTATTTAATTATTAAACTGATTATTTAAAGTATTTTAGAATAAACAAGAATTTAATTTATTTTTAATAATTAAATTTTGATCACAACTCCATAATTTATGCCCATTTTTCTGATTAACTTTTTTGGAAAGCTGTTAAATATTTTTTTTCCTAAATTAGTGTTTTTACAACTTGCTCCAAATTGCAATTATTCTAATTGTTTCATAATGGGGTTTCATAATACAATTCATTTTTTGTAGATTTGTTTTTTATTATTATTCTTGAGTACATATAAACAGCTTGAAAAAAGAGACTTGAGTAACATTGTTTTGACTTCTAATATTTTTTAAAACTTATCAAAGGTTTGCTAACTTATTTACTAATTAAGTTTCTGGTAAAGCAATATCATTTTTGTTTATATTAGTTTCCTAATAAGCAATACACAGAATTACTTTCATTTAAGATAAAAAATAGTAAATAAAGTAGATTTCTATCTACTAATAATGTATATCTACACACATATATACATAAGCTTTATTCAAATTTGCACATACCCAAAACACACACACATATGCTTTATTCAAATTTAGCTTACATCATTTTTATGCAGTGTATTTTTATTTGGCATTAAAGAACCAAAGTTATTATTAGCCATTGTAAAATAAAAACATTCCCTTAAATATTTATGAATTTAAATCTTTTAATATGTAAAATTATCCACTTTTTGCTTTATGATGTACTTCCATTAAGGCATATATATTTGATAAGGTAAATCATATTTCCATTCTTATTCATTATGCTAAAGATAAGAAATTTATTGATGGTATTTTTATAAATATTATGTAAAAAAAAAACGTATTTTTAAAATTTTTTTTAAATCTATAGTTTGTTTTTTGCTCGAGTTTTACTGAGAACTTGAAAGAATATAATTCTGAATCTGATGATTTTCTATTAAGATCTAGTTCAAAACTAGGATTTAACTATTGAACTCTAGCATGACTTAGTTAAAAATCATTATTTATTTAGCTGAAATGTTTAATAAATAGTAACGTATTAATTTCGAATATCCTATCATTTATCCTTTTTTTATTAAAATCCTCTAGAAGCTTTTTGTATAGTTTAAAATTACCAACATAAGATATTTATTTTAAAAAAGTGTTTCCTCATCCCAAATCTTTTCCATATTGCTTAAAGACATTCAGATCTTCAATACTCAAATTTCTTTCCACAACTAAATTCTGCCAGTAGAATAAGGAATAAAAATGTTTTTAATCTTTTCTGAAATATAATAATAGCCAACTAGTTTCAAATTTTTTTTCTATTTGTAAATTCCAATTTTTTTTCATTTTATGTTCAATAAACAATGTAGGAAAAGATATTGTTTTATGATTGAAATGTTTATTTTGATTGAAAAATTTTTACAGTCAATGTGGGTATTATAATTTCTTTATCAAATTAAAAATATTCTACTTAATTCTTAGCTAATTTTATATATGTTTTGGGATTTAATTACTTTAATTTATCTTTCAGCCCTTTTGAAATGCTTCTTTATAGTAAAGTGTGTCTCTTTTGAAAAAATATATTTTGTTGTATTCATATTAAAACCTTTCCATTATACGAGATTCATTTAAATTTTTTTATATTTTTTTTCAATCTTTTACTAGATGTTGAGACCTAAATAAATAAAATTTTCCAAAAGAAGTTCAAAGAAAAGCACGTATTATTTGTATATTGATGTTTTAAAGATTTTGTGAATCACGTTTCTAAAAGTTAAATATAATAACCTATTAAAATTGTCTTCAAAATAAACTTTTCTTCAATAACGAAAGTTGTTTATTAAAAAAAATATGCGTAGTTATACTAAAGTAGAAATGAGTTCGTCCTCCAGTGGCTCAGTAGCTACAAAGCCGCTTCCCGTAAGCTCAGCAAAGTGAACCATCATGTGCCGCGGGTAGTGGTTGGGAGGGTGACCATGCTGTACTCTCCTTCACTGAGTTGCTGGAACTCTGTGGGTTGGGGACGTGTCCACGTTAATATGTGCCGTCCAAAGTCCTTCCGCTGGTGTGGCGTGGATGTGGGGAGGAGGGTACCAGCTCAGGTGTGGCCTCGTCACCTGACCGTGGTTCAAAATGACGAGGCACCTTAAAAAAAGCAAACCTTTCATCTTCGTGGTGCTCTGATCCAAACGAAAGAAGCTCCCTATTGTACCCAATTCGCACTGCCAAAGGCATAGTGAGCTTGGCTTGTCCAAGTGTCATAAGCAACACAACACAGAAATAAGTTCAAAGTTTTTGGAGAAATTCATATTTATGATATAATAGTATTTTCATGAATCCCTTAATTATCAGTAAACATTTCATGAATATTAATTCAATCACGAGACTCTTAGGTGCTTGTCCCCCAGAAAATCATAACTCTTAGCCTAAGAATTAATAATTAAGGCTAATAAGTTAGGGACTGTTAATTCTCGCAATTATGCAAATATTTGCTCAATATTTTGAGAAAAGTAAACTATTTTTCGTGTGGAATCAAATCTTATTTATTTATTAATTTTACGCTTAAGTAAAAATATTTATTGTTTAAATTTCGTAAATTTGTGAGAATAACAGAACTAGTTTTTTTGGTACAAATTTAAAAAATATTGTTTCAAATATTACATGTATTTATACCTTTCCTCATTTCAATAAAAAGCCTTAAAGTTAGGTTATTTTATGCGAACTATGTAAAAATAGCGTTCATAAGTGTTTTTCTCTCTTCCTCACAATTTATAATTAATGAATTGGACTGGATGTTTTTGTACAAAATAAGAATGTTTAACTAATATAATAAGCAAACGAGAAGGCAACAAAACTTTTCTGCCGCTTACATTTATAAATTTAGTAAGTTTTCATCCAAGCTCTATAACATCCATTTATCTGAATGTTTTGATGCAACTCAAGAAACTGGTGGAGAATATTTTTATATTTAAATATATATGCTCTCTATATTAGACAAATTCCTTCTTATCACGAAAAAGATATATTGGATAAACATTGACTATTATTTTGTTTTAAAGTCTCCAATAATATTACTTTCTTTTTATATAATATTTTTCAGATATTTAAAGCGGCACTCTACATTTCTTTCTCAAATGTCCAGATAAAATGCCGAAACGTGCTTGAACACTGATAAGACACAATAAAAAGTTTCAGTGTTGAAAATATATCTTTACAATAGGACACCCAGCCAACAGAGATGGCGGGATGAAATGTGGAAAAAAAATTTCACCATTCATGACGTGAAAAATCTGGCTGTAGTTTATCGTTTAACATGAACTACCTTTTTAGAAGTTTTTTTTTCTTCGTTGGAATGAAAAATGACAGTCTTTGGTATTTAGTTTGAGGTAGTCGATTGTCGGATCACTTTCAAGAGAAATTTAAAGAAAGCTTTATATCATCAAAATTTGTAAGATTGAAATATTTAGAATATTTCGTTTTGAAAGAATAATTATTCACATAAATATTATTGAATTAACCATAAGAAATAAAAATATTAAATTGACTTATTGAGATGGGTCAATGAAACTGAAAATACAACGGTTAATTTAATAATCATTTTATTAGGAGTAATTAAGTTAAAAATGACTTATTCTCAGAAAAAAGGGAAAAGAAACTTTAGATTTGTATGTTGCAAGTTGTAATATGTTTGTTTTAAATACATATGAAAATAAAAAAAAAACAATTATTTGTGAAAATGAGTTTAATGAACAATATTAAAATATATTCTTTAGAAAAATATTTTTATAAACTAGGAATATTTGTATAAATTATTAAAACTTGGATTTGCAATACAAATATTTTCCTCATAATTTTAGCTATCATTTAAAAAATTATCAATTATTAAACTAAAGCTTAATTTTTAAATATTTAATGATTATACACTTTTTAAATTAAGTTGAATCCATTGAAATTACGAGACGATTCAAAAATGTTATATTTTAGAATATAAATAAAAGTATATTTATATTGAGTATTAAAATATTAATGGATTTTGTATTTTTTAATTACTCAATGTGCATTATATTGCAATCAAACGACTAAAATATATTCTTGACTTTTAGAAAATAAATCATGCTTACTAAGAAAACAGCTTTTAATGCTGATTACTGAATTTATTAATAATATTATATCTCAGAAATAAAATTGTTACTCAATTTTGTTAGAAACATCAAAGCTTTTAAAAACAGTAAAATTGTAAAGTTTATTTAAATAATTAATTATAATGCTGTTTTATTTTTACCTTTACATTTGAAATGCCACCGAGCAGAGAAATAAAGTAGAATCATTTATTCTAATTTATTTCTCGATTCAACGAAGAACTGAGGAATAAATTAGAATAAGTTGAAAAATAAATGCGAAAATATAAACTTAAAACAAGCTAGAATTGTAAATATTAGTAGTGATTGAGATTAATAGTTATATGAATATTCAATTTAAAAAATAAATGGTATGAAGTATTATTTTTTATCCTTTTTCAAACATTTTCACAGAAAACTAGAAAATACTTTAAATCTTACTTTTAAGAAGTTCAAACACAAAAAATGAAAGAAAAAAACCCAGATAAACATAAAACTGTATGCTTTTCCTTACAATAGGATGAGAAACAATAAAAAAGCAAACTTAATAAATTCCCGGAAACTTCTTTACTAAAAGAAAATAAACTGCTGCAGAAGTTTTTCTTAAAACCTAAAAATGATAGTACAATTTTGCTCAAGGAAAAATGATTTTAGCAAGATGAAAGAATCTACAGAACGTTAATAAAAACTTCAATATTAAAATTTACCATATTCTTTTTTGAAATAAGAAATTTCTTATTACATTTACTATACAGTATATAGGAGTTATATATTTCACAATATATAGTAGTTTACTAAAGTTAGGAATTTTACAAAAAGTACTTTAAGTGTATTTTACATTAAAAATAAAAAAAAAACTTTAATATTTTCACTTCGTGTTCTTTGAGTTCATAACTTCACTGTAAGTAAAATAAAATATAGTTAAGCTTATTGCGTTTAAAAATAGCTCTTGCGATTATAATAGTGGCAAAACAAAAGACAAATGAATTTCGTTTATTTTATGCTTGAATAAGAAATTGTTAATTTATTTAGAACTTTGTCCAAAACTGATGAAGTGATTTATTTTATTATGTACGGCGCCAACTCCTAATTGCACTTTGATTACCGCTATTAGCAGTTTCAGGAACAAAAGGGAAAAGTAAGGAGGACATCATTAAGAGACCTTTAGTAATTGTTTTAATGCTCCCGGAAAACATTCGTAATGCCTACCTATTTGGAAAATGCTCCTGAATGTGACAGTAAGACGTGAAATACCACAGATAAAAGAGGTTCCCTCTATAATCTTTTGCAGAACTAAGTAAGTAGAAGAATCATTTTCTTCACTAATAAGATGCTTTCATATATAAAAATTTATATGTGTTAGCATTTTATTAAGCATCTTTTATATGATTATGATGATGTTAATTTTATTAAAAATTTTAGAAGAAAGTAGAAGCAATTAAATACATTATATAAAATAAATAAAAAGAAATTCAAAATAGACTTTTTTAAATCTCTTAAGGAAAACTTAAGTTTTTAATAAAACGAAATGTTGTTAGATAAAAGTTATTCTTGTTGTAAATAAGCTCTTTTATAAGACTTAATGTGTATGCTTTTATAAATGAAACAATAAGACCGAATATAATAATCTAATAAATGTCGTTAAATCTGAATAGTTATAAATTAATCAAAATAACGAATGAAATGATGGCTGGTTAGTAATATAATTGAGTATATTATTGTTTTGAAATATTAATATTTTAAACTATTGTTAACAAATCTTTCAATCAAGTAAAATCATTTTAATAGTAAATTATTAAAAGTTTTAATTAAGTGTTGATAATAGATTTATTAGATATTATTCTTGTGAATTGAAGCACTAAAAATACATTTTCAGGCTGAGAGTATTTTGTAAATGTTTTCAAGATGTGAACTCTTGGATAAAACTCCTTTTATACACCAAACAAAAAAACATTCTGTTGAAAAAAGAGCTATTCCAATAAGTAAAGCATGTGAAGTATTTTATATTATATATATTTTATTGTCTACGTATATAAACTATAACATATACATGGATCTCATGATAGCAAATAATGTAAACACTATTGCTTACATATTCAGACTAAATTTAATACAAATATCTTTCTGCTCAATAACGTTTCTTTGTTTGATTTATTTTAATATCATTTTTAAAAGACTAACATGTAATGTGTTAGTCATACAGATTCGAATTTAATATTTAATAACAAAGAAATACTAGTGTCAATATTATGTGGCAAAGGAATGGATACTTAAACATTTCAAATTAATTTATTTTGTTCAATTTTAAAATGTGATTAGTTTAAACAGTGATCAAAAGTATCGAGCTAAATTATAAGGATACTTTTTATTAAAATTAATATTTTTTATTTAATTTGAAGCAAATTAGTATAAGAAAGCTAAAGATAAAGTAAATAAATTAATTCAATTAAAAATATTAGAATTTCATAAGGTATGTGGTATGAATTTTTATTTTTATTGATGATGTGATTCTATTTCCCCTGTTTTATTTTATTCCTCTTCTAAAATGCATCAAATAGGTATATTTAGTAAAATTTTGTAACTTTGTTAAAAAATATGCACTTTTCAAAAGCTTATGAAATTGTAAAGAGAATCTTACGAATTTTAATAAGAATAACGCGCTATGTTGAATAATTTCATTTCTAATATCTTATTATGACTGACACATCTTGAAATAAAATATAGAATTTCTTTGACTTTCCAGAATAGCTTGACTTAAGTATTCATTTCAGGAAACATGTTGAAGTGATTAAACATTTATATCCAATAAATATTAGATATACCGATATATCTACAGTATATTTGATATTAGTTTTTAAATAATTGCTTAGTCTAATATGAAAGATAATTCTAATTTTTTTAAGTGTTATTGAACAAGGAAAGAAAATAAGTGACGTATTATAAAAAATGGAAGTTTTATTCATTTACCTGTGTAACTGGAGTAAATATTTAAAGTAATTATGCATTCGTTCTTTAAGTATATTAGAAATTTAAGCTGATATTATATTCTTGTATGGTAATAATAGTATTTATATAATTCATATGATCATTTTTACTATGAAATTATTATGATCATTTCAATTAATCTATATTATCTATAATGTTTGAGAATTCTTAAATGTTTCTACAAAATTTGCATCTATTAGTTTATGTAATTTATATTTATCATTGTTTCTATAAAAAGTAATTTAAATATTGATTGAAATTTTTTTAATTTTGATTGAATATTGATTGAAATTATTGAATATTGATTAAATATTGATTGAAATATTGATTGAAATAATTGAAATATTGAAAAATTTTTATTGATATTTATTTCCTTTTTATATTGCCATTATTATTATTACATTAGAAATTTTCTAATGTTCTAAATTAAATGTACATTATGGTATATTATATAATCTGTATACCTATTGTGAGAGAAACAAATTAAGACTTAACAAATTTCATTGAGCTAATTAATGTTAAAGTGCTATACATTAAAAAGATAAAAAAATAAAATTTTAATTAATGTACTATAATAAAGATATACTTAAAAGAATTTTTCACGTCTTCAGCAATTATGCTTTCTTTTATTTTTTGAAATATTATAGTTTTAATTTGCAACGTAGTTTCATTCATGTTTTAGAAAAGTAAAACGTATCTCATTACAATGAAAACATAATAACAAAAATTCTTCTTAGGTTTTTTATTTTTTTGGAAAAATATAATAAACTATTTGGCATTAATTTACAATATCTAGTGAATTTATCAAAATAAATTGTGTTGTATTTCTTCAATGATACTTTCTGAAAAATTGTAAGAACAATATTTTTTGTTTACCTGCAACTTAAATGGAAAAACGAGAGAGCAATGCTTTACTTTATTTATTTTATTTGAAAAATATGTTAAATTAGAATATATGAATTTTTTAATAATTTTTTATTGAAAATTATTTTCATCAGATTTGAATTTGAGAAAGAAATTTAATAATATTCTTTTCAAGTCACATAAGAATACATCTTATTAAATGTACTTTATTTTTTATGTTTATTGAAAATAAAGGTTTGATCAAAATATTTACAACCAATTATTTAATATTTATAAGATTTGATCGAAAATAATTTTAACTGTTGTTAATCTCAAAAGTTGAGATTACGGCTTAAAAACATTTCACTGTGCATTTAGCATTTATAAAATAGCATTAATTTTTTACTTCATGCTTTGATTTGTTTTTGAAACATCTTTGCTTCCAACAAATTTTATTTTTTAAAATTATAAAAAATTTATTTTACACAAAATTTAATTAAAAAAATTGATTTCAAAAAGTAACTATGCTTTTTCTAATATAACCATGTGATGAAAATATTAAAAGAAAAGAACTCTATAATGAATTTTCCTTACAAGTTTTTAAGAAACACATGTGAATATGTTTTTAAGTGTGAGAATTTAAAATATCTTGTATATGTATATATATTTAAATGCATAAGAGCAGATCAAATTTATTGTATTCCTGAAAAAGTTCTTACTCTTTTTTAAAAACATATTGCAATTTCATTGCAGTTCAATATAAATATCATGTAGCTAGTCTCGCATTTCTTTTCGCTTCGAGAAATTTCTGAAATTCCGCTACTTATTTTTATAAAAAAATAGTTCTTGAACTCTACACTTGCCCTGGAGGTTCAGGTTATAGAGTTTTTCCGTCATTCAAAGTTTGGTATTTTTGTAACATAAAGTCATAAGGGAATATAGGAGTTGCTATGTGCAGTTTTCTTTATTATTTGACCTTAAGAGTTTTTTCATGAATAGAAAGTACATTCATCCTGGGAAAGGTGTCAGTTTTAAGAGGAATAAAAGTGACCTAATATAAAGCTTCGAAGGATAATGAACTGATAGCTCAAAACAATAAACAGAGAATTGATGTAATCATTTGATAGCAAGTCATTACTTTATTTTCTTTAAATTTATCTGCATTACTTATAAATTATTAAATTGAAAAATAATTCTAAACTTTATTAGAAATATTCTATGCAAATTTTAGCATCATTAAAGATGTTTTTTGGTTTTAACAAGAGGAAAATTTGATCAACAAAGACAAGGAAACTGTTTAGCAAAAATGTATATTAAATGCTAAAAAATTTGTAATTTAAATAAAATTACAAAAAATTTAATTTTATTCGTGAAATTATCTATCTATATATCTATATATATCTATATCTATCTATCTATATATATATGTATATATATATATAAGAAAATTACTTTTATTATATTTAATAAAGAATAAAATAAACAATGGTACGAATAATTTATTTATTTATTTATGTCGTATTATAAATCAAAACAAAACTGCTAATTAGCAAATGTCGTGATTTTCAAACATTACTCATTCAAGAATTAAATTAAAAATATTTTTATTTAGAATACAATTTTTAGTATGGCATATTTTAATTAATATATTTCTTTTTTGAAAGAATGATAGGGAAAAAAGAGGCACTCACATACATTTCTATTTCCTAATTATGAGCCCTTCATTTAATGAGAGAAATATTTTGAAAAATATTTTTTCATCTAAATATTGATTTATTTCAGCTGTCTTTTTTCGAATCTGAAACAAATTCTCTTGACTTGTATATGTGTCTGATTTACGTTAATTTGGATGACATGATTTTTGTGCTGCATGATATATATATACATACAGGGTGATCATAATTAAACTGCAAATTTAAAAACACTGTAAAAAAGTAAAAAAAATGAACCACTGGTCAGAAAGACCTGAAATTTCACCAGATTGTACTTCAAACAGGGGGATTTTGTTTGGCCTGGGGAAAAAATTAGGAAAAAAAGTGGCCTATAGATGGCGCTGCACAGGTGGATAGATGCAAATTAACGTCTTGTATAAAATGCTGGGTAGTTTGAATTCTCGTTAATTGTCGATGGTGAAGCAAAGCCATTTCGAAAGTGACCGTATTATCAGCCGATATTTTCCAACTCCCTGGTCGCCACGATCACCGGACATCACTCCCTGTGACTTTTAGCTATGGAGATTTCTAAAAAATGTTGTGTACAGTGACAGTTCTAGACACCTTAGCGGATTTGAAATGCCGCATTACTCAGCACGTTAACAACATCAGCACTGATACACTCCAAGCTGCTGTGGAAAATACAGTTTTACGTTTATACCTCCTAACGAAAGGGGACACCATATTGAAAATTTTTTGAAGAAGGCTAAGGACAATTTAAGGCTAAAACCGAATTATTATTGGCTTTGTCTACGGTTTTGGCTGCACGGCAATTAAAAACCGATTTTTTCCTATTCGATGTGGCACCACCTTGTCGCTCTGAAACGGCTTTACACCAAGAGTGCCACAATATCTGCCTGACTTACAATAGCACAACTGGTTTAACGTTCAGCTTACAGCCACAATTGATTATCGTTCATGTCAGAATTCCTGTAATTAACCTACAGCCGCCTGTGCAGCGCCATCTATTGGCCACTTTTTCCTAATTTGTTTCACACGCCAAACAAAATCCCCCTGCTTGAAGTACATTCTGGTGAAATTTCAGGTCTTTCTCACCAGTGGTTCTTTTTTTACAGCGTTTTTAAATTTGCAGTTTAATTATGATAACCTGTATATATATATATAATCATATAAGTATAAAACAATCTTCACACGAAAATAATATAAATTATTTATAATATATTTAACCCTTTGATGGTTATGAACGAGCTGAGCTCGCAATCGAATCGTGCTTCATAATGCGCGCAAACGAGTTCCGCTCGGCAGCGTGTTTTCGACCGAAAAGGTTAGAAACGAGTTCTGCTCGCGTAGTTAAATTTTCCCCCAATGCGCGCTGACGAGCTGAGCTCGTTCGCCAATATTATTTTGCATTGATAATGTTACAAACGAATCCTACTCGCAAATTTAGTTAGTTTTACTGTCTACAGATAACGGATTCCATGAATTTCTTTTCATAATGATTGAAGTTGTTTATATTTTTACCTTGTTGTTTATATAGCCATTTTGGCGTGGTATTTTGAGTGTTTGTAAAGAAAAATGGCTCAAAAGCTTAAGTTAAATAATATTGATTATGACGATGATTATGATTGTGATACAGAAAGCTTATCTAGTTTTGAATCTGATGACGACTTTGTTCATAATATATCAACATTAGTGTTTTACATTAGTTGTATTTATTTAGACTTTTCAATTTAATATTTGTATAAACTTGTATTTATATTTAACGATTATTATTTATAAAATTGGTTATTATCATTTATAATTTACTATTTACAAATTATCATTTATTAATTATTTTAAAGTACTTAAAAACTGGTATTTATGTATTAAAAGTACTTTAAGAATTTTATAAAACGCGCGAGGTGAGCTATCCACCCCATCGCCACAGAAGGGTGACATTTTCGGAAGAACGGCGGAGGAAAACAGCTGCGAATTTCGACTGCTGCTTAGTCGCAGTACAGCGCGAATTAAGTAAGCGAAAACTGCTACTTTCCCTAACCGCTAAAGGGTTAATTTTTTATTTTAATTCTTGTATTTTTCTTGCAAAAGATATCAGCTTTATACTTTACTTTTAATAGTTTTCTATAGTTAATAGATTTCCTCATAGTTCATTTAAAGTCAATTTGCATATGAAATGCAATAAATTAAAACATGTCATTGGTTTTTTTGTATTAACATAGTTCAAATAATATGTGATAAAAATATGTAAACAACTACAGAAATTGTAGATATTATTTAAAAATGATTATAAGCATTTGCCATTGAATTCATATAAATTACTGTATATGTTTTTAAAATAAAATTTAATGCACTTGTTTCTTCAGTAATTATTTTGCATATTTTTTTATTTTATATTATTTTACTGATTCCTATTTTTCTTATGAAATATTTATTTTGTACTTGGTAACACCTTTTATTCGGTTTAAGAATGAGGAGTCATACCGTAAGTAGTGTTTTTATAAAATATTTTATTAATATTAATTTTTCTAACGAAAAATCAATGGAAAAACAGAATAGTTGATGAAAGTATTATTCTTCGAATAAGCAAGTAGCTCTGGAATATTAAAAATAAAGTGCAGATGAATAATTTAGAAAAATCTTAATTTTAAACTGTATTGCGTGTTGCGAAAAAATGACATGTAATCCTCCCCCTATTCAAATTTTTATTTCAAACAAAAAAAAAATAGAATATTTTGTAAAATATTAACTTTGGATTGAAGCAGCTCATTATAATAAATATAATATAATTTTATGTTTAAAGTTGCAATAGGATTTTATTAATAATATTAAGAGTGCAATATGTAAGATATATATATTAAATGTGATTAGGAATTAAAACAAGGAATTTTATCTCATCAATAAGGAATTAATTTTATAAAAATAATTATAATATTAAAAAGATTCGGTAATTCAATGCATAGTAAAATACATAAGAAATCATTATGCTTTACAAGTATAATTAGACAAAAACTTCCTCAAAGCATAAAAATAGCAGATTTTATTTGTCAAGCTTTTCTCTAAAAATATTAAATATTTCCTAATTTTTTTATTTTATGGAAAATTACACACACACACACACACACACACACACACACACACACACACACACACACACACACACACACACACACACACACACACACACACACACACACACACACACACACACACACACACACACACACACACACACACACACACACACACACACACACACACACACACACACACAAATTTTGATTTTGTAATATTGAATATCAATAGGAAATTTTAAGAAGATATCAAAACTAACTATAAATAAATTCTCATTGTGCTGAACAAAAACTGTTCAAGTTCAAAGTACAAAATATATACATTTCGGTACAAAATAAATGATCAAAATTGCTTGTGATGGTGACACATGTTCTTCATCAAACTGAACGTGACTGGAATATTTTTTATACTCCGGGAACTTTTTTTATTTCCACACTGAAGTTCTGAATTTATCTTTTCCTTGTCTATTGTAGTGTTGTCACTATAGCTGGAGAGAAAATGGGAGAAAATACTTTCCGGTCTCTAATGATTGATTGAAGTTTGATGTTCAGTATTAACGATTTCCTTACAAAAAATATTGAAGAAATAACCTGTGTATAAGTTTAGAAACTTTCTAAATATGAAATAAATCATTTGAGAGTTTTGAAATTTGCAGAACTTAGGAAGCAAAATGAAGTCAAAGCATAAAATGTTTATGATCATACCCACATATAGTTGATGGAAATTGTCATGAATAATATTTTGGTTTGCACATCATAAATTATTGCCTCAGTATAGTAATAATTTGTGTTCATTATATAAGAATGAAAATGCAGCTCTAAAAGATACGAATTTGAATAAATGGAAAGAAACAGATGATTCTATTATGTTTCATACTTTTTGAAATATAGATAGATATTTAAATTCTTTATTTCACAAAAAATAAAATTAAACTGTGGTTCCATAATTTTTTTTATTTCATCTCAATTTCAGCCAGGCGATACAATACGAAATATTGCAAAGAGAAAAAAATTTATTTAAATTCATAAATATTTCTGAGTTATATAAATAGATTATTAAGTCAATCATGTAAATTGCCAAATAAGTATTTCATATTTTTTTTAAAGTCTTACTTTAGAAAAGAAGTTCTGGAATATACTGATCATACTAAGATTTTATCTCGTCATAAGTAATTCTGTGGAAATATTTCTGAGGGAATCAGACCATTATTGTTTAAAGCATGATTTCTCATTGCAATTTCATATAAGTATTTATATAACTGATACTTATACATATAGTAGTCAGATCAAAGAACTGCATTTTCTGTTGAAATCATCATAAAAAGTGTTCAAAAGTTAAAATAAGACATCGCGAATTATGCTTCAAAGTAAAAAGCTTTATTTTCATCATATCAAATAATTTATTCGTAATTTTCATTATTTCTGTTAAGAGACAGGTCTTTATATACAAAGTATTGTGGTAAATGTCAAGTTTATTGTTTGAAGTGTTATGTAAGATCATCAAACAAGTCATTTTTATCCAATCATGGAACACGTTTTACATTTTTCACATCAGTCACAATTATGTGACACATTTATCGAGGTATATTACCAGTTTTTTGATAATATATGAAGAAGGGATCGAACAGGAAAAGCAGCTGTGCTCCGAAGCAATGCAGTGACATCTCATTAATCCGTAATTTAATCGCAATTTATAGTTACTCATAGATAGAGTTTAACTGAATCTAAATTTATATCAATACAATCGTGTTGAATTCAAAAATTAAATTGAAATTAAAATTATATTTAAATTCGGTAAATTTCAAGATATACATACATATATATATATATATATATATATATATATATATATATATATATATATATATATATATATATATATATATATATATATATATATATATTAATATTTAAAGTCAATTTTTTCATTTCTTCAAACAAAGTTTATTTTTGCTTGAGGTTCGAGTCTCATGCTTTCATGCTTTTAGACTTTGAATTCAGAATTTAATTATTTTTTGATTGGATGAAGTGAACCATTTTGGAGATTAATATTACAATATTGCCATTTGTTGCTTTGATTTTTTTTTGAATATGATGAATTAATTATTTTTATTTTTTAAGAATAAAACAACTATTAAGTGTATTATGGACATGTTGACAACTTCTTATAATTCAGATATCCACTTGGGATTTTCCCATGAAGTGTTAATATTTTAATGAATTAAGCATTGAATTTCAATCAAGAGGTAAATTTGTTATCTCCTATGTCACTTAGACTTATGAATATTAATAAATTACTTGTATCATTAAAGACATATAGGTGTTCTTAAATACTAAATTATCAAAATTATATAACTTTAACTATACGTATTATTAGAGAATTTATTTGATAGTTAAGATCTCTAATTAATAGAAAATATCATCGATAATTGCTTATTAATTTTATGTTAAGTTATACAGCTTAAAATCATGCTATTAATCTATTCGATAACGAAGCTTAATCCTCTTTGAAATCTGACTTCTGTAAATTAAATATGGATATTGTGAATTGTATATCTATAGACATAATTAATTAAACGGGACATTCGTGAATATGTTTGTCTATTTGTTATTTAAAGAAATATAATAATATTACTTCTAATAATACGAAAAATATTCCCTTTAACTTAGAAGAATCACATTTTTGATTTTTCTTTCAAATAACATCAGATTTCTAATAATAAACGCTGTATCTCTAAATTAATTTTAAAGAGAAGTTGTAATAATAGTCTTTTATAAGCGACTTATTAAATCGATATTAAGCCAATTTAAATCAGATAAATGGTTTTATAAATGTTCATAATAACTGGAATTGAAACATTCTTTCACTTTTTCTAATAAATTGCACAATAGGAAATATTTTATATGCTATGTCAGTTTTAAAGGACTTAATAAGGAAAGGAAATATTATTTCATCAAATGGTTTAAGTGAGAAAGAGAAAATGACAGTGGTGTTTATCGGTTTTCGGTTTACAATTATAAAAATCACCAGACCTAACAAATGTGAAATATATCTTTTACTCTATTAATATTTTTAGATTCAAATATCGCAAATACTCTTTTATAACTCATGTGTAATTCTAAATATTAGTTACTTATACAAATATTTTATGTATTGTATTTTATGTACGTAAATCTTTTGAAATAATTAATGTTATTTAAAATTTTAAATTATTTTTTGTGTAATATTTCTATGCAATTTGATTTAATGGAACACAGTTATCTAATTAGTTTTTCAAATAAATTTAAGTGTATGAAGCTGAAGCAACAATACTGAAAAAAATTTATTTTTTTGTATTTGTACAGTTAAAATATAAAATTTTTAACTTTTATTCAAACTGTTGATCGAGAAAAATTATTCAAAATTATATTGCTATATTAATTGCGTAAAATTGAAATGTTATCTTCAATACTATTTTTATAAGCCTTCCTTGCCAAGCTTGCAGCCGAATGGTTAGCGCTCTTGCCTTCGGTTCAACAGTTCGTGGTTCGAATCCCACCATGGGCATGGATGTTTGTAGTGGTTCGGAATCCACTTTAATCCGTAGATCCCGGTCTAATTAGCCCTCGTGTGCAAAAAATGACCGTTGTGCGACAAATAAACTATAAGCTTTCCTTTTTCATTAATGTAAAATAAATTTAATTTCTCTATAAATAAAATTGTTATTTTCGAGTGGTTTTAACAATGAATAATTTTTGAGACGAGTTGCCCTTAAAAATATTTGAAAAATATCAGAAAGACACAAAAGTTGAATATCGTTGCATGATATTGATTGTTTTTTTCTTTATAGGCTGTAATATTATTATTTATTGACAATAATTACGCATATTAACATAAAGAAATTCCGCCTACCTTGTGTAGTGGTCAGAGTGCCTGACTACTCCTGGGTTCGAATCCAGGTTCGGGCATGGATGCACTTTCTCTCTCTATCTATCCGGTCTTTGTCTTTTCCTTGTATGAATGTGGAGTGATTGGTTGCTTACCATATAAACGGGTTCCTATGGCATGTTTGTACAGAGGAAGTCGGACTCCACACCAAAATATGGTTCAGTTGAAAAAGTGGAGCAGTGCACCCCATATTACCCACCTAGCTAGCACACGACAACAACAACATAAAGAAATTAAAATAACCATAAAATTTTATAAGGAATACATAAGTTTATATTACTGTATTTTCCCATGATTCGTATGCTGGATCAATGTTTCATAACTATACAAACAATTTTATTTCATTTCCTCCTGATAGTTTATCTATTTGCCCATCATGTAAATGCACAGTAGAACAAATATTGAGGAACAACAAATAACTGAACAGAGCTTTAGATTTATTATTGATACAAAAAAATGAATATTTGAAAATTTTTGGGTATGGTCAAATAGTTTCAAGACATTTGTATGCCTTTAGGTAAATATTACATTTAAAAACAAAATAACTGATTGTAATCTATTAGTTAGAAAGATTTATAAATATTATATATTTGAATATTTAATATTAATCGTAAAATTTTTAAAATATGGAAATATAAATGGAAATTTAGAAAGATTTTTAGTTGAATCATGTCAGTAACATAATTATTTAAACTCATTATTTATTTATATAACCACTAATACAATGATGTATTTGCAAGTTTTACTAAATTTTCAAATCTTACATAAACTAGCCTAATTACCACTTGAATGAATTTAACTCTGTGTACTTTACAATATATTTCTGACGTTTTTGCAATAAAAAAAGATTAGGTTTTTCAGATAAATAAATATCAATAATATATTAAGGTTAAAGTATTAATATTTTTGTGGGAAATATTTTCATAAAAATAAAATTATATGAATTTTTTAAAACATTTTTTGGATAAAAATATATTTTTCATACAACTGCTCCCTTTGAATAGTTATTTTTTGTTGTTATATTTCTCTTTATAAAATATTAGGAAATTGTGAAGAAATAATGATAAACCAGTTTCTTTTAATGAGAATTGTAAGCAACACGCATTCTTCTTTTTTCTAAAAATAATAACATTTTGATGCTTACTTGACAATTTGTTACCATTTTGAGTAATTTAAAATAATATGGGAATTATACAGCCATCATTTTTATTTCTGGGAAACATCATTGGTAATCTTTCAGTAAATGTTTTCTTTTAAAGTTTACTTTTAAATCTAAGTTGTACTTCCTAAGAATTTCAAATACATCAAAAACTAAAATGCTTTTAATCTTTTTCGTTATTTACTTCAGACAGAAATTAGCAAACTTATTAAAATATTTTATCATACTTGTCAATATTTATTTAATTAATTTAAATTTGATATCTTTACATATTTATTTGAATTACATTGTTTCTATATTTATTACTTTAATTACAAAACAAAAAACATCATGAAAATTTTAATAAAAAAGCGATGAATGCTTAATATATATGTAGAGAAATAAAATATTACAGATTTACAGAAGGATTACAGGATCTATTTTAAAATTTCGAAGAAATCTACAAAAAATTCTCCAATTTCCATCTTTTTTCTAGACGCTAGCAGAGATGGAACAAGGCTTTGTAAAATACAAGAAAAGTGCTTCAGCAATGGAATGTACGAGGTGAATGCCTCACAAAATCTTTTCATTGATAGGCTGGCCACTAAGCTAACTCAAATTATCCTCATATTTATCTTCTTTAAAATGTAAGAAATATTAATATTTTCTTTCATTTGTCAGAATATATATAAAAAGGAGCTTGAAGATTTTATGTTTCATTTGAAATGAAAACAATATTTATTTAACTTACATTGTTTTTCTTCACTCCTTTTCCGTTTGGAACATATATTAATAAAAGTAACAAGTGATTTATGAAAAAAAAAAATAGATTTAAATTTCATTCTACAAAAAACCATCGAAAAAAAAGTTATAAAAATTTAATTTATTTTAAGATAAATATTATAAATGCTTCTAATATGTCTCAAAAGTAGTTTTTAATGGGATTAAAGTTAAATATGTTGTTGTTTTGTGCCAGATATGTTGGCAATATGGGGTTCGCTGCTTCACTTTTCCGACTGAACTACAATTTGGTATGGAGTTCGACTTCCTCAATACACACATGCCATTGGGACCCGTTTATAGGGTAGGCAACCATTCATAACCCATTTATACAAGGAAAGGACAAAGACAGGAGAAAGAGAGAGAGAGAGAGAAAATATCCATGCCGTAACCAGGATTTGAACCCAAGACCTTCCTATCCGCAGTCAGGCACGCTGACCACTAGACAGGGTGTGAAAATGAAATGTTCAAAATATATGTATGGAAATCACTAAAAACACATTTATAATTAATACATAGAAAATATTAAAAAGTAGACTAAAATACTATATTTTCTGAATGCATTTTTTTATGAATTCGTAATTTATAATTTGTATTGTAAAGTGAAATTATGAATGTTAATAATCTGAAAAGATAATTACAATTGTAGTGAAATTATTCAGTTTATAATGTGGGATGATTTCAAATAACCTTGTAGGTGTTCTTAAAGATATATATATATATATATATATATATATATATATATATATATATATATATATATATATATATATATATATATATATATATATATATATATATATATATATATATATATGTATATATATATATATATATATATATATATATATATATATATATATATATATATATATATATATATATATTTATATATATATATATATAATTGTGGACACTTTTGGAAATTTCTATGTTTTTGAACTTTGTATGCTTATAGAAACCGTTACGTTTCACAAAATGCAAACTTGTATACATCATTTTAAAGAGAATATATTACTGAAGTCAATACAAAACACAAAACTCTATTATTTGCAAATACAAAAAAAGTTAAACAATAATAGTTATCGATATACATTAGAAAGGGATGATTGCAGTTAGTTATCTGTACATAGTACCCTTTATTTTTGCTTACAGCTTCACATCGACGTTTCATTGAGCTGACACAAGAGTTTTAAGCTCTTCTTTTGTTATTACATGATGCCAGGAAACAATTATAGCCTCAATTAGTTCCCTATTATTTGATAGGCGCCTTATTCGGACAAGAGTTTTCAAACGGTGCCACAAATTTTCGATAGGATTGAGGTCAGGATTGTTTCCTGGCCATGACAACAATTTAATGCTCTTTGTACGAAACCACTCTTTCCATATTTTGGCCGTGTGGCTAGGAGCAGAATCCTGCTGAAAATAAATGAAGCATTGTTGGGAAAGAGATCTCTGATGGAAGGTAGAAGTTTTGGTTTTAGAATAATATCAATGTATTTTCTGGCATTCAGTGTCCCATCGAGGACATGAAGGCAACCAATACCATCTGCTGACATGCATGATCAAATCATAACACTAACTGTAATCTTAACAGTTGCTTGAATGCAGTCAGGATGTAGCTCTTCTCCTATTCTACGTCTTACATATTTTCGCCCATCACTGCCGAATAACGATAGGTTAGTTTCATCACTCCATATAACTTGTGACCACCGATCATCTGTCCAATTAAGGTATTCCTTTGCCCAATGTAGTCTTTTTTTCGTTGCTGAAAATTAAGATAAGGCTTTTTTCGTGGAATTCTTGAATTCTTCTCCTGATTGTTCTTGAACTGACAGAAACACCAGCATCATTCAGATCACTTCTGATGGCCGCTGATGACATTTTTCTATCTTGGAGACATAGTCTTTTTATTCTTCTGCCATCAATAGATGTGGTGCACCTTTTTCGGCCTTTTCCTTCTTTGTTTTTTATTGAATTTGTCTCCTGATATCGTAAACAAAACTTTCGGACTCCGGATGTAGTCACTGAACCACCCACCTGTCTTGTAATTTCAGCATAGGAAAGACCATTTTCTCGTAACACAATAATATTAAATCTCTTTCTAGGTGCCAATCTACTCTTTTATTTGATGTCATTTCTTCTTGACTAAATATTAAAATTTTTTGCAAAAATTCCTACTTGTAATTGCAGTGTATAGGAAACAGGTCCTCCTTCTACAGAACAAAGCAAAATAATGAATTGTTTCAAGTGTAAACATGATGTCAGCTTCTACTGGCAGTTACTAACATTTGATTGGTTCTCAGAACAAGAACAATGATTGGCCAGGAAAGCTAGACATTACAAACGACTTCATAACTGTGGTTTGTAATGTCTTTTTATTTATATTTATCTCCATTACAAAATTTAAAATAAAACACCAATTTTATTTTAAAATTTTAAATTTTATAGTGTACAATTTTACAGAGAGAGTGTTAAAAATATAATTATTTTTATAACAAAATTGTAATTGCTGTATATAAAAAGAAGTTTCAAAAATTCTCTACATTAATTTATATGTATGTCTAAAATGTTAACTCTGATGAGTTAATATATTTCTTTTTATTTCAAAAACATGAGTACTGCACAGGTAACACAAAAGAGCAAGTACTAGATCATCAGTTTGTGTGATTTGGTGTAACTAATATAATATACTTTATATTTAGGTGTTGATGTAAAACGTTGGTCATCAGTTATATTCAGTATTAAGTCATATTTACATTTATAAAAAGATTTGTTGGCATACGAATAATTTAAAAAAGCTTCCCATTTTCAATCAAAACATTCTACTGAAATCAAGAAATTCAGCTTACGGATAATTCAAAGCGCTCATTTTTTCACACTTTGAAGTATTTATCCCAACAGTTAAGAATATAAAGTTTAGTAATGTTTGTGCAGGTGGTTATCAAAATAATGGAAACATCTTAAATTAATAAAGAATCATTGATTAGCAAAATGTGAGGCCACATTTAACATGTAATACAGCTGAATTCCCTTAGGAATCGATTCTTTCAAGTAGACAAAAGTGTTATAAGAATAATGTACCATTCTTCATCAAGGTATTTTAAGTCATGAAAAGATGCTGATGGAGTATCTTGATTTCGCGTATTGAAACTATAAAATAGGTTTTAATGGTACAATTATATTTAGATCAGGTGATTATGTGGGCACAGATGTTTAAATCCATCCTCGTGTTCATAAAACAATGATTGCACAAGTGCTATATTTTCCATTTTGTTTACACTTTCAAATGATTCTTCCTTTAAGGCTTATGACTGTTCGTTTTGGAAACCACGAAATGTCTGCCCAAATCAAGACAAATCCATTTTATACTCTACAGAGGGAACAATGTGAATGTCTATTCCTCAGAACATATTACTTTCTTCCACTTACCAATCAATCAGTCCTTGTGAATGTGACAACACTGCAGACAACATTTGGCATAACTGTGGGACTTGTGAATTATCTTAAATGATTTCTTTATGAAGGTGGCTTCTAACTGTAACCACTGACACTGCAGAATTCAAATGTTTACTGAGCTCTGCGGGCTCTTTTGCTGTGGTTGCTCAACTTTTTTTTAGAGCAATTACAATGTTCTTTAATACTTATAGTCTCTTTCACTAATATTTCCTTTCCGCTTAATGTTTTGTTTTCAGAGCTTGCTATGCTATGTGTAAGCTGTCATGTTGCTTTAAACATCGTATCTCTAGAAACACTGAAAGGTTTGGATCATTAGTTTACAGTTGCTAAACTGTTTCTTACAATATAGCATTTTTGAAAATGTGAGAGGTCCGAAATTTTTGACAAAAAAATTTAGAATTACAAAACATTCTTAAAAGCTACCATCCACTCTCATAATATGTATATTCCTGCGTATAAAAAATTGGTAGCTTTTATTTTAATATGTACATCTTGTTATCTAGTCATTATAAACATTTGTGAATATAAATATTTTTGAATATGATTTGTAAGCATTAAAGTAAAATAGTAACTACCAGTTTCTAAGAAATTACCACTAACTTTAAAATATATTCAGTCATCTAAAACGGAAGTGTCGTTATGAACTCATTAAATATTATATGGAACTTCTAATGTGCACTTGAGTTTTTTTCAAGTTGCAGTAACAAAATGGAGTAACAAAGAGGGATAAATAATATGCACTAACATGATTTAAAGTTCGTATTATATATATATATATATATATATATATATATATATATATATATATATATATATATATATATATATATATATATATATATATATATAATATGACGGTAAGACAAATACTTAATTGGTCTTTTCAAAAAAGCAAAAAAAGGATAAAAAATTTTCAGCAACTTTATTGGTATCTTAAAGTTATATTCAAAATCAGCTTTTCAACGCAACCAGTTCCATTATTTAAGTGTTTGTCAAGGCATGGTCAAGTTTATCGATGGCTTCTGAAAAGAAACCTTGTTCAATGTCCGATAACCATTGTTGAAATGCTGCTTTCATATAGGCATTTGAATGTTACCGTCGCTTTGAAACTTCTTGTTTCATGGAATTAAACACATGAAAGTCAGGAAGTGAAAAGTCTGGTCAATAAGGAGGATGATTCACACTTCCCATCTAAACTTTATCAGAAGTTCACTTGATTATTTTGTTGCATGCGGTCTTGCATTGTCATGGTGGACCACAATGCCTTTCAACAGTCTACCTTGCCGTCGATTTTTAAGTGATTTTCGCAATCGTTTTAATGTATCATAATAAGAAGATGCATTAATTGTGGCACTCTTCGGTATGAACTCATTATGCACCACGACTTCTCTTTTGAAAAACAGCGTCATCATCCCCTTTCCAGCCAAGGAGCAGTTAGACACTTTGTTCATGCCGGCAACAGCAATGTTTCCACTCTAGTGAGCTACATTTTGCTTCAAGTGAGAAGCGGTGAATCCAAGTTTCACCTCCAATCACAATTTTATCCAAAAACTCATTTGATAACGTTGCAGAAATGCAAATGATTCTTTAAAACGATTTCTTTTATGTTCCTCCGTCAATAGACGTGGCACCCATCGAACAGAAACATAACGAAATTTAAGGTGATCGACAACAATTTCATGCTCACTTCCATGATAAATACTCAGTCCATTTGAGATTTCGTCTATCATTCTGCACTTGTTTGCAAGCATGCGTTCATTCATGGGAAAAGTGATTTCCGAATTTGTTGCAGTTGATGGTCTTCCCTTGTGCTCAGTATCATCTATGTATGTACGTTCATTCTCAAACATGTTGCACCATTTTATAATAGCTTGACGTGACTGCATTTTCCCCATACACTTCATGCACTCATAAATTTCAATGCAGTTGCTCCTTTTTGCCCATAAAAAACGAATCACTGCACGTATTTCCAATTTGGACGCTATTTGCAGCTGTCAAGATTTGTTTGCGACTGATTATCAGAAAAACTAAACTTCCCCCGGAGAAGCCGCTAAGTCACGTGATAAAAATACATGTCTGAAGTGTTGCCACACAGTGTCAACAAAATAGTCTTAGACGGAACATATTTTTGTAGAAGTGCAACAAGCTTCCTGACTGACCTACGTATATATATATATATATATATATATATATATATATATATATATATATATATATATATATATATATATATATATATATATATATATATATATATATATATATATATATATATATATATATATATATATATATATATTTATTTATTTATATATATATATATATATTTTATATATATATGTAGCGCCCTCTATCTGCAGCGCCACCCATGGCATCGTCAACGAGAAGGCCAGTCCCTCTCCAACAACCGACGGTATGAGACATGTCCATATGACTCTCATGTTTATTTTTTTCTTCAAATTTAAATGTTTTAGATGTTATTTAGTATCATTTGTAGTATCTGTGTGTATCTGTGTTGTGCTCAAATTGTACCTTAAATTGTAATAAAATATTTTGAGCTATTTAAGGAACCTATTTCTTTGTTCCTATTAAACCAGCTACATGCTACACGCTACAAGAAATGGCAGCCCAACGTGAGACCCGAGTTCGAGTTTCTTTTGCTCTTGAAAATTCCACCCAGAATTAAATTTTGTTGTTGGAGGGGAACTCAAAAATTTTACAGGTTACCTCCTGATGTGTAGGGTTTTATGGATTCATTAGAAGTATAATCTCATCCGAGATTGTAGTTGTAGTTCTTTTGAGGAGTTCAGCGATCTGAAAATTCCAGATAAGTTGCTTTTATACTGTACTAAGAATTAAAATTATCTTATGTTTAAGCACAAAAAATGTTAATGTTTAAGCACGTATGAATATAAAACTGTATAAAAAGTTTCTTTATAAGTTGCGTTCCATAAAAGTGTTATTATTTTATGTTCTTGAATTTTGAACATTATTACTTGCGAGTATAATTATTTGTTTGATTTGGTAGATATGTTTCACATATTATTAAATGAATAATATTTTGTATTAGAGTATTGAATTAAAAGATATATTTATTTTATTATTATATTTGAAGTATTATAGTATGTGCACGTGAATTAATATCTCTGTTACTTCTGAATATTTTATATTTCTCATATATTATCTTTCTTAATTCTGAATAGTTGAAAATATATTCTTTACAGTGAGATAGTGTTTAAAATATAGTATCTAACAGAATTTAATTGTCTGGTGACTGTTCATTTTTCATGCGATGATACTTTTGTTTTGATTTAAAACACGAAACAAGGCGCCGCAAACGACCGTTGTTATTGCTTTCATATACGCCTCACTGTCTAGCCTTTCAATATCTATGAATGCTATTTTTATTTATGTAATTTTTTTCGTCATTCACTTTCTGTTTAGAATCTTTGTGTTTTATTTTTTTAGTAAGTGGTTTCATTGAATAAAGAATGAAAATATATTGTATTCCATGTATATATTTAAGGTTATATATTAAGATTACAACATTATTATTAATATTTTGGTAAAAGGTATCAGAATTGATATTCTAGAAAATTGAAAAACTTTTAAGTTAAATAAAAAGTCAATAAAACATTTTGTTATTTTAATATAAAATATTCTTTGAATGCATATGATTAAGTTATCTCAATTAATATATTTTGAATTATTGAATGTGGTATTAAAGTATTGATAAAGTATAATTTATAAACAAAGGTACACATTTAGAGATTATTAGTAATTATAAAACGAAAGTAAAGAGTTATAAATGAAACGAATATTAAATTCATGGTAGAATTGTGAAATGCTTTGTTTTGGTTTTGTTTGATTACAGTGAATATCATATGAATATTTCAGGTTTATTTATAATAATTTAAGAGTTCATTTTATTTGCAGTAAATATTTGGATAAATAATAATAGGTTATACTTTACTTATGTTTAAAGTTAAAATGTTTATATTTTCACATAATATTGTATTTAAGACTGGTGTTTAAATTTCGTTTTAATTAAAATAAAAACACATATTTTAAAAAAAAATCAGTATTTTAAATCAGTTTAAAATAACTTTAGAACTCTTAAAATAAACTCATGCTAAAATGGCCTTCCTTGGAAAAGGGAAAAAAGAAGATTTGAGAAATCTCTCTATAGAAATGGGGCTAGGAGTAGCAGATGATCTAAAAGTAATTCAACTGAAAGATATTATAACCAAATCAAACGATTATGATGAAGAGTTAGTGAAAAATATGCTAACTAATATAATAGAGGAACGGCTTGAAAAAGAAAAACAAGCTGAATACGAAAAAGAAAGAGAGCATGAATTGCAACGCTTAAAACTACAAGTGGAAGCTCAAAAAGTACTTTCATCCACTGCCACAGCTTCAGCCAGTGAAGCAGAGAAAACAAATTGGGATCTGAATCGTATTCTCCCAAAATTTAATCCCAATAAGGATGAAATAGGACTGTACCTGACAGTTTTTGAACGTCAATTAAAATTAGTGAATATACCTGAAAGGAATTGGATGCCGTACTTGATAGGCTCATTGCCAGCCGAAATAAATCAATTAATTGCTAGAGAAAATGAAGAAGATGTTAACGACTACTCAAAGGCGAAAGAGATGCTCTTGAAGCGTTTTCGACTTACATCAGATAGGTTTCGGCAGATGTTCTCGCAACATAGAAAAAGTGCAGAAGTAACATGGAAAGACTTCTATTTTGAAATTAAATCATATTTCGAGGGATGGGTAAAGGAGTTGAATATCATCACTTTTGAGAAATTGCAAGACTTAATTATAGCTGACCAGTTAAAGAAAAGAATACCTCCAGAGGTAAGAGAACATTTTGTTGTTCAATGGTCAGAGCTGAATGATCCTTTAGAACTTGCAGAAAAGCTTGACAGTTATGAAAATGTAAGACTGGGAATGAAGAAAAATTCACCTATCTTTGCTAAGAAGCCAAATTTCAAAGACTATGTTATATCTACTTCAGAAAGAAACTATAAGCCTCCTAACTCTAGGGAACATAACAAAATAAAATATTCCAACTATGAAAGTCCAAAATTTAGTAAAGACAAGCCAGAAAGAAAATTTTTGGTTCATTGCTATGGATGTGGTAATCCTGGTTTCATTCAGTCTAAGTGTCCAAAGTGCAACATATTAAAAGAAGAGGCTAAAACAGTTGTTAATGGTGTAAAGTTGTATACCGCACAGGCTTCAGATTCATTGTCTAGCTCAATATTTTTAACCGTTTGTGGTGAAAAAGCAGCTTTTTGTGCCGACACAGGTGCATCAAATTCCATTGCGGGAGAGAGATTTTTTTGTTTATTGAAAGAGAAAGGTTTTAAATTTCAAAAGAAGAATATTACAATGGTACTTGCTGATGGAAAAGAAAGAAATGTCCCAGCCTTGACAACAGTCGTGAATCTTAATGTAGAAGGAAAGAAAGTTCGTATGAAATTTATTGCGTTACCAAATGCTAAAGGTAATAGAACATTGCTTGGCACTGACTTTCTCCAGGCTGCTGGTATTGTGCTTAACATCCAGAATGGCACTTGGCATTTTAGTGAATATCCACACAGACATTATCCATTTTATCAGGAAATATCTGAAACCGTAAGTGCTGCAAAAGTAATAATGTCGCAAAAATTAACTTCGCCTGATATGTCTGCTGAAATTTCAGAAACCTCTAATTCCGTGCAATTGAGAAATGATGAAGGAAAACACTTGACAAGAGAACAACGTCATAAATTAAATTCATTGCTGGAAGAATTTGAAAATAACTTCAAACCAGGGGAGAACCTACTCCTTTTATTGAACACAGAATACAGACTGGAAATAGCCTACCTGTTGCTGAACCTCCATATAGAATGACACCTGCAAAGAAAGAGTTGTTGAAGAAAGAGCTAGATTCCTTACTAACAGATGGAATAATTGAGGAATGTGAATCTGCTTATGCAAGTCCTGTGGTATTAGTGCCTAAACCGAACGGTACCATCAGATTGTGTGTTGATTACCGTAAGTTAAACTCAACGACTATTCCGGATAACTATCCACTACCTAGAATGGATGATTTATTGACTGAAGCCAAGTCGACGAAATACATGTCTACGATAGACTTAAGATCTGGTTATCATCAGGTCAAAGTTCATGAATCGGACCAAGAGAAGACTGCATTCATTTGTCCATTTAGAACTTTTAAATTTTTACGTATGCCTTTTGGGTTGCGCAACGCACCCGCAACTTTTCAACGTCTCATTGATAAATTTAGATCTGGTCTCAAAGATGTTTTTGCATTGTCATACCTTGACGATATCATTATCTTATCAGAAACTTTTGATGAACATATATCAGATTTACGAAAAGTGTTTGAAAGACTTTCTATATTTAAACTGAATGCTAACAGAAACAAATGTCATTTTTCTTGTGACAGAGTGAAGTATTTAGGTCATTGGATAACTGAAAAAGGTGTGGAAGTGGATGCTGACAAAGTATCTTCTATTCAAAAAATTCCAACACCAAAATGTGCTAAAGAAGTTCAGTCCTTCCTACAGACTTGTTCCTGGTTCCGGAGATATGTTCCCCATTTTTCTGAAGTTGCTAGACCCCTTAGTGACTTAATAAAAAAGAATAAACAATGGACATGGGGTGATACCGAACAGAAAGCATTTGATGAGTTAAAAAGACGGCTGATTTCACCTCCTGTGTTGTCTCAGCCAGATGGATCTAAACCATTCCTCATAAGAACTGATGCTAGTAATTACGCTCTAGGAGCAGTCCTTATCCAAGGAGAAAGGCTGGAAGAACATGTGATTTAGTATGCCAGTCGATTGCTCAGTTCAGCAGAAAGAAATTATTCAACTACTGAAAGAGAAGCACTAGCTGTGGTATGGGCACTTGAAAAGTTCCGTGGCTATGTGGAAAATCAAGAAATTATTATTGCATCTTATCACCAACCCTTGAAGTGGCTTATGAGTATTAAATCGCCATCCGGATGCTTAGCTCGATGGGCTCTTCAAATCCAGTCATATCATCCGAAAATTCTTTACACTCCAGGAAAATCTAATGTAATTGCAGATCTTCTGTCCAGACCAGTTGATAAAGTGGACAAATTTGCTTGTAACTTGAACACTATTTCCATAGATTTGCCATCCAGGAAATCTAAAGATATTCGTGAAGAGCAATTGAAGGATGAGGATGTGAGAAAGATAATAGACTGCTTTGAAAGTGGTCGGAAAGATGAAAACTATGTAAATTGGACTAGTAGAGGGTATCTGATGAATCAGGGAATACTGTATCGATATTCGCCTGAAACAGAGTCAGAAGAAGCACAGTTAGTTGTCCCTTGTCACGAGCGAGAACGTGTCCTACAGCAATATCATGATACTCCCACTGCAGGACATTGTGGAGCTGAGAATACGTATCATAAAATTGCTTCTAGGTATTTCTTTCCTGGCATGAGAAAGTTTATAGCCGAATACGTGAAAGATTGTGCTGAATGTAATCGGTACAAATCTAACAACCAGAAACTTGCTGGATTACTCAGAACGCCTATTTACTCATAAAGATTTGAGACGCTGGCAATAGACTTGTTTGGCCCTCTCCCAGAGACCCCAACTGGAAAAAAATGGATTTTTCTTGTTGAAGATACAAGTACACGATGGGTCGAACTTTTTGCCCTAAAAGATGCTACAGCTATCAATTGCTCTAAAATATTGATAGAAGAAGTCTTCTTACGCTATGGCCTACCTAGAAGGGTAATCAGTGACAATGGCGTACAGTTCGTCAGTGCTGTAATGCAACAAACTTGTAAAATCCTGGGTATTACGCAAGATCTTATACCGTTATACCATCCTCAAGCAAACCCTGCTGAATGAAAAAATCGAGACCTAAAACCCAAATTAGCAATTCTAGTTGGTGATTCACATGATACTTGGGAGGACAAACTACCCATGATACGTTTTGCTTTAAACACTGCAAAATGTGATTCTACAGGTCATACGGCAGCTTACCTTCAGTTCGGAAGAGAGCTTCGAACCACAGATGATGTCCAGCATGATATAAGAGCTGTCATTGATAACGATAACTTCGTCGCAGAGATAACACCTTACTTGAAAGAATTTGCACGTCTTACACCCTTAATTAGAGAACGTGTAGAACAAAAACAAGATGCAAGAAAGGAGTACTTCGACAAGAAGCATAGACCCGCTTATTATCAACCAGGTGATAAAGTTTGGATCACTTTACATCCCATAAGCAAGTCTAAGACCAAAACAAGTAAAAAGTTCATGCCCAAACGTGAAGGACCTTATATTATCCTAACAAATAGATCACCAAATACATATGATGTTGCAGACCCTGCTGCCCCTGATCAAGTACTCGGTACTTATCATACCAGTATGTTGATGCCTTATCAACAATCATCTAGAGATAAAGGTCCCGTTTTCCCTTTGAAAAGTAGAGGAAGACCACGTCGACACCCTCAGCAGCTTCCTAATCTCAATCCTGTCTCCTTGCTGGGACGTCGGCGGAGCCAGAGGGGAGTCTGTAGCGCCCTCTATCTGCAGCGCCACCCATGGCATCGTCAACGAGAAGGCCAGTCCCTCTCCAACAACCGACGGTATGAGACATGTCCATATGACTCTCATGTTTATTTTTTTCTTCAAATTTATGTTTTAAACAAAATGTTTTAGATGTTATTTAGTATCATTTGTAGCATCTGTGTGTATCTGTGTTGTGCTCAAATTGTACCTTAAATTGTAATAAAATATTTTGAGCTATTTAAGGAACCTATTTCTTTGTTCCTATTAAACCAGCTACATGCTACACGCTACATATATATATATAATTCATAATTTGATAGAAAAATAATCCAAGCTTTATAAAAATTAGTCTGAAAAGAATTTATTTTATTGCTCAAGACTGAATTTAAACGAATATTAGTTTTATCAAGAGCATCATGCAATCAATATCAAATACATTAAAAGAATTTATAATAATTTATAAAAATTACTAATTTTCATTTTTTATCATTCTATGTACCGAGTAATCATTTTATTTCAAGCTATATATCGCTTTTAACTGCTTCATTTTGTTACTGCAACTTATGAAAAAACTCAAGTACACATAGGAAATTCCATATAACATTTTATGAGTTCATTACGATACCTTCAATATTAGATTGCAGTATCCGCTTAAAGTTTGTTTTAAAATAAATTTTTCTTTGAAGTCTGTTTTTTGATACACTTTTGAAATTCGTTGGGGAGAAAGTTACAAAATTTACTTTATAAGTGCTCAGAAGCTTTCAAAATATGTTGTTTCAAAATATGTAGATTTTTTGTGAAAGATGATTATAAAATAAGAAAAATAAAAAGTGTCATAAATATTCTTAAAATTTCATTAAAATTTATTTTATACTCTAATCACTTTAATTTTACTTAAATGAATATAAAATTTAATACAAGAATAGCCAAGCAAATTGGAAAATTATAAATAAACTGAGTATAGTAAAATGAATCAGATATTCATCATAAGAAAGAAAAGCAATTCCAGCTTTCTTCAATAATGTTTTAAGAAATTAAAAGCAATTTTAACGCATTCTTAAAAATTTTGTAGTTATTTAATAAGTAATTTTTGGGTCAAAACTTTGCCACTTTTAAAATTTGCATCAGTGGTAAAATGAGAAAAATAAAATAAAATTTGTAATTGATTTGTAAATTTTTTATAATA
The DNA here is from genome assembly GCA_037975125.1 of Latrodectus hesperus. NCBI lineage: Eukaryota > Metazoa > Arthropoda > Arachnida > Araneae > Theridiidae > Latrodectus > Latrodectus hesperus. The sequence goes on from CM075853.1 coordinate 4,269,144, forward strand.
AAAAATATTGCTTTCTTGAAAGTATTCAATATTTTTCAAGTTCAACATATGTGCACAAATTAGAATAAGTATTTAAAGACAATTATTCAAATTTTAATTAAATTTAGGATGATCAGATACTTTGTGTTCTAACATATTTTAAAATGTAACAGTATAATTTAACTGAGTAACTGAACAAAGAAATACTTTAAGATTAAATTCACGCACACATTCAGGCGTTGTTTGATTTGCATGAAAACAATTCTGATCTCTCATTTAAAACCTTTAAATAATTCTATATTAATTTTTATTTTTAGTACATAAAGAGTAATTGATTGTCACCCATAAAATAGCAATAACAAGATATTTTAATTAGAGTTAGGGTTTTCCTATTTCCTTTGCAAATTATCAGTTTTCTTTGAAATAAATTTATCATAGTAATTTTTAATAACCATAACAACGTCTTTTACTCCTTATATGTTATTATTTTAATTATGTTTTGATATTATAGCAAATTAAGTTACATAAAATTAATCATTTCACATGTCAAACAGAAAAACTGTTATTGTGCATTTAAAAATGAGTTAAATATGAATTAATGTTTTTTCTTCAAAAGTTCCAAATGTTTCTATTCATTAAAACTGTCACAGAGAATAATTTAATATTTAAATAATTTATCTCGCTTCATTTGTATTTCCAAATTGCAGCTCATATTGTTGTTTTCATTTAATCTACTCTAAAAAAATTATCTTTTTAATAAATTGGACGTTTCCTTTATATATAATTAAACAAGATAAAAGCTTGTCACTAACATCTGTTCGATGTCAAGGAAACCAATAGTTACAGCTTACGGTAACAAAGAAGATTCGATTTGAATAATTTTAAAAACTATGACATTTCTAAATGAGAGAAGTTTTCTAATTCTTGAAAATTCATATCAAAGAAATTCAATTGGTTTTTCTTTTCTAGAGATTTTGAGTAAAATGAGGTAGAATTTCCTTTAGATAAATAAAGCTCTTTAATTAAAATTATGTGGCATGTTATAGTGAAATAATTAGTAAGAATTTACTTGTCATTTAAAACTAATTATCAAATCATAATTATGAATGATAAATTTTGTTTCACTTTATTATATTTAAATTAAAGTTTATTAAAATAAATTGAAACTTTAATGTAAATTTTTCGAATTTTCTTTTTTATAATTATATAAATTTATTTAAATGAGCTGAAAGTAAAGTAACATCAATGAAAGTTTAACAGTTATTATTAAACTCCAATTTCTGGGAATTAATTTAACGATTTGCAATCAATAAAATTAAATCTTGATAAAATGTTATTTAACTGATTTTTTAGTTAAACAAGGTTCTATCACAAAATTAATAGCATTAAACTTTTATTCTATAATTTACAACAAAAATGAAGAAAATGTTACTACATTTATGAGATACATATAAAAATTGATGCAATTGCATAAAATTTAATTTTAAGGGTAATATTTTTATAAAGAAGTTTTTTTCTGATGATTCTTACTTAAAAAGTTATTCTCATGTAAAATATTTTTTTAAAGTTATATATAAAATATTTTGCTAAATGTTTCTTCTCGGATCGAAGTAGTTTTTATGTATAAATAGAAATAATTTCTATTTGATAATTGATTATAAAATATTGAAGTAATTACGAAGCTTATGAAAAATATTGACAAAAGATTTTAATAAATTATTATATTGAAATAATTTCTCAGTATTACTGTTACAAATCTTTTTTAAATGTGCTTAGAACAGTGAGTAGAAAATTATATGAGTATTTACTAATACCGGTATAATTTTATGTTATATTTTGCTTATTATGTTGGATATTTATTAAAAAATGATTTCTGTTACGTTAAACCAACTTCTCATCATTTCTTTCTTTATGAATACATTTTAGATGAAATAAATAAATTTTAGATTATAAATTAATCTTGTGTTATCATTTATCCCATTAAATTGAGAAATCTGCATGTAAAAACAAAGGTAAATAAAATGTTACAAGATCAATTTACTTTAGATGCTTTTAAAATAAAAGTTATTGTAGTATACAAATAAATGAAGAGATATGTTAAATCAATAAAAATCACCTTAATATAATTTTATTATTAAGTGATAAGGGAAATGTATTCAAATGTTACAAAATTCTATCCATTTGTAATCATTAATCATTTCATAATACAGTTTTATTATCTTTAGCGTCTAATTTGCTTTAAAATTTATTCTTATATTGAGTTAGTTATATTTTTATACTATATCAATTATTATATTTTACAATAATTTAAAAATATTTAAAATATTTCAGCTCACACACATTATTAATTTTCTTATAATTTAATTTTCATTGCTTATTTGAAAGTTGAATTAATCACAAAACATCATCGCAAAATGTATATTATTATCACACATCACCATACTTATTTAAAAAATAGAAATGGAGATTTTTGATTTTTATGATGAATATAAGGTTTAAATTTTCAGTAAAAATGTTAGTAATTCTGTTGTAAATTTGCATAACAGAAATAAAACCGTTCAGTTCCTTATTTTTTTATTTTTGTGTGGTGTAATAATGTATAATGATGGATAGTGATGTAATGATGATCTAATGATGAAGTGGATGGGATATAATAATGATGGATTTCATGCACATTAATCTTATTTATCGTTTCTTATGATTTATTAAATATTTATACAAATGATATTTTAATGCTTCTTTTGAATATTCATACATTATTTTATCATACAAAGTTAAGTATTTTTTAAATTTATATAACACCCAATTTCAGCTATAAAGCAATCATGAACAACAACAATTTGTACTGCATGTGGTAAAACTGTTTGAGTTCGATAGAATTTTTCAAAATGTTTCAGACTTAAAATTAACCTAATAGTATTTTCACGTTTTTTTTCAAAACATTCTTTTCTAAGAATAAAATGTTCAGTAGGAAAGACATTGTAAAGAAATACATTTGTAAAGAAAAGGAATGATTCAATAAATAGACAGGAAGAAAAACCATTTGGAACAATAAGCTTCATTTATCTTTCTCCATTTCACAAAGTAAATTTTTTTTACTGAAAACATCTGGGTTCCGGATATTTAAGAAGAGGTAAATTCATTACTTGTATTTTGATGGTGAAAAATAACCGTTTTAATAATTAATGAAGAAATATTTTAAGGCTTATATTTTATTAGATTATATAAAGGCTTGGAAGTAGAAATGTTTCTCAACAATAATATTATTTATTTCGATGTGACTTAAGTGAAATCAAAAAATTAGAACTCTGAACTTTCCTTCTTAAACTGTATAATGATATACATTTCATTTTGTAATTTAAGATAGCAATTTTCAATCCTTCGAACTTAAATTACTTTTTTATTTCCAAAGTATGGCAAAATCACTATTATTTTAAAGCAAATATTTATGATATATATAAACGCTTTTTAAGTTCAACTACTTATTACCGTAGCGCTTGTTATCACTAAACCTTTTGTGTTAAAAATCTATGTAATTTCCTAAAGACAATTTTTAAGTAGTCATTTATTCATTAATTGTTAAAACTTCTGAGTTCCAATATTTATTATGAATCTGTTGAAAAGCTTACAATTATTTGCAAGCTTTTACTAGATTTTTATATTAATTATTATATTTAATCTGATTATTCTATTTTATTTTAGTTGTGTGAAATTATTATACAACTGAACTATTAAAAGAAAATCCATTAATTTTAAAACATACTTTTAACAGTAAATGACAGACGTTTATCTTCTACTTCGAATGATTTGATGACACACACACACACACACACACACACACACACACACACACACACACACACACACACACACACACACACACACACACACACACACACACACACACACACACACACACACACACACACACACACACACACACACACACACACACACACACACACACACACACACACACACACACACACACACACACACACACACACACACACACACACATGAGCTGGTAGCCGAATGGTTAGCGCTCTTGCCTTCGGTTCAACAGTTCGTGGGTTCGAATCCCACCTTGGGCATGGATGTTTGTAGTGGTTCGGAATCCACTTTAAGCCGTAGGTCCCGGTCTAATTAGCCCTCGTGTGCAAAAAATGACCGTTGAGTGACAAACAAAACAAAACAAAACCACACACACACACACACACACACACACACACACACACACACACACACACACACACACACACACACACACACACACACACACACACACACACACACACACACACACACACACACACACACACACACACACACACACACACACACACACGTATATATATGTGTGTGTGCGTGCGTGCTTCACAAATATTCTTTCTGAGATATACTGGGACATCTATTTACTCAAAATACTATAATTTTAAACAAAATCAACTAAATGATCACTTATATAGGTAAATATATTTCAATTTAAAGTTATGTATTCCCTATGTTATGTCACAAATATATAATTTGAGTTATTAAAGCAGCAAAAATTTATTTTATTCAATAATGTTATTTTTTTGTAAATTTATATCTTATTTAACTCATAAATGGAAAGTTTTGTTTTTTACTAAAATTTCTAATAAACAGCTTTAACAAATTCTATATTAAAATATTAACTTGTAAATAAATTGAAATGGCAATGATATAGTCTATATTCAGAATTCTTGAGATAGAATATAGAACTTTTTTAAAAAAAATTTTATAGAGAAATTACAAATATGAAAATCCTTTTTTATACTTATTTCCTTTTTAATGTTTGAAATAAATGGGATTAAATATTTCATGAGATATTTTTAAAAATAATTTAAATGCAAATAAATTTGTTGCACTAAAATTATTTTTTTTCAAAATAGTAAAGTAATATCGTTTTTTAAAAAAAAACTTCGGAAAAAATTTTAAGAGTATTTCTATTGCCTTTTTCAGGATATAATTTAAACTTTATGGATTGCAAAGAGAAATGTTTGACGGTAAATTGTAACTTGGGCGCACTTATGTGTATCGTTGTGCTTTTAAAAGTAAATACACCATCATCTAGATATAGGACTGAATCAAAAGACAAGACACCAGAGCCATCAATATATTAAAAATATGAAGATATGTGTGTGAACTTAATTTTTTAACATAAATTTAATAGAATTTAAGAAAATTACGGTGTAATGATCAAAGTCATGGAAAACATTTCTGAAACTTTTTTAAGCTAAAATATTGTAATTATGAAAAAAAACAATAATTACTATTAAATTATGCAGTTCAGTTATAGAAAGAATGTTATTTTAAAAAAGAAAATTTATATATATATATATATATATATATATATATATATATATATATATATATATATATATATATATATATATATATATATATATATATATATATATATATATATATATATATATATATATATATATATATATATATATATATATATATATGTGTGAATATAATGTGTGTAGTATATCTATATCTATATCTATCTATCTATCTATCTATCTATCTATCTATCTATCTATCTATCTATCTATCTATATATATATATATATATATATATATATATATATATATATATATATATATATATATATATATATATATATATATATATATATATATATATATATACATAGATAGATATAGATATATATATACTACACACATTATATTCTCATCACATATGTCGCTTTTCCTCAAAAAGGAAAAGTGTAATTCAATTGTGCATTACTTTCACGACCCATATATATTGTGTCCATAAATACTCACATCCTTAAAGTCATAGTTCACAGTAAAATATTTTTGCATTTCATGAAAATATAATGTGTATATGTTTGCCTTCTCTTCCAATAAATTAATGAAGATGTTTGCACAATTTTTAATAAAAATTCTAATCGCGTTTGGGATAAAGGGAGTTCGTATTATTGAATGAAGTGCGGGGCGTAATTAGATATAACTTGTTATTCTTAGAATGTTCATTTAATTAGATAGGTTAGTTTTATTGAAAAATTATGAAATGGGGAATGAATGTCACGAGGCGTTTGAGAAAGTAATTAACTAAACCACTTTGTAGTATTAAGATTTGATTGACATTTCCAATTTCACTGCCGACTAAAACTTAATTGAAAGAAAATCTCCATTATAAACAGTTTTCAGAAAAAAAATCCTCTTTCTGCACTAAATGTGTTTATCCTCTGGTTAAATCTAATGAATTATTTATATCTTTGATTAAATCAGTTTCTTTAAATGCTGTTTGGAAATACAACACTCTCCGTTGCTTTTAATGCTTAATTGGAAAATCCTTCAGATAAGAAAATATATTAAGATTGTTTCACTTGGCTTACCTCTGATTAATTAAGTTGTAAACACATTTTTTTTCGAAAATATAGTTGAATTTTTCTGATGTTTTATTAAATAGATTATGCTGTTTTTAACAATATTCAATTATTTTTAACAAGAAATACATTTACCTAACCTTCAACATATAAATTGAGACACTTTTACACGTACATAATTATGCATTGACCTAAATGAAGAGAAGTACTTAAAATTTATTCTGGGTTCTTGAGTAATATTTAATAATATTTGAACAAATTTACTTATTTTAATACCTTACTTATTTTAATAATAATTATTAAACTTATAAAATAAAAATTTTTTATTTAATAACAATTCAAAGATTTATATTATTTTAAATTTTACATTCTAATAACCTATTTTAAAATACAAAATTAATTTTGTAGAATAACTGTTTAAATAAAACTGTAATAACTGTATAATAAAACTGCAATGTGTATACATTGCAGTTTTATTATACTCTTAAAAATTAATATTTATTTAATTATATATCTGGAAATATTTATTTGTAATTATTAATGACAAATTATTTAAAAATTGTACATTAATCATATATAATTAAAATTATTTGATGGTTTTTGAATGACTGCCAAAACAGTTTCAAATAAATTCCGAAACATGTAATAATTTCTAATATAGAAATTAATACGAAAAATACATTGACTAAAGATTAATTTATAAGAATCCTGTTATGTTTGAAGTTTTTATAATTTTAAATTTTTAATACTTGATTTCTAAGCATTTAAAAATGTGATTTAAAATTTGAATATTTGATTTCACTTAAGCAAATGAATGACTTTTCCTTTAATTTTTTTTTATTAATCTTATTAAACGTAATTGTAATTGTATAATTGTATGCTATCTGGAAAGGGTATAAGGAAGTTTCGGCCAATCAGCTGCTCGCGAGCCACATATGGCTCTTTGAATGGTTATTTGTGGCTCTCGTAAATGTACTCGAGTCATTCCCTCTTCAATTTCCTTTTCAATTTTTGTGCTATAATATTAAAAAAATTATTATCATTCCGTATGTGTTTCAAAATGTCTTTTAAATTACTATTAACAAACATGAAAGACTAAGTGCAACGTTGTAACAAATTTATTTTTGTCCAAGTTAAGAATTATATTACTCATCGAAAACTGCGTCGGCGAACATAGACGATGGTGTAATTGTCTGACTCCTGACCGATTTTAAATTTTTAAACTTGGATTGCTAGGGACAGTTGACGTTGTGTTCTGGATGAAACAATTTGTATCACTCTTGCTACAGATATAATTTAAACTCTGGAATTTTTGGTAAGTTCCTGTAATTTGTTTCGTAATATGTAACACTTTCTGTGTGTGTTATGGTTTTAATAACACAAAAGTTATAAAACTAGCAATTTATGTTGACACTATGAAATCAATCATCCCCAGTTTCCTAACCAGTATCCCCCAAATTTCAAATTAAGTTCAGATAAAATTTCTTCATTAAAATCAAATTTAAATAAACAACAGTCAATTTTGACGATCCTTAGCAATCAAGCTAATAACTTGGCTGAAGCCAGCTTTGTTATTGCCTGGAATATTGCTAGAGCAAAATGCCGATATGAAGAAGGATAGTTCATTAAAAACTTAAAGTCTTAGATCCAAATAAAGCAGCATTGCACAAAGTTGCTTCGCAAATTTTCTTCTCGAGCCACACAACCGAATGATGCAAAACTGCAATTAATACATATCTTGAAAATAATTTCAAAAATCATTTGAAGATATTGCATTGAATTCAGCCTAGCCTTTGACGAGTCGACAGGTACCACAAATATTCAACAAATTGGCAGTCTTCATACATTTATTTTCACTTGACTTCGTTGTTAAAGAAGAATTATTAGATTTAGTAGAACTTCAAGAGTCAACCCACTGTGTTGATATTAAAAATACATTGCATTCCATAATAAAAACTTTTGATGTGTTTCTTAATAAATTTGTATTGCATTGGAACTGATGCAGTTCAGCTTCGGCAATGCTGGGTAAAAAAATCGATTATTTTGGGCCATTAAAACATGATTCTCAAATTCCACAATTCATACCGTTTCAATGAGGATATCTCCTCATGAAATATTAAAAATATTCGGATGTTATGAAAACAGTGTTACCCACTGTAAATTACATTCGCACCAATGAAGAAAATTCATCGATAATAGAAAAAATTCCTTTAAAAATTAAAGGATGAAGAGCTTCCAAATGACTTTATTTTCTTTTGCAATCTTAGATGGTTATTTAGCTACAACATATTTAATTGATTTGCAGATTTGTATGATTCGATAACTGCATTTTTAAAAGAAAAGGAAACAACCTATTCATCAAAGGATCGATGATGACGAGTCGTTAGAAGACTTTATGTCTTTGACTGTTGTCATGAATCATTTGCAAACACTTTATTTACAATTGCCGGAGAAAGATAATATATTATCTGACCTCTCACAGGGAATATTTAGTTTTTAAACTAAATTAGAATTTTTTCAAAAGGTCCTAGAATTCTTTTTACTGCATATTATGTATAGTTGAATAAAGCAACTATGATAAATATTTTCCAAAATTTTGGAATTAATTTCTAAAATAAGATTTAAATTATATATTCAAAAATCCAGGATTTTCATCATGATTCAAAAATTGAAGGTTAATGATGATAGTTGTATATATTGAAAGAATTTGAATAAGCGACTTTAAAAGCTATGATTTTCTTTCTTCAATGAGAGGGTAACATTATTCTTCAATGCAAATCAGGAAAATACTTTATAGGCATTGTCTACATAAGAAAAAACATGAATTTAATATGAATAATTTTAAAGTTTGTTGTTGTTGTTGTGTTCAATCCTTCAGGATCTAGTGGCAGCTAGATCAAATCTATGATTCCATGCATCCCAGCAAAGTCAAGTACCAGGAGAGGGCTGTTGCGAACATCCTCTAAAGTGAGCCCCAAGCGAGCTTGTTGCTTTTAAAGTTTGAAAACATGACTGTGACTTTTATGATGAAATCTTAGAGAAATTGCATAAAATTGAACTAATTCAAGATTAATGCTTATTTAATATTAATTTACTAACTAAAAGTTATTCTTATGTGTAGAAACTTCTATTTATAAATAAATTTATTCTTTTAAAATTTAAAATTATTTTTATAAAACAATTAATTAATTGAAAATTAAGTATTAATAATTTTGAAGTTTACTAATTTATTAAAGTGATTACATTATGCGAAGACAAAATACTTCACAAACTACTAGTCTTTAACGTACAATTTAAAAGGAAAAGTGAACTTATTTTCCTTAGTAATTTAAGCAGAAATACATTTTAAGTAATATTTTTATAAAGATAAAAAGGTTAAAAAAACTTTTGGAACATATAGGGCATTTGCGAAAGGGCTAAAAATTAAAAAGAACTTACGAGCCAATTATATTTAATGATGAGTAAGGTACACAAACAAAATTTAGTTAAAATGCTTAGTTTACGTTATACAATGGCGTTACTTTAAAATAAGACTTAAGTAAATGTTGTATGTGTTTTTAAGATAAGTGTTAACAATCGTCATTAAAATAACAAATATTATTATTTTATTTTTTATTCTTAATAAATTTGAATATCTTAATAATTGTTTTAGCCTCTTGAAACAATTATGTTTTGGGTTACGATAAAATAAGCTATATTTTTTAGCTAGTAAAGAATTTACTGCACAATTTTTTTAAATTTATTAGGAAATGTATTTCAAAGAAATGAAGTGAAATTAATCTATTCTCATATACAGTAACTTCTTAAAACCTCAATTATTGTATTAACTTTCATTAATTAATGTCAACTATGATTTATTTTTTTTCTTGTTATATATTTCATTAGTATTTCAGTTTATTTTGAAAACTACAAATCAGATTCCAGAACATAAAAAATAAATTTGCAAAACAGTATTCAACATTTCTGCTTCCCAAAAAAAGCTTCCTTTGACTTTAAGGGACAATTTTTAGAAAAAATTGCTCGGGCTTAGAACTTCTCTCCAAACGTGCATGCTTCAGGTCTTTTTATCTCTTTCATTGAAACTTATGGAAAATAGTTACCCCAATATCTTTTTATCTTCTCTCATGAAAAAAATGCAAGAGTTGCATTCACCATTGCCCTGCGGCTAAAAGTAGCGGAATTTGACCGAATGTATTTCCCTAAATTAAACATTTATTGAATTTTTTTCTTGCTAAGCAATTTAAAGTTATATGGAATTGAACTTCGTATGAAATATTTTTCGTAGGTATTGACTAAATTCATTAATTTAAATCCTTATTTTCCAATCTTACAAGATGTTTTTGTGGCTTTCAATTTTGATTAGATATATCTGTTCATAGAAACATCCAAATATTTTGATTCTTTTTCATAATTTTGAAATATAGAAAAAGTCTTGATTTCTAAGGAGGCAAACTACTTTAAACTTGAACAAAATTAAAAGTAAGAATAAATTTTCATGACAGTTTGAAAACAAAGTATTCTGTAAAGTTTATAAACTATTTTTAATAAATCTTAAGCCGCCCGCCCTGTCTAGTGGTCAGAGTCCCTTACTACGGATAGGGAGGTCCTGGGTTCGAATCCCAGTTCGGGCATTTATGTACTGTCTCTTTATATCTATCCTGTTTTTGTCTTTTCTGTGTATGAATGTGTTGTAAATGGTTGCCTACCCTATAAACGGGTCCCTATGGCATGTGTGTACTGAGGAAGTCGGACTCCACACCAAAATAGGGTTCAGTTGAAAAAGTGGAGCAGCGCACCCCGTAATGCCAGCCTAGCTGGTACACGACAACAACAACAATAAATATTATAAAGTATACATTGATTTGATATTGATAAAATTGCAATTTTATTTGTAATTTGAAAAGCTATAATATTGATGTTCATTTATATTTCTTTAATATTAAAATCAAATAAATAAATAATTTAAGAAACAATAAATAATACACAATATTTAATGTGAAAATTATGTTTCCTATTATAATAATACGAATAAATAAGAGAAATTCTTGCTATTTTTTCATATATTTTCAGAGAACAAACTATCTAATTTTATATATGTTGTCTGTTATTTTTTTTACTTCTTGTGGAAGTGCATAACAATGTCTGTAGAGGGAGGCGGTATAATATTGCAAGCTAATATCATTATTCTTTATGGTGAACTCAATATGACTGGAGCTATCATTTCCTCTCTGTTTTGTTTTTGTACAGTTGTCAGCTAATCATTGTCTTGATAACAAATCAATAGTGTCTTGCATTGCCTCTAATAATGCTACGGAAAATAATTGTAGTTGTCTTTCAGTTGTCTCTTATTATCCTTAAGCATAATGAAATTAACTTGGAGATGTTTTCTTGGATAAACGCTTAGAGATTTACATTATTTCCAAAAAAGTGAATTCATTCATTGGTCACAATAATAACAAAGAAATATTAAATATTAATGTTTTTCATATTTTATCTAAAGTCACCATTTCATATTATTCTTACTTTTCATTGGAAAAACAGTAAATAGGGATATTTACAATATATGTAACTACTTTTCATAAAATGCTTTGTTATTACTTCAACGTAAAATTATCACCCTTTCTACTGTTCGTTTACTATGCATAGAAAAGGAAATGTTTTTTTAAATGTCATTAAATCTATAATTTAAATCAAATTGAATAAAATGGATCATCATTTTAACTTCTTTCGGACAATTTTTTATGTCATTCAATCAAAGGTATATAGTTCTATACAAAACTTAAGATAATGTTATGTTGTTGTTATTGTCGTGTGCCAGCCAGGCCGGCAATATGGGGTGCGCTGCTCCATTTTTCCAACTGAACTATATTTTGGTGTGGAGTCTGACTTCCTCAGTACACATAAGGACCCGTTTATAGGGTAGGCAACCATTCACACCTCATTGATACAAGGAAAGGACAAAGACAGGATAGATAGAGATAGAAAGTACATCCATGCCCGAACCGGGATTTGAACCCAGGACCGCAGTCAGACACGCTGACCACTAGACAAGTTGGGTGGCAGATAATGTTATTAATTGTTTTATTTAAGTATTGAGAATCAAGCTTAGGGGAAAATAAATGCAAGAAATCGTGTTAATTAAATAGATTTATTATTTTTCAAATTAGTTTCGGAGAAAAACACTAATACTTAAAAATATAATATTTGATGTAAATTTGTAATTGTTCAGAATGAAAAAAATCCTTCAAGTCTCAAATCAGTTAAAATAGGGTTATCATAAGAACTTAGGCTACACAGAAACACTTATTCTGATAAAAATTTTTATCATTAAATACTTGCTGCTTGAAACATAATAGAAAAATAATTTCAGAAAACTTTATTAATTATTCATCATCTTGTTTTGAATTTTAATAATATATGTAATACAAAATTATAGAAAATTTAAACTTGCAAAATCAAGTCTTTTAAAATGGATTAGCATGTAATTAGACAACTTTCAGAAGGATGCACGAAATGAAAGTTATTTGAACTATAGATTAATACTTACACACCTAATATAAAGATTCTTTTTTTTGAATTAAAATTAATTAAAGGGTACTCTAAGATTATAAAAATGTAATAATTTACGTTCTTATTTATAACACTTTAAAAAGAAAAAAAATTCACTTTTCAAAGTTTTAGATGTTTATTGGGTGTTCTTGTGTATTTATATTTCAGAAGAAAATTTGCTAAAAGTTTCTTTTATGGCTTTGGTAGTACAAAGTAATTTGAATGAACTATAGACTTTTGTAAACATAATGAAAAGTAGCTTTCCCAATGGCATTGAATATAACAAGAAAAGCTAAATTTTGTCAAAAAGTTTTTAAGTAAGATTTTTAAAGTTGATATTAGAATGAAACGCAATGGATATTCAATAATATGTAAACAAGTTCATTATATTTTTTCAGATATTTATTTTGGATGAAACTGTTGATACTATTTGATGCCTTTTGAAAAGGCCTTAAAGCATTTTCAAAACAGAAATAAAAGTTTATGTATTATTCAAAATTATACAAAAGACATGGAGAAAATTTAATTTAAAGGCTTTTTTAAATTACTTATAATTTATGTATTTTTTAACAAAGATCTTCTACAGCAATATTTTTCAGACGGAACTATTTATTATTTATTGTTTTATCCCACATAACAACATATTATTCTTCAACGCTTAATTTTGGTTTGCATTTTTTTTCCAATTTTTTATTATAGGTTCCAGCTGAACATGTTCAAAATAACCACTCATATAGCTAAATTTTCTTCCAAAGCTTTTCTATATTTGCTTTATTCTCGCCAAAAGAATTCAGTTTCATTAGAATATGTCACCAACTTGAGCTAAATGTAATTAACTTTTCGATTTATCCCCTTATTTAAATAGTATAACAAGAAACATTTTGGGGCACATTTCATTTTCTTTTATTCTTCCAGCCTGTGTATCGAAGGAAAGGTTATTAACTACTGAAAACGAATAAAACTAAAAATCTTAATTAATTTTTACGGAGAAGTAAGTAACGTCATTAAGATGAAAATAATGAAAACCTTTAAGGTCCTATTTAAAGTACTCAAATAGTATAATATTTACCATTGACTTGCTTACTTTTAGTGATGAAAACAATGCAAAATGAAAATGTATCCAATAGAAACCCATTCATTAAAATCGAGTTTTAATTTATAAAATATATTTTTGGTAAACTATTAAATTTCTTAAGTTATGGTAAAAAAGTTTTAAACAGAAACTTATTTTTGCATTCTGAAAATGAAATTTATGTGTGAAAGATTCCATAAAACTTTTTAAAATTTTTTTGTATGGTAAAAGAAATAGTGAATAAATAATTGTATTTTAGGAAGACAGATATAAATACTTTCAAAAAGAAATATATGAATAGAAAACAAAAAATATAATTATTTAAAAAAATACACTCATTATATAAATAATATCTAACAAAATAATAGGGCAAAAGGAAAAATATTTCTTAAGAAATGAGATTCTCAAAATTTGCACGAGTATATATTTTGGGAATATACACAGTTTTGAGAAAATTTTAATTCTTTTTTAATTGCATAATAATACGTGTGATGTACGAACTATTAAATTATGAAATTTACTATACATACATACATACATATATATATATATATATATATATATATATATATATATATATATATATATATATATATGCTATAGAAAATAGTGAAATTAAAATTATGTATAATAGAAAATGAATATTTAATATTTTATTTCTTTAACTACCAAATCGATTAAGTTCATAAAATGAAAAGCTGAGAAATGCAATGGAATATTTTGTTTTTTAAAATTAACATTATATACATTAATAATGGATTTCGTGATGCTATTACTTAATATGAGAGAGAAATTTGTACTGAATATATAGATATAGTCATACATTTTATACAGTTTAATATTAAAATTTTATATATTTGACAAGTGAATTCACTTATGAATGAATATTTTAAAATATATAGATAATTTAATATTAGGTATTGTGCTTTGTATTTTTTTTATAGAAATCTCTTCTATAAAGCTTCTATAAGAAACAGATTGCTATGGTTTGGAATCTTAGCGATTTTCATGACAATGGATTTTTCAGCAATTTAGAAGTGATAAAATTAAAATCTAAACTGTGTAGATAATTTAATAAGTTTTGAGTATTCAGTACATGAATTGTTAAAGATCTTATAGGATCTTTAAGATCTTAGTGAGATGGGAGGTTCAATAAATTTATTATTTGAGTATATTAGATAATTGAAATAATTGAAAACAACTAGTAATTGTTTTAAACAGGACAATGAGTTCTACTTTATTTCTTGTAAAATATTTGTTGAAGTGAATTCTAAAATTTAAATAGTGATCTTTATTAGCTCAAACGTCAATTTAAGTTAGAATATTTAAATTATACTATAAAACAATAATTAGAAATAGAATGATACAAATTAGAAATAGAGATACAAATAATTAAAAATAGAATGAATTATTTAATATTGAACATAAAATTTGTAGCATGGCTCACTTTCCAGGGAATTAAAATGAAAATTTATTAGTTTCATTAGATAAATAAGATCAGTGTAAGCATTGTGTAATGATATGACATTTGGAATACTATTCTATTTTTCCAAAATGTTTAACTACATTAATTTTGTTACTATGAATCAAATTGAAATTTCTGTTAAAGTATGAAATTTTTTGAAGTAATTACAAACTCAATTAAAATTATTTATTAGATTAATTCAATACACATATTTTAATTCGAAGATAATAAATACTTTATTTCCCTGTATTTCAGTCTGTCTATTGAAATAAACTAAATTATTTGAATAGACTTACGAAAGTGAGGTGTTTCTGATTTTTTCTCCTTGAACAACATTGAATATTAATTTTGCAATTTACACATGGTTGAATTCTTTTATTTAATTACACATTTTTAATTTTGAAATGGTGAATCTATTTGGGAGTTATAAAATTGTATGACACACTATCAATTTATGATCATGATAACATTCCCAAATAGATTTTGTTGCCTGAAAACTAATTAAAATTTTCTCTAATCTTTACTATTTTATTATGTATCAAAAATTGATTCAATGATACGATAAATTATATCGATGTACAACATTACAATAGTCAAGTATAAGAATATATCAAATAGGCAAAATGTGAATAAATAACTGTAAATTAACAACATTAAATTACGAAATGAAATTTCTAACATTGATATTATTCAGCAATTTTAACTGAAAAATATTAATTCTGTAATTCGCAACTACTACTAATTCAACAATTAAAGCAACTTCGAATTTTAACATGCAAAATTTTGTTAAAAAATTGATGAGCCTTATTTTCCACAATTATTTTTATTCCCTCAAATGATTGTTTTTCACAATTGTGTATTGTTACAGACAATTTTTTAAACTAATTCTGTTAACTACCTATTAATTTACAAAAAGAATTATGTTTACAATTGATGCGTCTCTTTTTAAGCTAAAAGGGAATAAAAAGCTCTTTTTATATTCTGAAAATGTGATTATATTCTTTTAACAAAGTTATATTTTATAAAGCTTAATCATTTGCTTCCAACGTGAGCCTAATTATGCAGTTCGTATTTTCTAAATTAATATGAAAAACAAGTTACGTTTCTCTGTAAGTGCCAATTAGTGATATAAAATAATTTTATCAGGCAGTAAAATTAATTTCTTGAAAAGAGATAACATATAATTTTTTCTGAAAAAAATTGACAAAAAAGGCGTTGGGGAATATATGTATATCTTAGCAAGGAAAATGTAATTTACATTTAAATGAAAATACATATCATCATTTAACAAACATAAGCAGTGATATGGCAGATTTTGCAGAATGATGTTTTTATATTTTTCAGAAGAATTAAGTTTAAAAATCGATAAATAAATTTTTTTCATTTCAATTATAGAGCATTGTTTATTAAAAAATATCATTCAAGTAACTTTTTATTAAAATAATGTAGAAAGAAATTTCGTAAAAGTGTATTGTAAACCATAAAGAGAGATAAAATTTTATATTACATTTTATTATTGAGAAATTCCATTATTTGACAAATAACAACACAATTTTTTTGACGAATAAGAAAAAAAAATGAATGAAATATATTACAGTTGAAGTCCTAATTTAATAATTTGTTTCATATTTTAAATTCATTGATTTTTGATCTGATTTTTTAAAAATCTCATTAAAATTTTTTCGAAAATTAATAGCTTAAAAATTTTTAGTTATTCTTACATATACTGTAAAATAAATATTATTTTAAATAAATTTGTGAAAGGAAATGTTTATGTAATATCAATTAATTTTGGATAGATTATTTTGTTCTAACTAATATATCATTGGCAAAGCTGAAGTTAGTTGATTAAAATAATAAAAATATTTTACGGACTAATTATACTTTAAATTTCTACTTCAATTAAACTTAAACAAGAAATAGTTCTATGTTCAATTTAAGTGTAGGATATGATAAAAATTTTTGTGCTTGAAAAAATGTCAGAAAATTTTGATAAAAACGCATTTTTAACTATTCATCTAAATCTCATGAAATTAATTTTTATATTTTGAATTCGGCATGTATCAAAAAACTTATTTCATATTTTCTATCATTAAAAATTATAACTTTCTAAATACTGAAAGAACAGTTTTGTAAAAAAATATTCATATAAGTTTAAAAGTGAAAAAACCTACTATTACAAATAGAATTTAGTTCTAATAATTTATAAACTTTTAAAAAATAGTGTAAAATATTAACTGTTTAAGGATTAGTTTAATTTATTGTGAAAAGAATTGTAATTTGTTCAACCAAAACGAATAAAATTTTTTATTCAAAATGTAAGATAGTATTTTACCAATTAACTTGTGATTTAACTTCATTTTTTTCGTCAAGAACTCACAATATAAAGGTTTTGAAAAACCACGTTTCTGTTGTGTGTTATTCCCTCTAACTAGTCATTGAGATAGATTTTTTTCATGCAAACTTTATTTTTCTTGTCCAGTTGTCCATTATATGATGTTGGCGTTGCACCAACATATTTTTGATTATCTAACTCAGATTTGGGTCCTACCAATTAGTAGAAGTAGCCAAATGGAATCTTCGTGATTTTGAAGCAGGGACCAAGCAGAAGACCCCCAATTCTTCGTCTGCCACCCCCAAAGGTATCATTTCCTTTGGCAGAAATTGCAAACATGGCTATTTTAATATACTCCAGAATCTTTAGCAAACAAGACGGATCTTTAGTTTAGCCGGGATTCAAACTCACTACTTTCCGATAATAAGAACGACGCCCTAACCAACCAGGCCATAGTGGCGCTCATCATATGGTGTGGACCAAATTAAGGTTGAAGATTAATTATGCTCAGAAAAGTGTGGGACTTCATGTTTTCTAAGCAAGAACCAAGAACAAGTAAGAGATACAAAGACTTGACAAACCACGCAAAATCGTTTAAGTAAAAGGATTTTGTGACACGGTATATTTTACGTGTACTAACCACCTGTAACGATGAAACTGAATCTTCTGCAGGTTTGAGTGCTTAACAAGAATGATACCCAACCAAGCCAGATTAACATTAAAAACTCATACATATTGCACAGATACATAATATTTGTAAAAGTAATTATTATTAACACAAACAGTAAAAAAATATAAATTACGACCGAGAAACCGGACTTTTTATTGCATTTAAATACACATTTTTTTTTTACATTTGAGTAACATATAGAGTATTAATTTTAGTGTGTATTCTTATACAATAAAAACACTATGTTACCAGTAGAAAATGCTGACTAACGTTTAAGCAAAACATTTTCATAAAAGATTACCACTTCAATTATCATATTTTTTCAAATAATAAAGGAAGTATTTCCTGTTTAAATAATTGAGGAAAAGTACTAAAACCCACACTGTTTAAGTAAAACATAAAAATTTTTAGTTGACATTTCATTTTAAAAATACATTATTTTCTGAAACATCAACATCCTTTTGTATATATGTATGTCCATTTTATTTTTAAATATAATTAAAACTGACGAGTGAATGAATTTTTTTCAATTTATTTACCTTTTAGTTCATAGAATAGATTGGAATGCTATTGTATGATTTTCAGAATTTTTAAGTCTGATCATTCTTTTTTGAATTGGAAATTAGTAAAACTTTAAAATGAAAATTATTAAAATGGTTATTAAGAGATTTACAAAGAGCAAAAATGCCAACTTCAGAGTACAATAGACTTCTAATTTTAAGAGTAATGCGCATATTTCTTGAAGCGTTTGTGATAATATTTGGAAAATACTATTTCGCATGATTTTATATTACGTAACTATACGAAATTCTAGTTAATATTATGAGAAAACATAAATAAGTAAAATAAAATGTTTGTGAATAAACTTCACGAGATGAACAGTTTATTTTTATTCGCTTGCAAAATCTGATTCGATTATGATGTGTTCTTGTTCTAGTAAACATTTACAAATTGAGAATTCTGATGCTAAAGCATTGCTGTGAAAAGAGATTTACGTCCCATGATATATATATACATAATTTGATCAATTGTGAACGTTATAGTATATTTATTGCTTTATAAAACAAGAAACAATTTATTTTTCTTGGGAATTTGTTCTGAAACTAATGCACACATATATAAATTTAAATACAAATTTTCAGCTTGTTACCTTTGAATTATTCTTCTTGTAACAAATGTTGACAGCAGTCGTGTTCACCTTCTTAGAGAAGGGAAAAAGATTTAGTGCTTTCGAGTGAAAGATAAATTCTCTCTATGATGAGAAACTCACGAGGAGGATAAATCTCAAATGCACTTCCTTTTTATCCCCGTTGAAAGAGGAATTAGTCTTTACTGTCTAGACGAACGTTAAATAAGGATATCGGCTTGTCTGGGAAGTTTTAGAAATGTTAATTTGGATTTTAAATGGTGTCATTGGGAAGTACCGAAGATTTAGTGCACTGCTTATTCTTCACAAATTAAATTATTTTTTATATAAATAAAATATATAGGTTTAAAACTTAATTAGGAAAGATATATGAATTTATTTCAAGGAATTAGAATAAATGTTTTTGTAAGACTTTAAGCAACACGAGTTATGTTTCTAATGAGTTTGCAGCATAGTATAAAAAAGAGAAACATAGATATATAACTGTAATTATAAGATTTTTTAAATTTAAGAACTGCTTTGCATTATAGAAAACGCAATTATATGTCTTATATACATACAATATTTTAAATAAAAGTTTTATTAAACTTACAAAATAAAAGCTACTAATTTTATATTATCATTTAGGTATGGTTTCATTTTGAACCTAAAGAAAATATAATTGGTTTTCTTACTTTAGATGAATCTCTGGCAATCATGTTCCAAAACTTAAACTAAAATCATTTAAAATAAATGTTTTCGGAACTGTTACTTTAAAATATAAAATGTACTCGTATTTTTCATAGTTATCTTTTTATTTTTTTTACCATTTATACTTAATTACATGTATCTTTCTGGGAAAAATTGAATAAAAAGAATAATACCTGTGTACTAAATTTTTAACATATTGTTTGTATCATATTTTGTCATATGTTATTTGAATACGATTAGAATTTTACCTTAACCGAAACTGTTTTTTACGAAAAAGATTTACTTTTGAAATGATTAATATGGGAATAATTTGTAGAGATCTTCCTATATTCTTACGAAATTTCAAATATTATTATATTATAAAAACTGTTTTTTGGAATCTCACATTTATATTTTGAAATTAAAAGCTGGTTTTATAATTATATTTACAATATACGATTAAGACCAATACAATATATCAATTAAAATCGAATTAATTTGAAAAGCATTGGACATTTTATATTGTCAAATATCTATCTATCTATCTATCTATCTATCTATCTATCTATCTATACTATATATATATATATATATATATCTATACTATCATATATATATATATATATATATATATATATATATATATATATATATATATATATATATATATATCTATATATATATATATATATATATATATATATATATATATATATATAGCACATATATCTTTATGTCTAAGTTAAATTCAGTAGTAAATATTTTTTCTAGCATTTATTAAATTAATTTCAGTTATAATTGAATAAATTGATAATATCTAGAGGCAACATAACTGAATTAGAAGATTTAAAATTTAGAAAATATGAAATTTTGCATTATTAAAGCAATTTGTTTAGTTCCAATCTTTTAGAATATGATCCTTTAAAAACAAATCTACCAAGAAACAAATTTTTGATTGAGAAAAAGAGATGATGTGTTATTCGAAGTAAACGTTTAAAATAAAAATTTAGAATTACTTCAAATATAATAGGATATTTTATATGAAATATATAAGGAATCGTTAAAATTTAAATTTATTCAGAAACAAGATATTAAAATTTTTAAGTAAATCACCCGAAATTTTGTCATATTAATGCATTATTACTTACTTTTTACTAGATATTTTTTAATTAGTTAGAATAATAAAATGATTTTGTTTTATGAAATAAATGAGTTTAAATCTTTTACAAGAAATGAGTAAATGTTTTTCTAAATGAGATAAATTAAAATATCTAACAACTAATAGTTAAGTAAATGTTTAGAAAATAAAGAAACGTGTTTAATTTTTTAAAAATACTTTTCTTAGATGAGTTATATATTTATTAAATTTAAATATCTTCAGCAATGGTAATTCATGTTTAAATAAATTTAATATTAGACAATATAATTTATGAAAATATTCTTTTTTCATTGTTATTGTAATTATGAAGCATTGAAATATAGCTTAAAATTAATCTCATAGTCAAGATATTAGTTGATAGTTTTATTTACAAACACACATTTATAAACTTCATCATTTCTAAATCTTTTGACTAATATTAAATTTATAATAACTCGAATTCATATTTCTAATTAATTTAAAAATTTTACAAAATGTAATTTTATTGTCTTGTAGATGACATTTAAAAATAAAATTAAACATTTTTTGTTTCTTTTAATATAGCTAATAAAATTTTATTATGAACTTACATGATAAATAAGTAGCTGAACAATATTGACAACTAAATTTCTAATGCTTTTTAAAAGTAATTAGCTTCAAATTTTTAAGAAAATTTGCCAAAATAGAATGACGAAATTATGTATCATAAAACTTCGATAATTCTAACTGAAAAGTTTAGATTATAAACTTTTAATGAAAGTTAAAGTATTTTAACCAATTATACATTTATATCATAAATAAATGTTCTTAACTACATTTGTATAAGACATTGATTTATTAAATAGGTTAAAAGTTATTAGTTATTAATATTGAAATTATTTTTTTAAAATTTTAATTACTGAGCATATACTCAATACTAGATTCGAAACTAATTTTTAACATAAATTAATAATTAAGAATAATTTAACGAGCTTATTAAAAAATGTCGATCTCTATTTACTTTGCATAATCATCATTGTTTTTTCAACAAAAATTACAAACTACTTTCAAATTTATATTTTCCGCAATATTGCAACATTGGAAAACACAATTTTTCTCTTTAAAAATATTTTCCCACTCTTTAAAAAACTGTAGTATGACAATTATATGAAGAGGATTTCTGACATTAGAAAAAAAGTTATTTTCTCCAGCGCTTTTTTATAGCAAGCATCATTGAGAATTTTCGTATAATTACGTTTTAGCTGGTACTTTTTTTATAAACGCACAAATGAACACTGAAAGCTTGTTTCAGCATCTTTTTTAAAATGATTATTTTAATTTGTTTTTACATGCATGTTTTTTTAATGAGTATATAAAGTATATGAACACCATGTAAACAATTGTTAAGTGAAAAAAAAAACAATCTATCATTCACAATTATTCAATGATATTTGATATTTATTTTGAAATTGCTTATTTATAATTATGATTTTGAGATAATGAGAATTGGTTGCATTTGAAAATATTAACATGAAATTTGAATATCTTTTTTTTAATTTCTAGTTTCATGGTTTTGTAAAAAATTAAAATGAAAAAGTCCAATTAATATATTTTATAAGAGAAATTTTTATAAAATGCTTTTAATGCTGCGTATATTTTGTATGAACGTTTTATTGAATAATTCTTATTAAATGCTATAATTAAAAAAATCCACACACACACACACGAATTCTATGAAGTATATATGTACGAAGTATTCACACGAAGTATATATGTACACTACTGCCCATTAAAATTGTTACAATAAGAAAGCGGCACACCACACACGTGAAATTTGCTTGACAGGTAGAACTTGCTGTGATATGCAAATGATTAGATTTTCAGCGCATTCATACAAAGCAGGCGACAGTATAGCGACATCTACAATGTGTATAAAACCAGAGATTTTACAGCAGTTTTCTCATACTCAATTTCCGTTTCAGCGTTGTTTTCGGCAAAGAAATGTGTTGTAATGCCTCGTATAAGAAGAAAAAACGCTTTTCAGCACGTGTCTGACTTTGATCGAGGAAGGATTATAGCTTACCGGGATTGCGGTTTCATGTACCGCAATATTGCTGCTCGCGTCGGTCGAGACCCCATGACTGTTAGCAGAATATGGAATCGATGGGTTCAGGACAATCATACGGAACGTCATGCAGGATCTCAGCGACCCCCATCACTAACAGCAGAGAAGACAGACATCTTATCCGCATGGTCACAAGGGATCGTACAGCCACGTCACGAATCCTGAGTCGAGAAATGGAGTCATTTGCAAGGCAACAAGTTTTTGCTCGAACAGTTCGACGACGTTTGCAGCAGCATGGATTGTCTGCCCGGTGACCACGGCTTCGGCTACCATTGACGCTGCGTCACAGACAGGAGCGCCTTCAATGGTGTGATCAGCGACGAACCTGGACGCGGGAATGGCATCACGTCATCTTTGCAGACGAATCTCGGTTCTGTATACAGGACCATGATGGCCGCATCCGTATTTGGAGGCATCGTGGAGAACGCTCATTGCCAGCTTGCATTGGACATCGCCATACTGGCCCATCTGCTGGAGTGATGGTATGGGGTGCCATTGGACACACGTCTCGATCACCTCTTGTTCGCACTACCGGCACTTTGAACAGCAACCGTTACATTTCCGATGTGTTAAGGCCCGTGGCTCTGCCCTATCTTCGAGGCCTCCCTAATGCTTTGTTTTAACAGGATAATGTACGACCGCATGTTGCCCGTACTGTTCTGAACTTCCTTGATACAGAATAGGTTCGACTGTTACCCTGGCTCAGCACGTTCTCCTGATCTGTCACCAATTGAGAACGTGTGGTCAACGGTTGCCGAGCGATTGGCACGCCATCACTCACCATCCACTATTGTCGATGAACTGTGGCATAGTGTTGAAGCTGCATGGACTGAGATCCCCGTACATGCCATACAATCTCTATTTGACTCCATGCCTAAGCGGATAAATGCTGTTATTGCAGCCAGAGGTGGCTGCTCTGGGTACTGATTTCTCAAGATCTATACATCCTAATTTCGTGTAAATCTAATCACTTGTTCTTTCCACTATAATGTATGTGTCCAATAAATATCGTTATGTTATTTGCATTCTTTCTTGGTGTAGCAATTTGAAAGGCCAGTAGTGTATATTATAATATCAAATAAATTATATATTTTTTATTTTATTATTTTAATTCATTTAAAAAAGATTTTTTGCTTTTCATATTGAAATTGATTAAAGAAATACTTATATTTGTTAAGGTATAATTCTAGATTTTTGTAATATTGTTCATTATTGATTCGATTGTTCATTATAGAAATGGATTCTAAATCAAACTTAAAAATAAATTAAAAATCAATCTAATTGAAAGTGGAACAAAGGAATATGTAATAATTTATTAAATAAATGAAGTTTCTGATTATATTTTCACTATATTCTTTTAAATGGTTTTCGCATAAATTAGTCTCACAATTTGAAACAGAAAACTGAACCATAACAATGAAATTAACATGGACACATATAGTTGAGTGACAAATAATTACAGATTTGAGGAAAAACGAATAAATTTTGACAACTGGCAATAAAATGAATTACAATTATTGTAGGTTAGCAGCCATAGATGTACAGATTCTATGTTATCGGGAGTGAATGCATTTTCAGAAAGTTTTTGCAGTGGACACTACTATTAAAACGCAACTCAAACTTTAATTTGGGGGACAAATGTTTTTACACAGAGGTATTTTCTATAAATGAAACATCTGATTTCAGCCAGGTCACTAGCTGAAGCTTTATATTTATGATCATTTTTGTAGAGGTGAATAGGCGAACTGGAATTTCATGTTTAATGTAATGTCACATTTAATGTAATTATTTTAAACAATATATCTTTGAAATAAAAGAATTATTTTAGCATGATTTATAATTTAAATATAAATAATGCTAAAAAATGTTAATTTTTGTAAATATTTTATATAGATTTAAAGATTTAAGATATAGATTTAAATCTGTAGTATAAACAGATGTGCTGATTTTATCATTTCTTAAATCTCGTACATATTTCTTAAATTTTGCATTATTTTGGTCTTAGTTGTGTAATTTCCTTTTTATTAAATGTAGCATACTTTAGAATTATCTAATAGGTGTGTGTGTGTGTTTCATATTAAACGTTTTTGTAAGTTTATAAATATTCATCTGTATTAGGAATTTCATATCAAGTAAATTAAAATCACTTAAAATTAAAACTTAAAATATGCTCAATATATCATTCAGTAAAATTATCCGTGGTTTAAAATCAAATTTAATGTTAAAAATATTTGAGAATAACTGTCAATTTAATTTTAAATTAACTAAAAAAATCATACATAAAATATATAGTTGCTGTAAAATATAATTATTAAATTTTAAATTGAAGAAATCTATTTTACTTTGCTCTTTAACATATTCAGTGTATGTACATGTTATAAAATAATTCAGGAAATAAAAGTTTTCCTTGCGGATCTATTGAATCCATTTTCACAAGTCATCAAAAACAACAACATTCTATTTGTTGTTTACAAAGATTGCTTGTTAACAATAAAAATGCCGAATGTCCATGACAATTAGAACTCTAATGTAATTACTGTAATTTAAGAAGAAGCACGATCTTTTCTCTGAAAAAAAACCAGATTTTTTCCTGCACTTGTAAGGCATTAGAGAATGAGAATTACAAGAACATGATTTCTGACATTAGACAAAAGACGATTAAGGCACATATCTTTTATTATAACAATGGTAATTAAGCATTTTTTTGGTAACTGATGTCAAATGTTTCAGAAAATATATTCCTGGATCTATTATGCTTTTTTAAAAGAATATTTGTTCCTTGTTTTCTATAATTTTCCTTACTCGGCAAAGTTGTAAGAGAATATATGTATAAAATGAGATTTCCAGTTTACATCATTTTTTATATTTTCTTTAAAAAAGAATAATGTATTTTAGAATAATAAAATCTTAGTAATATTTTCACATTATTTTATACTTTCAACTCCCTCAAGGGAATCTATAATCAATAACTTCATTGGTTAATAAACTAATTTGATGATTAATATTTTGATACATATATATTATTATTATGAATTAAATGCATTACATAATAAATTATTTTTGTTATTAGACCATTTTAGAGTATTATATCTATTGATTTATCTCACTTCCACTGTATTATGAAACAACATTTGGGTATATTTATTGAAATATTAACCTAATTATTCTTAATAATGTTGGTATAATTTTTGTAAAAAGTTCTTGTTTAAAAAAGATTTGGTAAACTTGAAAAAAAATGCATGTTTTAGAAGGATTTGAAAATATTTGTAAAAATTTCTTGTATGTTTTTATTGATGCTTAAATTATGTGTAAACTTTATTTAATGAACATAGAGCCACGCGTGTTTTATTTGCATATTAAAAAAAAAAACATAAATTCTTATTTAAACGATGTGTGCCCACCTCCTGAAAAAATAACTATCGATATTATTTTATTTCATAATTTTAATCTAGTTTTAAAGTCTAAATCAAGCATGGCTATGAATACATTTTTAATATCAAAACTGGAATAAATATATTTTTATAAGGTGAAATATTTAAATGTTATGCACACTGTTCCAAATTTAACCCACATTTGAATAATTTGCTTATAATTGTATTAGTAAAGTAAAATGATGAAATAATTATTCACTCTGATACATTTTTTAAGGTTTAAATGAAATTAATAATGTTATGTTGTACAGGACGAATCGCAAGGTGAAATTTCAAAGTGCAGTTAACATTCATAACTCATATTTTAAAAACTAAGTTTAGTAAAAAATGTAAAAGGAATTTTGTATTAGAGCAACATTTTTTTACCTACCCTGAATTATATTTTAAAATTTTTCAAATATTTTACTACACTATATTGTGATTACATGGAATATAAGGTAATTAGATATAATAAGTGGCATTATCCATATTGTATTTCGTCATGTTAATAATTTTATACATTAACTATGTAAAGTATTCCTTTAATTCATTAAACTAAAGTAAATATTCATTATATGTGTTCATGAGAATCATGAATATTCAGTTTACTTTTATAACTTGCTTTTATTCACTAGCAACTTTTTTAATATTTAAATAAACAAGTTTATCCTTTTATAAAAGTGTGTAGTTAATAATTTAATCTTTTTATTTTATCATTGAAGGAAATGATTTGATTAGAAGCTTGTTAAAGTAAGTGTATTAAATATTTAAAAATGCATCCTCTTCATGCAAAGTTAATTCTTAATTGTTTTTAAAAGAGTGTTTGGAAATTGATTTTAATTTGCTAATCATTGTTTATTGATTATAATAATAATAATAAGTAAATCCTGTAATAAGTATCCCCAGATAAATTTCCTTTAAAATTATTTCATATATAAAATATTATTTCCATTGTTAATACAAAAATTTTAACTACTTAAAATATTTAATAACATACTTTGATCAACATATTCTGAAGTTTATAGAATAGTTAATAACAAATGTGCAAAATGAGTGATAGTATGTGAAATCATTATTATATTACTTCTAATATTTTCAATCTGATTAAATTTTATTTCACTTTTGATAATCTTTTTTTAGGTAAATAGGTACAGGGGAATAAAGTGAAAATCAAATGATTTTGTATTTCATTTGACATAAGATGAAATTTTGAATATTTGGTGGAATTTAAAGAA
Organism: Latrodectus hesperus; assembly: GCA_037975125.1. NCBI lineage: Eukaryota > Metazoa > Arthropoda > Arachnida > Araneae > Theridiidae > Latrodectus > Latrodectus hesperus. The sequence continues at coordinate 4,297,303 of CM075853.1, forward strand.
TTTTAAGTTAAAAATATATTATGATCCAAGAACATTTTAAAGTTCTTATATCATAGTATATTCCAATTACTTGGATCATTGAAATATATGTAGTATATTCTCTCCAATGATCCAAGAAACTTTTTCAGTTTTAGTTTATAAAATGCAGAATTACATAACATATTCCAGCTGAAAACAATGTGAAGCTGAAAATATGTGAAATGTATGAAAAAGGAAATTATATTTTACTGTAGACAATATTCAACAATATTTTGCTGTAGAAACTACGAAAATAAAATAAATTGATATAAAGACTCCGAGATAGTAAAATATAAAATTATCGTTGAAAATTATATTGAACAGGGTCAGACTAAATTGAACTTTTATGAACTAATAAATTGTTTAGCTTTAACTTTTTCGTTATTTTATATCTAAACTTAACACAAAGTCATTTGAATTGTATTTCTGTTTTCTGTCTTTGAATTAATATTACCCCATGTATAAGATTTATTCAAAGGAAATGTTTTTTTTTAAATTTCTAATGACTATTTTTTACATACAACAGCAAATTAAATTGGCATCAGCAGTTTAATATGGATTCTGAAATATTACCAACATTGAAATTGAGAAAAAACATCGAACTCAATAGGTTGAAAAAGTTTTGATACAAAGTAAGTAAATAGATTGATATGCTCTAGTTAGAATATTTAGAAAGTAGTGCAAAATATAGTAGTTGTTAATGAATTATTTTTCAATATGATGTCGTTCATACCAGCTTACATAAACATTAGACTTTATTATATTAAAAAAATCATAGAATTAGAGATTTATAGACACACATATGGTGTGGGGATATATATATATATATATATATATATATGTATTTAATATTTGAAAACATAAATTTATGTGATAAGCACAATATTTCATAAATCTAAAGGACAAAAATCTATATTTGTCTGATAAGTTTAATTTAAAATTAACTGCTTAATGTATAGCTAATTAAAAAAATCTCACAGATTCATATAAAATTTAAGATCAAATATATCAGGCAGTTTAAAAAGGTCACTGAGCCCACCTAAAGACATCCTTACAACAAATATGTACTTATTCTTTTTCGAAATTTTAAATGTAAGATATCATCGTTATTTCCTATTGAGCATTTCTAAAAGAAAATATGATAAGAATAATTCCATAAATATATAAGAATATAATAGGATATAACATAAGTTATATAATAGTTTTATAAGATAAGTGCACAATATTTTACATCTAGATTGCAAATTGCTGTTTTAAAGCATTTTGTGACTATCGTCGATGATATTGTTTACCTTGTAATTGAAATGTAAGCTGTTCTAATCTAAAATAGAGTTTGTTTTATGTGTCATATCCATACTAGACGTTCACTAAGTCAAGATATTGATCAGTTTTTGAAAGAATTTTCATTAGTTTACTGTTCTAACGAAAAGATCTTCATTAAAAAATGTTTTCCTTATTGATTGGAAATAATGTTTGATATAAAATGATCTCTCACTGTCATGAGTTCCTGACATGATTTGAAGTAAAATATGCACAATAAAGGCTTATAATACACTTAACTGGGAATATTTTACCTTTAACATATTTTCCAAATCTTAAATAATAAAAAAATAGGAATGATTTATTATACCATTGTCTGTTGCATGACTCTTTCCAGTACCATTTGTTAATACATATTGAATTTATGTAGTAAAAAAGCAATATGTATGAGCAATTGTCTTGACTCTGTTTCGTGAAAAAATATGAAAAAACATTTTATCCAGTTTTTCATTATTTTCTTATTTGTTCTTGTTATAAAATTTATGTATCACATAAAACAGAACATGTACTGAATTAAGCATTTAAAAAAATAAAGGATAGTAAAACTCTCCCTCAAATTTAAGCCTATTTATATTCACTCTTCTATAATTTTTATAAAATATCAGTTGCATCACCTTATGTTAAAACAATAGTTTAGCTTAAGAATGATTATCATTAGTTTTAGGTAACAGGGAAATACAAAAGGAAATACAATTCTTATAATCAAATACAAAATTAAAATGGTTTGAAAGATATATTTATTAATTTATGTTAATATACATTTTGAACAGCTTTACTATTTGTATTAGAATGTTCAACAGAGATACAATGGGTAAGATATCTTTAAAAGTAAACGTTCCATTTTTCAAAAATGCATCAATTCATGTATAAGAGTATGGACCATGAGCTTGTACTAAGAAGTGATCAAAACCGTCACCCCTGAACAAAAATTGATGAATGGAACATGTCATTTTTAGAGCACCTTTCAAAGTGAATGGTGGAGAATTTCCTTGTTTCTCTTCCTGCGAGATATAAATTTGGACAACTTTCTGCAAAACGAAAGAAATATCGAAACTGTTTTCCACATAAAAGATTCGGATATATTTTATTATATATAAAAGATATCAGGCGGCTGAAAGAATAACATTGTTTCAACTTAATGTTAAGAATAATATGATTATTTATTTTCACCTTATTTTACAATTTGTTTTTATGAATTTCGCCATTTATTTTTCTATTTTCAACAAATGTAATATTTCATTTTAGAGAATCACTATTATAAAATATATAAATCTACTCAATGAACAGCCGTCCTTTAATATTTGGTTATTGGTTGCAGACCTTACCAAAATTTACCTAAAAGTTATTTAGGTTGCTCTTATGTTCAAATGGTACAAAATTGTTTTCGTTATAAAGGTAGTTAATAACATATAGATATGTTTATAATCGAAATTATTGATAAAATATTCCTAATAAAAGATAAAATCATTTTCCATTTCCGATCTGTTTCATTTTCACTCAACAAATAAATATAATTATAGATTAAGTTAATCTTTTAATAAAAATATACTTTTTTGTAATTGAAGGAAGATTTATTTAATTCCTTTTTTTTAAAAATCTTAACAACAATAATATTTTTATCAATAATTATAAAGTACGATTAAGTGTATATTTTTAACATGAAAACGACAAATTTCTTAATATTAGAAGTACATTTTTTAAATATAATCATAAGCATGTTTTGAAAAGAGTTTCACAAAATTGCTCAAGGGAAACTTGAAAGAAAGTTGAAAATGAACTAGTTGTAAATTGAAATTTTTTTGTGAAAAGATGATTAAAAATTAAAAAAAATATACGTTGTGTACAATATACATTCATATTTACTCAGCAGATATAAAAGAGACGACGTGATGCAAAACTATCTATATTAGTTTTGCTTATGAAATATTTTAATATCAAGAAACATAAAAGTTTCAGTTTTTCATATCTTTTCCAAACATGAAAATCTTGAATAAAAATATTTTTACAAACAATGTTTTACTTTTTTATGAAACAGACGTTTTGTACTTATGATTTGACGCTTTCTTGTTTTCTTACTTCTGAATATATTCCAAAAGTATTAAATTGTTTATTTATAAATATGTACTTGTCACACGAATGTGTTCATGTGACAGACTTTTATTTTCATTTCATCTCAAACTTTGAAAAACGGAAAATATTTTTGTATTTCACATTTTGAAAAAAAATAAAATCTGTTTTCTTACGATAAAATTTTTACCCTGATTTGAGAAAATTTTTAAATATTGAATTTTAGCCATTTTCTTTCATACCCTTGCATCTGATTCTTTTTTTAATTCTTTTTCTTATCATAACTTTTTATAATAAATAAAGTAAATTTTTTACGTATTTTTAAAAGCTTCAACTAAAAATTCCACGGTTATTTTACTTTTAATTTTCTGCTTCTAGTCATAATATATATATATATATATATATATATATATATATATATATATATATATATATATATATATATATATATATATATATATATATATATATAAATAAGTAATAACAAAAATGAAATCCATTAGTATTAATGGGGTTATTGTATTTTTATTAGACGGTCAATACAATAGACTACGTTCAAAAATGTTGAGTTGAAACATTGTAATTACTCAAAATCTTATCACATGGAAAAGATATTGCTTGTAAATTGAGTTCTAGAATAAATTGCTTAGTTAAAGTAGATTTTAATTATTTTATTTCTTATAAAAAATATTTTAATACTTTGCTTTATATTGGATTAATTGATCGGTTGAAGGTTGTACTTGTTATGATATTCAAAGCTTGTGCCTTTTAAAAAGGTTAATTTATGTTAAGCTTATTTTCAGCGTATGCTTAAATTACATATACAAAGCTGATGTTTTTGTTTTGTAAAATAAAAGTTTTTAACTTTTTTTTATCGGAATAGGCTTATTAGGCTTATAGCAAAATTATACTATTTTTGGTAGCTATATTACTTGGAAAAAAAAACAGTTTGACTTATTTATTTTTGTCCCTCTAGCTGAATTAGGTAGTGTTCTGAGGCAAAAATGTGTACATTCTTAGTATGCATGAAGGTCATTTGGTATCTGGAGCAATGCAAAGACATTGCCATATAGTTGAATATTATGAGGAAGAATGTGTTTAATATTTGCGGGAAAACAGGAGGTAGATAAGCAATATTTAAGCTTTTAAATTGTATGTATGGGAATTTTCTAGTACTTTCATAAAGGAAACTGTCGTATTTAATTTGGATCCATCACTTTGTTTTGTTGCAAATTGTTTCGCATATTAATCACATTTGTAATATGTCATAAGTTGATAAAAGTGTTTTTATTCTATTGATTTATTTAATTTTTTTTTACATTTTATTTCATAAAATATATTGGAATATGAACACATTTTGGTCAGTAATAATTGGATTATTCAAAATTGTACTATATTTCAAGATTTATTTCGGAAATACATAACTGAAAGCAAAAATAATGTTAGTGATACTATCATTGAATAAATATTCTACTCATTTTAAATTATCTTTAATACATATTTATTAATGAGGTAATTACATGGAATTTTTTATACCAAATATTTTTACAATAAAACACTAGCAATATATTTATTCTTATTAGAAATCAGGCTTTACTAGGAAATTAAATGTAAAAGATTTTTTTTCTCTCTTTTTTGTAGTTTTATTATAACTTAAGTTATCTGATTTAAAAAATGCATTAAATATTCAATGCTGTATTGTCGGTGAAAAAGAAAATTTTAATATTACATTTTAGAAATAAATATTTTACCTAGGTAGAATATTTCTTTGTTTATATAAATTTCTAATAATAACATACATTATTCTTTTTTAAGAGTATTGCTGTTTAAAAGTACAAATAATTTGAAATATTTTCTCCATATTTTTCAACATAAATATATATATTTACACATAAGAAAAGTAACTACTAATAATCACATCAGGTTTCTATTAAAATATTTTCCACGAATATTATGTTCAAAATGGATCTATTAAGTGGGATCAAATTAATAAAATAGATCATCGTTGTCCATTTAAATAACTCTTTATTTTTTCCCTAAGGTTAATAATGTAGATTTTCTTCCAATTAATCTATTTTATTATTTTAAAATACTTATCTTTTGAGTAAAATATTTCGTTTTTTGAAAAACTTCTTTAACTTAAAATTTCATTTTATTATTCATTTTATTTTATAGAATTCATTTTATTTTTCTGTAATCAGCATAAAAAACTTATTAAATATATCGCTTAGTATGAATTACAGTTTTTAATTCAATATGAATTACTATACTATATTGATATCTAATAGCTTAAAGAAATGTATCTTTACTCATTGAATTAGGTAGCTAAAATTTTAGAAAATGTTAGTTGATTTATTTAGACAGTTTATTTCATAAAAAAAACCTGAAGTAAATAATAGATTATTGATTAAATATGAATTTAGAGGATTTGAGATTTTTGATTTGTCTATTGTACGATGTTTAATTTAATTAAGCATCACAATTATCAAACTCCAATATTTTATGGATCTCACTTTTATTACATTCAGTTCCAGTTTATTTAATGTATGTTCTCTGACATCAATGGGGTTAATAATAAGAAAACGTAGTTTTAAAAAATGATTTAACATTTGAAAAATCACATAAACATAATTTCCTAAATATTATAGAATTAATATCCTGTTAATGTAGAACTCAAATGAAACAGTCTTAAGTTTTAATAGGAAATAAATAGTACATAGTTTTCACTAAGCACAAGAAATAGTTTTCAAGTAAGTAATGTTTAAAACACAACTAATAGTTTTTAAAAATTGACATTAAGTTTTAATGAATTTCATTAAATTTTATATTAAAACAGAACAAATAACTAACAAAAATTGGCAATGCATTTTAGTGAATCTCTTTCTGCTAAATATTTTTTGATGTTTGTAAGATTATTGAATATATATTATATTATTCCAAATTTATGGTAATTTGCTTACTCATCATTGTACATTGAGTGCTGAAGTTAAGTATTGAGTGACACAGAGTAAGCATATAATGTATCTGCAGACATCTGTTATTTGTTCTTTTAAAACATATTTGCAGATAACCCCTAGACGACTATGTAATTTTATTACAGTTTGTTGATATCCATCACTATTATTAAAAAGTCAACTAAGAAGTTGTGTGTCTATGGCAACAAACTTTATTGTCCTTCGTAGAATAACTAAGGAAACTTTACCTATATTCATGGTATATTGTTAAAAAAAGCAATAATATTTTTTTAAAAACAATTATCCTTTAAATATTCAGCCTGAGAATCTGTTGACCAATAACATACAAACACTATGATAATCAAAGTTAAAATATTTAAGTCTTTTGATTTATGTACGATAAATTAACAGAGTGTTTTTGAAATTTAAATTAATAATATATAGTTTCTTTAATAAAGCATACTTTTTCATTTGGCTATCACTTAGTAAATCAAATCTTTCTGAAATTTATAACAGTTGAAAGACTTAAATCTAAAATGAAAATCTGAAAATAAATATAATCCTTTTATTTCCACAGAAAAATAAAAATTTGTATTAAATTTATTATATACTTTCTTATGATATTCTAATGTACTTTGTTTTCTATAAGCTTTATACTTTCCTGAAAAAGTATTTCTTTTTTCTTAGTATGATATGTCTGCAAATTTGGTTATGTATACATACATACATACATACTTACATACATACATACATACATACATATATATATATATATATATATATATATATATATATATATATATATATATATATATATATATATATATATATATATATATATATATATATATATATATATATATATATATATATATATATATATATATATATATATATATATATATATATATATATGATATATATATCTTAATAAAATGTATTTTATTCAGCAAAATAGAAGGATCAAATAATTGTGCGCAGCATTGTTAAACAATAATCAATAATAATCGCAATAATTTTTCGAATCAATAATCACAATAATTTTTTGAGTTGCTTTGAAAAAAGAAATTTACAAAATCAACTCCGTCAAAGCAAAATATAAAAGGTTTTAATTTACTGCAAAGTTATTTCGGTATATTATTTTATGTTGGTAAGCATACGAATCTATATTATCCAAATTTAATGTAATGAAGAATTTCTTATTATATATTAAATATTGATATTTAGGTTTTAAACTAGGTTAATGGTCTAAATTATCCTATCAAATGAATAGCTTTAGATTTTTTTAAATTACCAAGAGTTTTTAAAACTAATTTCTTTGTATGAAAACTTTACCTCACTGAATGTTATTGAAAAGGTTAATGAAATTATAATTAATTCCAGTTAAATATATTTTTGTATTATGTTTTCATGTTTTTAATTTCATATATTGGTAAACTATTTTTGAAATTTCTATTAACAAAAAGTGAATAATAAATTATTATTTTAAACTGAGTATTTTATATTTAGGAATTGAGCAATGAATTTATTTCAATATGTACATCAATATATAATTTTTCCCTAAAAATCTCCAAATAATCCCTTTTATAGCATTCAGAGCAATATAATGATTCCAATTAATATGAGATCAAGAGGAGTTCATCGCCGATTTCAAATTATTTTCGCATCAGGACTTCGTATAATTTTGTCGATGCGAACTCATTTCATTTTGCAAACATCAGCATTATATCGAAAGACTTCAAATTCACCATTTGATTGAATTAATAAATAGGGAATTCTTACGAAAATTTGTCTTGTGGAAAATCTCAAATTATTTCAAATACGGAGAATTATTATAATACCTTAAAATCCTAAGCTAATATATATTTTGCATCTATTTCATTAGTATTAAATGGAATTAAATTTTATTTTAAAATAAATAAAGAATTAGTTGATTCTAATGACTATGTTTTTGATGCTAATACTTTTCAATTATTATGATCTTTTTGTATAGAAAATTATTTTGGATTTATGGTTTTATTGAATAGTAAAATTCATTTATCATAGTACTTTAAATAATTGAAAACAAATATATATTGTAATATATGTATCATATATTGATTAAATTGATAAGCCATAAAATAGTTTAAATTGATTTTTGTCATAACAAGCTATGTTTTCCTAAAAACAGCATTAAAATTATTGTTTGTTAATAACACTTCATTGTAGAATATGATAATGTATGAAATAGCACTTCATTAAATTATGTTAGAAAAATTGATTTCGATATTTTACATTAAAATCCAAATTTTTATAAAATATACTGAAAAGTTTCTCTATAAGATGTAAAACCTATGTGAAACAGTAAAAATATAAGACTTAAAAAATAAATCATTAAATCCATTTTATTTGAATTCCCTATCCTTGGAAATTATTTTGGTTTACAAATATTTTATATACAAATAGATATATCAAGCAAATGATATTCAAAAATAAATTTAGCATTAAATCTGTTTGGGCTACTAGAAATTTGAATAGTGTCACTATACTGCTTACATCCTTTCAAAATCAGGATTAAATTGTCTGTCACAAAGCTAATCTTCAGCTGGAGAAAAAGATTTATCTGTCAAAGATTCACTCTGAAAAAAAGTTGTAATCAATTTCAGGTCAGATTTCTGATCATGAGTTTCTTTTTTTTTATCTTGAAGGTTATTTATGTTTCAAATAAAAAAAATATTTGATGAAAAAAATGTTTGAAAATTGTTTTAATCATCTATTATGTCAATTTGTAGGAAATCTTACTGTAATAAGAGACAATAATATAATTTAATTCCAAAATAGGGAAAAAGAAATAGATTTTAAAACGAATCGAAAAATGTTAGTATTTATGATGAAATAGATTTCAAGGATTTTATGTATAGACATTTAAAAATTTCAGACAATTTACGAATTTTTACCAACATTTATAATGAAGTTATTTAAAACTTTGAATACACACAGAAAGGAATAGAGTTAAATTTAATATTATCCAATGGGTTTATATTATAAAATATTATATTTAGAAAAATATCAGAGTAATAAAAAGTAAACTATCCAATATATTGAAATATTTTAAAACGTATGATTTAGTTTGGAACTTAGTTTATATAACTGCGCCTTTTTTTTAACAAAATTATTTTTAACTAACAACCCATAAAAATGTACACCAAATACTATTTAGGAAGAAAACTCAAATAATGTTCTTAAAAATATCAAGCTCTTACATATGTTTCAATTACTTAAAAAAGAAATTTATAAGAAAATTGTTTCCTAAATTATTCTAAAATTAAAAAAAAATTCAATTGTTACTACAGAATAGCAAAATATCATAATCTAAATTTGCAAAAAATGTTTAAGGATAAATATATTTACAGAACTAATCTGAAATAAATAAAAAGAGCTGAATTACTTAACACTTTGAATGTATGTAAGAATGTATTTATGTATCTATAAAAAATAGTGTTAAAAATTCGTACTTAAATTGTATCTTTTTTATGAATGAGTTTTTCTTAAGGTGATCATTAATTCATTGTAAAACATTTAGACTAGATAACTGTCTGGATTTGTCACTTGCTCATAAGCCAGAAAACTTCAGTTAAGTCAGTATTCATAATAAATTTTCAAAAGTGTTTCACTTTAATATCATGTTGTTGTTATTGTTGTTACTTATGACACTTGGACAAACCATATGCTTGGCAATGCGAATTTAAGTCAATAGGAATTTTTTTAAAATTTATTATAATAATTCATGAAATTTACTATTAGAAATTCAAGGTTCAAATGGAATTAATTTTAATGAAAAATGCATATTGCTAAAAGCACGCAAGCACAAACATTCAAATATGTGTTTGAGATGTTATAAAAACGTTTTGAAATGAAAATATACTGTACTGAATGTTTAAAATATGTTCAATCTAGTTCTCTTATTTAACTTATTAGAAAACATTTCTGTATACAGATAAAGATAACGAAACGAAATATTTATAAATGAATATCATTTTCATTTATTAAATAGTTTGTTAAATACCTAAATTGATAATTGGTAATTACGTTACGGAATACTAAATTAAAAATTATTGTAATTATTTTAGGAATGTAAACTCAAATTAAAATAGATGTAAATAATTTATACATTCAATTTTTACATTATTTTTACATTATTTTTTATATTTAAAAATAAAAATAATTTATACATTATTTTTTATATTTAAATTTATGTGTGTGTATAAATCAATTTCAGAAAAGTTAAAATATGTGTTATAAATAAAAAATGAATGTGCAATAAAGAATTTTGTATCTTAAAGTGAAATTACAATACAGTTTTTAAGAAATTTAAAGATATCTTAATCTAAGAAAAATAGACTAACATGAACATCCGACATTAAATAAATTTGCCTTAAATATAATTATTCGATAAAATTTCTAGAATGTGTTAATGAATTTTATCTTTAGTTATAATGAAACATTTGTTTAATGAAGAAACACTTGTTTATCAAAGTACACATATTTTCTAAATATAAACAAAATATAATAACTATTAAAAGTTACTAGTTATACTATAATATTCTCTATAAAACTTTGTAAACGTATGCGCTGAAATATTATTCATCGTACTTTTTTAAATTTTAATTTCCTAAATGGATATAAAAATTGGAACTTTGGAATCAATATATTTAAGTTTAAATTAAATCGTGTTTTTATGTTGTCCATTATTTGTCAGTGTGCTTTTCAAATAAAATCCTCTGAATATACTTTGAACTCCATGTTTGATATCATGTATAAGAATTCCTTTCTCATTTAATTCCAAATTTAATTAGTAATTAAGTAAAAATGCATTTTAGTATTTAAAGCATTTTGCATTAATGCATTTTGATATTGAAGTTATTTATATATAATGTCTACGATGTACCTAAATTGAAAATATTTTATATTTAGTATGTTCTTGAATCTAGACACAATTAAAATAAAGTTTAAAAATCTTGGATGTGTGTGAATATGAATTCTGTAAATATAATATATAATCTTAAGTGAAATAATATAAGATTATATTTGGGGTTAAACTAATTTTATATGTTTCGTATATAAGTAGTTTCTCTATAGAACGCTTATCGTCCCGTTTTGACCTATGCCTCGGAAACTTGGACTTTGACTGTAAGAGAGGAGAGGCTGTTGGGCCACTATTTGAACGCAGGATTTTAAGAAGTATCTTTGGAGGTACGAAGGAAAACGGTGTCTATCGCAGAAGATACAATACAGAAATCTGCCGATTGTACAAGGAGCCAGATGTTGTACATCACATTAAAGTAAGCCGTCTCAATTGGGTTGGACATGCTATTAGAATGAAGGACAATAAAACACTAAGGGAAATTTTTTTGCAAAACCCATCAGCGTAAGAAGAAGAGGAAGACCAAAGGTGAGATGGGTGCATGCAGTCGAAGACGACTGTATGGTCCTTGGAACAAAAAATTGGAATAGTATGGCTGCCAGTAGAGGTGGCTGGAAGAAACTTGTTCAGAAGGCCTTGGCCCATCCTGGGCTGGCACGCCATGAATGATGATGATATAAATAGTTTCTTCTATACATTTATAAAACTCATGAAAAGAAAAGATTTAGTTTATATTCCCTTTCTTACTTAAGATAACTGTTATCAAATATTATAATTTTCCTAATTCTCTTATATAACTCTTATATAAGTTTACCGATAAAAATTAAGAATATTATATAATGCTATTACATTACGTTTGTGAGAATATAGAATACAATTCTTCATTTACTTATGAAAGTATTTTACAAATTTTCACAATTTATATTAAATAAAATTTTTGACTCACTGAGGAATGAATTTTTTTTAATGATTTTTAGTTAAGAACCTTTTGTAAATAAATGTTAATTTATTTGATAGAAGTAAAAAAAATATATTAGTTAAAATAAAAAGGACTGCTGGGTCAGAGAAAAAAATGATTAGTTGATAGATTGCAATTTTTTCCATTTAAGTATCTCATAAATAGAAAGTCAAAAAGATGAATAAAATATGTTATGAAATAAGAGATTTTCATAAACACATTTTAATCGCAAAATAATTTTTTAATTTCATGTAAAAAATTGGCTAAAGATATTTTAAACTATTCACGCCTACTCAGACATACACATATAGATTAACGACAGATATAGACACACACATATAGATACACAAATATAGACACACTCACATAATCACACACATAGACATACACATATAGAAACACACATATATAAACACATAAACACATACACATATAGACACACACATATAAACACATAAACACACACAAATATAGACACACACACATAACACACATAATTTAGTTCAAATAGAAAGTAATATTATATATACTCTACATTTAAAATGTTATATAATATTTTATTTGATCCAAATTGTAATAAATGTTAATGCCTAAAAAATGCATTTATAATCTTTGAAAATCATAATAATTTAAGTCGGTGAAATTTTCCTCAACATTTTTATTTAATTTGGATTCATTAGATGTCATATATCAATATAACGTGAGAAAAGTTTCAAATATGTGAAAAGGTTCGTAATAAATGACTTCGTTTTATTCAAATGAATGAGTCTATCTTGGGAATTTTAACACATTAAGTTTCTGCTCAAATATATTAGATGAAGCGTAAAGTTTCCAATAAGCGTTTCTGAAAATCTCTACTTAATCACTCTCATCTTATTTATCAATGCTGAAGTTTAATGGATACCCCTTGGCTCTCTTATCGCTTAATCGAACTTTTGAAAAGATCCCTTTCTGGTGAAAATGACTGAAATATTTGATGAAATGAATTTGTAATTTTAACACTTTTACGCACAGGCCTCTTTAAAGATTTAATTATCTTATTTTACTTTTTCCGTTCTTGAAGGACAACTTATATAACACAATAACAGGGCTTCAAAGTCAAGAAAAATTGGAATGTGAAATAAGGTATAATAAAAGAGATTATATTAACTTGAAGTAAAAAGGGATTTTATAAATGCGTGGGGAATTAAAACAAATATAAGGTAAAACTAAAATTTACTTAGATTTTTGTTTAGAAATTAATTTTACTTCGTAATATATATTTGAAATTTAATGTACAGTTGTTTTAGTGGTATAATGACACTTCATGAAAATTTAAAATACTTGAAGTTTTTATGTACAATTCTATTTTGTAATTTTCACTTTGATCAGTATATGTTTCTCAAAAACTCATTATAAACTTAAATGATGAAAAATATATAGAAGTTGCAGTAATTATTAAAAGAATAATAAAAATATAATCGGCAGATGCCATTAATTCTGAGAATATGAAAAGAAAAGCTGTCTTATTGTATTTATAAGATTCTTACTTTTTTTAACATTTATTTCGTTATATGCTCCTGTGCTGTTATGATTTATGTGATTAAGTTTCGATGCTTTACATGAGAAAAGATAATTCACATGTAAACTTCGTTACTGATACATAATAAAATTTAAGGGTGATTACTAATATTAATTAAATTAACTATGCAGAATTAGTCTTTCAAAAAATAATGCAATACTTGCAAATAATATAACAAGTACTATTGTAAGAGCAGTTTATTTTTCTTTAGAATTACATTAGTTTCCATGCAAAGTTAGTTAAAGTAATAAATTTCAGTACAAAATATTAAATTTAAAAAGGCATGTAATATAATAGGTAACCAGAAAAGCTTTGTCGTAGTGTGATATAAAAATTCCATACGCAGTATTGTAAGCACAAATGGAGTTTTATTCATCGAAACATCACATTATATTCGACAACTTTCTTTGCCACGTGATGCAATCCCATATATATGGTAACAATAAAATGTCTTTAGGAGGAAAAAAAATATGTTCTCTGATTTTGATCTTCACTTTTTGTAATTTTGAACCTCGGTCAGGGGAGCTGACTGGAGCCAAATTTTATTAATCTCCACATCAACTTCAAACCAGCAGAAGGACTTTGTACATTTCAAACTACCCTGGAAGTACTGCAATTCACGAAGCTCTTGCAATCCAGTTAGTGAGAATATGGTTACATTCCTGATCACTGCAAATGATGCTTCACTTTGAGCATGGACACATAACATAACATAGCGAAGTCACCGAGCCACGGACTTTACCAACTGGTTATGGGGTTATGCCCCATCAATCTCCGAGAGCCTTTCGTAACACTTACGGGGGTCCACTTACGAAACCCCACCTGGAGTTTATTTAAAATCATATCCCCATTGGTGGGGCTTGAAAGCTTACAGACAACCAAGCGCAGTAGGTGTATGCAGTACAGTTCACAGTTACTTGATTAAAACTAAATATTATAAATTTTAGTGAAAGTATGAAATAATAGTAAAAAAAAGTTGAAGTAATTACAGGAAAAGTAAGTAAGGAACTATACAATATTATAAATTTATAACAATTTACAAGAATTGACAAAACATTAATGTATCATATTATTTGAAATATTAAATTTAACTAATGAAATAACTATATTATTATAAACACCATATGTTATGTATACCGAATTAGATGAAAGTATAATTATGAATTGACAAAGTAAAACAATAAGAGAAGTAATTAGAATTATTATACAAGCTTAGATGAAAACAGTTTACATAAGTTACAAAGTCTTTTCTTTTCTTTATTATTTTTTTTTAAGAATTTTACTTAAAACAATTGATTTAATTAACAGATTAAGTTAAGATGTAATAGAGCACTAATAATTGATATAAAGTATTCGCGCGTTCATTATTTCTTTTAAGATTTTGCATGAATTGATAGGACATTAATGTTACATATTACTTGAAACATTAGTTTTAACAGTTAAAATAATTACACTATTATGAACACCATTAGATACATACAAATATTAAAAAAAGTAAATGGAAGTATTATTGTTCATCTGATGATGAATAAAATTCATCGCCTACCATTTGTTGAATATTGTTTGAGTCTTTGTACTGGTAAGAATTTGAGTATTTGAATTTTTATTTTTAATCCAAAACCGTCCTTCAGACAAAATTGCACAAATTGAAGGTGTTTGACTATGGGGCCTTTTTATGTGGAAGGACTTAGTAGATGAACATCTCACTATGTAGTGAAGAATAGTTCTCAAATCATCACATTTTCAGATGTTTGAATTGGGTTTGCCAAATTTTGCGAATTATTCAGGGAGGGGTTTATGATTCATTATTAAATAGTTAATAAAAGGGTTTGAGATGAGGAAATTTGTGGAGACTATTGGAAGTAAATGGTGGGTGTATCTACTATTTTGCGACGCATCCCATGTTCTTTGCCAACTTTCGAAGGATCTTTTATAGAGGAAGAGTTTTAAGAAGGAGCTTGTGGTTTTGAAAAATATGTGATTGACACTTCCTCATTGATTGCAGCTTTTGCTTATTTCTCCGCCAGTTCGTTCTTTAACCCAACTTATGTGTTTTGTATAGACTCTCATGGGTATCACGGATGATTTATGATCTGTGCACTGGGTTAAGCAATGATAGGAGAATAGACTGGCTGTCAGTCCAAATTGTTGTTGGTTCTAGTTTATTGGCAGTTATGTGTCTTACCGCTTCTCTGACCACTACTGCCTCAACTTGAAACA
Source organism: Latrodectus hesperus (assembly GCA_037975125.1). Lineage (NCBI taxonomy): Eukaryota > Metazoa > Arthropoda > Arachnida > Araneae > Theridiidae > Latrodectus > Latrodectus hesperus. The sequence goes on from CM075853.1 coordinate 4,313,304, forward strand.
CATTATAGTTATTTAATTTAATCTGTTGAGAGAAAAGTTTTGGTTTTTTTGTGTAACCACATATGCTGCTCCTGTTGCTTCGTCATGTATTGATAAATCTGTGTATGGATTTATTGCTGTTGGTATAAACTTTTGAGGTTTGAATAATTTTAGGAATTCTTCAGGAAAGTTATATACTGTTAGGTTTCTGAATCTATGGAAGGGATAGATAGAATCTTTGTGGGCCGGGTCTTCAAAATCTTTCGGGTTGTAGTGAGTACCATCTATTCGCATTGATTTGTTAAGCAGTAATTTTAATTTTTAGGATGGCAGCTTCAATTGTTAACGGTAAGGGTGGAATGCCTGGTACAGTATTTAGAGCTATGCTAGAAGTTGTTTTAAATACTCTTGTTATCAGTAGCAGGAAAAAAAATCATTGAAAGTTGTTTAAAAATTATTTTTCTAGCTGTCATATGATTTGCCCAAGTTAAGCACCCATACATGACTATTTTTTCAATAATAAATAAGTATATTGTTTTAGATATTTTTCCTTTTATACCGCAGCTGATCATTCCATGTAATCTTTGGGGTATTGGTATAATTTTTGTTTTTATGTAGTGAAGATGTAGTAGGAAAGAAAGCTTTGAATCTAGATGTATGCCCAAATATACCAAACATTTTGTATGCTTTAGATTCTCATTATTTAAAGTAATTTTTGGATTGAATTTTAATTTTTTTTCTTACCAAGAATCATTACTGTTGATTTTGCAGCGAAAATTTTTAACTTTAGATCTTTGCAGAGATTTGAGAATAGGAATAAAGATTTGTTACAATTATGTTTTAGCTCTGCTTTTGTTGCACCTCCAACTACTAACATTGAATCATCTGCATATGCTATAATCTCCGCATGTTCTGGAGAAGGATCGGATAAGATTAAATTGAAATAGATGTTTCATAATATAGGCCCTTCTACAGAGCCCTGTGTGTAGCCTCTGTTGCGTTCCATTTGTATTAAGCCAGACTTGCCTATGGCTGTTAATTCTCAATCTTTTAAGAAGCTAAAAAAACACTGGGAGATATTTTTTAAGGCGTTACATTTTGTAAGTTCTAAACTTTTTGACCTGGCCCCCCACAGAGAGTCGAATAGTTTCTGGATGTACAGGCTAATGAGAGCTGTGTATGTGTTGTTTTCTTTATTTTTATGTATGCAATTCATGACTGCAGTTAGAGCATGGTCTGTTGATCTTTTTGCTCTGAAGCCGTAATGGTTGTTATGTAAAAAAAGTATTTTTAAAGAAGGCATGCTTTAACGGTTTATTATGAGTTTTTCCAGAACCTTCCCAAATGATGGCAGAAAACATATTGGGTGGTACTAACTGGCCAACTTTGGGTTTTTTTTACTTTTTACTGAAGAAGATCACTTGACCTTTCTTAAATGTTTTTGGGAAGTAAATTATTTGCAGCTTTTATTAAAATAGTTTAGCAAAAATTTGTTCTTGGTTCAGTGGACCAGTTTGACTATTATGTTGTCTAATCCATAGATACATGTGGCTTTAGAATTGTTAAGGTTTTTAATTTCTAAACTAACTTCTCCTTGTGTGAAGGGGGGATCATTCGGACTAGAAAGGATTAATGGAGTTGCTCTAACTGTTGTATGGTATTGAGTGTACTCTTCTTGTGGTTATCTCTGGGAAAATTAGTTTCTATGAGCTTTTTTAAGATTGATGTTATATCTTCATTTGTTGAGTTTTGGAGTGCAACAAATTGAGTCGGAAGAAACACTTTACCAGTTGCTATTTTTTGCAATATGCCGAATTCTTTGTTATTGTTTGAACAAAATTTTGCCCAACTAGTTAATTTTGCATTCAAAATTGTTCTTTTATAAGATGCTTGTTTATGTTTAAATTTTTGTAACCATGAAAGTTTTTCTGTTTCTGAAGTAGATGCCTTAAGTATTCTCCTAACTTCTCCTTTGTTATGCTCTTTAGTTCTGTTTGTTCTGGTGCCACCCAGTGTATATCAACTTTTTTTCTGCAGTTCTTTGCTTAAACGCAGCTTCTGCTATTCAATGAATTTTATTTAAAATGTGTCGGGGACTTCATCCAAGTTTTATTCATTTTTATTTTTATACATTTATTTACTTAAAGATTTTAGGATTTGTTTCACTGATTTTAGAATTGTTTTCTGATTATTTAACGTTTTAAATCTTTTGTTAAATGTTGTAATCATTGGTTCAGCTATAACACATGTTATGTTGTTATGGTCTGAACATGTTTCTCCGTCGCACACTGTCCAATCCTGAATCATTTGGAGCAGAGAATCTGTGCATAGGGTTAAGTCCGGCCAGCCGATATCCATTGGTCCTGTAAAAAATAGGGGGTTAGGAGAAGTGCTTAACAGATATAGGGAATTGCAGTTTAAAAATTGTTCTAAAATCAAACCACGGCGATTATTTGAAGTGTATCCCAAAAGCAAATTTTGAGAATTAAAATCTGCACAAATTAAAATTCGTGCTAATCTTTATTGGAGTAATAGATTTCTGAGGATACCAAGAATTAAGGTTAGATCTTCACTTGGGAAGGCCTATAAAGATATTAATTGTAAAGATGGGGATTGAGAGTCTATTTGTATTGCAATTAAGTCATTATGATAATGATGATTAATAGATTAAAATTTGCTTTTGATGTTATTGCTGCTCGGGGAGCTTCATCTGTTGAATGATATTTTGTCCAAGACAAAGGTAATCCTTTAATTTGGTTTTGCTGTAAATATGGTTCCTGAATGCAGGCGATGTCTTGTTTGCGACTATTGAAATGATGCACAAATTGAGTTATTACGTATAGACTTCCTTGTAAATTAATTTGAAGAATACCAATTTCTGGATTGTGAATTTTCTTGATGAAAGAAGATTAATTGGAGTGATCATTTTATATTATTGATAATTTAATTTTTTAAGAATTTTTTATTGTTGTACATAGCTTGGGTCATAGATTGCGTGACTGGTAGAATTGTTATTCCTCTTTTTGTTTTCTTGATGCTAGTTAAAATAAAACACTGTTTCTTCTTTGCATTGATTTGTGGTGTGTTTTCCAACATGTCTTCCACAGAATGTAGCATTTTTACAATCCCTGGCAATGTGGTTCAGGTCCTGACAATTGTAGAAACACTTAATGGTGGAAAATTGATCTAGTCTAATTTTTCTGAATCCAAGATATATTTTATTTTTTAATAGTTTGAGCCCCAGGGACCGAAGGAGTTCAAAGATCCAATTCTATCTATTCTGGTTACTTAGCGTTTTCCTTGTCTGGATTATTTTAAGTGGGAACGTCGAATTATATAGGTTAAGATCATCACTGATTGCTTCTGTTATTGTTTTTTTCTGTTATGGATTCTGGAACGTTTAATAGGATAAGTCATAACTTTGGCGGGTTTTAATGGTTTGCTTCTAAATTTTCTTTGGCCAAAAATTCTTTGATAGTCGTTGAATCCTGATGTGTTTTACATTGTATTTATATGAAGTTTTTACTATAAATAACTTTTTTAGGGCGTATATTTGTATCAATTGATTGAATTTATTGGCGTATATCTGTTTCGGGGAATTTTTTTACAATAATTGTTGGGGGTTTTTGCAGAATTTCATGGTATAGTGGAGGAGAAGTTGAATCATCTAATGGGTTTGAGAGTTCAGAAGTTGATAAGTTTGTTTTGATTTCTGCAAGTGTATTAGAGTTTATGTTAATCATTTCTAATATTTTTGCTGAGGATTCAAGGTGAGCATTTTGTAGTTCTGATAGGTCCTCTAGTTTTTTTCTTTAAAATTTCTTGATAATTTTTAAGTTGTTGCATTTCATTTGGCAATCGGTTTTATAAGTAAAATTTGGGATTGGGTTAAAAAGTTTCAGGTTTTTGAGCAACTTGTTGGTTTCGGTTTTTTTATTTTGTGGTAGGTGACATTTTTCTAACTTTATCTGATTCAAAGTCAACAATATTCTGAAAGGAAGAAACAATTTTGAGGTATGATAGGGGACCATGTCTTGAGAGATTCATTGATGCTCTTGGAATTAATACTTTTGAATGTTCAACGATAGAGCTGTTGGAATCTGCTAAATGTATGGAGCCAAGTGATAGATTTACTTGTTCCAGGCTGGTTAATTCCGACGTGGATTTTAATTTTCTTGGTGTTGATATGTAAGAATTAACTCCTGACTTCATCTTTTTGTTGTGATTATTGTTATAAACGCAATAATGAGAGGATTTTTGCGATTTTGTACAGTGATGAAGCGGAAGTAACAAAGATGCCGTCACCATCACAAAACCACATGCATTCGATGCACTGATCAAAAGGTAGATCCTTGTAAAAAAGGGGGGGCAGACTAATGCTTCGGGCAATAGCAAGGAGGGTAATTTGGCAAATAAGTGTGGAGAGTCGTGCCTTTGCTTAGTGCCGAAAATCGCACGTCTGTAGTGTGATTAGGGAGCTTGTTATTGTAATTTAAAATTAATTAAGAAAAGTTATACTGTTTAAAATGTTAAAAAATATTTAAGTGATTAGAAAGAGTGAGATATGGCTCAAGTTGTTAAGGTAAGTGGAATAACCTAGGTATTTTTTTCGATTGTAATTTAAACCGTAATTTTAAGATTTTTAAGTAAAGGAAAAAATTTGAATGGTTAACACTTTTTGAAAAAGTGATGAAAATGGCCTTAGTTAGGAGGAAATAGTTAAGTTGAAGTCAATTTTGTTGATTTGGTTTAGATCGGGCTGTAATTATAGGAGCTATGGGGATTTTAAAATTATGTTAATAATTTAAAGTTTTAGAACTTATTTGACGATTAATGCCATTGTTCTGCAACTTCTTTCGGTTAGGAGAGTAAGCAATCTGAGTTTTCTTTAAAAAAAGAAGAAAATGGCCTTAAGTTGTTAGAACAATTAGGGCCAGAGGTATGGCTAAGCCTATGGGGGACGTGGTCATTTAAGGGTTTCAAGAAAAGTTATGACCAAATTTTCGTAAATAATATTAAAACTAATTAGATCATGGGGAATAATTCAGTTTAAATCCCATGTCTCTAGGACATTTAAAACATGAGTTATGAAACTGCTATGGTGACTATAATTTAAAATTGATTTAATTGAAAAATTTCAGTAATAGTAATGATTAGAATCAAGCTTTAAATGATTATTTTACTGAGATTATTGGCTAATTTTTCTAATTAAGCTATAATTGAGGAAAAATATTGTTTTCTACAGTGGTCCCCTGGTCATACTCTCCCATGCGGTGAATTTTCACTGTATTGAATTCTAATCCCTAATATTGGGTACTGTGCTGTTAAAATGTAATTAAAAATATAATTGAACACAGTAACATTAAATTTGAGAAAAACGCAAAGAAAATATTGAAATTACACTATTAGAGCTTATATATGAATTATAAACTTAAGAAGTTTTAAATCGAATGCTCTAACCTATAATAAAATATAATTTGAGTAATGTATCTGATTGAGTGGAGATTAAAAGCAGAACTGAAGTGAAAATTTGCAATTAAATTATTTTTATGTTCATAAAAAGCGTGATAAATATACAATTCCTGTAGGTAATAATATTTTAAAAACAGTTAAGTACACGAAAAAATTAAGCCGTGTATTTCAAACACTAAAAAAAATTTTGATGTAAAAAGAATTTAAAATTTAACACTATAAAGTTAAAGTCCGAGAGAGTATGATGAAAAAATTTAAGTCCTGAATTCAGGAAGGGAATTTGAAAATCGAAAAAAAAAATATAAAATTAAGAATAAAATATTATTATGGCTAAGTGAGCTCAATAGAAGCGCATTTAAAAATTAAAAACTTAGAAAGTGGTCCACAGTCACTACGACTATTAGTTACGACAATTACGAAAAAAAGTGCTAATTGATATTTAATTAATTTGATTATTAGGAGCAGTGAACTCAGTGTCCAAAGGGTTAAGTTGAAATTGAACAGGAAGACATGACGGGAAACTAAGAATGGGATGTTATCATTGCTTATACATAAGGGAAGAATGAAGAAGCAAAGGGAAAAAATGGGAAAAATATAAATTTTTATGACAATAATTAGTCCAAAACTCATTAAGTATTGATTATTTTTTTTAAAAAACAAAACTGATTTTAAATGAAAATGATCTGTTCCGAGTAAAAGTAAAAAAGTTTGGAGTGGATTGATAAAAATTTCAAAAGTTATGGCAGTTTTAAAATAAAATCGACAATCAAAATACTTGAAAATACACACAAAATTTTATCAACAAAATTAAAAAAACTATTGAAAATTAACTATTGCACTTAGAATAGTAATACATATATCTTTAAAAACATTTTAAATCCTCTCCAGTTTAAAATTTATTTGAACTTGATAGGGCAATCAGGGCTGAAGCTGTTAATTAGTAATTAAAAACTAGAAAAATATTTCGGAAAAATTGTTTAAAAATAGGAATTTTTTGAATTTATTTAAATTAATCATAGCTTTGATCCCAATTGTCCTATTTACACAAACCATGCATCAAAAGGAGCAGAATCATCGCGCGGGACGAAATAAAATGACATCTGGGTACTTAATTTATTAGTCACTCATGATGTTGTTAAGGTGCAGCATGTAAAGAAAAGGCTTGTAATCAGAGAAGTTCTGGATCAAGATTGTCAGAGAATGAAGATAAATAATCCAAATTGCACAAAAATTTTCATAAAGGTGGTTTGAAGTGTTTTTTATCGATTTCATTCTATTTGTCAGACGACGAGTGAGTAGTTTAGGTGGGGAAGGAAGAAGTTCTTATAAATTTACTAATATTTAAAGATTTATTTACAAATTGGTTTATTTACAGACATCTTTTAGGTTGCTCCTTCATAGTGAGCTCCTTCACATCATCTCCCCTCTCAATTCCTTGTACATCTCTCTCAACATGACACATTAAGCACTGCCATCTAGTGGCCACTTATTTTTTAAGTAATATTACAGATTGATGCTAACATGTTGTTGATAGACCCGTTGCTAAAATTTAATGTAATAGTATTTTGCTGCCGAGATTATGTGGTTTAAGCACAAACCACTGTCTTCCGTTTCTGGGGGTAAGCAATTGGTTACTATGGGCTTCCTTGTTAGGGTAGTGGGAACGCCAGGTTGGAAAACTTTATGAAATATTCTCAAAATTGCTTATAAATTTTGATTAATATTAATATAATAAAAATGCTTATATAATTGCTTTGAAGACATTGAAACTAAATTGTATCACAAGATGGATAAAAACTTTGCACTCAACAGAAGTATAAAAATTCGATTTAAATCGGTGTTTAAACGCTATTTTAATGGTAGCTGAAGGAGCGTAGGAAGAAGACGTCCTTCTTCCTTGCGGGGTCCAGGTCAGTCAAAGCCATGCACACATAGACATAGACATACGCAATGGAACACCTGATCTGTACCTTAGATTATCAGGTGTAGCTCCATTACGTAATACATCTGGTGTGACAGAACTGTCACGAAATTTGATAACAAAATTGAATTTCAGTATGCCTCTAATATTTGAAATTGATAATTTGACAGAAATATAACATCAACAACAAAACATTTAAAAAATTTTCACTATGGAAGATGATGAGTTAAATATTGCAATAAAATTGTGAAAATAGATTATCCTAACACTCCAAGTAACCTTGGTAAAAAATACCAATTAATTATCTTGATTATGGTCTTAGCAGACTATATAAGTAGTGTGTAATACAAAAATGCAAGGAATATAATTAAGTTTAAGGAGAAGAGTATAAAAAAGAGCAAATAACTGGGACAGATTTTCAATAAGTACCTCATGCTTTAACTGTGTCCTTTAATGTAACATTGCATTATTCGCAATACCAAAGGACTGCATTGTCTACACGCAGATAGTTAAGATTACATATGCATGAATGGTATCCTATTGAACATTTAACATTTGCTGTAGGTGATAAACTGTAGAATATTTAAATAACAGATTAAAATCTGCTGATTCAGTTAGAATTTTGCAGCAGCTCAGTCTGTGCACTGTAGTTACCACGATTAAGAAAATTATTGAATAAAATAAAATTTCAATACAATAAATAATAAAAAAGCTTAAAAAAGTGAATAAGATATATAGCAAAATATTTTACAGACACTCTAATATTGCTAGAAATAATAATGAAAATATATTGCACTAAAATTGCTAAATATAGTATTTCTGAAGACTCAGAGCAAACTTGAATATTAACCGCTAATTTTATAGATAGTGGTTAGATAGAGGAAAGTGTTATATCACTTGACATACCATATGAAGATTGTATTAGAAAATGAGCAAATATATACAATACATTGATAGTATATACATAAATAAATCATATACTAATTGTGAAATATTACAATGCATTATTTTATCACATAAATAACTTGCATTGTCTGTTCACAAGTTTATAATGGCTTACAATGTTTAGGAAATATAATGCAAAATTAGACATTAAAATTACTAATTGATAAACTTTGCTAGGATATTTAATATTGCACATTACATTGTGCCGAGTCAATCAATATTTTTCAGCACCTTAATCTAGAATAATTATTATTATCAAAATAATAAAAATTAATTGCTAAACAAATACAATACCTAATTATATTTTATCACAAAAAGTGGAGAAATACCTTACAATAATTTTTACCCTTTACCAAATTGTTCTTATGATGAAATCCGCTGTTCAGTTATGGCATTATCCTTACAGAGTTCGGATCCTTCTTCATAGATAAAGGAGACTATGTTTTTTATCTTATGCAGAAGAGAAGGAGTTTTGCTAGCATAGCGGAGAAACGGAGTAAGTTCCTCCGAGTTTTTAGGCGCTTTTAGGTGCCATTGTTTTGGAAATCACATTCAAACGCGTAATGAACAATGGTTCCAACCTGACCGCAGGAACAAGCACTATTTGGAGCCATACACCTTTTATTGAGATACTCCGGTGTTGGAGTATGTCCAGAAAGAAACTGTGCTTCTTTGTGGTCCTTGACTAGGAAATCAGGAGAGACACAGGGTTTAAGGCTGTATGTCCATCTACCTTGTTCTGCCTCATTCCATTCTTGTTGCCAGGCCATTAGTAAATGTTTGCGCAATTTAGAAATCAAGTATGATTTCGGCCAATTTAATTCAATTTTTTAGCGTGTTTGAGCATGCTTTGTCAGCTTGCTTTGCCAGTGTGTCAGCTCGTTCATTACCAGTATGTCCGGCATGAGCCTTGATCCAGTGAAGACAAATTTTCCATCTATTGTTAAGTGTCCTGAGTCGATTTTGAATGTCCTGAATCAGTGGGCTTCTGTGATATGGATTATATATTCCCAAAAGAGCTGATTGGCTGTCTGACCAAATCACTGCCTAGTATAAATTTTTATCGGCTATATATTTTAATGCTTTATCAATCGCAACCAATTCTGCTTGGAAAACACTGTTAGCTTCTCCTAATTGTCCCTGCCAATAACCACTCTCCGGTCCATTTTCGAAAATGCAGAAAGCTGCTCCCACTTGGCCTTCTATTTTTGAGTGCATATAGGAGTTGGGAATGTAAAGCTGCGACCATGCACACAGCAACGGCTTCTGGAAATGGAGTAGAACAGTTTCAATCATGAGAATCGGATCTGTCCTTGACAATCACTCATGTGGCTGATGTATTGGATGGCTTTTTCACCACACTTTACCAGATAATTCCGAAACGGTTCACTTTCTGGTGTAAAAAAAAGGGAACATGGATAACCTTTGAAGCTTATTGCATTCAATAAATTCATGGTAGTCATTTGCTAAGCATACAATCCTATAGCAGTTTGTGTAAGTGAGAACAAGTGGTTTCATCAGATAAGTGGAACTTAATTTCAAGTTGTTGATACATTTGATAGGTATCCTCTACGAAGCATTTCTTAAAACTTCGCTTTTTAAGGATGATGGTGAACCCAATCTTGTTGCGTCTTCGAGTGATTCATCACCGGAACGAAATTTAGGATAGCATTTTTGGCCAGTATTTCTGGTTAGTTCCATCGTATAATACGTTGAAAACATATATTATAGAAACTAACTTAATACTTATAATTTTATATTGTCTTTGCCTGGAGTTTGTTGATTGTAATATTAGTTAAAAGTGCCAAAAAGGTTTTCTTATATTATTAGTTTATATATTTTTTTCAATTAAAAACTAAGACTAATAAAACTTTAGAATTTACTTGGTTTCATTACAAACGTATAACGGATAAAAGTGCGTTTTAATGGAATTGATATTTTAAACTGTAGTTTCTTAAAAGCAAAAGCACAAATATTTACATTTTAAAATATATTTTATTTTTTTATAGATTGACTTTTATAGACTGACAGATTCATGCACAAAATAGTGAAATTTATTTAATTCAACATAATTTGCTCTTGAGTTTGTCCAGTAGAAATTTCAAATCTACGTTTAATTTGCTTATTCATGATAATGTTAAAACAAGAGCTAAGCACATTGGATAATTTACTTATGGTAAATAACATCATTGCTCATTTAAATATGAGAATTATCTGCAATGAAATCCGTAAATGTTCAGTATCTAAGAATTATATCCTGTTCTCATGTTATAAAAATAATAGATTCTATTATCGAAGAAATGTTTGATTAAATATAAATTTATAACCTGAGTAAGAAATTCTAATCTCTTCTATTTATCAAACTATTGCTCAATGTTTTTTTCTCAAATTATTACTTAAATATTAAATGGAATATGTTAATATGTCTCCAATATGTAAGAAGTAAGATAAAGCTTGTTATATTGGTTTTTGCAGCAAAACTGATTTGACATAAGCTAAATCTTCAAGAATGATTTTCATACCCATGCTCTTTTTTTTACTGATATGGAAAGAGTATTTAACTTAAATTAAAAATTCAATTTATATTATACTGAAATTTATATTAATTTTATTGCTCCTTCTATCTAATATTCAGGTATATAATTGATTACATTAAAATGTAATTAAAAATTATAATTTTAATATATTTTGATTTGGAACAGAAAAATTCAGTGCTGGGCTAATATTGAAATCATGACAGATATCCATTTAGGCAATCCTACAACATAAATTTGAATATTATGAAATAAATATGAATTTTTTTTATCAAACTTTATTATTCCTAACTGCATAAGACTTCAAGTTAAACGTAACAAGTAATAAAAAAATTTAATCCCAAACAACAATTTATTTGTCATACAATAACATTAATTCTTATATTATAATTTATAATTGAGATTCTATAAAGTAAAAGTGTTAGCAAACAAGTTCTCATTTTTTAACCATAAACATGTAATTTATTTTGAAAAATCATTTATTTGACGCAATAAAATTTATTAATGAAAAAGGAATGAAAATAGTACGAAAAAAGAAGTCATTATTTTTTATTTCCCACTTGATCTAGTTATAATGCATAGTTTCTTTAAGTTAAGTTTTTATGAAGTTTTTCCACTTTTTGTACTAATTGCATTTATGCCAATAAAATAACTATAAATCTGCTTACAGCTCAATGACCACATCTTCAAATTCATTTCATTACATGGATCAACATTATTTAACAAAATATGTTTCTCTTCTAACAAATTGTTTTGGATAGTATCCTTAAGTTTTAATTTATTCAATTTATTTTCCAAATATCTAATAATCACTGCTTTCAAAGCGCTTTTAAAGTTTCAAAATAATTACATCATGAAACTAATCCTTTCCAAATTATAATTAATCATTTCTAAATTATAATTTATCGGTTTCCAATTTGTTACTTTTGTAAAATAAGTAGATTCTACCCCAATGCTTCTTAAAATTATAATTTTCTTCAGAAAAAATTTTGAAAAAAAATTGAAACGAATGTTAATTAATATTATTAGTTTATTCAGTATAGATTTTACTTTTTTTAACCATAGAAAATACAATAAAGCTTACATCATTTTAAAATTGTTTCTTAACCACAAATATTTAATTGTCTACTTTTCTAGGACACTTGAATAATTTGAAAATGACGTGTAGTCACGTTAGAAAAATAATTAGATTCAAAACTCCTAATATTTTTCTTGTACTTTTGAATTTGAAAGTTTTTGTCTAAAACATTGTTAACTTGACCTCAGTTTAGTATTATGTTCCCTTTAATACACCCTTAATACACTTTTACTTTTTTACTATTGAAGACAAAAACTCAGATTTTTTCTCAGATTCAAATCTTTTCTGCGATATATAATCTTTTAACTGTCTTAAAATGAATAATGCATTTAACTTAAAATTCTTACATTAAATTTAAAGCCATTCATTTTAATAACAAATTAGATACCTCCCTTACTGAGATCAATACAGTTGGACAGGATTATTTTTATCATTAGAAAAATAATATTTAAATAAAAGTAATAAGACCAACCTTCAAAGGAACTCTGTCAGAGAAACTATAAAACTCTTCAAAGAAACTATTATTTATCTTACATTATTATTATTATAATATTTACACTGGTGATAATTTTGTTTATCTGAATAATGAAATTGAAATTGAATTTATGCTACACACATAAACATCAATTCTTTAGGTTTTCGAAGAATGTAAAATATTCATTTGCTCTAATTAATTAAACCCTGAAAATTTCAAAATCTTATTAATTAATAGTAATTCAAGTAAATATCATGAAAGTAATGAGATAATTCATTATTGTCAAAATTAGGAAAAATTGCTATATCTTAGATAATAAATTAAGGAAAAATACATTTCAAGTATATGTTGTTCATGATCTTAAGAAATTTTATTTATATTCTATTAACAATGTAATTGTAAGTTATACATAACATGATTTGTACATTCTAAAGGATATATGTGATATTTAAATTTAGCAATTTACTTCAATAAACTGGAAAAATCTTTTTGAAGAATACGGCGAAAACATATAAAACAATTGTAAATAATATGAAAATCTAGACATACCATCTTTGTAGATAAACATTACGTACGCCTGGATAAAGTTGATACAAAGTTTCCAGCTATTAAACTTCATTATGTCTCCAGAAATTGCTCACATCTTAAGATTTACTTTCCCTCCTTAAGAAGATACAAATAGTTTTCATACAGATAGTAATCCCGTGGAAGATAATTCTTAACGTAATTGCTTTTCGTAATTAAATAACCTTAAATTTGCAAAGACCTTATCGCGGAGTTACATATTTGTTCAAGTAAGAAATGAAATCAGAAATTTTTGTTGTCGTGGTCATTACTATTAAAAAGGAATTTTGTTTTTTTCTAAGGAAACAAATTGATAAAAGATAGCTATGTGTAATGGTTTTTAAAAATTGGTTTACATTTAAAAATACATTTTAGCCAATTTTTGAATTAATATAATTATGTAATGAATTACTTATGATATTTTTATGTATTTTGCATACACTGCAATTTTTATTTTATTTTCGGTATGTATAGTTCTAATAAAATAAAAATAAGATACAATTGTGTATGATAATAAATCATCGAAGTATATATATATATATATATATATATATATATATATATATATATATATATATATATATATATATATATATATATATATAAATATATATATATGCATATATATTTGCAAAATTGCTTAAAATTGTTACCTAAAAGTTTTAATGTCTCTTATTTTACTAAATAGAAGGAAATCTAAATTCTACGTTTTAAAGTTAATTATGTATTGTACTGATTTATATGCATTGATTTTCATTTCTTTTATTGAATATACAAAATTAAATTTTAAACTTTCTCAAATCAAAATTATATGATTCTAATACCAAAATCACACTATTTTACAGTATTGAAATATAATTTTCATTAAAGTGCATAAAAATTAAAGTCCACATTAGGTTAAATATTTTTATAATTTAAAAAAACCTGTTTCTTATATACTCATTTTGAAATAACTTTAACACTTGGAAAAAATATTCCTCATAGAAAATTGATAAATTCATATTTTAATTCCATAATTCAGGAAAAGAATACGTTAAGTTAGTACTCTTCCGTATGTTTATTACGACATAAGAGAAAAAGTTAATAATATAAAATTTTGTTTTTTTATGTTTTATAATTATTGTATTTAATTCAAATTCAGCTGTTATTTTGATTAGAATGTTAGATGCTGTTGAAAATGAGATATGTCTTATTTGCCGTCAAATCCATCACTATGATAAATTACATTATATATGTGTCACATTTTAAAAATAAAATCAAATTTGTGGTGCCTGTAAAAATGCATTAAAATTCAGTCAATTTAATTTATAAAAAGAAATTAAGTCATATATTTAAAAGCAAGTAAAGAAATTAAATCAATTTTAGTAATTTATTTTCTCAAAAAAGTTTATCTTAACTTAATAAAATAAAATGTTTGGATATTTGAATTTATTATACTTGCACGTATATATATTAATTCATCGGATTTATTCTTACATAAGGCTTTACTCTGCATTATTCTTACATAAGGCTTTACCTTACGCCACAAAATCCAACCAACCAATTGCATTAGATATATATTTTAGTCTGTTCACAATATTGTTACCCAATTTTCTTCTTCTTTCTTATAGCCTATTATTTGAACTTCGAAGTTTCCCTTTATAGCCACTGAAATGAAAACCAAAATCATCAAATTTCTTCCCAATTTTGTATATAACTTACAGTACTTGATGCATTTTACATTATAAATTACAAGCATTTAATGATAGCATTTTCACATTCTAGTTAAATCAGTATCTTCCAATATGTAATCCATATTTTGATACTCCTCTGAAGTATGCAATATCATAGTTATTTCCTCGGTGAAATTTTTATTATAAATTCCTTTTATGTTTGCAACTAATAATAACTGTTGAAAATATAAAAGAAACAAATATTAATTTGTTATAAGCAAAAGGGTAATGAAATAATGTCTTATGAGCAATTTTATTTAATTTGATTTAATAACTGCTTATGTAAATTTATTCTTCAAACACAAAACTTCCATATTACCTTTATTTCATATGACTCTCACAGTGTATAAAATATATTATTATATATTTTATGCATTCAAATTAATGAGTATTTTACTTCAAATGATACACAATATATTTTCGATATGCAAAACTAAGTTTTGATATGGTAAATAATAATGTTCAACCTTCGAGCAAAATGAGCTTCAGAATATTATTATAGAAAAACTTGTTTTATTTAAGCACTCTTAGGATATTAGTTCATTCAATTCTAAAATAGTGTATCTATTTTTTTAAATATTAAAATGTTAGTTTTCCATTTTAAATCAATATATTAAACTTAAATAAGTATGAATGTTTATGATAGTTGTAAAACATTTATTATCTGTTTAAACAAATTATAAAAAAATAATATATTGTTTGAATTTATAATAACATCTGTATATACGTGTTGAGTAATTTTTGCAATAAATATTTTTAACATAGAAATTAATAACTAAAGCAAATAAATATTTAGGAAACAAATTTAGGCTTTTATAAACAAGAGTAATGCAAACTTGAAAAGAGCATTAACATAATATTGCCAGACAAAAAAGATTAAAAATATTTCCGATACAAATGTTCTGGTGAAGCGCATTTGCTTATAAACTTTTGACAAATTCAAGCACAAATGTCAAATTTTACATAAACATTAAAGGAAAATTTTGCCAACATTTATTAGCAATGAAATCCTAATCAATTTCTATGAAATCATGACAGTGTTTTGTATTTAATTTAGTAGCCTTGAAGAATTTCATATCAATTAGAATAATGACATACGACTAAAAGTGAATTATAATTTCTACGTGATGATGAACTCACATTTGTAATAACATTTGGTAGCAAAATGCTTACAGCATTTGAATTAATAATTAAAATAATAATAAAACATGAACAGAAATTTAAAACTTATACTGAATTCTCTATTCATTAAATATTGATTTCGAAAAATTCTGCTACAAAGGAACATGTAAATAAATAGCAATAAATCGATAATCAAGCGATAAGGATTATGATAAATAATAAATAGGGAAACAGAATATTCAATAGTTTATAAAATATTTAATAAGAATATATCTTGAGATTTAGAATGTTAATATTATGACTAAAAATATCTTACATTTTTACATGAAAAATAGTAAATTAAAATGATTTAATAATTTAGAGTTTTTATATTAGATAAGTTTTGAAAATCAGGAATATATATGCAAAAATTTTGGAACAATATATTTTATTAAAATTGAAATTAGAGATCCATTTCATGATGCATTGGTAAATGAAATATTATTTAGAAAAAAATATTCAAAATATAAATATGAGTAGTTATTCTTCCGAATAAAATTATCTGAAAAGTGATAATTTTGGAAAAAGATGAGGAGCTTCTTTTTACAATCAACACATTTTACTTTTGAAACTTCTCTGAAGAGAGTTCGAAACTTTATATGAAAAATTTAATTTTCGTTTTAAGAGATTAAGAGTTTTTATTTGAAAATGTGAAACTTTACATTAGGGTTCTGTCCTAAGAAAGTGCGCGAATGTCGTGGTAAAAAATATTATTATCCTAGTAATGATAATTTTGATGAAAATGAAAGAATGTGTAATGTTTACAGATTAAAAAATATTTCAACGTAATGCTCATTTTTATGTATTAGCATTATTATTTAAATGATTGAAGAATAATTTTAAACCCAATCTTAAGTTTCCGTGTCGAACACATTAATTCTTAAGAAGTGTATAAAAATTTTAAAAAATGCATTTAATTCTTCAATATATTTTTCTAATAAGTGTAAGTAGTGTTAAGCCATAAAGCTAAGAACGTTATTTTCAATGTAAAAAAATTATATGTATATTATCTATTGACAATATAAAAGAAGCTGAATTTTACAAAATTTTAAGTAAGTTAAGATTTGAAATGAACCTACTTAGCGAATGTGTGTTAATTATTATTTATTAACATTATTATTTATGTAAATTTCGAATAATACGTTTTAATGCCATGCATTTCCACTATTTGTTTACTGACTAGGATTTTTAAGACATTAAATAGGAAATGTCAATGCTTTTATGCAATGTATATATGCTTAATATTTCTTTTAATTTGGAATTTTTTATTATGAGCATGATTCTGTAAACTTTTGAACATTTTAATGAAAGTTGGATTACAATTTTTTATTTTATTGTTTATTTAGACATAGATAGTGCAAATATAATTTTTATATGCTCTTAAAATTAAAAATTTTACTTGGACTCTTTGAGCCTGCGCTTGACAAACAGAAGAAAATAAATCAACTGTGTTGTATTTATTTTCAATAAGAATGCAGATTTTTGACAAACGACAATTTTTACTTTCAATTAACTGGGCATATACTAATATTTCTTTCTTCTATAGCTTAAAGTACGTATCAGAGAAATATTGGATTTTAGAGATTCAAAACTCGAAACTCTAAATCAAAACTTACTTTTTTTTCAAATTATATAGATAAAAATCCCAGAAAATACTGGGTAAGGTAAATTTTAACTTTTTTAATGTGTGTGTTTCAGGACCTTATATTAAAACTTTCTGAAAGTTCATATTCATAAAAATGCAGAGAGGAGACATTTAATATATACATAATTTATTTAATTACATAATTTAATATTTCCACCCATAGGAAAATAGTTGTATCCAAAGTGTTTGTTTAAATTGCTTATAAGGAATTTTGAATCTTATATGGAAAATAATCTAATGTATTCAACTTTACCATGATTTTTTTACATTTATGTACTTATGAATTGAAAGTATTTAGAAGGATGACAAAATTTTCATAAGTATTTAAAATCAAATATTTTTCTATATTACTATATTTTCTATGAAACTGTTGATTCCTAAATCTTATGTGCTTATTATATAAAATTGTTTTTATACAAAATTGACAGTTATTTAAAAAAATTTTTAGATTTATTTTGCATTAGTCTTACTAGGAAGCGTAGTAGTGTGATATTATTTTGAAATTATTTTTAACCTATGAATTATTTATTATTTTTATGAATTATTTTAGCACACTGTTTATTAGAATACTGATATAAGCAAATAAGTAATGGAAATGTGAAGTTAATATCATGTAAAAAATAATTCTTGTCATCTTCGCATTGCGGTTGAATGAAGTGAGAATAAGTTAGAAAATTAGTGTAGGAAGCGGTTGAGATACCGATCTGTCAAAAGTAGGAAAATCAGTCATAGCAAAAAGCAGGACCACCACCCACATTCATCAACCGTAGCTCTTACATTAGAGAGGAGAAATAGACGTGCCGAAAGTACTGTTTCGGTGTTGTTTGCTTTGGAATTTCAAAGTGTGCTTATCAGTCGCTGCAACAAGTCGCTGAATGTGTCAAGCATTTGGGGATAGTACTGTGAATGAAAATATGACAATGTATTGGTTTTTCAGATTTAAATCTGGAGATTTATCCCTCTAGGATAAAAACTATACATCATGGAGCTCACTGTGAGCTGCTACCAACGAGTCAAATGGTCACTCACCAATATTGGAACGTGTGCAACAGGAATTGCATTAGAAAGAATGCATTACAAAAGTTCTGTTCTTGGACGATAACGTGAGACCGCATGTCGTTCGAGTGGCTAGGAATACCATACAGCGACTTGGTTGGGAGACATTGTGCACTCCTTCTTCCTCCTAGCAGTACAGAGACATGCAATCTCGGGACTAACAACTGAGCTGGACAAAATCTCATAAATTTGAAAATATCTAAAAAAAAAAAAAGAGATTTCTACAGGATTTTATTTTTGCTAAAATTTGAGCACATCAAAATATGAACAGGGGAAGTCATGTCAGCTGTGCACCAATGGCACTTTGGGTACTTTTGACACTGCTTGAAAACGAGGTCTCTTGTGTGACCACTCAAGGTTGGTTTGTTTTCGCTCAACGGTCATTTTTTGCACACGAGGGCTAATTAGATCGGAACCTACGGTTTAAAGTGGATTCCGAACCTCTACAAACACCCATGCCCATGGTGGGACTCGAACCCACGAACTGTTGAACAGAAGGCAAGAGCGCTAACCATTCGGCTACCAGCTTGGCGTGACCACTCAAGAGATAGTGGTCTAAGTTGGAAAGATTCCCTTGGAATTTTTTTTGCAATATACCAAGAATGGATAGGATAAGTTTTCGAAAGCTTATTCAATTTTGTTTTTGCTATTGAAGAAATCTTGCTGATGGTGAGTTTCCACAGTGACTGTTATCCTCCTGAAAGTATATAAAAGTAAAAACATATATGTTGTTGTTGTCGTGTGCCAGCTAGGCTGGCAATATAGGGTGCGCTGTGCTCCACTTTTCCAACTGACCCATATTTAGGTGTGGAGTCTGACTTCCTCAGTACACACATGACATAGGTACCAGTTTATAGGTTAGTCAACCATTCACAGCACATTCATACAAGGGAAGGACAAAGAAAGGATAGATAAAGAGAGAAAGTACATCCCTGCACGAACCGGGATTCGAACCCAGGACTCCGCAGTCAGACACGCTGATAACAAGACATGTTGGGTGGCAAAAAAAATACATATATATACATATATATATATATAAATAAGAACGTTTTAAATTTTCCAATTATTATTTACGAAAATTTGTGCATATGAAGAAACAATGCGACATGTGACTTTTTCTTATTATTTTTCTGTTCAGATTATTAAACTATTTTGTTACCTACAATTGAGTTTACAACTTTCATAATAAATGAAAGCACATTATTTCCTATTCATTTCTATATTCTCCAGAATCACATGAAACATAATATTTCACAAATTATTGTTATTTATTTCTTATAAATTAAGTTTCAACAATAAATCTCATCATTTTTGTCATACCTGATGTCCAGGATCAAAGAATTATTAATGTGAAATAAGATAGAGAAAAAAAACTTATTTCTCTCTCTCTCTCTCTCTCATTGATTATTTCAAGTGGAAATTTGCTCTCTCTGTGTGATTTATATTTTACTTACTTAGCATCATAATTGGTTAAATATGGGTAATCGAAACATTTCTCTTAAGAATTTCAGCAGATAATAGCAGACGAATTACCACGATATTTAGTGACATATAGTTATGAACTTCTCTAAAAGAGATCTAAAGTTTTCTTCTTTTTGCAATATTTTAACTAATTTATATATTTTGCTATTAAAAATTTTGTAAAAATAAATAATTACGAAATCATTTTAGAAATCAGGAAATTTTAAATGTAAAATTTCAAAAAAAGTCAGTGTTATTAATAAATTGTTTGTTTATATTCTTAATAATAATAAAATTATAATCTTATAGTTTATTCTATTGCAATTAAAATTACCGAAATAATTTGTATTTTCTTATTCAGTTTCTTATTGTAAAAACTCATTTTTACATTTTGCATGATTCATGATTATTATTTTTGATTCAATACTTCCTATTAATTTTGACCAAAAGTTCCTCATGAAATTATGTAGTAAGTATAATGCAAATTTATTTAATATAATACTAAAAAATGTCTTTGTATCTAGATACATGTATAAATTAGATATCTGCATTTTTTAATTAAAATACTTATTTTAATTTTTAAATTAATTATTGCTTAACTTCATGTTATTGTTATAAAATTAATTTAAATTTAAAAAATGCTTCAACTTTTAAAATAAATCATACAATGTAATTATACTATGCAATCATAAATGTATTAATATTAGAATTAACATAAAAAAGATATTATTGATTATTTTATTTAAATTTTGACTTTCATAAAAACATTTTGCTTAAAATCTTAAATAATATTAAATATCCTTTCCTTTTTTAACATACAATTTCAATAAGTAATGAGATTCCATAAAAATCAAGATAATCTATTTTCTCTATTTCTAACCTTAGCAATAGATAATTTAATCAGGAAGCTTGACCATCACTCTTGACATGGTGCTTGCTTTACTTTACCAATCTACAAAGCCTGATCCCAGTTTGATTATCTGTTTTAGTCTTCTGCTGCAACAGAAAGGAAACGGAAAGCGCACTGCATTAGGAGAGTCTATGCAATTGTTTTAATGCTTCCGGGAAAACTTCGTAACGCTTTTATATCCGAAAAGACTTTTGCTGTGACTCTTGGAAGTGAAAAGCGATGGACAAAGAGCTTTTTAGCTGTATTCATATGAAGATAAAATATAAGAAATAACGGAAGGAACTTTTCAGTGTGTATCAGTCCAATGTTATATAATTAATTGACTAATCATCATTCTTTTAGTTTGAGTTTTGTATTCCTTATATGGTGAAATTTTCAGAAAGCAAGTTTCTCAGAATAGATTTTTTTCATAATTTTCTTATTAGAGAAAATGTACATTTCTTTCTTGTTTTAAGTTAATGTTGTTGTTGTTACTAATGACACTTGGACAAGTCAAGATCACTAAGCCTTTGGCTATGCAAATTTAAGTCAATTGGGATTTTCTTTCGCTTTTTTAATCAGAGCACCATGAAGGTGAAAGTACGACTTTGCTCTACACACATGCCATAAGTACTCGTTTATAGGGTAGGCAACCATTCACACCTCATTCATAAAAGGAAAGGACAAAGACAGGATAGATAGAGAGAGAAAGTACATCTATGCCCGAAACGGGATCGAATCCAGGACCTCCTTATCCACAGTCAGGCATGCTGACCACTAGGCAAGTTGGGCGGCTTTATCTTTATTTGGATGTAATGGAATTTTCTTCTTATATATATTTTTCTATTTTGGTATTGCTGGTTTTGTTAGCCCTTTAATTTTTTGCATTATTCTGTATTCGAAATGTGTTGAGTTTACAGGAAGGAAATTTAAAAGGGCACTGATACTATATATTGATACAAATTTTGAATATTTAGCTATTAAAAATGTCCCCAATGTGAAGTAATTGTTTTGTGAAAAATTTAATTAAATCAAATTATTAATATAAAACATAAATTTAATTAGAAAATACTAGGGTATTTCATTAAAGAAAGTTTAATATAATTATTTTCATAATAATTCTAATCAAAATCATAGTTAAAATATTTTTGAAATTATCCTATGATGATGTATAAATTCAAATTGTCAAATTAAAAAGAATTGTTGATTATTCTTAACGTAATATAAATGATTGTTGCCAGAAAAATTGTAAAATCTGCTGAAAATTTTCAAAATTGAACTATATTATATTGTATTTGTGCCCTTAAATTAATATTACAGTATTTTTGTATTTATAATCATATTAGAGGATATTTAAGATTGTATTTTATGCATTTGATTTCAGAAAATTATTAACTCATATTTTTATTTATATTGTCCATATGAATACCATTCTTGATTAATTTTAATTAAAGTTTGACTTAATCATGTTTAATGATAATTTTTTTAGAAAATAATACAAAAATGTGGGCTTTAAAAATTTGTTTCTCAAGTAGTAATAGATATTATTGAAGTTATTTGAAAGTGATATGCCTCTATACTGCTAAGATAGTAAACAAAATTCCGATTTGTGGAAAGTTTAAAATAAATCGTTGGCAGCATTTTATGTGCATCATCAATAAGTAAATTTTATGCATGTTACAAGAAAGGGAACTTAATAATGTTAATTTTATTTAAGAATAACATTAGGAAAAATGTGGTAGTCTGTAGAAATATTTGACAATATAATCCTAAAATTTATACCTATTTGAATAATTAGTACATATATGAGAACTTAATTAGGATAATAAAATGTAACGAATAAAAATTTCAAATGGAATAGTTTGTGTCCAAAATTACCGTAAGATATAAATGTATATTTAAACTTTCTATTAAAAGACAAATATATTGCATATAGAATTCATGTTAAAATGTTCATGAATTCATATTAAAATGTCTAAATAATTTTTGAATTCTTAATTTCCATTTGCCATATTTGTTCCCAGTATAAAATATTTTCATATGAAATTACACTGAAGAATCATTAGGACCACTACTACAATTTAAAATTAAGTCTACATAGATATCGTCGTAGACACGTTGTTGTTGGCTTATTTTCTTTAAATATTTGACATTTGTCAGATCAACTCTAATAAATTATTGGCAGTTAGAAAGTCAATGAATAAAAGGGGATTTGAGGATAAATCCTCCAGAGAAAGTGCCACGCAATCCAGAATTTGTTTCGGTGAGGCTGGATGGTCATGGCATTTCTTACAAGTGGTATATAATTTTTTGTACTACGTTCAAACGATTAACATTTTAGATGTCCATTTGAGTATCAGGGCAAGGCAGTCTAAGATTTTCGGTCACATTTTATTTCCAGAAGAGTTTCAGGATATGTTCTAAAGTACCATTGGTGTGTTGGTGGAATTTGCCAGATTAAATGTAGTCTAGAGTTTGCATTAGAGTGAAGTCCCTGATATGTAAGTGATGAACCAGTGGGCGTATCTTTTTGACTGCCTTCTTTAGCCAGTCGATCTGCAGTCTAATTGCCACTAATATTTACGTGGGATGGAATCCATTGGAGATGTACATTATGGGTTTGGGAGATAATTTTCAATTTTAGCAGAATAGATAAACTTGTTTCATAACTTGTAGGGGGCCAGTCAATGAGATATTGCGCTGTGGCTGTCCGACAAGATCCATAGTTCTCCGAAATCACAGTTGCTGGAAATGATAGCAGCAAGTCCCACCTTAAACGTTATCAACTCACTTCCGAAGACTGAAAAAGTGTCAGGGTTGTGTTGCTTTAACGTAATTGAAAACACGTGTCCATTGAGACGACATATAACTTATTTTGATGAGTTTGAAGCATAATTTATGTGATTATGTATGCATCATGGGAAAGGTTGCTGATCTAAGCGCTTTTGTCAGAAGACAGATTGTGATGCCTAAAAACTCAAGAAACTGTATGAGTCATTGGCTAATCACGTGATGTCCTTATGAGTTATTATGCAAAGTAATTGAATAAAGGGGAGAAGAGTAGCAGACACCATAGCGTTCTATGTTTAGAAATTGTTAATGACATTGGATGCGAGGAGCTGTTTGCTTCGTAAAGTTAGATTTGTAATAGACAGAGTCAAATACCAGTGTTTCGTGTGACTAAAAACACATTTACTTTGACTCACATTGTATTTGGTCGTTACATAGCCTATTGTTTGCCTCCAACCTATTTTCATGGAGTGGGTCAGTTGACATTCTGAGTTGTTAATAATGTGCAAAAATTCAAATCTGCGGTGTCTTTCTTTTGTCTTACCATAGATTTTTCAAGTGCCTGGTTGGTTTGCAAGCCGTTCTCATTGTCAAAAGGTATTGAATTCCAAATGGACTTAACGGAAGATCAGTCAAGCTCACTTAAGGTGACTGAAGCACATTAAATATGTCGTGATAGCAATGCCTCCTCCAATCGAAATGATAACACTGGGAGAGGTGGGTCAAATATTTATGGCCATTTACTTGGCCTTTGCTTTTAAATTATCACCTGGTTTCTTCCATCTTATTGGTAGAGCTTAATACTGAGCTGGATATCCAGATTTATGCAGGTAAAACAGCACTGAACAACCAACTTTAGATCTCTAAGGTACATATAATTCCTTCTGGATCACGTGTCTCCTACGATATCTAGTGGAATTTAGTATCAAATTGTGGAAATGACCATAATAGTTTGACTCTTCAGTTTATATATTTATTGTCAATCTGTTTACGTGCAAGATTTTTAAATTACAAGGTAAAGAAGAAATTTTTCACAACTTTTAATGTCCCAAAGTAAGATGACCTATAAAAAGTGTATCCTACCGTTAGTCCTCGAAGTAATCCCCATCGGCATCCAGTTCCTTCTGCCAACGTGTCTTCCGTTGTGTAATACACTTGATGTAATATTTAAGGGTATTGGTAAGAAGTCCGTGAAGTGCAATCAAAGAAATCCTTGTGTAATTGGCACAACTCTGCTTTATTAATGAGGGATTTTTCATGAAGATGATTGTCCAGGGAATAGAAGAGCTGTTAATCAGATGATACTATGTCAAGTAAGTTAAGAAAATGGCACAAAGTCTTCCAACTAAATCACTGCATGTTATTCCTGGCCATCCGCGTGACATGCGGCCTCGGGTTATTAGCCACGAACAGGACATCTTTGTGATGAACAACAGCACATCTTTGTGACTTCTTCTGTTACAATGCATGTGGCACGCGTTCCGATTGCTACGAATACATGATAGCAGTGACCTTTTGGCCTCTTGTTAGCAGCACATAATGAACCACTTGATAACTAGTCCATCAGATGCCAGCTTCACCTGAGAGACAACTCCCCCGACATGAATTTTTGAAATCAATTCCTTGATTTACGAACATTCACAACATTATCCCCAAAACCTTGACATATTTGGTGACTTGATGCAGCAGCTGATTAACCAACGGTGAAGTCATGAAGCAAACAACATTGAATGAGCTCTTTCTGAACGTCTATTTCTCTTTTCTACTGTACTAGTTACGATTGTGGAATGTGAGTGGTGGACCTGCTTTTATAACGAGTAATAAATATTATTACGCTCGAGAGACCAGTGTCAGAACCACGTAGTGCACTAATTTGCCTACTTATTCTCACTTCTTGGTGTAGCTTCTCCTTTTTGGACCTTGCGCCAGAAAACCCAACCAACCAACTGTTCTCACTTCATTCAATGGCAACGAGAAATGGTTTCTTGTTTACATTATATTTGCACTTTTTCATCATTTAATTGAGCATGCATACTATTCCAGTAGTAACCAGGATAAACGAAATTTTTTGACATAAATTGTAACTTAAATAATGAATTTTATAAAATGAAATGTTTGATATTTTAAGACATCGAAAACATTTAAATTATTAGATAAAATGTAGGAATTATATATGTTTTCTTCATTAAAATATCAACCACTTATTATCTAAATCGATTACACTATTAAAGGTAAGTTTTATTGTATTTTTAGACATAACACTAAAATTAAAACAACAAAAAAGTTTATTGTATTTTTAGACATAACACTAAAATTAAAACAAACACTAGTAGTATGTTTTTTAGTTATAAATATTAATTGCATTGCATAAGTTGTCTGATAATGGTAGTTTAAAATATGTATTTAATAATTAATTAATCGAATTATTACTAAGCAGTACACTAGTTTACAATATATGTTTTAGAACTAATATATTATTTCTATTCTTTATATATACATATATATATATATATATATATATATATATATATATATATATATATATATATATATATATATATATATATATATATATATATATATATATATATATATATATATATATATATATATATATATATATATATATATATATATATGCTTATTGTTTATTTTTGTTGTGATGCTTATAACAAAATTCACACCTAAGTTGTTAAAATTAATTTTTACCATAATCATATTAAATAATTATTGTTGTATCATTTATATCTTCATATCAATATTTTGGCTAGGATTGTTGGATATTCTGTACAATTGTGCCAGCGAGAGAAATAGTAGTTCTCTCAATAAAGAAAAAATGTGTACATAGGGAATTAAAAATTGTCGCACAATTTTGAAATCGTACTTACTATTGGTATAATTATTATTATTCTCATGTACCTGATTTCACTACTTAGATCCTTTTTTACTTTTTGGGCGAGCAAATTCAAAAATTGCAAATGCATGTCTGTGTTTTGATGTAAATGCATGCTTTACTGATCTGAACTGCAAAACCACATTTGAATTATGTATTTTGAATAAAAGGTCAGGCTGACTGATGGCTGAGTGGTTAGCGCTCCTGACTCCTACGCTGTGGGTCCTGGGTTTGAATCCCGATTCGGGCACGGGTGTTACTTTTTTCTCTGTTCTCTCTGTGTTGTTCTATCCTTTCTTCCGTGATGATGTATGAATGTGGCTCACTCTATAAACGGGTTTGTAGTGGTATGGCGCGGGTAACGCTACTCGCCTCCGTGACTTGGTTCACAGGTGCCCGCTGGGTTACGACAAATGGGTAGCAGTTTCTGGCCTTATTGTGGCATAGGGTTCAACTCCCTTTTGTCCGCCTTCGGAAAAAAATATAAGTTCAGATAATGTGATTAACAACTATTTTTGTTGACTTATTAATATTATAATAAACGTATCTCCATGTTACCGCACTTGACAAAAATATTAAAAGTAAAATTCTCGCAAATTAAAATTTTCGTTTTTTTATGGATAGTATAATATTAAATTTCGCACCACCCAATATTTGATGTTTATTGGTAATTGGCATTGCATTAATTGACATTTATTAATTTTACTTATGTGATAATTTTAACAATTAATTTGAAGAAACTTGAAGCCAAATTTTGAAATTTTTACTTACGTGAAAAGTGCTTTAATTTTTCTTTTGGAAACAGGTTATATTTACTCGTAAATAAATATAACTTTGTAAATGTTAGTTATAAATCACTTAATAGTTTATTAACATAATACCTTAGCTGAATATCAGTCGTTAAAATAAATGCTGCGGCAATCTAACTACTTTATTTCGTATTGTAATAACACAAAAAGTATTAAAGATATATTTTTATTCATTTTTGAATACAAATGTTACATATTTATAGTTTTAGTCTGCATAGTTTTAAATACAAAATTGGGCATGTAAAGCCTGCCATTGCCGATACACTGGGTGAATCGAACTCTACTGTTTCTTGTCATTCTCACCAGCTCATAGGCATGTTCGCCGTTTCTCTTTGAATGTTTCTTTTCAGATTTTCAAAAGTTAGTGGGTGGTCGTTATAGGTACCTGACTTTAAATACGCCCACCAAAAGAAATTACATTGGACCGAATCGAGAGAACCCGCTGGACTCTTCAAATCATTTCCTATTGAAATTAGGGACCTGGAAAAATAGACTTCTACGACAAATGCATGGTGTTCATTACACCAACGCATGATGACGGGTGAACTATAGCACACAATAATAATAAATAATAACAATAATAATATAATACCACACAACTTTATCATCTGCTCTCTGAAACGAGACCACGACAATATCATTATCTTTACTACTTTTTGTGTTCTTAAAATTCAAAATAAGGAAGGTAGCTTACCGCAGATTAATTGAACAATTTTTATATTTTATTATCAATAATACTATATTTTACATCATCATACTTAATTTTCTTATCAAATAGTGGGATAACCACATATTAACTTTTACAAAAAATTAAATTACATCTCAATATTCAGAATATTTTATCGATCCAACTTTTATGATTTCAGTAGCAGTAACTTGCATAAAATTCTGAAGAATTAAAGGAATTTGATTGAATATAACTATGGGAAACGTTACCCCGTATAATAAATTCTTATAAAAATGAATGTATTTTAGTTTAAACTTAAAATATTAAACTTTGAAACTTTGAAGTATAAAAATAGGAATAATTTTGTCTTTTGTAAATAAATATCGTCTACAAACAGAAATTTTTAAATTAATTTTAATTCAGAAAATAGTAGTTTCTGATCTTTTCAATTATAGAATTTATTTACATTTAATAAAATATAAGGAAATAGCAATAAAAATACAAGTAATATAAAGTTATAAAGAATCAATTCATACGTCGGAAAATATTTGTGTAACCAATAAAACAAATAGAAATCATCATTCGATTCCTTTGGGCTAAAAGACTTTATAGAATATAATTTTTATTGACATTAATATTATGTGATAGGAAAATTGTTTTAGATATATTAAAGAATAGTTAGTTTAAAAAAATATGCTTTAGTAAGAAAATAAAAATTTTAATTAATAATAAGATAATATTATAATGGTAAACTGATTGAAGAAATTATGCGTTTTATTATACCGCACACACAAATTATTTTATCACAGAAGATATCTTAATTTTTTAGTTAGTAATTTCTAAATTGGAATTTTTAATAACTCATTAATCCCGTTGTAATTTTCATACATATAGAAATCATGTGAGTTTAACTAATCTTGTACAATATGTTACCGAATAATAATACCTAAATTAACATTTTTACTTAAAAATAATTTCACATTAAACGAAACTATCGAAATTATCCTAGCATAATCATACTCCCTTTAATTACATGTTAATTCATTTATTGATATAATTGTAGATGTGGTATTTTATAGGTATTAAGAAATAGGAAAATATATTTTCTTTTAAAATATTTAGCGTGTGCTCCAAGAGGTCGTAGACTTCTGTTTAGTAAATATATTTCAGACATGAAGATTTGTCATTTTTTTATAATGTTATTTTTATATTTATATTTTAACCCTGGAAAATACTATTTATTGCTTTTTGTTTTACTATTTATAAAGCATGGTAAATTATTAAAGTGATAAATCTTCATATGAAAATCAAAATTAATTGTATTTATTAATTTCTCCTCCCTGATAGCATATTCTGCGAAAACAGATTAAATATTATAATGATATTTACATAGATGCTATATATTAAAAACCACACCTTTTAAACATTCAACCATAATTACTGAAGTTATGCTTTATTAATTATTTTGTATCACATTTGTTATTAAATATACTTCCTATTGCAGTAATAAATTATAATTTTTTGTGCAAATTTGATTTATTGTATACTTTTTTATTTTATCAGTGTGAAGTGAAACACATCAAAGATGATTGAAATTTTTAATCTGATAGGATATTTTATTTATAAATTAAAACGAAGACGAAAAATTATATTTTTAAATGAATTATTCAATTTATTTTAAAACACAAGATGATTCTTTTTATATCCTTCTGTGATTTTTAATTAACTGTATTAATTATAATATTACATTTTAGAGTAAATATCAAATAGAATATATAAGGATGGATTTGGCACTATAAACGCAAGCAAAATATTTCAAAAATTAAACAAGTAATTAATTTATAGACACGAAAATAGTCATTTAGGCATAAATAGCAACAATATTTCTTCTGATTTTAAAATATTACACATTTATTTTTAATCCTTGGCCATTATAAATTTCATTAGCAACTATTCGGGTCAAATATTAGCACAAATTTATGTATTTTATTTTCTCTTATTCATACACACATAATCAGGAAAAAAGGGTTTATTTTTGAAAAAAAAATAGAAAAGTAATTTTAAGGGCAAAATAGAAGCAGAGTAGTTTAAAAGAATAAAACAAAAAGTTAATGAACAAAAAAGTTCAAGTTCTTTATTTTATAATAATTTTATATCAAATTATAAGCTACCAAAATCTTTTAAAAACAGGATGTGTGAACACTTTAATTATATATCAATTTATAAAAGTAAACATATTTTATGCACAAATACATTCATTTGGAATGTTTTTGAAGAAATTATTATTTTGTACCCCAGTTTTTTAATAATTGAGTACAAAATAAAATCATTTTCCTTTTGCAACATCACTAATTTTTCTATAAAAATATACTTGATTAGCACGCAACACAAAATTCCTTAGTCTAATTACCGAGTTTTGTACACATAAAAAATTATTAGGTTGTTCGGAAAGTTATTTCGTTTTTAATAAAAATTAAAAACATATAGCGAATGAAAATTCAATTGAATTATATACTGTCAATTTTTTACTGCAATAACTGTTGCCCTTTTCTTGGTAGTACCATGAATCAACACACTCAAAATGGTTGGTTTTTACAAACAAAAAACTGATCCAAGTGCGAAAAACGAAATTACTTTCCGAACAACCCAATGAAAATACTAACCAGTTTTCATAAAAGTTTTCCTCGTTACACAAAATCTAACAATATCTTACAAATTTCACGTGTTCAATTCATTGGAATTATTGCAGTTAAACTACTTTTTACAAGAATTTGATGCATTTGTTACTTTACAGCCCCTTGTTTTTACTAAACTAAGACATAAAGATATAAATATTTCTAAGCCTCTACAAATATCTTTATTTAAAGCATGGGTTTAACGAAAAAACTGTTAAATTAAAAGTTAAAACTGTAAGCATTCATTCATCAATTCGCAACGTACATATTAGAAATATGCATATTGCGATTCTTTGTAAACCATTCTGTAACAAATGTCTCCTGAGAAATGCTTACACTATTCAATTCTGCATAATGTGTGTAGTAGTTATTGTTGTGTATTATGTCACATGGTAAACATTATTATTTCCTGACAACAAATGAAATAATTGCATCTTTCACCTCAAGAAGTTAAAACTCAGATTTGTTTTATTTACTATCAATTTAGATCATTTTATTTCATATTATAATGTATAATGCTTTAATAACAATTAAAAATGTATATTAATATTAATTCTGACTCTTCTTCAATAAAACGTAAATGAAAATATCGTAACTACCTTCTAAAAAATCAATATCAAAATGGAAAATTAAGTATTAAATTTACACACAACATAATTAATTTTACGCATACTTTATCTGAAATACTTATCCGTTAATTTTTATTCATTTTATTTAACATATAATTTCTTACGTAAACAAACAAGCGTACAAACTTTTGATACATGCAATTCGAAGGACAATGTGGTTTCATCTTTGAAAAATGTATAAATTTCATTAAGAAGTTGAATTAATTTTTTTCATTGTTTTTACTTTAAATTTATTCAGAGTTTTATAAGACTATTATTTTTATAATTTCTAACAATAAATAATCATAAAACAAATTTTTATGATAGTTTAATTTTCTAAGATGATTAAGAATATTAGTATTTTTTGGAAATCACTATTCCAAAGCATTTTTGTCATGTTACAATACATTTAATTCTCTTAAAACTTTTTGGTAGTTACCGGCTTAGGTAAATAAGCTCTGTATCAGATTGTTGGTGAGAATTAGCTTTTAGATTCTTAAAATTATATTTTTTGTTAAAATATTTTATTGAAAATTAATTTTTATCAATAAAAATTCTGAAATTCAGAAATCACTGAAGATTTTTTTTCACAGAAAGATAACTGCTCCATAGGTGCAATTATTGACAAAAAAATTTGGTAAAAAATAAATAGTGAAATTCTATTTGCTCCATGTTATTCAGTTTTTTTTAAATCTAGGGCTTGTGCCCTAGATTTAAATTTAGGGCTTGACCATATGTTAAAATAAATAAAAAATTCCAACATATTTTCGAATATAAACAAGTTTCAGAAAGTGAGCTGTTTTTTTCTGTTAAAAAATATGAGCTTTGACGAAGTTATATACAAGGATGCATGGAAGCAATACTGCTTTCAAAACAGGTAAAATTGAATTACTTCAAAAATAATGCAAAAATCCCTTTTATCTGTTGACAAGAATTGTAAGAGCTTAAACAATTCTCTTGGTAAAAATATTCTAAGACTTTTTTCTGAACCCAATATTTAGGAACGTAAACAAATCTTTTGAAAGATGCATTCTTCGAAATAAGTATTGCTTAAAGCATTGGCGTAGAAAAAATTATTATTGTCTAATTTTTCTAAATGCTGCTTTATGTAAAATTAAATTAAATAGGAACTAAAATTACATCATTGATAGGTTGATGAAATTCTTATTGATTCATTAGGAATGCCTAAACAATTTTTAGTAAATTAGTAATAATCTCGTAACACCATCACTGATCTACTTCTAATGCATTTCTATTGATATCCAGTATAAAATAGTAATAATTAAATCTTCTACCGAAAGAGCAGTTTGCATTTAAGAGAGGACATAGCACTACAGATCAAGTTCTTTACTTTTGCCAAAAAATCAGAGACTCTCAAAACATCAAACCAACAAATCACACCGTTGCAGCTTTTCTGGATCTCACAAAGGCTTTCGATAGAGTCTGGTGGAACTTACTAATTCTAAAACTTCATGACAAATTTGAAATCAAGGGCAGCTCCCTTTCCTGGATTGCTGAATTTTTAAGAGGCAGATTCTTTCGTGTTAAATATCAAGGCACCCTTTCTAGTTAGTACAAAACATATCAGGGAGTCCCTCAGGGATCCGTCCTCAGCCCAACTCTGTTTTGCTTGTTTGTGACTGGTTTAGAAGTGATACTAGCTGTCTGTGGCAGGAGTGTGATGTCGGAATGTTTGCTGACGACATTGTGCTGTGGTGTTCCGTCCCTGTTGTGAAAATAAATGAATTAATCTTAAATTCTACGTTAATGGATGTGCGGAACTTTGCATATGACCACAAGTTGTGTTTCAATGCAATAAAATCATATGTTGGATTCTTTACCACCAATAAGCATCTGTACTCATATCACCCCCAGGTTCTCTTCCAAGACCAGCCTCTTTCATATGTTAAACATCCAAAGTACTTGGGCTTTGTCCTGGATCAAGAGATTACGTGCAACGGGCACATTTCAAATCTAGTAATCAAGAGCCGCAAGAGTTTGAATATCCTCACGTACATCTCTGGCAGGGACTGGGGCTCTGATGCCAAAACGCTCAGGTCAACATATATTGCGCTTGTTAGGGCTATCCTTGAGTATGGGTTCCCGGTATACTTCTGCGCCTCGAAATTTAACCTTCTACAATTGGAGAGAGTGTAATTGAGTGCGGCTCGCATTATAACCGGCCTGAGAAACTGCTGCCCAAACGATATTGTACTTTACGAGGCTAATCTCCCTCCTCTTAGTCTTGTTAGAAGCTCGAACCTGGTGAAATACTTCAACAAATTAAGAAGATATGGAAATCAGAACCGTACATCTGCATATCTGTCTAACTGGAGTAACAATCAGAGACTCAAAAAGGATAGCCCGTTTGGACTGGCCGATAAACTGGAGATTATTTCCCAATCGGTGGAGTACTCATCTCTAACACCCTGTGTTAACCCAACTGAGGGATTACTTGGAGTTCATTTCCACTCAGAACTTCCGTCCCACACAAACAAAAACTCTGGTGTCACTGAATTTTTAAGACAACTGGCTCTTGAGGTCATATATAGTGTCCCGAGTGATGCTACTCTTATATATACAGATGGTAGTAAAGACGAGTCAAATCACACTGGGAGTGGCATCTATATTGTGAACCCTGCGGTACGGCTATCTCGATGCAACCCAGATAACTGCTCGGTCTTTAGGAGCGAGTTAATTGCTATTAAGGAGGGATTAAACACCATTCTCCACTCCACAGACTCTAGTGACATTTGGATTTATTCAGATAGCCGCAGCTCAATCCAACATCTACAGGACTGGAGGCGTGTAAATGACCTTGTAAGCATCCAAATATTCAATATGCTTAAAATTCTTTCAAAGCGCAGGAAGGTCCACCTCCAGTCGATCCCCTCCCACGTCAACATTCCTGGAAATGAAGCTGCGGATACCTTAGCAAAAAGAGGCTGCTCTATGACGGCCACTACTGATTATGACCTAACTTTTGAAGAGATTTTCTCCATGGAGAAAAATAGAGACCGAAAAGTCTGGCTTTCTTCTCCAGCCCATTCCTGGTACAGTAGGTCAAAACCAGGAAGAACATTACATTTGAAGGCTGGCAGACAGGACCAAACGGCTATCACAAGACTTTTCAGTGGGTACCTAAAATGCATGTCTTTTGAATCCGGCCGTAAAGTTTTTCCATTGTGTACCAAGTGCCATCTGCTGCTGGCTTCCCCGCATCATATTCTCGATTGCTTAGGGCTCACTTTAGAGGATGTTCGCAACAGCCCTCTCCTGGTGCTTGACTTTGCTGGGGTGCATGGAATCATGGATTTGATCTAGCTGCCGCTAGATCCTGAAGGATTGGACACAACAACAAATAGGAATAAATAGAAATAAAATATTCACGCATCATAACTGAGCATCTCCAAATTTTGAAATTTATATTCTATAGTAAGTAATATTTGAACAAATGTAATATAACAGATGAAAATTGATACATGAATAAGAGAATATTGAAAATAGAGAAACATTGATACATTGTAAATAATTATATGATTCTATCGCCGGATCACCTATGAGTCACACAGTTCATAAAATGTGAAATAAAATATTTTTATGATACTAAGTGTTAATAAAACTATATAAAAAATGCTATATCTTGCTTTTTTTCCTTTTCACTGATTGTTTTTATTATATTAAAGTATTAAATACTAACACGAAATGTATTTAGTGATGAGTATTATTCTTTCATAGAAAATAACCTTTACATGTGGGATGAGACATTAAAGTTGAATTTTCTTTAAATGATATGAATATACTCAATATTAATGTACATATAATCGTTAAAGTACTGTAGGAAGTTACTCTATTACTTGAAATATATATGTTTGATACGAACAAAAACTTTAATAAGGAAAAAAAATTTATGTTGGCGTAATCAAGGAATTCGTTTTAAAATTTATAGAGATTGCATACAAATATTGCAATTAGAATATCGGTCAATGAATTTTTTGGATTATATATGAAACCTATAGATTTTTTAAATGTATATAGTAATTATATGGCCGAACATGAAATTGTTACAGATATTAAAGAACATAATTTAATTTGTTATCAGTGAAATTCAGATATTACTGCTATATTACTCAAATACTACTTCAATATTATTTAACTAAAAAGAAATTAATTTGAAGCAGTGACGAAACAATTTTGTTTAATCACCGTAGAGTACAATTACATTTTTAAAGATGATGATTCTATCTGTACATAAAAATAATATTTATAATGTACTATAAAAGGCACTAGCCGACTGATGTTTGAGTGGTTTGCATCCCTTACTTTGAAGTAGTAGGTTCTGGGTTCGAATCTTGGTTAGAGCATTATAGAGCTGGATGGATTAAATGCAAAAAAATGGGCATTGGTAAAAAATAAAATAAAATAAGAAACATTAGAATGTCCAATAAAAATTATATTAAGGAAATATTTACATCGATTTCATATATTTTTTATTATATAATACGTTATTAATTGAACAAAGAGATTATATTTCTTATTTGAATGGAATAAGGTACCATTAGTATTATTATAAATGCATAAATGGTATATGAATTACTTTGTTTGAATAGCTTCTAAATATTAGGTGTATAGTAATAAAATATCCAATAAATATAGCATTTGAAAAATATCAACCATCTAAAATAAACTAAAATTAGATCGAGCGATTAATTCTTAGTAAATGAATAATTTCATGTAGGTATAACTTTATAGTGTAGTATTTCAAAATTAGATTTTAAAAATACCAGTATTAAATATAAGCGTTTTCAACTTGAAAGGTTATTTTTATTTTAAATTGCCACTAGTAACAAAAATCCAAAATAAATATTCCTTACAGTGTCTATACAAATAGAAATTTGTTGAATTTAATAAAAGCTATTTTATTTTAAGAGGAAGAAATTAGAAAAACTATTAAGATTTTATCTTAAAACTAAATATTTTATAACTTTCTTTGAAAATAAAAACCCATTTAGTTTCTAAAAAACTTTCGAATCTTTTGAAAATTTACTCAATGGTTTTTACTCAGTAAAGAAAAACCGTCTGAGGAACAAAGTTTTTACACCAAAGATTTTTTGTCTGTAGATTATATAGTTAATGGATAGTTCATTGTATAATACTATTCTCATGATCGAATTGTATTTTTTGTATCTTAAATAAACCAAGTTACAAGCCATAGAAATCGATAAAAGTTCTTTATCTAGAATTTTTCTGCTCCATTTTGTTTCAAAACATTTTTATTTAGGTTTCTATAGCCATCTTAATAGTTCATTTATCTAGGTTTTCTTTTTAAATTGGAAAATACTTTTTTAAATTGAAATAAAATGTGTTTAACTTTCATTATTTTGAAGAATTTTCAGTTAGGTAAAATAAAAGTATAAGAATTATATACTTTATAAAAGTAAATTTATTTAAAATTCTTTCTTTTAATTTCGTAAATGAAAGGCATTCAACTTGGATTGTTAATATTTATTGTGAATTCATGTAATTCTGTAATCAATAAAGTCAAATGTTCATGTGACAAAAAATAAATAAATTAAAAATAAAGTACGCAGTTTTCATTTAAAACGTTTGGCAGTATTTTTATATGAATTTCTAATAATAAAACATAAAGCCCATTTTGTACATAGAGATATTATTTCTTTCTTTTGCGAACAAAGAATGTTTGACTAACAAAGCATACTAAATTCAGAAATGTATTAAACGAATAAAAGAATTTATTAATTCTTAAGTTTAAGAATTATCGTTAAAGTTACTATAAAATTTACTGAATATCATTATCACAAATGCTTAAAATATTCTCGATTGAATAAAACAATTTTGATGACATTTATAGCATCTTTTTATGAAATAATAAATTTTTTATCGAACTTTTAATGAAACATATATAATTTTTTGTACATGTTTTACAAGTATGATAATTATACTCTTAAATTTGTAGTTGTTTTTATTTGCTACTGGTAATCAAAAATAAGTTTAGCTTCTACTTCATGTAATAAAAATTGATATCACAAACACGAAATTGTGAAAATATGATGTACAAGTTTAACAGAATTATTATCTATATCTGTTAAAAGCAATTAATATAGTTTGACTAAATGTAATTAAATTTAAATAATTTTTTATTTAGAATTTTCTGTTATTTATTAAAATTAATTATTGAAGTAAATATTTTAAAATTTATACGAAAAGAAAGCATTGTTTTACAAAACAGTAAGAAAATAAAAGATTTAGTCTTTTTAAAAATTTAAAAATTACATTCAAATGCATTTTTATTCGCTATTGAAATAAATTAATAACATATTTAAGAATTAATTATCTCGAAAACTTTACAAAAAACAAGAAAAATGGTATTTGATTGGTAAAATAGAGACCCCATAATTTTAAAACATGATTTGTGTGTGTATTTTTAATGATAATACAGAATTGGAAAAAGTAATGTCTGTTATGAAATACACTTTGAAATATTTTATTCAAAAATATTCTTTTTAAACTACTTAAAATAATTAATTTTTATTTGAAATAAATTTCGCAATGTAATACGCTTATACAATAATTAGAAAATTTTGTGAGAAAATGATACAATCCCATAATATTTTTAAATGGAAGCTCATGCAAGCATATAACTATATTTTAATGAAAAGTATTTATGAAAGAGGTGTTATTTGATACTAAAAATTGTTGAATTGTATATTCGAGAAATAACCAGAATGTTTTTCACGCATCTGAGCAGTATTTGGAGAAAACTAGAAATATGTTGCAATTTTACTGGAAACAATTTTACTTTCGATTCATTCTTTTATTATTGCAGTTATTATAAGTTTTTATTTAAATTATAACAATACAAAACATAGTAACATAATAATGCGAATAGTTTGCAAATAATTTTTCAACATAGAGGAAATTTTCAGTGAAAAATTGGTAATGAAAACTTAAAAATAAAAAAAAAGCTCATACAATAATCTTAATTCAAAAAAAGAAAAGTTCTTATTAAAACAGTATATTGTGCAAATGAAACATAATATTTAAAATTTAATAATATTGTATCTTTTTATGAATATTATTGCTGTTCTTAGATACATAATGTTTATAATTATTTTATAATATTGACTATGATATTATAAAATTCAAATAAGGAGTGAGTGGTTTTCTTAGGAAATAAGAAAATGTGATATATGTATGTATGTATATACAATATATATATATATATATATATATATATATATATATATATATATATATATATATATATATATATATATATATATATATATATATATATATATATATATATATATATACGTATATATTATCATTTTAAAAGAGTTCAGAAATCACAAAGGAGTTAAATGGAATGCAAACAATCTTAACAAGCTCTTTCCTTAAGGGTGCCTTTAATGAGACTGTCTCCCGTACAATCAATATGAGAGAAATACCAAAAAAAAATACGTTGTGCTTTGAAAAAGTTCAAAATACTTTGTTCTGAAAACTTTTTAAAATATAGTATTTAGAGGCACACAAATCCAGCATCAATAATCCTTTTAGAGACACAATTACTGTTAACGCAAAAATAATTATTATCGATTGATTTTTTTCCAGATATTATAGTTTTAGTGAAATGTTCCATTGATTGTTAGCACACTTGTGATTTCATAATAAATTTCATTAAGCAAGAAATAATAAATCATAAAAATGGTTTAATAAAAACGATGAAATTAATAAATACAATAAAATTTTATTAAAAAAGCTATTAACCTTCATTGTATTTATATATATATATATATATATATATATATATATATATATATATATATATATATATATATATATATATATATATATATATATATATATATATATATATATATATATATATATATATATATATATATATATATATATATATATATATATATATATATATATATATATATATATATATATATATATATATATATATATATATATATATATATATATATATATATATATATATATATATTTGCAATATTTGCATGTGTGTACGTATGTGTGTCTGCTTATATTTTCAAAAACCTTAATTGATTTATTCAGATCGTAAATATGTAACAATTTATTAGTTAATTTTGCTTTTTATTCACTTTTTTGATAATTGATACATATAAATAAATGTTTACTTGAACATTCATAAAAACTAGTATTTATTCTTTTACTAAATTTAATACTACGAACTGTTACTAAAAAGAAAAAGGAAGTTATATTTCGCTAATTAAATCTCTCTCTAAATATAAATTTTAATAAATAAATAATAAAATACAAAATTAAAGAGTTATTTTACGAAATAATAAGAAATTAAAGAAGAACAACTTTATCATAACAAAAATGTAATGAGAAACTTGAGAAATATTGGGAGCTTAAAATGTTTTTTATTGAGTACGAGATACGTTTGTGAGCAAACGAAAACTTGTATGTATGCAGGATTTTACGATTGATGCGTATAACGGTATAATGAATCAGAATTTATATTTACATTATATACACATTACATATATATCATTATATTAATATTTATAACATAATAAACTCTTTATCTTTAAAACTATTTGATATAAAATGTTATTGATTTTTAGCAATTAATATATTTATGTATCTCATAGTTCTCACGTTGAGGTTAGTGTTGGGGAAAAAATAATCAATTAAGAATTTTACAAGTATGTCTAATTGGTTATTAATAAATATACAATACAATGAGGTCTCCTGTATAATTTATTTCTTTAAAAGAGTTTTATATAAATTTGCTTAAAATACGAAGTTTGTAAAAAATTTAAAAAAAACACATTCGGAATCCCTCAAAAGAATGCGAATACATAAAATTTATATTATAAAGAGACTCAAAATTTATCGGAAAAATTGACAGTATGTCTTTTCTTTTATATAACAAAATAATAGGTTAGGATAAAATCTCAATAACAGTATAAATAATTCTTTATTCACCAACTATTTCTAACTAAGCTGCTTTCTCTCGTTTTAGTTTTTTTAGCAGTTGGTGATAAAATTTGAAAATAATTGTATTTTAACCTTCATATTCTCTTGAAATTTAACTTTTGTGAATGAGAAAAATGTTAGTAAAATGGTACCCTCGATTTTAAAGTAATGTAATCACGAATTAGTAAACCTACTTTAGCTATCATCATTTCCTTCTACTATGATTCGATGCTGTGTATAAAGCATCTCTGCTTTTATAAATTTAATTTAATTTAATTCAGAAAAAACACACTCTTAGCAGTTTGAATACATTTATTACTTTCAGTATATTTTAAACTGTTTTCATAAATGAGTTCTCATGTCAGAAGAATTAAGTGAAAAAAAAAAAGAATTTATAAAATTAAATTAAAATTTATAAATTATTATCATTTTTGTTCTCCCAGAGCTACTCAGTGTGGTACGTGGTCAATGCTTGATTAATGATCAAAAAACGTCATTAAAAGCTTAATGGAATATTCTTTCTTTGAAATAAACCAGTTTTGAATCACCATATTTCACGTCACAACACATTTCACATTTATTTGAGAATATCTATATTGTTCTAAATGAAATTGTGTCTGTGTGTGCTAGATGCCAATCATTTAATATATTACATAAATTCATCATGTTCTTCCAGCAAAATAACTGTATTTACATGATAATTTATAAAATGTTATTCTAACAAAGTATTTAACTATTCTCCATTTATCAAACAATATTATATGAAAAAGGTTGAGTTATGAAAATAGCAATTCAATATCGATTATTAACGATAGTAGTATCTGGAAGGTATTATTACACTTCAGATTTTAAGATTATTTACGTAAAAATATATACTGTATTATGTTAAAAAATAATACTTCGATTTATAGATTTTCTTCATCAGATACTAAATTTAAAGCATAAATCAAAATATATAAATAATAAAATAAATTTTTTCATGCAATTATTCTGATTATAAAATATAAAATGATAAAATAGAATATTATAAGGATGCAAATGATGTAAATATATTTTAAATGAATGCAAACAAACTACTTCCGCTTCTTGTAGTGCTGAAAGGAGAAAATCTTACATGCATTGGGGGAGAACCCTTTAAATAATTAAAGATTTATCGGCAAAAAGTGTTGATTATGAACTTTTTCTTTGCAAAAATTACAATTTTTAAAATTGTTTATACGAGATTATTGTAATTATTGTAATTCTCGTATTATTGTAATATTAAATTTTACAGAATAGTATACAAATTTGTTACATTAACTCAATTTTATAGTTAAATGTTTTAAAAAAAATTTAGTAAGAAGTTTTTTCATGATTTTAAATTAATTTATTTATCATTGAATAATATTGACAAATGATGAATTTCATGTAAATAATCTTAATATTTATTTCACAGATAGTATGAAACTCATGTGATTACGTATTCTTGTTAGATTTATGAAAAATGTTTAAAGTTATGATTGTGTTAAAATATATTTTGGTAATATTGAGTTTTCAATATAGATTTATTGTAAACGGCAATGAGATTGATACTAAAATAAAATATAAATACATATGAATGCTACCTACTTTATTAAAAAAGTCTCTCTGTGTAATTGTTTCATAGCGTTCGATTTACTATTAATCTATTAGGTGGCATGTATTTTGATACATTGAATATAAATGTTAACGTTTACGCCAGTGAACTTCCCTGTACCCAGATCAAAAGAGCTATATGAATATAAATGTAGATGCATGCAACCTAATTTGTTAAAAATTCTCTCTATGTATTTGTTTCATAGCGTTTGATTTACTATTATTCTATTGGGTAGCATGCATCTATATATATTAAAAATAAATATCGATGCATACTACTTAATTTATTAAAGAAGTCCCCCTATGTGATTGTTTCATAGCGTTTAATTTACTATTATTCTGTTTAGTCATTAAAATTTATAAGAAAATCAATGAATTATAAATAATTTGTGATAAGAAACACAGAATGAAAAACTGATGTCTTTTTTATTTGAAATATGAAAAACGACTGATAATCTTCAAACATAAAAAATTAGTTTGTCTGAATTAAAGAACGTATTCTGGGAATTGTAATAAATAATCGGTTTTTCATACTAAGCAAAGAATAATTTCTCTCTAATATGAAATTCAACTTCTGAGTGTCAGCAATTATTGATAAATAATCCCCCATTAAATAAAGTAAAAGGAAAACCACCAGGTGTTTCATTTCAGATTCATGCCCAAATTCTCCACATTATTACCGCACAGCAAAGATAGGAACTATTTAATAGCAATATTAACAACGAAGCTCCCATAGAATGTAATA
This sequence comes from Latrodectus hesperus, assembly GCA_037975125.1. Classification (NCBI taxonomy): domain Eukaryota; kingdom Metazoa; phylum Arthropoda; class Arachnida; order Araneae; family Theridiidae; genus Latrodectus; species Latrodectus hesperus. The sequence continues at coordinate 4,355,997 of CM075853.1, forward strand.
GCATTTTGTTACTAAGGAAAATTTCTTCTATTGTCCCTAACTATTTAGCTCTCTAAATGAGAACAGAGGAAAGCTCTTCGTTCATTGCATTTCACATCTAAGTGTCATTGAGAAAGTCTTTCTCGATAGAAAGGCGTTGCGAGGGTTTTTCTGAGAGCATTAAAACAATTGCTCGAGCTCTCTTAATGAAGTCTTCTTTCTACCTTCCTTTTGTTGCTAAAGATACTAAGAGGAGATAATAAAACTGCGATCATACTGGCTTGAAGAAGATAAAGCAACAACTACATCACGCCAACAATTATGTCCAAGTTTTCTGATTAAATTAATAGTTGTCAAGTATTGAAGTGAGTCGAATAAGTTATCTGAACTTTCTTGTCGGTTTCTTTAATTCAGAAGGTAATTTCATGAAAAGAAGTTAGGCAGAAGTTTCGTGATGGCAAAAACATTTTCAATTACGCATTTATATAATTCAATAATTTATAATTTAAATTACATTTCTAATTGATTTGTGAAATTTTAATACATATACAGTTTAATCATGGAATAATATGGTAATATTATGTATGCGAACGAAATAAAATATTAAGTTACTGTTAATATTGAAATATATAATTAAAATATTTCTAGTTTACATTTGATTAAATAAATAATAAATAAATTATATATTGCCTTTTATTTAATTTAGGAAATTATTAGTTATTAACGTTATAAATCTATTGGTGAGGGACGGTAAACTAATGTGTGTTTATTTATTATCTCATATCTTAAGAATGTAGAAGTATATGTGAATATTTTATCATACAATTAAAGGTATAATTTAGAAGTAAATATTTTAAATTATGCTAGCAATGTATTATTAATGGATTATAACAGACAGTTAAAAAAGAATGTATTACTGCTTTGAGTAGAAAGTATTGATTTTAAAACTTTGCAAATGAATTTACAAAAGAACTCTAAAAGGTTATTTGTAGTAGTTTTATAAAAATAGTAGTACTTATCAAAAATTAGTGCAAAAGAGCTCTTTTTATTGAAAATTGTCAGAAATATTATTTAAAAAAACTATAAAATACATTATTACAACTTCTAGAAAAAATAAAGTTAATAGCAATGTATATTTATAAAGAATGATTTATACGTGCAAAGAAAACATATATATATATATATATATATCATATATATATATATATATATATATATATATATATATATATATATATATATATATATATATATATATATATATATAACACTCTATATGTGTATGTATGTATGTATACACATATAGAGTGTTTCATATTGAATGAGACAAAAAGAATGCCTTAATGGATTTATTCTGCAACTACAATTATATAAGCTTTATTTGGCAACAGGGAAAATCATTGAGTGACGAAGTTGATAATAGAGGTAATGTTAAACAAAATGGCTTTCATGCTGGAGAAAGCGTACTGCTTTTTCGAATAAGCCACAACCTCTTCATTCCCCGTAGTGCAGAGACATTATCGCACTAAATTTCGCAGAACTATCGCATCGTCAGAATATCGACAGGTGGGGGAAGTAGCTCCAAGATACAAGCTCTTTATATCTTAGATACCTATATGAAAACAAAAGCCCAAAACGAAAAACAATAGAAATTGAAGTGGTTGAAAGAATTCGTGAATCGTTTTTACGGAGTTTCTTAAACTCAACGCAGAACTGAATATACTTCACACAATGGTGTTGCGTGTTGCATGGAAGTGTCTCCAATTCAAGCCGTACAGATATCAGATGATCCAGGTTTTAAAACCTACAGACAAGCCATTGCGTAAGGACTTCTGTGTGAAATTTCAACAAAGGCTCGACGTAAATGGATTCAAGAATAGACTGGTGTTTACCGATGAAGTGACATTCCATTTATGTGGCAAAGTTAATCGCCATAATTTGTGATTTTGGGCTTGGAAAAATCTCCTTGTAATATTAAAAAATCAGCGTGATTCTCCCAAGGTGAATGTTTTCTGCGCCTTAGGAAACAGTTATGCTTTTGGTCCACTTTTCTTAGCGGAACAATCAATTAATGGGGATATTTACCAAGACATAACCCCTAAGTGCTTGCTCCTCAGGTTGAAAGAAGCTGTTCCAGACTTCATTTTGCATCAAGATGATGCTCCCCCGCATTGCAATAAAAAAGTACGAGAGTTCCTGAACGAGCTTCTACCATATCGCTAGATTGGCCATGCTGGGACACAGAATTTGGGATTGCTTCATTGCCGGCGAGATCCCCAGATCTAACGCTCTGTGATTTTTTTCACTGGAGTTTCATTAAAGGCAAGGTGTTTGTGCCTCCACTTCTTCAGAACTTAGAAGAAATGAAGCAGAGGATAGTTACAGTGTTGAACTCCATCACAGGAGATATGCTATCACGAGTGTGGCAGGAGCTTGATTACCGTGTAGACATTTGGCTTGTCTCTGGAGGGGTGCATATGGAACACCTGTAGAAACTTGAATAACAGTAGTTTCAATGTAAATTAAATATTTCTAAATATGTTAATTACAACGTTTGCAATCATGTTTTCTTTTTGTCCTATTCAATATCGAACACCCTGTATATATATTGTGACATTTTAAGTACATTTTAATATCATTTATATATAGGTCTAGTAATAAAATACTTGTTCTGAGAAAACATGACGATGAAATAAACAAAATAAAATTAATTTGCTCCAATGAGGCAGTCATGACTCAATTATTTCTCAATTAGTATCTGCTTGATAATTCAAAGTCATAATGCTTATAAAAAGTTTATTGGAACATAGGAAAACAAAGTGAGCTATGTTCTAGTTTATATTAAACATTTGATCACATTCTGCCCTGCTTAGGTTCATAGTAAGCACAGTCCAAAAAAAAATTCCAAATTCAAATCATATTTTTGATTACTATCTGAGCCCATAATTCTTTTCTAGAATCCAAAAGAGGCCTCATTTTATTTGTCAACATTGATTGAAAAAAGTCAATAAATTAGAGTGTTGAAATTCTTTTCTGTAAGTCATCTAAAGATTTATAGTTATTTTCTTAGATTATTATATAGTAAGGAAATGAGGAGAAAAAGTATTAAATTACATATAAAAATATTTTCGATATTTTTAAATTTGTGATCTCTGCAATTTCAGTACATACATTTGATGACAAAAAAATTTAAAACAGATTATAGAAAAAAAATAATTGTTGATATCAAAAAATTTACATAGCTGTTCCATGCAGGAAATTACAAAATCACAGCCATTCTTTTAAACATTATCAAAATTAAAGAAAGGCAGGTATGTATATATTGCATGTCGTTTACATTCCAATATCCAACTGGAGACGGATGTCAGGTTCAGCATCTAGACAGCTTCGGAATTTGGTTTTGGTACCGGCATAGATCGAAAATTTGGATTTGCACTTGCATGTTGTGGCAAATGGAAGTAGAAAACGTTTTACTTTTTCAACATGGGGGTTGAATTTTTTGTTTGCCAAAAGTGTGAGTAACCATCACTATCGAAAGTAGATTTCAAAGTTAAATCTGTGGGAATTTTTATCAACAACTCATATTCATTCGACTATAGAATGTTTGGCTTTTTGGATACAGCGAATGGGTTGACCACCTATTCATATTCCTGCAGCTTCTCATTTTGGGCTGTTGGGAAATAATTGTCCAATGATGACGTCAAGCTTCGGAGGTGTTCGAATATTTCATGAAACAAATTGTTTCCAAGCTGAAATGTCTTGTCTTTCAAAAAATTGTTTAGAAGAGGGAAACACTTTTACTCCCCCTCCTCCACACTCTCTGCCCAAAAATTGATGTTTGCACGCTCGAACTTTGTTGTTTGCAGTGACCGTTGTGATAGTCTTCTTATGTAGTAAAGTATTCATTTCCTTTAATTTGGTGAAAATATGTGCCAAATAATCAAGTAAACACACATTGCCAGTTTTCGTCATTAATAATCTCAGCTAATTTAGTATTAATGTAATCTAAAAGTAAAGCTAGGACTTCTAAACGTAATTCATATAATCAAGAGAGTGCATTTCCACGTGCGAGCCACCTTACTTCTGTAACGAGGAGCAGAGAATGATGAAGACTACCCATATCTTCACACAATATTTTGAGAAGTCTTGACTTCAACGGCCGTGATTTTATGTAATTAATAATTCGGACAGATTCATCTGAAACTTTCTTGAAGGATACAGGCATTTTTTTCGTAGCTAAAGCATGTCTGTAGAGAACACAATGACTACTACTGCAATCCTTCGAGCTCTTTTATTTTGGTTACCACTCCGACCATTGGAACCGTCATAGCCTCTTGCACCATCTGTGCACACATCGATGCAGTTAGACCATGGAATTTCGCTTGTTCTTAAAAAATCATCCAACAAATGGTATATTTCAGCACCAATTGTATGGGCAGGTAGTAGTTTGCAAAATAAGAGGTCCTCTTCGAAACATCCCGAGTATGTATAACGAACAAAAGCCAATAAAATCGCTAATCACGTAATGTCAGTAGATTCATCTATTTGGAGAGAAAATTAATTAAGTTGGCTGCGAGAAACCAGAGATTCTTTCACATCATTTGACATGTCAACTACCAGTCTCTTGACAGAATTGTTTGATAATGGTACTTAAGATATAAGTTTTACTACCTTTTCGTCTAACATTCAAAGAGCAATATCGCTGACACATGGTTATATGAGGATTTCTGCAATGGTATGAGCTTTGCCTGCTTTTGCCACCGGATAACTTACCAAGAAAGAAGCTTTTAGTGAGTTTTCCTTAATTGTTTTTGCACGAGTTTTCATGCAGTGTTGAGAAGCAGCTAATCCAGTGCTCTTCCTCTTGAAAAAATGAATCTCTTTAGTATAGAGTTGATAGTCTTTAGTATAGGTTGAGTGCCATCAAAACGACGATGCAATTTAACTGGAGCCATCGAAGTGTTCGGAAGGACTCGCGCGCAAATTACACACTAAGATTTACTTTTTTCTGCATCGATAAAGCCCATTTTTAAATAACTTTCGCTTAACTTACGCTTTTTAGTTATTCCACTTCCGCAGGGTACTGCAACTAATCGAGAACTTGCGGAGTTTTTGCATATAAATCCGGCAGTGGTGCTTCATGTGACTGCTCTTCATTTGGCCGTCCTCCTTCATTATTAATTTCAGCCGGGAGCTTTCCTTGCTGTGAAGGGCATAAACTGCTAGCTTTTTCAATGATCCCGACTTGAGCCACCGATCCATGGTGGAAGTAATAAACTGTGTAAAAAGCAAATGGTGCACTCACGAAGGAAGTTCAGCATTGTTTGATGTGTCGAGGAAAAATGAGAAAAAGCGAGAGACCGTCCATCGCACACAAAGCGAGGAGAGCATACAAGGCAATGAGCACTCTGATTGGTCGGCTGAGCTCGTGCCATTTCTGAAGATCATGCGTAAAAGTTTTCCATGCATCGAGCGCCCCGGAGTTTACAGAAAGTCGAGCAGAGAGGCCACATCCACCGACACTAAACTACCTGCATACCAGCCAACTTCGGAGAAAAAAAGAATCAGAAGATTCGACTAGTTTTGTGAGGGAAAAAAACACGGAGAAACTAATAGCAACATTTTTATTTGAAACAGAATGTTGAAACAGAATAAAATGAATGAGAATAGTACCGCAAAAAGACAATTTTACTCATTAGATTATACATTCTGAAAATGATTTATGTTAAACATATATTTTGTGTTAATATTTTAATAAAATATTCAGCAACCTAAAACGGGAACTATGAAAAATAAATAAATATAATACAAGCAAGAAAATAAACATCACCGTATATGTCCCAACATTTTCTTATGGGGTAACTTTTACTATATTAGTGCAATTTAAAAAAATTAAACTGATAAAATTATATAAAAACATAAAATACATAACTAAAAATACAATTACTTCAATTACAAATACCTTTAATAATACAGAAATTATTAAATACTTTCTCGATAAAAACATAATGCATTTCAAGTTCGAATAACTCATGGCAATTTATTATTTTCATATGTTGCTAACTTAGCATTTTTTAGAAATGAATCGGTGAACTGTTGTTCAAAACAGTTTTTCTCTTTTTGAGAATATTTAAGCTATTTTGAGACTGTTTAAGCTACTAAAACAACTCTATCAACTTTTCTGGCAAAATTTCGGTTGTTTTTAAAATTTTCAATAAAATTGCAAAAAACCAGTAGATTCATTATCGGGAAATCGGGAGAAATGATGAAAAAGCAGGAGTTTCCCGATAAAATCAGTAGAGTTGGCAGCTATGTACCTGCGGTTGAACACTTGGGAAACGCAATCACTGTTCAAAGGTGCCCACTGACCCCCTAGAAAGAACCGGCGGACCCCACGTTGGGAAGCCCTGGCCTCAATGTATCAAATACTCCTTTATTAGTTTCCGAAAAGAAGTTTTTACATCTCTTACATCAAAGCTAGTTCTGAAGAAAAATATTTGCATAAGTTATGGACAAAAGTTCTGTTACCTTTATGTATTTGAAGTCTAAATTTCCTGAAATATGCGATACAAAAATTAAGGTAGGAGTATTTATAGGACTGCAAATAAGGCCAATAATATCACTTGATAAAGATTATGTGGAACTGCTTTATTCATCGGAAGATGCAGCGTGGAAATCATTCAAAAATATTTGTTATAAATTTCTTGACAATAAAAAAAGTAAAGGAATAGAGAGTGGTGTTCTAGGTTTACACAAGGAAATAGGATGTAACATGTCCTTAAAAATTATCGTTTTGGGCAACACTTTAGAATTTTTCCTGGACATCTTTGGGTTGTCTAGGATGAACACGATGTGCGTTTTAATCAGAAGATTGATACCATGGAAAGAAGGTAACAAGGCAAGTGGAGTCTCTGTATGCTGGCAGGCTACTGATGGATTAGTAAGAAGGATACCCTCTATACAAAATACAGCAGAAAATCAAAATATACAACTTTTTATGTAAGTGTTTCCTAAGCCTCAATTCTTTTATAACTTTAAAAATGTGTCAAAAAAAACCTTGCCTGATGAAGAATATCAGAGCTTATTTAATCTCAGTGGAGAAAAGATAAGGAGATTCCGTTTTAGTTCTAATAAAAGAAAATAGTTTTCATTGTAGATCAATTTATTTGATATGGATTGCATTTGATTTTTAAAAAACAGCCAATATAAGCATTTATATCATACTTTTTAGAAAAGACGACATTCATAAAATTTTTTTAAATTTAAAAGCTATGATAGTATTTTTAATATTTTATTATATATATATATATATATATATATATATATATATATATATATATATATATATATATATATATATATAATATTCTTAATGTATATAATATAATTAAATTACAATAACTGCTTTATTAATTGTATGTTTCTTTATTTCTCAACGATTTTCAAATTATCTATTTATAAATTTAAAGTATGAATTACATTATTAATTATTAAAAGCAAAAAAAAAAAAATGCCTTCAAACATTCTATAGAAATTATGCATTGCATAAGCAAGGTAAAGCAAGCAGAAGTTTCCTTAAATATTGTTTCCCTTTTTTAAAACTGAAAAAAAAATTGATTAAATTTTTTTCTTATAGTGACTAATGAATTCAGAAATGTAATAACTGATAAAATATGTAAATTATAAATTAGATTAAAATAATCGAAATAAAAAACGTTTTGCTTTTTATTTAAAATATAATGCTTGTACATAACATGATATATATGTTATTTAGATTAATTTAATTAGATGTACTTCATGTTTATTGATATTTAAGTAAGAATGATGGAAGATGTAATTTAATATTAGAAAGAATAAAGCAACTTTTTTTTTTTAGATTTTGTTTATATTGGCGAAATTTTTAATGGGCTTTGCACATATTCTTTGAGCATCAAATTTTCTTACCGTTTTATTTTTATATGAATATTGAAAAATATTATTTGTAAGCACTATTTATGTTTACAAAATAGTAAATTTACGTTTTCTTAAATAATATACATTTATTATATCATTTCATTACTCCTTTTATATAAGAGAATGTAATGTTATAAAACTGAAACATAAATATGCATAGTGAATTTTAAATATTTAAGTGCATAAATAACAACATGCAAAATAATGTGAAATGTTTATTACCAGATAATATTTTTACTTATTTCTATGTTTCTCTACCTTTTTCAAGAGTTCATGAATATTTGTTAAAGCTTTGAATGGGATTTACTACATAAATTTAATTACTTATTTAAGAACATTTTACTGACACAAAATGTATTTTTATTCAATATTGTTTGCATATATATTAAACGAGATAAAAAGGAATATATGTAACTTATTGAGTGCATATAGCTTATTAAGGTTATTTATGGATAATGCTTAAAAGAATGAAACATATTCAGTTCTCTTAAAAGTAACAAAGAAAATATATGAAAATTAAAAATTTATGATTAAAATATTTTTACTGCTATAAAAATTCAAAATTGAAAAGGAGCTTATAAAATATTTTTTTCAGAATGGTTTCATATTAGCCTTTTTTACAACACATTTGCTACATTCATTTAACATAAATTAAATTTGGAACCCTTTTGAATAAATACTAAGAACTATATAGAGATTTTGAAGAATTTATAAAATATATCATGCACAATTATTTCTATCGTGAATAATAACTTTTCATCTTAGAACAATTTCATTAATTAACTGAAACTGTAAAGTTAAAAAATGATAAAATATTTCAAAATATTAGCAACGTTGAATTATTGCCTAATTTTTAACAATCCAATAAAAGAAAGCAAAAAATTTTAAAAAACAACAATTATAAAAATCAGTCGGTATTTAAATACTTTTAGCAAAGAAAAACTCTAAATATACAACATTTTTAGGCATAAAATTTTACTTAATTGAGATATCTACTTCTTATAAATATTATTTTTGCTCTTTATGTGTTATTCTTTGATATTTTAAAGTATTTGACTTTATATAGTGCATCAGATAGAAAATAATAATTCTTCAGTAATATTATAATATTCAAATATTGACTTTTAGCATATTTAATAATTTATTGAAAAATTAATATCCTTAGTAATTATGTGATGTTAATGTCACATGTGGTTTACGCATACACATGACTTTTTAAATAATTTTATGATAACTTTACTCTTAATTGTTAGGCCCCTTTCATCACATGAAATGTTCTTGTTGGTACAGTTTATGATACTATATATATATAAATATGACACTAAAAACTGTTATCTTCCGTTTAGCATTTGCCAAGATATATTATTGCATTTTCAACTTAGTTACTGTAAGTGGAAAAGTCTAATGAAGTTGATTAAGAAAAACTATTCAATCGTATAGTTTACTTTCAACTTTATAATTTTTATTAAACCATTTGACAGTTTATCAGTTTTCTTTTATATTAAATTTCTTGTATTTAAATTGATTTTTACTATGGCAATTTTATGAAATGATTAAGAATTTTTGCAATTTAATTTATTAGAACTGTTTTCTATTAGCTTTTTTTTAAAAAATAATCATTTTCTATTTTTGTTTTGCAAATGTTTTAAAAAAAACCTTTGAAGTGATCTAATCACAGAACAACATTTTTGGTGTTATTAATACAAGGTTTGGTGTCTGAAAAATGCGTGTGCATTACGTTTTTTCAGTGTAAAAAGGTACATGAGAACTAAAACAATATTTTTAAATTTTAAAATTAGAGTTCAAGTACGTATAATATTTTTTGCTGTTAATACCAGAAAACAAAATATATTTTATCAAACCTCATTATAAATTTGACCAAATATCGACAGGAGAAAATTTTTCTCAGTGTATTTTTAGTTACTTAATTGTATGTTTTAAATTACTTCTTAGATATTATAATTTGATTTTATGTCCTTTATTTTTAAGAAAATCATTTGTAAGATAGAGTAGAATTTCTCTACATGATTGAATTTCTTCATTTTTAATTTTAAAGTTTTGAATAAATATAGGATAAAATAAATATCATTTATCGTAAAGATTGTTAATAAAATATCAGTTTTATTCTTTTAGGTATAATTTAAAGTCATTATATATACTATATACTGATAAACATAAAATAATATTATTCCATATATTTCCATACATTTCAAATGAGTATTGTTGTTTTAAAGAATTTGTTAATTTGATTTCTTTAGAGCTGCATATACTCGAAGCTTTAATTTAGTTAGTATAAAATCAAAATTTAAATGCTAATATTGATTTTTTTAGAAAAAAAAGTTTTCAAGACATGTTAACTATAAATGAAAATTAACATGCTGCTTTCATATGGCGTCCAAAATTATGATATGTCAAGAAAAACAGATTAACAAATTGTGGGTTATAACTGTCATTTTAAAGGAATGTATTTAAATAAAATTCAATGCAAAAAATACGCTTATCATATGGAATCATGAATTTTACATTGCATTTATTTTTATAAACCATTTTTGAGTTTTCGCATAGAGAAATGGGTAAATTAAATAGTCGCCAATTATTTTGATAAATGCAAAATATTCCTTTACTTCTGCATACATTTGAGTCGTTACATGATGATCATACCAAATACGATTATCGGCATATCAGGTGTATCAGGCTTACATGATATTAGCAAAATGATGTATGGAAAAATTTCTAAACACAAGGGATTATCTTTCATCGATAAAAATGTAAATAAAAGTTTTAAAAACGAATCACACATTAAAACTATGATGACTCACTTATTAATTTTCTTGCTTTATTGTAATTTGCTTCACATTTAATTACTTTCATCAGATTAAATTCAAATTCAAATTAATTTAAAATGACCATTTTATTAAGATTTTAGTAAAACTATGTTGCTCAAAAACCATAAAGTGCTAGAGGAATCAATTTTTAATTTACACGAATAATTTTTTACCCAAAATATACTAAAATGTATAAGATATATTTAATAAAAATCACATTATATTGTCAATATTTAAAGTACAGGATAATGTCAAATGTGATTTTAGTTTAGTATTACAATTCAGAGTGATGCTTCGATGAATATGAAACTATAAGTAGTGTAACGATATTTGGATATAATTGTGCATATTAAATTTCATTTAAATGAGTTGTAGTTAAACATTAAAGTAGTGCTTATCAGCACACACGTGGAAGACGAGATCTGTCAAATAATGTTTCAAATTCAATTATAATAAATGATGAATAATGGAATTAACTATTATTTGGAGTTATATGGCTATTCGTTCAAGTATCCAAAATCATCACAAAACTACATTTAATATGCCATAGCTGTAGGATTTAGGAGATTAAAATTTTTCATAATGTTTAATATGTGATTATTTTTTAAATAGTCATAAAATGCATAATAATTATGCATTTATTTTCTAAATTTATTCTGAATTTATTTTTTATTTATTTTGTTAAATTGTTAAATTTTGAAGGACTTTACGGAAATGAAATATATAGAATATATGTAATGAATTTTTAGTATATTTCACAGAATATAAAAATAATATTTCTAAACTGCTATCAGATAATATTTTTTGCGAAAAAATGTTGCGATTTATTTGATTCCAATTATTATCAGATAATATGCTAAATGTATAGTCTGGACAAAAAATAAAATTAATTAAAGTATTAAATTCAATTATTTAAATTAATAAAAGAAATGTGAAAGGACTTTTATTTACTGCAAATTACGAATATTTAGAAACATTCTCTTAATTTTCAATATTTTGAACTGTAATTGTAGAAAGTCTTTCATGAAATTTTACTACAATATTTGTTTTTGAAGCTAAATGTGCACTCCTAATTTGTTAAACATTATTTTTCTATCAATCAATATTATAGTTTTTTGCTAATATAGATGATTTTACAAGTATAAAATACCTAAAACTAAGTGGGAATCCCCTTAATTTTAGCCAAAATTTCAATTAAAATAATTAGACGCCTTGATATTGTATGGATATTTTATATTGTTTTTTTTTGGAAAAATATTTTCTTTTAAATAAAATGAAAGGTATATAGTCAAATTATTAAAATCTTATGTACACTTATTTTAATATTTCTTAACGTATTTAATATTTTTATGAAGTTTATATTGCAAAATCATTTTATTATTGCACTATTTTGGAAAAATAATTTATATATTATAATGTACCACAAAAGTATGAAACAATTACATTTAGAAGAAGTTATGTATTATATTTAACATAACTTCTTCTAAATGTAATTGTTTCATACTTTAGTTGTCATTATAATATATAAATTATTTTATTATGTATTATATTTAACATAATGTCATTTAAAATAATTATCTTTTCTAACTCTATTTTTTCAATACTCATAAAATTTTCTACCAAAATATTTTTAAATCTTATTTTATAAAATCTCAGGAGTATTAGAATACAAAATGTTATGTGAGTACTCTTTTCTTTGGTGTTCTCCGTATATAAATATATACTTAAATTTTTTTAATGTACGTAAGAACGAAATTATGAATTAAATTCCTAGTTTTTATAAATATAGAAATTATTCTTTCGAACAAAAAACTATGAATTTTATTTAGAAGTAAACTTCAAAATCTCAAGCGAGCGTTTCTTTGAGCTTATTTCCATTTTGATTGTATTTTTTCTTAACTTTTGTTGTTTTTTTAAACTTGTGGAAGAATTTTAAGAAAGATTTCGTGAAAAAAATTGCTAGGTATTTTCTATGATTACAAAAAGTTTCTTCAAAAGAAACTTCTAAAAACTCTTGAATAATACACATACTAGTATTTTTCTGTGTAATGGTAGTCATTGGAAATGTTTTTTTTTTTAAAAATTGAACTTTTGAAATACGTTGCATTTTTCAGATATTGATGTATTTTTGTATATCTTTATATGCTCATTTTTTGAATTATTATATTGAAATAGGAATTTTTTTGCAAGATTATAATGTAAAGAAAGAATTATTTTTCTTTCCATTTTAAATATTATTATTCATTATTTGTATATTTTATAAAAGAGTATAATTTATATGATTCGAATAATTAAACTGATTATTCGTTTAATTTATAAATTGGTTATTTAATAAAAAAATAATTAGTTAATAATAAAAAAATAACAGTAACTGATATGACACAATTCTCCAAATTCAAGAAGATACTATGAAGTAAGCGACTACGCTGTTCGTGAAGGCTGTTATAATCATATAATTATAAGGATTGTATTTAAGAAGAAAAAAGCATCCTATAAAAATATTTTGTAGAAAAGATTTGCTTTAAACTGTTAAAACATTGAATAAGTTTACTTGTTTTAGTCATTTTGAATATAAAACATGTAATAAATTTAAGTAATCTTGCACAGTTATTGGAAATAAGTTATCTTAAAATTTTTATGTTTTTGGCCAGATTTTTAAATTTAAAATCCAGCAGACATACTTTCATTATTCATTTGTTATAATAAAAATCATCGTGAACACTCAATATTGCTTATAACACTTATATTCTGATCGACAAATAAAATTCAGAAAAGCAAAATGCAAAAAATATTCTTTTTTATTCATATAATAGGAGGAAAAAACTAAAAAAACTTGTTCTAGCATGGCAGAAATTTGAAACTTACATAGAAAGAGGAAAATATTAGTCATATTGGAGTCACTAATGAAAAGAGAGTTAATGTCAATCCAAGTAAATAAACGATTTCATTAAAATATGCGATCTATCTTCACTGCTTACAAAATTTACAACTTTGTCTGTTTTGTAAATGAATTAATTAATTACTGCTAATTTAAGCAATACAAATTTTTTTTGAAGAAAAATTCGTAAGTCTGTACGAATGGCTGGATGGAAAATTTATTTGGAAAACAGTACTGAATATATCTCACACAAAGAATTCTTAATAAATTTTTGACGTAGAACAACATTATAAATTACTTATGCAAACACTCTTTACTTAATAGGTAGCTGAACATAAGCAAAAATTTTGGTGCTAAATTTTATCTTCCTTTAAAATGGAAGATATTATCCAACTTTTGTGGCATACAATTTTTCAAATTAATCTAGAATTCATTCCGATCTTGTAACAAAACTTTGTCCTTAGATTTGTATTTGGTGTAATAACCCCCAAAAAATTCCTGATTCAAATTATAAAGCTCAACAAACAAGAGTTTTTATCTTGGGCAGATTTTTTTCGTGCACCTAAAATTGCTGTCTATCAAATCAACAAAATATATGTCGTCCTGTCTAAACAAAACTTTCCTCCTGCATTTTTTATTTACATTAATAAAAATGAAATTGTTCTTCAATAATAATTCCTATTTAAAGGGTTTTTATTAGCATAAATTGAAACAATTCTCTTGTTATAATTATATATATTTGCAAAACTATGATTCAAACAAAAATATTGGATTATTAATTTTAGAAAAATTTAAATCTAAATTAAGCTTTTGTTTGTATGTATTCATTGTTGCTTACTACTAATTCACAATTTTTATCTTTCTAATTACTGAATATTTTCAGCATTAATTTTTAACAATATATTTTCCATTAACGTTAAATTAAGATTGTATTTTCCCTATTTCCTATTTATAAAGATTTTAAATATATAAGAGGTTGAATATCAAGTTCTTTTCTGAACATCAAATAATTTATTTTTATTTGATGCTACCAAATATAAATATTTATGTTATTAATTTTATAAGGCAAAATATTTCTCTCAATGTTTCCTTAATATTTCTTACCTAAGCTTTTTTCGTCAGTATAAATTACATAAACCTAAAATGTCTGATCTAATTTTAATTAAAAAATTATGTAAGTTTCGCCATAAAATTGAATGTGATCAGGATCTCTTGCTCTTCTAATTAAAAAGCGTTACCATTATAAGAAATGAAACATCTTCTTGTAAAAAAGCCACTAATGTAAAATTTGGAGGTAAGTAAAATTGTATTTTTATTGAAATTCTTTTAAAAATGAAGAATATAAAAATATTTCTCTCCTAAATGTTGTCAACAGTTATAATTGAGCACTTACGAAAAAGAGCATTCATAATAATTTGTATGTAAAAATATTTCTTTAAATAATCACTTATTCTTTCTTGGTTAATTATTTTTTTTACCCAAGCACACTATTTTTAATATCATAGCTTGTTCTTTCGTTGTTTAGTAATGATTAAATAAAGAAATGTGAAAATTAAACTTGCATCTACAAAAAATTTTTTTGAAACATTTCACATTAATTTAAAAGTTCTAGTGATATATTATATAAATTTAATTTAAATACTTTTTACATGAAGGTATGAGAGGAGAGAGAATAAAATCTTTTAAATTTAATTCTCATTGTTCTTTAAATTTTAATCAATATATTTTCAAAAGAAGTAAGCTATTTTGTTTTCCAAAATAAAATAGTTTATTTTATTTTGATAACTATTTTCCAAAACATTAAAAAAATTAATATTTTGTTAGGCAGGAAACAACAAATTACATATAAATAAAACCACTAGGAAATAATATTTAGAAATATTTTGGCATTTTACATTATATAATGATTATTCTTGCACTAAGTTATCATTAGTTATTATAAAGATTTATTTATATGATGTGTGAACAATGCTTTTTTTAAACTGAAATAATATATTTGAAAGAAATCAGGTACCCTCATTTGGATAAACTGAAAAAAGATTTTTACTGTTGTTAAAATCAAAATAAGGATTGTTGAAATAGTTAAGATTCTCATAGTTTAATGTTTACTAATAAATACTTATGACCAACAGATTTTGATTGGAAAATCAAACTATAATATCACGTTGTGTTTATTACAGGTCTTGATGAATATGCAAGTTGAAGAATATTACTTTACACTTCAAAATGAAAAAGCTAAAAGTTACAGGAAAAATATTTAAATATTCACTGTTTATTTGTATTCTGGAAATACATTTCAAGAAAAGTTGGCATGATCTTATTTATACTTTTAATTGGAATTTCGGAATTACCTTATATATAAGAATGTGTTTTTATAAAAAGTAGTTATTAACTGATTTGTAATAAATAAAAATTTCTGATAAGTTTGTAAAGTAATATTTTTTGATGATTCAAATATTTTGTAGAAAGATAGTTTTTTTTATAAAATTGCACATAAAGTAATTTTTATAATTTTTAATCATGAAATAAGGGTCAGTTTGAAGAAAAAGAAAGAGACAGAAAACTGTTAAATTTATATAATTACCAAGAATAATTGCAGTGAAGATGTTTATGATCTAAATAATTAATTTTGAATGCATCAATTCCAAGAATCTAACTATTTAATAAAACTCTAGCATAGAATATACTGGTACGAAAACTTTAGTTATAAACACAACTTATTTTTAATGGAGAAAGCTATTAAATCATCTTTTAATTCATTGTTGACTAATCTAAACACATATTATTAGGATAAATATATGATAAATTTTAACCAGACCAATTTTTAGCTTTATATCATTACTAAGTGGGACAGATAGACCTACAGAAAACACATTGAATTTTTTACCAATGAAAGAAATGATTTTGAAATAAAGTTAAGTTTGTGATATAGATACCGAAATTATGTTCGAAGTAATTGCCTCTATCAATATAAAATAAGTACACAATTATTTATTATCCTAACAGGAAAACACGTCACAAATGCAAAATATAATTGATGTTTATTACACTCAAATAATTTGAAAACTATACGATTAGAAAAAATAATTGTTTTAGAAAATAAAAATATATCAATAATTTTTATACTTATTCTCTGTAAAAGCATAATTATGAAGTAAAATACAATGTATATTTATTTATTAAGTTAGTACACGTATGATAATTAAAAAATAGTTTTTTTAAAGTTTATTTCTTAAACAGTTAGTTATTTAAATTTTAAAACACAAAAGTGTAGAAAACAGATTTTAGAGTAATTGAGACTCAGGAAACATTTTACTGGTATGCATTTTTAATAAATAAGGCAATAATATATATAAATGTTTGGTAAACATTTTTAACAAAAGTAATTAATTTATTTTAAAAAATAGATTAGAAGATTGCCTTAATAGAATCAAATTTTCTCACCTTAACAGTGAATTCTTCCAATTACTTTTAATGTTTACATCTCAATGTAAACTTAGCGTTTCTTTAAGAATCTAGAAATATTATAATTATACTATATACAGTTTTTAATAATTTATTCATTCATATAAATGTATATAAACCTTCTTTTGATGCAAAAGTTCATCTAAAGTTCAAGCTTGACAAAGTTTTCTGGTATAGAATATAAAATAAATTTTGATCTGTTTCCCTCTTGAGACTTTCAGGACAGGAGAAATTTATATTTCTCCGCAACACATTAAATCTTTCCATTTCTAAAGAAGGCAATCAGTGTTACTGTCAACATTCATCACATGAAATATATTTCAAGTTGTAAAAGCTAAGTTAAGAAAATAATTCATCCTTAGATTAATTTTCCATTAAGATACATTTCGTTAATTGTTAAATTACAAAATAATATCTAGTATGCTTAATTCTTCTTCAACAGTTTCGCCTTAGATGTATTTTTCTTAAAAGTCTAAAATATTTGCACTATAATGAAAATTAATAATGACATTTTTCCTTAACAAAGGAAAATAATTGTTAAATATAATAAAAATAATATTTGTGTTGTTGTTTTCATATAACACTTGGACAAGCCAAGCTCACTTTTGCCTTAAAAATTAATTTTAATTTTTTAAATTAAAATAATATTTAAAAATTTATATAAAAATACAATATATATATATATATATATATATATATATATATATATATATATATATATATATATATATACATATATATATATAATTCTTTTATACATTTGTTATTAAAGTCTAAATGAAAGACATTAATTGTAGTATTTTTGTTAATTTTTTTAGACATTTCCAGTTGTATAAGAATATTCTTTTTTAAACAGATGAAATCAAAAAATTATTTTGTTTTGATAATTATTAATTAAAATTTTTAGAAATAATGAATCCCTAAAATATATTTATATCAATAAAATTTATAATTATTAAAATAATTAGAAAATTTTCATGACAATAATTAAATAATTTCCTTTCTGAATAATTATTTTAAATACTTCATGACAGACATAAGAAATAGTTTCCTGGTTATGTAACGACATTTTATTTCTGTGCTATAATCATCCTGTATTAAAATTATGTTCTTCTATAAAATAAAGAAACATGTTATATTGTTCTTTTGTATGTAATATATGCCAAATAGAAGATTTAAGCATATCATGCATATTAAAAGATAAGTATTATTAATTCATTCAAAAATGTAGTAGATATAAAAAATGATACAACTATAATCACAATCAATTTCTAATAAAATAGAACATAATACAGGAAATTTAAAATTTTACTTAAAATGTTTTTTTTAAGATTGTATCTTTACCTGTAGTATTGAATCTTATATTATATAAAGACTTTTTAATATTAGATTTAGAAAATTAAGAATTATTGCATTTAATAAGTGAGAGATTTTAAGTAATATAATCTTTTATTTTCTGTAAAATACATAGAGTTCTAAAGGCATCTAAGTTAGTTAAATGTCTCTGAAACCTTATAATTTGTCTAAAATCATTTCAATCTTTCACAAATTATATAAATATAGTAAGTAAGTAAAGTGAATATGAATTTAAATTTATATTTAAGTATACTTTTTCTAAAATAGATATGGAGTAATGAAAAGTTAATGCTATAGTATTATATTATTGGTAATTATATGTTTGTTATAAATGAAAGTGATTACGGATATATATATATATATATATATATATATATATATATATATATATATATATATATATATATATATATATATATATATATATATATATATATATATATATATATATATATATATATATATATATATATATATATATATATATATATATATATATATATATATATATATATATATATATATATATATATATATATATATATATATATATATATGTATATATATATATATATGTGTGTATATGTGTGAATAATATGTGATATATGTGAATAAAATTTCTCCCCTGAGATATTATAATTAACTGTCAAGATATTGTTCTAATAATGAGAAGCTATATCCTCTTCTAACTCATACTAACCAGAAACTCACCTGGAATAAGCACATTGATGATAGGATCAACCGAGCAAAGAAAAGCATTATGATTTGCAGGCGAATGCTTGGTAAAAACTGGGGTTTACATCCAAAATTGATGTTATGGATGTACACAGCTTTTGTCAGGCCCATTTTCACATATGTCTGTGTGATCTGGTGGCGTAAGGTGGAACAGAAGACTGTGAGTGACAGACTGGGGGGTCTACAAAGACTAGCCTGTCTCTGCATCACAGGAGCAATTTCCACCACGCCAACCAGAGCATTGGAGGTTGTGTTGGATCTGACTCCCTTGGACATCTTCATCTGCAGCGTTGCAAGAGTAAATGCATACAGAATGAAGCTGCAAAACCACTGGTATGACCAGCCTGTTGCCAAAGGGCACAAGGGCACCACCAGGAAAATTCAAGACCCTACTTTCATGATGCCATATGACATCATGGAAAAAACATACATGTTTGATAGGACATTTGATATAGTTTTTCCAACTAGAGACGAATGGGATAACAACATGTTTGAAACTAAAACAGGAGATCTAATCTGGTACACAGATGGATCACTGAAGAACAGCCTCTCAGGACTGGGAATTTGTGGCGTGTCACCAAGAATCAGCTTGTCTGTAAGCCTTGGGCGATACGCTTCGGTCTTCCAGGTAGAAGTTTTGGCCATCAACCACTGTCTGCGACTGAATATGAAGAAGGGCTACTACGGTAAGCGGATTCTCATTTTCAGTGACAGTCCAGACGCTTTAAAAGCGCTTAATTCCTTCGAAATCAAATCTAAAATGATTCTGTAGTGTAGAAACCTTCTTACAGAACTGGCAACTAGAAACAGGGTGATCCTTGTATGGGTGCCAGGGCACAAAGGTATCGAAGGTAATGAAAGGGCTGATGAGCTTGCTAAACAAGGATCGTCTTTTGTTCCCATTGGTCCAGAACCTTTTTGTGGGATCAATTTGAAGACCGCAAAAACCAATGTTCTAGATGGGAAAAACGGAAGATGTATGAAGCTTGGCTCAAATCTCCTGGTCAAACCCATGCTAAAAGTATGATCTGTAGATCATCAGCGAGGATTTCCTATGAAATTCTAAGATGCTCTAGGCAGAAGATACGCTTAATCGTAGGCTTCATAACTGGGCACTACTATTTCAGAAAACATCTCCATAAAATGGGACTGTTTCAGCAAAACCCTATCTGCAGGAAATGTCATATGCAAGAGGAAACGGCCAAGCATATTATTTATGAATGCGAAGCTCTAGCCCTCCCTAGATTAACCTCTTTAGGCATCATCCATACTAGAGAGTTACACCTAGACTCCATTAAAGGGTTATCAGACTTTATTAATAAAGTGGGTGACCCGTGCAACTGGAACTAAGAAACATTGGGTTTGGAGTTAACAGTACAAAATGCTGATAAAAGCAGAGGTGCTCAATGACAGACAAACCCAACTCTAAGAAGAAGAAGAAGAACTCATACAATGCCGCCCAACTTGTCTAGTGGTCAGCGTACCTGACTGCAGACAAGGAGGTCCTGGGTTCTAATCCCGGTTCGGGCATGTATGTACTTCCTCTATCTATCCTGTTTTTTGTCCTTTCATTGTATGAAGGACGTGTGAATGGTTGCCTACCCTATAAACGGGTCCCTATGGCATGTGTGTACTGAGGAAGTCGGACTCCACACCAAAATATGGTTCAGTTGAAAAAGTAGAGCAGCGCACCCCATATTGCCAGCCTGGCTGGCACACGACAACAACAACAACTCGTACAATAGATATTATTTCCAAAGATCTCCAACGAATGTACTTAATTTAAATAAATAGTTTTTTTTTAATGTATGTGATATCTCATTCACATTGCCGAATGATCTTAAAAATTTAATACACCTTACATTTAGGTTATTTTTAAGTCAAAAGTAGCATACTCTCTCTATTTTAATAATTGAGAACTCTTTCAAAACATTATATGAAAAAGGATATTATAAAGGAAGATATAGATGTGATTCATATTATTTATTAAAATAAGTAAGTGAAAGCTAGAAAATAAGTTAATATCAAGAGGTTAAAAAAGTCCTTATTAATTAATATGAAGATTGATTTAGCATATTAAATATCATTTTATTGATAGTGTTTCATTAGTATATTCATTTAGACATAAAGTGTTGTTGTTTCCAATCCCCGTGATCAGCAAAGCTAGATCAGGTCCATGAGTCCATTCACTCTAAAAAAGTCAAGCACCAGAAGGGGATCCCGAATCAGGTCTTGATTGTTAAGCCCCAAGCAAGATAAAATGTGGTCAGGAGAGGCCTGCACAGAAGAACACTTAGTGCAGGTCTCGAAATGTCTGTTACCACCTACGAAATTCATGGAAAGCAGATGGCCGCTAAGAAAACGTGCAAGTGCTGTTTGATCGCGTCTACTGCAGCCCCGAACCAAGGAGCCACCAGGACACCTCACCTGGTACCAAGGATGCACAGGTGGGACAATCCAGGTAGATATAAAATTGCTAGTTGTAGTTCAACATTGTTAGAAATTTCTGATAAAAACCTCTTTCATTTAGATAACAGTTTCGAAAAATAATAAATTCGTATTTTGAAAAATACTTAAGAGAATATTTTCTGTTCTTCCTAAATTGATCATTGTAATTCCTTTGCTTAAATTATATATAAAAATAAAACATTTAATTATATTTTCTCCAAAATTATTTTATTATTTATTAAGGCTTTCAGAAGCTATCCCAGAAACAATGAATAACTTTTCAATAAATCAACGAAACATTAGTTGAATTTAATTAAATTAATTTCTTAGATTTCATTTGAAATCATTATGAAAGGAGAATTGATTAAGAACTCTAAGTGATTTTCAGTTATTTTTAGCTTAACAAGATAAAATAATTTATTTTAGTTAATTTACTACTTTTTTAAACGTAGTTCAAATAACATTTTTCACTTGGCATATTTTCTGTTATCGTGTTTTAATTGAAAAGTCTTTGCATTAATTAAAATTTTATCCTTTATTTTCCTATATTTCATAATTGAAGTGTTTTATTTTTCTGTGAAAAATAATATATTTTCAGTAATTAAAGTATAAAGTCTATATATATATTATTTCTAGTATTTGTAAAGAGTTCTATTTCTGGATTAAGAATTATAATTAATTTTTGGTCTTTTATGATTACTAAACTATTTACTATATAAAACTAACGTTAAAACTTTTGTTTGTGAGGTATTTATTTAATATTTTTAATTGTAGAGAAAAACTTATTTAGTCCGATGATATTTAAGTTTTTATAACATTCATTTATGTTGACAAAAAACATATAATTTTATTTATTTAATTTGTCATTATTGTCACAAAAAAATTGTCATTATTGTTTCTAAGAACCTTTGATAAATTTATGAGTTATAAAGATGCTAAAGCAATAAGTAATAATCATGTCTAATATATAATCAATTATATTTAATATAAGCAGATCAAATAAAAATAATCAGCTTTTTGCTAATTTCTTGCTTATGAAGAAATACAATAAGTTTACATATTTTTCTTATTTGCCTTTTACTAATAAATTTTTCTGTCATTTGTACATGCATAATTTCAAATGCTTGAAAACTTTAAATATAAGCTTATTATGTAACAGAAAAAAACATGCTTTGATAAATGTTTAAATAATTTGTTACACTGTATATTTATAATGCTATTATCAAATATTTATAATGCTATTCTTTTTCTTTCTAAAAATTCAAATTTTTGGATTATTCTAATTTTAGATGATAATGAATTAGTAGAATATTTAATGGCTTGTATGTAGCATTATTTATTTTAATATATTTATGTTTTACGAGTATTTTATACAACAAGTATTCATTGACTATTTTTGAGGCCCTGATTCATAATGATATTATTATTTATGTAGTTTTAGTAATAATGCTTATCTTATTAACTATATTACCATGATTTTGAAAAATAATGTAATTTTAAACTCTGTAATTTTAAAATTTTTCAAAATTAATTTTAATTAAGCATTTTTAACCCAAAATTCTACACTCACGCAAATAAAAATGATAGCAATATAACAATTATTAGCAAACAATTCTTTATTTATAATTATAGCTCAGTAAATTTCTTAAGAACTGTTTAATTACATTAGAATAAATTGAAGGATTTTATGCTTAGATTTGCTATTAATATATTAATTTTCATAGTGCTTTAAGAATTCACTTTTCAAACACTTAAATAATAATATACAATTTATTACACGATAAATATAAATATTATTTTGAACATATTTAACAAAACAAATAAATTCAGTTCCAAATTTTTTATACTAAATTTCAAATTCAAAATTGTAAATAGTCCCTTTACATGAATTTTTGATTTATATTTATAGAATAATATCATCCTAAGACTCATCCATTAAAACTTTAAAAATGTATGGCTAGTATGAAGACACTTATGTAAAGAGATATATGACAAATATTATAAATCCAGTATTGAATATGTAATTAAAATCTACCGAGAAATAAAATAAATTTTTAATCAGTTTAGAAAAATAAAGTTTTTTGATTAATCATATTTATTAAAAAAAGATAGATTTTGAAATATATAAAAAGTGTATTAAAATTTAAATGTATTATAAGAGTATTTATAACGTACAATTGGTATTTTCTGGTATTGTTATACAAATAATATGTCTCAATAAAAACAAAAATAAATATTTATTTGCATCGTTTATTTCACGTTTTTCTTATAATGATTTAAAAATTAAACTAAAACACGCTAGGGGGAAAATTTTGAATAAAAATGTTTGAAGTAACATTATTCTGCATGATGAGTAACTCCAACTGTCTTGATCATTGAAATTAAAATGTGATGTTCACAATGAAAGAATCATATTTACAGTTTTATAAAATACATAATCACATGATGTATGAGTTTAGATATGATTAAAATCTTCTAAGAGAAAGCATTTCTTATCTTGACCACACACATACACACGCACACACACACACACACACACACACACACACACACACACACACACACACACACACACACACACACACACACACACACACACACACACACACACACACACACACACACACACACACACACACACACACACACACACACACACATTTTTTGATTTAATATGGATTTCGTTTGAAAATAATTATTGGTATAAAATATTTTATAATTCATGACTTTTTGCTTACTTAATATTCCTGTTTAAACACACACTTCCTTCTGTAAGATTATAAGTGTTTCACATATTTATAAAGTTGCCGACCGATGGCTGAGTGGTTAGCGCTCCTGACTCCTGAGCTGTGGGTCTTGGGTTCAAATCCCGGTTCGGGCATGGATGTTACTTTCTTTTTCTGTTCTCTATGTGTTTCTCTTTCCTTTCTTCCGTGATGATGTATGAATGTGGCCCACCCTATAAACGGGTTTGTGGTGGTATGACGCTGGTAACGCTACTCGCCTCCGTGACTTGGTTCACAGGTGACCGCTGGGTAACGACAAATGAGTAGCAGTCTCTGGCCTTGTTGTGGCATATAGGGTTCAACCCTCTTGTGCCCGCCATTGAAAAAAATATTTATAAATGCGCTAAAATTCAAATTAACTTTCTGGTAAGAAACAAACTTTAGTGATATAAATATGGCTTGATGTAACTGAATTTAGGATTGCTTACATAGAAGTGAATTATTTTCCATGAAATTTATTAATACTGAGATGATTTAGATAATAATATATTTAAACATGATTTTATGTTTATCGTCAAGCATGTTCAAATGAATACCTGATACCGAATTGCATATTAATACTGCTAAACAAACGCGAGCTAATAGTTTAAAAAAGGTTTTCAATAGTATCAGAAATGATGATAAATATGCGTAGATTGAATGAAAAGAAGCGCAAAGAAGTCGGAGTTTGCTTAAAATTATTTAAGATAATTTGAATTCATCTTCTTTTTCATTGATGATCCATTTTTTTTTGAATAATCATGCTTGAAATATACCAAGAAATCGTGCACAGTTATTGGGGAATACCATTTTAGACTTTTTAGAGATTAAGTCAATCCTGCATTAAATAAAATAATAGTATTATCTGTAAATAGATTTTTGCTGGATAGCACTCTATTATGGTATGCCAATCGAAGAAAACTATCCCTTTTCTAAGTTCCAGGTCAAGAGAAGTGGGATCAGTCGAGATTGCAAGATCGTATTCCCTCAAAAATCACATGGTCTCATGTCAGCCCATAACGCACAGCAGTAACTGTTGCCAGCTATGTTGAACATTTATTATGGCTTGGATAAGAGAGGGAATGTTTCGATATCCTTTTCAGTAAAGCTTGATTCAACTATCGCTGTTTTTTCTATTTCTAAATAAAATGCCACTTTATTTTAAGTCTCGTGTCATAACAACTGTTCAACAAGTGTCTATAATTACACATATTCATTATAATTTTTCTTTCATTATCAAATTTTCTTAAGTATTTTTCAAACTTTTGAATCACCGGATATAGTGTTTGTTAGTTATAATTTGTTTCAACTACAGTTACGGTTATTAACAATTGTTATGAAACTATAACTATAAATTTGTGGTTATGCTTTTAAAATTATTAATCCATTTATTATTTTCAATACGTTTCTTGGCATAGGTAATAAATGATTTAAATCACTCTTAAATTTGGTATATTTTATTTTGGAATCCCCTTCCTATGAAATGAAGGAAAATTTTCAATTAAAAAATTTAATTATGAATGAAATAATGCGTTTCCCCAATTTGTAAATAAAAATTATATATAATCTGAGTAAAATGAAAACATTTCTTTAATCACATTTAGATAAATATATATTTTTTTAAATTAATAAGTTTAAATAATCTTAAACCGATGTTAAGATCATAGAAGTTATTGACGTGTCTTTCATATTCTTCTAACATTGAATTAATTCAGTAATTATTTCAACACCAGTAACTATTTCAGAAAACTTATCATTATTCAGGTGAATGCAATTATATGTGGTTATTATTTACATAAATAGTCATTAGAACAATTCAAAGTTTTTTCGCTTTTTGTATTTGACTTAACTCTAAATTTATCTAATTACCTTTTCAATTTATTTATTCGAAAAGCATATTTTTGTTCTTTGAATGTTGAACTTTGAAAATATTATTTGTTTTAACAAATTTTGCTTATTTTTCGAAATGTATTATTTTCTGATAGATTCTTAATTAGGAGTAACGATTGAGTTTTTTGTTATTTAATTATTTTATTTTATAAAAATATTTTGTTATACTTATGTATTTTAAGTAATTGACAAAACTTTTTACAGAAAAATGCAGTCAGTGTTCTTAATTATATTCTGCTATATTTGAAAATTATCTGTAATTAAATTCTTAATTAGTTACATTATATATTATCATTGCATTCCAATGTAGAATATGCATTCCACATAGATAAATATATAATGAATAATGAAATATTGAATACCTGTTATTTAGAAGCTAAATTAATCTCCATTCTTATTTATTTTCTTATTGATTTTCTGTTCAAATTCATTAGTAACTATATTTAATGAGTATAGTAAATGGATAAGATTACACCATTTTTTATTCAGAAATTCATGTAAATTTAATCAAATATCTAGAACACTTTAATCATAAAATCCATGCTTATTAATCATGAAATATTCAATGCCAATTTTGGAATATATATCATTAAAAATAGATTACAGTATTCAGACTGAAATATAGTGTATTATAATAAATCTATAATTCTTTACAAATTAAATAAGTTTATTAAAAGTTGATTATAAAGGAATTGATCTTTCTCTATTTTTAACCAAGTGTCTAAAATTTTTCACAATGAACTTATATTCATTGTGAAAAATATATTCTAAAATTTTTCACACTTAATTTTAAGTTTAAAATTAAAAGTAGATTTTAGAATTAACTTTTATTTGATATAATATATTTAATTTACGTTTGTAAAAATGAAACATAATTTTTTAATTAAAATATGTATGTAAAATTTTAACAAAACGTGATAGAGTACTTTTCTGAAGATTGAAATGATATTACTTATTTAAATGTTCAGAAAAGTACTGTATAACTTTTTGTTAAAATTTGACATAGATATTTTAGTTAAAAAATAATTAGCATATATATCTACACTAATTCATTTGTTTTGAAAGGATATTAATTATATTGAAATGCAAAACATTTAGCTGTTTTTTTTTTCAAAAATCAGTTCTACGTAGTTTAAAAGACAAAATGTAATGCAGCCTATATATTTTGTGAAAGTTTGTTAATTTGGGCTAAAATTTAAATCTTAGTGGAACCCAACTTTGATACGGGTACAGAAAACTGTACTGGTGCAACAAAAAAAGAAAAATTTAATTCTAGTTGTTTCAATTAATCTAATATTATATTTAAATTTAAAACAATAAATAGTTAAATTCCTTTCAATGAATAATTTCTAATTAAAAATTATGGCATTATTTTTAATAATATTTAGGATCAGCTTAGCATTATTATAGGAATGATTTTACACCGTCAGAAGATTTATCACATAAATAATATTTAAAACAGATCTAATAAAGTCTAAAATACTTAAACATACATTTTAATTATTAATTTCTCAGATATTTAAATCAAGATTCCTTTCATCTCTTTTCTACTTATTTGTAACTTATTTGGAAAATTGAAAATTGGTTCACTGCAGTGAGTGAAAGCATTCAGCACCTTAGGAAATGTTATAATGCAGAAAATACTGTAAAAAATTATACTGTGAGTATGTTTTCCTACTACAAAGAGTTAATATAAAGTGACTATTTTAAAAAGGAAAAACACACCCTACCTTTCTTGAAGTAAGTAGTTTTACACAATGATGTGCATCACAGCATAAGCATTTTACAATGCGTTAAAATTAATTTATAGTTTAAACTAATTATTTATTTTAAATCAAAAGTAAGATTTATGTTTTAAGTTAACTAGAGATCAACCTGTTAATATAAGTTTTTCTCTGGCGTGACAAAAAATACTCCTCATAAACGCGTATATATATATATATATATATATATATATATATATATATATATATATATATATATATATATATATATATATATATATATACGAGGGCTATTCAGAAAGTAGGGAACGCTTCCGTCTTACGCCGCTAGCTGCGCGGCGATCACGTATGTTTTGGTGTGCGCGTGCTCAGAGCTTCACTCGGCATCCAGCCGTCAGAACGAGAACATCTTCACACTGCCCGTTTTCCCAATATTCCAATTTAAAATGTGCGCTGCAATTTCAAATCCCGCCAGTTGTGAAGTGCGGTCCGTAATTCAGTTTTCGTCAGCAAAAGCGTAAAACCGATTGAAATTCATCGGCATCTTTGCGAAGTGTATGGCAACGACGTAATGAATGAAAGTTCAGTTCGAAAATGGTGTATCCGGTTTAAAAATGGCCGAATCAGCGTGCATGATGAAGAGAGGAGTGAACACCGAACGATCGCTTCACAATAACGATCGCTTCACGCTAAAAACGATCGCTTCACGCTAAAAACGATCGCTTCACAATAACGGCACTTTCGCTTTGTTTCCTACAAGTTTCGCAGACTTTGTTGTTTGAAATTGTGACTCAAAAGCTTGGCTACCATAAATTTTGTGCAAGATGGGTGCCAAAAATGCCTACAGACCTCCATAAAGGCCAGCGAATGGGAGCATCCTTAACATTTCTTGACGCCTACCACACACATGGTGATTCTTTACTGGATTGAATCATAACGGGTGACGAGACGTGGGTGAAGCACGTCAATTGCGAGACAAAATTGCATTCCATGGAGTGGGGGCACAAAAGTTCCCCCAAAAAACCAAAAAAGGTTTTGCAAACCTTGTCAGCGAGGAAGATTATGGCTACTCTTTTTTGGGATAGGCAAGGTGTGCTGCTTATTGACTTTCTCGAGCTAGGTGCAACAATCAACTCTGATCGGTACTGTCAATATTGCGCAAACTTAGAAGAGCAGTGCAAAACAAGCGCCGAGGAAAGTTATCGTCAAAAATTTTGCTTTTTCACGACAATGCCCGACCTTACACTCCAAATCGAACTGCAGAACTTCTTGACTCATTCAAATGGGAGATTTTACCACATCCACCCTACAGTTCAAACCTAGCATCGAAGTGATTTTCACTTGTTCCCGAAGATGAAGAACTGGCTAGCGACACAGCGTTTTGATGACGACGACGAGCTCCGGGCGTGCGTCACTGAGTGGCTGAGATCGCAGACGGCGGATATCTATGACGAAGGAATTTCGAAGCTTGTCCACCGACGATAAGTGCCTTAACTTGTTTGGTGACTATATAGAAAAGTAGCATTTTAGTTACTCTTTCAGATGCTTATAATAAAAAAATTTTCCTGTACCTAGTTTTTGTTTTATTACCAAACGTTCCTCACTTTCTGAATAACCCTCGTATATATATATATATATATATATATATATATATATATATATATATATATATATATATATATATATATATATATATATATATATATATATATATATATATATATATATATATATATATATAAACGCAAATGACTGGCCATCTCGTATAAGGAACAAGCCTTCAACGCAAGTTTGATCTATATACCAACCTTTCAGAGCTTACAGAGAGGGAGTATCTGCAATCTGCCGGAGTTGCGGTATTTTATTTTAGGTTTATGAAAGAAAGCAGCATGAAAACAGTTTTAAATTTTAATTGTAAATGTATTTGCATAATGATTTTTAACAATTTATGCTTTTGAAAATTCAATAGTTTTATGTTTTATTTTGTAAAACTTTTTAAAAATAGAAAATAGTAAAAACCATTAAATTAATTCTCCTTTAGGCCAATTAAAATTTGGAACGTATAAACAAGACAAATGCAAATTTTTATGCCATTTATATCAATTTAATGACTATAGAAAATCAATTAAAAGTGACATACGAAATTATCACATTTTTTTTAGTTTAGTCAGCTTAGAAAATTTTAATGACCAAACATTAGACAAATTGTTTCTAAAAAAGAAGAAAAACATGATCATTAAATATAATTTAAAACACAAATCTTAAAGAACTATTTATCATACAGAAGAATGAAAATTCAGCGTTTTCCATTATAAGACTCATAATAATTGTAAATTTTTTCATTATCTTTGTCTAATTTCTTGTAAAGACCATTCTTGGTGAGTACACTAAATCTGCTTAAGCTTTGTTGAAAACGTCTAAAATTTTAAAACGTGACTACAATAAATATTTTAATATCGTGAATTTCAAACGAAACATAAGTCTTAGATTTTCATAGCAGTTAACATATTTTGGATAGTTACAGTAGGCAAAAAAATATTAGAACAGTAGTAAATTTTAAGTTATCAAGGTAATAAAATGAAATATTTGTCACATAGTATTTATACTATGTAATACTTTTACATAATTACTCATGGAGTAAGAAACAAATATTTAAAATCAATAGAATTTAAAAAAATAATATAAAAGGAGATTTGCATTGCAAAAATAGTATTAGAACATTGGACTTCAATATTGAACCATATATAAAATAAAATAACTAAAAATTCAAACGTGATAAATATTTGGTATGTAGTTTTTTTGCTGAAATTACTGCATCCAGACGTCTTTGCATAGATTCCACCAAATCTTTGGTGACGTTTGATGACATGTTGTGCCATGCATCTTGAAAAGCTTGCTTTATTTGTTATTAGGAAGTTTCTCACTTTTTCATCCAATAGATGCCACAAATGTTCTATAGGATTCAGGTCTGGGGACTGTGGGGGAACTACCAATCTTCGGGGAGCATTATATAATAGCCATTCTTTGGTTTTGTTGGCAGTATGTTTGGAGTCTTGTCTTGTTGAAAAATGAATGTCTTCCCTAAAGCTAATTTCTTTGCACTATCTTCCAAGTTATCTCGTAACACCTCAATATATGACAAAGCTGTCATTTTATTATCAATGAAATGGAGATTTCCAATTCCATTGTAAGCCATACAGCCTTAGACCATGACATTCCCTCCTCTGTGCTTTATAGTTTTCTGTACATTTTGAGCCTGAAAAGCAGCTCCTTTTCTTCTCCAAACTGTGAGCACGTGTTTAGATTTGAAAATTTCAACTTTACTCTCGTTGGAGAAAATAACGTTTTTCCAGAAATCTAATGATTTATTTTTATAAATTTTGACCAATTCTAGGCCTTCCTTTCCATTGATTTCTGAAATAAAGCGCTTTTTCCATGGCCTTTCTCCTTTTATACCAGCATTATGCTATACATTTTTAACTGTTTGAGGTGTTACAACATCTCCTGAGATTGATTCAATATTTGCGGGCAACATCCTTGCACTTCCTGTCGGATACTGTAGGGCATCTTTAACCATTTATCGTTTTTCTCTGACAGTTAGCTTGCTTGGTCTCCCTGATCTTGGCCTATTATCCACAACCCCAATTTCTTTTTTCTTTTTTCAAATGTTGTGAATTGCGCAAAGTGAAACATTCAAATTACTGGAAATTTCTCGAAGTGTTTTGTCCCTATTGTGCAGGTGAAAGATTTGTTCTCTTTTCGCGCGTGAAATCTCTTTTACTTTGGGTGCCATGGCAGGAAAAGTCCACGTAAACTGAATTTCTACAAATTAGCAGCGAATGAAACAAGCGCCCTTGACATTGATACGGTTGAAAGTAACTTTGAAAGTTTAATGACGTCACCAGCGTTGTAATTTGCATGTTTCTGCTTCTGTTCTAATAATTTTTTTGCTATCCAAATTTTGCTATTTTTATTTTAATAATATTGTAATTATTTTTAAACTTTATTTTTTACCTAGTTGTAATTTTCTAAGAAAATGTTATCATTTATAAACTAATTATACGATTTACTTGATTTTGTTAACTTGAAAACTACAAATTTCTCATTGTTCTAATACTTTTTTTGCCAACTGTATTTACCATTTCAGTTACTGTTTATTTGTTTTATAATATATAGATTTATAAGAAAATGCTCTGTTTATTCAGTTACTAATTTGTTTTAAATGCGCGTTTTATTTTAATTATTAAGGTGCATTATTAATTTAAAAAATAATGCACTGCAAGATTGTAAGGAAAATATATACAAAACACTTTGAACTAAAGTATAGAAGCTGCTTACGAATTTTAAGACAAATTAATTTTGCTGGATAAAGTAAATCATTTGTTGACAAAGGATCAATTTTCTCAAATTTATAGAAATCTTATTTTAAATTACAAGCTATGTAATGCAAAATTTCTAGAGATTAGTAAGACTACAATACACAAAACTGGATGAAATTTTAAATTTCTGTTTCTCGTATAAGCATTTGCAGTACGTTATTAAAAGACTTTGGTTTAAAGTAAGCATTTGTTTCAAATATTTATCTGAAAACAAACTGAACATTTCAAATAATGTAAAATTTAGTTTTGAATATCAATCTGCAGTCATTGCTGTGAGACATTATTTTAGTGAAAGTATTAGGGAGCATAAACTGTAGATTAATTTTTTAAGTAGGGCTGTAATCAATATAAATTTCCTAGAATTAAAATCAAATCTGTTCTCACTTTTTGGGAAAAAATGGCTTATCAAATTGCTTAGATTTTCGCTTCCATAAGTAGGAAAAAATCTTTTATTTATTTGCTTCTCTTGGAAAACCTAGAGTTTTACCCATTTCACATTTAAACAATGGATTAAGAAAGAAAATTCCTACTTTTTCAAGATTTGGCAAGAAGAAAATGAAAAAGTCTAGTTTCAAAGGAAGGAAATGGAATATTTTTTTGCCTTCATAAAATTGCATTACGAAAAAAAAATTGTGAAGCATTTCCTTGAAACATTCATGCATTTGATGCATCGTTTCCTCTTTTACTTTGGACAAATTTTTAAGCTAGCAATTTCAAAAGGCCTTTACTTATGTTAACTTCAGGTGAATTACATTAAGAATTGAATAAATATATTTACTGAGTTACGTTAGGGATAAGATGTTTTATATTGGCTTTGTTTTTGTGGCCGTAAGCTTTTTCTATGCTAGGAAACTAAATATGTACCATTGTATAATCGTGAAAATATAGTATATAATAATCACTGGTTTTTGGAAGAAATGTTTTTCTTTTTTCCGCAATTAAAATTAAATTTGTCTCTATAATTCTTCAAAAAGAGAAGTAAAATTTGATCTAGGAAAATTCATATTTACATTTTAGACATTTCAAAACGTTCTACAGCCTATTGTAAAAAGCACAATGCTGAGTTACACAAAAATGATCTTTAATACCTCCAAGTCTGTGGTTACTTTCTTCACCACTAACAGGCACCTGTATAATTATCAACCTACAGTCTTTATGAATGGTGTTCTATTAAATTACTCTAAAAATGTCAAATATCTTGGTTACACTCTTGACCAGGAGATTCTGGGCAACAGGCATATAGAGGCCCAGGTGGACAAATGCAGAAAAAGGCTTAATATTCTTAAATTTATTTCAGGACGAGACTGGGAGGCCGACGCTGATACTCTGAGAACAACATACATCTCATTGATTAGGCCAATTTTGGAATATGGTTTTCCTATTTATTTCTGTGCCTCTGAAGCTAATCTTGACAAACTTGAACGCGTACAACTTAGCGCAGCAAGAATAATCTCCGGTCTTCGTAACAGCTGCCCTAGGGATATTGTGCTTTTCGAGAGTGACTTACCACTTCTTTCTTTGAGAAGAGGCTATTGTCTCTCAAAATATTTTAATAAGCTACTTAGCTACTATGATCATCACAGAACTTCTGCTTACCTTCACTCTTGGCACAATAATAGGCGCCTAAAGAGACACAGTCCTTTCTCCTTGGCAAATGAGATGCAGTTGCTTACTGCCGATGTGGAACCTCATTCCTTGAAACGCGTCCCCTATTATATGTTGGATACTGATCGAGTTCGCTTTCGGACTGGGCTTCTATCTAAGGTGTGTAAAGGTACAGACATCCCAGAACTGACTGGGCAGATAGCCCTGGAGATGATACATAACATTCCAGTCTCAGATTTAAGAGTGTATACTGATGGCAGTAGGGGCGACGGAGGTATTTCTGGTAGTGGCATACATATTATGACACCAAATAATATAATAGACATAAAGATTAAGAATGCCGACAACTGCTCTGTGTTCAGGTCGGAACTCATTGCTATTTATGAGGGATTAAATTTTATTGACATGACTACTGAACTCGATTTTAATGACTTATGGATTTTAACGGATAGCCGTGCCTCTATACAGCACCTCTCTCGTTGGACGTCTGTTGGGGATAAGATAAGCCTGAAAATCCTGGAACTTGTCAGTCGACTTTCTTCAGGACACACTATCTACTTCCAATGGGTTCCTTCCCATGTTGGTTTGGAGGGGAATGAAATTGCTGATACCTTGGCCAAATCTGCCTCTGCGGCTGCCTTGCATAATAATACTTGTTTAACTTTTTCTGAAATCTCCTCAATAAAGAAAACGGAAACCAATGCCCTTTGGAGAACCCCTCCAGTTCACACTTGGTACTTTGGAGTGCGACCACGTTGGACTCACAGTCTAAATATTTCTAGGAAGCAGCAGACGGCTCTATCTCGCTTTTTGAGTGGTCACATTAGTTCCCTCACCTTGCAGCAGGGTCGGAAACTCTTTACTGAGTGTCACTGGTGTAAGGCCGCACAGGCCTTCCCCAACCATATTCTCGAGTGCCTAAATTTTACTGCTCGTGAGTTTATGAAGGACCCTTTACTGTTTTTAGACTTTTTAGAGATTTTTGGTTTTATGGAGTTGGTGTAGCTGAGCTAGACCAACTGGGATTAGTAACAACTACAACAACAAAAAGCACAATGCAAATATTATATTACAGATTTTAAAAATAGACATATGGTGTTTTCTATCTTTAAATAAATTATTTTTCATTTGCAGTAAAATCAATTAATCAGAAAAAGAAATGCCTATTTAAACAGAAATATTTTTAATTTAAAATTAGATAATTATCGGCTTATCTTAAATATTTTCTAATACCGCAGATAAGAAACAATTTTTTCAAACAAATATATTTTTCTAACACGTTTTTCAAATTTGGTCAACGATTCAACATAATTTTTTGATATTATATCTGTAACAAGAATATGAATAAAAATTATTTTTAATATTATTTTGCAATATTCAAGCAATTAGTAAATTTTAGTATTTATTATAATAATATGAAATACAAGCAATTAAACGAATTATTCAAAAAATCCAAAAATATAAATAGATCAGATAAAGCACAAGTGGCATGCATATTATAAATACATAAATATGCATTCTTCTAATAAATATGTTAAAATATCTCAATAATAAATAAGCATATTTATGTTTTGATAAGAAAATCTAAAGTGCTTAAATAATATAAACATTGACTGTAAATATGCAAATTACGAATATTTTTTAAATTATACTATTAATAAATAATATATTCATTACGTCTACAAACTATAAGGATTAACTTTAGATAAAAAATAATGTTGTTTTTGCTTAACAACTCAGTTTTCTCGTTCATTTGTTATTTAGAGATATCTGATTCTTTTGGCAAGCTCAAATGATAAATTCTTCTGTGAGGTTAGATTTCTTCATCATATCTTAAGCATATCACTCCCTCATATATTTATACTTGTTATATATATATATATATATATATTTTATATATTTATATATATATATATATATATATATATATATATATATATATATATATATATATATATATATATATATATATATATATATATATATATATATATATATTTATTGTGAATGCCAGGCCCTTAAATAGACAGTTATAAGAAAGAGTAAATATATAAATTTCATTCTGGCTAAACCTTGTACAAAGCCTAAAAGAAAGTGAAAGTATTTTACTACCAAAAATGTTGAATTATAGAAGTATAAGCTATTTTCGTAAAAAATGGAATTTCAAATTATGAATTTTTCAGTAATGTTTTTTTTGCCTACAATTTTTTGAAATCAGTTATTGATATACATGAATAGCTGTAATTAGCCAAAAGCGTGTCACTAAAAAAAATTACATCAGCAAATTTCATCTTATAAACAGAAAAGGAGTTGAAAACGGCAAAAAAAATCTATTCTTACTATTTTCATTAGAAAATAGTAAAAAGAGATTTTTTTTTGTAAAATTGAAATTTTTGGCAAAATGCTGGGAATTTTGAATTAAAATTTATGTATTAAAATGATATTTGATTTAAGTAGATGAATGGACAAATATTCGATAAAAATATTGAAAATCAGAATATTTGCTATAGTCTATAAAATAATTCTGAAAGATGTATTCATAAAATTTAGTCATTCTATTAAAAATTTGAAAATAGTTGAGTATGGCTATTTTTGGATAAAGTGGTTCCAGTTTATCTGAATGTAGTTTAATTCATTTTCTGCAGAAAATTAATGCATTTTGCGATATTTTTTACTGTACAAATTATTAATATTTACAGAAAAATTATAATCTAATGATAATTATTATTATTAGATTGTAGATTTCAGAGGAAAACAAACATATGAACTTAAGTAATATTGTAGAAGTGACTGAAAGTGATTTTTAACAAATACTCCAAAACAATTGATATAAATCATGATTTATGAACAGTAGTTTAACAGTTGCTGAGAAAGTATTTTGTCCGTGACTCGAAATTTTATTTATTTTATAAGTTTTTTATTAAAGCTACGTGTATAAGCTTTCGAAAATCTTGCATTGTGCAGATTTCACAGAATGTTAATGTAATGATTAAATTACCTTTTTGTAGAAAAAGGTGATCCATATTTATATTTTGCAAAATGAAGAACTTGTGAACTCCTAATCACCTAAATAAGTATATATAAATCAAAGAGTAAAATCACAAAATCTATTTGAAAATAATCAACAGTACCTGAGATTAAAAGATGTTTTCTAATAGGAAAAGTTTGGTGCCGTTACAACACCATGATGGATATGTACATAACACATTTGGGTCATGAACCTTCTTTTAAATAGTTGGGTTCAAAATTTAAAAAGAAAATGAAATTATTAGAAAATTTTTATTTTAATCTTAAAAACGCATATAATTTTAATACACCTCATGAAATTCCAATCTAACTTATCATAATCATTATTGGCAGCACATTCAATTTGAGAAACTTTAATGAAAGCGTAGAAACCTTATTGAGATAAATAACAATTTACCATATTAAACTCTATTCAGTGTGGAGAAAATTTTCAATATGTATGTTGCAAATTGTTTATATTTCATAGCAGTTCTTCCATCATAAATGTTGCAATAGTACAACAATCAAGAATACTAGTTGTATCGGAATATAAATATTAAAAACATAATAAATATACAGTTTTACCACGAAAGGTAAGATTATATTACTTAGGGAACTTAAGTTTCTTAAGTTAATTACAACATATGAATGATATTAATTTCCACCCGATTATGTTCTACTACAATTGTGCATTGATTTTTTTAAAGGATCAATTTATGAATAAATAATGAAATCTTCATCTTGTAGAAAAAATGAACATTATTTTTCAAAATAAATTATGCATCCATAGAAATTATTGAATTAAATGAACATTTGTAAAATTTCTTTTAAAGACGCGTAACTAAAGAAGCGACACTTTTTAAGATCAGTTATGCTTTTGGAAAATGTAGAGACCTTACAATATGATGTAAAGCTACATGAAGACAGACTGATTTAGAGGATGAAAAACTAATATTTTCCACAAGTGAATTTTTTCAGGCACATAATAAAGTATCATTCAAATTTAATTAACGATACGAGTTTCTTTGTTCAACTTTTACCAAATTTTTATTCGTGGATACTCTTCAAGACACTGGTATGTGATGAATGCTTGTGATGTTTTCAATATTTGTGATCCGATCAGCGTTTTTGGTTGTTGTGCTATTGCATCATTATAGGACTGTCATCAAAACATAATCAATTAGTAACAGGTATACTAAAGTTTTACTCCACATTGAAATAATTTGAATGTGTGTGCAACTCTTACTCATCAAAGTTTCGTCATTCATTGACATATTACTGAATAATAATTAAAATATTATGGTGTTATAACTCCTTTAAACAAACTTTAATAATTGAATCGAGATTTTTCTGTAAATTGTACTAAACATTTTATTCTTTGAGGGTCTTTCAGTGTGGAGATGGAGTTTGTTTTTGCAAATAGGCTCTTAAGAACCACTTACTTCTTGGGATCGAGTGAACAATGATTCAGCAAAAAGAAAGATAGATCTTTGGAATTCACATTTTGCAAGGTTTTAGATTGATGCGCTAGCTCTACATCTGTCTGCGATTTTATTTCTAGAACGCTTATCAAACACAGTAGAGATTTGGCAGTTTAAAGTGATTGTTTTAGTTCAGTTCAATTTTCATCTCAATTCTTTTTCTTGATTATCTTTAATAGATCTTTAATTCATCTTCACTTCTCGCTCATTGACCAGCTTGCTTTTCTGAGCTGTTTATTCTTTTCATCTCTAATTTTCGGTGAAATCCACAGTTAGCAACTCAAATTAATATCTTAACATTCAGTGTTTTTTAATCTTAATTGTAATTGCATCAAAATTATGTACAATTACAGCTTCAAACTATATTCATATTTTTCGAATAATTAACCAAGTCTTTTTATGTATTTTAATTTGTATTTATCAATTGTCTCTATACATCTTAATTTAAAATAGAGTTTTTATAATTTAAAATTTCATTGAGGGATAAGTTTTTGATTGTTGAAAAAACTTTCTTTTATTCAGAGCTTGAAAAAGTTTTGAATTTGATCTACAAATTAAATGATTTTGCTCATTTACATTTCAGATACTATTATGTAATAATTGAATTTATGATTCTTTCACTATATGTTACCTTATAATGCCACTATGTGTTTGGTTACTATGCTATTGGCATGATTATAACTGTAGCATGGCAACAAACATAACTAGTTGACATAATGATGTTTTTCTTATTTATTTATATAGTGGTAAAGTTATAACTCATTTATTTTATAGAATCAATTTCCTTGTTTATAATTAAGATATGTTTATAAAGCCAAATACTAAAATATTCATAATATTATTGTTTTAAAGAATTATCTTCGCCTTATATATTTTCGGTATTCTTTAAAATCAAATAATTGATTTTCTTTGAAAAATATTTCTCATATATACATTTGTTTATCAACAGTGGCTCATTACATGTTTTTTGACAAATACTGAAAGAAAATTATATGATCAATGTGAAAAATTATTGAATTAAAGGAACTATCAATTACAAAGCACTTGCTACATAATATATTTACTAACAGATGCATTTTAAACATTATGGGCTCCAGTTCCTTCACATTTTTGCAGAATTAGTTATAAGAAACCAATTCTTCTGACATACTATAATATTATTTTATGTTTCAAATGATTAATCAAGATACATATTTAAGCTAAAAGGAAGATATTTGTTTAAATAATGAATCCGTATCAGATGAAAGATGCAAAATGATGAGATCATTTCTGAAACCTTCGCTTATTAAAATAAATTCCTGGAATAATTTGAATTTCTTGGAACACTAATACAAAATTATTTAGAAAACCGATTTTTAAATATATTTATAAAACAGAAATGGGGAACTGTCATTTAAAATTTTTAGTCAAAAATTTCTGAAATTACTATTTCTCGAATAAATTATTTTTCAAAATAGGAAAGTAAATCTTCATAAAATAATAAGGAAGAATATATTTTTAGTTCCATTTTACAAACAATTTGTAGAATTATCATGTGAAAGAAATGATTTTTTAAAAAAATGTCTAGTATTGTATTCAGTTCTTTAAAATTTGAAATATGCTATTATTTACTTCTTGAATTGGAAACAAAATGGATAATGATTGTTTCCAAGAATTTCATATAGTTTTGACGTTTTATTCATTTTTAAGTAATGGATATTTCCTTACGTTAACAGAAAAATCGTGTATTTATCTTTATTTTGGGAGAAAAAGTAATGCAAAAACTTCGAGAAAGACATATTTATCCATTTAGAGTAGAAATTACTTTTTAAAATAAAATAAATATTTCATGATTGTTGACACCGAGAATTCAAATATTTATATTACTTTTAAATATTTTAAAATTTATTTTTTTAATATATTTGACTTGGAAATTTGATTTGATTGAAATATGATGAAATGTCATTCAAATATGCTTTTAAATATATTATTTTTTGCAAGATTATTGCATTTTAGTACATTTTCTAATGTTGAGAACGTATTCATGCTCAATGGGTTAAGATACATTAAATAAATTTTTATTATTCAAAAAGTGGTTAATTTCTATTTAATGATTAATTTTTCCCTTAAAAATTGTATAATTCTTATACTTATTTCCAAATTTTATTCTTAACTAAAATTTACACAAGCATCAATTTGTTCTCATTTACTATGAGTTACATTCATTTGTTGAAGAAAATACATTTATAAATAAATGCATTTTCTTAAAATATCATTTCTATAAAAACAAGCTTTTTATTCGTGAAAAGCATTTAATATGTTTACCATAGTTAATGAACAATATATCATGCTTCCATTATGATTATAACTATTTTCATTGTGTATTTAATATAATTGTGTATTAGTATAACATTTTATAATTTCAATATATTTAGATCATATATTTAACAAACTTAGAAAACATTACGATTTCTAAGTAGATTTAAAAATAATAATTTTTCTGTATCCTAAAATACATCTCATTTATGTAAATATATATACATACAATGATTTTGTATTCTTTTTAATAGTGTGTCTAGAATTCAAAATGACCTGTTAATCTTTAAATAAAACAGAAAACATGAGAGTCTATAAATTGTTTTATGCTAAACATTAATTTTTATTGAAACGTAGCACTTTATATTGAATGATCTTTCTTTAAGGTAGGAGTACTAAATATAAGTTACAAGGAATATAAATAAATGGAAAATAATATCAGTAACTGAATGATAAAGTCAATTGATACTGATACCTCTAATGGAAACAAATCACTTCATAGCTTTAAGAATTTAAGGTGAAATCTAAATAATTAAAAAATTATATTAAAATGAGCTCAATAATTAAATAAATTAAGACTGTAAAAAATTCCCTTTTAATAAAATAAAGTTTCTTGTTATTTATATCTCGTACTTAAATGTAATTTGTTTAAAAATTGTTAATTATTAATTTATATATACATAATAATAAATATAAATAAAAAAATTAAAAAATGTAAAAATTTAAAATTTTTATTAACTTAAAAATAATTCTATAGTTGAAATTCCTATTCTGTTTAGTTTAAAAATATTGTTTAATACATTTACGTTGTTTTTAATTGGTGGTTTTTAAGCTAAAAATATACACAACTCTTACATTAAATCTTCTTTTATTTACAAAGTTTTAATGTAGGCTTTCAAATGGGGAATTTTTACCTTTGCAAATAAATAATTATGAAAATGGCAACTTTATTTTACTTTAAGAGATGTGAATTAGTTCCTTAAAGATGAAATAAAATAGAAATTTGATATAATGATGTTGCAAGCTGGGGATTTTCTCTCATACGAGATATATTATTATTTTCATTTTAAAAATCTATGCAAATATACTAGAAATATTTGTTTCAGTGTTTATAGGATTCAAGCAACATAAAAGTTTATTTAAATACGTAAGATAAAACTGAAGGATCAAAAATTATTTTATACCGCATTCCTAAAATATATTTAAGTTATGAAAATGAGTTCATAAAGTGAAAATTAAAGAATAAATGTAATATTAAAGTTATTTGAGGATCTTGATGGACAAACACGCTTTAACATTACAAGTCGACACATGTTTAAAATATTTGGTATTATTAGCATTGTCATTAAAAGAGCTAATGACATAATGCTCTTTACAACTCCCACACTAAAACAAAGTCGTTTTAACTTGCAAATTATTATTATGAGAAACAACTGAATTACATTTTAAGAATTCTATTTCTAGCATAAAATTAGCAAAATGATTCGATTGTTAATAAATATGAAAATTATATGTTATTAGTTAAATGCGTAAATCTAGAATGTATCGGATCAAGCAACTATTATTCTTTGTTAATTATTGTTATAACAAGAATTTAATCTCGTGATTATACTTATCAGCAACTTTCATTATAAATTATTGAAATGAGCAATGGGAAATTGTATAAACCAACAATAATTAATTAAGTATAATTGCATATAATGTAAGTATTTCCCATTGTTTATGTAATCTAAATTTTGCATAAAATATTAATATAGCAAATATTTATGATTAAATGTAGTATGGATATTAAATCTTTTTCAGTCTTTATTTATTGCAAATTCATGTGCAAAATTACTGAAGTCAAACAAGTGTTGATATAAAATGATTACCATAAGTATTTATCATTGTAATAGTAAATAAAAAAATGAACATATTAATCGTTATTTTTCATTTTTGCATTGAGTTTCAAATATTCATTGTAAAACAAAATAATATTCCGAAATATGAAAAAATTTCAGTTCTTAAAGTTAATAATATTCTTAAAGTTAAATTTCATTGATTGAAATAATAATATTTTTAAGTTAGTTTAATTTTTAACAAACAAACAAATATTAATAAAAAATTATATAATACTGAGTAACATGTAAATAAATAAATATTTTTCATTTTAAAATTTTAATTTATATCTGAAAATATTGATATAATAAGATCACTTTAATTTATTCCATTAAAAGATTTAAATTGTTTCCATGATTTAGATACATTGAATAACTTTAATTAATGCAGTACTTATTATGAATATTGTATTAATGAATGATGTTTTCAAATATTGCTTAAACACTTTTGTTGATTTGATGTTGCAGATTAAATATATAATGAAATTTTTTTTAATTGCTTTAAATTCAAATATCAAGATTTACAATTTACGCTTTTTATGTAGCGTATATTTTAAGTTAATATTTTACGATTAATAAATATCACCAGAATATTGATTTGGAACTACATAACAAGTTTAAATGTAGAAAATAATATTAATTTACAATTTTAAGCCTATATTTGTCAACTATTTAAAAACATTGGCAATAACCTCTTATGCATTTGCAAAATATTAAAGAATTAATTTCGGAAAATGTATAATAACAAACTATTTTTATTGTAAATCATTCTTTCTTAATATATCAATATCATCTCTTAATTACCTAAAATTTTATTTAAAAAAATTGAGATAAAATCTTTTTTTAATTGACCAAAGAAAATAACAGTTCAAAGTTTTTCCAATTATCATGAACGTAGTCTGAATTCACGTATTTCAATTTAAGAAAATGATTTGAATAGCGATTTTAATTTCAAATCTTATTGTTTTCTTTTTACAAAGTAAATGATAGTATTTCTTGTTCTCTAGAGATTAAGTGGAAATCAAAGAGAATCTCAGAAATTCTGTACTTAATCAAAGTAGATTTGTTCATACAGAAGAGTACATAGTAAACAATTGGAGTTTTCAGTGATTGAGTCGAAGCAAGAAAAATGAAGTTTGCATATTATTATTCATTCCATTAATATTATTTTTTTTAGTTTTTATAAAACATTGTCTTTGATTGAAAAGCATAATAGCAAAAGCAAAATATAATAAACCACTGAAAAATTTTAAAGAATTTAAGCATACTGAATTACAATTAAATTTTAATTCATGATTTCCTAATTTTTGCATATAAATTATAAAAAATACTACATTTATACATAATATTAAATATTGAATTGAAAATTATATAATAATCAGAATGCATATAATTTTCCTTGCGAAACAAAATTGTTTTCCAAAAATGTTGTGATAATTAGGTAATAAACTTAAAATTTACAAATTCTAGGCAAAAATATTTCAAGCAAAGCAATTGAAATGAAAATTAAATGACTTTTTTGAGTGTTTTTTTACAGAAGTTTTATACACAAATGTATCTCGTTTGAAAAGAAATCGGGAATTATGTGTTAGTACTTAACCGCAAGTAGAATAAGAGGTCCAACATGTGTCTCAGCAAATTAAAATTGGAATAAATTGAATGGAATAGAACAGAATGGAAAAAATTGAATGGAATAGAATTAAATGGAATGAATTGAATGCAATAAAATAAAATGGAGTAAATGGAAAAATTAATTATGGAATAAATTTTAATAATTTTATTAGAATATTTTTTATTTAATTGATTTTTTGAGTAATTTAA
Source organism: Latrodectus hesperus (assembly GCA_037975125.1). Classification (NCBI taxonomy): domain Eukaryota; kingdom Metazoa; phylum Arthropoda; class Arachnida; order Araneae; family Theridiidae; genus Latrodectus; species Latrodectus hesperus. The sequence goes on from CM075853.1 coordinate 4,400,479, forward strand.
TGTACCTGTCATAAAAATTTATCAAAATGTTTCAGGAAGTTGTGAGAATTTTGCAAATTTTTAAAAACATGTCATTCAAAGAAAAAGAGCAGAAAAATAATGGTCTTGTGATCAAATTATATTCTATTGATACAGTGTTAGAATATAAGTTAATTTATTTTTGATAAATACATTCATTGGTAAGTTAAATTTTCCATTTTCATATTTAATGCAAGCATTAGTTAATGGTTAATTATGTAAGACATCAAAATTATCAAATCAATGGTTACTCACAAAAATAAATATATGCCTTGCTTAATTTTTTTAGTTTTCCTTTTTTCACACAAGGCAAAATTTGGGATACCTTAAAATATGAAAAATAATAACATTGTATTATACAAATTGAAAATTGAAATATTACTTTTAATAAAATTATTAATTATGAAAGTAAATTATGAATAACTAGAAATACTTAGCAGGTAATACAAATATTTTTATTACTTCTTTGATTATTCTAGTAATCATAAAATGAAAATTTTTGATACATGATGGCTGATCACATTTACTTAAAATAATTTACGTAATATACTGTAAAGGAAGCAGAAACTTGATAAACTATTGTGTATAAAAATTTATAACATGATCAAATATACAATTTGTAATAAATTATAATAAAGCTTTATTGAAAGGAATTAAATTAATCAGATTTAATATCATTTTGTTTTCCAAGCAATATTTTCTTTCTGTTTTCTTTTTCGGAAAAACTGATTTAACTCTCACTAAGATTTATAAAAATATTTGAAAAATGTTATTAACATAAATCACTCTTAAAATTTACATTAAAATTTTTAAACTTATAATTCAGCTTTTTGTTACAAAACCGTTTTCTTCACTTTGCAAGATATTAAACAATAAATGTTTATTGTTTTAAAAAAAATATAAATATTATCTTTATGAACTTTTACTTTTTATTAATAATTATATATTATAATGTGTATGAATACGTATATAATCCAAAGTATTATTTTAAATTAAATTAATCCTTTAATAAGTTTAGTGTTAAGTTTAAAACATAAAAGCAGTAAATTATTTCCAAGAAACTGTGGACAAGGTTTCTAATAATTTTCAAAATAGTTTCTTTGCAGGTTTGGGTTTGTTATTCATGTATAAGAAAATTTCATAATTTTATTTTGATTTATTTACTCCTACTTATCTTATTGTAAACTGATAAGAGTTTAGTAGACATTTCTATTTCAATAGATTTATAAAAGTGTTAATATCAAAGTATTTAAAATAGATCAAAATATTTTGATAACTGCATTGTTCAGGCGTTTAAAATTTACCAAAGAAATTTTAGAATATTCATGGAAAATTACCTTCATATGAAATTTCTGCAGACATTAATTCTCATTATAATATATAAAGGTAAAAAATTCATGAAACTTTAAATCATTAATTGTTAAAGATATACGTAAAGAAAATAGAAATGCACAATTATAATTCATAGATAATCATCGTTTAACTTACAACTATCCACTTGATTCTAAATACACACTTGAAACTTTTTTGTTTAAAAATTTATCCGCATTTCGAATTTAAAATTTATTTTTAAAAATTTCATTTCAATCTGAAAAAAGTATTTTTTTTATTTAAACAATAGTAATTTTAATTACTAATAAAGCACATTCTTTATTCAAATAGTTCTTTAATTTGATATCTCTCAAGTTTGTGAAAATGACAATTAATATTTGATGTGATTTAATTGTATTCTTTTGTAAATATTATGTGTTATTTATTATATGAGTTACTTAATGTTTAAAAAACAAATATAAGCAATTAATTATTAAATGCATTATGAGGAAATAAATTTCCATATTCAACTTTTTAAAGTTAAGAAAAATCCGAAAGTATGTAAATATCTTTAAGGCTCTTCTCAAACTTATCAAATACACGAAAGAGCACTGCTAATATTATAAGAATAGTCTTCGCACAAGACAAGAGCATCTCTTCCCATTTCAGCCTCATTCTTACTTAATACTTGTGATTTATTTTCGTTATGCATAAGTGCCCTTGGAGATGTCGCACAAAATCCAGCAATTATTTCTCGGTAGCACTCTGACAGCTAACACCAGTCGCCATCGATCCATTACCATGACTAAGTTTAGCTGACAACTGCACAAAGGATGTGAAAGACAGTAACATAGAACTAATGTAATAAGACCAGTCATATTGAACGTTCATTCAACTACGGAGATATTAGAATGTTAAATGTAGTATAGCTGGATTGATAAGAAGTATTTAGTTCTCTTGTTTGTTTGCACTTAATAAAATATATTTCAAAGTAAAAGGGAGAAATATAAACTCTTACTTGTTGTATATAGTATCTAGCATATATTTGTGTTTAACATATTGTATCTAACATATGTAATAAATTGAGTATTTTCGAAAATTGCTTATAAATCATCTATTTATTTGCAGAAACATTTAAAAAAAATTAATGAAATTTGCATAAGGATAAAAGAGAAATTACAAAAAACTGATTTGTTTATCTCATTTTAGTAATTAAACTACAACTCGTTGTGATTAATTTAAAATTATTATTTTAAGTCCTGTTTTTATTTTCCAAATACATTAATTATGATACTTATGATAATTCAGATTATATAACATTTTAAAAAATGTGTGTTAAAAACACAAATTTAAAAAAAGGAAAAAATTTTAATTTTAAAAATAAAAATCATTTCATTTTTTCATTTTCAGTTTCAAATCTACATTTATTTTCATTTTCAATTTCCGTTTCATTTTCAAAATTTGAATATTTTTCGTCATATTTTTAACATGTGAATAAATGGTAGATATTTCACATTAATTGTATATTATCGGTATAAAAATTAAATAAAACAAAAAGAATCGAAATAAGCAGATTATTTATCTTTTTATAAATTTTTTATCCTAAATTAACGGAAGGTAACGCCTATTTCAATAAAGTTGCATATTTTTGAGTTTTATAACAACGTAAATTGCTAATGTTCATCTAGCAATATTTCTATTTTTAAATTGCAATATATTAAAATGAACAAGACATGCAAACAATATAAGCAAACTTTGAATTACGACACTATTTGAACAACTATTTGAAACTATAGAGTAAATGAAATATGACAGATAAGAGAAAATCATAACACACTTAAACTTTTATTTCAAACAGAATTTTAAGAAGTGTACTTATGCAACTTTTTACTGCTAAAAAATACATATTTAAGTAGAAAAATATATTTTCATTGAACAAAAATCCAAAGACATAAAAAAAACAACTCAGATGAATCTTTTTGGTTTTAAACTTGAAAATAAATTGAATTGTTCTAAAATTTAATGCATAAAAGTTTACACAATTCAAAATATATTTAAAATTTTATCTATATTTTTGAAGTAATAATAAAACATTAATATGAACCAAAAAATAAAGGAAATTTTTTATACTTGATATATTAAAATAAAACAAAACCATAGAATTTAATGTAATCCTTCTGAAATGTTTAAATAAAAAGCTTTAAATGTAACACGTGAAACAAACGCCAAATAAATCAGAGATTTGCAATTTTGATTTTTCATGCTAATCTCAAGTTTTAGTCAAAAATAATGTCCTGTAACAACATACAATTCTAAGCAAATATTTTGCACTCTTTTATAATTTTTCACTATAAGAACAAGAATATTTAAATTGAATGAATGAGAGAGAGAATTTCTAAGGTTCACCAACATTCTTAAAAACATAGCAAATAACTTAACAGTAAACTATCTATTCTATTGAAAAATTGTTAAATTAAAAGTTTAATATTATTTATTTAACAAAGAGAAAACAAGAAATCATTTAACAATGCAGAATACACATTAATTAGTCATTGTTATTCTTCAATAAAAGAAGACATATTTTAGAAATGTATCTGTTCTGGCATATACTATTACTGTGATTTTATTTAAAAATTTTAATTTTCAAATAAAAACTACTTAATGAATTTATCTTAAATAGTTATAATTTTATTCTTATATTCAAAATTATATTAAAATATATTTTAACATAATTTTACATAAATTTTATAATATACATTAATGATTAATATAAAATATTTGAATAAAGTTCTGTATAAACTATTATATTGACATTTGAAATTGATGTTTATAAATGCATAAGAATTTTTTTCCGTAAAATGACTTATAATTAATTAGGGTAAAATTTACATATAAGCAATTGCAATCAACATTTTGTTAAATATAGTAATATTGCCTGATGTAATCTGTTATGAAGAATTAGTTTTTTAGAATTAGTTAAATAGTAGTTGTTTGGTGCGACATGAATATTTTTCAATTTGTTTTGTTTTATGAAACATTTCTGATCATTTATAACCTTAAGCATCTTTGCAGATGTAACAAATGACTCTTGAATTTTCTATGGTTACACATAATTAATAATGGAACAATTCATTTTTTCCTTTATATTTTGATCAGTTTTCTTTTTGCATTTAGGCTTTATTTCAAAGACAATGTTTTTCCTTTAAATAAACAATTAAATAATGAACAAACAAGATAGTTTTTTATTCTTTTTTAATGTTTTGTTAAAATAAAGAAAATAAATTACTGTAATAAATAATTTCAATAGATAAATCTAAATGTTATGTATAATATTTAAAAGTTTACTGGAAAATAATCAAAGCAGAATAAATAAATGTTTAAACAGAAAAATCATTTTTGCTGAGTCACATCTTTATATAAAAAATTCGCATGGTGAGAAAACTACTTGAATGAAAAAGTTGACTTCATTCACTAAAAACTGTATTAGTTGATATTGTAATAGTAACAAAAACATCAACATATTCATTATCTATAAGTATACAAAAAATTAATTTTGAAAAATTAGTTTTAATATTAATATTATCCAAAAAATATTGATAAATATTATAATAATTATATAAAGTGTTTACATAAAAAAATAATTGTTCATTTTCAGGCAAAAGTAGATTATTTTTAAAAACTAAATGTACTTATGTAAATTTGTTAAAAAGTGTTAAAAAAACTGAAAAAATGTAACTTGCAAACATTCGTAACTAGAAAAATTTGCTATTAATCTGCAAGCATTTATAAAATATAAGCATAGTTTAACAAAACAGAATAGCAGAATTTTATTGGAAAACAAAAAAATCTTGATATTATCAAATCTCATTGCCAAATTCATTCTTTATTCAGTAGGAAACAATTTTGTTAGGAGATATATCAAGCGCTTTTTCATTTACGTGTTGAATATTTCAGTTCAATTCTGTTTTGAATCATGCTTCTGTTTATCCTTTATATATTTTTCATAAGCTATATGTGGATAAATATTATTTTTCAAGAAATTTAAAATATTTTTTGCACAGAAATACTTTTTAGAGAATAATGAGTGGTATGATATTAAAAAAATCACATATTTGAATTTGGTTTCATTTATTTGATTATTCCTTGATTTATTTGAGGTTGAAAGTTCGCAATAATGTTAGGCAAATAATAAAACATTTTCATGCTTAATCAATGTGTTTCATTGGAGATTAAGAAATTTATTCAATAGTAATATGTTTTAATATGTAAGTTACGTAATATGCATTCTTGTGAACTTAATCATTGATATTATATCTTGAACTTGACATTTTAGAGGAATTTTTATTTAAAAAGGGGTATTGTGTGTGAATAGTTACATATTATTTAATACAATATTGTTGTTATGACAGAAAACATTGATTATAATCTTCTTAGAAAAAGAAAACCTTGCTATTAGCGGGATTAAGACATTGAAGATATTAGAAACCAGCAAAAACTTACATTTATGTTCAATATATTAATGTATTATCTCTTTTTATAATTTTGTAGTTATCCCTTTATAATTCAACCTTTTTTAATTCAATTTTTATTTGCGTATGAGCTACGATATTTGATATATTATAGAGGGACCAATTAATAAATGGAAATAGAATTACGATTAAAGAATAATGTTGAGTACATCTGTCACATTACTTACTCGCATTTACGTACCATTGTATACAGATCAAATGTTTTGACATTTTCATTTCTCCGCTTTTTTAAATATTATCATTTTGTAATATAAATTATAATACTAAATATTATAAACTTTAAAATAAATATATAATTTTTATTATAATGTATTTAATAAAATGATGTTTATTAAAAAAATTTACAATAGTTTATACAAACAATACAAGCAATAGTTTTTCTGAATAAAATTATAATATTAAAAAAAGTATGTTTTGAAAGGGAAAATAATTAAAATAGGCCATTTTATACATGATGAAAAATCCTTAATATGCAGTCTTCAAAAATAATGAATTATTCCTTGTAATCTAAAAAAAATCTGCTTCAAACATCAAAACTATTATTTTTGAAATTCATAAAAGCTAATACTTCAAAACAGTTAAATTTTAATTTTTAATTTTACATAACAGTAAAACTAGCATTTATTGTATTTATTGTAAGTAATGGACTAAATAGAATATGTTATTGAAGAAATACACAAAAAATTGGATTATTTTTTGTTGAAATTCGGAGAAAATAATTTTTACTTTTTAAAATTGATTCATTCCTTTTATATAGGTAATAAATAAAAAACCATGTTGTTACATTTCGAAAATATTATTTCAAAAAGTAAAGAGTGAAATTTTAATCTCCAGTAGGACCTTTAAGGAACGTGGGATTAATGTTTGCGTTTAGATGGGTGCATTAACATGCTATATGTGGGCTTATAAAATATCCGAAACGTATTTTTGTAAATAATTCATCAACATATATAATAAGTTAGAAAAATACCTTGATGGATATATTTTATTTAGTATTAACTAAATATAGTAAATAAAATTAAAAAATTAACTTAATCTATTGTTTTCAAAAAGCATCACTTTGTAAACAAAATATTTGCACCAAATTTAATTAATTAATCCCAGTAAAGTTTTTTCTGTTAAAGAAAATAATTTGCTTATGCTTTTGTTTTGTTGTATTTTATGTTTTATTCGAGACTTCTTTGAAAACATCTAAGTCAAAATAATAATTAGTACAATTGAGGAAAATAAATGTTTTTCGTAAAATAATTATTAAGTATGCTATTTCTTGTAACTTATTTTTCAATTAGATATGCAATTTAAATAAAATAAAAAAGTATGTTCTTTAAAACGATATTCAAAAAATTAAGAACTTTTTAAAATTTTTTATTCTGTAAATTTTACAAGTGTGTGAAATTTGTTATAAAATAGAATGGAACGAAAACATTGCACCTACAAATTATATATGCAATTGCAAACGAATAGACATAACAATTTTCCCCATGCATTGTGACTTGCAGAAAATGGCGATAAATTCATCTGCCTAGACACTACGGCATATAAGAAGAAATTATTTAACGAGTAAAAAAATGTTTCTCATAAAAGCTTACTGTTGATATTTACAGTATAATGAACACACATCCTTAAATAATACGATAAAGAAAATGAGATTTTGTGACAGATGACCTTATCTATTTCGCCTTGCTTAACGATGTTGACATGAAATGCTTATTTGTAGGAAAGATTTTGTGTTGATTAATGGTAAAAGAAAAAGAATGTTGGAATCACGGAAATCAAAATTATAGCAACCGTATATCACTCAAAATGTCTGTAATTTACTCTGCACTAATTTGAAATAGCGACCACCTATTTCATATCCTTCGAAATCAGTTGCCTTTTTACCTCCAGTTTCGTTATATCCTGAAAAAAAAATTAAGCTTTTAGCAAAAGCTTATAAGGTATATATATATATATATATATATATATATATATATATATATATATATATATATATATATATATATATATATATATATATATATATATATATATATATATATACATGTAAATAACATGCTACAATTGTGAAATTTAAATAGCATAAACAATTTAGTTTGTAGCGCATTTGAATAAGATAGGAACATAGTGAAACAAACGAAATCTGTTCTGATAAAAATTCTACTGTAATTTTCTTAGGCATAAAATGCATTTAAACTTTGTAAAATACTCGGAAGTTGTCTCAATGCCTTATTTAACAATAAAATTATCTACTAGCATATTTAAGACATTGAAAAATGGTATATTTGTCCCCTACTGGAATTGCAATTTACTGGATTGCGAAGTTGATTCTCATAAATGTCAAAATCATATGATTGCTTACAGAATACACAGTGGATCATTTCAGGACAAACATACTGAATGCCGTGCCGAATTTAGCGAACATAATAACTCCTAAAATAAAAAAGAGCTTTGAACTCGGTTACTTTTAATAATACATCAAAAAAAGGGTGAACTTCAAAGGTTTGATTAAAGAATGGAAAATTACTATGACGTGTTTAGTTTTCAAACAAATGGTTTTATTTACAGCAATATGATGTTTCTGGTTTGGTAGCGCGGAATGCGATTCCAAATGTTTATTTTGATATCGTTGTATTGGATTGTCACGGGGAATTTTGTCATGATATACCATTATGTATATATATATATATATATATATATATATATATATATATATATATATATATATATATATATATATATATATATATATATATATATATATATAGGATAATTCTTGCTCAAACAAATAGCAATTTCAACTGTAATTGCAGCATTTCTGTTATATTGATATTCATGGTTTATCTTTTATTTAAATTATGGGAGAAATTATATTTTTATGATGGGATAAAGCAACACCATATGTTGACGGTATTGAAAAAACCTTCCTGAAAGTGCTTGATTCCTGTTCTATAGCATTCACTAGATTTACAATAATAGAAGTAATCTGATTAAGTTTTTCCAAGCAACTGACTGTTTCCATTGACTATTTGAATAAAAGGTTAGTACTCAGTAGCAACTTGTTGCAAATGATTGAGAAAATATATTCGTACATTTTTTATAATATATCGTAAATTCCACTTCATATTTATTTTACATGGCATGGATATTTGTAATGAAATATATTTCGTTATTTTTATTTCCATAAATATTACCTAAGAAAAAATTCCATTCAACAAATTAAATGTAAATTTGGAATATTTTTCAAATCATCATAAATATTATTATAGCTAATTATACTTGAAGTTGTATCATAAACTTGAGATGATACAGATATTGACTATTAAATTTAATATTTCAAATAAAAATTTACTTGCATGAAAAATCTAGTAACTTTACCTTGTTTCTTGGACCAATATTTTACAAAATGAAGCATTCTTGCAATGAAATGAAATATTCAGTCGAATTCAATTCTTTTAATGTCATAAACTAAAAGGATTCTTGTAATCTTCCTTCAATGTTTTAAATAAATGGGTTATAATAAAGATATATGAACCACGTCAGATATTCATACCTAGTTCCTAAAATTAAATATTCAGATTTGTGTCCAATGTTATTGCAAATTTTTTATAGAGATTTCTTAAACGTAACTTACATTGATTAGCTCTAAAATGTATTGAAAAATGCTTATTAAATTTTCGTATTAAAATTAGCCAATTTAAAATAATTGTTACATCAATTCACTGCAGCAGCAAAGTTATCATTCATTGATGTCTGAACAAAATTAAATTCAATTACGTTTCATCTTGATGTCTAAAATGTCTACCAATATTTATTCACTTGTAGTTTATAAAGACACAAGAGAAGTAGAATAAATTTAGAAATTCTTTTCGACATCTTTTAAAAGAAATGAATTTATTTAATATCACTAATTTATTGACGTGCTCAAAATAAGAATAATATTTAGCACATTTTTATAATTTTTTCTTATTTAATTTTGTTTATTGCATCAAAATGTTAAGGAATAGATGGATAGATATAAAATGGTTAACTGTATTTATTTACAAAAATAGTGGATAAACAGATAGCTTTCTAGAACTAACATATACAAGTAAAGATTTATTTATAGAATAAAGCTATGCTGAGTAATATATTAATGAATAAAATATTAATCATTAATTACTAACATGTTAATAATTGAGGATTAATAGAGTGAAAGATAATAATGTTAATAAATGATGAATGACAAAATATCAGAAAAATTTCATTTTATATATTTCAAATGAAAATAACTTTCTTATTTACTTAATACGGTATTATATTTATAGTAAACACAATCAAGTAATTTTAGTTCTTTTAGAATGTCAATCTTTAAAATTAAATTCTTGTAAAATATTCAGGAATATTAATTTGGCTAGATATTTCTTATTTTGTAAAGTATTTTTCATATTTCTTTAATAGATTTATAAAAATATTTATATATTTTACTGCGTGTATCTTGTGCTAATAGGACTATAAATACAATCAAATATTTCATTTCATATATTTTTTATTTTTGAAGTCACATTTGTGATAGTCTATTCTTTATACAAAAATGTATGTTGTGGGATATTTTGAAAGTTGTTTGTAGTTTTATAAATTAAATAGTGTCAAATTACAACAGCCTTTTTATTATACTCTTTATACACTTAAAATTTCTCTTTAAAACTTTATAATTATGAAATAACGTGAAATAAACTTTCATTATCAAATATTCAATGATAACAAACTGTTGTAATTTCTCAACACAGTTAGACATGTTCTTTGAATGTATATTTAATGTTATATTTCATGTTATTTTATAAAAATAAAAATATAACTGAGAAAAATAAAAAACATTTACTGTATTATTTTAGTTTAAGATGTACTTGTGTGATACTTTTTCTTAAATAAGCCCCTCAATTTTTGAAATTTATCCTTGATTGTCACAGTGGATTATTTTTTGTTTTAAAAAATAAATTGTTAAACATATTCCTTAGATTTATATGTCGCTATACCAAAATGTAAGAATATATATGTTAATTGTTAACTAAAATAATTGATTATGAATTACTTAAAAGCTCATTAGATGTGATTACTCCTATGCTAGATAAAGATTTGAAAATTCCTATTGGTGTATAAGCACAACTTATTTCATAATAATAAAATAAGACCATATAATTTTCATCACACATTAAGAAATTCATAATTTTCCAAAAAATACTGTAAAAAAATTTAGTTTTCCGTTATGTCTGTATATTTCCTTATAATAATTTAATTATAATTTTTTATTCATAATTTTATTTATTTTTATTCTTTATTTATATATTAATTTATTTAATCACCCAAAATAAGAAAAAATATAATTCATTTATTTCAAAATATAATAATATGGTTGTATTCACAAAATAATCAAAACAATCATAAAAAATATTAAATATAAAAACAAAAATGAAACAGTTGTGAACGTATTCCTTACAATTAATGTATACATATTATTAATAGATAATTTGTGTATGTGTATATATTATTTTCGTACATTCGTATATTTTTATATAAAGCACTAATATAAATTTTGATATACATAAAAACATATAAGAGTATATAATTATTTATATGAAAGCCTGGCTTTCCTTTTCAATCTTGAACAGTATGCTTATTATTTCTTTAGAAAGATTCGTCATTTGGTTGAGTTGATGGAAACGGAAAGTAATCCAGATAAAGTGAAATATTAGCGGTCCTAATCCTTCATGGACACGTTTATCAAGTCAAAGAAGGGAAATGCTGTGTTTCATCACTCGACATTCGCATTATATTCGGTAATCCATTCCCCATTGGTCTCGACATTTGTTCTTTCAATCTTATTCTGGGATCCATTCAGGCTTTACTGTAAATGCCTAGCTGAATTCTCAGCGGAAATCGGACTAAAATGGGTATTTTAGTATTATCAGAATAACTTAGGAGTTAATAGCACAGAGACGCAAATAATTTTCAAACAAGACTTGTTGTATAATAAACATTTAATGCTTAATGCACTGAAATATCATATTCATGCAAGAAATTCAAAATGATTTAATATGTTTTCATAAAATTACTTACAATAATTTTGTTAATATTTCATTGTTATTCTACATTTCCCAGAAAATTGAAATAAAAGACGAAAAGCTAAAATAGTGTTTCTTTTCCAGGGATAAAAATTTTATGTTATGATAATTATATATATATATATATATATATATATATATATATATATATATATATATATATATATATATATATATATATATATATATATATATATATATATATATATATATATATATTTCATAATAAGATAAATATTCTAGGGTGTTATTCTATCGTAATATATAGAAATAACGCTAGCTATGTGTATCCAAGTAATTTAAAATGTTATACATTTTACAAATGATTGTATTGATTCATAAAAAATTAATATCATTGCAAAGTATTTAAGTTTATGGAAAAAAGGAGAGTCATATAGTTGTAAGTTACTTTCTTGTATAACACATTTTTACAAATAATGTATAAATTAATGTCCAATTGACCTCGTGTAAGCACTACTGGACATTAGTTAACTTGCTACAAAAAGTATATAATATAGTTGATAAATGTCTTAAATTTTATAAAATTGAATATTTTATTACATATTATAAATACTTTATCTGTAATACAAAAATAACGTGAATAGTCGAATAAAGAGAATAAAAATTTCTGATATGTTTAAGAATTCAAACGAAAATCTATTACATTTGACACTGATTTCTAAGAACCACTAATTTATAAACACTTATCATTTTAAGAACTCGTAGCTCGTCAATAATACTAACTAGTAAATGAGTCATTTTAATTGCCTTTTACGAACTAAAATTTTGAAAAAATTTTTCCCGAACTCTTTTTTGTCACAAATTTTCGTTTGCGTATAGTTTTCATTTGTTTATTAATTCCTTTTTTTGTTTTTTTTATTTTTTTGTCTGAGAAACTATAACTAATATTTTTAAATGGAGAATCGCAAGTACTTCGAATTGTGAATAACTAACTGTACTGTTAACTTTGAAATATAGGTTTTTTTTCAGTAATTCATGGGTGACTTCTTCCTCTATTTAAAGCTCAAATCTTACAGAGCATGTATAAAAGTATAAGGAAGAGCAAATTTTTGGGAAAATACTGGCCTCTAAAAGTGAAGAAAAAAAAACAGTTTTTTTTCCTAATTCGCCAATGAATGGATGTAGAAACTCTAAATTTGGATGACTTATGCACAAAGCAGTTATGTATTAATTGAAATGTATAAAAGTTTACATACCAAACTTGCATAAATGATTTACTGCAAAAAAAGCAAATTCGCTGGAAATATCTATTTATAGAAAAAATAATAATCATAGTTCTATGTGATTAAATGTCATAGGAATATAACAAAAATGAGTTTTAATAAGGGATATGCACACCCCTAAATTGAAAGAATTGGGGTCATCGACTTTCTATGCTGTCACTTAAGTTGTCAGTTACCGAGATAAGAAGCGAAGGTCAGGGAAGGAGTAAGATATTTTCGAGCTATCCTACAGATTTTGGATGACGACTTACAGCAACGAACTATTTACCAATATATTCACTATTGAATTTAGGTCTGGAATTTGATCCGGCCATTTTTTTCGCTCCAAGTAAGAGCCCTCAAAATATTCCTCAACAAATACAGCTCGACGGGGTCTTGCGTTATCATCCATCAGAATAAAGTCATTATCAATGACTAAGGCATATGGTTAGACATATGAATCAAGGATCCCATCCTGATATTTCACATCAGTCACAGTTCCTTACTGGAACACATGCAGATCAGTGTGACCACGGAGGAGTTTCTCGACCAAGAAACTATTCCATCACCGTGGTAACTGTTCTTCCAAAGAATTGGATTGACGGTATTGCTTTGTTCCCTTCAGATCAACGCACCTTCGGAACCACTTGCCAATGTGCATCTGGACTTATCTGTAAATAGTAGAGAAGACCATCACTGTCTTTAAACTGTAGAGACCTGATCAGTGAATCTGTTTTCGCACCATACTAGTATATGTTCTACTCCTAGCTTCTACAGAGTGGTCTGCAACAAGATGCGGCTCAAAAATGATTCTTCTTCTTTGCTAAAAAGTTATAAAATGGTCTTCTGCAGGTGTTGTAGCTCGTGATCAGCATGGTACATGAGTTCTGGATACAGTCACTTCGGTTTGATATTAATTCCAGGTACGGTGGACCAAACTGAGAGACACATTACAGCCTAGCAGCATCAGTCTGTGACATCCCCATTTTCATCCATCTGACCGCTAGATCCTTTAGCGAAACTTTAGCTAGAAACTCAGAGCTTACAGGAACCCCACTTTGACTATTGTCATTGAAGTTACTAACAAAAGTTGAACATCAACAAAATTTACATGCATTATGAGGAAACGCTGATTATTGCATACTTGTCTCTGACTCATATATATCTGTTCCTTTCTATTAAAAAGTGGTAGCTTTTGCTTAAATTTACATAGGTTTGTTTTTTCTTTATATAAGTTATAAACTTTATTATTAGTGCCATGTTTTCATGGTGAGCTTTGAAACACATGTTTTCTTTAAATTTTGGAGGCCAGTGTTCGTTCTCCCAGAGTGATCATTGTTTTAAATTACTTTGTTTTTGTTACATTAATTGTCACTTTAGTTTTTATACAGTTGTCAGTCGATGGTAAGTGATATTACTTAAAACAATATCTAGGTTATCTAGACACTAAAAGTTACAACTATGTCATCATCGATATCTAGGTTAAATTTATTCTGGAGATAAAAGAGTTTGAAAAAAACATAAACATTTGCCTCAAGGTATTTTTCAGGGTAGTTTGAAAGATGAGTCAGATATAATTTGTAAGTAAGATTGATATGATGATTAATGATTGAGATCATATTGAATGAAAATAACAAAAAACTTTCAAATATCAAATAAGAATATATTATCAAAATGCAAAAAATCTAGATGACTTCTAAGATTAAAGTGCATTTTTGAGGAAAAGAACAATGAAATCCCTTCCGATATGACTATTTTTAAAAATACAATTTTAAATAAGAAAAAATGGTAAATATTTTGCGTTTGTTCATCAATAAAATATAAGTAAGAATTTTTTAAAATTAGTACTTGTTTATATCAGTATTATTTTATGATCTTTACATGTATAATATATTATATATAAAGAGAAAATAGATTGACACAAAATACTCTGTTAAACACATTTTTTTTAATTTATGAATATTTGATCTTGATAATAATTTTACCACTTTCTATGGGTTCGTACAAACGAGCACTTAATGTATAAGGTATGAAATTTAGCTTATTATTACTTGCAACAAATTTGTTAATCATGCAAATAAACTTTCCTTTTAAATTAAGTAAATTATTTTATTCTCATGAAATATTTTGTAATTAATATTATTCATTGAATGACTTACATAATCGCAGCTAAATAATCAAAATGTCAAACAAAATATATATTTTTATTTTTTATAGTTTATTTTGCACATCTTTAATTATTACTAATTGGCCAATTTATATAGCTTGGCCAATTAATATAGCTGATAGAATATTGGTTGAAAGAGAAGTCATAGTTGCCTTATGAATTCAGTAAAATAAGGGACAAATTTTGCAGATTTGAGTTACAAATATCATATCGTTCTGTTCTATTTCCTACAAATATATTAAAAATAAGATTATAAAGTCAATAGTAATGAACCAGTTGTATGTAAATACCAGAAATGTTATTCATTTATATCACTACACATAAAAGAATGTTTTGCTCAGCTGTATTTGGTATTTTGAATATAAATTGTTCATTTGACACATATCTATTTTGATATTGATTTCTTTTAGAGAGACTTTTCATTTGTTTACTTGATCAATCAGATTCATATTCATTCACCTAATTTCTTAACGTAAATATCTTCAGAGAATAATTGAGTATAAGCCATAAGAAATGTATTTTTAAAACAATGTACTTTTTCTGTAAATTTTTTTGTAAAACCTTATATATTAAAAATTTTATTTTATGAAAAAGTATGAGATGTTATTTTTTATTTCTAAATAACTTATAAATGATTAATTTTTGTGATTTACAAATATTGATACAGATACTGAAAAGTAAATATATTCCATCAATTGAGTTAGAATGAATTTTGTGTGGAAAACTCAAGTTTCAAAATTGTTGACGTTTACAACAATGATTAAAATATTAAAAGTACACAATCCAGTACTGTTGCAAATTTAATATTTTAACAGTAAGAATGAGAGAGACTAATATATTATGATTAAGATCTAATTATATTTAATGAAATAGTTAGAGTCAATATTTATAAAAGAAACAAGTGCATATCTTCAAATTGTAAATGATATTTTGTAGTTTCATTTTTGTGAAATATGCTTGGTTTCAGTTGGAGAAAATTGAAAGCGGATTTTAAGTTATTGTGTGTGTGTATTACTTTTATACTGTGAAACCATACTTTAGAATTTTGCTTAAAAATTATTTTTAAATATATAATAATAAAAAAGAAGTTTATATATGTTTAATTTCAACGGTACTTTGGAAATTGAAGTTTCTTACATAAATATTGTTAAAATATTTCGATATGATGAATGAATACATAATTAAAATGATTGACTCCCTACAAAAATCAACAATTTAATAAGAAATAATGAGACGTGAAGTATGAGACAGAGGTAAATTGAAAAAAAAAAAAAAATCAATTTTTGAGATTTTCAATTGAGTTTTGATAGTTAGGTAAATTAGTCACAAGAGAAACAATCCTCTAAAAGTGGTTTCTTTAACTGTGCATTAAATTGTCTTATAAAAAATAATTAAATCAAAAGTAAAACGAAGTAATTTAAAATTTTAAGAGATTTAATAAACGTATATTAATAAATCATTGAAAAATTATTTGATTGCTGAATTTTCTGCCTTCAGTTATTCAAATCTGTAATAATGTAAAGCATTCCTATAGTCAAAGAAAAAAGCTGCTTTGAAAGGATCCTAATATAATATTAAATTAAGCAGAGAGAATGTTTGGCTTACATCAAGAATATTGGTAATGTCTAATATTTGCGGTATTGTTATGAAGAACACAAAAATAAAATTTTAGTTTAAGAGGTTTCATATTTATCAATTTTTTAAGCCTTTAATAAAAACTTAAATTGAGAGTTAATAAATTATTATTTACAAAATGTTAAGGATTTCAAACACACAAGTATGGAATTTTTAACTAATCCATGAAAAATTTTGCATTCTGACAGATCAGAATTATGTATCCAAACAAATGGATTAAGTAAAAAGTGTACAAACTTGATTAACATAAGAAGCAAGTAAGGCATTTTAGTAATATAAGACAAATTTCGTATAGTTTATAATTCTCTATCCAACGTTTGGTAAACTTTGCGAAGAAAGGAATACATTTATATTTATTCACACTAGTAATTTTTCCTCTTTTATTCAATTCAAATTATATCGAAAGCAGTTTCCTGTAAATTCCATTTTTCCATTGTAGAAGTACAAACTATTTTTTTAAAAAAATAATTAAAATCATAAGTTGCAATGGGCCATATTACCAATGCAGTATTATTCATTTTAAGAAGTAGAGATATCACCTTAATACGGGTAAAATATTATGTCACTTGAACAAAAATATCGTTTTATTTCAAAATATGGAGAAATAAATGCTTCTGAAGTTTTTCAAGGTTAATTAAGAATATTAATCAATAAAAATATCATTGAATACATGGCAGTAAAATGAGAATTTGTGAATAGAAAATTCATTTCAATATTTGACATTTTTATTTCCCTCAAATTTTTATTTATATTGATATGTCTTGTATTTGATGATGACAAACTGCTAAAAATAGGTACAATGAGTCATAAAGAAAATGAAAAAGATTTCTAAAATATAAAATTCTGATTTACTACTTCGCAGTGTAAAAATTTGATAAATTAAATGGATTTTAATACTTTCATATGCAGAGTGTTGCCATATGCATATTCCGTGATCTATATAGTGTAACTTTTTATTATAGACGTTCTATATTGAAATACTATATTACCTGTTCTAGGTAGACGTTTAAGTTTACATTATAGACATCCCATTATTATGTATTGTTTTCAAAGTAGTTGCAAAACTATTTTGAAATCGCAATAAAAACGCTTAAAAACATGTTTTGCTCAATTTTTTTAATATTTATGTAAGCATATTAAAACATTGCACTTTGAATAATGTAACGTAATACAATGTTTACAAATTTATAAATGCAGTAACACTTTTACAGCACTTTAGCAATAATGATAAGGACAAGAAATTGCATTTTTATGCAAATAATATTTCATTATTACATGATTTTTAGTACTGATAGAAACAATTTAGATAATTAATCAATAGCATTGAGTGAAATGAAATTTAAAATGTTTACATTCTGTTAGTTATTTTATTTTCTAACAAGTGATAAACATAATATTAATTATACATTAACAGTGTACTCCATATTATTTAAAATTATGCTATATTTTATAATTGTTGAATAGTAAAATAATATTGTCATCTTAGTCTCTATCTGTTTATTTTGTCGTTTTAAAAGAAAGGTTTCCTTATTTACGAATATGTAAATAAATAATGTAAGTAAAAATTTCTATAAATAAATAATATTTCTCAAAAATACAATTACGCTATTTAAAAATGAACTGGTAGAAATATAAAAAAAATAGGTTATTTTAAAAGTAAATTAAAAGCTTACAAAAAATACATTCAACTCAAAATATTTGGTGATAACAACATATACCTCTGCAAGTATATGTGCAAATAATATATGAGAATACATTTAAAAATATTCCTACAAATATGCAATGAATATAATTTTCAACATCTTTGGGATTTAGAAAATATATTAAAAATTAAGAACATATTCCTGGGAACATATGAAAAATAAAGAACATATTAAAATTTAAGATCACGGGTTGACTGATATTTAGTTTCTAGTTAAAACAATCCTTACAAATTTTCATTTAGAAGAACGCAACACTTTAAGCAAACAAAGAATAATTTTATCCCATCAAGAACAAACACAACCTAATCACCCTGAAAAATGTGAACAACCACTGTTTTATGTAGCCATTCCAAGAATGAAATGGACACTGCTTCTGCTTTTGATTAACGAGTCCGAATAGAAACATGGAAAGGGACATCTTCTTTGTTCACCTAGTTTTATCATTATTTTGTGTACGTGCATTTACCTTTATCTTGCATTAGATTTAGAGGAAAATACAATACATTTCTCTTGAATTATATATTATCTTTAATAATGAAATTCAATATAGTAAAGAGGGAATTTTTGAAACATAATATAGAATGTAAATAATGTATATGATATTTAAATATATGTACTATCTATTTTTTAAAACTTACATTAAATTTAAATTTTGTTCTAATTAAGAGTTATTTTTCAGAATTCCTTTTCACAATAAAATCCATAAGATATTAAATATTATAAATAAAATAATATATTTTTAGGTTTTAAATACATTATTTTATTTTCATTTCTTCTACCAATTTGAATTTTCTTACAATATCTATTTTTCATGAAATTCTTATGTATGTTAAATCTTACATGAATCAATATCCCTTTTCAATTATAAATAAATTTCAATTTATGATAAAAAAATAGTTTTCGCTCAATATAAATTGAATTTTCCAGAAAACTTCAGTTGAATATATTCTTATGATGGAGTTTATATATATTTTATTATTATTTAATCGTTTAAGTTTATTGAACGTATTCTGTATAATTATATATCTACATCATTTAATAATGAAAACTCTAGGTAAGTTTTGATAAAATTTTAAATTGAATAAGACATTATTCCATTTATATTGGAGAACAAATTTTAATTGGTAATTTGAAATTTAGTCCATACATTTTCCTATTATTTTAAGGAATTCTCATTGATTTGGACTAAATCAACATAGTGGATAAAAGAAATTGATATGACAAGCAAATGTATGAATCTTTTATTTACTAGATTGAAAGAAAAATTTATATTCTATTCTGACATTTCTTTTCTTTTCAATAAAGTTATTCTTTGCTTTTCGTTTTAAAGTAATTTACAAAGTGCTTTTAGAAATATGTAACATTTTTTTTTAAAATATGAAGTTATTTATCATTTTAGATCTTTTAGTTTCATTCCTTTAAAATATTTTTGCTCGTTTTAAGTTATATTTAGATTATGATGTATATTTAGAAAAAAACATATTATCAATTTTTCTGATGCGTAAGCATCTTAATAATAAATAAATGTTTATAGATATTTATGTCCTTTAATTGAAAATTCAGATGTGTTTTTATGGTCGTATATAAAATTAAATACTATATTTTGCTTAAATGGAATTTATCAGGAGCAATTAAATGAGCTAAATTTTTGGTCAAATTAATCTTATCACTTATTTCTTATCACATATTCTTATGCACTTTAACATTTTCTCTTTTAAACATAATAAAATTTGATATTTTAAATCAAGGGTTAAATGTTTTTAGAGTTCGATATATTTAAAAAAAATATTTGTTTTTAATTATTAAAAATATATAAGGTATACTCCTAAGCAAAAGTGTGTTATTCTTAAGTTCGATTTAGGAAATTCAATAACAAATAGTTTATAGGGAGATCATATTAGAAAATAAAAATGAATTTCCTCTAAAGAAAATAAATATTTTTCCTACAAAATTTAGATCTTGAAGAAAAGAAAACACATGAATATTTCTAAAATATCGGATCGTAAGGAAATGTTACTACAAAAGTATTATTAGTTAAGAAAAAGAAAAACATTAAATCAGTAGATTTAGTACGGGAAGTAATCATCCCCCAAATGTATGATTTTTACCAATATTTTGGTAGTTTTTCCAAGTCTTCGACACTGAAACATGTGGTGGCTACAAACCCGAAAACAGGTCAATCTCAATTCGGACGTTGAAAAAAGAACAGTAAGATGTAACTGCAAGTGTGATGAAAGGATATGTTGGAAGGAGTGATGCTGGAGCTATGCAGTGAGTGTTGTAAAATATAACATTCATGTCCGACAGACTGCAACCTGTGTATAAAGGCACATGTTGGCTTGCATTATCTTGATATAACATACATGTCCGACAGAATCCAGCTTGTGAATAAAGGCACATGTTGGCCTGCATTGTCTTGAGGGAACTGTACCTTCTTGAACGAGATCGCAGGTGGAGCATCAGAAGAGATGTGACGTGCTTTTTGACTGCTCCTTCATTTGGATCCTAAAATTTGGTTATTTTTACCATTGTGCTTCGTGAACTATACCATCGGATAACTCTTGACAAGACCAACAATAGGACATCATTTTTATAAGTGCGAGTTTAATAGCAAATTAATAATCAATTTTTACACGTGCAAACATTTTGACGAAATCGACAAAGTCCAAACGAAAAACCTGCTCCCGCTGACGACACTTCACTGACCTACGGTAAATCGCTCCCTTTCTACCGGAGCGCGGACTTATCTTTTGCGACTGAGACTTTCTGTGCAGTGGATCAACGACAGATCGGTGAGTGGATTGAAATCGAGATCCACAACTGACTTAACTAGACTTGAACGAAACGAGCTAGACCTCAAAACCCAGCTTATTCCAGCTCAATTCAGTTGCAACAGTGATGAACAGGTCATGAATACCTCTCCCAAGACCATGGACAGGTGCCGCTTTAATTTGGAAATGAACATCGCAAGTCTGCCAGAGGACCTGGAAACAATAATCACAGCCAAAACGGGGGAAAAGTTCCACCTCCCAGGCAACAAAAGAACCCAAGCTTATAATATCATAAGCCAACTAAGAGAAAATTTAAACAAGCCGGTGGCGGCAGAAGAAAATCAAATCATGGCAGCTCTAACAGCAAAAGACGAACAAATCAATGATAGCCTCAATGCCATGAAACAAGTGCAAGAGAATACTCAATCCATTATTCTGAAAGCATAAATCCCAGAACCAAGGAAAAAAGACCTACAGTGAAGCCCTACAGAAGCGTATTGAGGAGGAGAAAAAGACTACCATCATTGCTAAGCCGCCAGATGACAAGAATATAGAGGCACTCAGGAGCATTCTCCTAAACATTAGTAGCAAGGTATGCCCGTAGAGAGCGATTTGGGACAGGCGAGCAGCAAAGATCTAGTACTGCTCAGAGGAGGCCAAGCTAAAACTAAAAGAACAACTAACCACCCACCAATAGTGAAAAGCCAGCTATAAGGCTCAGAAGACTGATAATACTAAATGCTCATGAGTTGAGCTAGAAGCTACCTTACGCTAGCTTCTAATTCACAACTAGCAATGGATTGTAGCTGGAAGGTTCTGGACCATGAATCCCTAAGCGACCACCTCTACTTCCAGGTCAAAATGGGAAATTCGCCTGATAAATCAGAACTAACTAGATTCAAAACTAAGTTCAGTAACCACCAGCAGCTGCTTAATCACGTGACCCCACTGGTGCCAGACCTAATCAACAAATTGAACAATTGCCAAACCAAAGAGCAGCTGGACGTCATCACAGTCGATCTTCAAGACACCATCGTCGAATGCTGTAAGAAATCCTACAAACGGGTCAAGCAAAAATTCAATATCATGCCCGATTGGGGGACAACTAACCTCGAACATAAGAAGAAGAATCTAAACACACAAAGAAGGAAGGCTCAACAAGCAAGCAGTGACTGCAAGTTAAGAGGTTCCTGACAAGGCCCCTGGCTGCCTATAAGAAAGACAAAGCTCACCTGGTCAAAGAGGTAATACAAACGAAAAGAGCCTGTTGGAGAGAAATATGCTCAGCAGCTACTAGCACATATGGAAAGATTTACAAATCTACCTTCAGCGCACCCAAGTTGCCTTTTCAGCACAAACAAACTAACTGGAAACATAGTGAACTTTGCCACCCAAATCCTTCAAGACCTCTTCCCACTGCAACCACAGAGTAACAACCAATACACGTATGAAGACGGAAATCCAGAACCTGAATTAAATGAAGGCGAAATTAGGAGACTAATTTCCTCACTCCTGAATGGTAAGGCACCGGGTATGGATGGAATAGATAACATGATTCTCAAACAGATCAACAAGCATGTACCAGAATTGCTCACCACCTTTTTAAAAACCTGCTGGAAGCTGAGCTACTTCCCGAGGAGCTTGAAGACTGGCCTTATAATACTATACCATAAAGAGGGCAAGGATAAATTCCAAGTGAGCCCGTATAGACCCATTACCCTACTATTAACTTTAGGGAAAGTCTTAGAGAAGCTCTCAAAACAAGGCTCACCTACGACCTAGAATCTAATAACCTCCTGCATAGCGCCCAGTACGTTTTCAGGCAGGGGAAACCCATTGAAGATGCCCTCAGCAACCTCATGTTGAACATACAAAATGCAAAATCCAAATCCAAGCACTGCTCAATTGTCTCGATTGATATTAAAGGGGCATTCGATTCGGCTCCACACGAATTCATTAGACAAGCGTTTGCAGGAAAAATTTGTCCAGTCAAAATAAGAAACATCCTGTTCAGCAATCTAGAAGACAGACTAGTAGCCATTAATACTAAGCAGGGACTAGTCAAGCACAAACAACAAATTGGTTGCCCACAAGGCTCATGCAGTGGTCCAATAATGTGGAACCTACTAGCTAACGATCTACTGCAACTGGACTGGTTAGCAGTAAGTAAAACAATAGACCCAATGTCCAGAGTTACCCTGCAAGCGTTTGCCGAAGGCTTTACATTTTTAGTAGCAGCAAGAAGTGAAAGAAAGTTGGGGCAATTGCAACTGAAGCTCTTAAACTATTCAGGCAATTAACTGAGAAACATCTATTGAGCATCTCCATTGAAAAGTCAAACTACCTACTACTCACGAAAGTACAGTGCGGCCCACAAATACACTGGGATAGCCAAAAAGTTAGAAGATCCAAAACCAGGAAATACTAGGAGTCACAATTGATAAGAAATTCAATTGGTCCCAGCATAACAAGATACTTAGACTGGCGGGCACCAATTGGGGATTCTCACAATGGCAGAGATCAATGCTCTACAAAACTATTGCGGAAAGTATTCTTGCACATGGAGCCCTGATCTGGGGAAGGACTTATCGAGTAAAGAATCAACTCCTCCTGGATAGAATTCAGAGAAAAATTTTCCTGAACATCACGGGTGACTATAAAACCACAGCCCCTTAAGCACTACAAGTAATAACCGGCATCTTACCATTGCACCTGCAAACTGACAATGAAGCCCAGCTGAAACACATTTTCAAAAACACTGGCACCAGCAAAGTCGAGGACAGAGTGGTGAAACTCACAATACATCCGGGTACATTCAATATGACAATAAAATTTGTCAAGAAAAGGAAGCCCATTCAGCTAATCTCGCAGATACCTGCCTCATTTATACGGATGGATCCGAATTGGAAGATAGAGTTGGCGCCGCTTTCATTGACATCCAAAATAACAGCGTTATCTACTTGGAAAAATTCCATATAAGAGACAATAACACTGTTTTCCTGGCATAACTTTATGCCATCCTACAGGCAATCAAGTGAGCAAACCGGCAAAATTACACCTACAACATTTATTCGGATAGTCTTTCTGGAATTATGGCGGTTGGAAACCCAACAACTACTAGCCCTATAGCCAGAGCTATCCAGGAAGATCTGAATTTGACAAACACTACCAAGCTTCGCTGGATAAAGGCCCACATGAGCTTTGAAGGCAATTAGCTGGCAGACAGCTTGGCCAAAGAGGCAACAACCCAAGAAAGCTCATGCGTCGGCCTCCCAACGCCACGCTCCTAGCAGAAGAAGACTTCTGCTAGGAGCGTGACAGAAGGAGACTTCTAGCAGAAGAAGCCTATCAAAAATGGCAGGCCAGTTGGGATCAGGCAGAAACAGGAAGGCTGGTATATGATGGTATACCGAAGGTCAGAAATGAAAATTGCTGGCCAAGACAAGTAACCCTGTTTGTTACAGGACACGGCCCAATCCCGACTTACCTGCACAAAATAGGTGCTCTCCCAAATGAATACTGTGCCTGCTGGGACATAGGGAACCCAATTCATTATGTAACTGACTGTCCAATCACGAGCTCATGGCATTTAAGCAAGCCCAGTGCCCATCTAACAAGGGAATGGACAAGAAACATAATAAACAAAGCCCATTCAAGAACCAAAGTGATTGCTTTAATGAACTTTTTAATTCAACACAGGGATCTGCTTATTCCAGAGGACCAAGGAGAAGAGAATGTCCAGCAAGGAGAATTGGACCTCCTGGAACATTATGAACAAGTACAGAGTGCTTAAGTCTTGTAGCTCTGTGCAACGTAACATTTGTACATAAGTTCATTTTTTTTTCTTTTTTCATACTGTTTGTAAAATTGTAAACTATAATTTTAATCTGTATATAGCTTTTATTGTAAATAAATGTTAGTAATGTGTAATGCTAATTATAACCTAGCTATCGCGAATACCATATTATTTATATTTATACTAAACTAACCTTAGGAATAATAAGGAGAATTAACAACTTTGCTTAACCAAGTCTGTTCAACAGCCTATTTCTTTTTCTAACTTTACTAAATTCTTATTATTATCTTGCATGTTTGCTTAAGCTAAATTGGATATCCTGATGTTAAATTGTATATTTTGTAATTTTCATTGTGCCAATGTTTTATTGCTATGTATCTTGTATTGATGTTCCATAAACTTGTCAATTGGGGACAGCCAGAGGCAGCAGAGTGGTGCCCTCCGGATGTGTCTGGAGCTGTTGCGGGGGCGGTGCTCCCGCCGGTGTAGCTTTCTTTTCTTCTTTCTAACAACTCCCATCTAAACTGGTAGAACCCTTCTTGGGTTAGGTACAGGGGAGTTGGCTGGTGTATACCTTCTTGAGCCGGAACTCATTTCAAAGTTTGGATTTGATAGCAGCGTCAACACGGACTAGCATCTCGCTGTACACCTTAATATCGATGGTTTTAACTTTTTTGAGATACTGTTGGTGTATAATATCATGGTAATCCTCCCAGATAAAAACCATGGTATTTTTGTTAGTCAATTTACGTTTTACGAAACTACCGGCTCAAGGGGCGCAGACTCTCCCCTTTTGGGCTTGTTCTCTTGAAGTAAATTTATTTTTCATCCCAAATGGCAATCTGGTTTTTGCGTTGAAATTCGAGTAGATTAGATCAGTTCTGAACACAACTCTGTCCTTATTTAATTGAGTCAAATTTGTGACACCCAGTGATTGAACTTTTGTCAAATTTATGCAGTGCATAGTACAACTAATGCACTTAGCGTAAACATCTAACTCTGTAGTTAGCACTTGAATGAATGGATACTGAATTCCTTCCATGAATTCTCGTTGACGGGCCTCATCAACACCAGTAGGCCGGTTAAGATAGCTCTGCCTCTTTAATATCATAGTCCACATTTTTGAACTTTCGTTACCAAACCTTCACATTGTCACATCAAACAACAGTAGTATCAAAAGCTGTATATATGTTTTGGTGACACACTGTAGCTATTTTTTGTAATAGAACTGCTAAATAATGGTTCTAGTTATCCTGATAATTTTATTTAAGATAAATTGTACTTAATGATAATAGTAATATGTTTTTACAGATACAAGCAAACAGTGTTCTAAAGCAAGTCTTCTTTCAAATACCAAATATCGTCTACAAAATATAAGTGAATACTTTTATGATTTATGGGCAATACTTTTATGATTTATTGAAAGTACTTTTATGATTTATAGACAATACCTTTATGATTTCCAAGCAAAAATTTTATAATATTTATAAGCAATAATTTTATGATTTATAGACATTGAAGCTAAATTTGAATAAGTTATTGAAGTGTAATACTTTTTCTAATATATGATTTTATGAAGGAAAGAAAAAAATCAAATTTATAAAAAATAATTTGTAAAATAATTGTATAAAAAGAAATATGTAAAATTATTTTACAATATTTAAAGGGATATTTAAAATTATCCTTAAAAATGATGTATGACATTTATATCTAAATTATTGCAATTATGAAAATTATTTAATGAAAATTTAAATTAAATAAGTCTTTATGTTTCTCAGTTCCAAATTTCTAACAAAATTATTGTTCGTTTCGTGATTATAATAACAACGAATCATGCTGTTGTTGTTAGTTATGACATTTGGATAAGCCAAACTCGCTAGCTATGCAAAATTAAGTCAAAGAGTGCATATTTCGTTTAACCAGAGCATCACGAAGATGAATATACGCCTTTGCTCTAGGACTCCTTCAAGAGATGGCATCACTAGAGGATTCATTCTCTAAATTTTGACTTTGAACTGGATTGGAAAAAAAATTGTCTGCAGACCATTACATTCATGTTAATTGTTACACGACTGACCGAAGGACTTTCGATTCCACAGATTTAACCATATATTAATTAATCATTAACATCATAACTGATTAAACTTTACAGTTATGGAACAACTTACATCTAATTTTTTCTAATGAAAAAATAAAATTTTATTTACTTTCATTAATAAATTAGTACAAAAATATAGTTATGTGATAAACGTGATAAAGAAAAAAATAATTCTACATTTAATAAAATTCCATAACTTTTTTGTTCAAATGTGAAATCAGACAAATTTGTGACGGCATAATAAGTATACGTTTTAATCCATAAAATTTTAGAAATGAAGACGGGATGAAAATAACTAACACACAGAAATTTACGTTATGAGAATAACTACTTAAGACATTATTAAGAACTGAATGTATCTAAAAACCAACAAAACTACTAAGTTTTATGATTTAAATATAAATCAGATCATATATGATTAATGATGATGATGATGATGATGATATATATATATATATATATATATATATATATATATATGATTAATGAAGGATCTTTAGGCTCTCAATTTGACCTAGCAGTAGAATAAGGCTCTTTGGCGCATAAAGTTATGGGTTCGATCCCATCCACTGCAGGAGGAAGATGAATGAAGTTTCACTTTTCCTTCTTAGTGACTCTTGACATCATCTACATTTTGATGGATCAATATACCTGTAAAAATTCCTCTCGGGAAAGCTATTAAGTTGGATATTAAAATGCTTTACAAGTGAGTGTCAAATAACATATTTATTACAACAAATTTGATTCGGATTCCCTTTAGCTGAGATACTTTCATTGGATGCTTCAATATATGTAAGATCAGATAATGGATAGTATTCTCTTTGCATTTATACAGCTTGAAAGGATATTCTTTCATTATTAAATTTGTATTTAATTAACTTTGTAGGCATAATATTATTAATTTGTTAATTTAATTGATCAATTGATTAATTTGTTATATTGATTGATTGATTTTATTGAAAAATGAATTTACTGTAAATTTACTATATATTTATAAATTCTTATAAAAATTGATTCCTGATAATAGTCATTTAAAAAAAATGCAATTTTTGATCTTACAACTATGTTTTTTTAACTTGTAAAAATTTCTTGTTAACCTATTAGTTTTAATAAATTATTTGTTATTGTGTAACCGTATCTGAAATATAATGTTACCAATAAATTTGATTGAACATTGGAATTAAAATGCACACCATATGTTTTCAAATGTTTTACTTTTTGAGAGTTTTAAAATAAAAATACCATATAATATCTTCACTTTTAAATTGTAATTCCTCTATTGTAACTGGACACCTAAATAAGAGAAACATGCAAATTGAATGGAATATATATCATGCGTTTGTAGCGATGAGATATTCAAATCTATAACAATCTTTAGCATTGCATAACAAGAGAGTAAATTGTTACCAGTAAGCAATATTCATAAAGAGAAAATGATTAGCAGCTTAAGAAAAGCTAATTTTCTTTCTGGGCGTTTTTTTCGTAAGGATTTTAATACGTAAAAGAGATCAAACGTCTTTTGAGCAAGATTTTGATTTCGACCAAGAAAAGTTAGTTGCCTATAATGTATGCGGAGTATACTTCAAAAGAATCAGTGGTATTACACATATTGGGTTACAACCAACAATTACAAGTTGTTACAACCAACAACGATCTTTACTAATGGCTTTAATTGTAATCATCCGCATATCATAAGCGGCTGTAATTTCAGTAATTTGGTCTTTGTATAGTAAATAAGTTTTGCTATGATATCTCTGGTTCTTCTCGTTGCATAAATTTCGAAATCATCCTAAAATTTATAAAATGTATCTGGGCTTATTTTTTAAAAAAAATGATTGTAAAATGTTTTGTGCAGAGACTGTTTCCAAATAAAATTTTAGTTTACAGAAATGATTTTACATGCGTTCAATTTGCTATAGTTCATATAAGAATTAAAAACTAACTTAACGGAGAAACTGTCTTTATTAAAATTAGGATATTGGTTTGGCTTTTGTCATAGATTTTATTGCCTTTCTTTCAACAGTTAATAATATTTGCTGTCATGTCGATTGACTTTATTGAGCACAATTCATTGTTTTCTTAATGATTATCAACTGGCTTACTTGTTCATTTTTCTATCTAATACTTATTCATTTTTCTTGCTTTATTTTTTTTGCCAAATCAATTTATATTTATCATTTCAAGAAATATTTCATTAATTATCATATTTTATGTTTTTTATAATACAATATTTATTTTAAAGGAATAATTTCGCTCAACTTTAATTACAAATAACTAGCTATTTTAAACAATATCAGCTTTTAAGTTTATATAAAAAAGTATGTCGACCAAAGCATTCTAAATTTCATTAATATATTAGACGTCTCAAAAAACCAAACAAAGTACTGTAAAATATGTAATAATTTTGACATTTAAATGTATTTCTTTTAAAATTTATTTGCATGTCAAAATTTCCTTGCCAAATTAATTAGTAATTTCTGTTTTTATAGGGAAATTTATTGCGAAAATTTACCTATGGAAGAAAAAAATATTTTATAATTTTAGCAGTACATAAAGCAATACCAATTATTTTCAAAAGTTCTAATTGTTGTATAAAAAATAATCTTATAATAATGAATAAAATTTTTTTAACCAATTTTTCACTTTTAATGCTATTATAACTAATACCATATTTCTACAAGATAATACAAGACAAAATTTACAAGAAATTACAAAATAACTTTTAATACAAGATTGATATTACTTTGAATAGATATTCATATAACTCTTATTGTTTTCAATTAATTTCTCAATTTTAAATTCATAAATTTGCATTTTTTTAATTGAGAGTGTTTGTTAGTCTTACGAATTAGAATTATTTGATCGAGAGACAACAATACAAGAACAACAAATGGAACAATACAAGTAACAAAGAATTGAAATAGTGTATACTTTTATTGAGGAGCAATTCTTTCAGAGCACACATAGAATGATCAGTTCAATCACAAAATTTTAGCTTCATTCAATATCTAGAATCCAAACTAAGAAGGAAACCAGATGTGTCGTCAACTTCTCTTAAATACTTTACGTTAAAAATGAAAAATAGATTTCTTTTCTAATTGACAGGTTACATAAGTCTAATTATCATTAAATTGTAAAAAAAAGATTTTTTAAAAAATTTCTCATTAAAAAATCTATAAAAAAAGAACAATAAAAATTTTACTTTACGAAGTAATTTTGGATTCAAAATAACTACTTATATATTTCAGCGAATGCATTCTTAAATAGAATTAACCTATTGGAAATTCAATTAGTGTTAATCTTTTGGAAGAAGTAACAAGTTAAGTGCTACTTTGTAATTTTTTTGAATTTTATGAGAGTTTAATGGATAATTTTTTAAAAGGGTCATGATTTATATTTTATAAAATATCATGAAACTTAATAATTTGATTTAGTCAAGACTTTTTTCATACAAAATTTAGCTATTGTTTCATATAAATCACAAACATTTGTTTGAATTGTTAGTTAAGTTTTATAAGGCTGAATTCTTTAAAAATTCCCGTTTTTTGAAAATAAAAGAAGTATTAAATGCATATAATCTTGTATAATGTTTAAAAAATTATTTTAAAATTATTGCTTTGTTTTCTATGTATTTATTGAAAATAAAATAAACTTTAAAATTTTCGTAAAAATTTAAATGAAGTTTTAAAGCTTGAAATAAAATAACAATTATAAATATATAAGCAGTTTTCTTACATTTTAAGAAAATACTTTTAATAATAACATGTTTTAAATATATGTATTTAAAACATTTCTTATAAAAAACATTAAAAATATCATTACTAAAGTAAAATAGCTTTGAATTTAAGGACCTTATTTTAATACTAACTATACTTTTTAAAAAAGCAAAAATACTTATTCAAAAGTTCAGATCAGTTTATGGCGATGCACGCGAAGGAAATTTAATGAATACTTATTTCTGTAGCTACCACGTTTCCTTTATTTCAAATGTCAGATTATCACGCGAATGTAATCTTAAATATTGATTGAGTTGGAAATAGAAAATAATTTGATAGTATTCATTATTAAGTTAAAATTTTCGAGAATATACTTCCCCAAAATTAAACCATATATTCCTTTGAATATATAAAGATAATTATGAGTATAAAGTATACAATTTTTATTTATTTTTTAATACTTTTCTAATTAATAAAAAATTAGTAATTGCTTGAAATTTATTTAAAATTAAAGATACTAATCTATTTTCTTAAATTTTTTTCATTTTTGTGTAAATGATTTAATTAAAAGAAAATGCTTCTGTAGAAGAATTTTGATATTAAAAAGGTTCTAAAGACCACTTTAAATTATTTGCTTTTAAAAATGCGATACTTTAGACAACGAATAGCCAGTAATTAGGAAGTCTGTAATAGACTTTTTTTGAATAAAGCATTGAATTTATATAAGAAGTTTAGATAGATGATAACATTAAAGAAAAATTTTGAAAGAAATTACTGGCAATTTCTTTTAAAAAAATGAGGATTTTTTTTATTTCTAAATTATTTTAAAGACCTTTATGTTTGTCTAAATTTAAATAAAAGAATGATACAAAATAAAAACTACTTCTGAAAATAAGATTTTTCCACACTAGTAATAAGTTGCGTCTAAGAAAATAATATGTATGATAAAAATTAGATGGTATTTTAAAAACTGTAATTTTCAAGCGTAACATTGAACGAAATTTCTAGATTTTAGCTTTCTGTTATTAAATTTTTATATTAATATATTTGTTCTTCATGTCACCTAATTACTTTAGACGAATTGTGCAAAGTAAAATCATATGTTGTAGATAGTTAAAACATATATTTTAAATCTTAGCTTTATTCATTTGTATGAAAATAAATGTGTTAATGAATGAATTATGTTTCAAATTTAAGTGAATAAAATTTTTTGACATAGAATTTAAATAAAATCTATGAAGAAAGTAAGAATGTAACTCATATGTGAAATTATTTTCGTCTTGCAATTGCGTTTTATATTATTTCAAATAAGATTTTATTGTACAAAGCTTGTATTTTGAGTTTTGTCTTAATTGGAATTTAACATTCCTCAATCACAGTCGTAACTAATTTGGCTTGGTAAGTTCCTTTTATATGATACAATTCCATTGAAACAATTCGGGATATTTAATTACATAATAAATTGTGATTTTGGCTTGAGGTATGCAGCCAAGTTTGGAGAAGATGATTGAAAATTTTAAGAATAAAATATAGGTTTGACATGAAATGCTTCCGAGAGCAGTAGCGGCTGCATTGTTATTAGAATGGAGGTAAAATCTACAGTAGTTGAGGTTCATCAAACAAGGATTGTGAATATACCAACCAAAGAAAATGCATGTTTATTGGAACGGCTCACACAATTTTACGAAGATTTATTCTGATTTTAACTCATCTTGTCTTGATGAGTACTATCCCCCCCTTAGTTTGTAAAAACAATTTAGAATCACCCTATATTTAGGGCTTTCAAAAAGTAAGTTATACTTGTCCCGCCAGAGATGGCATCATTGTGAAAGAAGAGTGAAGCTTGCTCAGAATGCGTTCCACGGATTTCAACTGAAGCAATTTCATTCGGATTGTTTGAACCGTTGCTGCATATTAGGAGAAAGAAAATGGCATATCAGCTTGAAAGTTATTCTAACGCTGAAATCAGCGTAGCAGTACTTTTTTTGTGGGCAAAACGCTTAACTATTACAGACAGTCATTTTGAAATTTCGGCAGTGTATGGGCTTCGTGCAATTTCACGTCCAGCCTTTGTGAAATAGTGATAGCAGTTCGAAGACAGTCATAGAGATTTAACTGGTGTTTAAAGGTAAAGAAGGCCAACAAGAATGGGTATATCGAACATGTTAGAGCAGGTGGAAGGCATTATTCTTACCTATAGCAGAGTTACCGTCGCACACATTCTGCAGCAGTTGTAAATCTTTTGGCAGTGCTCATTCCATCATCCATTACCAACTGGATAATTGCAAATTGTGTTCACGATGGGTTTCTTATTCTTTGATTTCTGAACACAAAGAAGCAAGTTTATTCTGAATAAAACAATGATTTCTTAAGCCGAATCGTTACGGCTGATGATATATGGGCGTATAATTTCACTTAAGAAAAGAAGAAAGTGTTGATGAAAAGAAGAAGAAAAGAAGAAAGTGAAGACACACACCATCACCATTGACAACAAAATAGAAAGTTCCCCTAACAAAGTGCAGAGTCATAACTACTGTGTTATTTCGGCTGTGAAGATGTTGTCTGCAACAAGTTTATGCGGAAGGTCACAACCACTAATGTTGAGCCCCGCTGCGAAACACTCAGAGGCTTGCGCAAAGCTTTTAACAAGTGGCCTATAAAAATAAGCTCAACTTTGAAAAACTCTTAAGACTTGCACAGCACAGGATTTACTTCAAAATTTTGGGTCCAGATATTGCACCCTGTGACTTTCAAGTTTTTGGCAAGCTCAGAAAACACTTAGGAGAATGAAATGTTTCCAACAATGGTCAGGTTCATTCAGCAGTTTCATGCTAGCTTTCGAACCGATTGCTATTTCCTATCATAAGATCATCGAACGATTAGTGCTACGTTTTGACAAATGTCTGCAGTGACTGAGAAATTATGTAGAGAAATAGTGTGTTGTATAATTGTCACATATAGTATTACATCGCACTTCTCATTAAGTTTTCGCCGAGCTGGCAGCCGAATGGTTAGCGCTCTTGCCTTCGGTTCAACAGTTCGTGGGTTCGAATTCCACCTTGGGCATGGATGTTTATAGTGGTTCGGATTCCACTTTAAACCGTAAGTCCCGGTCTAATTAGCCCTCGTATGCAAAAAATGACCGTTGAGCGACAAACAAACCATCATTAAAGTTTTCCGACTTAAATTGTTCAAGTGTAATTAACTTTCTGAAGGCCCCAAGTATTTTCTTAAATTGATATAATTTTTTATAAGTGCATATATATATATATATATATATATATATATATATATATATATATATATATATATATATATATATATATATATATATATATATATATATATATATATATATATATATATATATATATATATATATATATATATATATATATATATATATATATATATATATATATATATATATATATATAAATTTATCTATATTTTCCTCATATAAATATATATCATCATATCATTATATCATATATTAAGATTCATATATAAAATATTTTATATATATATACTAAATATCATATATATATATTTATCTATATATATGATATTGGGTATATAATATAAAATATTATACATATGAATTATAATTATGATGATATATATATGATGATATGAGGATATATTTATATATATATCGAAATGTATCTTATAGTTGAATTTGTATTTCCGGATGAAATTCCCGCAATAAAATTAAATAAATCCTTTATTTTATAGCTTTTGAATTAGATAGTATATATAACTATATATATACGGAAATATTTATGATCAAAAACATATGTGATATATATATATTATTTCCTATATATATATATATATATATATATATATATATATATATATATATATATATATATATATATATATATATATATATATATATATATATATATATATATATATTATCAATTTTAATTAGAATTAATGCTTCACATTAAACTGAAAATTACCTAAGAATAAAAGAGTCAAATAGTTTTCCAGATAATATTCGAATGCATTTAGGAATTAAAGACAATGTGAGTATAATTTAACACTTGATACAGGTTAAAAGTAAATTTGAGAATCATAATGTTAAACTATAGCCTTTATTAAGAATCATTAAGGAATATCAAATCAAGCTTAAGCATGTATAATTAAAACAATTACTATTAATTTGGAATAAAACGAATGTATTAAAATCGCTTACACATAAAGAGGGGAAAGGAATTAAATTTAATATTGTTGACATTTCTTAATTAATGAAAATTACGAACGATTTAGACTTTGTAAGCCGTTATTAGTGTGAATTTATTAACTGCTGGTTCAATTTTCCAGCCAAAATCTATACTTATTATAAGAGTATTGAGATAAAAGTTACAAATTACACTTAATTAATTTAATAACTTCTAGGAATTTTAACTTACGAACACAATAATATTCAGAATAAGTTAATTATCTTTGCAGTGAATTAGCAAATATAAACTCAATTTTCTCTTTTTCAATTCAAAAATGTTAATAAATTTATGAAAGATACTTCCATGGCAACTTCTAAAATTATTTTATTAAAAATTAAATTTGCTTTCTATTTATATCTCTATTTTAAATGCTTGATCTTTTTATCCATGACATTTTATAATTTTCAAATATACTCTACCGTTTGCTACAGATGATTTTGGAATTTATTATAAATATAAACGCATAAAAAAGCCATTTTATATAAAAAAAATCGTATGATACGAACATAAAGAATTTTTAATTGTTTTTCTCTGGAAAATTCAAAATTTTGACATTTAATACTTCAATTTTGTTTATACTGTGTGTCTAATAGTCAGTTACTTGTTAGGAGTCACTTAATGTTGTGTCACTTATGTGTCACTTACTGTTTTAACTACAATAATTACCATTCTCTAACTTTTTGCTGGAAAACCATGCGAATATTTATGTACTATTTTTATCTATAACTCCATTAGATTGCCTACTTTGCCCATTTCCCTCCAATGATGTCCATTATATAAAGTGCAATAGTATTTTTGATTAAATTTATATTAAAAGCATCAAAACTGTGTCTAGTAATTGAGATAAAATTGCATACGAAGACAAAATCTTGAAGCATAAAACTTTCTAAATATTTGTGCATTAATAGTAATTCAGAAAATACATATTGATTTTTTGAAAGTTAATTTATAATCCATTTGTGTTTATTTTTAATTAAAAATATCTATAAAATTGAGTTTCTTCATATTTTTTTAAAGTTATTATTAAGAAATAGAAGTGAATAAGTTTTGAATGCATGCAAAGTAAAAAGAAACAATATTAAATTTACATAATTATTATACTAAAAACTCCCTACTTTTTAATTTCTCGATCTTTATTCGCTTATTTCTGCATGGATTTTCAAACAGTATGATATATAAATATTCAAGTGAGTAATGCAGTATATGCTTTTAAACCTAGTGAAGAAATGAGCAAAGCTTTGAGTTTGAATACATTTATTATTTAATATTTATATTCATTCTAAACTAAATCATAATGTATATCAGAAATATTTTAGAGTTATATACCAGTCGTCAAAATCTTAAAAAATATTGTTTCCCCAATTCTTCGAAGGTCTTAATTTTTTGTAATATATTTCTAGAATAGTAATTGAAATTAAATTTTTAATATTTAAATCAAACATTTGACATTAAAAGTAGAAAACATATACTGAAATAAATAAAAATTCTTTACTGTAAGTAGATAATTACTTTGACTAATGGTCTTCAATCAGAGAGATAATGGAATATTACTTTAACAGGAAAATACCATATTATATATATTCCCATATTATATATTTCTGAATGATTTACTTTAAGCTATATAATCAAACACACAAAAAATGGGAAACAATAAAGATATAAATTAAAATTAAAGCATGCAAAAATTTATAGAAGTCTAATAATAAAATAGTAAATAATAAAGTAATATAGGCTTTAGGTAAGGCGAATAGTTATCTGGCATTTTAAAATATCCGAGAAGTGTACTTGTACATTAAGTTTTTAGAATAAAAAATATTTAATCATGCCATAACTAAGATATATTTTCTTGTGAATACTTTTGTTTCATTTCGAGTTCAATAGTGGAATTTCATATTTTTATTTTAATGCAAAAATTAAATATACGATGAACTTATATAATGTAGCTGTTTTTGAAATTATGTTTTAAATTACAGCGCTATTTCTGCAGTATTGTCAGAAAAAATGCTTTAAATATCTAGAAAATAATTGACAAAATGAGAAAAAGATCTTAAAAGATAATTGAAAGATGAAGATACTGTTTTCCAAAATCAATACACATACATATTCAAATTGGTGACAAAAATAATCAAAAATAAAATGTTTATATACATTAAGATCAAATATTATTAAAGTTTATTATTATTAACATTCATTTTTTATTAAAAGAAATCCTAATTTTTTCATAAAGAAACAAAATTGTTTTATTTTTTCATAAAACCAAAGTCAAAACAAAACTAGATCTTATAGTCACATGCGATTAAGTGATAAAGATGTATTCTCATTTACATTCACACACATATAATAATCATACAAATGATTCATTATCTTTAAAAAAAGATCGCAACAAAAGTGAAGTTTAAAATTCTGAAAAAAAAATATTTCCCATTTTTTTAGTTTGTTACTTTTTTTGATAATAAAACCAAATAATTACTGATTTTCAAAGCAAGCAACACTATTTTTAATTGTCAATATATTAAAAGTCTTAATATAAAATATCAAAATATTCCTTGCATTAGTAACAGTTTATAAAAATATATAATATATTTTGCAATACATAATTAGCTTATATGAACCTATTTAAATATCTGTGTATTTGCATATATTACTTTTCATTGGTAGCATGATTAATAGTAAAATATCATTTTTTTCTAAATGAAATAAGTTAAATACTTCTGTAAGACAAATTACTGATTTTCTAAATGTTTATTAAGAAAAGTATTCTTTGCTAGATTAATAGATTAGAAATTAAGTTACTTCAGCGCACTAATATTTTTTTCAAAACATAAGAATTATAAATGGAATAATAAATGCAATGTTGATATTATATAACCTAAATGGTTATCATAAATTAGTTTTATAATATACAATCATACATTTTGTTATTAATGGATATATTTTTCTTTTGAAATTACTAATTGACTTATGTTCCATAGTAAACCTCGAAATTTTCGTTACTTTAAAATTTATTTCATCAACCATTTTTGCAATAACTTACCAAAAAAAGCTGTTTTTCAAACATAAAATAATTAATTAGCTAATTACTTAATTTTGATTTTTAATTTTGAGGAAAATTAATATTTATAATGGCTAAAATTCCTGTTAATATTCTTAGAATAATAAATACTTTGAAAATATTTTTCAAGAGGAAATTTTGAAATAGGAGAACATTGAAAATTATTTTCTTATAAATATTTATTGATTAATCTGTTAATTCTGTGAGTAGCATTTATAACATAAATTTAATTTCTTAATTAAGTAATTCATAGGACATTCAAATTCTCGACTCGTTTTCTTATTTTTATTTTCCTTCATTTCTTAAATGTTTTAAGAATTTTTATCTTCAAATACACATTTTTCAGAATGAAAATTTTATGTCAGTATTTTACTAAAATTCAACAGCATTACAGAAAATCAATAGGATTTAATATGAGGAAAATATATTCTATAAAAATTGATTCAAGGTTCAAACGGTTTTATTCAATTATAAACCGATATCAAAAAGTTATTCTTTAATTTAAAAATGAGAAAAATTAAAATATTTTGCTCTATTTAATGGAAACTGATTACTTTTGATTTTAAATTTGATAATTTATTTAAATTGTCAAAAGAATATTTTTTTAATTTCTTACGTTTAAAATAGAGTTGTCATTTTATTTTAAATAATCTTCTATTAGTTGAGAAATTTATTAACCGTTGAATTGATGTATTTTTTTTCTCAAAATGAAACTCATCTTCAAATAAAATATCTTATTGTTTGCTAATAAATCCTATTTCCTAGGTCTAAATTTTTATGTAAAATGTTCTATTTCTACAGAAATTTATTTCTTAATTTTCCATATTTTGAAATGTTTGCATTAGCATTTTGTCAAACATATATGTTTATATAATACACATTGAAATTTAAAAATTAAATCAAAAATCACAAAAATTTTGCTTTACATAATCAGTATGTTATTTTTAAAATAAAATTCTAACTTTTTATTGAAATGCATTCATTTGCCTTTTATAATTTATATTATGCAACTTACATTAGTTAAGAGCTTTTCTAATAAATATTATTTGAATTGAATAAAAATTTCCAAACTATATCAGTTTAAAAATATGTTGACATGATTTATGTGCTTCTTTGCATGAGAAACGATCGATTGCTTTTAGTAAAATTCTGATTTCTACCCAGTAAGCAAACCATTTTCGAGATTTTCTGTTGAGTTTTAAATTTACCACTATCTGACAGAGATTCCTTTGTGGGCAATAATATAATGTTATTGGTAATAGAAATACTTAACATTCTATTTAAAGTTGTAAAATATTTGCTAGTTTTCAAAAAATGAGAACTGCTATTATGCTTTTAAGTATCATACGCAATAATGTAAAATATTAAGCAAATATAAATTTTATAATTTTAAACTTTTGAAAGCTGAAAACATTGAAAAGAAAGAAATATGGAAAATAAATTCTTATTAATTTAAATATATTAACAAACAAACAATATATTAAGCTCTCAGTTTTGTATACTGTCATGCTTAAGTAACTCGAACATACATTTTTCTTTATGTGAGCAATTTTAAGATGCATTTATTTCTCAAAAAATAAAGCAATGTGTTAATGATTACAAGCTAAAAACAGAAAATAATTTCTTAAGTAAATATTTTAATTTAAATAAGAACTAAAACAGCTTTTACAATATCAAAATTGTGGGATTATGAAAGAAAGCTGATTTATACACTGCTGGACAATTGCTAAGGACGGATCACAAATTGCAATGTAGCATAACATTAAGCGAGACACATGAGGCCTAGTAGGATAAAATATAGTTGCCACACTGTTCAGACATTAGAATAAGGAATATTTATTGTTCTGGAAAGTACAAAAACTGTGAAACATCTGAAAGAAAAAATTTTCATTTGATGCTGCATACGGAAAAATGGAACAATGCATCTAAAAGTCAGCAGGCACCTTGAAGAAAGGTATCAGCACGGGATATGTCCACCGTGGATTTTGATGCAACATTCCACACGTCGTATCATAACTTTGCACAATATTATCCAGCAGCTGTTGAGGCAATTTATCCCATTCCTCTGGGAGTGCGCGCATGAAGGTGTTTTTGTTTGTCGGAGGATAGTTTCGACTAGCAACTTGCCTTCCCAAAGCATCCCACACATTTTTAATCGGGTTTAGATCTGGAGAACGTGATGGCCATACGAGACGTCGAATACCCTCGCTGTCTAGACAATCCTGAACATCTAGTGTTCGATGACATGTTGCGTTGTTGTCCATAAAAACAAATTTATCACCGACAGCACCACCGTAAAGACAAACATGAGGAAGTAGAACTTCATTAATGTATCGTTGGCCTGTCATAGTCCCATTCGCAACTACATGTAGGGACATGCGGCCATTGATCATGATGCCGGCGCACACATTGATACTGCATGTCGAATATCAGTCCCTTTCCTGGATATTTTCTGGACAATAAGCAATACCAATCTCGCGCCAGATCAGTTGGCGTCTACAATCCGATGACAGACTGAACCTACTCTCATCTGAGAATAGTACGCATGCCCAGTTCTGTTCAGTCCAATTGCGATGCTCCCGACATCATTGCAAACGGGAATTACGGTGCTGTCTGGTCAATGGGACACACACAACAGGTCTGCGGGCGTATAGTCCTCCTCCCCTCAATCGTCTGGCAGCAGTTTTTCGGGAGATCTGCTTTCCTGAGGTCATTATAAGGTACCATCGTATCAATTTTATGTATTGTTGATGGGGGAAATCCTGGTACCCAGGCATTAAACGAAGACAACTGAATTATGAATGTAATTAGTGTAACCATAAAATGTTTTTAATTAACGCATTGAAAATATTTTAGGAAAATAATTATGTTTGAGTTTTATATAGTTTCTATTACGAACACAAATGTAATTCTTGACATTTCCTTCAACTTAATTTAAAGATATTCCACTAAATATGATCAAACTTTATCACTTCAAGCAATTCCACAAAATATTCAATTGATGTTTTGAAGAGGTGTATAAAATGTACTGATAAAATTTTCCTCATTAAAAACAAGAAACCTTTTTAAACAATATCAAGGAATTTAAATTTATATTTCCGTGTTATGTTTAACTCTAATAATATTATTTGTAAAATCTTAATTTTATTTCATACTGCACTGAAGTGAAATTAATATTTCAAGCTGATCTTCAAAATAATTGTTTATATTCAATGAAAAAATAATGCTGAAAATATTGCAATATTTCGTTTTATTCGGGATTGAACTTCAGAAGTATTTTTTACTGTGTTTCTAATATTAATTCAAACTTATAGCCATATTATGTGTAAAGAAATAAAATAAAATTGAAATAAATAATACATATTTTAATTATTTCAAATGATTTAATAAGCTAATACTTTAATTGAAATAATTTCTTAATTTTCATTTTGAAAAACATCATTATTAATTTTTATTTATTAGTTGATTATCTTATTCGTATAAAGGAAATTCGGAAAAGAGTACTAGATTAGAACTACATCCATCATAATAAAAGTAATACTGTTCTAAATTTCATTTTAAAAACAAGTTTTTAGATTTGAGATTCATTTTTAGATGGGGTGTACGCAGTAGTTTCCTTCACATATTTTGTTAAAATATTCTCAATAAAACCAGAAAAAATAACCAAATTAAAATTGAAGCAATACAAACAAGCACATTATAAATGCAAAAGTGTCACTAATAGGGAACGAACTTAAAATCTAGAAAAAAGTAAATATTTTCCTAAGATAGAAGGACAGACCTTTTTGTGTAAAAACAATTGGTTCTAATATTATATAAAATTTTGCACTTATTT
Source organism: Latrodectus hesperus (assembly GCA_037975125.1). NCBI lineage: Eukaryota > Metazoa > Arthropoda > Arachnida > Araneae > Theridiidae > Latrodectus > Latrodectus hesperus. Next base: position 4,442,663 of record CM075853.1, read on the forward strand.
CTTCAAAACTCAATAGCAGCTTACAGTTAAAAAAAATATTATAAAATGTTAATATTGCTTAAATTACATATATTTATTCTTTGAAAAAAACATTTTTTTTATTAAAATTTTAAAAAAAATGTTTAAAAAGTCTTTAAAAGACTTTTCTATATATAAATATATTTCGGATATTTAAAATTTTATTTTCAAAATACGCAAAATCATTTGATTCATTTTTCTCACAAATATTTATAACTTAGTCACAATCATATATATTTTAAATAAGTAAAAAATAGTTTAAAAATTAAATTAATTTTTTATTCAATCAGGATATTCTTTTCAGAATTTATAACAAAGCTTACTGGGAGAAATTCTTTAAATTACACATAATTTAAATATTGTTCAATTCTTTTATGTAAGCTACATTTAAGTAGGTATTTTATTCATAATAAAGTCTGCTTAAAGTGTATAATTTTCACTAAATTATCATGCAGTGATTTGAGTTTAGTATGTACGTTCTAAAGTAATGTTAAGTAATTATATAATGGATCTTATAAAATATAATATTTCATTTTTGGGAATCACCTCAATAAAATAAACAATTTAAAAATATTAAAACTTTTTTAATACTATGCTATTACAAATGATCTTCTGATAAATTGAAAAAAATAATTTTGAAAAATACTAAAACAAGTTACAGATTTGATTTAAACTTACTATTCAAATCTGTGTCTCATTCTAATTTTTATTTTTTTATATTATCAATCCACATAGGGAAAAATGAAGTAATAAATGCTTAACTATATATATAAAATAAAGTAAATGCGTTGAATATGGGATATCAAGATGTGAATGCTTATTTTATTGATAGTCATAAAATCTACAGAAATTTGGAACGTGCTGAAATTATAATAAAATGTGCTATTTTAATGTTTATTTAAATGTGATCCTGTTTACGTGCATATCAAATATCTCCCGTTAATGACAGAATACCTATCATTATTTTGACGTAAATGCATGGAATGATTAATGTGTCAGGAGAAAATTATTAGTTTTTCAATGATTTAAAGTAAATACAGTATATATTTTGAAAGTTATTTCCATCTAATTTACTTTGAAAGTCAAATTCCTCATTAATATTAAACTGACGTAATGTGATTTATTTCTTGTCTCTAGAAAGTTTTATTCATTTAACACAAGATATGAATATCGTTATGTAAAATTACTGAATGGATAGTGAAAAATGTCCTTTAAGCATCAGATTTCCCAAAACATAATTTTAATTCTGTAATAAACAGTGAAAAATACTTGCTTCGATTTGAAATTTTTCTAAATTTACTATTAATGTTTATTCTTAATGTTTACACACAGCTATATTAAATGAAATGGATGAAACTATATTATTATTTCTTGCTGATTTTTCTCTTAAAATATTAAGATTTCTAATATTCAGTATCCTATTTGTAAAGTTTCTAAATTCGTAATAATAGAAGATTCAGTTTTCAAACATACTTGTCCAAAATAGGAAATAACATAATTGAATACGCTGATATACTAATTTAAAAATGTCCTATTTTAAAATTTAGTTACAAAAATAATTAATAAAAATTAACAAATGAGTTAAAATCTTCTTCAGCATTTTGAAATTAAATTTATTGTAAAACCATCACTTTAATTTCCCATGTCAGTTACAAATAAAATGTAAATTTTGTTAGAAAATTATATATATACACAAAAATATATTTTTCGAATGAATTGAAAATCTCTATAATTTACATAAAATCAATTTATTGGCTTTTTCAAGGATATTATCTTTTTTTAATACATCCGTTATTGTTTTTAGGCAAAATAATTAGGTAATTTTCAAGTTTAGGAAGGATAAACCACAACAATAGCAACAACAGGTAAAAAACAAAACGGGAATATGTAAAACAAGAATAATGATTGCCAAATCAATAAATGCACATGTAGTTATAAAATATGTCACGAAGGAATAAAACTAATTGTATGTATAAATTAGTAATATCTTAACATAAATATTAACATTATTCGCTTTAAGAGCATTAATTGTACAAGATTGTTTTTATGCAAATATAAAATTCAGAAATGAAAGTGGAATGCAGAAATGAAATAATGTTACTTCATTTTAGGTAGATAATATTATTACAAATGCTTAGAAATAGAGGGAATTTTGATCGATCACATTCCCTCAGGAAAGTAAACTTCAACGACTTATCAAATATCAATTTTTTCTAGGAACACAACCAAAAAAGTTGAAACATGTAATTTCTGAAAAAAAAAATGGATATTACATTTCTAGTATGTAAAAATCCAGAATAATTTTGTTTTTTCTGAAACATCAAAAGTTTTATAGATTATAGATATTTTTGTTATTTTTTCACCAAAAAAATTAAGAAAGTAAAAAATATATCTTGAATAATCAAGAAATTAAGTTTTTTTTGTGTAGTAAAAATCTTTGCACAAATCATAAGAGTTTGTTTCTTAAATAGTTACTTATTGAACACACATACGTGATTATAATGCATAAATTGATATGCATTATTATCACGTAAAATCGATATTTATAAAATCTTCACCGATAACGAAAGTTTTTTCGCATATTCTGAAAGTATAGTAAATGGGAAATATCAAGCAGAAAAAGAAAAATTTAAAGAACATTGCACGTTGTACACATTTTAACTTGAAAGTGTTGTTGTTTCATATCCTAGATGGTATAGCTAAGTTAAACCATCTCCATAAAACCAAAAATCATTAAAAAAGTCTAAAATTAAAATAGGATTCTCCAAAATCTCGCTCACAGTAAAATTCAGACAATCGAGAACATGTCTCGGGGAGCCCTGATCAGCCTTGCACCAGTGATACTACAGAAAGACTTTCTGGCCCTGTTGAAATGAAAGAACTTAATGTGGCCACTCAAAAAACGCGAAAGAACAGTCTGCTGTATCCTGGGGATACTGAGCTCATGCCACCAGTGAGGGTTTTTTCCAAAGTACCAAGAGTGGGTAGGCGGATCTCTCCAAATTGTGTTTAATTCCATCTTTTTTTTAGTGGAGATAACGTTAGAATAACGTTGCCCTGTAAGGTGTCAGCAGATGCAGACTTAACCAAGCTATATGCAATTTCGTTGCCACTCAATCCAACATTGGAAGGAACTCATTGAAAATGTATAGAGTGTTTAGTAGAAAGTCGTGTCACAAGGTCTAAAATATTCAAATTTGTCTTATCCCCAATTGTCGGCCAATGAGACAGGTGTTGTATAGAGGCACGACTGTCAGTTAGTATTCAGATGTCTCTGAAAAGAAATTCAGAGGTCGTGTCTATATAATTCAATCCCTCATAGATAGCTATAAGTTCCGATCTAAAAACCGAACAGTAATTAACATTTGTAACTCTTATTGCAATTGTACCATCAGATGATTCAATATGCACACCGCTCCCAGAAATTTGAAAGTTAATCCACCAGTTTCAAATTCAAAACCTTACGTGTGTAGCAAAATATAATATGGCTTTAGAAATCCTATAAATTAATATGACTCATCATGATCTCTTAAAAATGTCTTTACGAAATACCCTTTCCTAGTTTTGAAATAGATTATGAGGAGGATTAGCTAATAATAAGCTTTCTCTACTAATTTCGAATAAAAAACCAGTTAAACTGATTTAAATTAGTAACAAATTAATTAAAAGCATAAGCTATAGTTTAAATTGTTTCTAATAATAAAAATTTCTATAAAACAGATTATATAAAGAATGTGCTATAATATTTTAAATATTAAGATGAAATTGCATACTGTTTCAAAGAATTCAAAAAAAAAAAAAATGGTGAAAGTTTTCATTTGTGAAATTTTTTTGTGAAATTTTCATTTGTGAAATTCATTTGTGAAATTTCAAATTCATTTGTGAAATTTGTGAAATGGCGAAATTCATTTGTGAAATTTCAAAAAATCACTTGTGAAATTTTTTTTGCAGTTCCTAAAGATGCATTAATCTCATTATAAATAAGAAAACTATATGACTAATATATTACCATGCGTTCTCAAATAAAAGCAAATTCAAAGTGAGTATTTTTTTAAACTGTGATATTAAATATTTAGAAGTTTTAATAAACATATTCCTCAGTAAGGTGTCAGCTACAATAAAACAAATTATTTCCATTTCTATAGGTATTATGAAATATAAGATAAAAGCTTATTTTACGGTAATCAGTTTACCGTTTAAATATTTGCTGCTTTTAAAATAAACTAAATGAATAATATAGTTATAATATATACGCAAACATAATTTTAAAAAAGTTGCTTACTATTTTCTTTTTCTATTATGATAAAAGTAGTTATTGTATTTAGTGAAAGACTTTTTGACAACATAAGCTGAATTCGAAAATTCTAGTAAGTTCAGATAGCATTTATTTCCATCATAATTTGGTTTGTTGTCTTAAAACAGCTAACAGCAAAAATATTTCTATTATCTCAGAAACATTTATTCTTTGATTTTAATTTATCAGATTACAAAATACATAACTGAAATAAATTTATATTTTAGTAAGCATAATATTTTAGCATTGTTAACAGTTATGCTTTCTTTTGCTACCACCTACTCAGATGTTTCATAATGTTTTCATGGTAATATTAGAGTGCTGAACGTATGAATTTATTTACATTTATTTAAGAATAATTTTAAAAGAAACTAATGTATTCGTCTCTTTAGTTTAAATATTTGTAAAAGATTTACTTGTATCGTAACGAAAAGGGAAACAATAAATAAATTCTAAGTATATTACATATATAATCAGGTGCATCTTACATAGGTGCATAAAAATAAAAATATTGATGTTATTTTAGTTACTTACAAATATTAAAAAATATTATGAACTTTTTGATCATTTATATATTACTTTTTAAAGAAGTATTACATCAGAGTATAGAAAATGAGATATTCGAAAAAATTATGTGTTTAATCTAAAAAAATATATTATACATGTAAATAAATAATGTATAAAGATACATTAATATTCTTTAAGACCAATTTCTTTGTTTAGAAAACTTGTTAAAACATTTTCTTGTTAATAAATATGCACAGGAGTTCAATGTAGGTTACTATGCAAATAAACGTTGTCTTGATTAAGAACAGATGAGCTACAGTTTTCCGCACATTACATTTGTACTTTTTTCCAGTGTATAGCACTTTTTTCTTGTTTCGTCTACTAAATAGCATGAATAATAGGTACAGCTATACAAGTATTATAGCATTACGTCTCATATTGTGAAAGATGTTACTGATGAACAGTAGTGATAATAATTCCCAATCTTTAAAAGTACAGAAATCGTCCTAACTAAGAGTCAACAGCAATAACACATGGATTTTTCTTCATTGAGTATCGCTTAAATGCTCGTTTGGATACAGGTCTGGACTCATCATTTGCCCCATTTAAGACCTTTTTCAAGCAGTATTTGTAACAAATATTTTATACGTTATGTGTATCACTGCGTTAGAAATTTATATTATTCTCAGTGAATTATTTATGATGAAATTTTTCACAAAATTTATCTGCCTATATATTTAACTGTGTTATAAAAGATAGTACAATTCGAATATTTTAAATCAGAAATTCAGATTCCTTCCATGATGTAATGGAAAGTGATTTAATAATCTTGTTATTCTATTTATTAATACTATATTTCTATCCAAATATTAAGCAATATTATATAATAATTTAAACTTAGTTGATGAAACATTATACCGAATTGAGTCTTTCACATTGTTCTAATTTATATCAATAATGTAAGCAATGAGCAGCAACAGGGGTGGTTTTAAGTTTATGGGAAGAAACATCTGTAAAAATTATAAAAAAATAAATATTTAATTATAAAATATGTTCAATGTTGGGAATTATTTTATTGATATGAATTATGTTTTGACGGTAAAGTATGTTCAGTGGCAGAGCAAAGAAACTCTCAAAATATTTTAACAACATGGTATGCAATGCTGTCATTCAAATTGTGTAAAGGCATAATTTCTCTTCTATTAACACAAGCTTTTAAGAACTCTCACAAACATAAATTACTGTGATATAATTGGGATAATAAATATTTATTAAGGTTCTGAATATTAAGTAATTTTCTCCAAAGTTAAAAGAAAGGTGTTCTATGACTTGGGACCAAATGTTGGAAATTGCATTGCATATAAAGAAAGTGAGTAACACATTACCACTCCTGCAAAGCAGAAATGACATCCTGTCTTTAGAGTTAATTTGCTATTTACTAGTCACACATTTTAGAACGTTGAATATAATTGAGATTAAGCTATAAAAGATAAGCAGTCTGGGGATAAATTCGCAGCCAACCCACACCATACAGACACGTTATCAGAATACAGATTTCAGTTATAAATATCATGCATTTTAGAATACGAAATCGTAATTTTGATTTTACAAATTGCAAATCAGCATACTGAACTATAAAAACCTTCCAGATTTTGTTATGATTTTCTTTCAAAATATTTTAAAGTAAAACTCAACTAATCTGGTAAAATTGGTTTTCAAATATAAGGAATTAAGCAATTGTTTGATTCAAAAGAAATTTATCGAATGTTAAATTGAAAGCTAGAAATCCATTTTTTGCTACCCTATTTTTGATTTAATTATGTTCAAGCAACAAAAAATCATGAAATTTTAATGCTTTAAATATGACATTTAATTTGTATATTTCTTGATCTTACTAGTGATATCAAATGCATTATTCAACAATCGTAATTATTTATGCGTTCATAATTAATATAATGTTTTGTTAAATTACTATAATTAAAATTAAGACAGTTGAATAATATATTAATCAAAATCTTTTAACATGTTTACCTCCATAAGTTTAATTTTATTCCTTAAAAAAATGCATAATTTAGCTCACCACTTATATCTAGAATTAAAAATGCTCTCATATTAGTATTAAATTTTATCATAACTAACCACCTTTGACATTTAGAAAATACAAAGCTTGAGTAAAAACAAAAACAATAAACAATAATGGTTTAAAAAAGAATTTCGTGATGGATTAATTTTACCAAATTTAAAAAATAAAATTAATTATTTCTCTTATAATCCAATACATAAATATTCATGTACCTAAAATAAAACAACGTTGTTAAATTTATATTGAGAGTTTTCGTTATTATTTCATCGTTAAGGAATTGTTTTTTTAAAAAAATTAAAATTTTGTTCAGAATGTTTTGATTTGCTTAAGAATATAATGTGATTGGTAGCTTTTAAATTATCTTTAAAAATAACTTTTTTATAAGGTTTGAAAAATATCTTTTATTACTACACATCCCCTTGAAATTTCCATATATATTTGATCACAGTTAGTGATAAGACATTGAGTTCTAAGCTTTTTTCTTTAAAAGTAGTTTATAAGAGAATTTAATAAAAGTCTAGGACTTTAGAATTCAAAAATTATATCATGCATTTTAATACAGCCTTTTTTAATAATCCCTTTTATTGCATACTTAAAATATTCGTAGTTAAAAACGCAAACTTACTTTAAGGAATTGAATTTACAATCTATGATAGTAAAAATAGAATCCTGAAAGAAAAATAGTTATTTTTTTAAATATAGTAACATCGATTGATTTAATATTTCCCTATTTAAGATACAAATGTACTCTTTGTATTTTATTATTGAGAAAATGTCAAACTATTAATAGCATATTGATTTATAAATAAAATCTATTTGATCTGTTTCACACAGAAAAATTTGAAAAAATGCAGTTTTTACAAATGCTATTATTTTATAAGAATAAAAATTATCATAGAAAAATGTCGCTTAAATTAATAATTTTAGTTTAAACAAATGTTTCATGACATTACACATAAATTAAAAACTTTTTGAAAACTAAGTACAATTTTATAAGTTTACAGTTCCTCATAAGTGTTTTGATTGTTAAGGGAATTTCTAAAAATGCATAGAATCACAATTTAAACAATTATGTATTATTGACATTAAAATAAATCATTCTAACTTAGCTGAATATACATTATATGATTCGATTTACATTACATAACATTTATATGATTTGACTTACTGTTTTGTAAAAAAAAACGGTATTTGTTATGCTCAGTAAATAAATTAATATAAATAATATTAATTTATTTACTAAGCATAACAAATAGCGTTTTTTTAGTAATAAACTGATGTTACAGTAATGTATATTACTTCAATAAGAAAATAACAACATACATCAAGATAAGAAAAAAAATTATAAGTAATTCAATAATTGATAAGACTATTGAAAAATTCGTTACATTTTGTCCAATTTTTTGGATGCATTTATCAGTAAGTAAGCAACAAAGAGGGTTATACCGCTTTTATATAAATTATATGATAGTGTAGATATTTTCAAATTATATAAGTCTACAGTATCTGATTAAATATTACATCATATATATCAATCCATTAAATATAGCACATCTTGTAAGTTCATCTGAATTCATATGGAATTGATATAGATTTCTTTATGTTATTCTTGACATCTTATGGAGTTAAATAAAAGAATATGTGTTAAATTATTTACCTTTCATGATATTTGTAAATACTATTATTTAATTTTAAAATTGTATTTTAATAGTTGAAGATTAATGATTTAAAAATTTTTTAATTATTAATTTAAAATTTATTTAAAAATATTTATCACTATCATGTAAAATTAAGAATATTGAATAATATGTTTTAATAAAAATTGTATTTGGCAACTATATTTTTAATGATGATCCATTTATAGACTAACATATAAAATGCTTTATTTATTGAGGGACTATTTCAAAAATGTAGATATTAAAAATATGATCGTAAAATTATTTTCTAAGCACTGTTATTATACAATTATTTCCTTTTCAATTCATTATCTTATCTAAATAACTTTTCATTGGTTTTAATGATTGAAACACTGCTCTTTAAAATAATTCTCGTAATTAATATCCCATACTTATTATGATGATTTATTTGTCGATACTCTCTCTCTTATTTATATATTCATCATGCTTAAATCCCTTGGTTTATTTAGAATCCTTCCTTGTAAATTCCCTTGTCGCTTACACGAAATTTCTCTCGAGACATTATTTCAATATCTCTCATTTCGTAATGACAATTCTTAATATTTCTGACTGAGCTTCATTAATTACTGACTTTATCATAAGTACTGTATATATCTCTTTTAATTTTATTCAATAAAACTATTTATCAGTCAGATAACAAAATTATATCAGGGCTCAAAGTTACTTTGCTATTTAGAGTTTCGTAATTTTTATTCTTTTTGGTAAACAAGAGTTTAATATGTTCTCATGATGTAATTAGAAGGCAAATCACCTACACGCTTTATGCTTATCAGCAAATAAGATAGTTTAAATACTTATTCAAGAAAATCATTCCAACAACACTTATAATTTTTCATTAAATAAATGTTATACTTTAATTTTTCAAATATTTTTTGTTATTAGTAAAATTATTTTCTCATAAAATGATTAAAAAAGATGGAAAGAATTAACTGAAAAAATTTAAATTGATAATCCCTCGTTATATGCAGAACTGTCTTGTTTAACACAAAATTAAAAATTGTTTTAAAAAAGTAGGATTTAAATTACACTGAATTTGAAAAAAGCTTAAATTACCACTGAAATGTGTGTTTAGATTATTTATTAAATAAAAATTTGAATAAATAATTTATTATTTAACATACTTCTAACTGATTTCACAGATATAAGTTTTTGATAGAATCAGTGAATAAAAAAAGAAAAAGTCAAAAATAAATGTCTATTTGATTATGAGAGATATAAACGCATATTGAAGTGTGTCAAAGTATAAATGGTTGACAATACTGTCATTTTATATACTATTTTGTATATCAACACCATTAATGATAAAGCAAATTTAGTGTTACGTTTGATATATTATCTTTGCATTAGTGAATTGTCATTTGTGAACCGTCATTTAAATGACTTTTACACATGTCAAGAATCTTGTAATTTCATGTTGAGTCAAATCTTTCTCTGTTATTGGAATCAATAATTACTAAAAGGAAGTTTTATATTCGCTATACGGTTAGGCGGTTCTTAAAGTTTGTCAAACATTTTTTGTACATGAAAAAAATCAAAAGTTGAGTATCTGCATTAAAGAAATATTTCAAAAATATTCTGAGATAAGATCAGAAGATAATTTTTAAATGTCAGAAGAATTTCTGCACGTATTTTTTGAAAAAAATATAAAATATTAATTTAGAAATAATAAGCGTAACAATTCCTTTCTTTTTGTAAAAGTTTATTCTGGTTAATACGCTTTTATTTGAATAAGGTACTTTCCATAAATCATATGCATTGCTTCACTTCATTGTCTAGCATTTTAAATTCAAGGCATTCCTCCCAAAAACTTAATAAAAAATTACATATTTTTCACATTGTGTTATTGAATTTACAATATTAATATTAAGGAATACCTCATTGGATAAATTAGCGCATAGAACTTAGCAGTATCTAATTGGATATATTTCTAATTGAGTAACACAAGAGTATATATTTTAATCTCATTACAATGAAGATACATATCTTCGGTAATTAAAAAATTTTATTTCTTCACTTGATTTAAAATGAAGATACGTATTTTGTTCATGTAAATAATACATTTGAGAAAGTTTGCAGATAAAATTGTAGTATATAATTTGATGTGAATATTTCTCTAAAAAGAAACAAGGACATTTTAAATGAATGCTGAAAGTAATCATTGAAATTAGAAAAATTTAACTTTTACATTACATTACAAAATTAATTTTAAAATGAATAATAAAGTTCACTTCTATGAAATATATATCAGCTAAAATTCGCACAAGACTATTTTATAAATAGAGATAAAAATATTTATATTTGCTGTTAATAAGCAAATGTAAATCCTTTATAAAAACCAAGATAACATATTTTGTTTCATGTAAATGAGAAACTATTCCATGTTTGTGATAAAGCACATAACAAATAACCATGCCAATTTATTTTTATAGGCGTTTTGTTTCACTTCTTTTCAAAATTAAATTACAATACCATTTAATTAATCGAAAAAATTATTAATTATTTTAAAAATAAATTAATGCAAATAAAACAGTCATGTCAAACATTTGAATGCATTTTTTGTAAAATAACAATGCATAACTTTTAATTTAGTATGGTAATTTCATTAAAAGGGCAAAATATATGAACAAATATTTCAAATTGTTCCTAATATTAAAAAAAAATTAATTTAGTTTTCATATTTTATCAAAACAAATAGCTTTTCATTTCAAATAACTTTCTTCTTGGATTTAGCAATAATTAAAGTATTAATTAAGAAGTCGAGTTATTGATTTATACAATTTCAAATAGATATATTGGTCACAGATGTTTAAATTGTAAATAGAGATTTTTTAAACCTTTCTTATTGTCTAAGTAACATTTCCTTAAATTTCCTATTTTTTATTTAAATAAACCAAAAATATACTTTTAAAAATCATCTGTTGGTAATAGTTGTATGAAATAAATATTAAATTAATAATTTTCCACTAAAAAGAAACATGACATATTACATTCTATATAATAAATTGATTAATGTTTACAGAAATCACAATTACATTTGTCATATAATTCTATAATAAATACAGCGTAAAGAAACAATTTGTTGAATCATATGATAAAAAAATCTTTTTTATATCCAACACAATATTTATGGATTCTGTACCAAATTTAATGCTATGTTATAATGTTTAATCTAAAGAACAGTACCTTCAAAAATACAAAATATCAAAAGTGTTAATCTCTAAGGAAAAATATTTCAAATTTTGAATGAGAAAGGCAGCATTTTCTATTATGCATTCAAATTATATAAAATTATTCATTCAAATTTTCTGCTTTATTTGCTTTTTTATTTTCATGCTGAGTCCCCTCTAACATATGCAAGAATTGTTACAAATGGAAAGCATTTTCTAAGGTAATTGGACATAAATGATTACTTCAGAATTTAATATAGTAAACTGAAAGCGAAATGTTATATTTCCCACAGATTTTTCGGTTATTTAAAAATATATTACACAGCAGTTTATATGCAGTTTTCTATCAGGTTTATAAAGTAAATTGAGTTATTTTCTATTGTAAAATGTATTTGAATATTCATGCTTTGAATAGAATTTGCTTACACTTAATAATAGTTGAAAAGAATATTCAATAATTTTAATAAACACTAATGCAAATTTGGTTCTATATATAAGTTTGAATATAATGATTATAATAAATAATAATTTATTATAACCATCAAACTCAACTTTTTGAATAAAAGTTTTATTAAATTGCAGTAAATGCAATGATGTAATAGTTCATTTTCTAATTATTAAGATGCTTTAATTATTTTTTTTGATTTCGATAAATTTAAGATTATTAAATATCAAAATGCATTTATTAAAAAACAGTGGAATTTTTAATTTTCTTTATTAATTTTGTTTTTCTCAAACATATATTACATAAAAACAAAATATATATACCAAATTAAAAATATATATGTATATAAATTTATTATTTTTTATTATAATGCATCACGTTTTCTTCACTTAAAATTCTTTTCTACATTTTTCGATAAGTGCAGAAAATTGATATTTTTTTAATTGATCTCTAAACAGACTAAATTATTTCAAGAGTTGAGGTATAAGCACATTTTTTAAAATAGTAAAATTTACAATTTATATATTAATTCACAAAAAGAGAACAGAAAATGTATAGCAAAGTTTATCACTTTTTCTCATGATTTACAAGACTTAAATTATAAAAGGAGGCACTTTCGCATTAGATAAAATATTTAAAATTCTATATATAAAATATAATATGTATATATTTATATATAAATTTTTGTATTTTTCAAATTACATTAACCCTGGCAATTAGATACCGAATAATTTTACATGATATTTTCTAATGATAAAAAAATAAATAAAATATTCAAGCATTAGAAAATAAAATAAGATGAACAAATATTAATAAAACCCTGAAAAACACCAAATATTCTAGCTCAGTATTTTGATTGAAAAATAAAACCCTTAAAGGGTAACATATGAAAAAGTTATCCTAAAAAGGAATATTAATGAACTTTATATTCTTATTCTCTATCTTAACATATAATCAGCTTCTGAATTACAGCATTAATAACTAAACCAAAATCAACAACTAACCAAACTAAACCAAAATCAACAACAATAAACAAGCAAGTTGTAGTTACTGAAGCAAATCGCTTTTGTAAATTTGAATGAATACAAGAAATTCTATTATTCTTGTTAAAACGTTAACAAATTATTGAAATCCTCATTGTGGCATATAAATAGAAACATAATTTTCAGAATATTTTAAGGCCAATGTGGCATATTTAAAGCACACATAAGGATTTTCCTTGGAAAACACTTTCTTGCAGCTGATTAGTGAGTAAAGACGAAATAGCACAGAGTAATAAAACATGTTACTCACAAATATGCACCACCAAAGTGCTTTTAAAATCAAAATAGTTTTTTTTAAATTATTCTGAAATATGTTTTACTACCTTATATTTGCAATTTTTCATTATCTTCTGAATGAAATAAACATTTTCATTCCATTTATAATGTGCAAGCATACATTTAAAGCAAAAGTTTTCAAATTAAAGTCAACGTAATGTCTTAAAGTGCAGTAGAATTTCAGAAGTATTATTTTTATTTAAATGTATAAGTAAACTGTATTAAGATTATTAACATAATCAAAAATGATTCATATGACAAGTACAGATAACTGCATGATAAATAAAAAATATAAATCCTGAGTCATTTACATATAGGTAGCTTATGTTTTTTTTTAATCTAAAATTCCATGGTTGCTATTAACACATTATACATGCACATTTGAATGATCACTTTACTCTTAAATTAGTCATTTTTTCGAACATAGTTCTGAATTGATTTTAGTTATTCTTTATTGCTCTTACAGTGCTAAAAATTACTATAAATTGTCTCCTTATCGATAAAGTGAGAAATTCAATGAGATTAACGAATACGATAAAGTTCTCTATTTAGATTTTTCTAATTTAAAAAATTCTGTTTTGATTTATTCCTATAATATCACCTACAATATATTGACAAATCTAACTAACAAGATACATATTTCTAGTTATTTTTTGCAAATTCTTTACTATTTAGAAATAAATTTTATAAAGGAAGTATATTTTTATATATTATGGTGAGACTAATAAATATATTTCTTCGTGTAATAAGTATTTCAGAACTAATTTATATTCATTGGTTATTTTGATGAATATTTAATGATGAATTTGGAGATGATTCTAAATATGCAGAATGTGTGCGTATAAAATAAACTATCAAAAATAATACTTAAGGCAATATCAACAATATTAAATAATATTATAATAAAAAGTATAAAAAATTTTATATAAAAATAATAAAATTTAATTGATATTTTCATTAATATTACATAATTAATAAAATAATATGAATAAAAATATAAACTTTTAAGATGTATACTGAATTTTAAAATTTCAATGAATTCTTAGTTTCTCACGTAAATGAATAGTATATATGTTGTCGTAAGAACTATTTGAACATGAATAACCAATAAAAAATTTAATGTGCTATGTGATTAATAATTTCCCTATAAAATAGGTAATAATAAAATAGTTAATAAAATACATAGTTTCTATTTTTCTCATTTCAAGAATAAATGTTTGATGAAAGGAAACAGCATTTGAAATTAAATCGATTTTTAAATTCAATGAGTATTTACTCAAAATCTATGTAATCAATTAAATTTTTTGTTGTTGTTAGTAGCTTAAATTTATTGTATAATCATGATTATTAATGGTCAAAATAATTCATTTATAATGCAATTCACATAGCTTTAGAATAAGTTTCGATATTTATTTACAAATTAAAATTTTTAAATAATATTTTAAATCAATGAAAAATTAAATTACTGAAATATGCATTGTATTAGAGTTAAAATTCAGAACGTGAATAAATAATAACAGCTTAACATTTTTCTCAAATTCATAAAATATATAAACAGAAATAAAAATAAACAAGACAAAACAAAATATTTTAAAGAATAGTTAAGGTAATCTTATCAAAAAGCAGCTGGGAAGGATCTACTTGCATTTATTTTTCTTGTAAAATTTATATTTCCTTGCTTTCTGTAATTCGGGAATAGTGTCGGATTATAAAAAGTTTACTGTTTTCTGCTTCTTGTAACAAAAAAAATTATTTTACTTACTATAAACATAATAATAAAAATTGTTGAATCATTATTTTCAGAGGTTTCTATTTTTAACGCCTTGTGTACTCTAGAACTGCAGAATCCTATCTTTTGCAAATGAATTTTGAAAACACGAATGCTTTTCGTTTCTTACAAAATTCCTTTAAACAAATATGTCTGTAGGGATTATTTTCGACACTGCTGCCGTATAATCCATGATTCCAATTTCTGAATTTTTTTGGCGATGAAGAAATGTTGCCAAGATAACGTATTGTGACGTGCGCGATTACGTAAATACTAGGGTTACCAAAATAGAATTTTCTGTATTATTCTTATAGGTCTCCATATGCATGACGTAACAAAAAAAGGTTGCCAGATACATAAGAAAATCTACCAAAAAATCGCCAATCTCAGAATTTGGCGCATGGATTATACGGCACCTGTGTCTTTATTTTCAAAAGATTCTTAATAAATTTTTCTGCACAATTAGGGATTGCAAAATTATCATATAGTGAAAACTATACTATAAGGAATCAAAAACTTATTTTAAGTTTATGTGGATAAAACTCAATTAAAAAAAGAAATGTTTTTCAATGATGGCTATTTGCGAAATCAGTTATACAATTAGAAAATTTTTGTAATTAATTTGTACTATATTTAAAATATGTTAATACTTACAAATAAACTAAAATTAGTGACGTAAGATTATTTGTTATGGAAAATAATGTATAATTACATCAATATTTAACACAACTCTTTAACACACATTGAGCATTTCATATACTTATGAAGAATGCAAAAATATAAAGAAAAATAAAAATCCTCAAAAGCAATACACCTTTCAATCTAATGTACCACTTTTTAATAGATTTCTTCTGTGTTTTATATTAATTTTGTTTGGAATGTAATTATTAAATATTTGCCCCTGATTAAGATACATATTTAAAGCATGAGCAAACACTACTTTGTGTAAAATAAAATTCTGATCATATAAGTTATTGTAAAAATTTTTTTGTTCTTAAGAGTTAAATGAAATTGGTTTCACTATAAAATATTTATTAACTGTGATTATTTTTTGTTTATTTGGTTCAAGTAAATAGATATACTATTTATTCTTATATTGCCCGACATAGAAAATGCAATCGCCAGAAAGTGATAAACTTCGACATACAGAGAGAAACAACAGTAAACAATAACTGATCTTAATTTCGAAACGATATGCATAATATAGAGAGAGAACATGGTCGGATCAGTAGTACGAGACCACCGTGGATGGTGATATACGATGCAACATGTCTAGGCACATAGTTAATGAGAGTACGGATGGTGTACTGAGGAATGGCTCTTCATTCCCTGTCAACCATTTGCTAAAGTACATCTTCTGAAAAAGGCAGAGTCTTGATTGGACGTTATTAGCAGGATCTGCAAATGGCGTCCAATTATATCCCAAACGTGTAGGATTGGTTAGAGATATGGCGAGTAAGGTGGCTAAGGAAGCTGCTGCACACCTTTAAGGGCATGTTATCTGATGCGAGCAATGTGCAGTCGAGTGTTATCCTGTAATAAATAGTGTTGGACATCTCCTGAAGATAAGGGTGTGTCACCGGCCGTAGCACATCATCCACGTAAGGTTAGGCTGTAATAGTGCCGTGAATATAAACTAGAGGTGACACGGATCCCAAACCATGATGCCACTTTAGTGCGATGTGAGGCATTCCACAAGGATTGAACCTGTCTCTACGTCGACGAGATACTCGTACGCGGCGACTCGTACTGAAGAAATAGAAGTTTCACTCATTTGAGAAGACGATCCTTTGCCATTCTGTCGTCCACATTGATATAATCCGGCACCATTCCAGACATTGGAATCTATGGTCAATGGATCAATGGCTGTCTTCATAACGGGTGCCATAAGCACAAGACACTAGCAACCAATCACTGGGAAATAATTCAGCTCAATATGGGAGCATCCAAGGTGTGTTGCACATGCTGCAGTATTTTGGTAGACATGCATTGTGAAGCCATCACCGCTACCATCGGGCACCCCGTAAGTGATTCAAAATTCCCTTTTCGAAGCCTGTTCATCAAAGCTGGTGCTTTGTAAACACGTTCAGGTGTCTACGGTTTGCTGTAAGGACTAACCTACCCTTCTCAGTCCGATCACCATGACCCTCGTAAACTCGTCTGTGTACTAAAATAGACGCCGTTGATTATGACCTGATATTCTTTGCAATTACAGCCGTCCTTTGTGACAAGAACAAACTTTTAACGATCATTTTCAAAGCAGCAACAACGGCACGAATATTGCCCGCTCTTCCAGTGCCTCACCTTATATCTTATCCTACGTGCACTGGAGAGTTGCGCAGTTCACATTATTTACATAACTCTTTTAGGTGCGTCTACCCTGAAATTTGTAAAATTTTCTCGCCACTTCTTTTTGATGAAGAATTTTTATTTTACGCAAGTGTCTTCTATCATTTTTAATAGTCACTGTATGTATGTCAGAAATAAGCAATTGTTTTTGTACATTGCTTGAAATGGTATATTTCTAATGAGAATATACGTTTCGTCTATATTTAACAAGGATTGCTAAATTCAAATAAGTGAAAGACTATTGGGTATAAATGTATAGAGTTTTTGACTTCTTTCTTAGTTTTACTATTTTTTACTTAAGGTTTTACATGTCTTTTTACTTAAAATACTAACTTTAAGTGTTAGAAACTAACATTTTCTATAGATGTAGCAATAATGAATGTAATCAGTGTCTTATTCTCTGACGCCAAATTCAGCCTTATTCTTTGACATTTGTTATAAAGTTTCTTTTTTATTAACATATTAGAATTTCTTAGTTATTTAAAAAATTTTGGATTTAATTTTTAAATTAGTTAGATTTACCAATTATTCTACTGTCAATTTTTTCTAGGAAAATATTTCATTTAGACCCAAGAATTTAAAGCGAATTCTTGGTATCTACAGAACCATGTTAATGATCGGAATGAAGCTCATAATCTGCTTCACTGAAAATAATTATTTTGTCTATTTGACTGCCAACATGGATCAGTTAAAAAAAAAGAGAAATAAATCTAAATGGAAAGTGCAATGATATCGGTATTGGAAGAGAAAGAATTTCATATGGAAATATTAATAAAGTAAAGGAAAGAATTGGAGTTATCCATATATAGTTCTAAATACCATCGATTTCTACTCAAGTCTTAGATTTGCGTACAGTTTTGCAGTACCTTACATTTTCCTGTAATAATATGTTTAATAAATGCATTATCAGAGAAAATGAATACAAATGTATTTTTTATATACAATTTTTGCAATTTTAAATAATATAAAAATTATAATATACAAGTGAAATTGTTTCTATAAACTTACGATTTGGAGAATAGAATGTTTCAAAAACAATAGTAAAATAATAGTTTTAACAAAAACAATAGTTTTAGAAAAAACTGTTGAATCAAATTTTTTAATTGGTCATAAATAATTACGCTAAAGTTAGATTGAAGGTAAACAGGTTTTCCATACAAAAATCTTAGCATTAAGATAAAGTATTATTTTTATATGTTGAATTGTGACATTTTTAGGTACTGAGGACATTTTATGTGAGCAATTCACTGATAAATAAAAGTTTTTCATCAATGTAAAAATATATATCCTTTTAAAACAGTTACACCTTTGAAGTAATTTTTTGTATTATGTATGCGTAAAAACATCGAATGATTGTGTTTTTACGCTCGATAGAAATCATCAACTATGTATATATTGTTAACAGATGGCGCTCTCAGTGCTGCAATGGGATTATTTCACAGTATGGTATATTTTATGCATTAATTAAGTTCAAGTTTGTTTTAATGTTAACAGTATCTGGTTTGTCTTTACCATCTTCGAATCAAATGCATTGACTAGTAAATTGCTCTTTCAGTTTGAAAAAAAATTCTGTTTACAATAATTAAAGATAAAAAAATATTTGTTTGAAGAATTAAAAAAAGATTTTTAAAAACTATAATATTATTTATGTTTTAAATTGTGTTACCAGTTACCAGATTTGATACTACCAGTTTTTCTTTTGAACAATATATTATACAACATTATTTCTTAAAACGCGTTAATCTTTTTAATGATATCAGATATCATTAAAATCTAAGACTCTGCTACTTAGATAAACAGTGTGATGATAAGATTTCTGTGACAGATAATTTGACACATTTATGTAGTCACTCTAATAAAAAAGTTATAATAAAGGGTTTAAAATAGCAAAAGTTTTGTTTTTAAAATATAAATTATCAGTGGTCATTGTGTAACATATTAACTCATACTGTATTTTATAATTATAATGTTTTCAAAGTATTTTTGCTTGAGAAATGCTATCATTTAAATCTCTAACAAAGCTAATTTCTTTGTTATTTTTATTTCATTATTGCTTTTACATAATATATCTGTATAACAAATTTAAGTGCTAATTTTGAATCTAAACAACAAATATTTCGCTTCAAAAAGTTAGCAAATGCAGAAAATCAATGAAATAAAATACTTTGATTCAATTATAATATGGTACTCATCTTTTACTTTTAAATGCTTGAGAATAAATAATACTATGAAAAAGCAGCTGATTTCAATTTTGCTATAGATTAGGAATTGATTTTTTAAGATTTATTAGAATGCTTTTCTGTACGGAAAAGTAGCAGAAACAATAATCATGATATCGAAATCTACCAATGTCCACAAGATTATTTTCATATAAATGAAAAATATTAGTGGCCCAATTTAAGTGTAATCTCCATTTTAATCTTCACAGAAATAAACCTTTTGTGGATGATGTTCCACATTCTCAAACATATAACACAATATTCATAAAATATCTCATTCAAATATCATATTATAAAAATAATAATTATTAAAATGAGATTCAAAATTAAGATAATACTTCATGGTAGAAGTATTTCTCGCAATCATGCCATAAGATTAATTCATGGCTGCTGAATACAGTGGGTGTTTATTTATGTCAAAGGAAAATCAAAATCCGCAATGCCTATTGGTCGAAGCCCTTGTCACAGCTGCAAATGGCAGCTGTGTGGGTATTATTTCTCGATCACGGTTAAGTAGTGATAGGAAGGAAATAGTTCTGGGAAGCATAAATATTAAGTAAAGCTGAAAAAATACTAATTCTAGATAAAAGCTGTTAGTTTGACTTTATGTCATTATCTAATCAATTGGAAATTAGAAGTTTTAATAATATTTACTATTAGAAAAAAATTACATATAAATCAACAAAGCATTTTTTGGACTGAATAAGAAAATTGCTTTAATTTTTCATTAATCAATTGAAATCTAAATGCCAGTTAAGTGTTAAGTTTAAATAAAATATTAACTAAACTAAACATTTAAATGTAATACAGAGTTATATTACTAATAAAGAAATTGAGAAAAAATTTTGAAAAGTTTTGAATTATTTATAAAATACATTTCTTATAATGAATTAATCAATAAATTTGTTTTATTAAGATTATGAAATGCTTCTAAAGCAGTTCCTAAATTAGTTTAATATAATTAAGGATATATTCAAATTAAAAACGTATAATATAACAATATACATCATTCCAAAGTAAATTACTTATGATAACAACTTTGCAACAATTTTTTCAATAATATATTAACAAAAAATGTAAGATAAATGAATCAATATATTGGCTGATTTATATTACTTTTAATTGTATATTGATTAATTTATGCAATGCCATTTATTGATTATGAAAATGTATTATGTTTATGTCAAAATAATGTAAATAATATTAAAATTGTTTAAAAAAGTAAAAGGTGTCAGATATTTTATAAATATTTTGCTTATTAAGGCTACATCTTTAAATTACATGTTATAAATTATTTGACTATATTTTACAATTGATTTTTCTGCATTGAAATTCATTTCTAAACCAGTTTCCTCACGTAAGTAAAAATTGCTCTTGATAGTCATTAACTGTGTTTTAAAAGATATATTTTACAAATTCTGTATTTGTGTAAACTAGTGATTCCAAACCTTATTTTTGTCTCGGCTTACTTTTAACGATTTCAAAATTTGGCGGTAATCAAAGAAAAAGATGATTTTAAAATTTTTTCACTTTCCTATAATATATTGCTTAAAATAGAGTATGATGATAATTTTGAATGCAAAATAAAATAATTTAGTTTGAAATATGAAAAAATAGTGCATTTATTTACTTATAAAAAGAATTCCTATATACATCAGTAAAATTTGGTGACACACTTTAAGAAATTGCAGAAAAAAAAAGAAAAATGCGGCAGCACAGTTGTTGAGAATCACTAGTAAAAGCCATACCAATCAGATTTTTTAATAAATAGAAAATATTTGACAAATTTATCAAAATTTGACATAAATATATATTGATTTTTTTATCAATCAATATAAATAGCAGATCAATACAAATATTGATTTTAATTTAATGACACTTTATCAAAATTTGTTATCAACATCAATAAAAATAATTTTGATAAATTTATTCATTTATCAAAAATATTTTTTATTTAATTAGTAAAGAATGGCAAGGTTAATTCAAAAGTGCTATACATATAATAAATATGGCACATTTTTATATACAATTCATTAGTTGAATACAGTAGCGTAAATACATCTGAAAATATAATTTATGAAATCTATGTAAACTTATACATAAAAATATTTAAATTTGCTTATCTTTTAAAATTTTTATTTTTAAAAAGTGTAAGTGATTTTTGAAAAATTAACAAACTTTAAAATTTTTTTTCTAAATCGCATAATTTTTTGTCATACGGGATCGCAACATATACGTACTTTTAAATCACTGGAATTGTGATTTCAATTTTATTCGCCAAAATTTTATTTTTGTTACAATTACATTTTAACAAATGAATATTTTTCTCTATTATAATGAAACATTCTAGAGTTTTCTGCAGTGCCCACATAGAAGGATATAATTGCACATATATTTTATCTTTTTTCAAAATAAAATAATTGTTTTTTTAAACAAATATTTTGAATCTAGAGAAATGTTGAACTGGTCTTGACAGCAATGCAGTTAACACTCATGTCGTCTTACACATGTTATGCAGGTATTTTTTAGTTTGTGTAATTTTTAAAATAACTAGTTATCTGAATAATATATTTCCCTTCTTTGATCATATATTTAATTCAGATATTTAAGAGTATTACTAAAACACAATGGTTACTCATTCTAGTTCAATATTGTTATATTTATTGCTTATAACTCATTGGTTTAATTTTTGTTAAGCAGTTTTAGCTTTTAAAAACTGAAGCTATTTGTTATATTGTGATTTATTATTTCATAATAAGTCGTCATACGTATTAAGCATTTAATATTAAAATAGTTTATTTTATCCGTATCTCTGATTAATATTACTAAGTACTGAATAAAATTATTAAATATATTTTACAAGTGTTTATCAGCTTGAAATAAGGATATGTTTCCTATCTTTAATAGTATTCTGAAATAAGTACGCAACGAATTCAGTTACAAAATCTGTGCATTAAGAATTTAAATCTTATATTTTATATTTATTTATTTTTTCAACAACAAAATTTCTCTGACCAACATGTTTATGAAAATATTATGCTAAAACTAAACAGAGTGCGATGTTGCTTTGTTGAATATTTTACAAAAATGCATTAAATAATAGTAATAGTATCGTGTAAGAGATTTCTGGTTTTTAGTTACATCTTTCAAATCTAGCTAACATACTTGGATATCAAATTTTTGAATCGTTTTTTTAAAAAAAAGTAAAAAAAAATCAACTTATTCCTTGAAATTAAATGAACGAATGAAATATGCACAACACAGGCAACTTTAAGCATTCTTATGATGCTTTTTGCAAAAATAATCAGTGGATTTATTTCAGATTTTAAAATAAAAAGAAATTGATTTCATTTATTTTAATCTTTAGTGTAATTTAAAATATTTGTTAAAAATGTACTTTAAAAAACAAAAAATATAATATTGCAGATAACTTGGATGAGTCTCGATTTCACAATCATCAAAGTTTGTTTTCATAACAATTCATTGATTAATAAATATAGATGTAACACAACAAACTGGAATATTACGATTTTTACCTTTTCCATGAGATACTTGAATTAAATCATGATGCTGCAGAAAAGTTGATAGGAAAAGAAGAGTATTAATTATTCTTTAAAAATTTATATTACTACTTTTCGAGAAAAGAGGAAAACAATTAACAGACATTTAAAATGATATAGTAAGAATTTAATATAAATTTTTCTTTGAATAAACTGTCAAGAAATGTCGACAAAATTGAATCTGTAACTTTTTGGCAAGATCGGGCAAATTTGATTAACATTAAACAGTTTTTATGTATGTGTAACGAAAAAATACGAAAGCTATCATTATCAAATAATTAGTGAACTCACTTTCAAAATAAATTTTAAAAATGTACCGAAAATATCTAAAAGTATTTAAACAATATGTCAATTAGAGTATTTCTTTCATTGCAAATAACTTGATGAAGTTCAGATTTCAGAACCTACATAAAAACTTTTATTTTTATAGGTTTTTGTTACTAACATTTCTGAGTAGTTTAATGGGGAAGTTGATGTCCTCAGCATAACGAATTAAATAAATAAATTATATCTTAATTACTTGAGATTTAATTTTCTCATCCATTAGCGTTTTTTTCTAACATTAAAACTATTATAGTATTATGGCAATAAATATTTTAAGAATGTTTTTAAATAAATATTTAAAAACTTAACAAATGCTTCTTTTTAAATTGGTGAGTGTCTCAATTTTTTTACTGTTCATTTTTTATAATTTTTGTGGTTCAATTATGTAATCTATACAAAACAGGGAAAATGTTAATACATCACGTGCAAATTAACATAGGCTTAATTTGATTTTTCTTTGTATACTATTTCAAACTGTGATTTGCTTTTTTTTAATGAAGCTTTCGTGAACATAAGCTTTAATTAATCTTATACATTATCTGAAAAAAAACTTTAAATAGATAAAAAAAAATAATGGTATTTCACAGACTGAAGTCTAAGTTAAAAATTTTTACTCCAAATGAGAGAGAAAATAATTGCTTTTCAAAGTTTGTGTAAATTACTGTTTTATTTTTTATAGAGATACTATATTTAAATGCAAACGGATATAAAAAACTGTTGGATAATTTCTAGTTATAATGAATTTGTAGATAATTTAAGAAATATTTGTAATATATAATTACAAAATTACATTATAAATTTAAACGACAACTAAATTTATTATTAAAATTGTTCATTTTAAATATAAATATTTAATAGTATGTAATTGATACAGCTGTTTTGTCTGTCATATTAGTTCTTACAATATTAACGTATTTTATAACATATAATATGAATACATATTAAATAATTATAGCGATAATTCAAACAATTATCAATAAAATTTGTCTTAAATTTAATAAAACGTGTCTTAATTTTCGTATAAGAATTTTTTGAAACGTATTAAAAAAATAGAGGCTTTTAATCCTATACATATATTATGAAATTATATTTAGCTACTGAAAGAAATGTATTACTCAGAAAACACTTAGTCCAATGTGTAAAGACAGAATGGATAAGTATTTAATTTTGTTGCTTAAGTATAAAAACACAGTATTTAAATAAAATATTTATGTATAGAATCTGTTTTAACTGTGCATTTCTAATTTTTATTTCGAATATGTAATTTTCACTCAAATAACTTGATTGCATTGATATCGTGTTAGGCCATATTCTGCATATTGAATTATTTCCATGGATCTAAATCTTCTAATAGATTCTAAATTACTATATATATCCACACAACAATTGAATGTAACAAACAACTTTTTGAGTTGAACGTTAGAGTGTGCTGAAAAAAAATATAATTTTTAATTTTGATGAAAATGTTTGCAAGGTAAAATAGCGGACATCTATTAGTCAAAAAGGGCAAACCGCAAATCGTTATGAACAAGAAAAAAGATTACATTTTCTTTCAGGAAAAAAATAAACTTTTATATTTGGAAAATAATATTAAAAATTAAAATTTTATTGACATTTTGATATTATTATAAACTTTATATTTTTCAAAATGATTTTTCATACAGAAAAAAATAAATCAGATGGCCCCATTTAAGTAGAAATAGAAGAAACTCGCTTCTTCAAAATAATTAAAAATTATACGTATTCTTTTAAAATATTTTATATTTCTTTTTATTTTAAAATACAATACAAAATCGTATAATATTTAATATTAAAATGGGTAAATTCTAGTATTGCTTTGTGAAGATAAAAATGGGAATAGCAATGCCATGATGAAAATAATGCACTCAATATTTAATTATTTAACTGAATTACATGTTAGATTTAATGAAAGATATCCATATTTTTCACTAAATAAAGAATTTGATTTGATTTGTCATACAAAAATTTATATAACATTCAATTTATAAAAAATGTTTACAAGTGGATTACAATAATTATTACAGAATATGTATGAATGCATTTTAATGAGTAATGGCACAGTCGTTCTATATTTATAATGAAAATTCTATTCAATAAAAAAAGTTTCATATAATAAAGTAAATATACAGCTTCTTTAATAAAAATATTTTATGAGACATAGAATGACAAAATGGTGACAGCATTAAGAAATATGAGGTAATTAATTTATTAAAATATACAGAAAGATTCAAGAAATGAGAGGAAATATTAATTGTTTAATTATTTCTATAGCGTCTCGTTACCTACAGAACAACAGACTTTAATAAAAAAATTTATTTTTATTATTTCTAGAAACAAGTAATTTAGAAAAAAATACTTTCGCTTTTTCAAGATTACTTAATGTAACACATTATTTTTCAATCTAAATTTCAAAATAGTGTTTCTCAATTATTTAAAGAAGTTAGGTGATTCAGCGCTGCTATGAAATTATTTAATCACATTTATCTTATCTAATTAATATATTCTCTTTATACATCTTATGTTAAAGAATGATTATAATGATTTATGGCCTCATTATGATTTTGAAATGGCATTAAAAATTAATTGTAAGGTATTAAATTTCTTACGATCACCTCAAATTTTATGACAATATTTAAGTTTAGTTTTCTGATGTAATATTTAATGTTTTTAGATTTGAATATATTATAGGCATTACGTTTAATAATATATAATTTGTCTTTAGGAATTAATGTTAAATACATGAATGTACAATTCTTTACTCAAAATAAAACTGGTTGAGAAATATAATTGTAAAAAATAAATAAAGTATAGTAATACATAGTTTCCAGTGTCATGAAAGATCAAAATTAATTTCAGTAATAAATGGGAATTTTAAATTAGTTTACGGCACATAGAAATATAAATTCTATTTAATATGCCTATATACATTTCAGAACAAAAATATGTTAACGCTGTAATTATGAAGCACTACAATTTTCTCAATTTAGGTTCTTGCAATCATATCAAAAAATTAAAAAAATTAAAGAATTAAATTTAATATATTATGTCACTTGATTTATTTTATTTCTATTCTTAATGTAAGTGAACCTTCAATATTGGCATTTATTGTGTATAATAATAAATTTTATGATTTCGTATTTTTTACACGGAAATAAATACTAATTTAATATTTAAATAAGTTTCAGAACACTCTTATTTCTGGGAGGAAGATAATGTTATAAATTTAAAATAGAAATTAATTCTTTCATTTTGATCAAGTATCAAAAATATTTTTCTCCGCACAGGACGAACATTTTACACAGCTTTTAAATCCTTAGATTTAAAAGCTGTATAAAATGTTCATCCTGTGTGGAGAAAGAAAGATCGTATAAAGTTTTAACATTTTTGACAAAAATAATTATTTAAGAAAAATTTATAATTTTGATTTTAAACTTTTACAATTTGTTGAATTTCAGACTTAGCCTTTAATGAAACAAATTTCATCATATTTCTACAAATATGATCGTAAGATCATAAAAATTCCTTCTCATGTGTATGAAAATGCAAAACAATATTTATTTTTTTTAAAAAATAATGGTATCAAAACCAGCTTATTTGTTAAAAAAAGTTAAATTATCTAAGAGTTAATATATTGATCAAAATATTTTTTGCTAGCTTTTCAAAAAAATCAAATCGTAATTACAAATTTGAATAGTGGAATAGTGAACACTTCTTACAATTCATCATTGACAAATGCTTCTTTGATGGATTAAAGGAAAATTATATTTTACATAAGGGTTTAAGGGGATACCTTTTCATATAATACTAGATTAGTGAAGTCGACTAAAGAGTTTCATTTTATGATAGTGCAAATTTTCTTTCCTATAGTTCTTCCTAGTTCTGGAATTATCAAAAAAAGATATGTTAAAATTTTGCAAATTATTAAACTGACTTTTAATTACATGAGGCCCTCCTCTTGCTATAAGTAAAGATTAGTTCTAATATCTCATTCGAGTTATCATAATGTGTGTTTATAGATTAAAAACATTAATTAAATTAGTTTCCTTACTTATTTAGTACTTTAATGTAGACACTGTTCTTCTGATTTAATAACGATCTAATATATATATATATATATATATATATATATATATATATATATATATATATACATATATATATATATATATATATATATATATATATATATATATATATATATATATATATATATATATATATACATATATATATATATATATATATATATATATATATATATATATATATATATATATATATACATATATTATATATATATATATATATATATATATATATATATATATATATATATATATATATATATATATATATATATATATATATATATATATATATATATATATATATATATATATATATATATATATATATATATATATATATATATATATATATATATATATATATATATATATATATATATATATATATATATATATATATATATATATATATATATATATATTAAAAATGAACTTGCAAAGAACATAATGATATTACAAGCAATGGGATAACATTTCATTTGATGATTTTAATGCCATTTTGATATAGCTTACTACTAAATAGTTGATATTCTGTTTCAAATTTTCTATTAAACGTACATTGTAGATTTTAGACATCGAGAAAAAACATGAAATTAAAAATGTCCTATTTCTAGTTTTAGTTTCAATCATTTAGTCATCGAAAATTTATTTTTTACCTTTTTATTTACCAATGCCTAAAAAAAGATTCTAAGAGTTTATTTTTCATTGGCTAGATAGAAATGTTAGCCTTAATGTTCTGTTTTGCTTGTCATTTAAATAACATTAAAATGTTTTTCTTATTACATCTAACTAGGTTGGAGCTTACCATTTAAATTGGATTATGAAAAATTAAAACTTCAAGCTTCATAGGAGATACCTACCTACTAACTGTTGAACTAACTGTAAGAGAGCTAAAATCAATCGTTTTTTTGTTAAAGATAAACGAGAAATAGAGATTTTAAATTCATACACATATATTTTTATCTTTATAAAACTCTTTTACTTCATAAAGATAAAAATAAAGACTAATAATTTGTTTTTTAAACCAAAAGAAAGATAAAAAAGAGACATAAAATGAAAGCCTTAAAAATAGAAAACAAGAAATTATTTTATAAAAAAATACTTTTAATTTTATATTTTACTTAATAATATTTTTTGTGCAGCATATAATCTAGATTTAAATAATTTGATAGGAGGTATATAAAATAATATACCTCCCTTACATAAAAGAATTTCTTCGAAAAGGACTGAAATGGACATATAAGTTCTTTTAAGCTGTGAGTAGATTATCGTACCATTCCTTGTGTACCTGTTATAATTCACGGAATGAAATAGCAAATAAATCACAAAAATTTTCTCTTCCTTCAAAAAAATACATAGATCCTTTACAATGTGTAATACAGGTGTCTTTACAGTCCATGGAAGCTACGCAATGAATACATCGTATTAAACAAACCATGCTTCAAAGTTCGACCTCTATGAATCAGAGATTTTTCCTCTTGATCTGGGAATATCAGCAAGAATTGTGGAATATATATATGAATGAAACATAATTTATTATATTATATCTCAATCTAATATTTATGTTATTTTGTAAGTAAGCTGATAAAATAAAAAATGCAAGGATGATGTGCATTATTACAAAGAATTTTTTCATTCCACACACAGACTGTACTATTACAAGTATAAATATAAAACAATTCCTGTAACATTCATTAAAATTAAAATTATATTTTAATTAATATACAGTATTTTACTTTTCTGTCATATTAGTTTTATTTAAAAATTGAATGAAATATCAATGAACAAAATTAAAATATACGTGTAAAAATTAACAATGCAAGTAGATAATAGCTAAAAAAGGAGACTAAATTACACATTTTCATGAAAATCATCCCATAAATGCCATACAATGAGTCATTTTTGTTTGGGAAAAAAGAAACTATCGTTTAAATATCGAGGAAATTTTCAGTCTTAAGTTAAGAAATTCTACTTTAGAAAATAATCTTATATATTTTCCGGAACAAAGATGCATTTCTATTGACATTTCTTATGTAAACATTCCTTGTATTGTTTCCAAGATATAAAGAGATTTCAAAATTAAAAGAAGTTTACTTTTCGGTATTTGTTACAAACGGAATTTATTGTTACGGTAATTTATAAACTATTCTGTCAGGAAAAAATTTTTACTGATACATAAAATATTATATATATATATATATATATATATATATATATATATATATATATATATATATATATATATATATATATATATATATATATATGACATATATATGATGCAAACTTTAAGAATAAGGAATTTAGGTAGAGGCATACTGTTTTAAAATTATGAAGTTGAGAGTTATATACACTTAAAAATGTATTTTAGTATCATGGTTATTTTGCACACATAATTAAAAAAATTCTAAAATTAAAGTATCTTTCTAGCCATTTTGGATTACTAGAATATACTACACGATAACTAAATTTTTTTTATGAAATCTTAAAGTGCCAATTGACACATATTGGATACAAATGTGTTTATAAATGAAAACATTTAAATTTTTTTAGCATTCAGTTAATGTAACATAATTTTCGTTTACGATTTAGTAAATAAGGATTTCTTAATTCTTAATTTAAAATGAATATTTTAAACTATTTAATAATATTCTACGATATTTTGTGATCTTTGTTAATGTCATAACAGGACAGCTCATTTTCCATGAAGTGACATCAATATTAAATAATTTTATGTTATTTAGCCGACTTCAGCGCCCGCGACGTATCTGTTACGTCGCAATAAACTGGTAGAAAAGCGGTTCATGACGGCATGGATACGTCGAAACTTTCCTGCTCGAAAGCGGCCTGCGACGGCAAAGATACGTCACAGAGTTTGCACCGAAAGCGGCCGCGACGTATATTTTCGCATAGTAGAAACCACTTACTTTTGCTTTCCCCCTAATCGGTGGTTTGATTGATCGGTCTTAATCACTCAAACCACACTCCTTGGAGACTTTTCTTTGAAAACTACTACTCAGCCTGAGTTTTACGCTAAATATCTGAAATACTGATTATTTTTTCGCCAAGATTCAACTTTAAAATTTAATAATCTATAAATTTGTTGCTTTAGAAATAAAATGCATGTTTATACATTATTATTTTTCATTTTAGTTAAGTTTTAAAGTTAGTTCCTAATTGAATTAGACGATTTTATTACACAAAAATTTTAAATCCATATGTACTTTTAAATTACTAACGAGCTTGCTTTCTTTTCTACGTTAAATTTTAATAATTTTCCTGCTTATGCTAATTATTTCTTACATCTTACTTAATTTAATTCAGTTTTTATTGTTTTTGACGGCATTTTTTATCGACTAGTTATGACTGAAATAAACAAATAAATTTCGTAAATGGAAATGCTGCCATCTAAACAATTAAATTTTTAACCTACAGAAAATAATTATTTTATTACAAAATTTATTTTTAAAATAAGCAAATTATTAATACGTTAGTTTTACAAATGATTATCTCTTAGCGTGGTCCATATTAGGTATAAAAGAAATTTTTAAATATAATAATCTTAACCAGAAAATTTCTTATTGTAAAATGTGGTTATATATTTACTTTACTCTTCTTATTTGAATTAAAAATTAATTTTTCTGGTTTATCTTTGAAACATAAAATGGTATATTCCATATACGATTGATTGTGTTATTTAAATTTAAAAATATAATAAACGGATTATGTATTTCAAATAAACTTCTTTTTAAAAAATTAAAGTTTTGAAAACAAAGAAAATTCACTTTGAAAAATCTAAATGAAATAGTATGCTAAAGTTATATGACTATAGAAATCATAGAATGTTTAAATTTAGTTGTGTTGTTATAATCTGAATTAACGATAACAAGATATAGATGACATAAATACGATTAATTATATTAAAGGGACAAAATTGATTACAGAAATAAAATGAAGTTCAAAATGAGATATTGTGGCTTAGAAATAAATTAATTAGCTGTTCAAATTATGAAAAAAAAATTTATTTTCTTAAAATACATGTGAATTTTAGCTCGCAAAAAATCATTGTTTATTATAAAATATAATATATTAATACAATATTTAAATTGCTAGCTCTTTTTTATAGGAATATGGTGTTATTTATTTGAGTAAAAATAAACCATATTAAAGAAAGTTAACAAATTCAGGGCAAACTTATAGTACATTAGTTATATGATGATCTAAAATATATAATTATAAAAAAAGATTCATTATTGAATATTCATTAACGTTCATAAAACTGATAAATTTAGAATTAAATGCTTGCTATGAATTTATAAAATAAATAATTAAATAAAAAAGTAATCTTTCGATACCAAACATAACTTTTTCGCCTTAAGTAAATTTGTGATAATCTAAAACATTAATGTTTTTCTAAATTAGTAATAGATAAATATTAAGAATAGAAAAATAAATGCTTATAAAAATTTTTGTTGTTTACCTTTTCAAGTCTTAAGAATATATCCTCTGTCAATTTAAATAATGATTACTTTTTCAATTTTGATAATATTTTTCGATTTTTATTCTTGATATATAATTTTGTAATATTCATTATATTGAAAGCATAATACTGTTTTAACATATTTTATATAATTTTTTTTGTACGCCTGCTCCCATTTCAACTACCTTACAATATAAAAAAGAATGCTAGCATTTTTTATACGTAAAAATTCATTTGAATTTTGAAAACATTTGAGATAATTTTTTAAAAAGGAACTATATGATTAAATTCAAATTTTCAGACTTTTTTAGGTATTTATCTGTTAAGTCATTAAATCGTTTATTAATGTTAATATTAACAATACAAAATAACAAAAACTAAAATAAAATTATTCTTTCAAAAAATAAAATGTAGTTGAAATGAAATCAAGGATATTAAATTTGAATTATTAACGCAATTTTTGAAATTTTCTGTTTTCAGAATTTTTAAAATTTAAAATAAATTGCTGTTTGGAAATTTTCTATCCAAAATTCTACCTTACTTATATAAAAAAGAGAATATAAAGTTGATAATTTTTATAGGTTTCCTGCAATCTTTCATGATTTGATAAGCAAAATTGGTTTTGTATCATTTTGTTTCTATCATATTAATACTACTATATTTTTTGTTATGCAGCAGTAGTTATAAATAGCTCCTATAGCATTCAAACATTTTTCACTTAATTATTTCCTTTCCTTAAAACCTTGCGTAGTTTTTTATCACAGATAGTTGAATACTAAAGGATGAGGTGTTAAATTTATTTTCTCTACAATTTTTACAAGTATTCGACTATTAACAGTATTGTTTCAAACAGCTTCTCCCATATATCCCCTGTATATACGTCAAGACTTCGTTTCAAGGAAGATAATTCATTGCACATGTGGCTTCCTGTGTGGTTAAAGATGTTTCCATTTAGTTACATATGGAATGAAAGGGAATTTTATCGATTACTCTAGTTGAAGTAGACATATGAGAAACTGGTTTTTCTCACCTTGTTTCATTCCTCTCAATCTTAACAATTCTCAATTATAGATAAAGTCTCTTTTATTAGAAAACTTTATATAGTAGAGATATATGATAATTATATAAAGGTTTTGCAACTTGTAATGCAATAAAATATTACCAATGCAAGAACTTTTCATAAAAATATTTTTATAATGGAGTAATAATAGCCTCTTAGCATTTTATTTCATATTATATTATGTAAAGTTAAATATAAGCCAATAGAAACTCGTTATAAAATTTTAAGTTTCTTTCGTACAGTAATTTTGCCAAATTCAGTTGTAAAGATTCTTTTGTTTTTATTTATAATTATACATAAAGTTCAGTTCATAAACGCTAGATTGATATTTAAAAAAATAACTCGAGTAAGCACTTGTGAAACCAAATATTCCATTTACATTGAAATAAATTAAATGTAACAGTTTAAGCTTCTTATTAGTACATGCACTGATATATATTTCAATTCAGATTTACAAATGAAGCTAATTTTCATGTATTGTTACAAGTGATATTTTATCTAAGTTTGTTTAGTTACGAGTAGAAAAAATTAATTTATCTAATAAATTTGGGCTTTAACGCTCTTAAATAAAAAAACAAAATTTATCTATAAAAAAAAGAGCATAAGTAATATATATTTTTAGTTCTGCTAAAAAAATAAGTAAACTAATAATTTTAATATATTTCTAATTCATTTAGACTGTTGAATTATAGAAACGTATAAATAATCTAAATCAGCCTTGCTATGTGTGCTGAAAGTATTATAATATTATGAAAGGGTTTGAAAAATATTTATTTACTTGCATTAAATAATTTTAAAGTTTCTACTTCTGTAACTTTTAAAATGGAATAAATGAGACTTCATAACGTTGCTTGAAGTACATTGCTAACTTTTTTATCGTTCAATGATATAAATTGTTCGCCTTCATGTTACATATCCTCTGAGCTTATAGGCAACTTATCAACTCTTCTAATAGTATAAATTACTAAATAGCAGTATATATATTTCAAATCACTATGAGGTCTATCAAAGTGCTTAACTTCAAGAATTGAGAAAAATGTATTTCCAGATGAAAGTAAATATATAATAAGGACGGCACACAATAATCTCTTTCTTTTCCTCTCTCAAATAAGTGCTTAGGAAAAGCTTTCTTAAAAAAAGGTTGTCACATATATTGAAAAAAATTAATTTAAATTCTTTTGAGTTTCAAATTCATTTTCTATTTCACCAGATTGATTCATAGTAATATAATATTATTTTGAGTTAATGAGAATAAGTACATTGAATACTTAACAAATGTGATTTAAGCAATTTATTTTTCGTCCATCACTTGGAATTCTTTTCGATTAAAATACAACTTTAATTTAGAGTAAGTATCTTGTTAAAAATATCTAAATAATGTTTTTTTAATATGAAAGAAAAAAATTTAAAAGTTATAAATGATTTTATAATATTGTTTTAGAATGTAAATATATAAGAAATATCATAATTAAGAAAGTACACAATCATCAAATATAATGTGTTAAAATTTCTTATACAGAACAATTTTAATGCAAGTTTATCTACATGTATTTTGCATTAAATAGTTTTATTTTCATATACAATAATGCAGAAATGAAAACTAATCCTTTTTTTGTAAATATTTAATTTTTTTGGGCTAAAAAACTTTTCCAAATATTTAAATATAAAGTGAAAGTAATTTTTCAGATATAGTATAAACCAAGAACATTACACACATTTATTCACAATGTTTTGCAAATTTTCTAATGTTATGTTTAATTGTTTAAACTCAAAACATTTATAGATGAATAAATTGAAAAGCTTTTATTAATGTTTTTTAAAATAACATTATAAAAATTGAAAAATAATTAAGCCTTTTATTTTCATATAAACACTACACTAATTACTACATAGATGTATTCATATAAAGTAAAAATTTGTTTGTGTTAAGAAAAATATAATGTGAGAAAATGTATTTTTACTAACATTATTTTATCTTACTGTAATAAAAATTTGAAAAGCTTCTGTGTCTCATTCAAAAAGAGAAATTTCCATTATACAGAAAATAATAAATATACAAGCTAATGTGACGAGCAACTTTCTAAATTAAACTGCGTAAGAAATCCAAAACATCATAATTTGTGGATACCGTTTTTCTTTGAATTTCATATTATTTACCAAGTCAACCTAAAAATACTGAGGAATATCTTCAATCATTTTCAATTACACAAAAATAGTTACTTATTAATAATTTTTGCTTTTTAAGTTTTATACAAAAAAGATATACGTTTTCATTTTAACCACTTTTATTGGGATGTACAATTCTTTCTGGCAAATGCATATAACCCTAGATAGGGTAGTTAGTAGTAAGTGACATCCCCTCCCTCTAAATTGAGCGATGTGACAGTTTTCAGGGGGTAGGAAATGTTCCCAATGAGAATGGGAAACAGTCGACGATTTTTGTATAGTTTAGGGACGTGGGTAAAAGTAGTACATCTGGTTTTAAAGAGGAAACATTTTTCGCAGATTCTTGAAATTTTCTGCGCCGCTGAGTCGGTTAAATTATAGTAAATTAGAGAGAAAAACTAAATTTCATTAATATAGTTTCATATATACTCTATTTTTAATGGTGTGGTAAAAATGTTTCAATGTGTCATCAAGTCGAAAGTCTTTGCATACATTGTTTCTCTGATATTGATGCTTGCTTCTATTACCTAGCGAAGAATAATCAGCTAATTTAAGGTCACAAAAAGTATAATTGCTTTTACCATAAACTTTTTAATGAGAAAAATTTAGGTAGTTCAAAAATAAATAATACATACTTTATAATTATTCATTTTAAATGAATGAATTTCATTTTTCTATCATTTTATTTGTCTTTGTATCTAGTACTATCTAATTAGTTACTTGAATTTAAAAAAATATTTGAAAACTGAATCGTGTTTTGTTCCCTGCGAAATCAAGTAACTTTTTTAATAAGCAAAAGACATGAAAGAAAAAAAATTGGTGTTTAATAATGAATATCAAAAGTAGAATTCATCATTTTTGAAAGATATTCATTCGTTTTTTTTCAACGATATTTAGCTTAAAATTAATAATTTTTATCACGAGAATAAAAGTTTCCAGTGACACTTGATTTCCTAATAAGCATTGTTTATCAATATATACTCTTTTTTCAATAAGATTCATAAGTAAATAAATTCAATGAAAAATTGTGTACATTTCATTTAAGCAATTTTTTGTGAAAAACATCACATGTAAAAATACAAATATTTATAAACCTGAATATAGCATTTTATTCTAAGTAATTAATTTTTTATAAAAATATCATTTTTTCTCATACCAGTACTTTTAAATTTGTGTGTATGAAATGCTTATAAAAGTACAAATTTTTTAATAAATTAAAATTACTTATTGGAAATGTAGTATTCATATAATAACTCGCTATCTTAATGTAATATTTTTATAATCATTGTATGGTATATTTTAAAACATTAAATTTTTTTTAGTTCTTTATAATTAAGATATGTTAACAAGATTAAAAAAAATTTCTTAAATTATTGGACTAAACTCCTTAAAGAATTCCAGATACTTTATACAAAATAAAATTTATGTTAAAAAAACAAGAGAATATATATATTTTATAAAATGTAAGGGAAATACTTTCAGCAAAACTCAGTAAAAGATAAGAAAAATATAAATATATTTTTTCTTTAAATTGTGGCATTATATGAATCTATTAGTTAACCCTATTGTATTTCCAAGCATATTAAAATGTAAATTCATACCTTAATTCACACATTGTAACTTCAAATGTATTGATAAAGATGCAATGTGTAAAAAAAAGCCTCAAATAGAGAAATCTATTTCATTTGAAATTATGTGTTACTAATTACCTTGTATCTAAATGTAATTGAGATATAAAATGTATTTCTAATTGAGGAGCACACACATATATAGAGTATAATATAAATTATATATTGTCTCTTTCAAAAAATGAAATTTCTTTTTAAATATATTTGTTGCAAAATAATTAGCTCTCTGTGAATTAAAAAAAATTCATAATATATGCTCAAAATATATAGGACAATGCAAAGTACTTTTTAAGTATGCTGGTGTACATGAACTAGTGTTAGGAAGATTCTCTTCAAAGTGAAAAATAACAGGTTTAATCCCAGCTATTGTTAAGCAATGATAGATGAATGCTGTGTTTCTGTCATCTGCATGTACGTTTGCCGGGGTAGGTGCTTAGGAGTTTTCCTGGCTTTCTCCCTTGTGGAACGTACTCTGAAAAGTCTTCCAGGAAGACAATTATGTGGTCGTTATTTGAATATCATATAGCAGTCTTATGCTGTGTCAAAAATACTTTTTCAGCGATAACAAAAAAATATATACCAGAAAATATATTAAGAGAAAATATAAATCAAAACATATTTTAAAGTATTTGTCCAATAAAATATTACTGATGCAGCATGAAGAATGCAATATAGATTTGTATCACTTTTTTATTATTAATATTAAAAGAATCCAAAAATTATTTTCCATTTAAAAAAAAATCATCTAAATTTTTTTTCTCATAAATTATATCTTTTGACTGAAAGGAAATCAACTTTAATTTTAGTGATCATATATAAATTGAAAACTGTATTAGAAGTACAAGTTTAATATTTTATTAAATCACTATTTGCACGGAAAATTATTTTTATTCAGTTGGGCGCAAAGTCATCCCTATTCAGGTGTTCTTTCATGCCAAGAGAATACCATACATTATCTACGCAGTATTTTAGATTTTATACGAATTTTAGAGTGTATTCAGACGTGTCTTTTCATCATACTTTCAAACCAGTTGAGATCGGGTTTAACAATGGCCGAGTAATGTGTTGAAAGTCTGATTAATAACCAGTTATTCAAATTTGAATTCTCCCGGCAATACTTATTGCTGCATTATCCTAATCTTCAGACTATAAATGCAACATTTCTGGGAGAACTTAACAGAGAACAGGTAGTAATTTTAGAAACTATGCCATGGCTATTTGTTTACCTCTATAGAAACACAAATTTTATAACAGAAGAGCATGATTCGTATAAAATTGCATAATGCAATTTGTATGCAGATTCTTGATGGATACCTGATTTGGTTGATTTCTCGCCAAATTTAGCAACTGCCTTCAATGAGAAATAGGGTGCAGTGTGATTCATCAAGACCACATAAGCTGATTCAATTCTTCAGGTGTCCATTGCTTTTTTTACCGAGACTATTGAAAACGAACATGGATACTTTAGGTGGAAATGATCATTTTCTCCCAGATACCTTATTTTTTCTCATGGTGGTTTCTTATTAACAATTTTCATCTTCTGAACATAGTTTGAGATGAAATTTGTTGGAAAAAGCATGTATTGATGATTTTTGTAATTTGAAGAACAGAAGTGTCCTTAGTGATATATATTATCTTTGTAATCGAAGACCCACCATTTGAAAAGAGAGTTTATTGTTAAATGTGCACCAACAATAAGCCCTCTGTTCAAATGGTCAAAATCAGTCGTTTTTCTCATAGATATATCTGTGTTTGTATACAAAATCTTCACTGTTTTTTACTTGTACTAATACTTTTGAATGTTGGAATTTTGAGATTCCTTAACAAAAATAACAAATAAAATAAATTTGTAGTTATGAAAATATTCAATTCAAATCAATAGTCTCCGTAAATTATAATTCTTTATGAAAAAATGTTGTTTCAATAATTCAATTCAAAATTATATGAAAGAAGAGGCACTTAAATTTTATATTTAATATTTTATTTGTTATAATTGCAAAATACATCAAACTTTGCAATTTATTTCTTTATAGCTTTTCCTATATACTGCAGAAAATTTGATATAATTAAACTCATTTTATATGTGTCTCAAGTAATTAAAAATAAATATTTCCTTTTAGTCTGATAAATTATCTTTTAAGTATGTAAATGCAATAATTAGTTGCTTAGTGAATGCATGACATGTTACTAAAAATTCAATTTATTTATTCATTTTGTATACAAATCTACTAATTAATGTACCAAACTCTCCTTTAAATCTTTAACTCATTAGGAATACTTCAAAGAACTCAGAAATTTGAAGCAATGTATTTTTATTCATTTCGCAAAGTTTAAAAATATGTGATGTATTTAATTAAAGTTATGGAAACCATTTGGTTGTCTCCATTATGTTATACAATTCAATTTATGAATTAAAATAGAAATTCTAATTGACTACATTGAATAATCAATGCAACAAAAATGATAATACAGATTATACAATGTAAAAAAGAAATCCAAAATTAACAGACATGTCTCTCCAACTATATTTTATTTGTTAATGTTTAATGAAACATTATGTTGAATACGCTATGTAGGTTATTCCAAAAAATTGAATATTAAAGTAGGTTATTTCATGATAAAGGAAATAAGGATTTGATATAGTTAATATATTATTTGCATTCATGATCGTAAAGGTTTCATTTAAATAATTTGAAGAAAAATTTTATGTATCGAAACCTAATTTTAAGCGAAAGAAAAATATAAAAAAATAAAAACTTCAAACTATATTTGGAGCAAAACAACATAATGTACAAAAAAGAATGACGTAATTGCAAAATTAATAATTTATCCAGCGCAAAAGCTCGAGGAAACAAAATTACCAAGGATTCTGAAAATGTTATAATATTATATGCACACTTATTCCTTCAAATTACACCAATTCTAGAATTTAATTATCATCTTTGATTATTTTTATTACTTACCCACTATTAAATTATTAATTAAAATGTTTTACTATTTTCCTCAATTTCATCGGAATATTAATCACTTATATAAAATAATTCATTTAAAATTTTCTTTTATTTAGCATTGCGAAAATATTTTATCAAATTCATTTTTTAAATTGATTTTTCTTATTTGCTTACGTTCCTACTTTTCATTTCATATTACATTTATTTACTTTATTTCTGTTTGTTAGGCATGGTCTGCCATGACATAAGTTTTGGACACAATTTTGATTTTATTTGGAAAAGGGCATGCATATTTCCATAACTGTTGTCAATTCACACTGATAAATTTGATGTTCCAAATACATGTTTTCATTTGTCATTTTTTATTTTATCATCCTTTTACGATTGCATATATTTGAATTTTATGCAACTCACACTAAGGTAATTTGTTTGGAATTTTCATCTACTCAATCAAACCAGAATATTTTGTATCACTTCTTAGTAATAAATTAAAAACAAAGTGATTAATAAATGCAAATAATGTATATTTATTTCACTAAAATTGAAAAAAAATATTTTCATTTAAAATGTTAATTCTAAACGTATACACGATCATGGTGATTTTGGTATTAATAATAACATAAAAAATTAAGAAGATAATTGAAGCATTGCATACCTACAATGTTTCAAGAGTGAGAAAATCTAAAAAATAGTCTCTTAAACATTCTACATTTTATTCATTCATTGATGTTATTTGCATGTATGCATGTGTATATGCAGAACAAGCCCACTCGCTGTCAGAATAATAATAATTAGTATTATTCAATGAAACTAAATGTCTGTGATTATTTTGAAAGACTTATTGAACAAGCTTAGAGAATTTAAGTGAAAAATTAGAATAGTTATGACGCTTAATGGTCTTCATTGTTTAAATTGCACTCCTTGTGAAAATGATAAATATTACTTAGTATTCGGTATACAAGTATTAATTATTTTTCATAAGCGTGCTTATTTCACTTATGAGAATTTCATGGAAGATTAGTTTCAAATTTAAACACCTATCATTATTTTCCTTTGGTCGAGAGGGATGATTAACTTGTTACGAAAAAATGATTCGTTTCTCCGATAATGAAAAGGTAAACAGAGTAAACAGTTTTTGAACGTTACTTCCATCTAATTACCTTTGACAGTAAAATTCATATAAATACTGAGATGACGTATACCTATATCTATATAAGGTTTTATTTTTATCTTCGAAATACATTGAACTTATAATATGGATTGTGAATAACTTTGTTAAATAAATGAAAATGTTTATTAAAGTGATATTATTTAAAAAAAATAGAGATTTTCCTCATTCTTTTTTTTAAAAATAATTTTCAGAAAATAATATTTTTTGTAACGTGTGTAAAACAAGTTTGTCTACTACTTGCTTACAAATATACATGTGAATACTAAATATGCAAGAATTATATACTATATTCAGAAAACAAAAAGTATTCTAACATATGATTAATATTTGGTAATTTATATTCCCTTTTGTACAGGTCTAACTAAACCATTAATACCTAAAATATTAACGAGTTTCATAAAGGAATACATTCCATTGGTACATTAAAAAATTTAATTGTTACTTTATTTTCAATTATTTTATATCATTTGATATAATAATATTTCTAGCATAACAAATATGACTTTAGGAATTTATTGTAATAATGGGCAATTATAATAAGTAAATAAAATAAGTAATAAATATAATATATTATTGATAAAATATCAGTCTCACTAGGGTGCTAATGATTAAAGCTTTCCATTTACCGCAAAAAAATCTGATTCATTTTGATCAATATTTTGAAAATAACAATAATTTTCCTCGATTGAATTCCCGATTATTTGTCAATTACGCCAATCTGCAAATTCTCATTGTAATTTTTATTACCACCAATAATAGAAAATATTTCATATTATTCACTGGAATAATTTGTATGAAGTTATAACTCAAGAAATAAATAAAACTTCATAAATGTCTTCTATGTATATATAAATTGCGTATACTTACTGAAATAGCTTGCTGTGCTAGAATTTTAATATCAATAAGTCGTTTATCAGTTTTTGGAATTGAGTAAGCTGAATATTTTTTATATTTGCCTACACTATTATGAATTTAATTACTATGCTTTTTTATACTATCATGAATTTGTAATTCAAAAACATAATAATATGAATTTTTTTAATTTAAGAAGCTCCTCATTCAACATGTCTGTGAATTGTATTAAAAAAATTCCAGTTTTAACAATCAACATAGTTTTTCCCAAGAATGATACATGTATTCCATTATTACTTTAATATTTTTCTAAAACTATATATTTTTCTCAGTGTACGCTTGCACATTAGCAATCCCTTCTTCATTAGGCCGAATTCTCTTTCTTAAAGCATTATTTTTATGCCTGGAAACATGTACAAATAATTTGAACACACATCTATAGAATACTGTAGATGGAGTATCATTTTAAATTAAAATTTCTACACTTTTGTTGATGGACTCGGCTTGTAACAGACGGGTTTCTTGTAGATATTGTATGTTTCTCTAATTCATTTATGCTCGTTTTTTTAATTATTAGGTTGGGGGATAAGCTCGTAGCGTTTTTACCAAAGTCTTTTATTAAAAAAAAACAATAATTATATCAATAAGTTATACAATTATACATTCGCTGTTGCTGTTTACAGCCTCTTCCCATCTTTTGACCAATTTTTTGATGCTGGTCCACCAAAAATCGCCTGGTCTAGTATCAAAGCAGTTGTTGAGCCAGTTTTTAAGGACTTCTTTATTATCAAAAGTAGTGCCCTTCATATGGTTTTACAAGGAACGGAAAAGATAGTAATCGGTGGTTCAAGGTCCGGAGAATACGGCGGATGCTGAAGGGACCTCCCATTCGAGCTCTTGGAGTGCGGCTTTGACGATTTGTGCAACATGGAGCCTGCGTGTTGTCGTGAAGGAGTATGGTTTGACCATGTCGATCAGGTCTTTTCAGACGAATAGCGTCATTTACACGTTGTTGCTGGGCAATGTAGAGCTCCTTGTTGACTGTGGCATTCTTTTCGAGCATTTCCTAGAGCACCAAGAGGTCATTGAAAACTGGCTCAAAAATTTTTTGACACCAGACCAGGCGAGTTTTGGAGGAAAGACATCAACAAATTGGTCGAGAGGTGGGAAGAAGTTGTAAACAGCAACGTCGAATGTATAATTGATTAACTTATTGATATAATTATTGTTTTTTGTTTAAATAAAAGTCTTTCGTAAAAAAGCTACGAATTTATTCCCCATACTTTATTAAAGCACAGCTGTAACGTCACATAGAATTAGTTTGTGAAATTTCTTTCTTTTTAAAGAGGAAATTTATGAATAAAATACAAGGCTCATCCTATGATTTAGAAGTTAAAAATTTGCCATTTGATGTTTAATTTTTCAGTCGATTTGGAGCATTTCACCGATTGTTGCTCTATAAGTAGGCTTTGAATTGACTTTGAATTGGGATAATGAATGTTTTATTTATCAATTGTTAACTACTGTTTGACAACGTTTTTATTTTATTTTGTGCTGAAACAACTTCAAGCAATGTTCTGAACCACTAATGCATTGTAATTGCTTAAAGCGACTGCAAGGAAACTCAATATCCCTTTCGAGAGAATTTTCTTATAAACAAATATTTATGTAAAATGACAAAAATACTGTTTTCTGATTTTTTTGGCAGCTATTTCAGGGAATTTCAACTTAAATTAGATAAAAATTACGGATTTTTTTAAATGTTTCTAAAAGAATTACTTATATTTGATTACCAGAATTTAAACAACTTCTTTGTTTATATACGTGCATGTTTAAATTCAAGAAATTACGTTTTTACCTATCAAACAGAGATCAAATACTTTTCAATCATTTTTTGCGTCAACAGTATTTTTTAGTTCTTAACAATGTGTTATCAACATAAACATTGCAGATTTTTCTAAGAAAACCTTCTAAAAATATTTATCCAAATTCAAAATCATTGAAAATTGTTCGTTTCTAAATTTTATTCTATGCAAATTTAAAAAGAAATAATAATAATTATTTATACATAGATATCCTTTATTAGAATAACTGCTTAGTAATATCTTTTAAATACATGATTCACATATTGAAACATTTTAAAAATCAAGTAGCGTTTTGAATAGTTTTAATATTCGTAAATAATTTTAAGAACTTATTGTTAGATATGTTATATATTTTAAATAAAAAAATGATAATTTTCTATGTTTGAACACAGAAATATTCTTACTATAAGCAAAAAAGAAATGTGTTTTCATTTTTCTTGAAGGACTTTTTATGAGCATTATTTTTAATGTAAACTTTCATATTAAGTCAGACAAAATTTTTTTATTCAAATAACGATTAAATTAGGAGCTATAGGAAAACATTGAAATTACTTAAATTGTGATTCTTTTTGTTTAATGGAGACGTAAATATCTCATTTATTGATCTTATGGTTGCTTGTATGATAAAGTCCTCGATATTGACAAGTAAATTGTACTTACAACATTTTGTCAACAGTAAATATGCTGATACTTATAACAGTAATGTAATTTCTATGGTTATTTGTACTGAACGCAGGGCAAATGAATCATCATTCTTAATAGTAATGATATAAATTAAATAAATATTAAGTACGTCACATTAACTGCAATTATTATTGGACTAATCAATAATCTAATGAAATTATTAGTC
The DNA here is from genome assembly GCA_037975125.1 of Latrodectus hesperus. Taxonomy (NCBI): domain Eukaryota; kingdom Metazoa; phylum Arthropoda; class Arachnida; order Araneae; family Theridiidae; genus Latrodectus; species Latrodectus hesperus. The sequence continues at coordinate 4,487,545 of CM075853.1, forward strand.
TAATGTATTGTATTATTGTGTTTATATTTAAAGCTTAAAAAAAGTGTAAATGATTAAAATGTTTCTACAACTTTAAACTTTTTTCTATTGCATTAGAAACACTTAAGTATGTACATTTGCAGATAAAAAAATAAATAGGAAAAATCATTTCAGAAAGAGAATATGAATGCAATCATGCTTACATACACAAACGTACACTAATTTCTAGCATTTAACATTCAACAAGTAAATTTCCTCATTTATAATTTTTAATTAATTAACTACTATGCTATTAGTTTACTGTTAAAATTTGAAATCATCATAAATTTAAGTATCATTTGGGCAAATATATTCAAAACTCAATGGGAAATTTTTTTAAAATTTTAATTGGTTTATTTCTTACAAATATGACACTGGTAGTAAATTGTACTATCAATTAATTCTGATTAAAATATCTTTTAGAACTATTAATGGAAATTCTGTTTCATGTCTTCCTTCTGTGTTTTTGTTATGCATTACAAAGTGCATAGTTTTCTTAAAAGTTTAGATATGAGATTATTTCCTTTCGTATAAAATCATCAGGATATGCAAGAATTTTATTTATTTTTATTTATTTTATTAATTAATTTATTCATATTGTATAAAGCAATGACATAGTTTTATTTAAAATTTAAAAGTAAGGAAATTGGTAAAGATATCTGATCAAATAATATGTTTATTCGTCCCACTATAGTCAATTTGGCTGATGTTAAGTTACTAAATTAGAACTTGTGATTTAAAATAGTATTTTAATTTCTGTTATCAGTCATTCCGTAGATTTTAACTAATCTCACTACTCTAAAGTGAAGTTAATAACACTGACCATTCAGCATGTTGTTACAGATTTCTAATGAAATAATTTTAGATTTCTGAAATCTACTATTCTGAAAAAGGAAGAAAAGATACTTTTACGGTATTAATTAAGCAATGAAAGAACAAGAGAATTTAATTAATTTGTAGTAATAACAATATTAAAATCACATTGAATCAAAATGCAAAGAATATTGCATTATGCACAACTCAGAAATGAAGCATTCTTTTAAAATACTATGCGTATATTTCTTGGAATTTATCAAAAATTCTTCTCAACATTTATATTGTGGTTATATGAACACTGAGATTGCCCTGATATCAAGAAGTTAACTTTGAAAATTAAAAAGTTTTTATAGATGTTTCTCAACTATAAAAATGATGGTGATCTCTTTGTTAGTCCCCAATATTCAAAATTGATGGTCATAGTTTCAGTCATAAAACACAGAGAACTTTTTTGACTTTGACCAGGGAATTGTCAGATAGGTATAAGATCCCGGATGCAAATAGAGTGCCTTTATTTAGACCCCCTATCTTTCAAAACCATATTTATAGAGCTGATTGCTGTCTAGACCTGATACTACCTGTTAGTAAGAAAGTCTCCACTGATTCTGAACTAGGGATGGCTACCCTAGCTACTATCAATGAGCCTTATCCATCATCTGTTTGGTTCCATGTCTATACAGATGGTTCAGCTGTGGATGCCATTAGAAATGCTGGTGCAGGAGTATACTCTAAAAGTTTCAGGCTTTGCCAGGCTGTTGGGAAATACTATAACAGCTACAATGGTGAAGTGGCTGCTGTGCAATTAGCACTTGAGGAGATCAGAAAGGGTAATGAGAGCAACATAGTATTTTTTATAGACTCTCAGTCCACCATCAGGTCTCTCTTCAATTGCTCCTAGCAGTATTGAGTCTGTTTATCTCTGTCAAATGGCAATTAGTTCTCTACTGGAAGAAGGACGACAAATTGAGCCACTGTGGTATCGCCGGAAATGAGGCAGCTGATAAATTGGCAAAGGCTGGCTCAAATCTACAACAGCCTTCTCCAGCCTGTGAGTACCATACTGTTAAAGGGCTTATTAAGTCAAATATAGCCTCCTATCGTAGAAATATTTACAAGATGTGCATAAAGGAGAAAGCATGGGCTTCCTTACTAACAAAGCCTATTCCATGTAACCTCCACAGAGCTGTGGGAGTGGCTTTTCATTCACCTCAAGATTGTATTGGGCTGCCCGACAGAGACTGATGGTTGAAAAACCAAGGTCGGGCGTAGGATAAAAAAAAAAAGTTTCAGTCATTGCAAAAAAATGACAGGTAAATGTGTTTGATTTCCATTACAGTTTCCTTTAAGGCCATAAAATACTACATCTTATTACCTTTGAAGGTTTATTAGTATTTTTGTTAACAACAGAAAATTTGTGCAGGTTTTAATTTATGCAAATTTATTTTAAGAATTATTTTTTTACATAATTAAACCATTTAGAGATTTTAAAATTTTTATATACTTTGTTAAGTTGAGAGATCTAAATTAAATGGAGGAATTAAATTGATGATATATAAAAATAGAGATTAATCTAAAATCTTATTGAAGAAGGTTATATCAAGGTGAAATATTTCTTTAACTAAATCTTTATAAAGAATTATTTTATCAAAGCACATTAACTTTCAAAATGCATATTAATCGCTATTTTTATCAGTTTCGGATAAAATGTACAGTTTATTCTTTTTCTTCACATCTAATGTAATAGCAGAAATTCCGTTTAATAGAAGTATTTTTAGCAACTAATTTTATTCTCAAAATATGTTAAAGTATATTTTTAAATTAGTTTTAAAACATTAATAAAAGTCATACCAAATCACACATTTGCATTCGAAATAAAAACTTAGCATGAACAAGCCGTTATACATATATTTCATCAGGAATTCTAAGTCTGTTAAAGAAGAATATCCATGGAATGTTTAAAAAATAGTCAGACATCTCTTACATAACATACATAAAAAAATAAGATTCCAGTACTTTTTTAATCGGTAAGAAAAGTCAAATTTGGTATGCTAAAAAATAATAAAAAACTTTCAACTAGAGAGAGTGATGTTAAAGATTTGAATTTAATTGCATAAATTTCTATAACACAAATGCTTAAAATATTTTCAAGCGAAAAATTCTAATTTGTCATAGTTTTATGTATTAATACCTTTTCATTTATTTTTTTAAATGAAATGTTTCATGAATCTACTTTTAACTAAATTATGGTAATGGTAGTAATTGAAAGAATTTCAGTAATTGTGGAGTATAAAAAGTTAATATTTAAGGAATTTGCTGTATGTGAAAATTGATTGAACAATAATGATAGTGTGTGTGTGTCATATTTATTGTGAAAAAAAAGAATTTTTATTTTATGCATTTGAAGAACACTAATATTATTTAATATATTTAAGACACATATTTAGAAATATTTTTTTCTTTATGATTATAGGCATTTAAGCTGAAACAAACCGTCAAAAATCTTGTTCAAACTATAATTTTGATAACATTAAAAGTGAATCAATCATTTCCTATATATTCTTTCCTTGTTTACGAAAAATTTGTATTCAAAGATAAGACAACTTTACTAGGGAATAAATAATAAAATACTCGAAGAAATAATTAAAACTTAAAATCAAGTGCATGCTAATTAGTGAAAATAACTTTTTAAAAAAATAATCTTGACGTTGTAAAATTTAATTACTATCTTGTTTTCCAAGTACCTGAGCGAAATATCTAATCAAAAACATACAATATGCTAAAGCAGATGAAAAATATGTTAGGCATTAAAAGAAATCTTTTTCTCTGAATTTTGCTTTTCTTTTTTTATTCAGTTAACTTTTAAGTCTTAAACTAAATTTAAAATTTAATCAAATCTTAATGTGACTATATTTTTGTTTTCCTTACTTTTCAAAGAATTTTTGAAATGCTCTTCAGGTTTAGATTCTTTTTTTCTCTGTATTTAGTGCACTTTGAATTAAACATTTTGAGAATTACAGAACATGTATTTTAATGGCATAAATGAAATTCATTAAGACAAATAATTAGACTATAAAATGAAAAATGTTTGAAATGGTATTTAATTTACCTACTGTTCCAAAGCGTATTTTAGTTATTAAATATGTACAAGTTTCTGATGGAATGAAACTATGTGACAGAAATTGAAGTATTTTTCTTATTAACTTTATGAAATAAATTCTTCTCTTTCAAATATTTGTGAATATGATTGATTTTAAATATTTTAAAATTGTAATCTTAATGATTTCTAGCAGCACAGGGGAGAAATCTGTGGTTTTAATGCTAAAATGTTATATAATAGTTATTCTAATTTCAGAATGAATGATAGAGCCTTTATATTTAAGTATATGCTTTATAAATATAATTTTCTTTTAATGATTGAATAGGAATTTTTTAGGTTTGCTCTCTACCAATGTATAAATTCATCTTAATTTCGATTAAATTTTCAAAAACCCGGTCATATTTTTTTAGAAAGAAAAATATAAAACAAAATTTGCATAAAATTATAAGCATTATTATCTAGATTTTAGGTATGAAATATTTTTTAATCTATCCTTCCTAAGCAATTGTGAATATTTCCTATTTTATATATGAGATCATACCTGTTCGATTCATAGATAGTTTCAGCATAAATATATTTGAATCTAATAATTTTATCAACAAAATAATATTGAAATTTGCTTAGTGATCAATATTTATCTTTAATTCGAAATTAAATATAAGTAAACCATTTAACCAAAGATAAAGATATTGTATGCTTATAACTCTTTTAATATCAACGGCTGTTACATTCTTGGATTCTAAAAATTACAACGATAAGCTTTTTACTAGTATTTTGCACAAAGCTCTAGAATTAGTTAACTTAAACGCATTAATGATACTATTGTGGTAGGAAACATTTCCCTTCTGCGCAGCCTTGAACTTTATTTTGTTTGCGCATGCGCAGGACTCTAGAGTAAAAAAATTTTTTTGTAAAGTTTTTGTTGAACTACTTAGAGTTCCAAACATCTTTTTGTCTTTCTTTTCTTGTATAATTCCTCCAAATGTTTTATTTTGTTAATTTTAGTTGTAAATATTTTTAAAATTCATTTGAGCTGGTATTAATAAGAAAATTGATACTGAACCACTAATATGAGTTTGAATTAGTATTAGATAATTTAATATTTTGACCCACTTTTCATATGCCTATTTTAAATGACTTTGATGTTATCACTATCAAAATTTTATTCAAATTGTTAAATGGTTTTTTTTTCTAAAATAAACGATTAAATATTTTACGGTAATGAATAAATTCAAAGCACTACCTTTCAAGTGAAAATCACGTTGTGCACTATTTTTCGTGACCTTAAAATTATGCTTGTTTCAGCCTCTTAAAATCTTACGTAAAATTTAAATTTTGGAATTTTATCTATAAATTTTTTTCTAATAATAACCATGAAAATGTTATGTTTGTGAAATGAATAACTTTAACTGTTAGACTAATGCTACCGTATAATAAAAATTATTAATATTTTTACAGTACATAAAATCTCGAATGAATTAATTTTAAAGTTTCATTTCTTAATATAACATGCTTTGAATTATGATTATTTTTGAACAATTTAGCTTTCTATAAAGAAAGCTAAATCAACCATTTACAGGCAACAATTTAAAACCCATGCATACAAGGAAAGAAAAAATCACCTTTGATGAAAATATTCATAGGTAGGAAATATTTTATATTTAAAACTTATTTATAAATATACTTGAAAATAAAATCTCAATGTAAGGCAACCTTATATCCAGATTTTATTTTCAATTATATTTAACTTTTATTCCTTAATTTAATACTTAATGTTCTTGGTTATCTTAGTTCTTTTATTTATCTTAGGTTAGTGTGTTGATTAGATATTAGAGATTCAATCCCACTATATTTTAAACAATATAGATCTTAGATATTCATATCAAGGATTTGATTAACATTTTTTAAACTATACAATAATAACCAGAAATTTTTTTTAAAAAAATATGAATGGTTTTTAGCTTATCAATATTACACAAGAACTACATATTATTTTATATGTTCATTTTTTTTCCAATACCCGGCTGATCTTAAGAAAAATCTATTCAGCGATACAAGGGGTGAGGTAGAAGGCAACTTATACAGAGGGGCAGACAGTGGGTGTGCAATCGTTGCCCCTAAAGTGAAAGGAAAGAGAAAGACAGAAACATTCATGTGCGAACCAGGTTTCGAACCAGAGAACTACTGTTTCGAAGTAAGGATCGTTAACCCCTCCATCAGGGATCAGCTTATTTTTATCTTTTACATACGGAATTTTGCATAATTCCAGTGTGTGTGTGTGTGTCCTTGAATAAGATACTTTAATAATTTATAAGATGCTTAAGATAAGTTATAGGATACTTTAATCAAATTTTAATTTATGTAAATGTCTCAAAAGGATTAGAATTTCAATTTTTATTACAGTTTTTCATGAAAAAATAAAATTTAACGTTTATTATTATATTTTCCTATGTTATAAGCAAAAATTAAAAATGGAGGAATAAAAAACAAATCAAATTGGAAATTATTTACTATAGCATTTGCCTAGAAATAAAATACCTCATTTCTCTGAAAAAAAATTTTGTTTTCATTAGATTTTTATGTCTTTTCTTTACACACACGTGGTTATCAAAATAATATAAACACGAGTGAATAAAAGGAACATTTTTGAGGGCATTTCGAAACAAAGGACAATAGAGATGCAATTTTACATAAATATATATTTTTATATTTTCATTAATAATAATAATTGCATTGCTGCTTAGGAAACCTTGGATTTTTCAAAAGCATAAAATATAAGACTTCCCAGTTTCTTAAAGATGATAAATAGTAGGCGTCGTTCTAGCTTGAACAAGTGTGATTGAAACATAAAAACTTTTAAACATGCTTAGAAAAACGGTCTCTAAAGTCATGATGGTATATACTCAGCATGCCAATTTTCAGCAAAGCAAAACAGTCGATGTGATGAGAAGATCTAGAAAGAGATTAATAGGTAATGAAGCGGATTGTAATGTTTAAAAAGCAAACAACCGTAACAAACCTGGTCATAGAGTTCAATCATAATTGGTATTATCCAATGTCAATTATTACAGTTAGAAGGCACCTACATATATTGAATGTTAATAGCAGAGCAGCAATTTTTTACCCACTTTTCACAGATGTTAATCCCACTTCATCTATTATTACTCTAATAACACCTGTTTGATTGATAAGTGGAAGGAATAAATGTGGATAAACATTCCTTCTTAATTGTCTCCTTCCAACTGTCAGGCACGGACTTGGATAGGTCATGATATAGGGAAAATGTGTCATGATTAATTGCTAGACCGACTATATACCTTAAAATGAAAAATCACTGAGGAGAAGTATAGAGTAATTTTAGCAGACCAGATCCATCTGATGATACAAATTTTTTGTTTTGTTTTTCAAGATAGGAGATTTTCCAAGATAATAATGCAACTCTCCATGCAGCGGGACTTATCTAATCATGGTTTATCAAACCATGATTTAAATTGAGACGAGGTTAAAATAAAGCATCTGCCTTCGTAAGCAATGTCACCCGACCTCAAAATAACTAAACAGTTATGGACAGTTTTAGGGCATTCAATATGGAATCGACATGCTTTACCGGCATGTCATTCAGAACTTTCAATGTATCTCCAAGAAGAATTCTGTAATGTTCCTCTAAATTCAATTCAGAACTCGTATGAATCAGTTACAATACAATCCAAGCTGTGTTTCATGCCATAGATCGTCCTACACCAAACTAATAAAATATTCTATATAAATATTTGTTTCGCTTCTTTTGCTAACCACGTTTTTAGTAATATTTTTGACAGTTAATATTTTATGATCTTTATAAAATACCAAATAGTTTCATATAAGAGTTTAATTATGCACATAATTTCTTCCACATTTTAAATATTTCTAATTTGTTTATTACATAACTCATGACATTGTCACATTCATTTCGTCAAATATCAGTAACAGGAGAAAATTAGTTAAATATAAAATTTAGAAGACATCTCTAATCATTGTTTAAAGAAATATATGTGTGTTAGTTATTTTACATTAAACTATAAACTCAATAATTGTTGAATTGTTAAACAAAAGATCTATCATAATATTATATTTTCATATAAATTATGAAAATGTCATTAGACAGTGAAATATAAAGATGTATATCAAATGTTGTCTTTCAAATTATTAATAGTTTTACTTTTTTGCCAACAAGTATTTATTTTCAAGAGTTTATTGGGTAAATAATTATTTTCAATTAAAAGCTATTTAAAACAGAAAAGTAGGATATTTATGCTCGAGAGATTACAGTTTCTCTGGCAATGCACAAATAGTAAGAATACTCAGGTAATTTTCAATTTAGAATAAGATTATTATGGAAATGAAAGAATAAAATGAGTGAAATATTACGAAAATAATAGTAATTCATCATAAAATCATTTTAAATAAAATGACTTAATCAACAGAATAAAGTGCTAGAAATCGGATTAAGAATTTATGGTTTGAAATTTAGAAGAATTATAAAAAAGTCAAACAGTTACTCATATCTCCTTTGAAAATGTAGTAAATTTGCAAGAATTATTTTTAAAACAGATTTTATTTACATGGAATGCACACTGTAGCCTTAAGTAAATTGTTTCTGCAAGTTACGATGTATGTATTATTTAAAATTGAGACGTAATCAATTGTTGTCAAACTTTATTTATTAAACAGGAAAAATTACTGATTAAAATGTTTCTTAATGAATGATAAAATATGTTTATTTTAATTGTTTATAATAAAGCTCCTGACTGTACATTAGATGTAATGACACATTAAAAAATCCCTATAATCTATCCTTCTGTAAATGCAGAAACCTCAAAAATTCATTTCATAAGAAACAACTAAGAATTTAAGCAATTTGCAGCACATTTTTTTAATTAATTGAAATTTTATTCTAAATCAGAAAACACAATTATGTCCTAAATTAATTTTATTTGTCTATATAAATTTAAACAAATATTTTCAAGAATTAAAACTGCTACGCTCTACAGTTTTTAAAAGCATGAGTCATGTTAATAAACATAAAACATTATGATACAAAGAAAATATTTATTTTATGTTACCCAGGAAAGAAACAAAATAGATTGAAATACCCAAGATTTAATTTCATTAAAGAAGTAAGAATTAATTAAAAGTACAAAAGAATAGCACTAAAAGAAAGTGTATTCTTACCACCTAATGCATTTTCTCATTTCTTTATGTATAGAATTCTGCGCATGCATCTTTGAGATTGAAGGTTTTATTCAGATATTCCTTACCATTCAGACGAAGAAGTATCTAATTTTTATAATAGTATATATTTCTCTTTTCAGAAAATTTGTTACTGTCTAATCGGTGTGCAAAAAATAATATCGTAATTTTTCATTAATAACTAAAAAGTGTATTTGTAGTTTATTTACATTTCTCAGCTTAGTTTATCATGAAATAAATTGAAATTTTTTAAATATAGTATTACAGGATGGCAAAAGAATATATATTTATTGTTGAATAAAAATATCGCAAAATAAAAAAATATATTTTGCTTGATTTTGTTTACCATTTTTTAAATTTTTTTATGAATGGATGTAATTATTAAAAAGAAAAATATTTAGATAAAAATTGTCTTATATTAATGTATATTTCATAGATATATACCCTTCTTTAAATTTGTCATATAAAAAGGAAAGTTTCCCTCCTTCTAAACTAATCGTATCAGTGTATTAAATCTTTATTATTTATAAATGTTTTTTTGAAATAAATATATTTCATTAAATTATAGATACAGAATATTATTTATGTAGTAGTAAAAAAAATTACTAATTAACTTTCAAATTCTAGTTCACATATTTAGTGTATTTTTTTATTTTCTGTATATATACATACATATATATATATATATATATATATATATATATATATATATATATATATATATATATATATATATATATATATATATATATATATATATATATATATATATATATCAAATATGTAAATTTTTTAGCCATAAAATGTTTTATAATTTAGGACAAGTATGCTAAAAATTAACTAAAAACATTAAAATATTGAAATATCGTATGTTTAGTAACATTGACTTGATATTTGCTAAAATAACAAAATGCGTCAAATAAAAACATATAAGAATGAAAGAATCCGCGTTTTGTAAAAAGTATTATTTGTCAATATCTTGTTACTTTTAGATTTTAAAAACTAATCTAAAAAATGCGCAGTCAAAAATATCAAACGAATCAGATTCATGATTTAAAACTTTATAGGCAGAAAAAACATTTTTCCACTTACATGGAAACATTTTTAAGTATCCCAAATTTATTTTATAAAAAATATATTTTACATTTAAGATTTGAAATTCTCGTTGCAAATTGTTTAAGATTAGAAATGATATTTCAAAGATATGAAACAATAAACATACTTTAACGCTGAAAATTACACTTTATCCTAAATATTTGTATTAATTTTGATTAAAAATTACTCTTTAAAATTGGTATTCTTTATTAAAAATACTAACATTCGTTTTAATTTATTTTATGTTAAATTGTAATGATGTATCAATTAATTAAAATTTACAAATTCAAGAAAAAGTTTTTTAAAATAACAAGAAAAAGTATTTTGTGATCTAATATTTTTTGAATTTAATATTTATTAAACTGAAAATTTGTCATAAAAGTGGCAATTACTTTTTTCTTTACTTGTTTCGAATATAAAATAAAGCACATAAGAATTCGCATTTGTTTTGCTTTCTTTTTTCTCATTTTTATACTTGTAAGCAAAATGTGGTAATTCTTTTATAGGTGATTCATTTGCTAGACCAGAAATCCTGTGTAACCATTCATTTACAAGATAGAAGTCCTCTTTTAAAATTTATAGTTTCCATGAAAACAAGAAGTTAGCATACACGAAAGAAAATATCAAATTTAATTAAATGTTATTTCTTTTGTAGAAAAGATATTATTATTATTTTGCTCCTTTTAATTCATTTTGATTTAAAATTTTTAAAACAATTATAATTTTCTCGTGTTAAAGAAGATAACTCTAAAAAATCCAAATATTTTTCTCTGATACTGTATTTTATTCATCTCTTAGTATATATTGTAATATATATTAGAAATTTGTATTTATATAGTGTTATAGTTTTGTAGGATGAAACGAGCATATATAATTCAAATATTAAATATTAGTTTTCGCTTAGTTAAATGGAAGAATTTCTCGTAACTATTTTCCCATTAAAAATGATACTGTTCCTAGCACAATTTTTATTTTTGCAACACAATTTTTCCGCTAAGTTGCCTGATATTGCTTAAAAGTGCTTAAAGGTATATAGCTAATTACGATAATATGATCTGCGTAAATATATTACTGACAAATTAAACTAATGTAGTGGAATATTTTCATTTATATCAAACAAATTGCTTAAATTTAAAAATATTACTGTGCGTTTTTACCGGAAGGATATTTGAAAAGTAATTCTATGTTATTTTCATTAAATTAGTTAAATGCATCACCTATCAACCACAGTCAATATAAGTATATAGGAATATTCTCTCACTAGTAGTGTCTCATTTTCAACCCAACAAGCGTCAGAATTGATAGCATGTTATGTAGTCTGACACTCAGTAGGTGTGTCTTTGTAGACCCGAAATGGTTAAATCCTCGTAATTCAGAAGTATGGACTAGGTGAAGACATCTTGACACGAGTTGTCATCCTGGGAGGTATCATTTCATCCAGAGAATGTAGCGACTCTGTATTTTATGTGCCTCAGTCACCATGAGTGAACACGCTTGACCACCGCTTATAGCAGTAGTAGAATTTTGTAACTTCTGAGAATAAAATCGGCACTTTTCACAATGATTAAAAATGAAATTTTGTTTGTTTTTAGTTAGAAAATATTATTCTTACTGGACTAAAAAATTTTAATTGAAAGCAAATTAATAGATTTAAAACATATTTTATTCCTTGAAGAATATTACATTTTTCTTAACTAAAGAAAATTTAATGGATTTTTTAAAAATTTCTCATATATTGTAATTTTTTAACACAATCTTCATTTGAAATAGTTTCATACTATTTAAAAGATAAGGCACAAAAGGGTCTAACAAAGATTGTTTTATTAGTAGTATATTCAGAATATTTACTTTTAAAATAATGTATTAAAATTATATTAAATATTTTTAATATAATTATTTTATTAAGAGTATTTTTAAAAAAAATATTTACATCTGGAAAATTTCAGAATATTAATTTGATAATATGAGAAATTGTGTGGGAATATTATTTATGTGATATAAGCATTTTTACACAGTGCTTCGAATACACACATATATTTTCCATCAAATCACAGTTGCGTTAACTTAAACTATCAAGCAACTGAAGTTAAAATAAATAGCTCCAGAGCTTTTTCTCTGATTCAATGTTTCTTAAAATCTTTCTTTAATTAGAGCGTTTTATTGAAAATATTATGTGCTAAATCTTCTTGACTCCGCAATGGCGATAACATTATGCAATGTTTTATTTGTTATCAACCCATAATTTACTATTCCATTATAACTATTTTGGTATTTGATTAAAATTCTAAACAAAGTGGTTGTGAAGCATTTCTTAGAAGAGTTAAATGAATTTTGCAGGGATCCAATCAACATTACAGAAAATAGCAATGAAACTTCATTTTATATTCATATGCATATTTTAAAAGTAATATCGCTATCTTTAATTTCTAAAGTTAAGCAATACTCAACTGTTCTGATTCAGGTTTATTCAATTATTCAGAAATAAAAAATTAAATTTTCCTACTCATTTTTTGCATCTACTCAAATATATTCTGTTAATATATTGCTAGAAATATCTGAAATATTTTAATACAACTTAAAAAATTCAAAATCATATAAGAACATTAAAAAAATTGTATTTTATATAATGTTATATAAAAAAATATTTGAATAAAAGCTGTTTTTATAATATTTTTTCGGCAGAAAATGATAAAAGACATACTTGACTTTACGAAATTCATTCTTTATTTAATTAAATGTGAGAAAAATCTCTTGCCGATAAAAGTTTTTTTTTAAATCTTGCGTTCAATTCTATATTTTATATAGTTTTTTTAAATTTACAAATAATAATGTTTAATATGGCATATCATATTTTTCTGTCGAATGAAAATTTAAATTCACAGAAATGCATTATTTTATCAAAATATTTATTTTTTGGGAAACATTAAACATAAAGGTATAACATTTGTGTAAAGTTAAGATTAATTAGTTTTTCGGATTATGAAGCCAAGTGATTGAAGTTTAAGTTGAAAATGTAAACATAATGGAAATAATTCGTTCAAAACGGTTTACTGCGAATGTTTTATATTTGCTCATAAAATTTTAAAGAGGGACAAATTAATATATTGCATTAAAGTTTATGTAAAGCATTCATAATTCTATTTATTTAAATAAAGACTAAAAAAATTAAGTATTTAAAAGAATTTATCATAGAAGATTAAAGGTATCATTGGAACAAAACATTAAACCATTTAGTACTAGTTAACCTAGAAAAGTTTACCTTATACACAAAGTATCATTACTATCTAAATAGAAGATTTTTTTTTTAATTTTAGTAATTGAATATGTCACATTGGAGATAATAACAATCTGAGTAATTAATAAAATTAACTTACAGAAAGGAATGTATTGTATGAAATTTGACAGAAATTCTACCACTTGTTAGGCACTTATGCTTTGGAATGGTTACTGGAAACAAATGATCATTATGATGACAAGAGTCACAATACTTTGATATATGACTATAGTATCCTACTTAAATATACAGTTGTTTGATAATTTCTGTTAAGTTTCACTATAGAATGATGCAAATGTCTATTTATAAGCATCATAAATGAACGTGCAGTATACTTGATTCTATACATTGTATTCCCTTGATAAAAAAAATTAACAATAGGAACATCATTAAATTTTACAATACTGATGAATCTGTTGGCCTAAAATTTTGTGAAACATTTAAGATTACTAGTTATTGAAATATAAATGTTACAACATATATTTCTCTTATGCTAATTTATCAGGAATGGTACACAAACTTTTTCAAGCATAGCGTACCAGTTATCAAAATATTTTTGAGCAGTAATTAAATTTATAAGAGCTTACAGACTATTCGCTAAAATCTTCAATATTTTTGACGCCTGGTAAATTATTTGTTTAACAGAATCCTAGAAAGAAGATATTTGTTAGCTTATAAGACAAATGATTAGTCATGGTCAACAGAAAATAAAATAAAAACTATTTTTCAAATTCGAAAAACAATCTAGTAAATTTTGCCAATTATTTATTTTTTCTGATCATTGAAATTATTCTGAATTCGTCATTTTGGCTATAGTTTTACTTGTTATTTTCTACCTTTCTACACTAACATTTAAATATGTCGTGAAATCTCATATTGTTATATATTTTTAAAAATATTTATTTGATTTTGTTATAACTGATAGTAAAACTTGTAGTACCTTGGCTAAATAAAACATAAGTATAAGCATATTGCAATAAAAGAAAGATGCTAAATGAAAAAATTGATTTTACTTAATATAAGTTTAGTTACGAAACAAATTTTGCATTCAAACTAATATAATAATTTCAGAAAACTTTTTAAAGTAATTTAAGAATAATTTTCATTTTTGCACACTCACAACTTGTGTAAAATTATTATAAGTCCCTGAATTTCTATTAAAATATAGAACTTTGAATTTCTGTGCAGAATATTGTGTGCAGTTCTATAAAGAAGAAAGGAACAGTTTCTTAAAATAGACATTGTGAGAATATTTTAATTATTTATTAAAACTTGAATGCTATAATTTAAAATCATTTTATGACAATTATTAGTTTAAATTGCTAAAAAAATAAATTATAAAATAAATAGAAAATATACGGAACATTTCATAACATTATATGCTTTTTTGCCAATCTCTTTTTGAATATAAGAAATATTTTCACAAGGATAAACAGATTAAAACTGATTCTGATCCAATGAATCACAAGAGCTTGCGATGCTTTATTGAAACAAAATTTGTAATTATATACATTTTATTCATTGTTGATATTGACAATGAATATCTATTAAATAAATTTACTTAGTTTTTCATAATTTTTAGTGATTTCCAATTCGAAATAACTCCAGGAAGCTGTCAATAGAAGCTTCTTTTAATTGTTTCTGACTACTTTCTTAATAATTTCTGACAGCTATTACAAATTTTATTAGTTCAATACGGTTATTCACTTTCCAAAACTGTGTGTTAACACCGTATTTATATAAATTCATCCATAATCGCCACCAAATATAATTAGATTCAAATTATATTGTAATTATTAGTACTTCATACACAGCTTTTCTTCGATATAGCAGATTCGTAAATATTGGTAACACAGAACTCTCTTATTTTCAGTAAGTAAATATACTTTTTCTATAAGGTTTTTGAAGCCGTCACTATTAATTGTTCTAAAAATAAAATTAAATGCAAAGCATTCTAATACTTTATATATATATATATATATATATATATATATATATATATATACATATATATATATATATATATATATATATATATATATATATATATATATATATATATATATATATATATATATATATATATATATATATATATATATATATATATATATATATATATATATATATATATATATATATATATATATATATATATATATACACTCATGTCCATAAATTTAGAATAATTCAAAATCACACAGAAATGGAACTCTAAAATAAAAATTCCCCATGTAGAATTATCACACACATCTTCAAGAATTATTTGCAAATTACAAGAAACCACCACATGGCACCAATAGTATGTCACAATGACGAGATTGCAAGAGATTGGTATATAAGGAATGGTTCCAAAGTAGTGAAATTTTTCACATGCGCTTTAAAAGCCTTTCAGTGCAATAACCCCATAGTTATAGCACAAAGGAAGCATTTGGATGAGGTATTAGAATTATCGGCTGTCTGGAATGCAGACGTACCCAGTTGGAAGTATCCGAGGAACCTGGAATCACCCAGAGTGTCATCTCCAGGTTTTGACAACGGTTCCAAGATGATGGTAATGTGAGTAGACGTTATAAAGCACAGGTCATCCCCGAGTTACAACGCCGAATGAGGATCGGTATTTGGCAGTTACTGCCAAAAGAAACAGACGGAGGACAGCATGAGACCTGTCTCGTCAGCTCTCTTCAGCTATCGGTACGAGTTTCAAGGCAGACAGTGTACAGACGCTTAGGGCACATTGGTCTATATGCTCGTAGGCATGTGTTCCACTTACCGCAACTCACTGTCACCAGTGGTTAGCCTGGAGTAGTTGGTTGGGGCTTATGGCACAAGGTTCAAAATTGGACATGCTGCGCCCTATATCCGGGAGTAGAGAGCATGCATTGTGGACAACACAACAGTGGTCTTGTGTGATGTCATCCGACAAGTTCAGGTTTAGCTTTCAGTCTGATTCTCACCGGACTTTCATATGGAGAAGGCAATGTACCCGTTACCACCTAGAAAGCACTATTGACCGACACCGTTACGGGGATGCAGAATTGCTCGTTTGAGGAGGAATTATTCTGTGTTCCAGAATAAACCAGCTTGTTCAGAATGTATGAACATGCTGGTTTATTCTGGAGCATGTGCAGGCCACATTCTATCGGGATGTCATTCTGAAACAACAAGTACGTTTCTTTCGGAGCGCCATGTTTTCAGAATTTCTCTTTATGGATGACAAGTAAAAAATAGACACACTTGCTATTTTAGTAAGTACTTTATTTTTATGTCAACAAAGCAAAATTTTAAATTAAATATTTATCACTATTTATAGATAATTTTTATGTCTTGTTAATTAAAAGACCTAGAAAAATAAAACAATTTACATTATAAGAATTTATAAAAAAATCTGTCAAAGAAAAACTATATTTTAAAAAAATATTTACTTTTATTTACTTGTAAGTTCAACTATTCAGATACATTTGACTATTATGATAGCAATATAGCACTTTTCTATTTTTTTTAATTTATTTTTTATTTTATTTTATTTTTTTTTTACATTTGCGCTGATTAAATTTGCAACCTGTCTTGCAAACGCATCGTTAAAATAATTGACTTTAAGAAAGATTTTCTAACATATTCTCGATGTAATAATGCTTAATTTGGAAATTTCCGAAGGTATGGTTCTAAGATTTCTTCATTAATTGTGAGCTGATGTCTGGTCTACCACTAAAAATATTTCTTGTTTTGTTCCTAAAATATGAATATTTCAATAGTGAATTTCTAATATGATCGCTAATAAATTTAATCTGAAACTTCTTACTATGTTTACATACGATACATTTTGTTTTTCTGTGTCACCAATATTACCAGAAGAAAATAAAAAATTTTAAATTTGCAAAATTTCTTTCGGATGCGAATCATAACTTTCTTTTGTACTTTTTATAAACCTTCTTACGTTTTTCTTGCCCAGTTAAAATACCTATCTAGTTAAAAAGAATTCTTCTCATTCTATAAATAAAAAAAATATTTGCAGGTGGACAGTCACTAATCAATGGATCATTAATTTTTACATTAGAATCATCTTTTATGTCACTGTAGCTTTCATGAGAAGCGTTGTATAATGTTCCTACTTAAAGCCTGAATTTTTTCTATGATTCTAAGATATCTGAAGCAATCATTTTGAAAATATTCAGATACTCTTTAAGAGTATCTCAAATATTGTTTCATATGCAGTACATTTCACTTTGATTAAATGACATGTTTATAAAAAGTTGTACAAAATATAAGGAAGAAAATAAGACTATTGTTGCGTGGGGAAACTGAAAACTCGAGTTTCAAAAAAAGAACATGGCACTAGTTTTAGGTCGTGATCGATCAATGAAGTACCCAGTATTTCACCTTTAAAAGATCGCTAAGACTTCATTGGAACCCTTTAAAAGAAAAGCATTGACTCACCCCTCTTTAATGAAGACACTCATGAATTGTTGAATAACATTTTATTTGATTAGTTCAGTGATCTTCCAACGATTTTTATATCATGTTTATCAATTTTGAAATGGCCATGTAGAGAATTTTCTATTTCTTTTTTTGTTATAAACTCAGAGATCTCTGAAAAAAATAAACATAATAACAAGAAAGAACAAAAAAAATATATAAAGTTTCCGAGACGAAGATATCGCCAAAAGTTCAGTTTTATGAAAATAGCCTGGACAAGAAAAAGTTCAACATCGCAATGTCGAATCCCAGGCCAGACTGCCAAAAATTCAAAAACCCCGTTGTAAAACAACTTTCTGTTGCCCCACACACACACACACACACACACACACACACACACACACACACACACACACACACACACACACACACACACACACACACACACACACACACACACACACACACACACACACACAATTATATCAGTAAAAAAAAAACTTGTGAATAAAAAAACTCCACCAGAAGGCGCAATTTGAAGAAAGTTTGGTTTGTTCGTTGCTCAACGGTCATTTTTTGCACACGAGGGCTAATTAGACCGGGACCTACGGTTTAAATTGGATTCCGATCCACTACAAACATCCATGCCTAAGGTGAGATTCGAATCCACGAACTGTTGAATCGAAGGCAAGAACGCTAACCATTCTCGCTGTCAGCTCTACTCAATTGGAAGCAAATTATTCAAACGCTTAGTGTCACATGACACTACACTCACAGAAGAGGGAGAAAAAGAGAAAACAAAATTTCAAAAGTTACATTATAATGCATGTTTAGAAAATAAATCTTATCCTAGAGATAAAAAAATAGTTCTTAAATTACTATATAAGGCATGCATCTTATTACAAAATTGATAACCATAGAAACTACTATATTAATTACAACTCACATGTTCATATATTAATTACAATAAAACATACACATTTTTGGATGAAATGTTCCTCTCCCTTTTATGAAGGATCAATGCAATATTTTTAGTTCTATTAATAATATCAGGTATGTTGTATAAAAACAGATATATAAGCATTTAATAAATACTGTCTGACATAGAAATGTAGACGATGTAGCTGGTTTCAATAAACCCAGAAACAAGCAGAAATATATATAAAACATTTTCAAAAATAACAGCATAATATATTAATATAGATTATATTGTAAATGTTTTGGAAAAGCAATCTGCCAATATGTATTATTAAGGTCTAGCAATGTGTAAAATTTATGAACACAAACACTGTTGATTAAAGTAGAAATTTTTGGTAATGGATATGCAGAACTTTCAATTATGCTATTCAGTAGCCTTAAGTCTAATGCCATTCTAAAAGACTGTTTGCTATCAAATTTATTTGGATTCGGTTTCTTCTTTACCAAAACCATAGGACAAGCCCATTCAGCAATATTTCTCTCAATTAAACCAGATTCTTGGAACTCAATGAATTCTTGCCTCACTTGATCTTGCAAAGAATAAGGAATCTCAAAAGGTAGTGTTTTTATGGGATTATTATTCCTTAAATTTAGTTGTGGGACCACTCTGTCAGTATGACCAATAGTTTTCAAAGAGTTTGAAAATGTTGAAGCTTTATTAAAACATATTTGTAGCAAACTTTTCTTTTGTATTTCATTTAGATGTTCTAACTTAAAATCATCTTCCTTTAGATCTTCTCTTCGTTGCATAACAATGTCAGGGGATGCCTGTATATAGTTGCAGATTTCTGAAAGGGGAGAGTGTTTATCTGATGTACAAGAAGTATCCTCTAACACATTCACATCAAAGTACACAACTCCAGCATACATGTTTTTACTAAGATGTATGTTCTCTGTCCCAAAATTCTTGATTAATGAAGTGAAAGTATTGTTCTTTATGTTATTAATAGAAGGTAATAATTATATGGAAATATTATCAATAACAGGAGTGAAAAATATTACAATATCATCTTTTAGTTTTTCTCTTACTTTAAGCTTAATTTGAGAAGTATCTTGTGGTTCCAAAACTAATTTCTTAGCAAAGCTTTATTATCTACTATTTAAAAGTGATTAATTTCTTTAATTCGATTGGTAATTAGAGGTGTACTACAAAATTATTAAACTCTGCAACGTTGTGTTTTTTGTTTATTACAATATTGTGTTTGGTCAAAAAATCATAACCTAAAATAAAATCAAACATTGACTTGGAAAAGACAGCAATGTAAAAAGGATTTTTAAACATGCACTTTCCTATCGTAAAATAAATCTCTGCGCAAGAGTGAAATTGTAATGTAGAATTTACAGTTTGTATCTGCACAGCTCTTGACAGATATCTCACTTTTGTAACATGCCTCACCTCTTCAAACAGTTTTCTTGGCATTAAAGAAATGGAACTACTGGAATCGAGAAGACTTGCAGTTGCAATGTGAGCAAATGTAATAGGGATAATTGGCTTTGCTGCTCCCACCTGTACATTGTTGATAGATTCGACATTTTCACCTTGGATGACAGGGGTTGCCATGATAGTAGGCGAATTTAAAAAATCTCTAATTGTCTAATTTTTCTCGCCAAAGACAATTATGCGAAAATTTAGAAAATTCTCCAATTTATTAGTTAAATGTTCTTCATGAATAAACCTCTTAGAACTTGGTGGCTGAGGAGATGAAGAAATTATGCCACCACCTAATTTCTTCGAGGGAAATTTAAATCCCTAAAAGTGAAACGATTATACCTGTTTTGAAAAGCATTGTCACCGCGAGTTGGTCTAATACGTATATTGTTTGGATTAATCTGTCTGCTCATATTAGGCCTGGAAGATGAATAGTATCTATCATCTGTGTTACCATTACCACCTCGTATAATATCTAAAAAATGCTAACATTCTCTCATATGATGACCTCTTCAATTACAGTATTGGCAAACTACAACTCTATTTCTCAATTGTAAGGAGTTTACACAGGGATCATACATATTTGGAGCATCACTGGGATGAATTTGAAACTTATTTTTAAAAACAACAAAATCAGATGTTAAATGGTTATCATCACATATTTTACACATATTATTTTTTTTCCTAATTCTACAGATGAAAATTATTTTTTTTATTTAAAGCCTCTATTTGAGCCGAATAATCACTATCAGTCTTTGCAGGGACAGAATTTAAATTAATTACATGTGCTTCAATGACATCAAAATTATCCTCAGTAATTTTTAATTTCTCTTCTTTATTTGCTAAATCTATGTATGAAACATCATCCTCACACATGAGATTTCTTCTGAATCAAAGAGGCAGAGCTGCCAAAAATTGTAACTATTTTATTTGATCTAGAGCCGCTAGGTCTACTACAGATGTGTGGATCTTATGGGCTCCAACCTCAACACGATGAGACAAGGATTTTATACTTTCATTAGGCGTGAGTGCTACCGTTTGAAAAGCTAGCAAATTGGAAGAAGCCGAACTCTGTTTTAAAAATTTTTTAATTCTTATCACATGCCTCCTCACAGTGATATTTAAGCATGAAGGAGTGTGGCGTACCACCCAAGTGCTGCACCTTCAAGTTCAGATTCTAAAAATAAAAGGGTAGTTTTTGAATACCATTGATTTAACTCTCTTAAGTCATTAATCTGTGATAAGAACCATTGTGTCTTATCGGGATCACCATTGAAAGGTGGCACAGTAATATTAAATGCTTTCCTACCAACTACTGAAACATCTGTACCATCAGGCTTAGACATATTTTTCTTTAATCTGGGCATTAAGTAAAATAACAAATTACCTTTACTATGGACTACTATTGTTTATAAATACTATTATATATAAATACAATATTGTTTATATACACTATTGTTCATGAATACATATTTAAATTTATTCACAAGAAAATACTTTAAGTATAATAAACAAAAATATGTTTAGATATACACAAAATAATAATCAAATATCCCATAAGTAATTATAATATGTATACATTCAGGTTGTAAACACCTATTAATTAGACACTAATAATGTAATATTGGTAACCAACAATAAAATAATCATACAGTTTGGTCCTCTAGAAAAGCAGGATTTGATGAATAGTGATCTTTATTTTTAAGCATAAATTATCAAACACATTTCTATCTATATTAATATTAGCAGTTCTAAATAGAACCAAAAGCTTTAAGACAAAAAAAATTCTTTTTATTTTATTTTATCAAAATTTCAAATACATTTTGAAATAATTAATATATTTTACATAGAAACTGCACTTCTATCATTCACTAAAGGTTTATCCTGGTCACGGCACCAATTACTTGTCGCGTGGGGAAACTGAAAACTCGAGTTTAAAAAAAAGAAAATGGTGTTAGTCTTAGGTCATGATCGAATAATGGAGTACCCAGTATTTTACCTATAGAAGATAGCTAAGACTTCATCGGAACCCTGTAAAAGAAAACCATTGACTCAACCCTCTTCAATGAAGACACTCATGAATTGTTGAATAACATTTTATATGTGATCAGTTCAGTGATCTTCCAACGATTTTTACATCATGTTTTTTAATTTTAAAATGGCCATGTAGATAATTTACTTTTCCTTTTTTGTTACAAACTCAGAGATCTCTGGAAAAAAAGACATAATAACAAGAAAGAACAAAAAAGAAATAAAGTTTACCGAGGCGAAGATATTGCCCAAAGTTCGGTTTTATAAAAATAGCCTGGAAAAGAAAAAGTTCAACATCGCAATTTTGAATCCCACGCCAGAATGCTGAAAATTCAAAAATCCCTTTTGTAAAACAACTTTCTGTTGCCACAACTATATCAGTAAAAGAAAAAAAAAACTTGTGAACAAAAAAACTCCACCAGAAGGTGCAATTGGAAGCAAATTATTTAAAAGCTAAGTGTCACATGCCAACTAGTAAGTTGTCCTTCGAACAATTTACTAATCTTATTACTTTCCATCCAAGAGTTCATCTATTTTCAACAATTTGATTTGCTTACATAACTGAATTTGAATCTGGCTGTTTTAGTGAACAATTTTCAAATTTATCCACAAATCACAAGCTTCTTTCAAGATCTGTTTACCGAACACCAGATTACTGTTACCTTGTGAAGTACAGTGAAAACCCCAAATATTAAAAAAATATTAATTAAAGGTTATTCAATTTTGGCGTTACTTTTTATGGATTTCAACTGTAAGAATTTTGTGCCACGTAGTCTTGATCTGGTTGCATGTCAGTTAGTATTAAATGAGCCCATTCGATTTTATATACACTGGGAATTTCTAAAGATATTTTGGGGGAATTTTGAAATTAATGTTCAACGGAATCAGAAGTCACATGTGTCACTTGGGCGCACTATATAAAAACACATTTTTCACCTGATATTTTTTGTAATGAAATAAACAGATCTGTTTGTTTTAAATTTGCATTTGGTACTAAATACAGCAAACTATTTTAATATACACCTGACAATCATGAAGTTATTCAGAGATTTTTGAAATGTAATCAACAGATCACCCAAAGCAGTACTCCAAAGCAAATTTAAAGCTTCGGGTATTTTCCAAAATATATAATTTTCATAATAAAATAAATGATGTTACTAGCTGTAAATTGTTATTAAATATTTAATGCAACCAATAGACAAGGAATTTCATAAGATATCGAGTAATTTTGAGTTTCATCATCGCACGGCACATGTCCTGTTAAAAGGTGCAATAAGAAAAGACACATTTTCCTCATAAAACGTATTTTTTATAATAGAATAAGTATTTTCATTAGCTTTACAGTGTCATTTAATATTAAATAAGCCCATTCGTTTTTATATACAATAGGAATTTTTAAAGATATTTAAAGATATTGGGGAATTTTGAAATTAATATTCACCGGAATCAGAAGTCACTTGTGCACACTATATAAAAACACATTTATCTCCTAAAATATATTTTTTATAATAAAATAAACAGATCTCTTAGTTTTAAATTTGTATTCGGTACTAAATTCAGCAAAAAAATTAATATACACTTTACAATAATGAAGGTATTCGGAGATTTTTGAAATGTAATCAACTGATCACCTAAAACAGTACTTGAAATTTGCAGTATTGGGGTTATTCACAAAAAATATATTTTTGTAATAAAATAAATGCTGTTACTAAAAATATACATTGTCATTAATTACTGAATCCAACCAATCGTTTCCCTATAGACAAGGAACTTCGTAAGATATCGAAGCATTTTGAAATTAATGTTCACCGGAATCAGAAGTCCTTGTGTCACTAGGCGTAATATACAAAAAGACACTTTTCTTCTAAAATTTATTTTTTCTTTTAAAACAAATACTTGGAATAGCTTTAAAAGTTTATTTTATAACATATACAGGAGATAGTTTTAATATCTAGATAATATTATTAAAGATATAAAACAATATTTGAAATTCATTGAACCCACTTGTCTCATATTAAACAAAGTAGAACGGCTTTTGAACATTTACCGTCCATGGTATATAGATTTTTTAATTTGGATATTGTATTGTTACATAAAAAGAGCCCATTTACAAAAGTTCTATGTGAATACATCAATAAGTTCATGTGGGAGAATTACTTCTCCTATTTTACCTCATACATACTCTGTCAACGACCGATGTAGACAACCGGTTGAGAAATGATGTCGATGGGATTTCCTACAATACTTTACTAATTAAAGCAAATCAAATGTAATCATTAGCTTTAGAATGTGAATCAATACTAAATGCACCCAAGCGTTTACCTATAGACGAGGAATTTCGAATAATATGGAGGAATTTTGAATTTCATGATCGCGCGCACATGTCCTGTCACAAGCCTGAATATTAAAAAATACATTTCCCTCCAAAAGCATATTTTTTTATAAAAAAATCAGTACTCTCTGTAGCTTTAGAATGTCATTTAAGCGACTTGTATCTTGAGTTCATCTCTTTAAATACCAACAATTACTTAACAAGTCCTTTCTTTTGGTTTGACTTCTTTTAAAAATTTCTCCGAAGTTTAAGTAAATTATCACTTATTGATAGATTTTCTTCATGAATTAATTTATAACTATTTCTATAATAATATTAGAAAAATACTGAGATTATTTGAATCTAGATTCAAGAAGGACCCTCAATATCAGTCAAAGAATCCATGATGCTTAGCAACGGTTACGTCATGATAATGGTATGCAGTTAAGCAATATAAACATATTTTTAAACCATTATGAACTCTTTTGCATTTACCATTACAAATTAGGAATTTTAAAAGCTATTGTTTTAACCGTAACAAATGTTTAGTCCAGCAAATATGATATAAGTATACAATAATTTATCACGTTTACCTACTTTAGTAGTAATTATGATTAATTTCTGATAATTAACATATTCTTCAATTGATAGTTTTACATTATGCCAACAATTTAGAAGCTTATTACATTTATCGTAATATGCTTCTTATGAAACAATGGTTGGGGTTTGTTTTTAAACTTCGTTTGAAAACAGCTTTCTCAAATTACTCTATTAAAAGTTTTAGAAACGAAGAAGATTTTCAGATTTTAATAGAAATAGTTTAATACTACTGCTCCTAAAATTGGTAGCAAAATAAAAAGTGATTCAAATATGAAAATTAATGCTCGATTGCTAAATGACTGTTTACCTGCAATTAATTTTATTAGAATGAAAATGATGAAGTGATCAATTTTAACTAAAGTACATATTAACTAGTTAGGAATAAGTAAGATAATACAGGAAAAGATCTGAAGTAAGTTTAGAATTACAGGAAAAAAAGATGTTGAAAGTTTCAAATATTAAATTTTTTTAAACAGAGAAACACAGAGAAACTACGAGTTCCAGATGTAGAAAGACAAAGAAATTATCCCCATTATTAACTAGTGATTATATTAGACATTCAAATAGGAGACTTTTATGTTTTAGTATCAAAGCAATCAAAGTAATTAAAATATTTTCACAATGGTATACCAGAAATCAATTTATAATTTACGAAGAAAAATTAATTTTCCTTGAAGATTTTTTAGATCAAAAAATATCACTTCACGTTTCAGTTAAAAACTCATTTTTCTTCAAGTCAGTTATTTTAATGATGTGATTGTAATACAGAAAGCAAAACCTTAAAGTGCAAATAATAAAAAGACAGGAAAAGTGTAATTCTAAACATTATGACCGTCTAATATATTCAAACAAGTAAATTTACAAGAAAATATAAATAAATAACTTTTTAGAATATAGGTTAGTTTGCTTTTTGACATGAAATTAATTTTCATAAATTCTTTTAATTTAAATTGTTTAATTTTTCCAGGTCTGTTAGATAACACAATATGAAAATTATCTATAAGTACTAAATAATGTATAATTTAAATTATATTATTATTGCTTGATATAAATCAAAACAATCAAACATTAACTTGGATTTATTTTATTTTTAATAAATTTGATCATTTTGTATTTTTCAATACCTTTTACGCTTAATATATAATTATGTTATTACCTAATATATCTATTTTAAAATAACTTCTGAAATGTACGTACAAATAATGGCATTATTATTTAAGTTTTTAATTTGAAATACTACTGTAAGTTATATTTTATAACATGCTGTTCTTCAATTAATTTGAAACAAATTGCTTAATATTACTTAAAGGTATTCATTTTTTCAAATTAAAATATTCCGCTACAATATCAATATATATATATATATATATATAATTAAAATTAAAATATAATAATTTAATTAAATTATTGCTATTTCAAATGTTCATGATAGAAAAAAAAATTAGAGATATCTCATTAATCTTTTTTTTCATGAATGCTAAGCTGCCAGGAAGTTTATTTATCAATAATTTGGGCTATGGATTGTGTTGCATGCAATTTCAGAACATTGTGAGCTGAAAAACCTAACCAACCAGCATACCTGAACTTCAGTTTGAAATTTTGAGTATTCAATTCCCTTCTCGGTAGTTGTACATAATACTTCGGACTCTCTTTCTCTCTCTTTATCTGTCTCTCTCTCCTTCTCTTTATCAAATGCAGCTCAGATACATATAATCCAAAAATGCAGTGTAAGTGACGATATCAATATATATATATATATATATATATATATATGTATATATATATATATATATATATATATATATATATATATATATATATATATATATATATATATATATATATATATATATATATATATATATATATATATATATATATATATATATATATATATATATATATATATATATGTATATAATTAAAAATGAATGTTTCAAAGTATGTAATGAATTATCATTTAGCGATTAGCGAATAACAAATGTTGAGCTAGGCAAACCATCATTGTAAAAGCATTCAATTACTTCAGTCTAATGGAATTTTGATTTCAAATTTGCAAAGGAAATGAAAATTATAATTCAATAGATAATTTACCCTTAGTTTCCTCTGTGATGTAGTTTAACGATAACTATACTTAATTACAAGCATGCACTCACGCATATATATATGTAATAAAAGGTTTATAAAAGATGTTAATAAAAGGCAAAAAAATATATTAAAGTAATGAATATACACAGTACTAAAAATATAATATAATAAAATATGAACTACAAGTTATTTGATACTGAAACAGAATTTTTAGATTTATTTATCACTATTGATAATTTTAAACATATATTGATGTCTCCGACAAAACTAATCAATTTAATTTTAATGTTAATAAGTTAATTTCCTGGAACTCAAATATTTCTTTAAAAATATACAGAAACGTTATATTTAATGAACATAATCGCATTTATAATATTTGCAACAATTATGAATCTAATAAAAATCAAATAAAACGCCTAATAGCTCATCTAAAAAATAATAAATATTATAATTAATTTTATTTTAAAATATGTAGGAAGTAGGGAATCACTTGCAAGATTGAAGTAATGCATAATTTTTATAACTACAGAAGGGCCACCCAAACATTGAAGTTCTTACAAGAATCGAGGAAACACCTGCATTTATACACTTTATATTGTTTTATACATAACTTAAGCTTAAAACCCCTTTAAGACATTTTAATTTCAAATTTACTACATGTTCCTGAACCACTTTAACTTTTTGAATTTAATTCCTCCTGGCAATATTTCTTTACTCTGATTTCCAATTTACCTTTGGCAACTCT
The DNA here is from genome assembly GCA_037975125.1 of Latrodectus hesperus. Classification (NCBI taxonomy): domain Eukaryota; kingdom Metazoa; phylum Arthropoda; class Arachnida; order Araneae; family Theridiidae; genus Latrodectus; species Latrodectus hesperus. Next base: position 4,515,672 of record CM075853.1, read on the forward strand.
TCTATTATTCTAATATATAAAATCAATCTGATTTCCTGATTTTGGTATTGTGTATTTTTTGTATGCATGCTGCATCTATTATGAGTATTTTTACTTTTCTGCATATATATATTTATAAATTTATTCTAATTTTTGAACTAAGTGTATCCTTGATTTTTTTCTTTTTATACGAACACTCTCTTCGGGGGGGAATTGCTCGAAGATATTTAGACATTTGTCTTTCATGCATGTCAGGAAAGAGTGTTCATTTTGTGTAGCTGGCCCTCTCACTCCTGATGAAGACGTGGTCCTTCTGTTTTCTCTTATCATTTGTATCGTATATTTTAGTATTTTTCCAATTTTATATTTTTGGTTTCAATATTTTTCATGTTTATATATATATATATATATATATATATATATATATATATATATATATATATATATACATATATATATATATATATATATATATATATATATATATATATATATATATATATATACATATATATATATATATATATATATATATATATATATATATATATATATATATATATATATATATATATATATATATATATATTTATATATGTATATATAATATATATATATATATATATATATATATATATATATATATATATATATATATATATATATATATATATATATATATATATATATATATATATACGCTTCCCATCACTTCATGAGTCGTCGCTACCTGCGGAGGTCCACGAGGTAATAGGTTCGTTTCTTATTTCTTATTGTGCAATTAGATTATCTTATGGCATTGCTTACAAGTAAATTCTTCGTAATCAACATTAGCTATCGTCATTGACGTCATTTGCTACCTGCCTATGCAGTATATCTCCTAGAATTATCAAGAATTTACTATATGCCCAATTCCAAAGGGAAAAAGTACGATTTTTTCTTATTTGTCACCGGAGAAAGCCAATCTGAACAATAGTTTATTTCAAAAGCTCCACAAAATTATCGCTTTTGTATGTTATCCTGATAATGTTGTCACAAACATTTCGTGAAAGCTATGACATGGAATACGTACGAGGATTTGACAAATATTTCCCTCACTTACGGTGAAAATAAAGGGAATTGACACGAAGCATGAAATTGATTGAAACAAGTTCTTATACCCTTTTCAATATTAGATAGACAGCAGAAAGAAATCAGTTCGGTTGCAATAATTTGCAATCAACAATGCAGGACATCTGTGAAATTAACCACCCCCAAAAAGGAAAGAGCAAGTTTTAATTACATTTGAAGCATTTTCATTTAATAACTCTTGAGTGGCATTCAAAATGGGTATTTCTGAGCAAGTGGTGTTGTGTATATTACATGAGGAATGTATAAATTAAGTTAGTACTAAGAATGAATTAATTTAGAAGAATTTTGGTGATCGAGTCATCATATGTCTATCTCTACTCGTTCGGAACAAAATTGAGCCCTTCTTGAACCGAATAATAACTGGGGATTAAAACTGGATTACCTACGAAAATATCGTAAGTAATAAAGACTTTATTGTGCGAAAAACCTATCCTCTTCAATTCTGAAGCAAATGTGATTCTGAATAAGGGAATGCTGTGTATATGATGTGATATTTGAAGACCAATATATTATGAACATAAAAATTGAATGAGAAGCTCAGTTGGGAAAAGTATTATCAGCAACGGAATAATTTAAGGGGAGCAGACCAAGAAAATTGGGCGGCGATGCTCCTAGAAAGTGCACTCAAAGAAAGAGTCCAAGAAAAATGTTCGTTAAAATTGCAGAATTAAACTGAGAAATTCTATCCCATTCATCATATCATCTGACTATCACTCTTCCTGTATCACTTTTGCTCGCAAATTCTTTTTCTTTGCAGAGCAAAAAATTCTAGAACGAAGAAGATGTCAGACAAACACTGGTTAAATTTTTGGCCTCTATAGATAAGACATTTTTTTTAAAAAAAGGAATATACAAACTTCTCTCACGCTGACAAGAAGTGGTAAATAATTATGGTAATAATAGTATTTCATAAAATGTATTTAAAGTGTGAAAAACTAATATTATTTTATTTTGTTCTAAAGAAAACATAACTTTCGTGTAAACACAATATTTTGACGCACATAAACTTTTCTATAATTATGATATACAATATTTTTGTTACATCTTATTTATTAGTTTTTTGTTACAGTCTTTATATTTCTGTAAAAGCAACAATGGGATTCATAATGTCAAAATTAAAAAAAGACAATTATACCACTTTAAAGTTGATTAGTGTAAAGTAGACACCACTGACAGAGCTCATAGTGTGAGATAACCCAGATATTAGTGAATTAATTATCGAAATATTAAGATATCAATTACAGATTCAATGCTAGAAAAAATATCGATGCATTTATACTTAAATTCATTTACATAGTATTTTTGATTTTGTTACAATCCACACATATTTTTAATTAGTAATATATTCATATACAAATAATCTTTCATTTACAATTTTCAATATTTTAATATTCGCTTTAGCGAATGAATACAGTTAATTTTTATTATATATAAAATGTCTCTGTCTCTCTGAAAAACAAGGATTTTCTCCACATAAAATTTGTTATTAAAAATTAAATTATTATATTTTAATCTAAATAAATGATTTTTATATATCTGAGGATTGCATTCATTACATAAAAATATTTTTTTCCTATTCAAATTATACATAATATTATAGCTAATAATTTTATTTGTATGATCAGAAAAATATATCATTTAAAACTTGTCTACACAGAAATGAAATATATTAAATTGTATTTGTAAAATGATAACTTATCAGTATAAAATATATACTTTTATCCAACAAAAATTCATACTACAAAGTAATAACATATTTTCATTTAATTTGGATGAAAATGTATAATGATATTTTTCCTTTTACTGCAATCACTTTTTGAAAATTTCCTATTCCCTAAATTTTTATTTCATAAGAGATATGAAATTTATCATGTGATTTTTTTGTCAAAATATTATGAATGTGAAATGGAAATTATGCTTTTTCTAGATTAAATTATGAAATTTAGTTTCTTGAGATAAAATAATTTCATAAAATACAGTATGTGAATTCTTAATAAAGATTTAATAATAATTAACTTCATATGATAAAGAAAATCTTTGATCATTTTATTTTTGAATAAAATAACTAATTTCACTGACATTTGTAGATTAAATTAAAATCAGAACGGCAACAAACCTCTATGATCTCGGTAGGTGTTGACCCAAATAACTATCGTATGTAGTGCAGAAACAATGACCATTTAATTACTCTAGACCATTTAAAAAGTCTCTAAAATTATGTAGAATTCAAGATATTTAGTCATTTTGTGATGCTAATAAGGAAAACATCTCAATTAACCAATTTATTTGTCTAAGTTAAAAATTCTAATGTTTAATAATTAAAATCAAAACTTAACAAGTATGTGGAGAATATATTTACATTTATAGATATTTAAATTAATTTAATAATTATATTTTATATATGAATTTAAATGTAAAATGTTTGTTTTGGAAATGTTAACCAAAAATTCAATAAACTTTAGTTGTATCCGTTGAAAAAAACTTTTTTTCTACTATTTATATTTACTCATTCTTGAAACAAAAAAGCAAAGAATTACTTTTTACAAGTTATTAAGGTTTTTTCAAAGTTTTAGGTATCATTTAAATAATCTTGAACTTTTCCAATAGTTAGATCTCTTTAAGATATTTTTTGTACTATTGCAATTGATCTGCTTACCTTGATGATGACATTTTTATTTCTTTTCGTGCTGCTTAAGAACTTGTGGGGATAAAAAAAATCGTTGTAAAGAATCAATAAAAATAAAGCCAATAAATAACAACGTGCCAACAGTTTCTCAGGATAGCTTTTGATTCAATTAGTAGTTTTCAAGTAGAGGAGTAACAACTAAAAGAATCTCTTTCCTTTCAGGACTCTTGGTGTAGTTGCTCATTGAAGTAACTTGATCAAAATTCCCATTATGTCACCTTGTTTGACATCGGAAAAGAAAATGTTTGTTACTAGAAGTATCGAGTTTCAAATTAAAGGAAGTATATGTGCTGAAATTCTGAAAAAAAAGAGTAGCTTAGAAACATTTTTTAAAAAAAAAAGCTTCTTGGCAAAATGTTCTACGATAGATAAAATATATATATTTTTAAATTCATTATTATGTTTATATAAGAAAAAAATATTTAAATATAAAAATAGTTTAAATAATTAAATATTGAATTATTTTATATTGGATGTGAATTATACATGGACATTTATTTAATTTAAATGAATGTGAATTATCTTCAAATTCATGAATTTATAAGCTAAATTTTTTTTAAAAATATTTTTGTTAAATTGTTGGATTTTTTGTGTGTTAATATCTGGTTTTGGTAAGAGTATATTACAAACTTAATAGTGTTAGAAACTTATAATTAATATATTTGAAAACAGTCCATAACATGTAATGTTATGGACAATTTAAATTTCTTATAAGATTTGCTAATAAATCACATTGTTATGTAAGAATAAACAATATTTTAGAATCAGTTAAATTAAATGAAATTCTGATGTAAAAAATTAATAATAAACAATATGTAAATAATATTAGGTAAGCATTATAAAACGGATAATTTATTTTGCGAAATATCTCGTTTGCTATTTAAATACACATTTTAGTGTAAGAATTTCAAAGTATTTCCTTTAATGAATATTAATACTTATGTCAAGTTATTTAATTAATTTTGAAAAAAACATTTTTAAAGTAAACTAGTTTTTATTTAATTTAATTTTCCTTTGTATGTACGTATTATGTATGTATGTATATACTGCTAATCATTAAAATGGCAGCTTTTACAAGGAATGATTTTATAAGCGCCAAATTAATTGATAGAAGCCAAAAGTAGGTTGAAATACACAAATTTTAAACTTTTTAGTTTTTTTATGCGGGAAATATAAAATAAAATTTGTAGAGAGGAATTCTCATTCTGACATTGCATTGCTATTTTCTTAGAATACCGTGTTGTGCCTTGAATAAGAAGAAAATTTACTTGCGGAATTTGGTAAAGACATTGTTGCTTATATCGGAATTATGAACCATTGTCCCATGATTTTGCTTTTCACATTCGTCGAAACCAATCTATTAACTGCATATGCGGAAACGTAAAAATCAATTTAGTGCCATGTGTTTCTGTACTCTATATTAAATGTCATACAGGATTACCAACTTATGACTGAAACCCAAGAAAACGCCATGGCCATTAATTCGAAATGAGTTTATAGTATAACATAAAATCAATTTGCATAATGGTGTGTCTAAGGAGAATATTTGAGTGGAAAGATGACGTATTTTCAAAGGACATATGATTCTGGTACATCATTTTAATGTTATATTAAGTGTAGAGAGATTTCAAAAGGATTCTTCCGTGTTGTCTTCGATTTATTCATAAGAACTACCTGACGTGAATGAATGAACCGACATTGGGATTATGTTAAGCATACTTTAAATTGGGATCGTCAGTAATTTGAACGATGATGTGTGCGCTTTTGACTTCTTATGGAAAATTTAACTGCCTCATTTTCAAGCCATAGTAAAAGTCATTTTTATTAAGTCATATCAATGACTGTGGAAAATCACATGTTGAATATAAAATATTTTGACATACTCTCAATGCATTAAGCATATATATTCCAATTAAAAAATAAATGACATTTCCTGCGATATTTGGATCGGCAATTTTATCTGGGAGTTTTTTAAGTGTTGGCACGAAATAAACTTTCGTTGATTCATTTCTCTCAAAACTAAGGCAAATTTTAATATGAAATACATCTCAAAAACTTTTACAATTAAAAGATAAATGAATACAAATAAATCATTTGATAAACTTACTGAAATAAATGAATTTTTTTTCACAAAATAAAAGACACGAGATTAAAGCTGATAGCACAAGCATGATTTTTATGAATTTTGTCATACTCATATTTCGAGAGTGTATTAATTTTTATTTTGCTGTGTGTTTGACGTTCGTGACTATTATTACAGATATTTTGGTGATTTTTTTTTCTAGCTGTTTCTCATTATAGGGAAAAGATATGTTAATGTATTTTAAAGTTTTTATCAGTTTAAAATTTTAAAGATATATATATATATATATATATATAAGAGATAAAAGGACGATAAAAATATAGAGACATTTAGTTGTATTTTAAACTCTATATCATATTGTATTTAAAATATTAAATAAGTACATTTCTTTTGTTCCATATGTACACATATATGTTCATATATATATATATATATATATATATATATATATATATATATATATATATATATATATATATATATATATATATATATATACATACATATATTTATATATATGTATGCATATTTTTGCGTGCATTTGCAGTATAGGAAGAATGGTACTTTAATAATTTAAATATAAATATAATACCTAGCCTTAAAGAACAACTGTATATCCCGTATTCTTATTTCTGAATAAAGTTTAAAAATGACAGTTTTTAATTTATTCTAGACATTGAATTGCTTTTATAAAGAATAATTTAACTTTAAGCGATGGTATTTCCAGAAAATCTTATGATAGCCCAATAAAAAGTTTGCTGTGGTTCAATACCGATAAAAATAAAAAGAAATTTCCCATTGTGAAAGTAAATCTTCATTATTGAATCAGACTACTAAATTGGTTTGGAAAAAAGTGAAAGATTTTGTCCTCTTTTCATGAATTTCTGAACATTATAGAAAGAGAACATTGCGCAAATCTTCTTTTCTTCTAAAATAAAATTGGATTGCTTAAATATTCAACAAATCGCTACTTGTCCGTGGTTTAGCAATTGAGTTAGCCAATATGATTGTCAGATCTGATTCACTTACACATTTTAAATTTTCTTTTACAAAAAAATCTTGTTTTTAAAATAAGCGAAACTTTATATAAAAATGTATATACTTTTATATAAAATAAATATTAGAGAATGAGCAAATTAATGAATGACGAAAAATAAAATTTTAATGAAACCTATTAGCTTAAACATTCAAGAAAATGGTATTAACATCTATGCTTTATTAAATTTTATGTTTTTGTTTAAATTTAAATATTGTTATTATTTGCTATACTTTAACTACATTTATAATTTTGTTATTAATGAAAGCAATATTTAAAGAAATATTGATATCCTTCATTTTTCCAACCTTATCGTAGTAAAACTGTAGAGGAAGCATGTCTACAGTTATGTTAGAATATGTTTAAAAGAGAAATCAGTTTTTCAAATTAATTAAGGAAACATTCATATGACCTGATACTAATCAAAGTAAAAAACAAGGAACTTTATTCTCTAGTTTGAGGAATATTTGAATATAATACATTTTTCGGATGGAATTTTATTTTTTATATTATGAGTTGTTGTTTCACACTTTCTCGTCTTGATAGTTTAATTATAAATCATTTCGGGAAATATAATTTTTAAGTAGTTGGAGCAATGAACAATCTAATGTTGAACACAAATGTATAAAGTATCCCTATCTTTATATTTAAAATAAATTAGTATTTCGAAACATACATTGCATTATATTAGAAAACTATTGTACATATTTTAAATAAAATTTAATTTTTGAGTAATTCATATTTACATTTATGATTTTTGGTAATAAGAAATAAAAAGTATTTCATTTTAATGTGTCAATGGATTAAAAATGAAATATTTTTACTTACTCCACAAACGTTCATATAAATTTAGGTATCATCGACGTTGAAGTTTGAAAAATATTAAAAACATTTTAAGGTTAAAAAGAAGCCACCCTTATTTTAATTACAATAAGTTTAATAAATTTATTAATATGAAATTTTATATAATATTAAAAAATATTTTTGTATCCATCAATTGAATTTTATGTTATATTTAAGTTTAAATTAAAAAAAATTTCAAATTAATACATTATGTACGTTTATACAATGAAAATACATATTTCATAGAGTTATATAAATGAATTTCAAAAAAACTTTATTGCAGCTAAGTATTGCCGAAATTTGTTTATTCCTGGAATGATAATGAATGAAAATACATTGAATCAATAATAATTTAGCATTATTAAGAAGAATTACATTCAAAATAATTTCATTGAGGTTTTCGCAAAATTATTGTGAGCAACCAGAAATTAATTAAACGAACTTGTGCATAAAATGATTTATGCAGAAATTCAAGGAAAACTGAGAAGAAAGTTCTGTATTTCCAATTGTTATCTCCATTATAAGTGCTTTTTAAATTTAAAATGAGTATAATTTGTCAATTTATGTTATGCGAAAAAATAAACTTTAAAAAATCTCACACAGAAACAAATATTGAAAGAAAGTCTATCATAGTATATCGCATAGTCTATCATAGTATATATATATATATATATATATATATATATATATATATATATATATATATATATATATATATATATATATAATATATATATATATATATATATATATACATATTATATATATATAAATGTATACATATATATATACATATATATATATATACATATATATATATATATATATATATATATATATATATATATATATATATATATATATATATATATATATATATATATATATATATATATATATATATATATATATATATATATATATATATATATATATATATATATATATATATATATATATATATATATATATATATATATATATATATATATATATATATATATATATATATATATATATATATATATATATATATATATATATATATATATATATATATATATATATATATATATATATATATATATATATAAACATTTAACGTACTTGATTGAACTATTTAAAAATTGATTTAATTAATACAAATTAAATGGCCAATTTAAGTTAATAATATAAAAATCTTGAAGTAGTTTAAATATTAGTACTGTAGTTTTACGTTTAATTTTTACAGTGACATAAACATAAAATCCCTCTAATAAGCAACAAATAAATTTCAGGACAAATTGAATTTTTATATTTTAATTTGTAAATTAAAATATTAAATTAAAGTAAAGCATATTACATAAATAAAAATTACTAAATTTTCAATATTTGAAATCAATGAAAATTATTTGAAAATTGTGAATATTAAAACATTTATTTTAACTAGTTTTTTTATATTTTAAAATTTTTTATTTTTTTCTTGTGGTAGAATTATCTATTTAAGCTAGTGTACAGTTATTTTATTATATACAGGGTGATCTTTTTTAATGACAGTGTTTGGAGCGTCCTGTAGCGCGATCTAATAGCCGAAATAACACCAAACTTGGTATCTAGACTAATCAAGACATGGGAAAAACAATTCCGCAAAAAAAGTTTTAATTCCAAAAGTCACCGCTAGGGCATTTTGTGGCGCTATTGTAGTATAACGAGAATTAGCATAAAATACAGGTATCAAAGCAAAATGCAATTATTTTGCGACGACAGTGCCAGTAATAGGGGCTATAAACGCAAGTAGTAGACAGCTCCGACAAACAATCTCAGCTGCAGTAAACGAGCTCCAGTTTCCATGTCTCTCACGTTACCGGAACGTACGTTTATGTTGATGGAGCATCAAACTTGTCTATTCTAAAGGACAACATAACAAAGAAAGTGCGGAATATCCCTCGTGACATGTTACGTACGGCTGTGGGGAGCGTTGTGCGCAGAATACACGGTGTTAATTCTGAGAACGGTGCTCACATTGAATGTGGTCTAATTCCTCACCTGGGAAGTTAATGTAATAAATAAATATTAAAAACTTAACTGTACGATTGTATGTGTTAGTATTTTCCTTTTCTCACATTTTATACATTGTAAAGCGCCACAAAATGCCCTAGCGGCGATTTTTTGGACTAAAATTTTTTTCACGGAATTTTTTTCCCGTGTCTTGATTAATCTAAATTCCAGGTTTGGTGCCCTTTCGGCTATAATATATCACGCTACAGTGTGCTCCAAACACTGTCACTTTAAAAATAGATCACCCTGTATTTTATTTTTGTTCTGTTAACTATCAGGATCTGCAAGTTAAAAAAAAATCTTACTCTAAAATTTCTAACACGTGAGTGTCATTTAATTTTTGTTGCATAATTACAAAACATTTTTGAAGGACTTTTTTTACACAAATGTGTGAAAACAATATCGCTTATTTTTTGATGAAGGGGATATTTAATCCGCTTTTCTTGTTGAAGGAGTTCATAGAGATAATGACACTCTGATAAGAGAATTCAGTAAAAACCCCTCCAAAGAGTTTCATCCAAGTTTGTCATTAAATTAACAGTTGCCTAGGGAAGAAACGAAAGAAAGAATTTACCTCTCATTTTATGCCGTCTTACTTTATTATTTGATTGAATAAATTAGATAAATCCCCATTGTTCACACATCCATTATTGTTTGAGAATAATAATGTCAGATTATTAATTAGAGAAGTATTTTAACTAAATTTGGAAAATATTAAATATTTATATTTAAATTTGTATTAAAGTATAATGTTTCTTATAAATATCCATTAATTAAAAACTGTTTTTAAGATATCAAGATTTCTTGATTTTCATGATTTTGAAAATATTTATTGGTAATTAATTAAGGTTTAAAATTAAATGTGAGATCTGTTTTGTAAATAAAAAAATAGATAAACTTTTATTTGTTTTAAAAATTAATTAAAATAGAAATAATTCTATTTTTATGAAAACAACCTATAAATAAATAAATATGTGAAATGATTGAATGATGAAATGAATATAAATACCAGTACATTTAAATTTATGTAAAACATATCTTAATTTTAATGTAATGTTTAATATTTTGTTTGTCTGTTTTTTACATGGTAATTATATTTTGCTGTCTTCAAATTCCCTGTATTTTGCAGTATCTGCTACTATTATTTTTTTGAAATCAGTTGTTTATTTAAATAAATAAAACAGATTTTTTATCAAGGAAAATATATAAAATTTAAGTCAACAATTCAGTTTGTTGTATTGCAATTTTTCTTTGTGGGTGATAAGAAATACTAAAATTATATTTCCTTATATTCTATGCAAATTTAGTTGAAGAATTAAAACTACTTGTTCTAAATATATTTGTCAGCTTATTCTTTTAAAATGCAGACTGAGAAAAATAATGGTATCGAATCTTAACGAAATGGAGAAAATCAAAAGATTGATTTTGTCTTTTTCTTTAACAATAAGAATAATTATTTAAATTTTAAAAGTAAGAATTTTCTTTTATTAATTCTATAAAAATCAAATAATACATATAAGTCCTTTTTTCAGTTGATCATTTATTTGTATAATTTGTAAATATTTGATGTAATATATTTTGTAATTAAGTTATATGATTGTTATATCAAGAAGAAGAGTTTATGAATTTTAAAAAAATTTATATATATATATATATATATATATATATATATATATATATATATATATATATATATATATATATATATATATATATATATATATATATATATATATATATATATATATATAATCCAAAGAAATATCTTAAATATATCAATATTTTATATTTTTAAGCTCTTATATAAAATCTTTGACTAACGAACTCTCTTTTAATAATATTTGACTTCACAAAGAGACCAAAAATAGCACAGTTTCTTTTCCTAATATGGTTAATAGATTCTGTGTGGGAAATACCTTTTTCTGAGACAAGTCTATGTGTTGGATCAAAAAATATGGTGTCCATTTATTAAAATTTATAAAGTATTCTCCACTGGACCCATCAATGCAAAAAATGTACTTATCTATGCAAACTGAGAAATCGCATTTTTATTAAAAAAATGCTCAACACTATTTCAAATCATTATAAACTGAAAAATGAAATATGATACACATTCTCTATATGGACAAAAGAAAATAACTACTTAAAAGTTTAGTTTTTCTCATCCATAGGGGATAAAACAAGGGAAATCCAGTCACTTAAAATATTGACAATACAATTTAACTTCTAGTATATCATTGCAACCTACTCAATTATTACTATGAAATTTTAGTTTAAAGAACGAGTGATTTTGAAGTTTTTCGCATCATAGTGACCATTAAAAGTTCAATTTTTGAAATAAAAAATTTATTTATGGTTACATATGATAACTGTATCCATACAATAATATTGGATCAAAGTTTCTCTCTAAATTATAATTTTCTCTTTCATAAGCTTATAAAGTGCGCAAATTTTTAGTTATACCACATAATAAGAAGGATAACAGGTGTGAGAAAACAAAAAGCAATGAAAAGATCAATACAAGCATGTAAACCTGCATAAACTATTATAGTAGTTTATATATATATATATATATATATATATATATATATATATATATATATATATATATATATATATATATATATATATATATATATATATATATATATATATTAACATTGTTTTCATTCAATTGAAACATTAGTTTGCAGCTTAATTTATTGTTAATGTTGAGCATTTATAAAACGATTATTCATTTGGTGTGAAGTTTTAATAAAAATATCAGTTTAAAATTTCTTCTGAACAGTCAGATACATTTATTCAATTAATGAACAATATTTGTTGAGTCAAAATGTGCATTGAAAGCCTTTATTCTCGAATACTGATCAGATTTGAAAATAACTTGATAAAATACTTTACATTAATAAATGCATTTGAATTACTATACATGCCAAATCAAAATTTTTCTTCTGTTATGAGAGAGCTTTGATGTTAAATTTTAATTTGTATTCAGACTTCTGGTGAGTCGAATATTAATAAGAATTTATCTGTTTGTAGCTAATAAAAATATCAGTTTCCTATTTAATTTCAACAATTAGTCTGCTATATAATAATTTAAAATATATGTAGTCATAATTGATGAAATTTTTGAAACACTTAAATATGAATAAGGAATGAATGTTTAATATGTGTCACCACAAATATTTATTTGAAAACCGCAAGCATATTCTGACTGCTACAAAGTCATCTTTATCAATTATAACAGATTGTAATCAAAAACAATTATGAGAAACACCGTTAAATTATCACGCGTAATTTTCTTCCCTGACATTTGGGTAGCATTTCTTTTGATTTGCATAAATTCCATAAGACATAAGCTGATATAATATCAAACAAAGAGTTGTTCCTGTTTCGATATATTTCAGTTTAATTGCTTTTGAAACTTCAATTTTGGAAGATATTCAATAGTCTGGCATTTCAATGCTGAAAATTTAATATATAACCTCAAAAATAATACAATCCAATATTATTCATTTTCTTATTAAAATAGATAATTTCGACAGTAATTTATGTCAGGATATACCAGCTTTTATAACACTTCTTACTGTTTTGTTTTTATAATCTTTATTATATTAGGAATGATTCAAAATATTTTCCATTAGATTAAATTTTGTTTAAGTAACTTAATGTATATTTATGAATAAGGAACGGAGCATGTGAATCACTTATGAAAGTCATACTTTTGAAAGTTGCTTAAAACAATGTAAAAATATCCATTTGTTTATTATTTGTAATGATACAAATACACATTTATTTATTTTTGTCAAAACCTATATGAAAAAAATATAAGTACCTTCATTTTAAATTGGAGATTGTTAATACTTTAATATTTTTCATATATATTTTAAGCCGTTAATATTTTGCATACTTGTAATTATGTGACAGTCTTTGTTTTTTAACTATCTGAAAGATATATAAGTTTTAAAAATTGCATTTAATTGGTCAATCATTTATTTTTGTTCATTTTTTAAGAAAATATGATATAAAAATATGGTAAAAGTCTTGATAAAAATGAAAACAAAAAATTAACTTTGAATTTTTAAGCATAATTATTGGATATACATATTTGCAGTTTTAATTTTTAGCTCTTATTTTCGTCAATCTAATTCCATATCTCTTGAAAACTTGTGTTTTTCTAATAATTTATTGAAAACAGTTTAAAAAAAGTTTATACTCCAAACAAATCAAGGAGATAGCCAAGTGTATTCTGCACACACTTGTTGATTTTTAGTTTTTCCCATGTACAGGACAACGATCCATCAACCATCAAAAGCTGTTATGTATGAAGGGTTTTTATCAAATACCATATACCTGGTAGTTCTTTTGCATTAATTTTATATTCTTAGATTATCATTTCAGTATACTATAAAAGCTAAAAAATGATCTTGAGTTTGATTGGATTATTGATGAAACAAAATGTTCTATTGCGAGCATGTGATCAGGAATATGCGTTGCATCTAAAAAGGGAAAATTAAAGTACATATTCTTAGAAAGTTGAAAAGATATAAACAAAGAGATATTGTCAAGTATTTTATACGCACTTTTAATTATTTCTAGAAAATGAAGATTTTTGAATTTCAGAGTGAGAATATACTTTGAATAATTTTGGCAATTGTTTTGTCATTAAGTGGAAAAATTGTTGGAATCTATAAACATCCAATAGTTATAATGATATGGTTGAATATATGAAGGGAATTGTTTCGAGAGTTTGTTGGCACCTCACACTTTTGGATGAATAAATTTTACTGTTTTTCTCAAACTAGGACTTAGTAATAAATATTATTTATCATTTTTTTCAATTTTCTTTATTGACTTCTTAAATATTTTATCTAGAGTTATTAATTTTAGACACATTGAAAATTTTTTTAATAATAATTATAAATAAATATTTATATATGAAGTATAAATTTAATTCATGATATGTCCTAATGTCGGTGTTTTTCAATTACTCCAATCACTGTTGAACAAAACCTTTTTCATAATCCTGGGCAATTTTGGCTCATTAGTTTGTCTATAACATTATTTCTGATTTCTTACACTACAAGTGTATGGTAGATCTTAAAGCATAGATAAATAGAAAAAAATCGAACAAAAAGATTTATTAAATTACCTAGATTTTTGTGTGAGAGATGTTTTTTTTATATTTTTTAATAATACTTTTAACTCAACAATTCCCATCTTTTAATTTCATATATAAATCATTAATTGGAATAATAAAAAATAGTGAATATTTCCACATTGTTATCATGAAGCAAAATCTGTAAATTACTACTTATTTCTTCATTTCCAAAATTAAAAGAATGACTATGTTTTAGCGTGCAATTTTGTGTTGTTTAACAATGGAAATCAAATATATAAGATTTATGAGAAATTTTGTTTATATTTAATATATATAATATAGTATTTTATATTTTAAAATGCATTATGGACTTTCTGTTTTCATTTACTGATTTGTCATTTTAAAATGCAGCACAAATTTTATTGCTTCATAGATTTAATTGAATAGGTATTTAAATAGATTGTTTGCGTTCTTTATTAACTTATGATACATTGAATTGTTTGAGAAGAAAGCGTACCTTACAAGCCATAGAAATATTTTAAAATATTACTTTAAAATTATTTTATGGTCTCTAGTATCTTTGAATCACAATTGAATCTAAAAAGAAATTTAAAACTCTTTACATAGAGATCTTCAAACATTTTGCAGGTATATTTAAATAAACAAGAAAAATTTTTACTCTTGCTCTATTTATTAATTATTCTATTATTTATTTTATTTTATTCCCTCTCTGATTAACGTGATTGCATATTGCATAAACTGTAATATATATTTCCACATACATTATTCTGATTCTCCTACAATTTATGAGAATAAAATGGTATATTCAATGAAATCAGGAATACAATCAATCATTTTCTTTTAAATATTGAAATCTATTATTCATAAGCGAAATATTTCTTTTTTATTTTTGAACAATCGTAGAAAGCAATAAAGTATTGAATAAGCATAATTGAATGTATACTTCATTGCTGCTTCTTATTTTGAAAATACCCGCTATCTTTCAAATGATAGATTTATTCCATAACCAGTAACCCCAGGGAAAAATTGACTTTCTGAAACTTTTCTTTTTAGATAACAGCAAAAATAAATCAAAATTTTCCGAGGTAGAAAAAAAACACCCTATGACTAGTTGCATGACATTTATATTAAAAAAGTTAGTGAATTCTTAAAGTGGCCTGATTTCATATACGAACCACTGCACATTTGTGGAATATAATGAATATATTCTGCTCATATCTAAAGAATTTTCATATACATGTAAATTTAAAAGATTTTTATAAAATTTATTTAAGAGAAAATTATTCGCATTATCCTATTTATTTAAATGTATTCGTTTGGATTTAATATTTTATTTGAAAAAATTGTTTTTTCTTAATATTGGAGTTTATATTTTTGTTTGATTCGAATTTTGTTCATGTTTTTTACAAATAAAGAAAATTGTTCGAATCATTAGCAGTTTGCATTTAAGTGAAGCTGATGTCAGTATGAATGCAGTTTTATTTGTGATGTGTTTTTATTTCTAATTATATAATAAAATGTTTGTCACTACTAAATATAATTTATGAAATTCTCATAATTTGTTTGATTTTTTTATCATAGATCATCATTTTAGATTATTGAACTTAAATAAAATATTAAAGGGGATTACAAATGTAGATATTATAGAAAATATTTTTTTCAAATTATTCATTCTTTATAACTATAAGTATAAAAGAATTTCAAATAAATATCTAGGGAGTGAAAAAGATTATAAACTGCTTTAATACATACTTTTAATATTTATTCAATATCTGCTTTCAAGATTCATTCAATATATTATGTTAAATCCCTGATGTAATGTAAATATTAAGGCAATACATATTGTTTAATAAACTGTTCACAAAATTGTGTTAATACTGAGAAGGTATGTGAAAGATTTGGTTTAAATATCATATGTGAAATACATATTTAGTAAGACTTAATTTAATTTATATCTTGTGTTATAATAATATTTTTGAGCATTTATGTGCTCAAATATGAATACCGGAATAAAAAAGTTATTTAATATTGGGAGGAAACATATTTCCAAGAAAACTTTAATAGAATAATTTAAATTTATAGAGTTTTAATAGAAAAAAAGCCTAGAGTTTCAATTATTACTCAGAATTGAACAAAAATTGGGTTGTAACTTGCAAAGAGTTCTGTCTTTGAGATAATTTAAAACATGATATAGCGTGATTTTAAATTTTACGATTTACTAGATATATGATTTTGATGTCACTATATATGAAAAACTACATTTTTGTAAAGTATGTTTTGATAGGATAAGTTTATAATGTGGAAATAAAAATGTATATCTTAAGATACATTCTAACATAAATTAAAAAAGGGATAAGAAATATAACAACATAACGTTTTTAAACTGAAATTTTAGCAGAAAACAATATAAAAAGATTAAAATTGTAAAATTGGAAATCAACAATGGTTTTAGTTATATTTTAACAGTAGTTCTAAAAATATTTTAAAACTACTTATTATTTTAATACTTGTGAAATTAGTTGTTCATAAGTAAACTGGTTATAAAATCTAGAAATAAAAGGCTCTCAGCTTTTGAATTTGATATCAGTACAAATGTTTCAAATTTTATATAAATGCAAGTTTTATATTACTTAAAAGTCTGTATGTGTGACAAGAAAAGTTTTTATTGAATTTGAAATGATAATGGTTGTGTAATATTTTGAATACTTCACTTTTTTGTTATTTTATGTCCAGTATTACGTCATCTTATGTTAGATTATGTAAAATTTTCGATATTGCATAAACTAATAAATTTTTATGTCAATAAGAAACTACATTCTTAAAAGACCATATAGAATTATTATTGCTTAGAGTAAAATCACTGGATTTTTTATACAG
The DNA here is from genome assembly GCA_037975125.1 of Latrodectus hesperus. Taxonomy (NCBI): domain Eukaryota; kingdom Metazoa; phylum Arthropoda; class Arachnida; order Araneae; family Theridiidae; genus Latrodectus; species Latrodectus hesperus. The sequence goes on from CM075853.1 coordinate 4,533,466, forward strand.
ATGATAAATACTAATAATATTTAATTTTAAATTTCGGAATTAAATGAAGTTTAGAAATTTTAAAAGCAGAACTATTTTTACTTTCTTAAAAAATATACAATTATTTGTTTATTTCACTTTTAAAAATACAATGCACTAGTAGACTTAGAAAAAAAAATTAAGCAGTATTTGGAAAGAAGATTTTTCTAAAAAAATATGTTCAAATCTCTTATAGTTTTTATATAATATGTTTATTAAAGTTTTAAATTAGATTTATAAAAAAAAGATTAAAAAATATCTCATAAGGAAATGTAGAAAATCCAAATAACAAAACTCTCGCATTCACTGCTTGACAATTTGCATTCAGAATAGATTGGAATAAGTTTAATGAAAATTTCACGTAAAATTAAGCTATTCCAATAATGCATTGTTACAAAAATTATGCACAAATATTTTATGTGTTCCATAGTTTATGAATACAAAAATAAGTTTAAAAGGCAAATTAAATGGAATGTTAATGAATATTCATGTCGATTGTGGACATCATTCTTTTTCTACCAAATGTCAAAGTTGAAGAAGAAATATTCTATTGAGACAAAGTCAACTTAAGGCAGTTAATGAATGCTTTTCATAACTTTATATTTATTTATGATGTGTTTTACCCTTAAAATTTATACCTTTTGTAAGATGTTACTATAGAAAGATAAAAGGAATTTTTAACTAAGTAATGTGCTGATTTTTTAAAGAATGTAGAAATTAGAATTATTCCTATAATTTTTACAAGGACCGGTCTATGAATAAAATTATGGAACTTGAAAGGAAGAGGGCACTTCTACTTATATAATAAAGAAGGAAGGTTAATAGGGATTTGGCAAATTGCTGCAATCAGAAAATAATGTCAGAGGGGATAAAAAGAGGTAAATTCTTTCCTCTACTCCATCCCTTGACAACTGTTAATTTAATCACAAACTTGGCCAAACAGTGCGATGTGCTTCATTACATTATCTTTGTGGTATTTCTTATCACAGTGTGATTATTTCCTTAGGCTTCTTTAACTATAAAATAATAATAAAGATCTGCACTCTCTCAGAGTAACCATAGCAATTATTTTTATACTCCTAGCAAAAAAAATCTCATCCTAAGTTTTATCATTAGGAAATAATTCCTATAAGAAACTAAGATTGGGACATAAATTGATCGAATAAAATGTTTCCAGTCATATTTAAGAAGCAAACTATCTGAAATAAGTAAAATAATGCAATTTTGTAAAAAAAAAATATAAGATTGCAAAGTACTCAGATGATAACTGCGGTAATATTTCGGTATTTTTATTTGCCTAGAATTTTGTCTTGAAGCGACAGTAAAATAATTACGAAATATCTTTGGCTCATCGCCAAACACGGGATTCCTTCGTCTTTTACTTTCTTCATACTTTACCGCTCATCTGGTATAGCATAATTCATTTTAGATTAGGCACTTATTCTCGTGGTAACAAAAATACAAACGAATGTATGTTCACAAATTTAGCTGATACGATATAATAACATATCTGCAACTATTAAAGGTCTCTCTCTCTATCTTCATAAATATAAAATAATTTCCAGGTAAAGGAATACAAAATAGAATAATTCTTTCTGAATCGAATCAAATTAATTACTCCATAATGTTTAGCTTTGAGCATTTTATCTCATATTGATTCACTGAAACTTAACAAAGCTTCATATAATATGAAAGAATTATTTTTTGTAATACTATACAAATATTTTATTTACTGCATTTAAAATAAACTATGAGATTAATTTCCTTTTTTAATCAAAAGAAGTACAGCAGCATTCAAAAGAGCAATTAAATACCATTCATACATTTTTGTATGACTTACAATTTAGCTTTCAAATTTTGAAGGTAACTTTGAATTGTGTTTAAACTCCATTAACGAAAAGGGAGTGTAAATACTTATTTTTCGACAAACTTTCCTTGTGAAAAAAATATAGATAAACTCTTCTATAAATAACCTGTTCTATAATCATTTTAGTGATATTTTAAATAAAAGAATTAGATACGCCTGTGATTCCAAAATGTAAAGCATATTTTCCCAGAGTGGTCCAGATGGACCCCCAGGGGTCCATAGGATACCACACAGGAGTCCACGTAGATGTGAAAAGAAAACAGGGGACTCCAAGCTGTAAATGGGAGTCCACGAAAATTTTTTTGGTTTTCATAATAATGAACAAAAATTTTGGCTTGGATTTACCTATCAACGTAGGCAGGTACCATCAATCACTAGGTAGTTACTCAAACATATTCGAAATTCAGTACAAACACAGAATTGAATAGAACAATAGATAATAGTACAAGAGTGTACACCACATATTGAGACTTGCGAAGCGCCGCCCGTGCGCCGTCTCATTAAAAGTATGACTATCTTTTATTGTTGATTTACATTTCTGAGTTCTTTCTTGATTTTTTGCCAATTGTTGATTGTATGTTATAATAAATGTTTATAATTTTGTATAATCACAAACAAGTATAATTTTAATAAATATGACACAAGAAAATTTGCTACTTTTTTTTTCTTCTTAATACCCCCAATTTTAGGGTGATATTTTTTAGGGGTTTTGAGAATACAGTAGAAATGCAGCAGCCGATGGTCTACCGAAAATAGTAAAACTTTGAAAGTGGTCCACGAGAAAAAAAAATTTGGGAACCCATGATGTAAAGGTTACTTTATCGATAATAATTAAAAGCAAATATAAGCCAGATAAGCTTCTTTAGCTAAAAAGAAAAAAAATGTTATGATTTATTTATTTTTTAATCAATATCTTCAAAATATTTTATCATTATTTTCACCTGATGAAGCTTTTTAAGCAAGTAATAAAATTAAAAAAAATAATTATATATCAAAAATGTATTGCTCAAATAATTATTGAAAGTTGACTGAATAGGTAGATAAAAGTGCCAGTTAGCTAACTTTTAGCACTTAAAAGTCCTTCAATTTCTTTTCTTTTATTCACATCATTTTTTTATAATTATTAAAAATAAAAAATAATAAAAATTAATACTGGTGATGAACTGATCAAATTTATAAAAATACTTCCTAATTGTGATTAACCAAGTAATTTTATTTCCTTTCAGGAATACATTAAATTAATTGTATTGATCTCTCACGCACAAGACTATGTATTAACTCTCTTAGTAATCTTTAAAATAATTCACCGATTATTTAAGGATTTCAACACTGCATCTTTCCTGCCAGTGTCACAGGCAATGTATTTAAATTCATATCGCTTTATACATCAAAATGTTAAAATAAGGAGTTGCTAAGAAAATTTTATTTTGCTTTTGATGAAAATTCCAAAAGCTATCTAAATGTGTGATGTAAAATTGCTGATTTTTTTTTATTTTTTTCAATAGATATCAGGTTTTTAAAATACTAATTTTCATGTAAGATTCAAATAACTAAAATCCAAACAGTAAATGTCAATCAAATAAATTTATGTTTTCTGAAATATTTATAATATTAATTTACGTAAAATTGTTTAAAAAAATCCGAAATTCTCTACAGATGTTCTACGTGCACTCGAACTAGCCTATACAATTTCAATAAATAATAAAATTTAGAGCTTCATTCATTTTTATTCAGGGGTTTTCGACAACAGATAATATCACCGAAAAATGAACTGATCAATTTCTCACACTGAGCAACTGAGAATGAATCCTACTAATTTACACATTTTAGTTTTTCAAGGCAGAATTTCTTTATTGAATAGTTATTACAATATTTTTAAAATTATCTCTTTCAACTTTTAAGTAACATAAATATCTGCAAATATATACATCCAAAGATTCATTTAGATGAATCCTGATATAAACATAAACTTGTCCTTCACTTAGATGAACTCTGTAATGATTATGAGATAAGAAATAATGTTCCTTAACCAGCAGGACTATTTTAGCGAAAGATTTTTATAGGCATTAATGAGATTACTGCTTTTATCTTCATATATAATTAAGATAATTTCGGCATTGTTAATACACATTGCTTTAATCATCATACGTTCTTTCAAATTTTTAAAATTCGGGATCAGGACAAGAAGAATGAAACAAAATTTGTAAAGCAAATTTTCCAAAATGTGTCGAAAAATGTATCATGTTCCCATAGTATCGAAAGGGAAATTTTCATTTTATAATTATTAAAAAAATATTATCTCTTAAATATGAAATGTGTTTTTACTCTTTATATTTATCTTAAGTATTTTAAGGGAAATGAAAGAAATAATTAATTGTTTGAAAATAGTCACAGCTGCTTATCGTATGCACTATTTATGCAAAAAACGGTTTTGTCTCTAACTAAAATTGACTATAACGTTACAAATAGAATATACTTAAATTACAGGGTGACAACTCTATGCTGTTGACATAATTGTACTGCTTTTGATTGGTTTAATTCATGGCCCTCACTTTTTATAAAAATTTCATTTGCTTAAGAGATATTAATGTTATTAAAACAAATAGTTAGTTTTTATTTGCTTGTTTGAAATAATATACCAAACCAACGATGGCATTGCTTTATTTGAGGCTGGATTAAAGCAAATTCAGATTGTGGGAATATGGCCCCCGTATTCACCTGACTTATTTGTTTGTTTGTCGCTCAACGGTCACTTTTTGCACACGAGGTCTAATTAGACCGGGACCTATGGTTTAAAGTGGATTCCGAACCACTACAAACATCCATGCCCAAGGTGGGATCGGAACCCACGAACTGTTGAACCGAAGGCATCACCTGACTTAAACCCAATGCACTACAGTGTTTGGTCCATTTAAACCCAATGGACTAAGTAACAAATGATATAAGTAAATAGTTTTTTGAAAACAAATTCCATGTTTTTAGTTTAATACAATATTTTTTGTCAACACGATAAAGTTGTCACCCTGTACTATTGTTATGGTAAAAACTCTAAGATATATCTAAGATCTAAATCTCATTACACAGTTTTTCTGACGGAAAAATATCAGTTATTTTAAAACGTTCGAATCAGTAAAATAATAGTGATCTATTGTATATAATAATTTATTTAAGTTTTATTAAGTAGACTCAATACAAAAATAAGTGAGATATTTTTATAAAAAGTATTTTTTTGTAAATTTGCGATCAATAACTATCACTATAACTGTAAAAACAGCGACAATAGAAATAGTAAAGAAAAGTAAGTATATATATTATATATATACATATATATATACATATATTATATATATATATATATATATATATACACACACACATATATATATATATATATATATATATATATATATATATATATATATATACATATATATATATATATATATATATATATATATATATATATATATATATATATATATATATATATATATATTTATATATATATATATATATATATATATATATATATATATATATATATATATATATATATATATATATATATATATATATATATATATATATATATATATATATATATATATATATATATATATATATATATATATATATATATATATATATATATATATATATATATATATATATATATATATATATATATATATATATATATATATATATATATATATATATATATATATATATATATATATATATATATATATAAATACGAGGGTCACTCTGAAATCTTTGAGATACAACTAGGTTTTTAAAGTTATACTTACAAAATTTTAGGCGTGTTCAAAGTAGTCTCCTCCAGCATTAATGCACTTTTGTAGACGAATTTTCCACAGTTTAAATGTCTCAAGCCATTCATTTCTTCGAATAGATGAAAGAAATGAATTTATAGCCACATCAATCTCTTCTTCTGAATGAAAACGACTTACATGTAAGTTCTTTTTTAGAATAAAGAATAATTAAAAGTCGCACATAGCTAGATCAGGTGAATACGGTGGATGTTCGATCACTTTAATTTGTTTTTGTTTAAGAAACTCAACTGTTAATCCGGCTGCATGTGAAGATGCATTGTCATGGTGCAGCATTAGTCCACTAACATTCAGTTTTTGTAGAATTTCTGGAAGACATTTAGTGGCATACCAGTTTGCTGTTACTGTCTTCTGTCCTTCCAACTTGATGGCTTTGACCAATACCGTACTTCTGAAGAAAACGGCATACATCACTTTTTTCAGTGCGCGTTGTTTTTTCACCACTGTCGGCGTGGGATCATCTTCAAAGACCCATACTTTGCTTTTTTGACGTGTTGGAACGTCAAAAATCGGTATGTACGTTTCATCACCTGTTACAATTTTAGAAATGATGCGGTGGCCACCATCATTCAGCATATAAAGTGTTTCTTTACTGATTCTGACTCACTCATCTTTTTGATGCTCCGTTAGATTATGGGGAACTCAACAGCAAACTACTTTTTTCATATGTAATTCTTCATGAATGATTTTGCGTATGGCTGCGGATTCAATGTTAAGTTCCTTCTGTATCATTTGATAGGTACAGCGATTATCATCCATTAACATTTTTCTTATGTACTTTAAAATTAAACTGTTACTTTTATTTTGTAAATTCTCGTCTGCGTGTATCTCAAATATTTCAGAGTAACCCTCGTATATATAATAATCAAAAAAATTGTAATATTCCTAAAATATACTTGTGAGACTAAAGCCACATATATTGCAAATATTTTACAATTAATTTTAAACAACTATAATTTCAATAACAAATGAAAATACAACACTTTACATTCTATAATGCTTTTAAATAAAATTTGAAACAGAAACCTCGCATAAGATAAGAGCTATCTTATCAAATAACAGATATTTGATGTAAGATAAGACGTGAAATATCTACGTATATAAATATATAAATCATTTGGATATGTTATGTCTATCTAACTGATGAGTGACCATGTATATAAGCGTTATAATAAACTCAGTGCAAAGTAAAAATGTCTTTAAAAGCATATTATGCTTAGTTTCAATAATAGTAAACATCATTAAATCACCTAACATCAAAATTCCAAAAATAAAGAAAGTTTAATACAAGAATAGTGCAGATTTAATACGTGTATTTCAGCGAAACATTTTTAAATCATTTTCTTCCTTTGTTAACAATCTTATTTTTTGTTCAGGCTAATATTTTTCAACAGTTTAAAGTGTCCCATAATATTTGCTAATTTCTTCTTTTAAATTCAGTTATCTTGAAATCCACTTTATATCATTGCAACTTTTTTTAATAGTGGATATATACAGTGGGTGATCGTTTAATGAATATAATCCGTTACAAGAGTATGTTCGCTATGTGAATTGTTTGTTAATCAATCATCGATTTACCATTGATTTTTTTAAATCGATTAATTCGTTCTAGATGCCCTGGAAATTAAATAAGAAAGGTGTATAGTTCTTAGTAAGTTTATTGAAAAATAATACATAAGTATAGTCTAGCTTATTTATCGGTCCTTTACATTGTTTGTTTATGGGGAATTAAAGAACATGTCCAATGTCTAATATTTTTCTTTCTTTTTCAAGACTTTAAGGAAGGATTAATAGTTTGTTGTTGTAGTAAAGATCCCTAACCTTACTAATATCAGCTTGATTGGTGTGTCATTCTAAGACGATTGCTCTGAGATTTTCCCACTTCTTCAACGAATGAGTGAGGAGAGGTTACTCAAAATGGAATCTGTTTCGGTTTTGATTTCATTTAAAACCATAACAGATGGTCTACATTTTGTATAATTATTCTATTGAAAAATCTTTCCCGGTATGCTTTGAAGCATACAAGCAACATAATTCAAGAAAGATGAAAAAAAAACTTTTGGTTCGTTTGGTTTGGCAACTTTGCACACCATGCTCCGAGAGCCAAGAAGTGCTCGTTTCAATTCGTTTTAGTTCGTTATCCGAATATGCACTCGTTGTCCTCTCACAAAAATCAGTCAGAACTGTTTCATTAACTGATCACCCACTGTACACGTATAATAGGGGAAAAGGGGTGTAACGTAGAAGGCCTCCTCTTGGTGCACCTTAGATTACATTTAATCTGCAACAGCTTTGCTGTTTTCCTCTTCTTTTTGATGATGGCATTTTTGAATATATACATACTTGGACAATCATTTCTTTGTATGAAGACATTGTAAAGACGTATTGGAGGGGACGTTAAGTAATTGCTTAAGTGATAAATTTTGATATTTGTGAAAGAAAATAACTGGGGAGGATATCCAAAAAACTCTCAAAGCCTCTTCACAACAGATATGTAAGGAGAAGGAAGAAGCCAACATCTTTTTCGTGTTGTTGAACAGTGTGTATAATCAAACCAAAGAATTTATAATTTAAAAAATACTGTCTTATACTTTTAATAAGTTCTTAAATTTGGACACAACGCAATGGACCAATGGAAAAGGATCGTTGCATACAATTTTTAATATCAACACATAAAGTGTCTTTAGGGAAATGTTTTCGTTGATAATGAATCATTTTCACTTCTTATATGCGTGTAAACACGAAAATTACCTAAGCACCCTCCCGGATAGATGTATATGCAGAAAGGTAACGTCTATTTCTTGTTATTCAACAATAATTGAGATCAAATCCCATAATCTGAAGAAGTTGTCCCATCAAGCAAATCGAATAGATGGAGATTTGCTTCTACTATTTAAAAAATGCATGAATCGTATGAGGTGCTACTTCTCCATTGCTCGTTAAGAATATGGCAATTGTTTTCACAGTTAGATAACTTATTTATTTTCTAATTACTTTGTATTAGAATTTATTTAATCGGGAAAACGCTTAAATATTGTAGATGTCCATAAATCTCATTATTTAATTTAAGTTAAGCAATTTTTAACAGTTATTAAGCGTGTATAAATTGTTGTGTATAAATTGTTTGATACCATTTTTTTCACTCCTGAAGTAGTGCAATATTCACTTACCGGTTCATAATGAAACTACTCTCATATAACTTTTTAAAGTAAGAGTGTTCTATCTCTTATAGTAATGATTGGGTTTAAAATCATAAAAAACATGATGTCATCTCGAAACGCTATATTTTTGTTTTGTATTTGTGTTTTATATCAGGTTTAGTATTATAGCACATTAAAAGAATGACACCAATAATTTAATCTGAGATCTACAAAGGTGAAAGTACGATTTTGTACGAAGTTCCCTTCCGATAGATGGTACTACCAGAGGATTCCCTTCTTCAACATTGACATTGATCTGGAGAGAAAGAATTTTCTTCAGAGACCATTACTCCCATAGTGACTGCTCAACTACCACCCACAAGACTTTCGATACCACAGATTTAACGAGCAAGTATATCGCACGTACTCTGTGGGTGTTTGGGGGCGCTGGGAATCAAACCCATCCCTTCCGGACGGAAGCCCTAACCACTAGCATACCACGGTTTATTATAGAAGTAACATTGCATAATACACATCAAATGAAAACTTAATGTTTGTTAATAGAGCCCTAACCACCACGTCCCTAAAATTTTTTTCTTAGTCATACAAGGGTATATTTTCTTCATTTTTTTTTTAACTGAGCTAGCAATCCTTGCTCTTTCAGCAGTGATTTTGAAGGAAATTAAGATAAAAATAATATTTCATGAATGATATTTTCTACATTGTAAAATGTTAACTGCTCTAATTATTGATATTCTGTATAATTATTCCAGATGCCTTTTTATTGATATATGAAGTAAAATATTAGAAATTTCAACAGAAATAGAATTCCTATGCTAAAATGTAAACAAATTTTCAATCTTTAATCATTTCTTTTTTAAATAGTTTTATCTCATCATTCAATTTTCATTATTACTAAGAAATATTTTCCTTTGTCATGAAGACTCAAATTTCACAAAATTTTGACCTATAGGCTATATTTAAAATCAATATTTCAAATCTGATTACAATTTTATTATCTCAAGTTTGATTCATTTTTATAAATATCCAAGCGACACAATTTTATCTGGTTGGAAATGGAGTTTAAATTAAGGATTTATTATTATGTATTTTATGCGTTTTAGTAGTTTCAAATGGAAGAATAATCTTTAAATATAATGTTATTTAATTAAATTTGAATTCACATTTTACGACTACTCTCCATTTTGTAAAAAAATAATTATGTTAATTTTATGCCTAAAAACTATTAATATTATATTGGTGAGATATGAAATTGTTTCTATGCAATTGGTGAAACATTAGACATACACATAGACATAGACATACACGACGGAACTCCTGGTCTGTACATTAAGTTATCAGGTACAGCTCCACCGCGTAATACATCTGGTTGTGACAGAATTGTCACGAAATTTAAAAACAAAATTTAGTTATAATAGATCTCTAAGGTTTGAAATTTAGAATTTGACGGAAATATAAAATAAACAACAAAACATTTACAAAATTTCTACTATGGGAGATGGCAGGAGGTAAATATTGAACTAAAATTGTAAAAATAGATTATCTAAGACTACATGTAACTTTGTTCACAAAAATCAAACTAGTTATTTTGATCGTTGTCATAACAGACGATTTAAGTAGTTTCAATTACTGTTAAGAATGGTATAGAAAAGAGCAAATAATTGGAACAGATTTTCAGTCAGTTCAAGTAAATGCATAAGAATTTGCATGACAAGATTTAACAAACAAATAGCTTAAAACTTTTGTTAATAAATACAGATATTAGCAATATAATTTATATAACACTATATAATTGAACTATTTATGTATAATTTGGTCTTCTGAATTAATTTTAAGTACAAAAATAGTTTTCCTATTAATAATAAAAAGAAAAGGCTATCATGCATCTAAAAGAATGCAATTAAAATAGTTAAAACCCTAAACAAAAAATGAGTCCAAAAAATGAGAAAGCAAAATGCATCCTTTATGTTAAAGCAGGTTTAAAAATCGCACATTATCTTTGAAAAAAATAAATTCGTCAATAATTGGTAGGATATGTAAAATTATATATAAACGCTTAAGGATATGTTAATTCTAATACATGTATCTTTAGAATATGACAAAATTATCTTAAAGGGAAATATTGCAAAAGATCTAAGAACTGGCAAGTAAAGTTAATTGACGGACTGCTTAATCGCATTTCTAAAATACCTCTTATACGTGAGCGGGATAATTAGGAGGTTTAATGAACGGGGTGATAAATTTCACTTTCCTGAACACATATTAAGGCTTTGGTATTCCGTAATTACAAAACGTTAATATCCTTAAAAGTAATTAATTATATTGCAGGACATTGCATTATCTGAAATGATTGATGGAACACTACAAAGAGCTGACTATTAAACAAGCATTTTTTTTCGTAATACAATTTTCTTAACAATGATCAGAAAAGAAACATGTATTTTTAGTGCATTTTAGTGCATATTTATATATATATATATATATATATATATTATATATATATATATATATATATATATATTATATATATATATATATATATATAATATATATATATATATATATATATATATATATATATATATATATATATATAAATATATATATATATATATATAATATATATATATATATATATATATATATATATATATATATATATATATATATATATATATATATATATATATATATATATATATAACAATCCAATAACTCATGTTTTAATCTTCATGAACAGGTGGACTTCGGCGTGTACGACGTAAAATCTCTGAAAGCATACACTCTTCAAGGATTGCAAAAATGGTCTAGGCCTTAAACAGTGGCCTTATTATCTGGTAAATGTTTTTCTGGAATTTTGTGGGTCCAATTTTGTGGAATTGTGGAAGGCACGATTAATTAATAAATGTATACATTCATCCTTGCAGACCATGTCCATACCTATATGCGCATAGTTTTTCCTAGGGATGATAACATCTACCAACAGGGTAAAGCAAAATGTCATACCGTAGGCAGTATACATGCTTGGATCGAAGCGCACTAGGGTGGTTTTGCCGTTCTTAACATGTCTTCAAACTTTTCTACATTCAATCCAATCGAGAATCTGTGGGTCCATCTTGATCGGGTTGATCGTCGCATTTATCTTCACTCGCTTATTCTAGCTCATTTGTCCACTGCACTGCAGTAGATATGGATGAATATCGCAGTGAATATTTTGACGAACCTAAATGATTCTCTTACTATACAACTCGCAGGAGTCTGCTCTGCAAATGGTGGTTATTCTGGGTTTTGACAGTTGGTCATATTAATGTAATTGGACTGTGCACCTGTGCAATAAATGTAAATAAATACTAATTGAAATTTCGTTCTTTGGAAATCTATGTTGCGAGACACTATTATGCTAATTTTTTAATTCATACAAAAATAATTCAAACATATGGTTATCATTGTCCCAATTTTTCTTAATATCAATTATATGAAGATGTATGTAGAAATGTCACTTTCCTCATTTAAACTCAAAATTATGACTTGAACTGTGACAACATCGTTTCTGTACTTTTCAGTATATTAAGAACAAAAATTTACATCATTGTGCTCTAGTTTCCCTATAAGATAACATATCAAGTTCTTATTCTATCATCATTTTTCAATAATAACATCGTTTTGCTAATTCGATTGAAAATGAATTTTATAGAATTTTCTACCCAATTGGAATATTTTCCCTTTAACCAATTAAAGATATTGATTGAATTCTATATTTTATTCATTATATATGATTTTTTGTGATTTTTAAGATGACATTGATTAAAATATATGTAGTTAATAAAAGAACTATTAGTATATATATATTTACAAATATACCTTATTGATTGTATTAAGGATTTTATTAACTGTATTGTTGTCAAAAATGCATATTTTTTATTTAATAATTTACTTAAAATCTTTCTCATCATTATATTTACGCTCTTATTTATAATTTCAGGTTGAAGAAATTTAACTATTGTTTACTTCATAAAATATGTGTTAGAAAGCTAATGATTCAAGCATAATTATTTACAGTGTTATTTTATATTACAGACTTGTTTACATAATAATCTATATTTAGGATTATTAATAAAATAAGTAGATGTAGGCCTCCTTCGAAAAATTAACAAATAAATAATTTAATCTAAATTCTGATTACTTCTTCTTAGATTCAGAGATTATGGTTTTGCACTATTTTTAAGCAATTTATTAAATTTATTTAAATTCATTTTTTTACTCTTTATTTCAACATTTATTCTTTACTTATACTGGGCAGTTTACCATTGAGAAAATATAGATAATATTGTGTTAAATTAGAACGAATTAATTAAAGTTATTGCTAACATCACTTTAAGAATATTTGTATTATAAAAATCATTTAACCTTCATCATATCTGAAGTTGACAGTCATTGTTAGAGTTTTTTCTGACTTCATTTGACACTATTTTTTTAAAAAAATATTTGAAAGAGTTTATATTTTTGCAAATATATATATTTTTATGAAACGTGTTTTGGACAAATGGCTCTACTTATGTATCTGTAAATATGCAGTTTCCATTCCAAAGAATTTGAATTCAAATAGTTTAGTAGACGATGAATAAAATTTAAATATTTTTAAGCATCACGTACATTAAGAGATCCCTACATTTTTGGGCCTATTTTTAAAGAATTTAATAAAAAAATAAAAGAAAAAGAAACAAGTAATATGAAGTACGATGTGTTGCATACTTAAAGATTTGAGCAATATAAATATTTTTTATTATGTTATGATCCACAATTTCCAATTTTGTACCTTAATAAGATTTTCAAATATCAATGCATATTCCAGTTCTTTTTATTTATTGTAAAAATATCTACTCCAGTTTTGTGTTATTTTGAAATGCATTAATGCACACGGTTATTTTACTTTTTTCATTGTATTTCATATTTAAACTAAATATAAGAATTATTAAATGTATTATAAATAAATTATATATTACAGTTTAACAAGTTATGAAATTAATATTTTTTGGAAGCAAAATTTTTAATTTAAATGTAGAAGAAACTAAAATAAGAAGAGAAATACTGCATATATTTGTGATTGCATAATTTATATTTCTATAAAATAAAAGCCTGTGTAATTTAGAATCTAATTTACAAGATAAGAAATTTTCTTTATGATTTTTGGGAGACGAAAATAATTATAATCATTAAATCATACTTGATAGTCTTTAGTAGAAATGACAGTTTATGATGTATAAAATGAATTCATGGAAATATACAGAAACTTGAAAAAAATGTAGTTTCTTCGCATATATTATTTTCAGGAAATACAAACTTTTCTGAAAATAAAGAAACATTTATGTATCAATTGATAACTTTAAAATTGAATTTTAAAACTTGTGTTGTGTGATACTTTGTATTAATTACTATTGTTCCATTTTAATTAAGATAGATATTTTTTGCGTAAGTCACATATTCAACATTTTTAATTTATTTTTTCAGATTACAACAATTTTCTCAGTTGTTATGATACGTGATACATTCTTAAAACAATACTTACTTCATATATTGACACATAAAAAATAATATTGCATATAATACTAACTTAAAATGATTTCAGAAATTATTGCACAAACCTAAACCTTATAAAATATACTTTTAAAAACACATTTTTGATTAATTAATATATTTGAAATTTTAGTGTTACCAATATGTTTACTTAGCGATAAATATATATATATTATTTTATAGTAATTTGTATTCAAATTTTTAAAAAAATTATAAGAATGCAAAGTTCAGAAATAATTTACTTTAAAAAGTTTTGTAAAAAGCTATTATTGCTTTTCTCGGAGAGAATTGCATTTTATATATTTATGCACCTAAAATCACGTATCAAATGAAATACATCTTTAAAGTAGAAATGTTATATTAATTTTTTCAAATCACCTATATTTATAAATAGCTATATATTTGTTGTAAAGTTGAAAAAGAACTTTCAACACTTAAATACTAGTGAAAATTTTAGGATAAGCTTTTATTTTTAATCAGCAAATTATTTTTGCATATTTTCTCTTTTAAATGGGGAATATTTTACATCAATAATTTCTATTTGTATTCAAAATTTGGAGAAAATTTTTATTTTAAACGCTGCCAGGCTACATTTCCTTTCATTGTTTACAATTCTCACAACCATTTTTTTTATTTTTATGTTTCATTTCATCTGTGTTACTTGGTATTTATCTTCATTTACTAAAAAATGAAATACTTTTGATTTTGGAGAAGTTTTTTGAAAATACAACTAATGTTTTTGAAGATTTAAGATGTTTTTTCCTTATTTTGAAATGAAGGTATCTAAATGTTATTACATCCTCATGTTCTTGGAAATTCGCGGTTAAGACTTTCACTTGAAGAATGCTGTGCTTTTGCTTTCAACAATTTGTGGATCTGAATTATACCTAAATTAACACTTTGCTACGTTTGGTTCTCCCTCTCGCATATCATGTAATATTAGAGGAGTTTTTATCTGATGAAACAAATCCACAACTATATGATTTTTATCAAAATGTTCTCTTGTAGGAAATATATGGTTTTACATATAAAAGAAAATGTTTGTAGGATTTATTTTTGCTCTTTTGTCGATTATACGAAGGAGAAACTTCTATTCATTTTATTGTCATTTAAAGTTTATTGCATTGTTTTCATTTTCTAAATATATATTAGAATTAAATAAAAATACCGTATTTATGCGAATCTAATGCGCATCCCCATTTTAAAACTTTAAATAATAAAAAAAATGTTTGTCGGCGAATGTAATGCGCATCAATGGTATGAGGAATTTATTGAATCTTATTTAATACAACAATATATTTGGATATAAATTATCAATCAATGCTATAATAATTATATTTAAATTTAGTTACCATATTTTAATACTTACGTATTAGCGTCACCGCATCTAATTTTGTTTCAAAACTTAAGTAGAATTAGCGCGTAACCTATAATTTGAAAATTTTTTCTACTTTTGAAAAATTGGCTTATAATTCTAAAAAGTAATTTTCTAATTATAGGAAATAATTTTTTATTTTCGTCCTGCTTAAAAAGTCACGGTGACGCTAATACGTAAGTACCCATATTTTATATAACAATGGATTTATACATATAAAGTAGCAGAACATAGAATTAACCTATTAGTGGGCTATTGTTATCTGAAACAGTCATTGTTAATTACCACTACCGTATATACGGTACCTATCGTAAAATATGAACATGAAATGAATCGTAACATTTCTATATAGCTAAGAGTTTCTACAATCAGTGATGAATAGTAAACGTCTTTATTCACTAATGTTTTCATCACTGGAATGCTCGCACCTCTCTTCGTCAGACGCAGATTCATTTCTTCTTTCCTCATCATCATCGTCATCCTCAGCGTTCCAGAGCACGTCATCTTCACTGCCATTCAATGAATTTGAAATGCAGCATTTCTTGAAAGATTTCACAATCATTGGTGCTTCGATGCTTTTCCAGGAGCAGAAACCCAATGTGCAACAATGTGCGGTGAAGCACGCTTAATATTTTCTGTCGGGACCAATTCACGGTTTGGCTTACCAAACCATTTTTCGAACTTCGCTTGAGCGTACCCCTTAAAAGGTTTATTTATACTAACATCCAGGGGTTGTAACACAGACGTCATCCCTCCAGGAATGCTGACAAGATCACTGTCTAAGTTGTGCATCTTTTTTATGTCGTCGGTGAGATGACCACGAAATATGTACAAAACATTGATGGAGGACCTGAGAGTCCACCGGGACGTCGTTTCCACACATTTCGGAGTCAATCAAGCGTT
Source organism: Latrodectus hesperus (assembly GCA_037975125.1). Lineage (NCBI taxonomy): Eukaryota > Metazoa > Arthropoda > Arachnida > Araneae > Theridiidae > Latrodectus > Latrodectus hesperus. Next base: position 4,550,218 of record CM075853.1, read on the forward strand.
AATGATTCCGTCATCCATCCCTTCTCTTGGTTTCAAATCAGGATTCTAAGGGGTTTTAGGGGATGTTTTCCGTTTGAAGAATAAGAAAGTTGGAAGTTTGCACCCGTCTGTTGAACTCTCTACTTGCCTTTCTATTGCCATTTTTTTCAGCATAAAAAATTATTTTACGTTTGAAAGTAGCGTTATATGACATCTTCTTTGTTTGCCCTCCATTTCGTGACTACGTACTCTTCAGTTTGTATCATCTATGCAATAATGTGTCAACGATAAATGTAACGGTAAATGTAGTCGAGAAATACGGTAATCCCTTGTAACGATTTAAATTTGGTTGACGTCATCGGCGAACTGCTGATCTTGCACTCGAATCTAATGCGCACCCCAATTTTGAATACTACATTTGGCCAAAAACCATACGCATTAGATTCGCGTAAAAACGGTATATCAATGCTATTTCGGTCAGATTAGAGGAACGTGTTAACCAAAACATTCCTTAGTTTTAAAATGGTTTAAACACAGGCACAAATAATCAAACCATTTTTAAAAGCGCAGTGCATGTCAAATGATTAATGAATAACATTCATTTCAATCAAATTTTATTTTGTATCAATTTGTAAATTTCATTTATGAATTTCTTGTGTAACAAAGAAAACCAATCAAGAACTTACATTGATTACAGTTTCAAAAATATTTGTTTTTATGACCAGTGTGAGCTAAATTCACAACTTACTGAATCACAGCAACTTAAGTTATTTTTCTTTTGAATTTGGACCAGAAGAGAATAAAACTTTTAAATATTTTACCAGCTCTAAAATTATGTTTATAAATTATTGTGGCATTCTTTATTCAACAGGGAAAAATTTTAAGTAAACCATTACATAAAATTTTCAACTTTCCTAAAATAATATAAATTTAGATTTCTTGAATAAAAATTCTTAATATTCTAAACCTGATGCACATAATCAAATAATGAATTTCATGACATTTTATCATTTTCTACTTTTAATTATTTTTTGTTATTTATGTTATGCAAGGCCAAGTGCATAAAATATTTAACTTTTATCAAAATAAAAAGAACAAAAACTTGATTAAAACTTCAACAATTAATTTTGATTCTTCATATAAACGTTAGCATTTAGAACTTGCTAAAATTATTTATTTTGGATAAGTTTAAGCAAGATTTTCGATTGCAAATTTTATAAGTGGATTGAAACATATAAAACATTTTTATACATTGTGAAAAAATAAATAGGTTGTATATTGTTTTCGAATTTATCTGGTGATCAAGAGAAAACAAAACAATGAGTAACCAAACTGTCCTGTTGATGATATTTTGATGTGTAATGATAATCATTTTTAAATAAAGAAATAAGAAATTAGTTGTATCACTTTTACATCGTGATATTTCGTAGATAATGATGCTGCCTGACGTCTTATGTGCAATTAATTTTTCCTTGTTGGAAAAAAGAATAGTTTAAGAATATTAAAATATTTTCTTGAAATTTACTTTTTATCATTACATTACTCTAAACTTTAAAATGAGTATTTTTGAATGGAAGTAGCCAGGTTCGATCCAAGGATATATTAAATAATAGGAGATTACTAAACATATGGAGGTTTTTTGAATATCTCCCTTTAAGGAAACGCTTCAAGTTAATAACTTGCTCTAAAGATGCTAAAATTTTATACAACAGTTTATAACTATTAGTCTATCTAATATCCATGTTTTCAAAAATATAAATACTTGAGATATTTAAAATTTCTGTAAAAGCTTTTATGATGCATATCTAGTACCTTGTAATATTATTGTACTCTACTTCATCATTTTGAAAAAGTGGAACATTATACTACCAATAATTCTTCTAAGTGCTGGGCTAAATTAGACTATTATTCCCCGTAATATTTTTGGAAAAATACTTCCTGCATCAATAAAGCATCCTTTGTAGGCAAAGATGAATGTTATTAAGAAAGAAAATAAAGAAAAAAGTAATATATGTGTGTTTTTATTATGCATGCAACAACATAATAAAATTGCAAAGTAAACACTACTAAATCGTTTAAAATATATGTAAATGGAAAATCTATAAAAATTACTTAATGGAAATTTCAAGTACAATCAATTTACCTTATATCAAGTATATTATATGATTAATATTTGAAAATAAAATAAGAAATTATATAAACAAGATATTTCAAATCCTGTTTACGTTGATATAATTTACTGCTTAAGAGTTAAGAAAAGAAAAAAAATATAAAAGAAAATCTTATTACACAATTTAAGCGTGTACTATAAAAACAATTAACTAATAATGCACTAGAAAATGGGAAAATTTTTTAAGCCAATGTATATTTATTGATTGGCTTCAGAAATATTATTAAAACAGTAACTTATAGTCATAAAAGTTTTTTCATTCTTCGTACGAATAAACAACTAAACCTAAATTCAAGATACTCAGTGATGAATTATACATGAGCCATTTTAATGAAATATATAAATTAAAATGGTTTAAATATATGAATAACTGTAGAGCAATTTAAAATATATTATTCTCTAAAATTGAAATATATTTTCTCAATATATATATATATATATATATATATATATATATATATATATATATATATATATATATATATATATATATATATATATATATATATATATATATATATATATATATATATATATATATATATATATATATATATATATATATATATATATATATATATATATATATCAATGGTATTTCAAAACAAAAATGAAAACCAAATGCAGTTATGAAATCGAATAGCCAGAAGAACATACTTTTATATTATGCGAATTCCGTGCAGTTTGATGTATCACAATTTCACATTTTTCAAATATCATTAATAAGCTATATAGACTAACATTTTTAAAAAGTAAAGTTTCGATAAAAAAATTCCAACGTTGAGAACACTATGAAATACATTAAGAACATCGTTAAATGTTTTTTAAATTTACTTTAAAATGCAGCCAATTAAATATGATGAAGTTCAATGAAGTTATGCTACTGTTATACTGAAAAAAATGTTTTTACATACATTAAGTTTTATATTGACTACAAAAAAGTTTTCATTAGAAATGTATCTGACATTCAAAAATATTACTATGCATATTAACATTAAGCTTGCGAGATTTCCGTATGTTTTCACTTGTGTTGGTCAATTATAAATGTAATAGAAGAAAGATATATCGGAAAAAATCAATATATTTTAAAAACATCACACTAAAGATAAGGAATATTACGAAAACTTTTCTCAGTTGTATTTATAAAAACATTTTTCACATATTATAAAATTAATATTTAAGACAGAATATTACGAAATTTCTTTGCACTTTGACATTTTATGTATAATTTCTTGAACATATCAACAACTGATTAATAACAAATCATTTAGTATATATATTTATATATATATATATAAAACAATTTTATTCATTTTCATGCTCAAAAATGTAACTTTATATTTCAATGTAAGAATGACTATTGTTACTAAAATACTCGATAAGGAAAATTAATTATTTTTACATAGAGAATGATTTTTATATAGTTATTTATATATACTATTTACATAACATTAAATTACTGCCATGAAATTTCTCGGTATATCTTAAGAAATATTTTGTTGTAATAAAATCAGAAATAATTTATAAAACAATTAACTAAATAAATTTCTATGAAAATCTTGAGTAATAAAATACTAAGTGAAAGGAAACTTTGTTTTCATGACAAAAAACATGTGTGACGTAACGGCTTCTATCTATTAAAATTATTTAGTAAATTTTTAATTCAACAATTTCTGGGAGATCTGCAAATTATATTTCTCAAGAAAAATGTATCCTTTTACATTGTTTTCCTTTCCTACAAATGTTTCATTCAATTTGTATATCAAATGAAATTAATAGGAAAGAATATCCCTTCAAATTCTCGTCTGATTTCTAGCTTTGATTGTAAATTGTAGAATCATAAAATATTTTGCAGAATATATAAATGAATTCAATAAATTCAGAATACCATTCCGTCTCTACTAAAAATAACTCAGCTTGATGATACATTTTTTGAGATTTTGTTTTGATGAAAAAGATGAAAATAACTTTGTTTTCTTCAAAAGCAATTTGATAACTTGAAGTTCATTTTTACGAATTTATTTTCCTACCAGATATTGCTTTTTCGTTTTTAACAGCGTGGAAGCACGTTTCCCCATTCTATTGGGAAATAATGAGATTTGCTTTCAAAACTTGAACTGAATATTAAAAAGTTATATACGATAGAAATTTTTAGTTTGGAAGAGTATTGCATTTAATCAATGGGAAGATTTGTGCAGAGATATTTAAAACTGTGATATTGAACTTTAATTGCTATCTATTGTATTAATGTGCATGTTTATTGGCATCTGTATATGTTTTCCTTTATACATATGCATGGAAATAGATAACAAATATAAAATAAATACGTATGTTACAGCTGCCATACAAAAGCTGTTAACATGAACTTAACTAATATATGGATGAACTGATTTGATACGTTAAAGTGCTGACCATTGATTCTTATATTATTTTAAACAGGTAGCTTCTTTGCATTGTAATAATTAATTGATTCATCATGAATTCTATGAACTAACGTTTTGATTGCTTTATTGCGTTAACTTTGTTTTTTAGATAACGGAAACTATTAAATTAAGCGCGCTAAACGTTGATTTTTTTAAGCTTTGCTTTTCTTTCTAATATTTTCTCGTTTGTAATTTGCAGATTACTCAGATAAATTCAGAATTTTGATAATTTTCTGCACTTTCACTGATTATCCTAGTTAATCAGCATTTTATATAGGGAATCTGCAGAAAACCTGATTCTGCAGTTTCGCATTAAAGTATTCATTCAGTACAACTTTGCTTGATTTTATTCATAAAAGTAACTTCTGACTTATGAACACATTAAATATCAAAAGACAAATACGACCTGATATTTAAGATACGTAATGAAAATTATCTTATAAAAATATGTTTTGCAAAAGACTAAAAGATTTTATTTTAAAATTAAAACATCAACTGTGAACTTATTTTACATTCATCTACTTTCCTTTTTAACACTTGAAAAAGAGGACTTGTTTCGAAGTGGTCTGTTGTTTTGGCTTTCTGTTAGTTCACTGTTTTGTAGATTTGGTTTAGCGTATTGGCTAACCTTTAAGAATAAGAAACAATAACAACACATTTTACCTTAATATTTAATTTCTGAATATACATTATAAAATAAGCTAGTTTTGAATGCCACTTTGGTGTCCTGTTTTGCACACGAGAACCAATAAGATAAATCCACTGTTTAAATCTAACTGCATACTACTATAAACATTCATGCCCAAAGTGGAGACCAAGCATGCAAACTTGGTTACACGAAGGACAGAAGGGTAATTATTTAATTGCTAGCACGTCTTCAAGTGTTCTGTACCTTACAGAAAATAAATATAGTGTATACTTTCAGAAAAATGCCGAACGATGGTGGTATGGTTAGTGTCCCTAACTTCAAAGCAGTGCGTCTCGGGTTTGAATCCTGATTTGGGCATGGATGTTCCTTTATCTCTCTGTGTGTATTTCACTAACTATTTCCTTTCGGGAGCCGACCGACTTCTCTAGTGGTCAGCGTGCCTGACTACAGATAAGGTGGTCCTGCGTTTGAATCCCGGTTCGGGCATGGATTTACTTTCTCTCTATCCTGTCTTTGTCCTTTCCTTGTATGAATGAGGTGTGATTGGTTGCCTACCCTATAAACAGGTCCCTATTGCATGTGTGTACTGAGGAAGTCAGACTCCACACCAAAATATGGTTCAGTTGGAAAAGTGGAGCAGCGCACCCCATGTTGCCATCCTAGCTGGCACACCACAATGAATGAATGAATGAGTTTCGGCATGACAATGGCACGCCCACTGGGTGTCCCACTGTATAAAATCCCATCATATTCACCTCTTGTCGAGCTCAATAGACATTTATCCTAAGTGCAGCCAGACATTAGAAAAAATACTTAAAAAAATTTACTACACAACAAATCATTCATATAATTCAACATAAATGCCAAATAGCTCTCAACTGTGATTTCAATACTTAAAATGTATATCAAAAATATTTTCATTATATTTCAAACCATGAAAGGAAAAATATACATAATATTTTACAAAACAAGATGGTTCTATTTATGTATTTAGTTAAAGAGAGAGAGAGACCTCTCTTGACCTAATTCTTAGTTTTATTCAATCTGCATTACATAAGTAATCTTAAGAAGATAGAACATTGAGTTAATATTATTTCAAATTGACAAATTTGTGCTAGTAACAATTTGTTAAATACATCAATTAAATCTTCCTGTCAAAATGAATGCAGATCAAACTGTGTCTTTAGGCAGACTTAACTCTTTCGTTATTTTTTCCAAGATGGTCGATAATTTAATAAGAAACCTAAGCAAAGCTCTTTGACAACCGCGATTTCTTATTTTGACTTAATAGTCAGCTTTATTGCAGTTTAATTACGTCCGTAGATTTCGTCAACAAAAAAACAGAAGGAAAGAGATAATCGTGAAGATAAACAAATAAATTGCTTTAATACACCTGGAGAGACAAAACTTAAATAATGTGCTGCTAATAGGAAAGGGTTCTCGTCAGATGCTTAGGAATGAGTATCAGAATTTAACTACTTCATGGAAAAAGTCAACTAAGCGCAACAAATAGTTTCTTATATAAAAATTTATTCTTCTTTATCAAAGACACATTTTTCCAATCAACCTTTTTAGAAACTATTCAATAAAGATAAAAAATAGCTCCAGAAATTGAAAATAATCATTTTTCTAGTTTGTAATACTCTCTATATTCTAAACATAAGAATCTTATGTTTGCCAAAAGATGTTTTCTAATTATTCAAAAGTTGTATGATCATTCTCTATTGACACATTATCATCATTAATCATTTCATTGATAGTATTTTATGATGAAAACCATGCTGATTTGTCATTAAATATATTTTAATACCATTGATTAGTTTTTTTTCAAGATTTTCTCGAAATTTATACTTGATAAAATAAAAACTAAGCAAAATGGAAAACTTTATAATCAATATGTTTATTATAGCTACTTATATTTTGGTCTTTTTTATTTTTAAGTAAAGGAGCCGCTTTTTAAAATATTTGTATTTCAACTTCGAAATAATAATAAGTAGTATTTAAAAGAACATTTTAATACTTGTTTCCTGACAGAAGTAATTATACATTTCAAATAAATATTTTTCATTTTATAATAAAATATAAGAATTAATTTTTAAATATTAAAGTTATAGAAATTTCCCTGAGAATTACTATGGATATTCTACATGAAAATTTTACTTCTATTGAACTTTTTTTCTCTTATTTGTCAATTAATATATTTTTCATTAAATAAATTACACAAAGCATATAATATATGAATCATACATTCTTACTCGATTAAATCATTCGCTTGCAACGTTTGTAAGTTAAAATTAACATTATGTATTAGTGTTTAATTTGATTATATATATCCTTTAATTTGACTATACACTTGGTTTTTAATATTTGAGTCCTTTTATTATAATAAACTATAATTAATCAATTAACTTTCTGATAATGATTGAGACACGTAACAATAAACATTATTTCCAAGTTTTGTCAACTACAAACATATTAATAGTACCTTGGTATACTATAAAATTTGAGGTATTTTAAAAACAGATGTGGAGTTCAAACAAAAAATTATAAGGATATATATATAAAAGTTTATATTAAACACTTAATGATTGTAAATAAAATTTACTTAAAAAATTTGCTAAATTGCCTTTTGTAAAATAAAACGTTTAGTATTACTTGGTATTTTATTATTCTTGATTTTATTTAATAAATAAATAAATAACTGTGTAGTTTATTTCTCTTTGTATGAAATATAAACTATCCGGAGAAAAACAGAACTTTTTGTAATTTATTCATTTTCTTTTGTTATAATAGGTTATGGAAATATATGCTTGTATGCTCCCAATTTAATTAGATAATACTCTATAATATAAACAATCTTTATGCAAATTTTAAAAAAAATGAACACAAAAGGGAATTTAATTTCAGAGCATTCTGATTTTACATTTTTATTATGCTAATGTTAAGTTTCGTTAAATGAAAGCTCATATTGGAAATATAAATTTAAAAAAACCTTACCTTTGATTTTTCTTTTACACTATTTGGTTTTTCTCAGATGAACATTCATAGCTGAAATTTAATTTCATTCCCTAGTATAATAATGCTGAAATATATTTTACTTTGAGAAAAATTTATTATTTCTGTTTTTCAATAGCAAAAGGCTATCATCAAATGTAAGTAAAATACAAATTTGATTCTGAGATGATATACTGAAATCTATATTTAAATTCGTTATAAAAATTTTCATTCAAAGTGTATTAGTATTATCATTAACAATAATGCTATAAGTATAAAATTTCTTTCTTATTCACAATTAATTTAATTTAGATTATATAGCTTCAAATTTGCATTAAGGGGAAATTATATTTCTTATTCTGACATGTGTGTGTGTGCGATTGTCTAAATTATAATTTATATATTATTATGGACATTTTTGGCAGAATTAAATATATATTTATACACTATTTTTGCTGACATTATCAGGTTCATTGATTCATGGTAATGAATGATTTAATAATTTTTACATATTTACTAGTACATAAGAATTTGTTACAAATTTTAAACGCTAAATATTTTATTAAAATAAGATACCAATAACTAAATGGCAGAAGTTAAATTTAAATAAAATTAATTTAAAATAAAAACATCTAATTTATGAAACATGAAAAAATAGCAAGCATTTTATGGTTATTTTCAGTTTATATTGGTAATTTAGCTCACATTTGGGTGTTTTATTATAAAGTGTCATTAACTTAATGATGAAATTACATTTATTACTGGTTTGTTTAAATCTGTATTCAGGTCTGTGTACGTTTGTTTATATGTAGATAAGTAAATAGATAAATGTATGTATTTCTGTGCACAACATTTAACAAAAGAAATTTCCGTTTATAAAATTATAATGTTAAAATACAAGTTTAGAAGTAAAAGGAAATAATATTCTGGCAATTTTAAGAAATTTTAGATTTAATGTGCTATTTCAAAAAGTTTCCCGTATAATGTAAATATTTGGATTTCATTTAAATGTTATAATAAAACATTTTAAATACTTTTATTTTTATAGCATATGATTTCAGTAAAAATGTTGATCACACCATTCATAGGAAATTGTTGTTTTAAAGAATATATAAAATAAAGATATTTTTAGCGATATATTCCATTGAAATTTTAAAATGTGTCAGCTTAAATTCTTAACTTATATCCTTAAAATGTGATTCGCATAGTGTCACGAATATATATTCCTCTTCACAAACTTTAATAATATATTCTATATTTCCAATATATTTTGATTGATAGTTAACACTATTAAATTTATTTATAAAAATATTCTTTATAAAATATTTTCACTACTTTTATTATCAGCATTAAATTTGATTAATCTAGAAAATAAAAATCTTCTTTGCCGTATGTTGCAATTTTGATTTTTTCATTATCCATAAAGAATTTCTCTTTGAATTTTATTCAGAAATCAAATTAGATATGAAGTACACAGATTCTTTATTATCACAGTGCAATTTTTGTGCTATCATGTATACAGAGGATAATTTGTTGCTACCAATTATGAATATAAAATGAATAAGAACAGTAAAAAATATTTATCTGCACAGTTCGAGAGCTGTCTGATGAAGGAACTGTGCCTCAGTTATTTTGAAAACGTTATAAGAATATGAGAAAATATTTATGTAAGAAATGATTTGTCACAACATCAATTCACAAATGATAATAATAAAGCTGTAAATTTCATGACAAATGTTCAGTATTCTTTTGAATACCTGTTTGCAAAATAATAATAAGAATAATTAATTCAAATATAAACTTTTAAACTTTTAAAATTAAACATTTTTAAAATTCTATTGGATATTATGAGTTGTTTTTATACGTATCTTATGATACCCATTTTTATGTATCGATTATATGCATTAAAAAATCATTTTTATAGCCTAGTTCGAAGTTTGGACATACATTTACGTAGTACGCAATGTTTAGTTCTAATTCTGAGAAAGTCATTTTAGTTTTTTTTTAATATTTACTATCATGTACTTGGATCAACCAGTTTAATTTTCAAATAAAAAATAATATTTAGAACATTTTCTTAGTTTATAGGAGTTATAATTTTTAATTGGAGTATTTAAAAATATGACTTCACCTCAAAAATATTGATACGTAAGAGAAAACTCATGAATAAATTCTTCAACTTTTAAACCATTTTTTTCTAACATTCCAATACTGTTTATTTAAGTTCAGGTTAAGGGATAGCAGGCATAAAATAAAAATATGCACTCAGATGAAATTATACAAATATCCTACCTAGAAAGCATGCTTTATGCAAATAAATATTTATATTATTTGCAGAATATTAGTATTTTATGCCGTTAAAAAAGTTTAATTTCAAGAAAATGTCTTGAATTTCCATGTATTGTATATAAGAAATCCATTTTTCTCTGTTGTGTATTTAAAATGAATGATCGGTACGATGATAAGCCTTACTCACAAAAATATTTAAATGTAAATTAAAGGATTAATTAGAAAGATAAGTGAAAGAAAGGCATGATGGCTCCATGTCCTTCTTTCTAATCAAAATTTATTTCAGGGATAATGGTTCAATCAGAATGACGTCAACACAGAACGATTGATGCATACAAGCTCATAGGAAGCTACAGACCATTCCATAAGCATTTTGCAGTTTGCATGAATAAACTCTGGATCTCTTCCCATATTCAAAAATTCAATTTATCTGATCATCAATGACTACTATCTTCGAATCTACATTCGTGGCTGTCATAACATAATTTAGAAATGATTCAACAGCATGATGCCACTGTTTGCCGAATGTGTGGATACCTTTGTTTGAGAAATGGCACCCAATGTCAGCGAGTACGGTTGTTATTTCGCAATTGGTCTGAGCCGTTTGCAATTATGGAATGCCATGCTGAGTTTTAACAAAATATCTTAGTAGAGTACTATTGACCATGAATGTTGATTATTTCTATTCCGCATATTTGGCAGTACCACAGTTCATTGATTTGAAAATTATGTATTTAATTCAGGAATACTACTTTTTCATCAGGAGATACCGAATGTCATTCCTTATCAGCTTAATGCTACATCAAATACAGCACAAACCAGAAAATATGTTCTAGAGTATCTCTGGATGCTTCCCTAGCAACATGACTCTCCCGATATCTTGAGATTGAAAATATTTAGGACATAATTGAATTTCATTTGCATAGGTTTATTTGGAATATAAACAATAAAAAATAACAAGGGAACAGGTTGTTATTCTTCAAGAGAGATGCCAAGCAATCTTTGAGCATTCTTTGAATAATTACTTAGATGCAATGTTGAATGTATTGCCCAACACGTGAATAAGCATACAATAAAATCCCCTTATTTATAAGTATATTATGTCAAAAAGAATATGAGTTGTTTCTTCTTTGTTTCCCTGAATATTGATTTTTATTACTTTCTTTGTATACAATTTCTATGTCACAATTTCACTGTATCATAAGATATACAATAAAGATACCCTAATCGATTGTTTCCCTAATCAAGAGAGAAACCAAGAAATCTTTGAATAATTATTTAGATGCAATGTTGAATGTATTGCCCAACACGTGAATAAGCATACAATAAAATCACTCTATTTATAAGTGTATTATGTGATACAGAATACCAGTTCCTTTCTTTAATTCCCAGTATAACGATTCTTTTATTACTTTCTGTGAATACGTTTTCTATGTAACAATTTCACTGTATCATAAGATATATAATAAAGATGCCCTATTAGACTGTTTCCTGAATCTAGTTCATTTGCATTTTACATCAGAATAGAGTATATCATTTCAGAAATAAATGACTTTTGAGAATTAGTGTGCCTCATTGTGTATTTTTATTTTAAAGGAAATGAAACGATAAATGATTTTTCTTAGACTAGCGAAGCGAATATCACATATGGTATTTATATTGAAGATTATACTTTTCTAATAAACATAAAATGTAAACCAAGAGCCCATTAAAGGTTATAAGAATATTTGCATTTTTAATGCAAAATATATTTTGTATTGTATGATATATATTGGAGCTTCCTATTTTATTCTACAACATTCTTTATAGGAAATTGAAAATAATTCTCTTTAGGTTGTATTATACAAAAAATATGTAAAGAAAAATTCAAATATATAAAGCAGAACTAAGCGAACAATAAATGAAATTCTTCATTTTCTGCTTATTTATCAAAATATAATTTTTGATCATTTAAAAATAGCAAATTAATATTTAAATTTTATTTTTTACATAAAAATATTTAAAGATTACTACCTATACTTTTTACAATATGATTTGCCTTTGAAAAGAAATTTAAAAATAAATAGAAATTTTTTGTATGTCTTTATTTAAACTGATCAAAGGCAGCTTATTTAATTAAAACTTAAAAGGTACTTTTATATAAAAAATCATGTTATGCTTTCATGAATTAAGCACAATTAATGTACTGAAAACGTATAAATATATAAAACCACAGAAATAAATTATTTCACCACATTTTCTCAAAATCAGATGGAACAAATATATCCCTTGATTTTGCACTCAAACTGATGATATTTTTTACATTTTACTTCATAAAATGAGGAATAAAGAGCATGAAATTATGCAACCCATAAAAACTTATTTTACAATACTGAAGACAAATAATAAATCTGCTTTCTGCAGAAAAGAAAATATGTGATGATAAAGTATCAATTCCCTATAAATAAATTGGCTTTAAGAATTATCGTAACGTTTATTTAATTTTAACTTAACAATATATTTGTTATTTAGGTCAAATTTAGAAGTAATGCAAAAAATATTAAGTATATCTTCTTCACAATTACACACCATTTCTTTATTAATTTTATAAAAAAATACCAAAATCAATGTTGTACTCACCAGTTGAGTGCTCGATGAAACAAAATCATACCATGTAAAAATCTTCAAAATTTTAAATTTAACTTTCTGTAAGCAATATTTTTTTCCACCGAATACTCCCACAGAGGAAAATCTGTAATCTTTTCACTGTATCTTTTATATATTTTTTCATCTGTTTCACGTTGGGAAGAATTTTATTTTCAGAAAGTTCGTTTATCAGTTATTGGATCAGTTACGATGTGCTGCTATATTATCGGAGATCATCTTGACTTTCCACCAATCTTTCAGACATAAATTTTCGATCATGGAAAATTTTATGCTTGTTGTTGTATGAATATTGGAAAATAAGAGATGTGAGAGTTACGGATCTTAGAAATTTTTGGAGTCTGATCGAATAGTTTTTACCTGATGCCTAGTTAGATATAAAACTTTTGAGAAAAAATCTTTTTGAAAAATTTTAAAAATATCTTCCAAATATCAGAAATATAATGGAAAATGTATGTCATTTATGTAAATAAGGATAAGAGCTATAAAATTGACAAACATAAAAAAGAGATAGTTTCATAGGGAAACGTTTTAGCATAAAATTATGATAAAACGTTTACATTAAATAAAATTATACATTTTCAGAACAAAATTATTTCTATGAGCATTTTCATTATTTCTAAAAAAAATATTGCATCTCGAGTTTCATAATAATTAATGTTTATAAATGACATCGCGTGAAATATTGCATCTATATTTTTTAGTATGTAGATTTAAAATTGTTTCAACATTAGTTAAATATGGCATATTTTCAACATTAATTTGCATCAGGTATAATGAATCGATATTAACATCTAAATGGATGTTCTAAAAATAATTTTCAAAATGTTGTATCCATTTATATATTCTTTGGAAAACAAAGCATAAGAAATGTTAGTAAATTAGATATATTACTTCAAATTGATATGCACATAATCTTGTAGATACATACCTAGTTTCTTTCTAATGTCTCATTTGCATTACTATAACTAACCTCATCTAGAAAATAAACTTGTACTGATTTAGTAGATATGAAAGTGTTTTTAAATGTGAGTTATTATTGTATTTTGCAATTATCATTAGATTAAGTTATCATTACTTGATATCAATTTAAATTAATTTATTAAGATGTTTTAAAAATTTAAAACGTATTACAAAATAACTTTTATGTTTGAATCCAGATGAAATTTTCAGAAAATTCATTTAAGAATCAAAATGATTAAAAATAATTAAATTTAAACATAAACTAATTTTTTTAATATACCCTACTTAGAAATTTTATCATAATACTAAAATATGCTATGTTACTTTTTTAAATGCCTGGTATAATTATTTAAGAAATTTCACAATTTACAATTGGAGTTTGTACTTTGAAAAATTACAAAAAAATAAAAAAAATGATATCTATTTATTTCATTCGTTCAATTGTGTGATTAAAATATTTAAATCAAATAAGATATTAAAAAACACAATATATTATTTATGAATGTTCAAATTGTATTACAATTGTAATAACGATTTTTTCATTTATTTAAAAAATACGAATATTATTTTTCATGTTTTCTGTATAAATGAAGGTAGTTAAATATCTTAAAATATCGTTTTAAAATGGATCAATTGGCACTTTTTTTGCAAAGTGCGTCTTGTCGTTTTGTATTTTATTTGTAGTATGGGTATAACTCCTTTTAAAAAATAAAGTATAAAAAAGTGGATTGCATTCAATTTTTTGTAACTATTTGCCCGTAATTCACTAAACACATGTATTTTCCTTAAATAGTAACATTAAATTCTACATAAAATATAGCGTCTAATTTAAAACTTTCTATCTATCTCTTTGAGATATTCCTTTTTAATGGAAAATAAACTGTAAACACTAATTAATTCACAATAAACTGTCAGGACATTACTGATGAAAAATTTACTTTTAAATTAAACAGTATCATGGAAATTAGTTGATAAATATTCTATTTATTTTACCTCATAACATATAATTTCAATTATGATGTTCTGAGAAAATAATTTTTAGACCAATATTAATTATGTAATTCTCAGGAAAGAATCATACATAAAATAAAGTTTAAACTTCAAATATAGTGACATTAATTTTGATCAAATATTAATGAGAACAAGTTTTTTTTAACCTTTTTTTACAAAATGATAACAAAACAAATGTTTTATATTTTACGTGCAATGTAGATACCATTTCTAAAATTGATATTTTTACTGAATATATTTAGCAATTGTAAATATAGGAAGTACTTATTATCATATATACTATTAATTTCTTCTTAAATTTAACAGTATAATTATTAAAAATAAAAAGCTTTTCTAATAATCATAAACCGGTTTTACATTAGAATAATTTTGAAAAAGAGCTTTTCAATATTAAGTGTGTTTCAAATTAAATGATAAGTTCAAGATTTAGCAGTTTAATACCACATTTTATAATACTTTAAAATGAGGCCAATGACTTTACATAAAAATTGCTGTAATGAAAATAATAAAAATAAAAGTATTCTTATTTTAAACTCATAATGGGAATTAAGTAAACAACTTTTTTACCAAGAATAAGTTACGAATATTATTACTTTTAAATTTAAAATGAAATTCCGCTTTAGTATAAAGATTTGCAATTTTTTGTTTCTTCATATAAGAATAATAAAAATCGTAACTTAAAGAGCGTAATTAATTTAATTTTAATTACTGAATTATAATATTACAATTGATTAATATCTTCCTTCGAAAATATTACCTGAAAGAGAATGAGGTTCAAAAAATTTCAGTTATTCTCTTTACATTGAACAAAAAACTAATGTTTAATAAAAAAGAAACTTAATGACACAGTTTTTCCATTTTCATTTATGTTTTAATTAAATAATGCGAGAAATTTTATTATGTGTTGTTAATTATTTTAAATAGTATATATTATATTATGATTTAATAAACTGAACATATATCATTATGTATCTATTCTAGAAGAGTTAAGTATAACTCTGCTCACCTAATTATAAAAAAAACATAATATTTTCTCCTTTTCAATTATGAAAAATTTGATAATATTTAATCATAAAACAATTTGTAGGTTTTTAAATTTTTCAATAAGCATTTATTTAAATTTAATAAAAAAAGATATAAAATGTTAGTTAAATTTTAAGGTACATATAGATTGCGCATGTTCACAACTAGATCAAATTTACAAAATTCATAGATTTATTTAAAAAATAAATTTGTTATTTTCTAAAAAAAAAAAAAAAATGTTCAAAGTTTAATAATATAGAACAAGGAAAACTTTAGTATTTTTGTTAAAAAAATACGCATTTACTTTAAAAATATTTCCCCAATACAAATTTTTCCATTTAATTCTCACTTTGCCTTTGTAGATTTCAACCATTTCGAAATTAAATGCAAAGTATTTTTCACAAGAAAGATATATCTTACGAAAGGCAATCTAATATCACTGACGAAAAATACAAATATAATACACATTAGATGCTAGTTTCTTTATTCTTAAGATGGCCGGTATTAATGCAAATTCTCTGTTCTTTTGTTCGACTCTTCAATTCTCAGCTCTTTATAATGAGCTGATTACCTAGGATGAAGCTATTTTAGCATTCTGATTCCAAAGTTTGCTTTAAATGATATTGTTACGATGATTATGTTTTGTTAATATACACCCCTTTGAATATATTTGCTTCTAGATCAAGTATTCTTTTGTATTACTTAGGAATATTATAAGTGTAAAATAAGAGTGAGTTGAATTTAAGGATTTTAATAAGCTCTAATTTAAGATAAAAATAGGGACGAAAATATTCTGTATCATATTTACTTTAAATAAATATTAATTCTTACATATTTATTTGTATTTTGAACTTCATAAATTTTCAAACTTAAAATTACAGAAATAATTCAACCAAATTATAATTCATATTTTTGTGTTATTATTTAAAGTACTTTTTTAAGTGATAATATCCAACTAAGACTAAAATACAAAAATATTCTTGAAATAAAATTACGTTTTAGACATTTTTTAAATAAATGAAGGTTTTTATTATTAAACTATATGCTTAAAATATACTTCAATCGATGCATGTAACAATGTATGCATATTTACTATAAGTATGTTCTCAATTGTTTTGGATTTTTTATGAACAGTTCTTAGTAAAATCATACTTTAATATCTGATAAAAATATTTTTTCTTAAGATTATATATAACGGAGAATGGGAAACTAATAAATGTTCATTTAATGTTATAATGTTAAAATTTAATAATGATATTTATTTTTAAAATTGTGAACATAAAAATCAGAAAATTAAAAAAAAATTCAGAAAAACAAATTTGTGATTAAATATTTGCCATAAGTTTAAAGAAGAGAACTCTTGCCAAATTTCAATTAAAATTAAATTCAATTTTAAATGCTTAATTTTGTAAAATACTTGCAATGAAAATTAAGTGAATATAAAGGTGTAACATGTTTAGAGTTATTCTCAAAATATGAAAATAGATAAAACAAGTAATGTATTTAAAAGTATTATAATGAAATAAAGGATTACTATGTAAGAAATTATTTAAATTTGAAATAAAAAAAGTTTATAAAATATATGCATGTGTATGACATAGTAATTAAAATATCGTAAAATTCGGAAATTCTCTTAACTATTCTAGAGGCTTTGATAAACATTAATTAAAATGCATTGAATTTTATGAATTTGGTTGACATTAAATTAATAATCTTTTAATACAGTAGTTTTCATTGAAATCCTTAGATTATGCATTAGTTTTGGAGAATAGATTACGCTATTTCTCATTGGAAGTAGCTATTTACTACAGAAATGCAGTGTTTCATACTTTCTTAATTGGCTTTCCTTAAACAAATTCTTAATTATTCTTATTTCTTTTTTAGTCTATCTTATAATCTGAGATAACAATTGTGCACAAAAGATTAGCTTTTTTAAAGTACTTAGTTGAGAAAGAACACATTAATAGTTTCAAAAGTCCAACTGGATTTCTATAAATTGAAACTTAATTAAAAAGCTGATGCTTGTATGATGTTTAAATATACGAGTATTTTCCTTACAATAGAAAAGATGCTAGTATGCCTTACATGAAATGTAAAGATTTGGAAATAATCAAACAGATTTGATTTTCATGCCAACTAATTTACTCATAGCTGTTGCTAAGTGAAACTAAAGTTACATTTTCAGTCTCTTTGTGGTGTAAATTTTCTATTATTCCTAATTCATAACTTTAAAAATATTTTTTGATATATATATATATATATATATATATATATATATATATATATATATGTGTGTGTGTGTGTGTGTGTGTGTGTGTGTGTGTGTGTGTGTGTGTGTGTGTGTGTGTGTGTGTGTGTGTGTGTGTGTGTGTTCTCAAGATTTCTTATTTGCTTAGGATGTGATTCGTAAGAAATTCTATAACATTTGGAGGCTTCTATGATTTAAATTTTTAAACTTTCTTGGAAGTTTGTTAAATGATACAAGCAATTTACTTTAATGTACATTGTAAAATTTTAATGAGCGCCGAAATATAAATATTATATGAAAATCATCAAGCTAGTTATCGAATGGATTATATCGTTTAAAATTCTTAGTTTCAATTAAATAGATCAAATAGTGTTTTGTAGATCAAAAACTGCTTTTGTTTGCAGCATTTTTACGAAGTATAGAATATCCAAGTTTTGTAACTTTAGTGACTCTAATGCGTTCAAGAAATAATAAAGGAATTAATTAAAATATAGTCCATGGTGGCATCATTTTGAACTACCTCGTTCTCATTATCTGAAGTTATGACTTCAGTCCATCGGTGACAGTACTAGTAGAAGTAATCTACTCTTGTTAAAAAGCCTTTCAATTCAACACCTAATCCACCTCCAGTGGGTCCCCTCGCATGTTGGTCTGCCTGGGAATGAAGTAGCCGACGACCTGGCAAAGGCTGCTACCAGTAATCCTTTGAACCCGGAAGATCGCATGGCACTAACACCATCACAGATCTCTTCCATTACTAAACAACTTACTTCTAAAACCTGGGCTGACCTTCCTGTTCCCTCTTGGTATTTCCAAAGACATCCTGGAGCCGCCACAACATTTAAGGGCTCCAGAGTACATCAGACGACACTGTCTCGACTTTTTACTGGCCACTTGAAGTGTATGATCTTTGAGGACAGTGAAAGAAAATATCCATCAGGCCCCAAGTGCGACAATGCTCCGTTTTGTCCGCAACACATCTTGAAGTGCTTTTGGTTTTCTCGTGAAGAGGCTGTGAAAAGTCCACATCTTTTTGGACTTTTTGGCTATCTATGATCTCATGGATCTGGTCTAGTGGAACTAGACCAGATGGGGATTAGTCTCACCACCACCACCATGACTTCAGTACCAATTTAAATGAAGAGATGTCATGCTTCGATAATGATGTCTGGGGCAACTATAATAGGTCCTAATGTCCTCCAAGTGAAATACATCTGGAGATTATAGGGCAACTATGAGTTGACATTGACACCAGCGAACTCCCCTGAACCTAACTGTTTGGTCCTCCTGATGTAACTGTTTGAATCCAGTACATCCAAGGAGCTTTACCAGTTTAATGGGAGCTGATGGAACTTTTATTTAAAGATATATTAAAAAATGACTTATAAAATTATTTTTTACTACAGTTGAACATGTGTGATTATCTTACAACATATCTTAAAATATGCAATCAATTTCCGGTTAAATGTAAAGATGAAAACAATATGACAATATAATGGGTCTATGGTGAATTAAATACAATTGGCATTATAATTGTAATTTTGCAAAGTTCTTTGATTATAATTATATAAATGTTAAAAATCAAATTCAAAAAGTTTTTGATATTTTCAAAGACAAAGCTTTACTTTGGTCAAAGCATGTTTTTAACTAAGTTGTAGAAGAGTTCCCAATCCAACAAACTAAGTTTTCATTGTTTATTAGGAATTCAACTGTTTTATTTAATTTTGCTCTCGCTGCACGATTTTTCAGAATTCTCTTCTTCCAGAGGATCTTCCAATTTTCGCTGGGTATGGCAAAATGCCAGGATAATGTTAAGGGGCAGGTTGTCAAGAAGTGGAAAGGATTGCCTTCTTTTCCACAAGTGCAATCTTTGGAATCAGAAATATGGAACCTGTGGAAGTAAGATGGAAATGGTCCGTGGCCCGTAAAGAAAAGTACCTCATTCCTTGTCCAATTAAGGGTTTTCCTGCTAACTTTCGGTATCATCTCGTGAACATTTCTTCCAGTTATTCCATTATCCCAATATTCCTGCCAGTGATCCATTATCCAGTTATCAAGTAAAGATTTGGTATGACAACGTGGTAGTGGTAGGACCTAAGAAGAATTACTTGATAGGGCAGCCGCTTCTGCAAGTCTGTCTGCTGCCTCATTTCCTTCTGTACCTTGATGGGCCTTTACCCAACCAATCCTGATGTTATCTGAAGTTGTTAGGAGATCTTGCATTTCGCGTACCATAGGACATTTGTTAAGATGATTAGATAAAGATTTAAGGCATGCTTGACTATCTGACCAGATGTTTGTTGGAAGAGGTTGTGAAGCAGCTACTTGAATGGCTTTACGCAGAGCATATACTTCAGCTTGATATACTGTGTTCTCGGGTTGTAGCCCAGTACTCCAAGTACTTTGTAATCCGAGTTCAGAATATATTATCATTCTGGATCCAACTTTTTCTTCTATTTTTGAGCCATCTGTGAAAATTGTTAGAAAACTTTCACTGTAACATGGTATATGATTTTGCTCATGTATTCTTACTTTGCTCTCTATATTGAAGACTACAGGGTGGATTGTTTCTCCTTTTATAACTTTCTCAATCAAATTTGGTGCAAGAAGAATAGGATCAACTTCACAGGGAATTTGTGCCCTTGCATGCCTTATAAACTTTGCCTCGGCTTCTATTTTTAGGTAGAGAGGAGCTATTCCAGTTATAACTTGAAGAGCTGCTGTAGGAGTCGTTCTAAACGCACCAGTTATGCTTAGTAAAAATCTTCTTTGAATCGTAGTAAGTAATTGCTTTGTCCTTGTTGTTAATGGCGTTCCCCAAATTGCTGCCCCATGTGCCAACATCCTCTCAATTACAGTTTGATATAGCATAATTCGGTGTCTTTGGGAAATTCCCCAATTGTTTCCAGCTATCCTTAAGAGCTTTTGTTGTAATGCCATAGCTCTATTGGCCTGCGATTTTAAATGTGCGATGAAGTTTAACTTTTTGTCAATTATTACTCCTAGAAGTTTAATTGTGTCTTTTTTCATCACTCTGCTGTTTCGTGTTTCGCTTCACCCTTGCTTTGAAATTATCCAGGCTCAACCTTCTTCGGGACGTCGATGGCAAATCCCTTGTAGATATTTATGTGCGCACTGTTATCGATTCCGGCGGGCGATGCCAAAAGTCAAAATTTCTAAGTGGCAATAAATACGTTAAAATCTGAAATATAATGCTATGTTATATATATTAATAAAATTCATACTTCTTTTTATTTTTTACATTTTAAAAGCTTAATATTTTTCTATTTTAAAAGAAACATTATTCTATAAAATTAAATGCTCAAAAATAATAAGGAAAGAATTACAAAGCTTGAAATGTTTTCCTATTTTTATTCAAAGTTTTTTCTATGTTAAACCTAAAAAATCTATTTTTAAACAAACCTACGTTTATTAAATTTTATTTCTTAAGCACTCTTTTTTAATTGTTAATTGTTTCATATTGACCAATATAGTAAAGCAAATGAAAAAAGCATTTAATTTCAATCATAATTTTTTTTAACTAGATTATTGTATATGAATGTTTCGCAGAGGAAATTTTCTAACATTGTTTTCTGCATTTCAAAATTCATATGAAAGAATAAAAGTCTTATCTTTAAAAATATTTTGAGAGAAATCTTTCACGCTTAATCTAAAGAGTTAAAGTTTTCTTTATAAGTACTTTTCTCAAGTTTCTTAAAATATGTTGTAAATAACGAATAGATATGATTTTGAAGAATGAACACACATAATTTTGATAATTTGTATGCTTTAAAAATTGTAATGAACATGTACTCACAAAAATTCTTATTACTAATAATTCAAAGATATTTATGAACCAATGATTATAAATTGTATTCAAGGACATATATGTGAAATATTTCATAACGAAAAATAATCTTTCTTATAAATTATTTTAAAAAGAAACAAGATTACATCAAACATATGTATTATATATAGTTTAAAAAAGAGATATTTCTATAAATATTTTGGTAAAAACTAATTACTTATAACTGAAAAACACAAAGGATAAGAAATAATGCAATGTATTTAATTCTCTAAATATTACATGTAATAATTAATATAAAATTAAGTAGAAATTTATCGCATTATATTAAATAAATTCCAGTGTAATTAAATCAAAAATTAGCATTTAGTTTTAAAAATTTACATATTTAAATATAGCAATGCCATTTTATTACTCATACCACAATCATGGAAAAATCCAATAACATATTTATATAAAATTTTAAAACTTATAAAAAATTAGAAATTTGAGCTTTTTAAATGAAAATAAGAAATTTCAGAAGAAATCTTGTTTACAAATAAAATGCTTAAAGAATGGACTTTTTATTTTTTACAGCAGTGAGTCAACTTCTTTCGTTAAAAAGATTTATTTTTGGTAGAACTTGCAAAACAAAATTTTGGATTCTATTAAATATTTACTTTATAAACAGTTACATTATATAGTTCGAAGGTATAAATAATTTAATTTGATTTTTGTCAGTTGGAAAATATTAAGTTGTATCTCTAGTAAAATAAGAATTTCTAGATATTTTTTCTTAAATATGCAGTAAAATAGCAGAAATTATCAAAGAAACATTTTGTCTTTTCAAACATATAAAAATGAAGTGTTTACATATTTATAACCTCAAAAAAATAATATATTTATTTTTCTAGCTCATAGTATTAAAAATAAAATATACCATTAACTAAAAATAATTTAGGTATTAGTTTTTTCTATTAAAAAGCACTTTTCTTAAAAGATTTCTAAAAGGTGAATTGCATATTATTTAAATTTAAATTAGGGTTGCTAGAAAGCTTTTCAGCAAATAAAATCTTAGTATCAGCACAACCTGATGCATTTGTTAAACACCATGTTCTTTTTGAATTCTAAAGGTAATCTAATGAATTATATTTGCTTGCATTTTACTTTCAAAACCAAATTACGAAATACTTGACTTTACATCAAAGCTTCAATATCACACATATAAATTTAGAAAAATAGAATTTATATAGCTAGTATGAATAAGGAAAATTGGTAATCTCTAATTTCAAACAAATATAATATCAATATAATTAATTCCAAAAGTAAACTTGCAAAATAATTTTTATTTAAATTCAGTTTGACTTTAATTCATAAACAGGAACATATGGTTAACAAAAAAAATAACACCCTTATTCAATGCAAAACATTTTACATTTTTGAGCAAAATGTTAGCATACGAAATGGAGTTTTTGTGCGTCTCTCTAACTATTCATCGAGAGAATAAAATGTAGAATAATTTCCTTTCCATTCTGTCTGAGGTACTACAGAAATACAAGCAGGGAATTCAATTTGGACATAAGAATATGCAAATAGGATCAAGAACAAATATTTTTTTCAATCTTGCTTTTCTATCGTAACAGTGACTTTCCAAAAACAATTCTTTTCTGTGTTTTATTATAAATAGATAAAATCTCAGCACCTCTGGGAACACAACTCAATAAACTTATCCCAAAAGTTACTTGTCTTGCAAGGCGATAATATTCCTGTTTTAAAATTTTAGAATAGTTCAGTTTATGCCATGTTAAGAGAAATGTTTGCATAGATGTGTGTGTGTGTGTTTACAGCTTTATATATATATATATATATATATATATATATATATATATATATATATATATATATATATATATATATATATATATATATATATATATATATATATATATATATATGTATATATATATGTATATATATTGTGTATATAGAACTTCAAAATCTTTTCATTTATTACTCCTGTAGATACAGCATCGATTAATTTTGCTCTCTTTTTATAAAAAAATTTATCACCAATTATTAAATGAAGAAATATTCAATTCAGCAACCTACAAACTCATTAATTCAAAAAAAACAACTATTTTCTAAAAAAAATCTTGCTTTTTCTAAAACAATTAAAGCTAAAAATATAAATTTTAATATACATTCCATAATTACTTTCAATAAACCGAAATGTAACTGGATATTTATAGAATTTGGAATAAACTGTAACACTTATGCAGATAAATTTGGAAATTTATTTTCTTATTATTTTAAATAATATTAAAGATTATCAAAACATAAAAAAAACAAGAAATAAAATCAAAACAAGAAATAAAATCAATAATAGTTTTATTATTTTTAACTATACAATAGTTAAAAATAATAAAACCATTATTGATTTTATTTCTTCTCATAATATTAATGATGTTTCCTCTTATGACATTTAGGATTTATTCATTAGCATTTCACTCGATAAACATTTTGATGTCCTTTATGTCTTACTTTTATGATTTTAGTTCAGTATTAAATATTGATTTAAATTTTTGGAAAGATTTCTGTACATTTTGCATGTCCTATAATTACATTTTTATGGGAAAAAATTTATTTACAAGTCAATGGTATCCCTCAAGGTTCAAAATTCTCAAGTTTATCAGCACATTAATTTTTATTTTACTATGAAAGTTATGAAAGCATCAACATATCTATATACAAAATACATCTGAATAATATATTTTTCAATTTTTTGAAATTGACAAAATTTACAAAACCATCAATCCTGAACAATTGAAACTAATTAAAACAAATAGCAATAAATTAAAATCTGAATTTTTGAATATTTTGATTACTGTAAAAGATAATTATACATACACTATTATTTATGAAGAAAATAATGATTTTAATTTCAAAATAAAATAAGCTAATTTTTGGAACTCAAATATTTAAATTAAAATTTACAAAAATGTTATCTTCAATCAACTTAAAAGAATTTATAATATAAATAATTTAAACAATATCAATAAACAAGGAGATTCAAAAATATTTTAACTAATAATAACGTTCCAATTAACTTTATTAAAAACCATTTGGCTAGTGGAGCATTGCCTATAAGAGTGAAGGAAGGCGTAGTTATAAATTAAAGAAGGGTCACCCAAGCCTTGAAGTTCTTATAAGAAGCTTGAACTGCCAATAGTGTTTACACTTAGTCTTTAAATTTATGTATTTGGTTTACAATTAGTATTGATTTATAATTCTGGTGAGTTTGGATCTGGATTTTGTGATTTTGATTACTATAAATTTAATTTTGTATTTTGGCAACTTAGGATTCAATACTATATTTTGGTTTAGATTTTAGCTTGACATTTATTTCTTATAATTTGGTTTCATATTTTTTGTGCGACTTTGGGGTGCATTGGCTTCATTAAGACTTCAGTCTGGAGCCATTGCAGAAAAAACCATACTGTGTGCCAATGTGATTAACAACCCCTAAAAATGCTGGCCATGTTGGTACTTTTCATTTTCCTTTTATTTTATGTTTCTTTAAATTTTAAACTATATATTGAACATATTTTCCATATGTTTACTATATTTCGTATTTTTAATTTATCATTTTCCATTTAGTATTTGATTATTATTCTCCATTTGCTATAGCCGAGCTGGCAGCTGAATGGTTAGCGCTCTTGCCTTCGGTTCAACAGTTCGTGCGTTCGAATCCCACCTTGGGCATGGATGTTTATAGTGGTTCGGAACCCACTTTAAACCGTAGGTCCCAGTCTAATTAGCCCTCGTGTGCAAAAAGTGACAGTTGAGTGACAAACAAACTCCATTGGCTATTAATTATATATATGTCCAGTTTCAATGGGGCATCATATCCTTCAGAAAAAAAGTTTACCTTCTTTTGAAAAAACAACCATCGGGAATGGTTGCGAGTTAGTGATTGTTCTTCAAAAAAATCTTTGAATGATAATCTGAAAACCCAAGCAAATAAATGTCAAGATATGAGAAGATATAAAGAAAATGATTATCCTTTTCTCGTGGTATCCTCTGCATAAGCTTAGCGACTAATAACTTAATGCCTTATAAGCAGCCCTACGCTGGTGCTTGAGCCTATTCAAGTACTTTCACCATTAGTTACAGTGTTGAGA
Source organism: Latrodectus hesperus (assembly GCA_037975125.1). Taxonomy (NCBI): domain Eukaryota; kingdom Metazoa; phylum Arthropoda; class Arachnida; order Araneae; family Theridiidae; genus Latrodectus; species Latrodectus hesperus. The sequence goes on from CM075853.1 coordinate 4,576,575, forward strand.
AGTATTGTGATACCTTTGACGGGGAGAAATTGGCATACCATTTGCAATTAATAAATTAGAAAAATGTATTCTAAAATTGATATTTTAACACTTACAAATTCAAAACATAATGAAAACGTACTAATTCCTAATTTAGAATGAAGTTAAATTTTAAAAAATCGTTGGAGAAGCATTGTTGTCTCGTGGAATTTTTGGACATTTTTGGAAAAAAGCTAGCTGATTAGGCTTGCTAAAGCGGGAAATCTCGTGTCTCATTCAGCCTCTCCTCTGGATCTTCGTAACGTCAAAATAATCATTTATGGTATGTTAAAAGTAATAGAACCACCGCGTACACAGTTATGCAGTTGTATATAAGAAATTACAGGGTCCTCTCACGTCAATAAATCCATGTATATAAGAAACGGAATGTCTTGTTTGACAAAATTAATGGAAATCCCAGTTCCCTGCCTCGATGTTTTGGACTTGTTGTTTTCGTTTACTTACTTAATATGACTATTTGCAGAAGTATTTATATCTGATTAGTCAACCATTTGATTTGTTGCCCCTCTATATCAACAGAGAGATATGGTGGCGACAACCTCAGGTATTACCGCATTGTTTTAAAGTTTCTTGAAAATAACCCTAGTTACTCACTATCTTCAATTCTTTTTATGCTTCATTATCACTTTATTAGACAGCTCATCAGCTAATGGCAGAGATGCCGAAGACCAGCGTAAGATAAAAAAAATTTTGTTATAATACATTTACTGCTTTTTCAGTTCCTAATGATATATAGATACATATTATACAGATGTATTATTTTTATTCTTTGAAAATCTTTAATTATTTCAATTGGGAAATATATATTATAACTACCTCAAATCTGTGATAGTTATTTTTTGGTTACCATTTATTTCAGAAATGTGATCTAACCAAAAATATCATATTCTCCAACTATTTTTTTTAATATTTTTAAATATTTAAATTTTTAAAAAAATTCCAAGTGATTAAATAATTAACTTATATTTTATCATTTCTATACTGATAAATAGAATGATAAAAGGAACAGAAATGACAGTAAAATTTCATTAGATTCCATAATGAAAGCTTTTGATGTGTCTCTTAATAAACTTGTAAGCAGTGCAATTGATGGAGCTCCCGCAATGCTGGGTAAATAATTCGGTCTTATTGGTCTTTTAAAACATGATTCTCAAATTTCACAATTCATACCAATTCACTGCGTAGTTCAACGAGAACATCTCGTTATGCAAATAATATTTAAAATGACTGATGTTATGAAAACAGTGCTAAACATTATAAATTACATTCGCACCAATGCAAAAATAATTGACTATTCAAAAATTTACATGAAGTATCAAAGGACCAAGAACTTCAAATAGCATTAATTTATTTTGAATTGTTAGATGGTTATCTAGCTACAACATTAAATCGATTTGTATATTTGTTTGATCCGATAGTTGCATTTCTAAAATAAAATAACTTATTCAGAATTAGACGATGACGAGTATTTACAAGACAATGTTTCGCTATAAAGTAGATAAGCGTACAGAGGGTAAAATGCGCCAAGCATGCGATAAAGTGCGCCAGACTGGTTTACCGGTTCGGATTACGTATGTATGACGTGCTTTTCGTTTTATGAGGAAACATGATGGCGTGACATACGCGTTTTGTATGTAACCCTGGAAACTATTAAAGAATCTTTAATCATTGAGTTTCGATATTCGAATTTTGGAGTTTGTGTGTTGCTAGCGAACATTAAGTATGGTTGAGAATATATTGAATTTACGTTTTTTATTAATTTAGAGCGTGATTATTAATTTAATATTCGCCGAAAAATCACGATTCAGCGGAGAGCGATGAAGATTAGGTGAGTTATTTTGCTTTTCATTATAATTTTATTCATATTTAGAAATTAAAGTTTTTATAAAAAATTAATATTTCCATAAGTAAATGAATGTTTAAGCTGTGTGTATTGCGTTTTTCATGTTAGTGCTAGAATGTGCCGTGTACTTAAATTTCTTTAATGTGGGCGTAACTGCTCGTTATATTAAAATTCGAGTTTAAACAAAAAGTGAAATTTGTTAATGTTAGAAATTTAGCTTTATTGCCCGTTTGACACTGTAGCGCTACACTGATGTTTTTTTAAGGTGGGCGCCATTTCTCGGTATATTAAAATTCAAGTTTTAAAACTTCTACAGTATTTAATTATGATGAAATATTCAAATTTTTAATATTTGGAATTTGGAAGGAATTTTTCTGAAGGAATTTGGCGCAAATTCAGAGCTGAAGTTCGAACGCGATCGTTATTGGTTGACGGCTATCGTGCGTAGTGACGTAATTTAGGTTGGCGACAGAGCAGTAGAGTGCTTGGCGTGAAAACTTGAAATCGCGCCAATCCTGTACGGGTCTGTTAACTTTTACCCAATGTTTTTGACTGATATCATGGAACATGAATTTCCAATTGCAGGGGAAATATAAAACAATATATGACGCCTCAGTGTATATTCAGTTTTTAAACTAAATTACAACTTTTTCAAAAGGACATAAAAAATAAAACATTTTGTCACTTTCCTCGAATTAAATAAACTTGTTCCAATATTAAACAAAGAAAACTCAACGCGTATATAAAAAAGCCCAGAAGGAATATTGACGGAATTCAAAAATAAATTTTAAAAATTAAAATATTTCAAATTGTCTCTTGAGTTTTTTCTGAATCCATTTGAAATTAAAAATAATTCAAGGGGAGTTTTCCATTTACAATATAATTATGACCCAAAAAGCATCTGAAGAGTTAGAATTAGTAGAGGGGCAAGAAGATCAAGGTCTACAATTAAAATATATGTCGATGCCAATACCTAAATTTTGGAAATTTGTACAAGAATCGAGGTATCTTGAATTAAAAAAAGCTGCATGTGTCGAATTGTTTCAGTATTTGAAACAACGTACTTATGTGAATACTTTTATTCCTCTTTAAAATTCATGAAACCCAAAAGCCGATCAGTAGAAACTAACCAGTATCTCAAGTAATTACTAAGTACTGTCAGAAATTAGTCGCCAAATTGTAAAAAAATTATCAAGAGATGTAAAATAAATGTGTTTAGTTTTGAATATTTAAATTCAATACGCATATTTTGTACTTTTAAGTATATTATTTCAATAAATATAATTTCTGGAAAAAGTTAATACCTTTCAAATGCGTATTTAATTGAAAAATTTCGACAAAAAAATTTGACCCTTGAAAAATTTCGAATTTCAAAAAATTGCTTGGGCTCTCAAAGAGTTTGGCCACCCCTGTTATATATAATAAAACATACCAATTTGTATTGATAACAAAAATAAAAAAAGTAGAAGATCTGCATTTAATGTTACATGGTACGTGATTCAGATTAAGTAACAATGTTGACATGTTAGTTTAGAGGTCTTCCCTTTTCCAAAATTCCATATTAATAGAGGGATCTTAAGCACTAAAATTTAAATTAGTATCTCAGCAGTCTTCTCAGTATAAGATGAGTATAATGGTGACGTGAAAATCAAAAATGTATTGATATCATATAATGTTTCTCTTCTTGATTCGAGAGGATGATTAGGTTGTGTTGTTGCTTAGCGATCAACTACAACAAATAAAAGCCCAAGGTGGAATTCGAACACACAAACTGTTGAATCAAAATTCCAGAGCAAAAACTGTCTGACTGCCTATTCAGTATTCAAGAGAATGACTGATTGCGTACAGTTCTACGCAAAAAAGTAGAACTCTGGAAGAGATTGTTATGAATTTGTAAAGAGGATATAGATGTAATTACAATATTCTGTTTGGGATCTTTAAAGCATGCTTTAACAATTATGCTGTTGAAGACCATAGTGTCAAGAAAAATCTATCGACTTCTCAAGCAATAATTTCGAATGTTTTGTGGTGCTATCCTCTGGGTGTGTCTATGTGGTAAATATTCTATGGATGAGTAATATGGATGTGTAAAATGATTGTGTAATATTCTATGGAAAATACTTCCATAGAATATTACACAACAGCACATTATCATTCTAGCAAAATAAAAGATCATTTATATTTGCATTAACATATATACAGACATTTTAGAGCAATAGCAGTTGCTGTGAAGCCATTATATATTTACACGAATATTTAATTAATAAAGGCAACTGTAAAAATATTTTCATTGTAATTAATGTTTTCTATTTCTACTTTAATTTACTTTATTTAAATTAAATATTAGCTTGGCTATTTATATTATAAATATTGGCAAGTAACTTCGTTGGAAACAAAGACAATCATTAGTATTGCTTGATAATCTACGAATAAATTTGGAGATTTTATATTTAATACATAAGTTGTTGATAAATTTACAATTGAGAAATCTAATTTAGTTTCGCAAAAAGACTCAAACGTGATATTAGAGCACATTTTATTATTTATGACACAATTTATTCGCCACTGGTTGATAGAAAAATATTTTACATGACGGAATTTTAATATAAAAAGCTGCCATTAAAAATGTTAGATATTTTCATATCAACAACCAATCTGAAACTGCTTATTTCGACATAAAGATAACAAGTCTAGGATTTCTCAATTGTGTTAGGAAGGCAGCTGTAATTATGATTTTAAACCACAAAGGAGGTGCAAATCATAAATATCAAAAACACACATTATAAGTTTCCTCATTCAAATTCGTACCGAAATCCAATTCTACATTAAAAAAAATTAATAAAAGTTTTTTGAAGTAAAATAATTAGAAAGATAAGAATATTTAAAAAAATATCTGAATAAAATCAATGCTGTCTGAAACAGTTGCATGTAACATGACATAAAAACAATAACATTCAAATTCAAATGTTCACAGTTATCTGTTCCTGACGCAACATATGCCTTTTAATAATTTGGGTAAAATCTGTTCCTAGTTCTCTCAATTTTCTGTTTAATAACATGAACTAAATTTTGCATCGTCTAATGCTCCGCTACCTTACTCAACACCAATTATCAACTGACCTTCCATTACAGGGCATGACCTCTGGGATATTTTCTATTTCCGAATTTTGTTTCATCAACTCTAACAATCTTAAATTAATTTCTTATCCTCTCTGAAGATTTATAGATAGGGTAAATAATAGTTTAATTAATAAATTAAAAGTTTCTAACCGATAATTAGCAAGCTTTGGGAGGAATATTACGATTACAAAAGAAATATTTACTTAATTTTGTTTTTCAATAAATTCTCATTTCTTGCTCACAAGGGATAATTAGATCAAAATTTACAGTTTAATGTATACTACAAACTACAACAATCATCTTAAGACATGAATTGTTAAACTGAAAAGAAAGAGTGAACATAATTCAGCTGCGAGCTCAGGGTCATTGAGGATTGTGTATAGGCAACTGAAGTCATTGTTGCATTAAAAAGTATAGAAATTTTATTGTTAGAGAAATGTATTTTGAAGATTTCTTTCTGTATAAAATTTCATGCTCTTTTTAAAATTACAATCTTCTATATTTGTAGATTTTTGTGTAAAACACTTATATTTCACACAGCAGGTCTTCTTTCTGCAAGTTATAGGAATTACAATTAGTTTAAACTTTCTGCTGATGTTGGTGTTCAATTTCTGATGCAGGCACGACGACTCAATCTTCATTCGTCTCTTTCTTTTTAGTTCAGGATAGGACTTTTTCCTCTAACTTCGATCATTTCATTATTTTATTACAAAACACGTAATTAAAGAAAAATCAAGAGTTTTGATAGTAGCTTTAGGTAACATTTTTACAGCCTCAAATCTGAGATCAGATTTTCTGAAAGTGCTTCAAAATACTATTACATTGTTCAAAAACTTAGATAATGAATCACCTAAAAACGTATTTGCGCACAAGCGTATATTTTTAAAAAATGGCATAATTCATTGATAATGTTCCATTAAAAAAGTACTGATGCGTAAGTCAAATAAAAAACAACTCATTGCAAGAATGGATAATCATGTACTAACTAGAACAAATTAAATGTATTTGCTTAACATTAAACGAAAATTGTCAATGGATCATCCTAATGTTGATGTGGCTACAGCACTATATGGCTCTCTCACATAGGGTACACTGTCATAAAATTGGGCTCTGAAATCTGAAAGATTTATACCTATTGGAAAATTACTTCTTTCAGCAAATTATACCATGATTCATTGTCAGTTCTTTAATCCTGTTGAATGCCACAAAAGAATCACGAATTTTCAAAGCTGTTATCTATGTAACAGAAAACTATAGCTACTTAATTATGACTTTAAATTTCCTGAGTTTCATCAAACATTACAGAAAAGTTACCTGACGAATTCCATAAATAAAAATATCATTTGATGATACTTGTGTACGCAGTAATAGAATTTATTGTTATTTTTAAAAAAAAAATCAAAAAATTGCCAATATTTAGCTCTCAAGTCAATTAGTTCCAAAAAAGTGCCTCTACTACTAGAACTAGCTATTTCTTCGCGTCCTTCAAAAAAACTCCTTGAGATGCAAGAAAATACATTTTCTTAGAATTTGTTTTTAAATATTTTCGCGCGATTTTCATTAACTTTTTTAAAATGCTGCTTATTAAGCTTAACACTGATGTAACCAAAATACAAAAATTCAGTAAAATTTACACAAATTTCTGAGATACAAAATTCCAGAACTTCTGAGGTGAAAAATTTAAAGTGTACGTAATCTCATTTCTTATCCAATTTTCAGGCTAAGGAATTTTCATCTTAAGAAATTGCACTCAAAGAAATTATTATTTAAGTGCTTTTTAATTAAACGGATTATTTTTTCACCTGTAGTAAAAAGCTTATTAAGTCATTACGACGAAGTTAAATTAAATATAATTTTGCAAATGATTAAAAGAAATTAATTTCTTTAAATAAATAAATTTTTAAATTAAAATTTTCCTATAATATTTTTTATGATAAAAATATTTTTGTAATAAAAAAGAAACATTTTTGTATATTAACATTAAATTCAAGGATTAAAAAAGATTGCATTAAGATTGTGGAAAGAAAATGAGCTTTCTGCTCAAAATTAACTCTAAATTTGTCAAAGACTATTTAATAACCGAGGAGGCAAGAAGAAAATGAATTAAAATGTAGCGATAAATTAAAATAAAGATACAATAAACTAGAAAATGAATAAAAATGAAGGGATCAAGTAGAAAAAGAGGAAGCAAGCATTAAAAATAAATAAATAAATTTTTTTAAGGGATGATAGCAGTGTTCTGAGTTACCAAAAAAATCTGAATTGCTTCCTGTAAAAGCAATTTATAAAATAGAATATTTCAGAGAAGAGATGGAATAATTTAATTTCAGAGATTAAAAGTTTTCAGTTTTTGATAATTGTTATTAAAAAAATCAATTCTACTTTCTGAATGAGGAAATTAATGATTTTCTCATGTAATTTACTTAAAATTGAAAATATTGTTTCCCTCCAGTTTCATCCACAATAATAACTGTTTATTTAAAATTAACAATAACATGACATGTTTAAAATATTCAGTATAAACATCTGAAAAAGGATTATTTTAATTTATCTATGGTACATTGAAAATGCATTCAATTAATTTTTCAATCCAAAATACTTTTTCTTATGTATTACACTTTACTGATAGACAACTAATTAAAATCGTCTTTCTTACTAATATTAACTTATAAAACATAACAATAATTGATCATTATTTATTAAAAATGTGTTTCATAAAATTATTGATTCATTTCACGTTGACTTCTTAAGCACAATGAATCGATTTTCTGAAATGGAAGCGATGTATTTGGAAAATTACCACATACCACTTTGGCGAACGTGTTAGAAAGGACATTAGAACAAATGGAATTACACAATGGAGAACTATAACAGCTATTCGATCTAGTTAGAGATGATTAACTGGAAACGCCCAAGTCCTGTACAAAAGTATTTCACTCCAGAGTAAGAAAGAAACTGAGTTTATCTTATATTTTTATTTTCTGTTATAAAATGTGCTATGCACATGGACAAAAAGGAAAGAAAATTTTTGTAACATATGCGGTACACTAACATGGTGTAGCAAGTATAAATCATTAAATTTTTGGAAATAACCAATAAATATCTAAATGTTTAGCATTTGTTACTTCGAATAAATCCAATATTTCTTTATTTTATAAAGTTGTCACAGAAACATGTTGACTTTATCTACTCAAATAACTTATAACTTCGATATAATTATTATCTTTAATAGTTTACATATGTGTGTTAAAATTTAACACCATCTGAAGTTTCATTATCCAAGTAAATTTATGAAGATAGCGACATTTAATCTCAACAATATAAAAATTTTTTAGGTTTAAACATTTGTTTAAAAAATAAAATGTGAGAATAACTATACATTACTTAAACAACATAAAATCAGAATTAAAATAAATAAAGAATATCAAGTGTATATAGATATTCAAATGTTTGAGACACTTTGTGAAACATTTGAAATAATCATTTCATCTCAACTAATCAATAGGAATCAGTTTGTTATTTAGCAAAGATATTATGATAATGTGTAACTAACCTGTTTACATTTAGGAAACAAATATAAATTAAATGTAATTTACAATTTATAAATTAAATATACAAATAAATAAATTAAACAAAAAGTGTACAAATTATTAATATAAAATTAAGAGAAATAAAAAATTGAAAAAGGAAAAGATAAATAAAAAGATATTTTCAAAATTTGGCAAATTGAAAACTAAATACTGATATAATATATAAGCTTAATTTTTAAGAACTAATTCCCCAGATATTATTACATGGGTAATTTTACTGAGAATAAAAATAATAAATTTCTGTGAAATGTAAATGGTGCCCTGTGCATTAAAATAAGTATAATAAACAATAGTTTCAGCAAATGAAGATTGTGAAAGTTAAAGTCTGTTTTAATAACAAATACATATTGTCGCATATTTAATAAGAAAAGTGATATTTCAATAATATTCTTTTGAATTTCTAAATGACATTTATTGTTTTAATGAGAGTTTATAAATTTTATGTATATAAAATGTATAAGTTAAATTAATATTTAAATATTATATATATATATATATATATATATATATATATATATATATATATATATATATATATATATATATATATATATATATATATATATATATATATATATATATATATGTATATAGTAAATTTAAATATTAATTTAACTTAAACATTTTCTATCTTTCTAATTTAAGTATTTACCAACTTTATTTTAATACGTTTTGGTAAGTAAGATATTCTCATAAATGGCACAGGATTCCACAATGATTTTTATGAACTAAATTACCATTTTATATATAATTAAAAACAAATAAATGAAAACAAGTTTATGAATGCATGCTAAATTTTTTTCTTAATCTGATGGTTGTGATTAAATTTTAACATCTTATATTACATCAAAATACATTGATACATAGAATCAATTAAAATATCAATGTATTATCATCACTATGATTAATATTTTAATGCACAATAGACTAAAAAAATTGTTTTGATTCAATTACTAAAGTAAAGTTAGTTGCATATTTTCAGAAACATAATATATGATGTTAATGTTAAGATGAAATGTTTTATATTTTGTCACAAAAAACTAAGTCTACAAAAAATATATTTTAACTTTGTACATAAGAGCTATAATATACTTTTGAGAATATAAATAATAAAACTAATATTATTTTTAATGCATAATTAATAGTTTACTTATTGTTTGTAAGTATTTGTCAGAATTAATAAAAGCACTTTTCTATAAGAATTATGTTAACATTTCTCTTAAGCCCATGTAAAAATATCCAAAGAACACAGTGTGTTGAAAATACTTATGATTATAAAGTATGTAGCACAACTTTCCATTGGTTTCTTAAATTCTTATTGTGTGAGAGATCTTTACCCTCTCACACAATAAGCTTTTAAGAAATAGGTTTTCATTTACATTAATATATACCTACCTGTATATTTATCAGTTATATATAATCATAAAAATGTTCGAAGAAAAACTAGGCTAACAAGTAATTTAAGATTGAATAAATTTATTTATTATTTATTAAATTCATTAAAAATTAAATTGTGCCACACATTTTATTCAATTGTTTACTATAAAGAAAGTGTTATGTTAGTAAGTTAAATTAATTAAAAAAATTCGTATATATATATTTGATTTGAATTTTTAATAATTAAAATGTATTCTTAAAAATATTTATTTCCCAGTCTGCATAAATTTTTGATAATTGTAAAAATCAGTTATGTTGTAGCATACCATCAGCCAGTTAAAATTAACTGTTTCCAAAGTATCCAGTTGTCAAATAAGTTCTACTTAATCAAAAGCAATATCTAACTTTTAGAAAAAAAATTCCAAATTATTCTGCAAAAATAAAATTTATAAATGTTAATAACGAGAATCAGCGTAAGATATATTTTTTCAGATGTTATCTTCTCTAGGACTATGTTCTGAACTGAATATTTCATATTTTAAATGTATTTTTTCAAATCTGAATCAAAATGTTTCTAAGAATTTTAAACTTAATCATATTCCCATATAAACTTCATTATCAGTCCATATTAAATATTTAATTCTTACATAGATTTAATATAGTGACGAATCACCCACACAAAGAATTCCTTCTGTTTCATGGTTGCAAGTTAAGTATATATATTTCCAGAATGAAGAAATATAAAATTTAGAATAATATCAATTTGCATTAAATTTTCATGTATTGATTAAAAATATTCGGTTGGAAACGTACTGAAACATTAATAACCATATTTAAATAGAATATATCATTTTACAAACATATATTAAATAACTTTTTTAACTGGAAAGAGACTTGATAACATATTATTTTTTTCCAATGGCGGGCACAAGAGGGTTTGAACCCTATGCTACAACAAGGCCAGAGACTGCTACTCATTTCTCGTTACCCAGCGGGCACCTGTGAACCAAGTCACGGAGGCGAGTAGCGTTACCCGCACCATACTACCACAAACCCGTTTATAGGGTGGGCCACATTCATACAAAATCACAGAAGAAATGACAGAGAAACACAGAAGGAACAGGGAAGGAAAGAGACATCCATGCCCGAACCGAGATTCGAACCTGGGACCAACAGCTCAGGAGTCAGGAACGCTAACCACTCAGCCAATCGGTCGGCGATATCATATTATAGAAAGGCGGATTTGTTGATGTAGTTTCTTCATATATTTATGATTTTATTATTTTCAATAATTCTAATTTTGAAGATATTTCTAAATCATTTTACCACAATAAGCTTTCGTTAATTAAAACAAATTTATTTGATAATTGTGCTGAATTTTTAGATTTTTTCATTAGAATTAAAATTTCAATTACTGATGTTAATATTTTTGACAAAACTAATCAATTTAACTTTAAGCTTAGCAAATTAATATAATGGAACTCCAATAGTTTTTTTTAAATGAAAATATTATATTTAATGAACTAAATCACAATTACAATATGTGAAAAAATCATAAATTCATTGATAATCAAATAAAATGTATAATTGATCCTCTCAATTACACCAATATTCCATCCAATATTATTTTAAAATACGTAGGATATAAGGAATTGTTTGTAAGATGAAATAATGCGTAGTGCTTAGAACTATAGAAAGGAAACACACAATCATTGAAGTTTTTAACAAGACTCCTGAAAACACACCTACTTTCACCTTAACTCACTTTAAATATCTTTAAGCAATATGTAACCTTAATTCACTTTAAATATAATTTAATTTTAAATTCACTGCTTGGTATCTTAACTATTATAACTCTTTGAATTTAACTCGTAATTTTTCAAATTATTATTTTCAACTATACCTTTATCTCAATTTCAAGTTTATTCTTGACAACTTTATCTTTTTCCAATATTTAAATGTGTCCTGATTTCCAGGCACTGGTATTTTGAAAGTATAACTGTAGTTTCTTCTACTATCGGTTTGTTTACTTTCTTTCGATACACATCTTCACTTTAAATTTAATGTAAAAATATTTATACTTATTATAAGGCCTCTTATATTATATATATATATATATATATATATATATATATATATATATATATATATATATATATATATATATATATATATATATATATTTATATAATAGTACATTTTTATAAAATTTATAATCAAATATTTGATGTATAATAATAATCAAATACTAGATGGAGAACAATACATTGAAAATACGAAATATAGTAAACAGTTGGAAAAAGTTTCAATATATATTTTAAAATTTCAAATAAAATAGAGTAAAGGAAAATGGAACGAAGTACCAACATGGCAAGCTTCATCAGGGGGTGTTGACCACACTGACACAAAGTATGGCTTTTCTGCATTGACCCAAGACATAGTCTTAAAGAAGCAAGTACATACAAACATATATATATATATATATATTATATATATATATATATATATATATATATATATATATATATATATATATATATATATATATATATATATATATATATATATATATATATATATATATATATATATATATATATGTATATATATATATATATATATATATATATATATATATATATATATATATATATATATATATATATATATATATATATATATATATATATATATATATATATATATATATATATATATATATATATATATATATATATATATATATATATATATATATATATATATATATATATATATATATATATATATATATATATATATATATATATATATATATATATATATATATATATATATATATATATATATATATATATATATATATATATATATATATATATATATATATATATATATATATATATATATATATATATATATATATATATATATATATGTTATATATATGTATATATATATATATATATATATATATATATATATATATATATATATATATATATATATATATATATATATATATATATATATATATATATATATATATATATATATATATATATATTTGGAATTAAACATATATATATTTCGAATTTCTTAATTTGACGTTTGACAAATAAACTACGAATAAATAATTATCCAAGAGTTCCAGGATTTACATTCTCGATGTCATTCTCCCAAGTACTGTTCATTTATTTCGATTACGTGTAAGGTACCTTAGAGAGTATTCTGTGAAGAATACATTTATTAAGGGAAATGGTTTTAGTGACTTTATTATAATAGATCTTAAACTAAAAACGTCTTATATATTTATATATGTTTATATTATATGCTCATATATACAAATTAATTATATCTGGAAATATACTAGAATTCCCATATTTCAAATAATTCTGATATTTGAATCATACTGAAATGTTCCTTCATATTTCTTGTGTTTCACTACGACCAATGTTATTTATTTTCAAAATAAGCCTATTTCAATAAATTTTAATGGTAAGTCCAAAATGCGCGTAATCTAAAACAATAAGTCTAAATTGTGTTTCTTATTTAAAACGCAAGTGGTGATAAAATAAGTTTAAACACTACTTGAGTTTTAAATCAGAAACACAATTACACAATAAGATATATTCGATTTTTCATATTTCTAAAATAAAAATGAAATATGATTTTACCACTAAAAATTAATGAAGGAAGAAGTGTTTATGAACAATTTTTAAAATGGTTTTTAACTACATTTTGAAACGTAATTTTGTTAAATAATATAATTACATTATATTCATCTTTTAATCTGCCATTTCAGAAAATATTGACACAAAATTATGTGAGAGTGGACAGATGAATGAAATCAAATATCAGCATTATTAATAGAAAAGGATTAATGTACATGACATTATATTATAATATTTGTTTTTTTTAAAATATTCTGAAATCAAATCAATTCATAAAATTTAATTGGAAAATATACACATTTCAAAGTGTTTTAAACCAATTTCATGCTTAAATTAAAAAAAAAACTTAAATATGAGTGGACTTGGCTTATAGTTTAGGAAAATAATTAAAGATTAACATACATTATTTAGATGCGCACTTAATTAATTTTAATATTTCTGTTATTAACAGAATATTAAATATCTTATCAATAAAAAATACAAGCCAAATGTATATCTGCTGAATCAGATGATAGTAATGAAAAGGTTCTTAAAAAGCTTTTTTACATCCAAAAAATATATTTTAAAATATATTTAAGTTAAAGCGTACATTTATTAAAATCTTTAGCAGTATTGAATATGTATTCTTTTTGCTTTCAATGAAAAACCAAAATATAAAAGCAAACTTTTTTAAAACAAATTTAATTTTAATTTTAAAAGCTTGAATCAAAAAAATATATGTTAAGACTGAAATCAAATTTTTAGCAAAATTTTGGTAGAGAAATCTATACTGGCGTTAATTCAAGCAAACATATTTAATCTTCATTTTTGAGAAAATAATTCAGAGTTAATGTACTCTTAGAGTTTTTTAAGAAATAAAAGATACCAATTTTCAAATTTATGGCTTTGAATCACATTTAATGAAAATATTTGCATATCTTGAAATATTCTGATTCAATCAGAAGTATTTCCTTGACTAGAACCTTTGTCTGACTGTTAAATTTAGAATAGCATTCATCAATAGTGACAAATATATACATAATGCAAATGAGTAACTACGGAATTTACTTTATATATATATATATATATATATATATATATATATATATATATATATATATATATATATATATATATATATATATATATATATATATATATATATATATATAATATATATATATATATATATATATAATATAAATTTGAAAATAAAATAAATGTGTGTGTGTTCTTTATATTATATATCACTTTTTAAGATGTAACTATATAATGATGAAATATAAAGTTAAATTCGTTGTAAGAGTTCGTTGGCTGATAAATTTTAAGGAATTTCTTTGTTCACAAACAAAACAATATAAAAGGGAAAAAATATATACATAATTTGAATTAAATATTTGATTATTTTTATTAGCTTTAAATACTTTGTAAATCTATCTAAAATTTACTTATTTCAACAAAAGGGGAAGAGATAAGCATTTTTGAAAATATTTAAATATGATTTATAGATAAAAATAAAATCTTCCTGAATGTGTCCTGATAGATGATTTAAATAAGAAATGTGAGAGTGATTGTATCTTTACTTTAACGAAAATTCTAAAATATATTGTTTCAATAACTTTCTATTATACACGCATTCTTTAGAACCTTCTTTTTAATTTTTAAACATTAATAGCTATAAACTTGACTTTAAAAATTCAAAACAATTTTTTTGATAGAAAATTTGAAGTCTTATTAACGTTGTCTGAGTAACTTGTATACTTTGTCCATTTTAAATTGTATATTTTCTTCGAAAGAAATACGAGTATCGAAAGATAAACACACAAATTTCATAAGTAATCATATCATGGATATGTTATCGAAATGTAATAAAAATATTCATTTCGAAATAAAATCAATTTTTAATTGTAATAAATATTTTTATTAAATTTTTAAGAAATAATTAAGTTTTAATAAAAATGCCTTCATTGATTAAGCCTCAGAAGAAAGCGAATAATAGCGTAGTTAATGGTAAATCATAAATTCACAGCAGATCTGTAGTATTTATATGTCAAACCTAATCTAATGTTATATAAGAGAGTATGGTTGTATAAAGTAGCACATTAACTTATGATTGCTTAATTGTGTAATTATTTAATTTAATAAAGCTTCTCCAATATGTAAACTATGCTTGGATATTTTATTTCCTTAAAGTATTATGTCTTTGTCTAGCTGAATTCTCTATATGTTTCTTAAGGGAGGCGATGCCAACAAAGAAGGAATAAACCATTTAAGTCATTTTTATTAAAAAAAAATGAAAGAGAAATGCGTAATAAAATCTTTGTTTATTCCTATAAAGAGTGCATTATAAGCCAAACGATTGACAAAAATTTTTTTTGTAATAAAAATAAAAACTAACTTGGGTTTTTGTTGAAATAAGACTTGGGTTTTTGTTGAAATAAAATTTTTTATTTTACGTACCATATCAAAAACGTTGTTATTAAGCAAATGTACATTACGTGACAACCCTACCAATGTTTGCCTTATTATTGACATAATGACTTTCGTTTTTGCGTGATTAAAATCATTCGATAATCTTACTAAAGTTCATCTGTCGAAGAACAATTCATTGCATGCATACTAAAAACCTTAATTATGTTAGAGGTTTTCACAACAGGAACATATATATATATATATATATATATATATATATATATATATATATATATATATATATAGAGAGAGAGAGAGAGAGAGAGAGAGAGAGAGAGAGAGGGAGAGAGAGAGAGAGAGATACATTTGTAGAGAACGTTGGCAATACTATACGTTAAATTATGTTAAATTATAGTAAAATATGATATGATATATTACATTACTCCACAAAAATTTGAAATAAATAATAAAGGGAAAGTCAATTTGATTTTCTGATATATTATACTTCCAGGAAGTATTGCTTTGGTATATTGATACTGCTAATTATATGTTCTCTTAATATGATGTAGTAATATTTGAATAAAAACAATGACCAGAGAGGAAATTAAATTTTTTTATTCAGGTACTGTATTAGTAACTGATGTATATATATATATATATATATATATATATATATATATATATATATATATATATATATATATATATATATATATATATATATATATATATATATATATGGTTAATTTAAATGGATAAGGGTGAAATAATTTCTTTTGTTTTTACTTAGTAAATTCTGAAAAACTAATAGTTTTGAAGTTCTACTGCAGTGAATATTTAGGCATACTTTATTGAAAAAAAAAACCATTTAGTATTTGAAGTAATTGTTAGGTACCCATTTAGTGAAAATTATTATATTGGTCATTCCATTGAATCATGTAGGCGAAACTAATTTCATATAATTACACGCTTTGCAATGATTCCCAACCGATTCTTAATTGAAATCCTTTTCTCAAAACATAAATATTGTAAGGTATTACTAGAACGCAATTTTATCTCATTAATTAATAGATAGAAGAATCAACTGCCTTGTAGTGATAGCGTTGTCGAACAGAAACGAATAGAGCGGGACAATTCATTTGAAGCAATCCCCTTAGTTTGGAATTCTGTCGTTTGACACATCAATTTGAATTGTGTTAAATTATCTGTAGAAATTAAATTGTCAGACGAAATATATTTATCTCACTAATAGTTCTTAATTAAAAGAGCTGCATCCATCACATTCAAATAAGGTCTATTATTGATTAATTTGTTTGATCATCAAGTAATTACTTTCAGAGTTCTGAGGAGTATTTTGTAAATATAAATAATTTATTCTCAGTAAATATACATTTAATATATGTGTCACTATTAAAATTTTCGAAATACCTAAATTTAAAGAAAAAAATACATTCTCAGGCTGTTTAGTATGCAGACTGAATTTACAAATATTTTGAAAATTACTCTTGCATACTGTATAATAACTATTTGATACACCATATAAATAGTATGTAATTTATTGTACAGTTGCGTTGACCTGGTTAGCTAGGGAATTCACTGTCATCATCAGAAAGCTATGGTTTTGAATGCTAAATCAACCGAATATCCATCTTGTTTATTAATGGCAACTGGGGCATATAAAACGTATCGATGTCGCAATATCCTCCCTGTGAAATGATACCTTTGAGGTTGGCAGACAAAGTCTGGTGATGTTCCACTTGGTTCTGGCTTCTAAATTTATAGAAGACTCACTCAGATTAGGAGCAAGTTGGCACACCCACAGAAACCCCATTATATAAGTTCACATCCGCATTTTGAATAGTACACACTACGAAATAGGTATAATATTTTAGTTGTAGTCATGCATTAGACAAAAAAGTGTTTACTGCTATTTATATGTATATATATTTCTCAAAAATAAAAATATTGGTTAGTTTGAAGTTTTGAAATCTTACGTTATAAAATATTATGATTTCTGATAAGAAAATTTACTATTATATCCTTAGTAATGCATTTTTAAAGCTACAGACAAATCAAGCTTATTTTTGCTTCAACAATAGTTCTTAAGACAATTATTTTAATGAACTATGTATAAAATAACAAACTGATGAATCTTACTATGGTTTCTTTTCATAAATTTCCCTCGGGATTTCAATGCAAGAAGAATTTTCTTCAGTCTTACATCACACTTAATTAACAAACTTGTCATATTTTAACAATGGCTTTAATGTAAGCGTTACAGGCCTTACTTAATGTAAGCATTAAGGCCATTATTATTATTTATTTAGAAGAAATAAAATTTCAAATATATATTTGTTAATAAGATATTTTTATGAGGTAATTTTAAAGTTTTAAGATTGGTTGAGTTTTATGAAATTTTAAAAAAAATTCAAATTCACAGGTTTGAGAAGAAAGTGAAATCATGGTCAATATTTTCATAGTACAAACTCAAATATAACGAAGTTGTTTACCAGCTAATGTTTCTTTTTCATTTTTAACATGGCTATGAATTATAAATTCATATTTTTATTTTTTTTCAATGTGAAATGTTACGCATTATAGAAATATATAAAAATTCTTATGAAAGAGAACGTCTACGTTGAAAACCTCCAGGGCAAATGAGATCTCTTAAAAGATCTTTCTCTTTTACATCAATAGACACAGTATAGAAAAAATAGGTGAGTGGTTTTTTGAAATTTTTACTAAAAATTGTGTGTACCAAATAATATGTACATGATTCAAAGATTACTGACAGTGACATTTTAATGTCACACCGAGCAGAAGAATATTATTTCACAGTCAATAAGTAAAATATTTCAAAACCTTTTTGGTTATTGACCTATTCTGTTACTGCAACTGTGATTTATTTTAAGAAATAAAAGCATGGTAGAATGAAACGACATTCTTCAAATTTTGCTAGAAATATTTCAATGCAGGGTGTGTCGTACCTTGAAACCAAGTTCATGAAAGTGAATCTGTGTCACGTAATAACATAAAAAGTGCTTAAGGTATCAGTGACACTTAATCAATCTATGTCTTTTGATCGTGCAATCACTTCATCATCGGGTATCTAAATAAGGGTACAATGACAGGTTTAAATTTACTGTTGCCATTATTAATGCATGAAAGATATTAGTGGGGTTTCTGCACTAATTATTGATGTTAAGATTACATGTAGGCATATATAAAACGATGCTTTGAATGTTAAACAAAATTGGAGTATCGAAACTAAAATGGACATCTGATTTTCAAATGAACAGTAAATCTTTCTGTGAATTTTTGCATTTATAATAATTTAACTAAATAATGAGTTAGAAAAACATTTAAAATTATCTCTTTCAATTAATTTCAAAATAATTAATGCTAGAATATATGCTTAAATCGTTCGGCAAGAAAATATTTTTGCTCTAAATCATTTCCCTGATTTTGATAATCGTACCAAAGTGAGGATAGTAATTTAATGAAAATTTAAATTTTTATAACAATGATTATTTTTTAAATATGCTTAAAGACGTAACTATAATTCTCATTAACAATAAAATTTTATATGTTATATGAAAGAAATGGTAAGTTTTAAGCAATGTTTTCTCCCACATGTATTAGTTTAGCATTAATGAAATTCATGGTTGAAAAATAGAATTATTTAAGATACATCGAAATGTTAATTCTAATGTTTTACATTTTAGTAGGCCAATGAAGTCTGGTTATAAAAGGTATCCTTTACGAAACTCAAAAATAGTCAATTCTAGTCCTAACATAATCTAAATTTATGCTATTTCACTAATTGCATATGGAACCGTTTAAGATGTGTATTAGTCCCAATATCCATTAAAGAGAAATAATAATTCTTTAAGTGGTAAAGTCAAGATAGAATTTAAGTTTCTTCTACTTCACAATCACTTTTGTGTGTGTGTGGGATATGATACCTCAAACACTGAATGAAACACTACACAAGTTGGCCTCAATTCTAAACCGAGAAATGTAGAGATGCTATTGTTAGAAAAAGTGTTTTGAAACTAAATTTCTCTTCTGCTAGAATATTTTTGATCTATACTGTAAATATTTTGTAACCGTACTCAAATATATCCCAGAAAAATGAATGTTTTGGGAAATCATGTAAATTTTTTTCGAAACTGTTTATTTATAATTCTATGATTGCTTTCAAATTAAGCATCTTTTATAAAAGTATTGAATAATGTTTAAAATTAAGCGATAGAAATTGTAAGAAGTATCAAAATTATTAATATTTAGATGGATACTGCAAACAAATTAAAATTTTTCATTGTATATAATTACTTATTAATGACCAAGTAATTTTTAAATATGATCAAACAGTATACCATAGTATGCAATGATTTTAAGTATGATAATCCCTGAAATTTATTTTGTTTGTAATCTATAGATACTTAATAAGTTTTAAATTGAATGATAATTCAAAAAAATATTCTTTTAAATATTGAATAAACAAGTATGATTGAACAAATGTGATTTATTTACGTTAATAATATTTCATTTTGATTATTAAAATAATCAAAGAGCATTTTGAGCATGAAATATTTTTTTTTGATTCACATGCCCTTTTTAATATTTGTATTTATATAGCTTGTACTCATAACGCATCTTATGATCATATAAATAATGAAAATTAAGTGTAGTTTGCAATATAACTTGTTAAGAATGGATGCATCCTTTACATAAGAGTCTCTAAGGTGCATTAACTGTAACCAAAATGAATGAATGGTAACTTAAGAAGACAATGAGAAAGTATGTCTCTGGTTAGGATATTGCAACACATTTACAAAGTCAACACTATATATCAAAGTACTGCTATTTATTAACTTACTATTTAATCTTTAAAACGTCTAGCAATTTATTATACTTTGCCTTACAGTATTTCATGTAACTTAGAAATTATGATGCATTCTTAAATGAATAACTACAATTTTGTATATTATAAACACAATTTATAATAATATATTTGCATTACAATAACTAGCTATATATTTTAAAAGAGTATAATTAATCAGTCACTACTGAGATTTGAAATTTAGATGAAGTATTTGTATAAATTCAATAATTGGAAGCTGAGAAAATGTTACCTTTTTTATTACAAAATTTCCAAGCATTTTAGTATAAAATCATTTATTAAAACTTATTGTGCTTAAAATGTTCTTTATTCAAAATGTTATGCCTTCAGCATTTAAATTTTCCATATTTTAAGATCATGCATTAAAATTCATTATGTAATCCACAAATTGAATATAACAATATGCAATTTCGGGAGGATATAAAAGTTTTCAATTTAATATTCATTCATTTGATAAGATCAGATAAAGTATACAAATTAGGCTTTCAATTATATTTGCAATTTAATTTAAACTATTTAATAATTACAAAACATTATATGTATGTATAGACGGGATGAGTATTATTGATTTTACTTAACTGAAGCATATTCTTTCAAATGTATTTAAGACTATAAATATTTGTTTATTATATATAAATAATTTATAATAAAAATTTTATTGATAAGATATTATTTTTAAACTTATAAAAATCCGATATATTTATAATTATTTAAAGAGGATGATTTAAGTTTTTGGCATAATCATTAGTGATTTTATAAAAGGAGAACCAATAACAAAAGATTACTTAAAAGTTACAATTAAGATAGACATATTTCTATAATAAATCCACCACTATTTTTTCTTTGAACCTATAATTAGAATTTAATAGCACGCCTGAAGAAAATTTATTTTACAATCATAAAATCCTTTTTAGTAAATTAGATTTGAATTAATTGAAAAATAGTAAAAATATGTAAATTTTAAAAATTAATTATTTTGATTGAAATTTATTAAGAGTTGAATACTTTTGAAAAATCTTACAAACTGTAAGATTTTGAAATATTTTTTCAGAGTAAATTATTTGTGATTCTTTGGACCCATTGCCGATACTCTAAGCAGCCAAGCAGCCAGTGCTATATCTGCGAGATGTTGGAGCTAGAGTCCTTCCTTATCTTCAGGGCTTGACATAGTCATATTTAAACACGATAAGACGCCAACACACGTGACTGACATTGTCCAAGGATTCTTCGTATATCGTCAGATTGAATTGCTTTCCTGGCCTGCTCACTCTCTAGATCTTTTGCAGTTAGAAAACACATGGTTTATGGTCGGTCAATGATTGACCCATATTACATACCCAGCTGAGACACCAGATCAATATTAGCAACGTGTGGAAGCTACTTGGTCTGTTGTACCCTAGAACACAACTAAAGTCTGTTAGAATCAATGCCGAGAGGTGTTGCAACAGTGATCTCCAACAATGGTGGCAATTCTGGCTACTGATTTTGCAAGGAACCGCACTTCACAGAAGTCTATAAATTTAATCATTTGTCAACATGTTATCTACAAAAAAAATTTTTTTTGCCATATCTCTTGTCTTTCCTGGTGTTGCAATTTGAGTGACCAGTAGTGTAGATTTAGAGGAACAAAGTTTTTGGAATTGCAGCTGAATGAATACAAATTTTCTTGCAATAAATAAAAGTTTGCAAAAATAATTTTCCTATGCTTTTATATTTTTCCGAATAAGGAATGGCATCTGAGGCACGGATCATACTTTTTCCTGAGAAATTATTACCTTTTTTTGGCAAGACCAGTTAAAACAGTTATAAAATTACAAATAAAATATCATACCAATTAAATTAAACAGATGAAAATACAGAATATGTGTGCCTTTGTAATATGTAAAACACTGGGTTTAAAAAATCATAAATCATGTAAAAAGAAATATATAATCTTAATACTAATAAAAGCCATTATAATAGTAGATTTTGCAAACTATTTAAGATTCTTATATGCATAAGTATATAAGCAATATATATATATATATATATATATATATATATATATATATATATATATATATATATATATATATATATATATATATTAGTTTTTTAAATTACATTATTTTCACATCAATTTCATTTTATAAAATTTCCATATGAATAATTAACTATTGCATGAATTTAATTTATTCTAAGTTTCACTTTATTTTTTACAGTCTAAATTTTTTTCTGCTTAATATAAATTGACATTTTTCAGAGATAATTAATCACAGTTTAATTAATAGCTATTTAATTTGCTGTTTAATCGATATTTGCTACTTGATAAGTTAATTGCGATATAAGAATAATTTATTAAATTCTCTTTCAAATAAGAAAATGATACATTCTTTTTCCAAAAATTATTCATAACTAACTATTTCAAATGCATTGCAGTCTTAAAAGTGAGAGTCTTAGAAAAAAAGAAATGTGTTTCAAATATATATGATATATACATTTTTAAATTTTTTGGAAACATATTTTTTCGACTTTTGAGTAAATAGAAGAGAACAAATATTTCACAAATTATATCTTATTTACTAAACAAATCAGAATATTACAGAGAATTCTCGCAGATGATCATAGAAAAAAATCTAAGTGATGATCAGATATATTTGTGACGAAATCTCACAAGGGCAACAGAAATATTCCCTTCTGAATAGAAAGTGTCTGGAGATGAGAATATTTTAGGGAACTGAAGGAGTCTGAAGAATTTCAGGAAACAATCCATCTACTTGTGAAAGCCAGACTACAGTATTTATGTTAGACATGATATATAAATAGTATTTCCCATTCCAATAATGTAAATGTAAACAAACTCAGTTCTATATAAATAATATATATATGGTGTTCATGATGCTTTTATGAATTACTGCATTTAAAATTTTCCAATATTAATCATTCTTAGGAACTATTTTTTATTTTAAATTTCTCGTAAATTTATTCTATTTGTTTTTAATTCTTTTAAAAAATAATTTATTTGTTTCCACTTTCAATTTTAATAAAACTTCAATGTTTGCTTAACTTTTTGTGAATTTAAGATATTCTGTATTTTTATTTTATTACAGATAAATTATTATTAGGACATGCACAAAATTCTATATTTTCATTCTTTTGGGATTTTATTTGTATATTCATATTTATTTTAGCAGTTGTCATCTACAAAAATCAGAGAAAATATATTTGCTTATATATATATATATATATATATATATATATATATATATATATATATATATATATATATATATATATATATATATATATATATATATACGAGAGTTACCAATATAATAACCAGAGACTAAAAAGAAAAAGTCCCCTTAGTCAGATAGCCAGTGATAATGTTATCTCTAATACTGTAGAGTCGCATTCCTTGAACCCAAGCATTGACCCATCTGAGGGTCTTAACGGGGTATATTTTCACCCTAATCTTCCTATCGAGGTTAACAAGTCTTCAGATCTTCCTGAGTATTTAAGGCAACTTGCTCTTGAGTTGATCAACAATATCCATGATGAAGCTGTGCTTATTTACACGGATGATAGCAGAAATGACAGAACTTGTTCCGGTAGTGGGATATTTATTAAGTATCAAAACGAATCCCACCAAATCTCAATCAGAAACCCCGACGGCTGTTCCGTCTTTCGCAGTGAACTTATTGCAATTAATGTGGGTCTTGATACGGTTCTTTCTCTCCCTGGGAATGAGGAAATTTGGATTTTGTCGGGCAGCCGGAGCGCCATCCAGCATCTTACTAACTGGCACAGAGTCCGTGATAATACAGGAGTAGCTATCTCGGACAAGCTTAGACGGCTCTCCTTATCTCGTGAGATTCACTTACAGTGGATCCCTTCCCATGTAGACCTTGCGGGTAACAAATTGGCTGATGCCCTAGCAAAAAGAGGTACTGACGAGCCTTTGCTTACTCCGGCGTCTCTTACCTATTCTGAACTATACTCTAGACAGAAAGGCCTTGTTCGGTCTGCATTTGCCATTCCCCCCGTGCACCATTGGTACCAGGGTAATCGTCCCGGCGGATCTCTATCCCTCCGGTGCAGCAGACTGGAACAAACTACAATAACTCGTTTTCGAAGTGGCCACCTAAGATCATTGGCATTTAACAACAAAGAAAAGGAATTTCCAATTTGCGCTAAGTGTTTCAAAAGCCAAGCCACTCCGGATCATATCCTTGAGTGCTTGGGACTCGTTAAAGAAGATCTTCTGGAGCGACCATTATTGGTCATTGATTTCCTGAGAGTGTACAATGTCATAGACTTGGTCTAGCGCTGTTAGACAACAGGGATCAGCAACACGAGAGTTACTCAGAATTTTTTGAGATACGCGCAGACAAGAATCTACAAAATAAAAATAACGGTTTAATTTTAAAGTACAAAGTATTTTAACACAGAAGACGATTTTTTACTGACCTACTTCAACTTGTTTAGCGTGGAATAAATTTTAAACCCAAGAGAAAATGGAGTTGACGCGAGAACATTTTCGCGCTATGATTTTCTACGATTTCCAAGCAGGATTAAATCAAGAAGAATGTGTTCAACGGTTGCAATTAGCATTTGGTGATGAATCTCCAGCTCGTGCTACTGTATTCAGATGGATTAGAGAATATAGAAGTGGTCGCAATTTTCTTCAGGATGAAGAACACACAGGAAGGACGCCGTCGGCAGTAATCCCGGATAAAGAGTATGCTATACGAAAAATGTTAATGGATGATAATCGCTGTACCTATCAAATTATACAGAAGGAACTTAACATTGGATCCGCAGCCAAACACAAAATCATTCATGAAATTTACATATGAAAAAAGTAGTTTGCCGTTGGGTTCCCCATAATCTAACTGAGCATTAAAAAGAGGAGAGCGTCAGAGTTAGTAAAGAAACTCTTAATATGCTGAATGATGGTGGCCACCGCATCATTTCTGAAATTGTAACAGGTGATGAAACGTACATACCTTTTTTTGACGTTCCAACACGTCAAGAAAGCAAAGTATGGGTCTTTGAAGATGATCCCACGCCGACAATGGTGAAAAAACAACGCGCACTGAAAAAAGTGATGTATGCCATTTTCTTCAGAAATACGGGATTGGTCAAAGCCATCAAGTTAGAAGAACAGAAGACAGTAACAGCAAACTGGTATACCACTAAATGTGTTCCAGAAATTCTACAAGAACTGAGTGTTTGGGGACTAATGCTTCACCATGACAATGCATCTTCACATACATCCGGATTAACAGTTGAGTTTCTTAAACAAAAACAAATTAAAGTGATTATACATCCGCCGTATTCACCTGATCTAGCTATGTGCGTCTTTTGGTTATTCTTTAATCCAAAAAAGAACTTATGTGGACGTCGTTTTCATTCAGAAGAAGAGATTGATGTGGCTATAAATGCATTTTTTCATCCATTCGAAGAAATAAATGGCTTGAAGCATTTAATCTGTGGAAAATTCGTCTACAAAAGTGCATTAATGCTGAGAGGAGACTACTTTGAACACACCGAAAATTTTGTAAGTATAACTTTAAAAAACCTAGTTGTATCTCAAAAATTTCAGAGTGACCCTCGTATACATATATAAATATTCCTATATTATTTCCTTAAGTCTCAACTCAAAAAATAATCAAATCAATCATCCGTTTGAAATATAATGTGACTTTATTTTACATTAATCAATTTTTAGTTTTTTAACAATTCATTTAGAAATAATATGAAACTCTGAAGTTAGAGAAGTTCTTTTTAAACATTTTCATCATGACAGTCAAAATATTTGCGCAATATGTAACATAAGTTTAAATGTTTTTCTTTGAATCAATTTACGGGTGAAATCAATTTTTTCTTAATTAAATTTTCTGGTTATTTGACCGATTGAAACTTCCATTAATTAGGATTGATTATCATCAAATAATTTTAATTTTAATAATGATATATGATATGCATAATAAATACAGGTTGTACTTTATTATGCATATCATATATCATTATATTTTATATTTCTGCTTTATTCTCTATAATTTGATACGTGCGGGATAGCAAAATAATTTAAATACCCATTTTTACTTACTTTGATAAATTGTATACATAATTTAAGCGATAGTATAACACTATTATATTTAGTTAAATATAACAATTAATTTATCTGATTATCGTAGTCCTCATGATGAATGTTGGCAAGGTTGATATCTATTTTCTCGAAAGCATATTTTGTGTTCTATTTCTTTTAATGAAATGATTTAAGAATATAGTATAGATGCCGTATAATCCAGGATACGAAATTCGAAAAATATTTTTGGAGATGGAGAAATGGTGCCAAGATGACGTATTGTAATGTGCGTGATAACGTAAATCCTAAGGTTGCCAAAATAGAATTTACTGTGTAATTTCTATAGGTATCGATATATATGACGTAATAAAAACCAGGTTGTCAGATACATTAGAACATCCGCAAAAAAATCACCAAATTCAGAATTTAGCAACCTGGATTATGCGACATCTGTGCAAAAATATAGTTTCTAAGCTTCTGGCACAAGTATTACATTTATAAGTAATAAAATATAAAACTTACACGGAGACTCATACTCATATATTTTTGCATCAATTTCTAGATAGTTAATTTCAATGTTCACTTGCAACTCATTTTGCAACTGAATTTTACATAATTTTATTTAACTAGTAAAAATTTATTTAAGTATAAAACAAAGTTCTTTCAAATAAATAATGGTACTTTAAAAGGATGTTACATTATGATTGAAAAAGCTAACAAGATTTTTTATTTATTTATCCTTTTTATTTATACTTCTTAATTTCTGAAGCTTTAAGGTTACTCAATGTATAAACAAATTTTAGTACATAAATATTTTTTTTTACTCTAAATAACATTTCATACTATCTCAAAATCAATATAATATTATATGCACATTAAATATCATATAGGGATTGAATTTTTTATTTTAATTTATTGAGAGAAAAATGAAACATGTAATTTGCATAGGAATTGTTTGCAGACAACTGTTTTCATTTACACATCATTCGTGATATATTTTATAATGTGTTCAATAAAATATTATATTTGAATGACTACTATTAAAACACACATAATCCAAATGAATATGCCTCTACTTTCTAATAAATTGTTCCGTAACTATTCATTTTCTTATGTGAATTTAAACACATATTTAATTTTTATCTGAATTAAATCACATACAATTGAATTACTTAGCATGTATTTTAAAGTAGTGAGTAATTGAATTAAAAACATGTGTAGAATATTTTTATAGCATTTATTTCATTTAAAAATAATCATTAATACAACATAAATATTCTTTTAAATTTATTTAATTATTCATATTATTAATTATTAAATTGTTTAATTTTTTAATAAAATTTAATTTTCCAAAATTATAAATTTCATGGCTAACCTTTTAGTTTATTATATTTTCAGTTGCACATAGAAAATTAAAAATGTACAGAAACAAACTTTTAGTTGACTATGCATCCATAAGTATAAGCAAATATCGAGTTTCTTTAAAAATGAACTGAAACCTTGTGTAAAAGTCTCACAAGCATCTTAAAAGTATTTTACTTGAAACAATTTGTTTTAGTATAGAAAGAGAAACTATCAAGAAAGTTTTTAATTTAAAATAATGTTTTCCTAATAGAATAAAATATGACTATAATTATTTGAGAAAATCCTCTCAGTTAAACAAGACAAAAACTCTCGATTCCCAAAATAAACACGGAAAATACAAATACATAAATTCAAAATATTTTTGAAAATTTTGAAGAATTGAAAATTCACAAGATTTTTGTATTTTCAATGTTTGCATAATTTGCATGCAAAATCTGGTATTAAAATTACACAAATTTTCTTTGTTAAATAACGCGCATACCATAAAAATTAACAGTTATTTTTGTGTTGTTTTATCAAACGTGTTGTTGTTGTTGCATGTCCCATTTGGCCACCAGTGCTTATAGATAAGGTCTATAAAGTTAAACACCGCCAAAATCTTTAGCTCCGTCAAGGGATAATCATATAAATCTTGTTTGAATAGCCACATGCTTCAAGCATATGTTTTGTCTTAGCTTGTTCAGCGTACTGCTGGAATAGGACTCGAAAATTTTGGGGCCTTCATACAATTTTAATAATCTGAGGTGACAACTTTGAAAGCCGGTGTGAGGCACCTTTCGGACAAAAACACTGATACAGTTGGTGTTCTGAGTGGGATAATTCACGTTCTGATGGGAAATATATTCTTCCAAAACGTAGTATTCAATATTTTTAAATTTTTTTAAGTTATTACTTTTCCTTTTCGATAAATATGTTACGACTTTCATGTTGAATTATTTAATTTTTCATTTCTTATACATGATTAATTTGATTCTTCTTTTCTTTTTTTAATTTATTCCCATTTGAATTTTTAGATTTATATGTTCTCAAGCATTTCTCCTATATGTAAGTTTTTTTCTTCTGATAAGAAATCTTGTTTATTTTGATACCCTTGAAGATAGCCTGAGTAGAATGTTTTCTGTTTTTCTTCCGATGATTAGTTGAACAACTATCTTTTATAATGTAAAATATAATAAATGCCCATGATTAAAAATGAAGCATTTGAATATATTTGCAAAAAAAAATCTCAATTTTCTTTGATGATTTCTAGGGTGGTTTACTTACAAAAAATATAAAATTTCTGTTATTCGACAAGCCTTATACCACATCAAAACAAGTGAAGGAAATATTCAAATCATAATCCTCGCTCTCATGTACTTCCACATATAATCAGAACAAAAATATGATTAAAATGGTAGTTAATTGAGAGATGTGTTGTATTAGTCGTTATACTTCCTCAAGTTCTTCATTAAGAAATAATTTTTGAAATTAAAAACAATTTTAATTTGTCATATAATTAAATATTTTCCATTAATATATCAGATTTACTTTCATATTAATTATTTCAAAATGCATATAAACATAATAATCTGACCTATTTAATGATAAATAAATTTATTAATAAATGGTTAATCGGAACAAAAATTTAAGATTTTTAAACACACGATATATTTTTTTCTTAATTTTCCATTTAAATGTTTCCTTTCTTTTCTAAATATTTTATCATAACATATAATAATTTATATAAGCATAATATATTCACCAGAGCGACTTAAATAAAAATATTTTCCACAAATTACCTAATTTTTTTAACATTTTTTTAATCTAATTTAAATCACAAATTACCTAATTTAAATCTACTCAAGGTATTTTTTATTTACTATTTGTGAGAAATTTTAGTTTGCGCATGATACATAAGTTATAAGTTAATGCAATAAATTGCTAATTAATTTGTAATCAATCAAAACTTACCTTTTAAATTATACACATTAATTATATAATTTCAATAAATTAAAGTTTCACTTTCTTATCTAATTTAAATCACAAAATATCTAATTTAAATCTACTGAAGGTAATTTTTTATTTATTATTTGTGAGAAATTCTAGATTGTTCATGATACACATAATTTATAAGTTAATGCAATAAATTGCTGATTAACTTGTAATCAATCAAAACTTACATTTTTAAATATACACGTTAATCATATAATTTCAATAAATTCAAGTTTCACTTTTTTTCATTTCCTTTTAGGTAATTAATTTACAAAAATCACTAAAAGTTTTTAAATTATTATTTCAAATGTATAATAAAGCTACCTATATATATATATATATATATATATATATATATATATATATATATATATATATATATATATATATATATATATATATATATATATATATGTATGTATGTATATATATATATATATTTATATATATATATAAGTGTTTTTAAAAATAGTATCTATAAATTGATATATCTTTTACTGAACTTTTAAATTATATTTCCAGAGACAAATTAGTAATTTTGCATTTGTTCTTAATTAAATTTTGCTTGAAATATTTTTTTAATGGCTGAATTAATTATTACGAATTTTCAAAAAAAGAAGTTGTTTTAATATGATTTGTTAACATAAAAAGTGATCCAATCAAAATATTTTATTATAAAATAAAACGCAAAATGGTGTTATAACAAACAAATAACTCAATATTTACATAATTTGCTAATTCAATGTGTTACACAAAATCTTGTATTTAAAAAATTATTTTCCTTTGTTGCCTGTACAAAATTTAAAAAAATGCTTGAATACACTTTGAAATGTGCCAAGGAACTCAGACTTTATTCACATGTATTTTCGGCACTAAAAAAAGCTTTTAAAGTTTTCCCTATAGTTCAAAATTTTAAAAACGATTGAAATAGCTTTTATTCAGTTTGGAGAAATATTGTAAAGAAAATCGGATCATCTTTGAGGACAAACTGTAAGCATTCAAAAGAAAGTTTTAAAGATAGTACCCGTCACGTATTTTTTGCTATTTTTTACAAGCTTTATTTTTCCGATTCTTTCATATTCTGCTTGTCTTTTCAAAGGATGTTTGTTTTCCTCTTGTTATCCAAGATTTATTTTTCAGAGTTGATTTTCTGAAGAGCAAATATTTTTAACTTGCTACTGGAGGATACTGCTTACTTCATCATTCAAAAAATTAAATTAAACAAACTTTCTAAATAATTTAAATAAAATTAAATAAAAATGCGTCTTATTTTATTTGTATTTCTTCAAATTGTTAATAAAATATAATGTAATTTTTCTTTACTTTATCTCCTGAATATTATGATTTAATACTTGTAAATAATTAATTTTTAAGAAACTAATATATAGACTACTTCGTTGTTTAAATTTTTAATCCCAAAAATTTTTTGAAATAATATAAAAAGCAATATTACTGATCAAGATGTACTCGATCATATTTATCATTCTTTTCACTTTGGCATCTTTGTAAATTTTTCTCATTTAATGAGATTAATGAAAAATTTTATTGTAAAATAAATGTACTACAGGGGAAATAAATAAAAAATTAATATTCATTTGGTCATTGAAAAATTTAATTAATTGTAAAATATAAGTAGTTGAAGTCCAATTTTTTTGCCAAAACAGTATTTAACCCAATTTTATGAAATAAATATAAATATTAGCGTAATAAAAATTTAAACTAAGCCACAGATTATTACAAAAATTTAAAAACAAAATGAATAGCTTTTTTAAATAGATATTAGACAAAATATACTTTATAAGAGTATATATAATAAATAAAAGATATTAGATAAAAAATAAAAAATAATAATACGGAATTAAAATTTCAATTTAAGCATTGGTATAATTTTGAAAATATTTCCCTGCTGAATAAATAATTTTAGCATTATTAACTAATATTTTGCAAATTAACTATATAAATATTTGACTTACGATTTAAATGATAATTTAGTATTCCCTTATTGAAAAATCCAAGGAAATCACAGAATTGTTGTATGTAAGGTAATAACATTTAATTACATACATATATAACACTTTATTTGTATAACTGTTATTATGATGTTGAAATTTCTTCCTACCTTTTTCACTTTATTGTCGGGCAGCATTACAAATTTAAAATAATATCACAAATGATAAAATTTTTTTATATTTAATTTAATATTAATACTATCTATTCTAAAATTTGGTTTACTGTTTAAAATGCGTAGCTATGATTACTTTTTAAACAAATAATTGAACAAGTAATTCAAATTATTTTTATTATATATTTAGTTCTAAGTAAATATATATAAAAAATAAATAATTAGATTGGAAAAAATTTATATTAAAAATTACATCATACAGATTCTGACAGCTCCTGAAGTCTTGAAATTCAATACCAAAAATATCATTGGTCACATTTTTATACAGGTGACTATTATTCTGAATCCCACAGAACAGCAGGTTCTGGAGTATTCACTATAAAGTTGAAAAAGTTGTTTTATTCTCTGATAACTGTCAACAATCTAAGCAATTCATTTGAAAAGAAACAAAATACCGTATAATGTACTCCAGTACCGGAAGCTCATCAGACTTTTAGTACAGAAGAACAGAATACGTACCATTCACAGGATTCCTAGTGATTGCGAGATATCCGGCAACAAACAGGATAACTTCCTTGCTCGAAAGGGCATTTAGATGATTCAGCCAAAGTGCTCTGGGTTACCACACCGTGAAAATATACATAAATCCAATAATGAAAATTAATAATTCTTGGCTACAAAAAAGGATAAAGAACAAGAACTAGAATGAGGCAGATATAGAGGCAATAACAGACAAGGATTTTGAAACCTTCTCTGGTCTCCTAACAGGTCACGACTGCCTGGGTGAGCACTTATACGTATCTATGAATATCCTGATTGTCAAGTACATGGTTCTAAAAAAACCGTGAATCGCAATCGTATCCATCGCTGCAGTTCATTCAATGGATTTGACTACTAAATATTGGTGTGCATGAGAGCTTCTGGGGAAATGACTTCTTGCTTTTTGAGTCTCCTTAATGTTTGCGCCATTTTGCTATTCTAAGTTGTGTTTGCTTGCTTTCCCCAACATTGGAAAGAAAAAAAGTTCTAAGTAAAGTGTTGCAATGAAAGTTGTTGAAGATAATGTTTTAATGTAGAAAGAGATTGATTTTACTTCAAATAATTTATCAACTCAAATTAATAAGAATATTGAATAATATATATTTCTTATTCATGTGAGACTTGTAATATGATGTTTTAATTTAATTATATTTTTTTCCAACGGCGGGCACTTGAGTGTTGAACCCTATGCCACAACAAGGCCAGAAACTGCTACACATTTGTCGTTACCCAGCGGGCACCTGTGAACCAAGTCACGGAGGCGAGTAGCGTTACCCGCGTCATAACACCACAAACCCGTTTATAGGGTGGGCCACATTCATACATCATCACGGAAGAAAGGATAGAGAAACACAGAGAGAACAGAGAAAGAAAGTAACATCCATACCCGAACCGGGATTCGAACCGAGGACCTACATCTCAAGAGTCAGGAGCGCTAACCACTCAGCCATCGGTCGGCACTTTAATTAAATAGAAAAACAAATTTTATAAAACGCTGATGTAATTGATATTTTTATTAAAAAAGAGTAACAAATCTGTATGAAAATAATAAAAGTATACTGAGTTTACGCATGCGAATATATAAAATTCATTATATGTCATCAGTATCTGATTTTACGTTTCCTTAACAGATATGAACTAAAATATGCTATAAAAAGAAATGAAAGAATCCTACATTTTATATCACTGAAACTAAAATGTGTGAGACATTTTATAGGAAATTCTGCTGATATAGTTTGACTTAATTTTCCGTTGTTTTTTAAAATTTATTTTGGTTTCTATACATTAATACAAGATTATAAATTAACGTTCAATATTTTAATTCTTTTAAATTCGTGGAATACATTGTTAGATTTAATTGTGTGTGTGGATTTAACAATTTGTTAACATAAATATGAATAAAATGTTGAACTTCAGAAAACAGGTTTTTCTTAAATTTCATGCTATCATATGAGCTTTGTCAGTATACTTTTTTATGCTAACTTTCAATGTATGACAGAGTTTAAAAATATATGATATATTGAATAATTATTCTTCACAGGATTCATTCTGTATTTAAAGTTCTCATTGCTCATATAAAACATGAAATGTTACACTCCTCTTGATGAAAATCTTCCCATATTTTTACTTATCAAAGCAATCCCATATTTTTACTTATCAAAATTTAAAAAATATCATCATGTGTTTTATCAGGAATTGTTGTATAAAAGTCCTATACTTCTAGTTTATTGTCATTTTCAGTGTTATATCTGTTTATGATATTTTTTGCTGCTTTCTTTCAGATAAATACTTTGAGTGAAATAGTACATTTCCTTTATAAAATTATTTCATTCAAACATATTGGTACATTTATTTATGACATGTTTTGTTTAATTAACGATTTTCCATTTTTTAAGCAGAATAAGCATTTTTATTATTTTTTCTCAGTTAAGTATGAGTCAAATTTATATTTAAATAGTAAGACTAATCTGGAAAATGATGATCTACAAATTTATCAATTTACTCAAATATTAGGAAAATATGTAATAACTCTGAATCTAAAGTACATTGTGTGATGTGCGGTAAAAAGGATGCAAAATTATAATTTATACCATTGTTATTTTGGAATGAAAGCTTGTTCTGTGTAAATTTAATGGCGAAATTCAGAGCAGACTTTGTATTTTTTAAATAAGAATTCACTTCATGCTGAGATATAGTTAAATTACAATTAAGAACCTAACTATAATCAGAAATTAAGATTTTCTTGAAAGATTAGATTTAGATATCGAAAATTTTTTTAGGGAGAATTTATAAATATTTCATGTTTCTTAAATAAAATTAAGAAATTTTAATATTTAAATTGATTTTAAAATTAGTGTTTCTATTAAAACATACTTTTCTTTTAATAATAGATTTTAATTATTCTATTATTTGTATTTATTGAAAAATTGTTATTTCCATCCAGTTATAAAAATTCAAGAAATGCATTTATCTAAATATCACATTATTATCTGTATACGAAAAAATAAACAGACTTGCAAAAATTATTTTTTATTCTGTACAGAAATATTATATTTTTAATAAAATTGCTAAATGAAATTGGAAGGTTTTTAAAACTGTCATACTTAACATACCTTCTGTAAAGTTTATGTATTTTATCTAGATTTTGTTTAGTTTGCGTGCAGTACTTTTTTGCTTATTATCACAGAATTAACTTTAACAGAAAAAAAATTATAATGACTAGACTGAATATAGTGATTTACAATAAAAAGTAAATCAGCAGTTTATTCATGAATTACAAAGTAAAATCCAGTGAATTACCGAGCAAAGTATAAATTTTTGAGCAATTATAGACCAGACAACTCGATAAAAACAAGCAAATATTGTAGTCAAGTGATTAAAAAAGACTAATTATTTCTTAGATTAACTATATGACTATTATCTAATTTACTCCTAACAGTTTGTGAGTTCAAATCCCACTACGGGCTTGGATGCCTGTAGTGGTTCAGAATATATTTTATATTGTTGGTGATAGTCTTTTTAAACTTCGCATATAAAAAATGTGACCGTTAAGAGGGAAACAAACAAAACCTACTCATAAAAACTGTTATATATAAATAATTATAAGGAATCATATCTTGTTTGTTAATTGAATAATTTTCTTTTTGTCCGTAAATGATTATTTAAAAAATGTCATATTTTAATGTCTTCTACACCGAATACGACAAAAGTTACGTCTGGGGCATTAAAAATAACGATGTATGAAAATATTTACTTCTATCTCGTAGGAATATATTTACCTACTGGATGGAAATAAATATTTACATGCGATAGAATTGTTCCTTCTTGCAATTTTAAGGATTGCTTTGTGACATTCAATATAAATAACATCTGTGATAGGTTTATTGAGTAGTTTTGCGAGGATTTCAAGAATTTATATATTTATATTTTGGTTCTATACTTTCCCTTTAAGAAAGTCACTATAGCAGAAGAGTAACTGATTTTGAAAGGATATTTGTTTTGATCCTATTTACATATTTTTATCTCTAAATTGAATTTTATTTCAATGTCTTTGAAGTACCTTATATAGGAAAGAATGGAAATGTTTCCGTTACATTCAATTTTATCAATAAATATTTACAAATATACAATGTTTGTTTATGCTTAAATTCTTCAAAAATATATCTATTGAATATATGTTCAGTGGTTGTGATTGTATGTTTTTCTCGTGGTTGAAAAATTGAAGATTTCCTTTAGTAAAAATTAAGAAATCAAATATTAATACAGCATTTCTATTGTAATCAGTGAATAATAATAATTGAATTTTTATCTTTAAAATTCAATCTTACTTTCTTTGGATACCAATGCAATGTAATTATTTTCGAAAATAAAATTGTCTCTCATACATACAATATAATAAAATTATTCTGATTTACACAAAAGAGATTAATATTTCAAATGTAGTAGTTGTTACTTTAAAATTATTTGGTTGATTTTATAAGAAGCTTTGATATTTCTCAGAAAAACAAGTTTTAAATTTGTAAAAAGGCAACTGCTACTTACTTAAAATTTAATAAATAAAAAGTTAAACATGCAAAATGTCTGCTGGTTTTAAAGGAAATAATTAAATCATTGCAAGCTGCAGACATTTTAAAATGAAATTTTACAAATACATTTACAATTTTAAGTTTAAAAATTTAAAGAAACTAAGGATATTTGTTTCTTCTAAGAAATTTAAATTAATCAAAGTAGATTTCTTAAAAATATGAGGTCCAGGAAAGTTTTTTAGACACAATTAAAAAAAAAAACTTTAAAATTTTAATTTTATTCAGGACGATAAATACTTAGAACATTAGACAAACAGATGAAAACTGAAACTTCGATAGTCAATTAAAAAAAAGGGAAAAAGGCTACAATTTTATTTCTAACCCAAATTAGTTATTGGGAAACTATTTGTATTTTAACTTTTATAAAATATGTGCACGCTTTAGTTAATCAGATCTTCACAAATAAGAATAAAAAAAGCATTCAATCTAAAGCAATTGTATTATAATTTGTCATCATTTCATGCACAAAATTCTAGTTTTTTTATAATATTCTTCTTTATATATAATTTTTGGCGAATTTTTTAAAAATTTCCTAAGATATTTCTTGCTTATTCCTATCAATTGAAGTGAAATATTAAAAACTAAATTATTTTGAATGAAACTTTTAATTTTTAATGGAAAGACTGAATGCTTAGAAAGAAAAAGTATATTTAACTGGCAAAAAATACTTTAATATTAATTTTAATGTATTATTATAGGTTTTTGTGTTATCAAACATCCATGAAAATATTATAATTTTACCAATAAAAACCCTTATTTTAAATCAACATCCTTATAAATCTTTGTGATGATAAGCATTAATAACAATTTCAAGTAGGAAATACTTTGCAAATATAAATCTTTTGGTAAGATTATTTACTCATTATATTATCTGTGATATTCAGCATATGGTTACGAATAACGTATATTCGTAAGCAAATGCTGGATGTTCTACAGATCAATTTAAAGAAAGAACAAAATTACTTGATAATATTGATAAAATAAGAAATGTTACTCGCAAGTTACTTTTGTAACATATTGGAATCTTTAAGAATGTTAATAGTTGCATTTACTGAATATGAATTCAGTTCCAGTGAACGGTGTATGTTGGGCGGTGAAATTCAACTGAAATAACCCTTTCAGATTGTTAAAAATATTCTTTTCAGGAAAAAATACATAATTTTAATACATTAAAATAGAAAACTACATACATCCAAAATTTATTCCCTTAAATTAACAATATTTGTGGATAACACAGATACACAGGTATTACCACAATTTCTTTTAAAATAAGGAAGTCTTCAGAACAAATTGACTTGTAATTTTTTCTAGTCAATGTCGTATTGCAGACATTACACATGACCTATTTTAAAACTTTTACTTCATAGCAATTTTTATTTGCGATGGAATTTTAATCTAAAATTTATAAAGTGTAACTTTTTTTAGGTCAAATACTTATAAAATAACCAAGTTTGTGTGATATGCATAAATGTTTCTTCGATTTCAAATCATTCGTGTCTTAAGCCATTAACTGTGTTGGTATGCTTAAAGATATATTTATATCTTCATTGATTTATTAAAGCTATATTTATATCCTTATTGGTTTATAAAAGATATATTTTATATCTTTATTAAATACCAACATTTTAATAAAAGGAGTCGATAACATCGTAATAAATTTTATATCAATACTATTTTTATCCCTTTTTTGTTGAAAATTCTGATGATATCCAAAAATATCCTCGTCATTTTTAAGGTATTCTGATGCTACACCCTGTTTTTTGTATAAAAAGGCATATTTATCATATTTTATCATTTTTCAATGTAGTACTAGAAACTACATGATAATCAACTCAGCTCTTTTTCATAATAGCTTTACAAAATATAAGTCACTAAAAGATCCTTACTTTAGACAACCTATCAAAAATGATTACGGCTGCAAGGCATTTAGTGTTAAAGAGTAAACCCATTAAATTATTCATTGAATTTAATGTTCTAGTCCTTCACGAGAAATTAACTAAAATTAAGAATCTTTATTAATAATAAAGTAGTTACTAAAATTGAAAAATAAATTACAAACCTTATTCTGTTTGTTAAATATATAAGGATTTAGATTTGCCTGATCTGTCAAAAATCAAAAACCAATCTAATTCTTTAGATGTGATGAAATAGAACAACTTTATGTATGTTAATTTATCAATTATTAAAGGTAAATAATATTCGAAATGTTACGAAAAATTATCGAGATACTGTTGATAAAGTATTTAAAATATGAATGGTTCCACTTCATCAACTTTTCTTTTCATAATAACCTCATTATTTCTTGTTTAAGAATTCCTCAGAATTTTTTTCTCCATTTAGTCTCCATAAATGTGTAGAAGAGATACTGGAGGACATGTGAAATTTTCCCCATGGATTCTAAGCTATTTATTGAAATCTGCAAAATCAACAAATGAAATCAGATATATTCAATGGTTATTGTATTTTATAAATGAAACATATGGTACACTGCTGGCCATTCAAATTGCAACACCAAGAAAGACTATAGATAAGGCAATAAAATTTCACTTTGTACATTACATGATGACCAAGTATCAAGTGAATCAAATTTATAGACTTCTGCGAAGTGTAGTTCCTGACAAACTCAATAGCCAGAGTAGCCGCCATTGTTGGAGAACACGACTGCCACACTCCTCGGCATTGATTCAAAGTGGCTTTGGTCGTATTCTTGGAGTACAGCAGACCAACCAGTTTCCACACGTTGCCGAAGTTGATTTGGTGTAGCAGCTGGGGATTTAATCTGGGTCAATCATCGAGCAACCAAGAACCACATGTTTTCTATCTGCGAAAGATCCAGAGAACGAGTCCAGCCATGGAAGCAACTTAATCTGGCGATTGACGAAGAACCATTTAACTATCTTGTTAAAATATGGCTGAGGTTAAACCCTGAAGGTAAAGAAGGACAATTAGCTCCAATACCTAGGGGATGTAGTGTTGACTGCTTAAAGTACCGACAATGCGTACTGGACGCATGTGAGAGATATATCCAATACCATTCCATACCATAATAACCGATGCAAGATCAGTGTGGGGTGCATACAGAAGCTGTTCAGCATTCTCTCTCTACGGTGACTCCAGACTCGAAAGCGAACATTGTGATGTTGCAGACAGAAACGTGAGCACGTCAGTAAAGACAATTTCATTCCATTCTGCTGTCCACATTCGTCTTTCATCGCTCCATTGGTAGTGGAGACGTCTGTGGTTCAGCGTCAACGGTAGATGAAGCAATGGACTTCTTGCGGACACACCACTCTGCTGTAAACGGTATCGAATGGTAGGCGCTGACACTGGATGATGCATAACAGTCTGAATGTGCTGTGTTATGGTTCGTGATGTGGCTGAGCGATCTGTCACTGCCATGCGCACAATTTGAATATCATTATGTGAAGTGCTGCGCTGTGGTGGATGCGATCGAATACGTCGGTCCGTCGTACTCTCCTACATCCAATGATAACATATCAGCATTACAGTTGCTTGGTTTCATCAAACATGACTACCGATTTCCCTAAAAGATAATCCACAATTTCGGTAGGCCACTATCCTTCCTTTATCGAACTCGGGTACTTGATCAAAAAAATCATCGTGTTTTCTACAAGACATAATTGATCGTTAATTTTTTTGATAAAACACAGGAAAAACATCATTGCAAAAACTTTTAACCGTCGAAATCTCCAAAAATTAAATATCGTTTTGAAGTGACGCCACAGGCACGTGTGATGTGCGTCTGAGCTGAAACTCTAATCATTTGCATATCTCACATCCCCTAATGCATATTGTAAATTTCATGTTATTTGTATGCTTCCTTCAGGGTATTGCATTTAATGTGGCCAGCAGTTATATTAATTGATACCTGAGAACTTTATTACTTATTTGAATCTAAAAGTAGTGTTTCCTAAAAGTTGTGCACATCTAAGATAAAAAAAAATTGTTTGATATTTTTTTCTTATTTGGGAAAACAAAAATATCTCTTTATTCCCAAGGGAATACTACACAGGGCCCGAAGGTACAACAAATGAACTACATAACAAACCAAAGGTAAATCATGAAATGAAAAAAAAATAATAATAAATAAATAAAGAAAGGCAGAGAGAATAAAATGATGATATAAAAGCAAAAAAGGAGTTAGATTACAGCATGGATAAAATTTTTAAAAAATACAAAAGTCTCTTTCTTTATAGTATATTATAGTTCACCAAAATAGGGGATCATTAGTAATTCAAATCTTTAAGAAGCTCGTTCCTTTCTTGTGAAACAGATAGGCATTCAAGAAGAAAGTGT
This sequence comes from Latrodectus hesperus, assembly GCA_037975125.1. Lineage (NCBI taxonomy): Eukaryota > Metazoa > Arthropoda > Arachnida > Araneae > Theridiidae > Latrodectus > Latrodectus hesperus. The sequence continues at coordinate 4,617,988 of CM075853.1, forward strand.
GAGGGATTGTCAATCCTTGAGTTGTAGATGCACACGTCACTGTTTTTAATATGGAAACAGTAGAGGTAGTTGTTGAAATTTTCATGTTCTGTGAGTGATTGAGTAATTTTGAAATCAGTGTAGAACTAGTGGTTCTTAATTTTGCATTGAACTGAAAGGTAAAATGTTTTTTCCACTTAAAATTGCGAGAGGAAACAAAAAGTGACGTTCATTCTTTGTTAAGTTACAGCATTGGATACTTAAAAATCGTTTAAATATCACTAACAAGCCCCCAGAGATATTATGTTGCTTAGGTCTGTTTTTTGAAGAATCAAAGCATCTCCATCACTCTGGAATCATTTCAAACCCGGAAGCTCCTTCTGATATTCGAGAAACGAAAAATAAATTGAAGCAGCCTTGTCACTGTAGCTTACATTATAATTTGTCTTAAACGTATATGGATTGATGTACTGGTAATTAAAAATATATTTGGCCGCCTAACTTGTCTAGTGGTCAGCGTGCCTGACTGCGGATAAAGAGGTCCTGGGTTCGAATCCCGGTTCGGGCATGGATGCACTTTTTCTCTCTATCTATTCTGTCTTTGTCCTTTCCTTGTATGAATGAGGTGTGAATGGTTGCGTACACTATAAACGGGTACCTATGGCATGTGTGTAGAGCAAAGTCTTGCGCTCTGATTAAAACGAAAGACGCTCCCAATTGACTTAAATTTACATAGCAAAGGCATGGTGAACTTGGCTTGTCCAAATGTCAATAGTAACAACAACAACAATATATTTTCAAAGCTATGATTTCAATTACTATTCTTCTGTGTTTTCTTGTTTGTTTCTTGTTAGTTTACATATTTATATATAATCGAAATGCAAAAAAACTGTTATTTTAAGGTCCTATTTTTATATTTCGCTTTCGTTTTTTATTTGTTTTAACAAAATTTCAGCAAAATTAACAATTAAAAATATTTTATTTTGTTCTTTAAGATAGTTTATAGAACATTTTTAAATAGGAAATGGTGTAAGAACAATAAAAAGTATTTAAAACATTAGTAAAAATATTACTCGCTCAACGTTTTCTCACCCAAATTAATACCTGATTGCAAAACAATGTATGCTTTCACCTCCATTTGCCATGATAAACAAAATTCTAAAATTAGTATATATGACGTAATTTAATTTTTTATAAGTTTGTATTTCATTGTTCAAAAAATATTGTAATATGTGTAATCCAACCTAAATATCCCCGCATTTCTACTATGGTTGTGAATATATAATGAATCTAAAATGCTATTTTTTTTAAATGAACAAAAAATCCTAACTGAGAAGAATGCTGATATACCTGCCTTCGATACGTCGTTAATCGTAAAATAAACTTTCCACGTTCAATATTTCCTATTTGATAGCTTTCTAGTTTTAAAAAATAAAATCATTAATATGTTTTTAGAGAAAGCTACATTTCAGATATTTTAAGCAATCTGACTTTCTTTCTTCATATATATATATATATATATATATATATATATATATATATATATATATATATATATATATATATATATATATATATATATATATATATATATATATATATATATATACAATGATAAGGCAATTAATCTTAATTGAAATTAAGATTTGAAGAAATATTTAAAACTTGATTATTTATTTGCAAAAACTTTTGGATTACAATAACTTGTGTTTGGGAAAATGACAAAATGGTATGCATCATCAATTTGAGTTTGCAATTTGAGTTTTGATCAATTTGAGTTTTGTGTAATACTTTAGAAGAAAGTATTTAGGTTTCTATTTAGGAAAATTTACTCGCATTGCATCCAAAACAAATAATGACAAATATTTACTAAATTGCATTCTAATATGCATATTATTTTCGAGTTTTCTAAATTTTCAAGAAAATAGTTTGTTTTGATTTATATTTCATACAATATATTGGCTGTGCTGCATAGTGTGTATTGAAAGCAAGTAGTGTGTAAGTTCTTATGATAATTTCTCATGGAAGTCATTCATATGATATTTCCTTTTTTCTTTTTGAATTATTTGAAGCAGTGGCATACAATCTTAATTTATCCAGTGGAATTCAATGCAGTTCCTATAGAGTTCAAGATGCCATATATTTCCATTCTTTAACTATGTTTAATCCAACAAATCTCACAAGAATAAAACTGTTCTTGATAAATATTTCAGTGAAACCAATCTTTTCGTATTCTAATATTTTTCACTCTATTAAAATCACAAAAGATTTATATAAAATTACAATGTTAGATTAATTTGACTTTCATGAATTGATGAAAATCGTTTGATTTTTAAGAGTATACATCTCATGAAAAAGTCAGTTATATCCAACAGAACTGAAGTTAAAATAAAAATTCAAGGATTTGGCAACACCAGAAAAACAAAACAAAAAAGTAATAAGTAACACGCTATTGCAAATTACCTATTTTTTGCCACTATAATAATTATAATTCTAGAAGTTTCTAGTTAATTTAAAGCATAATTTATTTCTATATTTACGATTAATTTCAAATGCATAAAAAATGTTGCATTAATATAACTTTCACGTAATAAAACGTCCATACATACAGATTTTAACAAAGCAGTTTATAAATTAAGTTGTCTAAACTTTAATTTAGAGATTCACATTTCTGTAGCAAAAAATTAATTATTTTATGCAAATATGTAATACAATATAATACTGTAAGTTAATATTTAAATATTTTTGGTTTAATAACCTAAAGTTTGTAAACAAAACCTAACCATTAGTAGCTGATTAATTTTACAGAAAACGTATTATTTTTCAAATAGTTATTATTTTGAAAAGATTATTTTAAGTATTAAAATTCATTCCACACACAAATAGCAATGATATCATTTATATAGTTAGTAACTTTTAATTTATGAACAAAATTTTATATTGCAGAATGATTTAGAATTTTATTTTATAAGTTAATATATTAATTTAATATTAATTAATGGTAAGATATTGGGTCATTGTTGCACGCAAGCAAAATCTCAGGGGTCTAAAACAATATAAAATGTGATTTGTGCATTTCTTTGGTACTATCACCTATACACTATTATATATATATATATATATATATATATATATATAATAATAAAATATTTATATTAGACAGAACAATTCACAAAATAAAATTGCAGTTCGATAAATCCTGACATGTTTCTTTTTTCATATGGAAGCAATTTTGTATCGAAATCTTAACTCAATCACACAATTCTCTGAAAGTTTCCTAGTTTTTAGTAATTGAATGGATGTTTTCTTTCTCAAGATGAATACATTAATGAGATAACTTGCACACGGCAAGGAAAATTAATGGGAAACGTTGATTAGTCAAGAAGGGAAAAATTGACTGCAACACCTGCAAGGTAAACAACAGCTTACATAATGGAACTCCACGACATTTATCTTAAGGAGAGGATATTAAAGTTTATCTCAACCAATTTCATTCATTAAGATGCTTTATAAGGTTAAATTCAATAGAAATTTCCTTCAATTCTTTTCTATTTATATAAAGAATATTTAAAGTGCTTTCATGTAATAGTTTGCAGAAGTAGAAGAATAAATTATGAAAACTCTTTGATGTTTCATGCTACTTGCTTGTTACAATGAAATTATTAGATTTTTAGAGTTTTCATGGTTAAATTGATCCTTATAGTGCAAATTATGATGCAATTTATATAATAAATGTGTAATATATATATATATATATATATACATATATACATATATATATATATATATATATATATATATATATATATATATATATATATATATATATATATATATATATATATATATATATATATATATATATATATAATTATCGTTGCATTTATTGAGCAATTGCACTTAACACACAATAATGAAAATATTGCCATGAAAGGCTTTAAAAAATTATTTTACGCAAATCAGATCAGTTCGTTTAAAATATTGATTATGACCAATAATATTTATATATCAATATTATTTTATGAAATAAACACTAAAATTTAATTAATAAAATTGCTAAAAACATATTAAGTTATGTCCTCTGTGTTGTTGAGCTTAAAAACAAAAATTTAAATATATGTATATAAATTTAGTTAACTAATAATAAATGTTTCTTTATGTATGCAGCTAATCTCTTATTCCATATAAACTTCAAAGAAAAGGAAATCACGTGTTGACAAGAAGAAGTATCACATATTGCGATGCATAACAAACTTCATGATATTAACCATGTTTTTTTTATTAATCTAATAATATAATTGAAAAAACTTGAAATTGCTCGGGAATATTAATGGGATATATGCAGAAAAAATTTATTAAAGGAAAATTTAATAATATGCTTCCTGTGAAATTTGTAACCACAATATGATTAGATAACAGCAACTACTTTGTCTTAGATTTGGAACGGTACGACATGGACTAGTTATTTTCCTTACAGTTTCAAAAGTACCTTGAGACAAGGGAAATGAATCATAACAGTTACAGGGCACAAGTAACACCAATTTAATGTTGAAACAATATAAAAAATAATGGTCGAAAATTTCAGAAATTTTCATTTGATTTTATTATTTTACGTTGTGTAACAAGAGCGGAGTTCTTTTTAGATTCCTTTTAAGTTTTAAATGAAATTATTTTAATTATCTGATAAAATACAAATATAGAATAAACAGAATAAAAGAACTTAATGTAAGGGAAACACAAAGAAATTTTCAAAAAAAAAAAAAAAACTCACTTTATCTAAAATGTGTAAACATTAGTTCTGTTCAACAAATTTCAGATGATTTGTAAAAAAAAACTTACTGAAACAAGTTTAAATCTAGGTATGAGTATATAATGTAATATTGGTTAGTACATAATTGATACTTTTCACATGAAAAGACCAAAATCCATACAAAAATATTCAAAATCATAAAAATCTGAAATGCTTAACACTATTATTTTTTGTAGAACATAATTAATGTAGATCATAGCTTGGTCTAGTTTCTATGTATCTCAATCGAAATTTTTTATTCAATTCATATTGAAAATTATTAATAAAATTTTATAAGATATAGTTTTGATATCAAGGACCAATGGAAGCGTGTTTTCACTTACATAAATTATCTATCTAACTGATAAGCAATAAGAAAATTTATTAATGTGGCTTATTTGTGGAATAAATACTTTGTTTATCTTGAAGAGGAGAATTCATTTTTTAATTTAATCTTCTAGTTAACACATATTAATCAGTTTGCTAGATTATAATACAAATGATTTTGAAATTTAAGAAATATTAAAACATTATGTTCGAAGAAGAATTATTCCTGAAGAGAGTGATATATTAATAATATTCCTCACCTATTTGGTATTTTTCAGCTTTTATGTACAAATAATACGCCAATGGAGAAGCTGAATTTTATATAAATGAAGTACTTTATCACGAAATATTTAAAATATATCGAATTTAATAAACAATGTAAGGAAAAATTTAATCAATTTTCCTTACATTTAGTAACGCTTTTAATGTAAGGAAAATAAAAGCGTTACAAAAAATAAAATTTTATCGCCAATATTAATTAAAAATTTTGCCAAATCAATGGATACCTGCTTCTACGTTGAATCGATAATATAAAATACTATTTCTGATGTGTAATACTCTCTCTTCTGTACTTGCTCTGTTAAAAAATTAACATTTCCATTTCTTTATTCTTGAGGAAAATATTATATATATATATATATATATATATATATATATATATATATATATATATATATATATATATATATATATATATATATATATATATATATGTGTGTGTGTGTGTGTGTGTGTGTGTGTGTGTGTGTGTGTGTGTGTGTATATATATATTCATTTTAAAGTAAAATAATCTACTTTTAAAAATAATTGATAGAAGCGAAATTTAGTTGCAAAAATATTAATGCAATTTTTATTTTTGTAGATCATTATTTAGAATACTCAATGAAACTTTATTTAAACGATCTTTAAAAGTTTAAAGAAACTTACTATTCTGATTTCAAAGTATTTAGATTTAAGTCTGCAGATAAATACTCAAACCGTCATCATTGTAAGTTTCTCAAGATTGAGAAGACTCTAATTCTGGTGCATAAAGTAAAATCCTTACTTTATGAGATACCTATTAACCTAATGGGGTGGATTTAGGTAAGAGACTAAGATAGCTATTCCTTAAAAAACTACGAAAATAAAATAGCCTTGAGATCCAGTAGTTAAAGTGGAGACCACTAATTCCTACAATGCTATTATTTTAAAGAAAACACAGTTCGATTTCAACAATCTTCACCAAGAAGTATTTTACATTTAGATGCAATGATTAAGTAATCGTGGAGAAAATTTAAATCATGGTAACATGCAATGCAAAATTAATGTTTCATTGCTTAAGATTAACTAATACTTAAAAAATGTTCTATCATTAAGATTAAATCATACAGTATAAGAATCCCGCAAATAGAAAATTTTTGAATGTATTTTGCATCATTTTGAAATAGTAAGCTTTGCCTTTTGAGCAAAAATTAAATGAAATAGATGAATAATTGTTACTGGGGTAAACAGATATAAAATATTGGTAGTTCCTTTAATTATACTATAATTGTTGTAAATAATATAATGCAAGTAATCGCAAAGAAACACAAAGTAAGTCTATTATCGTCTGTAAAACTGTAGTCTTCTAAGACGTCCGCAATCGTCTGCTCTTACAAATCGTCTGCTGCGCTGCCTTCTGATTGGTGGTTGTGTTCAAGCCGTCCAAAATCTATAAATACACCATGTTCTGTTCTATTAGTTTAGTATGTGTATAATTTCTTTCTTTGTAACTTGCTTCATTAAATATTCTTTTTGCGATTCATGGACTCTTGTTCGTTTAACGAATTTCAACAGCAGAGCGTGGTTTTCACTGTCATAAATTGAAAGCAGTTTCTAGTTTTAATTTATTGCTTGATAGAATAAATTTATCAATAAGCAATGGCTTCGCCGCATGATTTGTATGGAGTAAATCCATTTGATGGGAAGAACTTTCCTGTTTGGCGGCGACGAGTGGAAGCTGTTTTGTCTGCGAAAGAACTGGAAACATACTTAGTTAAGGAGCCCGATGTGAATAAGGAAGCAGAAGTCGTTAAAGGAAAGAAAGCCTACGCATTACTCATGTCACTCTTAAGTGATCAAGTGCTCGTATCAATGAGTGGTGAAAATACGGCGAAGGAATTATGGGAGAAACTTCATGCTGTTTATGAAAGCAAAGGAGCGGTAAACCAAATACTAACTAGAAAACGTCTTGCTACACTTAAGAAAAACAGAGATGTTCCAATGCGCCAGCACATAGATGAAGTTTCAAAACTTGTCGCCGATTTACGAATGTCTGGAGCGGAGGTTAGTGATATTGATACTGTCGTCTATATTTTGATGTCTCTCCCTCCAGAATTCGAAAATGTTAAGGTTGCATTAGAGAATCAACCGAGTGAGAATTTATCGTTAGATTTTGTAACTCAGCGTTTGATAGACTCTGAAGCTCTTTTGAATGATTCGAGAAATAAAACAAGTATTCGTTTTATGAAACAAACTGTGGATACTGCGGCTTTTTCTACGAGAAAAGAACTCACATGTTTTCATTGTAAAAAGAAAGGACATACTGCTAAGTTCTGTAAAAAGAAAACGTGCTATAATTGTGGTCGTGTTGGTCATTTTAAAAAGGAATGTAAATTCAAATCTGAATCTAAGACTGATGAAAAATATTCTTCTGCTCTATCTTTTGCTGCTGGCAATTTGACTTTCGGAAGTCCGAAAAAGTTCATTATTGATTCCGGGGCAACATCCCATATGTGCTCTCAGAAAGACTGGTTTTCATTCATCAAACCGTCATCAGGAACTATTCGATGTGCATCCCGCTCCACTGCACTGGAAGTGAAAGGTATTGGAAGTGTAAAAGGCAAAACATCTAATGGAATTGATATAACTTTAGAAAATGTCCTTTTTGTTCCTGAACTCAATGGAGAATTAATTTCTGTAAAGAATATTGAATTAGGTGGATATAGTGTTATCTTTAGAAATAAAAAAGTGTTCATCGAAAATGAGAAAGAAAACATTTGTTTGGGTTATCGTGATGATAGTGGACAGTATATTTGTGATTTTGTTCCAAATTGTGAAATTTCTCTTACTGCGAAAGAAAATGACTTGGATTTATGGCACAGAAGACTTGGACATTCCTCTAATAAAGCCTTAAAAGAACTTGGATTGCCTACCTTTGATAAATTTTGTGAAGTGTGTACTTTTTCCAAACAAAGTGCTTCTCCTATAGGAAAAGGTCCCAGACGAAGGGCATCCGAAACTATGACATTGATTCACACAGATGTTTGTGGCCCTATTGATCCGCCTATGGCTACAGGTGAGCGTTATTTTATGACATTAATTGATGATTATTCACGTTTTATGGAAGTTCGTTTGCTGAAAAGAAAAAGTGATGTTGTGAATGAGTTAAGATGCTTTTTAAAAGCAAATCCTTCAGTACGGAAAATTAGGTGCGACAATGCAAAAGAATATGTTTGTGGTGAACTCATCAAATGTGCTACTAAATTTGGTGTTACAATAGATCCAGTTCCTCCGTACACTGCACCTTTAAATGGAGTTGCTGAGCGTGCCAATCGTACATTGTTAGAAAAAGGGCGAGCTTTAATATTTGAAGCAAAACTTAGCAAGAAATTTTGGGGATTTGCAATTTTAACTGCTGCATACCTAAGAAACAGAATTCCTAGTAGATCCATAGAAAACTGTACTCCTTATAAATTAAAATATGGTAAAGATTCCGATCTTCAAAACATTCGAGTATTTGGATGCGATGCATACGTGTTGGTTCCTCCTTCTCAAAGGAAGAAGTTAGATAAGAAGTCAAACAGAATGATATTTGTGGGATATTCGACTATGGGATATCGTTTAATGGATCCAGATTCAAAGAGAATAGTGATATCAAGGAACGTTGTATTTAACGAAGAAAGAAAAATGGATTTAGAAGATAAAAATATTCTGAATGTGGATTCCATTATTTCGGAAAATGAAGATGATGTTGAAGAAATTGGTGGTGAAGAAAATATTACTGAAACAATTACTACAGAAGAAATTTTGGAAAGACCACAAAGGCAAAAGAAACCACCAGTTAAATATCCTGAACCAGAAGTTTATGAAGCAATGGTAATTTTTGAAGATTCGTTGTCGTTTAAAGATTTATCTGCACTGCCAGAGGAAGAACAGAATCTTTGGAAGAAAGCAATGGATGAAGAAATGCAGTCCATGGAAAAGAACGAAGTTTGGTGTCTTGAAGAATTACCACATGGGAAACGTGCAATTTCATGCAAATGGGTTCTACGCGAAAAACGAGATGGAAAATATAAGGCTCGACTTGTTGCTCGTGGTTTTATGCAAAGAGAAGGAGTGGATTATGATAAAACATTTTCACCAGTTATCAGTATTCCTGCATTACGTATAGTGTTTACTATTATTCTTCAAGAAAATTTAAAAGTTTATTCACTGGATGTTAAAACTGCATTTCTCAATGGTGAATTAAAAGAAATTATTTACATGGATCAACCAGAAGGATATGATGATAATAGTGGCAGGAAGTGCCGGTTAAAGAAAAGCTTATACGGACTTAAGCAGTCACCTCGTCAATGGTATGTAAAATTTTTAAATTTCATTATCAAATTAAACTTTAAACCATTAAATAGTGAACAATGCATTTTTATTCGTCAGTCAAAAGGTGAAAGAATTCTAATGGCACTTTATGTGGACGATTTATTAATTGCGGGTACTGATGATAGTGAAATCAAAATTATAATTGGATTATTATCAAAAGAATTTGAAATGTCTAAATCTGGAACAGTTTCTGAATTTTTAGGAATTAAAATTACATTTACACCTGATGGACTGTATCTAGATCAAGAAACATATATTTTGAATTTATTAAACAAATTTAAAATGTTTGATGCTAAAATAGTCTCTACTCCCATGGAAGTAGGAGCAACAGCAGCTGATTTTGAGAAAGGAAGTGCTTTTTGTGGACCCTACCGAGAACTAATAGGATCTTTAATTTATTTAGCATATACATCTCGTCCAGATATCCTTTATGCTGTAAACTGTTTGAGTCAACTTCAAGAACACCCTACTGATAGTGCTTGGAGTGCATTGAAAAGAATTTTGAGATATCTGAAAGGTACTTCAACTTTAAAACTGGAATATAAAAAGTGTGTGGATAAAAATTCATGCTTAAATATCTATGCAGATGCTAACTGGGGTGCAAACCCAAATGACAGAAAATCCATTTCTGGTAACATAATTATGTTTAATAATTGTCCAATATCTTGGTCTTGTCGAAAACAAAATTGTATTGCTTTATCTTCTACAGAAGCAGAAATTATTGCCCTAAGTAAAGCCATTCAAGATGCATTGTGGTTGAAAAACATTATTTTGGAATTAACTGATATTAAAGAAATCATGATTTTTGAAGATAATCAATCTTGTATTAAGTGTGTAACAAATGAAAACAACAAAGGTCGATTAAAACATATAGACATTAAATTAAAATTTATTCAACATATCTTGAATTGTCATGATATAAAAGTTTACTATATTTCATCTAACCTACAAATTGCTGATATGTTTACAAAATCTTTATCTAAGTTTAAATTAAAGGAACTTTTACCATTATGTGGATTAAAATTGTATTAGATTATATCATGTTAATGTAAATATTGTGTGGATGGCTTGAACGTTTCTAATTTCTTAATGTATACTTATTTTTATTGATTTATATGATTTTATTGTGCATGTTTCTTTGTGATTAAGGGCGAGTGTTGTAAATAATATAATGCAAGTAATCGCAAAGAAACACAAAGTAAGTCTATTATCGTCTGTAAAACTGTAGTCTTCTAAGACGTCCGCAATCGTCTGCTCTTACAAATCGTCTGCTGCGCTGCCTTCTGATTGGTGGTTGTGTTCAAGCCGTCCAAAATCTATAAATACACCATGTTCTGTTCTATTAGTTTAGTATGTGTATAATTTCTTTCTTTGTAACTTGCTTCATTAAATATTCTTTTTGCGATTCATGGACTCTTGTTCGTTTAACGAATTCAACAATAATCAATATACATTTTTAATTACCTTTGATTATAAAATGATATTTGATATTTAATTTTTGTTTTCTTTGAGTTTTTGTTGTAGTTATCTTCTTTAAGGATGCGACATTAGTCAGGTTAACTCCTTTAAATTTTTGACAGTCAAAAAGTTGAAGACTATCAGGAGATCTGAAGATATACCCTCTAGTTTTAGTTTTTATATGTTATATATGTAATGTAAGGTCATGAAAATCTAGTTTGTCAGGGTGTGCTTCTCATTATTGGAAGTATGAATCTACTACTACGAATCCCAACCAAAGAACCCTCATTTACTAATGGCTGCTAAGGCATGTCCTAGTTGCAATGTCTTCCAGGTGCAATGATACCTCTGAAAATTTTTAGCTAATACAGAAGATATTTTGCTTGTTTCCTTATCTTTAAATTATGAAAAGGCACACACTTTCGGGGTCACGATGACACATACATTGAGATTTTGGGTTTTTTCTCTTATGTTTATTTGTTGAATGTATAAATACATTTTAAGCTATTAATCATTATATATATATATATATATATATATATATATATATATATATATATATATATATATATATATATATATATATATATATATATATATATTCACAATGTAACATTCTTCAAATGTGTTCTACACCGGTCCGAATAATAGTACTATATGCAACGATGTTAGAGCATAAGAATGAGCAAAACTTGATAAAAACAAAACTGTAATGATATAAAGGGACATTGTTGAATTACTTTTAAGCAAAATTACAAAGTTTAGTAAAACGTCCAAGTAACAAATGTTCTGTCTCGAAAAGTACAGATTTTATTCAATGTTGTCAGTGTGTATGTGTGTGAATACTGCTTCCATTTTAGCCGTTATGGTGTGAAAGTCATTATAAATTACTTGCAGTAGTTTTAAATTTCTTTCTGGATATGAATAAAGGATATTGTACGAATTCCAGTGGAAGTATATTTGGATACCAAGATTCAATGCGTTGAATGGCTTTACATTTTTAAATATTTGTTATAAATTCGACAAAATGCAAAATCATCGTGAAAAATAATAATACATAACTGTATTTGTAAAAATGCTAATTTTCTGAAAGGCAATGTCAATATTGTATAAAGCACTAGCATATTTTAATGTCAGTACACGTGTCAACCAATATTACACACATAGAAAAATTAAAAAAAATCCTTTAATGAGATTTTTTATGATGTTGGAGGCAGTTTCGAGAGATTTAAACTCAATTTCGATAAGTATGGGTCAAAATTCAGCAGTTAGACAAAATTAGCATCTGAAATCGGACCCGAAACTACTCATCCTAAAGCGCTGTACCCCTACATTTGACCTCTGTGATTTTTTTTCTTTTCTATTATTATCCATTACTGCTTGTACATGAGAATGCATTATCAAACCTGAACTCAATCAATCTTGTGGTTATTTATTTGGTGCTCTTCTCAAGCTTGTTTCACAGATTTGCTGATGTTTTAAATTTAGTCTTGAAATTCATTCATTTGTGTATAATCAATTATTACAAGCATTTAATTACGAATGTAACGCACTGAAATTTAATTATACTTTTTTTATTGAGAACAACAATTACTGTTTCCAAGAAGCAAATATTTTTAAAGTTGGGAATTGTAAATGCAAGTAAAAATTGTAAGGAGTAGAAAAGTATATTTAATATCTTCTGCTAGTTGATATTGCTTTAAAATCTAGCAATGGTAGTTGATACTTTTTAGACTTTATTACTATAAGATCTCCATAGATCAAGAAGGCAAATATTTTTAACTGGGTGTATCAGGTAATTTGATGGTTGATTTGGTAAATATTTGTAAGTATGTTTATAATTTACATTTATTTGTTTATTCCAAATATTGAATATTGGTTTTAAAAGAAAAAAAAAGAAAAAAATGTGACATTAAATTTTTCTAAAATGTTTTCCATATCAAACTGCTTTTATAAGTTTATTTTGAAAACACTTACAAAAGAAAGTAAAAAAAGTCTTATTAAAAACTCTTAGTTAAATTGTGCTATTAAAAGATATTAAGTAGAAACAGTTGATTAAATAAATATTTTAATACCTTACTTTCACTATTAAAAGAAAACCTTCTACAATTTTTTATTTTGTTTTGTTTCTCTTTTGGAGAAATAATTGATAACAAAAAAAATTATATTTTCTCAGCAAATGTAATTTGTTATAAAATTTCTATTTTCCAAACATAAAAGTTGAAAATAAGTAAAAATATTCACATTATTGAATTGTTATAAGACAATTATATTAAAACATATTATAAGATAATTTTGAGTTGGATTTTTAATTTTTTAAATTTTTGTTGTTAATATTTCAAATTTGAGTCATTTCTGATGCTGATGTAAGGAATGTATAATATATAGTTAACAATTGTCATAAAACTTCTAATAATAACCATCAGAATTAAGAAGAATAAATTTACATCCGGGAAAAATCAGAACACAAGATTTGTATAGGCTTACATCTAGTCTCAAAATTAAATATAAATATTTAATTTTGAAACTAGGTGGACTAGAAACATATTTTAAGCATTGCTGGGCAACTAGTTTTACGACTATTTGTTAGAAATTTGGATTCAACATACAACCAGGGATTAACGGGATCTTTGCATATTCGTCACATACGTCGTTCAATTTTCAAGAGACATTTCATTTTTATTTAACTTAAGTGTATTAATTAAAATAGATAGATCAAATTGAATTTTTAAATAGGTAAGAATAAAATAAAGTGCATCCACTGAGGACCTGTATAGTATTTTTTACTGTGCAAAATAAAAATTGTTTTATAATGCAGAAAAAAAAAATTTAGGGCAATATTTTTTTTAAAATATGTTTTTATCAAGGTATGGCAAAAAATAATTCATGCATTTTCTCTCTACACTTTACTCATTTATTTTCTATTCAAATTTTAAATAAAACTTTCAAACTAAGTGAAAATTAGTTTTCAGCACTAATAGTAAAATATTTGGATATCTAAACTGTAAAAGTGTAGCACAAAGTGAAGGTGATTAAAAAAGAGAATAACCTTTTCGTTTGATATATTTAAGTATCCAAAACTGAAATGATTATTTCTAAAAGTAATTTCGATGAGTTGAAATATTTATATATATGGTATAAAATTCTGTAATTTGAAATTATTTATAAAACTTTAACGTACCAAATCAAAATAATTGATTAGGGTGAAAACTAAAACTACATCTACACAATAAAATACCATCTGAATTTTATTTCTGGAATAAATATTTCAATTCAAGAAAAAATTAAGTAACTTCTAAATATGTACATGTGTAATAAATTATACTTTTAAGAAATTAAAAGTTATTAAAATGACAACAGTTTTATTAACATAAATTTGCAAATACCCCAAATACCCCAAAAAAATAAATTTGCAAATACCCCAAAAAAAGTCAAAAATGTCAAAATTATATAAATCTCCAAAACATGTAGGAATGATTTAATAAACACCCTGTTGTTGTTGTCACTTATAACACTTGGAAAAGCCAAGATTTTTTTTACCGTTGGCTCTGTGAATTAAAATCAGTTGGGTGAATCTTTCGTGTAACCAAAGGCCATGAATGTGAATGTACGACTTTGTTTTAACTTCTCCAATAGATGCCACTACCAAAGGATCCACTCCTTCAATTTTGTAATCATTTTATCTATAAGCAATTTAACATTACAAAAAAGCATTCACACGCTAACACGTTAATATTTTTCAAATGAGTATATAAAAAAGAAATCAGTTGCATAGTTCAAAAAAATTAGCGTTGTGCTTTAAATATACCAAAATTCATATTCTAGATGTAAAATTTTCAATGAAATACCCGAAATTCAAGCGAGTGCTTAATGGTATTTACATAAGAAATTAAATATGCATCATATTAAAACTAAAGTATGCAAAAGTACAATTTTGAGTATGAATTATTCTATAATTGACTATTTATTTCGCAAGCGCATTTCGTGTAAATTAAAACACAATAATTATTGCAATTAATATAAACTTACGATATTGATCTAGTCTTTTAATGATGTTACAAAGTTTGTTTTTCAATTTCTGCGCTTTAGTAATTTAGTATTTCATAACATAACTCAAGCGATATGTTTAACAAGCAATTTACACAACAATATTTCTTTTTATATTTGTAAAATTATTAACATTTCTTATTTTTTAAATATTCCCAGACTTTTCCACTTTTTAGTTGCATTATGTCGACATCCTACATAAGCCAAATTTTAATTTAGCGCGAAACTAGAATACGCAATTAGTCAAGGATTTTGGTCGTAGTAACTACTGTGTGTATGCGATTGGCGTTAACCAAGGCACGATGTGTCAAAAATTTTTGACTTACAGAAATTCTTGAAAAATTTAAGGTGAAAGTAAAATTCTATGAAAGAGGCTGAAAGTGACAACTTTTCAAAAGATTGTGAAATTAGAGAAGAAGAAGATGCAAATATCATTTTGCGCCATGATTATCATATAAATTAAAAATATAGATGGCTGGTGCATATAATTTGCACAAAAAATTCGTATAATTTTAACCACTTTGCACATGTATAAGAGTTACAGCTGTAATATATTTCAAATCTGGATAGCATTGAATACATTGTTTCTTGATAATGACAAGATGTTAGGTGAATTTCATATAGGATCTGATTTGAATCTGATACAGGATTTTAAATTTGCATCATTAGTGTCATTCAGAACTACCATTTCGTTCGTTTACGTGTAAAATATTGTTCAGCTTTAAAGATTCAGTTCGAGTAATTAAGATATATATATATATATATATATATATATATATATATATATATATATATATATATATATATATATATATATATATATATATATATATATATATATAGTAGTGTTTCTGTAATTAAATTAAAATGATACTATTTGTTTGGGATTATTAATCATTGTGTCAATACTGACACTATGATTTGAATCATTATAGTTATTTTAAAATTGTAGATATCAGTTTTAAAAATTTATTCAAGCTGCATGATTTCTGATTTTATGTAAAATATTCTACATCACAAATAAAAGAAAATGGACTATAATTAAGTAAAATAATAAAAAAATAATAATTAGTTATTTAAATATTTGAAGAATAAATACGAATTCATAGATGAAGCAATTATCACATACAATTTTAATTAAGATGAGATATTTAAGCACTAGTTGTATTATTTATTACAAAGAAATATTTATCTCTACATTTTCGTAAAGAGAAAACACCTTAATTAACTCTTATAATAATAACAAAATAAAATATGTAATAATTAAAATAACAATAATAAAAAACAACATAATATAATATTATAATAATTTTAATTAAAACCCAAACTCCCATATTAGATGTATGGAAGTTTGAGTAATAATTAATTATTAATATAACTAAGTAAGACGTTGTCTTTCATTAAAAAAAAAAAAAAAAACTACCTTGATAATAAATATCGAAAGAAAATGGTGATATAGAAGTAATTCACATATAATATTTATTATATGATACATAGAGTGTCTTAGAAACTGCTTTAAAAATAGTTAAGATAATACTTTTTAGTTTTAAAATTTTTGCTTTGAACACGCATTCTAAATAGAAAGTTTAACTTGAATTCTCGAGTCATACAACGTATTCTAAAATAATGGTTTAGTCTGCGTAGCTTGAAAATTGCTTTTAAGTAGACTTGTGATAGATTAAAATTCTGACAGATGCGTATTTATATATTTAACTGTAGATACTGCAGATACCATCCATATACTGTAGATCCAATCCGAGGCATAAAACATATGACTTTAATATATAAAAAACTCATTTTACATTTTAAAATTTTCATTTCTTTATCAAAATTTAATTAGATGTAAAATATTGCAATATGCTAAATATGAATCTCAGACATCTAAGTATTTAAGCAAATTTTCCCACTCACATACAACAAAAATGTTTTTCGGCATTGATGCTTGTAATTTATATACTATAATTATTTACTTACATTATTACATTATTTTCACTTACATTATTTTCCCTTTTACATTTTAACATTGATTATTTTATTGAAAATTAAAAAAAAACATTTTACTCATACATTTCGGCTTACTCATTCATTTTAAATATTATTCTCATGCATTTAAAATTTTGTTATTTTTAATTTCATTACTTACGTTTTTTCGGTATCTTTTCATTTTGTTAAATTTATTGCATTTAAGAAATGTTTTCAAAATTTTTAAAATTTGTTTTTAAGTTGTTTTATTTTTGAATTATCTACTTATGTCTTATTATAGAATAATTAAAACTATAAGCATCCGTACAATATCTAGAGATAAATTAAAATGATTTGTAAAACCTCTGATAAAGGAAAACATTTGAATAATGTCCACGAATTTATAAATGCATCCTAAAGTCACAAAAAGGATTAGGGAAGAAGAATTATATTTTAAGTGAACTTATTCAAAATATTGTTCTCATCTCGGATTTCTAATGCCTCCTTATTTCACGACTTCAATAATATAAATCCACAGATAAGCTTAAAACATTCTAGCTTACGTTTAATTCTTTATTGTCTATTTCTTTAAACTCAAGAATGATTAAATCGATTGTGCACCTCAGTTTACATTTAATCTAGTCTAACAATACCGATGGCTTTATTTAATCAGGAAATTTTAAAATTTATAATGCATTAATACAAACTTATTTAAAATGGTATTAATGCATTTACATAGTTTTTTTTATAAATCTGAGCTGTGTGAGAATAATTCTAGAATTATTCAGCGAAATATGAGATCACTTTAGACTATAGAATAATGAATGAACTTTCATCCCGTTCTTAATAATAATTTAATTAAAGTTGTTTATATATATATATATATATATATATATATATATATATATATATATATATATATATATATATATATATATATATATATATATATATATATATATATATATGTATATATATAATATATATATATACATGTATATATATAATATATATATATATATATATGTATATATATATATATATATATATATATATATATATATATATATATATATATATATATATATATATATATATATATATATATATATATATATATATATATATATATATATATATATATAGAGAGATGAGAGAGAGAGAGAGAGAGAGAGAGATAAGATATGATCTCTATAGTTCGTAATTATAAAGGGAAAATTTTACAAAATTATGATTTGAAAACATTTTTTAATATATAAAAATATTCGGCATTATTGAAATCTTTCAGTGAGCAAACTTGGTGGAAAAAAATAAAATATTGCTTTTAAATATTCAATAGAATTTTCTTAGATTTATATTAATATGAGGTGAAATTACTAAATAAAAACTAGTTCATTTGAAAGTATAAAAACAGGAAAATAATTCAGGTATTAAGTAATACACACAGTAGCAAAACTGAAAACTTATTTTCAAAAGTATTAATATAATCCATAAATAAAATGTGGCAGAAATTTTTATTCTGTGTAATTAAAACCGCAAGCATAACCTGCATTTTTCATATGTTCTTTTTAAAAGAACTAAGAAAAATAATGTCATTTTTTTCAATTTATCCAATTTTGTCAGAAAACTTCTGTATAATGGAAAACTCGAATATGGTAATCGAGTAATCCACAAAAAAGTTAATTAAGACTGCATGCGAGACACTTTCTTGACGAAAGGACAGAAATATAGTAACCAGGAAAAAAGAATGAATAACTAATGGTAATTCAAATTATTTTTTAAGCTAGGTCAGAAAGCATTAAGCTGCTTAGGACACAATTAATTATAACAACTCATAAAATGGAGAAGGAAAAGAAAATAATTTAAAATAGTAATTACAGTAACTCAAACTTTTAATTCACTTATTTTTTATTGATATTTTAATAAAAAAAGATAAATACTTATAACTGGGAATATTTCCTAATAAAATACATAAATTATTTAATGTTATTAGTACTTTGAACATTAAAATATAATCTACATAAAAATAAAAAAAGTAAAATATTACATTATTTTTTACTATAATCATTTAAATTTTATTGGTTCAAAATAGAAATATTGAAATATTGTTTTTGTATTGAAAATAACTAAATAATCTGCTTCTACAGATAAAAATACCACAAAATTATTGTGAAGCCTTAAGTATGTAAATGTTGAATTCATGTGTAAATATTATAATAATAAATGAAACAATTGCAAATATTTCACATATTTAAATATATTATGTATATATTTAAATAAGAATCAACAAAAATTAAAAGCAAATACTTGCATATTAAAATGAGTAAAATTTGGCAACAAATTAAAAGATATCTTATAAAAATATAATGTGTTGAGAAAACTGATCGGGATATTGTTTGGAAAAAATAAAATAAGTATTCCTCTAAATTAAAAAAAAATCTTAAATAATATGCCTGAGATATCTTATTGTGATTTTATCAGGTGTATCATTTCAATGTATAAAATTTCTTTAGGCATGTTAAGCAGGTTATAAAACTGTTGCTCATAAAAACAGTGAATTATAATTCAATATTTTTGGGACATTGCACAAAAAATAATTAAGAGTATATTTAGTTGTTATAAACTATCCTTGTTTTCTTAGAGGGTCATGTGCATCTAGACTGAATAAAAGCAAATAAAGAATTGCTCTAATGAATCATAATGTTAATCAGCAGATATTGAGAGAGATTTAATAGCAAAACATAAATATCACAAATAATTTATTATTAAAATATTTAAAAAATCATGTTTTTCTCCACTTTATTATTATTTTTTTCAATGAATGGAAACAGTGAGGTGAATTTCTTTAGTGATAATATTTTGTGTATTATATAAACCTCTCTCACATACAAAGGATATTTTATAACATGTATTGAAGAATTCGATAATCAATATTTCCAGACATGAAATCAATAAAGGAAAATTATTATAGAGCACAAGGGTATAATACCAATACCAGCGTACAACAAGAGTATAATATCAATGCAAGCATATGAACGATCACTAAAACGAATTATCCAAATTATAGAATAATGTAAAACAGTTTTCTAACTCTTCCTTTGAAAATTTAGGATGGTTAGCAGAATCAAGTCCACGTTGACCTGTGATATTTAGACAAATAACGTTTGTTTCCTTGTAATATTGGAAAATTTTCTACAAATTATATTTTTGGTTTTAAAAGTTAGGCAGGTTAAGCAGGTTATATAAGTTGCAAACTTCGTCCTTACATTTTTAATACTCTTAGATATTTCAAATGTTAGAGATATGATAATTCTCAACAAGCATCTATATATAGTGATCCTATATGTGGAATATGTGCAATATCTGGTCATGAAACTAATGCTTGCGTTTCAGAAAGTTTCAATTATTATAACTGTTCTAGTTCCTATGCTGTAGTTTCCAAATCTTGCATTATATAGATCTTAAGTAGTTACAGTCAAGATGAAATAAAACATTACTTTCTTGGAAGAAAGACAAGTAGTTTGAAAAAGAACACCAAATGTAGGCGATTCCTGTTGTTGTACTTTATGAACAGAAGCTAAAGTAAAAATTAATCCAGCAAAGAAAAGTAGTTTACCAATATCTGTTCCATTTTCAACTTTGTCATCTAATTCCACTTTACTATCAACTTCTAACAGCACAGATAATTCTACTTCAATTACCAATAAATCTGAAACTGCTGATACAAAAATTAAAAATCCAAAATCTCGAGAAAAACCAGTGAAAGAAAAGTTGATGTATCCTCTTCTGAATCAGATATGAAAAGGGATTCCTTTTCTACATCGCAAATAGTTATAAAAGGTAAAAAATACAAGCACAAAAAGAAACGAATAAATAAATTCTGTTCTAGACGATATTGTTAATTTCATGAAACTGTCCTAGTTTTCAAAAATTATTGGCGTTTTCTTACAATATATATATCTGTCTCATTTTTCTAGCTTTCATAAATTGTATAATGTTTTATTCTTCTGAGTCAATCATCACAATATTCTCAATTAGTTTTTATCCAATGATTTAATGAAGCACTTAATTTTTATAAAAAAACACTTTGTTTTTGATGCTGAGTATCCTGTACAAGGGTCTTGAGACCGTAAAATCAAATGAAATGAAACCAATATATCTTCTCATGCTATAAAGGTACTTAAAATTGATACTGTATTTTTTTAAATGTATTAATAATCTAAAAATAGTATGTTTATAAATTTTATAAACTGTTTCTATCTAAAGTATTTGAATAATATTGAAACAAATATCTGTTAACATTTAAAAGTGCCACAATAAATTTGCATTTTACGTATACATGATTTTATTTGAAATATTTATTCTTTGTGTTTACTTTTAATGCATATTCTTAAATTTATCAATGCCAACTCAAAAACTATGATTAGGTTTAAAATAAATTCAATAATCACGAATTGGCACTCATTTTGGATAAAATATTACCTCGTTAAGCTAAATTACAAATTTAATGATACCTGGATGTATGTTAATTTCAAGGGAATTATTAACAAAATTCACGTTTGGAAATTTGGATAAGGAAAAATGATTGACCAAATTGAAATTAAATTCTGATCTATAAATCTCAAACATTCAACATTACAGTTCACGTGATTCGTTTATTGTTTAAGTTATCAATACGAAGTATCTAACGGATATTTATACTACTACTAATAAGATGGAACTGAGTCGTGTGGGATGTTGAAAATATTCACCAATAGCTTCGTATATTCGAATCATATTCTGGCGCAAGATTAATATGAAAGAGAAATTGAACGATAAATGAATGCAAATAGGCTATGCAAATGTCATATCAGAATATGAAATAGGGAAATCTCCTTATGGTCTTCCTAACATAACTAAACTCATTAAACTAGCAGTTGGAGATTAAAGTATTCGTAATGCAAAGAATGAATGGAATTATACAACGGAAAATGATAAGGAGGGCAAATGAAGCTAGGATCTAAGTTTATACGAATAACTTATTCTTCCGTCCAAATGATTGCTTTGGGTTATTGATTCTATTACTAAAATCATAATTTTGATTAAAATCTGGGATGTAATTTTAAAACTATGTAAGCTACTTTAAAATATAATTTTCAATTTGAGTTTTATAATTTGAACTCTTAGAAATGTGATGCGAATACATGTCTGCTTAAAATTATTCAAAAAGTAAGATTTTAAAACAAAAATGATATTAATATGTTTTATATATATAATCTTATGTATCGCATAATCAGTCCAATAATTAATCTCAAAATATACTTCAATATTTAACACAAAATATTATGCCTCTCTTACTATAATTTTCTTAAAATAAATTCTTGCAGCTTGTTTATTGTCACTTATCAAAACTAAGTAGCTATAAAAACAATCTTTTGTATATAACCATCCACTGTAACTGAAAATTATACTCTTCATGCCTTCTTATATACGGCCAATGACTTCAAATTATGATAAAAATCTTCCTACTATAATTTAAATATTTTCGAAATGATTCCCATAATCAGATATACAGTTATTGTGTTGTCACAGTATTAAATAAATAAATTGATGCTTTGATTGCATTTCAGATATTCTCAATATAATTTCCATATAGTGTTATATGTAACAAAAATTTATGCAATAATTTAGAATATTTGGATTACATATAAAAGAGTTTAATGTAGTAAAATAAAACGTTTATTATGCTGAACTATTCAATAATGTTTTTAAAGTAAGATGAATTCTTTCAAATGACTTCTAACCAGGTGCTAGTAATCAATTTAGTTAATTTTAAATTAATGTTTGTGAATAGAATTCCTATTCATAATACCTAAAAAGAATTTATATCGATGCAGTGCTCAATACCATCTTAATATCTTAAGTAACTCCTTTCATAGGAATATCAGTTAAACATTCTACACAGATTGTTGTTGATATATAATTTTGTGTTGCATTTAGTAAGTATAAACTACTATTACCTTTTTGTCGTTATTATTTCATTTGGTGGAAAATAATTTTAAATTTGGAAGGTAAAAATAAATTATATATCTCCGATACAATCTTATTGTTTAATCTCAATGAAAGTTAAATTACCAAAATTTATAAAAACACGATTAGCTTAAACAGTAACTTTCCATCAAACAGTATGGCACATAATAAATATTATTTCCAAAATCACTTAATTACTCTTGGAACCGATTTTTAATTGGAGACTTTTGTGAATTTGTACAGCTGTGTATCATATTTGTAAAATTTAACAGAAATATGCTGTATGGAAAAATACACAATAAGAGGTGATGTTACGCAGTTATCAATTATAAGTAGGTAAAATTATAAGCAATTATTACCTATTTGTATCTTTAAACAACGTATGTATTGGTTAAAATTCATTAATTAGGAATAGTAATTATTAGAAAATGTTTCGATTGGGAATTAAAATTTAAAAATATATTATTTTTCTGATTTAAATGTTACTTTAGTTGCATTAAAAAAGTTAGTTGCTATGCTAACAAAATATTTCCCAAAATATAAGTTTAAAAAATTTCCAAACATTTACTATTTACTTTCTTTCTAGAAATAAAAATGTAAGCTAGGAACTGAAAATAAAATCTCGTCTTCGAGATAGTGATTTTTTAAGTATAATATTTTTGTAAAATAAAGGTTATAAAATTTACGAATATAAGAAAACTACTTAAAGGATTTATATCATTTTGTTTGTTAAGTTAAGTAATCAGAAATATTGGAGGTAAAATAAAAGTATTTAATATTGTTTATTAAATTCCATGGGGCAATGTGTGATTTGTGTTTCATTAACTTTTAAAAGAAAGACAAAACCTTTTCAGCAATCGTACTTTTTAATGTATTCATAAAATTGATTTAAATTCTGTAAATTTAATACCCGATTAACTGTATTAAATGTTAAATGATTTGTGAAATCATTATTTTTTTCAAATGGCATTTCAATTATTGCAGAAATGGGAAACATAAATAAATTAACTATAACTATATCAAAATTTTCATTTTAAAATCTTGCTTTTAAATTTGTGATTTTGGCAACCTTTTACTAGTTGCAAAATTCACCATCAAATTGTCAAAGTGTTGAAATGCCAAAGTTACCTTAAGATAAGTAAACATAGAAAACTTAGAGCTGTAGTAACTGAAAAAGCAAATTCGGAAATACACTGCTCAAAACTATTAAAGGATATTGCGGTTTTAGGTGGATCTTGTGGCTGGGAAACTTTTTAATTGATTGATACGTGGTCGACAGACGTAGTAGGTTATATGAGAATAAATTACACATGTTTGGCAGAAAAAATGCATTTTATTGCGCATTTGTGTACAAAAGGAAAAAACACAGTTTGTGCATATGAGAAAAAAGAATAAGAAAAGGCATTGTCTTCAAAGGAAGCCATTTTCAGTAGGGGTATGGTTTCCATGGACGACCAGCAACGTTGAACACCTATGAGGCATGGTGTCAATGAGGCTATTAATCACGAGTTGGGGTATTCTGTTCCACTCTTCCAGAAGAGCTCTTTCCAGTTCTTGGAAAGTTTGTGGGGGTGGTTGGTGGCCAGAAACTCGTCTTCCTAGAGCGTCCCAAACGTGCTCTATTTGATTCATGCCTGGAGAACACGCTGGCTATTCCATTCATACGATTCCGTCTTTGAAAAGGAAATCCTCCACCAGGTTAGCACAATGCGGCCTGCAGTTATCGTCCATTTAAAGGAAATCATCTTCGATTGCTGCAGCGTGCGTAAGGGACTACAATAGATCTGAGGATCTCATTCCTATATCGGTTACCAGTCAGAGGTCCATCTCGAATGATATAGAGGTCTGTGTGCCCGTCAATGGAGATGCCACCCTACACCAACACTCTCCCACCACCAAATTTGACACTTTCGTGCACGAACTCTGGATTATTCCTACAGCCAGATGAAAATACGTCTATTATCAGGATGAACAGAAAAACGGGACTCGTCAGAAAGAAGAACATAGCTCCATTCATTTCTCCTCCAGTTCACATGCTCTGTTGCCCACTCCCTGCGGTCGCGACGATACCTTGATGTTAGTTTAACACATACCATCGGTCGGCGAGCCTACAGACCTACACCATGGAGCCAGTTTCGGACAGGCTGAGTTGAAACCGTGGTGTCAGTAGCCGAGAGAAGGTGTTGTTGGAGAAGAGTAGCGTTCATATTTCGGTGTCACCGAGGCGTTAACACTAAATAACGATCTTCATTGGGCGTTGTTGCCCGTCTACGGCCTTGCCCTGGTCTTTGGAATGCACTTCCAGTCTCCAAAAAACGGTTCCATAATCACTGGAAATCACACTTTGTGACACTCCAATGGCTTGCGCTACTCCGGCTTGAGTTTGGCCCCCTTCTAACCTACCAACAACTCGCCAAACTTCTGAATGGGTTACATGACTTCACTGAGACATCGTACTCATCGAAACAAAGCTGTCACTGAATACCGATCATCCTTGTATTCATTATCTTTTATTCAATTGAAAGTCAAATTTCATTCACTGCCGCTGAAGTGACGTTTTGGACGTCTAACTCAAAATTAGCATACTTCATCGTTTGAAAATCAGAAAAATTTTCATTTGTGATTCTTTTCTTCCATTTTCATTAAAAAAAATTTCATTTATATCTTTATTTTATATAAAACTTACAAAATCCTTTAATTGTTTTGAGCAGTGTATATTGTACCGAGCTCCACGGGTTCGTGTCGATTGAGAGTTGAATAAAGCAACCACTTAATGAACACAAGACTTTTATTCGTAAAAACTTCACTAGATAAACGAAATTCCCGCTGTAACAATCACAATTATACAGCTACAATTCGTCAGATATAATAAGAAACAGCTTCCAATCACAGGTCTCAAATACCTCAGACAGAGAACAACTAGCAGTCACAGCTAATCGTCTTCACTCACTGACTGTCTACACAAAACTCTTCCATGTCGGGCTGCGGTATTTATACCTGACTTGGCGGAGAAATCTACCAATTTCGCCAAGGTTCTGGAAGCTTCTAGGCTATCTCGAAAAATATTGGTCCTAGAGCTTAGGTGATGGATGTTTCCAGAAGTATCGATTTCTCGCCGAGTCGCCAAAAATCTCGCCAACCGTCGCCAAGAATCTCGCCAACTGTCGCTAAGTCGCCAAATTATTAGGAAATCCGCTTTTAAACTACAACACGTCTAAATACCGCAATTTTTGCCCAAAATGTGAGAATTTCTGATCTGTCTCAGATATTTTAAGACAAATATAATCATTATTTACAAATTTGTAACATTGCCCCCCTCTCAAGGACTGCACGTCCCGGGCAGTACAATCCCCTGATAGGAGGCCAAATTTAATATAAAAGAATTTACATTTCAAGAGGATACAGAGCACATTACATACACAAGCAACTAAAAATACAAGAAAATAGAAAAGATTAAAATTATCTATACTATTTACAAACAGACCATGGTCTACTGATTTTTACTCTACATTACGATAAGGAGCTAATCTATCATAATGTACTACCTTTGGTTTTGAAGCAGATGATTTTCTTATACGAACCACGACGTCGTTCAGTCTTTTTAGGACTGTGTAGGGACCTTCCCAGTTGGCTTGCAACTTTGGAGAAAGTCCTTTACGTCGAATCGGGTTCCACAACCAAACTTTGTCACCTTCTTGGAATTCATGTCCCGTCGCTCTTGTGTCATACCTTGTCTTCATTCTTTCGGTCGTCAGGTTGATTCGGTCTCGAGCAAAGTTATGGACATCTTCAAGACGTGCCTGAAGGTCTCGAAGGTATTCCTCTGGCGATGAAGATGTATCCGGTGGACGACCAAACTGAAGATCACAAGGGAGACGAAGTTCGCAACCAAAGAGCATCTGTGAAGGAGTATATCCGGTAGTCTCATGGACAGCGCTGCGATATGCAAGCAGAAACAGCGGTAGCTTCAAATCCCAATCTTGCTGATTTCTGGAAGCCATAAGGGAGAGGTTATTCAAGATGGTTCTGTTAAACCTCTCTACCATGCCATCCGATTGTGGATGAAGTGGCGTGGTCTGCGTCTTGTCTATTCCGAGAATCTGACACATTCCTTTAAACACAACAGAGGGGAAATTTGTCCCTTGATCAGAATGAATTTGTAAGGGTGTGCCGAATCTGGAAACCCATTGTTGCACTAGAACCTCGGCTACTGTAGTCGCCTCTTGATCGGGGATTGCAAACGCTTCAGGCCACTTAGTAAAGTAGTCCATGACAACTAGTATGTATTTGTTGCCATTTGAGGATCGTGGTAAAGGACCCAAAATGTCCAATGCTATCCTCTCAAAAGGTGCTCCTACGTTGTACCGCTGCAACCTTCCTCGGCTACGTTTCTTCGGTCCTTTACGTGCCGCACAGTCATCACAAGATTGGCACCATTTCTCTACATCTTGTCTCGTTTTGCTCCAATAGAAGCGTTCTCGAACTTTCTGTAGAGTTTTCATTACTCCGAAGTGGCCTCCAGTTGAGCTACTGTGCAATTCTTTCAAAACATCTGAAATTCTTGATTTTGGAAGAACAAGCTGCCATTTGAAATCGTCCATCATCGGACAGTCCATCATCGGTCCATCATCAACATCAGTCCATCATCGGACTCCCATTTCCTGTATAAGACACCATTTCTTATATGGAGTGAGTCCCAAAGAGCCCAATATTGCTTAGTAGCAGGACTGTAGGTGGAGATATCCTGCCAACTTGGTCTCATACTAGAAGATTCTTTCAATTCAAGAATTGGATTTATATCTGGGTCTTCTTTTTGGGCTTCCCTAAGTCCTTCATCACTCCATGGGTCTGGTTTTGATGGAGGTGAAACAGTAACTTGGCGTACCGAATTATTTATCAGCTGATAGCTCTTCGCTACTCTAGAACAGTATCGGCAGCTTTCATTACACGGCTTCCTTGATAGTGCATCAGCATTTCCATGAAGAGTTCCTTTGCGATGACGTATTTCAAAGTCAAACTCCTGGAGTCGTTGAATCCATCTGGCTACCTGTCCTTCCGGATTTTTAAAATTTAAAAGCCAGGTTAAGGATGCGTGATCTGTCCGGAGCAAGAACTTTCTTCCATAGAGATAATGGTGGAAATGTTCTATGGCTTTAACGATTGCCAGCAATTCCTTCCTGGTTGTACAGTAATTCCGCTCTGGTTTCGATAGACATTTACTCCAATAAGCAATGACATATTCTTTATCATCAATTTCTGGCGACAAAACAGCTCCGATATTTTCGTTGCTGGATCCGTATCTAAAATGAATAATTTTTCGGGCTGGGGATATGCAAGAACGGGCGAAGATGTCAACGCCTCCTTCAGTTGTTTAAAAGCTTTCTCACATTCATCTGTCCATAGAAATCTCTGTTTAACTTCTGTCAACTTGTGAAGAGGTATGGCAATACTTGAAAAATCCTTAACAAATTTCCTGTAATATGTCTATAGTCCAAGAAAACTTCTTAATTGGTGGACATCTTTTGGACGACTCCAGTCCTTAACTGCGGAGATCTTTTCAGGATCTGTACTTACACCTTCAGCAGAGATAATGTGTCCCAGATAGCTTACTTCACGTCGGAATAAATTACATTTGCAAGGATTCAGCTTCAGGTTGGCCACTTTTAATTTTTCCAGCACCTTTCGGATGTTTCTTAAATGGTCTTCGAATGTGCGCCCTACAATAATGATATCGTCCAAATATACCAAACAGGCTTCGTAGGAAAGTCCTCGTAATACTGTCTCCATCAGGCGCTCAAACGTTGCAGGTGCATTGCAAAGCCCAAATGGCATAACCTTGAACTGCCAAAGTCCTTGTCCTGTGGTGAATGCAGTCTTTTCTCGATCCTCAGAATGTATCTCTACTTGCAAATAACCACTCTTGAGATCCAAAGTCGAAAACCATTGTTTTCCGGATAAAGCATCAAGTGTATCGTCAATCCTAGGAAGAGGGTAACTATCTTTTTTAGTGATGTTGTTTAACCGACGATAGTCAACGCAGAATCGGGTAGAACCATCTTTCTTCCGAACTAAAACAACAGGCGAAGCCCAAGGACTCTCTGATGGCTCAATAATGTCATTCTGCTGCATTTCCATCAGAAGATTATCCACCTCTTCCTGCTTAGCGAATGGCAATCTTCTCGGATGTTGTTTAATGGGTGGATGATTTCCTGTATTGATCCGGTGCTGCGTCAATTTGGTTCGCCCAACATCATCTGATTTCTTGGAAAAGAGATCTCCGAATTCTAATAATAAATTTCTTGCAGCATTCCACTGTTTATCATCTAACTCTGTTCTCTGAAGGAGTTCATTAATTAGAGTGTCAGGAGGCTTGGATAGTGTGGCTTGACAATTTCGGTTAATACAGGTCACTGGAGTGCAAGTCGCTAGCACTTCTCCTTCTGTTATAAGTTTTACCTTATTACTTAGATTAGCAACTCTTACCGGGATTACATTTCGTGAAAGATCGACGAGTGAAGAAGCCACTAGTACTCCTTTAACGCTATTGTCGGAATCCGGATATTCAGTCAATCCATAATGAAAATTATTATCTTCTGAAAGAGCTCCGCAAACTATTGTCTCAGCTCTTGGTGGTAATGTTGTTTCACTCTTCGCAGTTATATGATGGACTGTTTTAATATCTGAATATTTCGTCTTAAAAATCTCTATGTCTTCAGTACATGAGTGTAGTTCATTATTTTTAAAATCTAATTTGAAATGGTTTTCTTTGAGAAAGTCCAATCCGAGAATAAATTCGTCATTTATATCAGCGACATATGCCATATGATGGTACACGGCATTACCAAATGCAATGTTTAGATTTATTTTTCCATGCACTTTAATCTTGTCACCTGTCACAGTTTGGAGGGTAATGCAGGGCGGCGTCCAGATGAGTTTGTCACCAAGTTTGCGAGCCAAATCTGTCCTAATGATAGTTACGTTGGCTCCAGTATCGATTATCATTCTGCAGGGAACTTCGTTGACATGTCCCATAACGAAAAGTCCGTTGTCGCCGCAACTTACGGAAGAAATATGAAACAATTTGAAATGGGGCTTCTGACAAAGATCATTTCCGTCATCTTTTCGTATTGGGCAGTCTCTCTGAACGTGTCCGACTGCACCGCAAGTCCAACACTGAATTTTCGTGTTTCTGCCACCTTTACTCATTTCTAAGTTACGGAATTTTCGCCGCAGATCTTCGATTTGCTTTCTGAGATCATAGTCCGTATCAGTAGTAGAGACGGCTCTGATTGAGTGCCGGTCTTTACGCGCGGCCTGCTGGGCAGCCTCTATCTTATGTGCGTAGACTAGGGCAGATCCAATATCTTTGACATCGGCGAGTCTAAGTGTTTTCTGTATCTCCGGATCCCTCACACTATCGATGAAGTGATGGAGAGCCAGATCTTGACGTGTCTCAGCTGGGCAGTCCGAAAATGCTAGATGGGAAAGTCGCTGAATATCGGCAGCCAATTCTTGAAGAATTTCACCCGCTTTTTTGATAGCGGGACTTTAACTGTAGTCTGCTATACTCTTTAGTGCACTTATCTCCAAACCGCAGCTCAAGCGCACTCGATAGGGCTTGGAAATCGTGCCTCTGCTCCTCCGGAAGCGTCTCGAGGATGTCAGCCGCGTCTCCTCTTAAAGAAGCCGCCAGGTGAAAAGCTTGGGCTCGGGGATTCCATCCATTAGCTTCCGCTACCATCATAAACTGGGTCTTGTATACTTGCCAGGATGATTTCCCATCAAATGTTGAGAGTTTAATATTGGCTAGGGAAGGCACAAATGCCACGTTGGGTTCCTCATGTCTGTTTGACATTTGTTTCTTCAAGCTTTCAATCTCCTTATTGATATTGTCTAATGCTTCTTCCACGTTTTCTTCTATCTCCAGAACTTTAGTTTCAACTGAAGTTACCTTATCGTCCATTGCATTCATCTTCTCTTGAATGATGTTGGAGAATTCTTCTTTAACACTTACACTGTCCTTCTTAAGTTCCTTTTTAAGCTCCTCCTGTCCAGCTTTCATCTCCTCCTGTCCAGATTTTATCTCTTTCATCATCTCGGTTTTAATCTCTTCTTGTCCAGCTTTCATCTCTTCCTTTCTAGCTTTCATTCCTTCTTGTCCAGCTTTCATCTCTTCTTGTCCAGCTTTCATCTCCTCCTGTACAGATTTTATCTCTTTCATCATCTCGGTTTTAATCTCTTCTTGTCCAGCTTTCATCTCTTCTTGTCCAGCTTTCATCTCAGCCATCTGCTCCGCTAATTTTTCGAGAAGACTTTTCATTAAATCCATATCCATTTTTCTTGTGACACGCTGCATCAACTCTTCAACCCCGATTCTGACACCAGTTTTACCGAGCTCCACGGGTTCGTGTCGATTGAGAGTTGAATAAAGCAACCACTTAATGAACACAAGACTTTTATTCGTAAAAACTTCACTAGATAAACGAAATTCCCGCTGTAACAATCACAATTATACAGCTACAATTCGTCAGATATAATAAGAAACAGCTTCCAATCACAGGTCTCAAATACCTCAGACAGAGAACAACTAGCAGTCACAACTAATCGTCTTCACTCACTGACTGTCTACACAAAACTCTTCCATGTCGGGCTGCGGTATTTATACCTGACTTGGCGGAGAAATCTACCAATTTCGCCAAGGTTCTGGAAGCTTCTAGGCTATCTCGAAAAATATTGGTCCTAGAGCTTAGGTGATGGATGTTTCCAGAAGTATCGATTTCTCGCCGAGTCGCCAAAAATCTCGCCAACCGTCGCCAAGTCGCCAAGAATCTCGCCAACTGTCGCTAAGTCGCCAAATCATTAGGAAATCCGCTTTTAAACTACAACACGTCTAAATACCGCAATTTTTGCCCAAAATGTGAGAATTTCTGATCTGTCTCAGATATTTTAAGACAAATATAATCATTATTTACAAATTTGTAACATTGCCCCCTCTCAAGGACTGCACGTCCCGGGCAGTACAATCCCCTGATAGGAGGCCAAATTTAATATAAAAGAATTTACATTTCAAGAGGATACAGAGCACATTACATACACAAGCAACTAAAAATACAAGAAAATAGAAAAGATTAAAATTATCTATACTATTTACAAACAGACCATGGTCTACTGATTTTTACTCTACATTACGATAAGGAGCTAATCTATCATAATGTACTACCTTTGGTTTTGAAGCAGATGATTTTCTTATACGAACCACGACGTCGTTCAGTCTTTTTAGGACTGTGTAGGGACCTTCCCAGTTGGCTTGCAACTTTGGAGAAAGTCCTTTACGTCGAATCGGGTTCCACAACCAAACTTTGTCACCTTCTTGGAATTCATGTCCCGTCGCTCTTGTGTCATACCTTGTCTTCATTCTTTCGGTCGTCAGGTTGATTCGGTCTCGAGCAAAGTTATGGACATCTTCAAGACGTGCCTGAAGGTCTCGAAGGTATTCCTCTGGCGATGAAGATGTATCCGGTGGACGACCAAACTGAAGATCACAAGGGAGACGAAGTTCGCAACCAAAGAGCATCTGTGAAGGAGTATATCCGGTAGTCTCATGGACAGCGCTGCGATATGCAAGCAGAAACAGCGGTAGCTTCAAATCCCAATCTTGCTGATTTCTGGAAGCCATAAGGGAGAGGTTATTCAAGATGGTTCTGTTAAACCTCTCTACCATGCCATCCGATTGTGGATGAAGTGGCGTGGTCTGCGTCTTGTCTATTCCGAGAATCTGACACATTCCTTTAAACACAACAGAGGGGAAATTTGTCCCTTGATCAGAATGAATTTGTAAGGGTGTGCCGAATCTGGAAACCCATTGTTGCACTAGAACCTCGGCTACTGTAGTCGCCTCTTGATCGGGGATTGCAAACGCTTCAGGCCACTTAGTAAAGTAGTCCATGACAACTAGTATGTATTTGTTGCCATTTGAGGATCGTGGTAAAGGACCCAAAATGTCCAATGCTATCCTCTCAAAAGGTGCTCCTACGTTGTACCGCTGCAACCTTCCTCGGCTACGTTTCTTCGGTCCTTTACGTGCCGCACAGTCATCACAAGATTGGCACCATTTCTCTACATCTTGTCTCGTTTTGCTCCAATAGAAGCGTTCTCGAACTTTCTGTAGAGTTTTCATTACTCCGAAGTGGCCTCCAGTTGAGCTACTGTGCAATTCTTTCAAAACATCTGAAATTCTTGATTTTGGAAGAACAAGCTGCCATTTGAAATCGTCCATCATCGGACAGTCCATCATCGGTCCATCATCAACATCAGTCCATCATCGGACTCCCATTTCCTGTATAAGACACCATTTCTTATATGGAGTGAGTCCCAAAGAGCCCAATATTGCTTAGTAGCAGGACTGTAGGTGGAGATATCCTGCCAACTTGGTCTCATACTAGAAGATTCTTTCAATTCAAGAATTGGATTTATATCTGGGTCTTCTTTTTGGGCTTCCCTAAGTCCTTCATCACTCCATGGGTCTGGTTTTGATGGAGGTGAAACAGTAACTTGGCGTACCGAATTATTTATCAGCTGATAGCTCTTCGCTACTCTAGAACAGTATCGGCAGCTTTCATTACACGGCTTCCTTGATAGTGCATCAGCATTTCCATGAAGAGTTCCTTTGCGATGACGTATTTCAAAGTCAAACTCCTGGAGTCGTTGAATCCATCTGGCTACCTGTCCTTCCGGATTTTTAAAATTTAAAAGCCAGGTTAAGGATGCGTGATCTGTCCGGAGCAAGAACTTTCTTCCATAGAGATAATGGTGGAAATGTTCTATGGCTTTAACGATTGCCAGCAATTCCTTCCTGGTTGTACAGTAATTCCGCTCTGGTTTCGATAGACATTTACTCCAATAAGCAATGACATATTCTTTATCATCAATTTCTGGCGACAAAACAGCTCCGATATTTTCGTTGCTGGATCCGTATCTAAAATGAATAATTTTTCGGGCTGGGGATATGCAAGAACGGGCGAAGATGTCAACGCCTCCTTCAGTTGTTTAAAAGCTTTCTCACATTCATCTGTCCATAGAAATCTCTGTTTAACTTCTGTCAACTTGTGAAGAGGTATGGCAATACTTGAAAAATCCTTAACAAATTTCCTGTAATATGTCTATAGTCCAAGAAAACTTCTTAATTGGTGGACATCTTTTGGACGACTCCAGTCCTTAACTGCGGAGATCTTTTCAGGATCTGTACTTACACCTTCAGCAGAGATAATGTGTCCCAGATAGCTTACTTCACGTCGGAATAAATTACATTTGCAAGGATTCAGCTTCAGGTTGGCCACTTTTAATTTTTCCAGCACCTTTCGGATGTTTCTTAAATGGTCTTCGAATGTGCGCCCTACAATAATGATATCGTCCAAATATACCAAACAGGCTTCGTAGGAAAGTCCTCGTAATACTGTCTCCATCAGGCGCTCAAACGTTGCAGGTGCATTGCAAAGCCCAAATGGCATAACCTTGAACTGCCAAAGTCCTTGTCCTGTGGTGAATGCAGTCTTTTCTCGATCCTCAGAATGTATCTCTACTTGCAAATAACCACTCTTGAGATCCAAAGTCGAAAACCATTGTTTTCCGGATAAAGCATCAAGTGTATCGTCAATCCTAGGAAGAGGGTAACTATCTTTTTTAGTGATGTTGTTTAACCGACGATAGTCAACGCAGAATCGGGTAGAACCATCTTTCTTCCGAACTAAAACAACAGGCGAAGCCCAAGGACTCTCTGATGGCTCAATAATGTCATTCTGCTGCATTTCCATCAGAAGATTATCCACCTCTTCCTGCTTAGCGAATGGCAATCTTCTCGGATGTTGTTTAATGGGTGGATGATTTCCTGTATTGATCCGGTGCTGCGTCAATTTGGTTCGCCCAACATCATCTGATTTCTTGGAAAAGAGATCTCCGAATTCTAATAATAAATTTCTTGCAGCATTCCACTGTTTATCATCTAACTCTGTTCTCTGAAGGAGTTCATTAATTAGAGTGTCAGGAGGCTTGGATAGTGTGGCTTGACAATTTCGGTTAATACAGGTCACTGGAGTGCAAGTCGCTAGCACTTCTCCTTCTGTTATAAGTTTTACCTTATTACTTAGATTAGCAACTCTTACCGGGATTACATTTCGTGAAAGATCGACGAGTGAAGAAGCCACTAGTACTCCTTTAACGCTATTGTCGGAATCCGGATATTCAGTCAATCCATAATGAAAATTATTATCTTCTGAAAGAGCTCCGCAAACTATTGTCTCAGCTCTTGGTGGTAATGTTGTTTCACTCTTCGCAGTTATATGATGGACTGTTTTAATATCTGAATATTTCGTCTTAAAAATCTCTATGTCTTCAGTACATGAGTGTAGTTCATTATTTTTAAAATCTAATTTGAAATGGTTTTCTTTGAGAAAGTCCAATCCGAGAATAAATTCGTCATTTATATCAGCGACATATGCCATATGATGGTACACGGCATTACCAAATGCAATGTTTAGATTTATTTTTCCATGCACTTTAATCTTGTCACCTGTCACAGTTTGGAGGGTAATGCAGGGCGGCGTCCAGATGAGTTTGTCACCAAGTTTGCGAGCCAAATCTGTCCTAATGATAGTTACGTTGGCTCCAGTATCGATTATCATTCTGCAGGGAACTTCGTTGACATGTCCCATAACGAAAAGTCCGTTGTCGCCGCAACTTACGGAAGAAATATGAAACAATTTGAAATGGGGCTTCTGACAAAGATCATTTCCGTCATCTTTTCGTATTGGGCAGTCTCTCTGAACGTGTCCGACTGCACCGCAAGTCCAACACTGAATTTTCGTGTTTCTGCCACCTTTACTCATTTCTAAGTTACGGAATTTTCGCCGCAGATCTTCGATTTGCTTTCTGAGATCATAGTCCGTATCAGTAGTAGAGACGGCTCTGATTGAGTGCCGGTCTTTACGCGCGGCCTGCTGGGCAGCCTCTATCTTATGTGCGTAGACTAGGGCAGATCCAATATCTTTGACATCGGCGAGTCTAAGTGTTTTCTGTATCTCCGGATCCCTCACACTATCGATGAAGTGATGGAGAGCCAGATCTTGACGTGTCTCAGCTGGGCAGTCCGAAAATGCTAGATGGGAAAGTCGCTGAATATCGGCAGCCAATTCTTGAAGAATTTCACCCGCTTTTTTGATAGCGGGACTTTAACTGTAGTCTGCTATACTCTTTAGTGCACTTATCTCCAAACCGCAGCTCAAGCGCACTCGATAGGGCTTGGAAATCGTGCCTCTGCTCCTCCGGAAGCGTCTCGAGGATGTCAGCCGCGTCTCCTCTTAAAGAAGCCGCCAGGTGAAAAGCTTGGGCTCGGGGATTCCATCCATTAGCTTCCGCTACCATCATAAACTGGGTCTTGTATACTTGCCAGGATGATTTCCCATCAAATGTTGAGAGTTTAATATTGGCTAGGGAAGGCACAAATGCCACGTTGGGTTCCTCATGTCTGTTTGACATTTGTTTCTTCAAGCTTTCAATCTCCTTATTGATATTGTCTAATGCTTCTTCCACGTTTTCTTCTATCTCCAGAACTTTAGTTTCAACTGAAGTTACCTTATCGTCCATTGCATTCATCTTCTCTTGAATGATGTTGGAGAATTCTTCTTTAACACTTACACTGTCCTTCTTAAGTTCCTTTTTAAGCTCCTCCTGTCCAGCTTTCATCTCCTCCTGTCCAGATTTTATCTCTTTCATCATCTCGGTTTTAATCTCTTCTTGTCCAGCTTTCATCTCTTCCTTTCTAGCTTTCATTCCTTCTTGTCCAGCTTTCATCTCTTCTTGTCCAGCTTTCATCTCCTCCTGTACAGATTTTATCTCTTTCATCATCTCGGTTTTAATCTCTTCTTGTCCAGCTTTCATCTCTTCTTGTCCAGCTTTCATCTCAGCCATCTGCTCCGCTAATTTTTCGAGAAGACTTTTCATTAAATCCATATCCATTTTTCTTGTGACACGCTGCATCAACTCTTCAACCCCGATTCTGACACCAGTTTTACCGAGCTCCACGGGTTCGTGTCGATTGAGAGTTGAATAAAGCAACCACTTAATGAACACAAGACTTTTATTCGTAAAAACTTCACTAGATAAACGAAATTCCCGCTGTAACAATCACAATTATACAGCTACAATTCGTCAGATATAATAAGAAACAGCTTCCAATCACAGGTCTCAAATACCTCAGACAGAGAACAACTAGCAGTCACAACTAATCGTCTTCACTCACTGACTGTCTACACAAAACTCTTCCATGTCGGGCTGCGGTATTTATACCTGACTTGGCGGAGAAATCTACCAATTTCGCCAAGGTTCTGGAAGCTTCTAGGCTATCTCGAAAAATATTGGTCCTAGAGCTTAGGTGATGGATGTTTCCAGAAGTATCGATTTCTCGCCGAGTCGCCAAAAATCTCGCCAACCGTCGCCAAGTCGCCAAGAATCTCGCCAACTGTCGCTAAGTCGCCAAATCATTAGGAAATCCGCTTTTAAACTACAACACGTCTAAATACCGCAATTTTTGCCCAAAATGTGAGAATTTCTGATCTGTCTCAGATATTTTAAGACAAATATAATCATTATTTACAAATTTGTAACATTGCCCCCTCTCAAGGACTGCACGTCCCGGGCAGTACAATCCCCTGATAGGAGGCCAAATTTAATATAAAAGAATTTACATTTCAAGAGGATACAGAGCACATTACATACACAAGCAACTAAAAATACAAGAAAATAGAAAAGATTAAAATTATCTATACTATTTACAAACAGACCATGGTCTACTGATTTTTACTCTACATTACGTTAAGGAGCTAATCTATCATAATGTACTACCTTTGGTTTTGAAGCAGATGATTTTCTTATACGAACCACGACGTCGTTCAGTCTTTTTAGGACTGTGTAGGGACCTTCCCAGTTGGCTTGCAACTTTGGAGAAAGTCCTTTACGTCGAATCGGGTTCCACAACCAAACTTTGTCACCTTCTTGGAATTCATGTCCCGTCGCTCTTGTGTCATACCTTGTCTTCATTCTTTCGGTCGTCAGGTTGATTCGGTCTCGAGCAAAGTTATGGACATCTTCAAGACGTGCCTGAAGGTCTCGAAGGTATTCCTCTGGCGATGAAGATGTATCCGGTGGACGACCAAACTGAAGATCACAAGGGAGACGAAGTTCGCAACCAAAGAGCATCTGTGAAGGAGTATATCCGGTAGTCTCATGGACAGCGCTGCGATATGCAAGCAGAAACAGCGGTAGCTTCAAATCCCAATCTTGCTGATTTCTGGAAGCCATAAGGGAGAGGTTATTCAAGATGGTTCTGTTAAACCTCTCTACCATGCCATCCGATTGTGGATGAAGTGGCGTGGTCTGCGTCTTGTCTATTCCGAGAATTTGACACATTCCTTTAAACACAACAGAGGGGAAATTTGTCCCTTGATCAGAATGAATTTGTAAAGGTGTGCCGAATCTGGAAACCCATTGTTGCACTAGAACCTCGGCTACTGTAGTCGCCTCTTGATCGGGGATTGCAAACGCTTCAGGCCACTTAGTAAAGTAGTCCATGACAACTAGTATGTATTTGTTGCCATTTGAGGATCGTGGTAAAGGACCCAAAATGTCCAATGCTATCCTCTCAAAAGGTGCTCCTACGTTGTACCGCTGCAACCTTCCTTGGCTACGTTTCTTCGGTCCTTTACGTGCCGCACAGTCATCACAAGATTGGCACCATTTCTCTACATCTTGTCTCGTTTTGCTCCAATAGAAGCGTTCTCGAACTTTCTGTAGAGTTTTCATTACTCCGAAGTGGCCTCCAGTTGAGCTACTGTGCAATTCTTTCAAAACATCTGAAATTCTTGATTTTGGAAGAACAAGCTGCCATTTGAAATCGTCCATCATCGGACAGTCCATCATCAACATCAGTCCATCATCGGACTCCCATTTCCTGTATAAGACACCATTTCTTATATGGAGTGAGTCCCAAAGAGCCCAATATTGCTTAGTAGCAGGACTGTAGGTGGAGATATCCTGCCAACTTGGTCTCATACTAGAAGATTCTTTCAATTCAAGAATTGGATTTATATCTGGGTCTTCTTTTTGGGCTTCCCTAAGTCCTTCATCACTCCATGGGTCTGGTTTTGATGGAGGTGAAACAGTAACTTGGCGTACCGAATTATTTATCAGCTGATAGCTCTTCTCTACTCTAGAACAGTATCGGCAGCTTTCATTACACGGCTTCCTTGATAGTGCATCAGCATTTCCATGAAGAGTTCCTTTGCGATGACGTATTTCAAAGTCAAACTCCTGGAGTCGTTGAATCCATCTGGCTACCTGTCCTTCCGGATTTTTAAAATTTAAAAGCCAGGTTAAGGATGCGTGATCTGTCCGGAGCAAGAACTTTCTTCCATAGAGATAATGGTGGAAATGTTCTATGGCTTTAACGATTGCCAGCAATTCTTTCCTGGTTGTACAGTAATTCCGCTCTGGTTTCGATAGACATTTACTCCAATAAGCAATGACATATTCTTTATCATCAATTTCTGGCGACAAAACAGCTCCGATATTTTCGTTGCTGGCATCCGTATCTAAAATGAATAATTTTTCGGGCTGGGGATATGCAAGAACGGGCGAAGATGTCAACGCCTCCTTCAGTTGTTTAAAAGCTTTCTCACATTCATCTGTCCATAGAAATCTCTGTTTAACTTCTGTCAACTTGTGAAGAGGTCTGGCAATACTTGAAAAACCCTTAACAAATTTCCTGTAATATGTGCATAGTCCAAGAAAACTTCTTAATTGGTGGACATCTTTTGGACGACTCCAGTCCTTAACTGCGGAGATCTTTTCAGGATCTGTACTTACACCTTCAGCAGAGATAATGTGTCCCAGATAGCTTACTTCACGTCGGAATAAATTACATTTGCAAGGATTCAGCTTCAGGTTGGCCACTTTTAATTTTTCCAGCACCTTTCGGATGTTTCTTAAATGGTCTTCGAATGTGCGCCCTACAATAATGATATCGTCCAAATATACCAAACAGGCTTCGTAGGAAAGTCCTCGTAATACTGTCTCCATCAGGCGCTCAAACGTTGCAGGTGCATTGCAAAGCCCAAATGGCATAACCTTGAACTGCCAAAGTCCTTGTCCTGTGGTGAATGCAGTCTTTTCTCGATCCTCAGAATGTATCTCTACTTGCCAATAACCACTCTTGAGATCCAAAGTCGAAAACCATTGTTTTCCGGATAAAGTATCAAGTGTATCGTCAATCCTAGGAAGAGGGTAACTATCTTTTTTAGTGATGTTGTTTAACCGACGATAGTCAACGCAGAATCGGGTAGAACCATCTTTCTTCCGAACTAAAACAACAGGCGAAGCCCAAGGACTCTCTGATGGCTCAATAATGTCATTCTGCTGCATTTCCATCAGAAGATTATCCACCTCTTCCTGCTTAGCGAATGGCAATCTTCTCGGATGTTGTTTAATGGGTGGATGATTTCCTGTATTGATCCGGTGCTGCGTCAATTTGGTTCGCCCAACATCATCTGATTTCTTGGAAAAGAGATCTCCGAATTCTAATAATAAATTTCTTGCAGCATTCCACTGTTTATCATCTAACTCTGTTCTCTGAAGGAGTTCATTAATTAGAGTGTCAGGAGGCTTGGATAGTGTGGCTTGACAATTTCGGTTAATACAGGTCACTGGAGTGCAAGTCGCTAGCACTTCTCCTTCTGTTATAAGTTTTACCTTATTACTTAGATTAGCAACTCTTACCGGGATTACATTTCGTGAAAGATCGACGAGTGAAGAAGCCACTAGTACTCCTTTAACGCTATTGTCGGAATCCGGATATTCAGTCAATCCATAATGAAAATTATTATCTTCTGAAAGAGCTCCGCAAACTATTGTCTCAGCTCTTGGTGGTAATGTTGTTTCACTCTTCGCAGTTATATGATGGACTGTTTTAATATCTGAATATTTCGTCTTAAAAATCGCTATGTCTTCAGTACATGAGTGTAGTTCATTATTTTTAAAATCTAACTTGAAATGGTTTTCTATGAGAAAGTCCAATCCGAGAATAAATTCGTCATTTATATCAGCGACATATGCCATATGATGGTACACGGCATTACCAAATGCAATGTTTAGATTTATTTTTCCATGCACTTTAATCTTGTCACCTGTCACAGTTTGGAGGGTAATGCAGGGCGGCGTCCAGATGAGTTTGTCACCAAGTTTGCGAGCCAAATCTGTCCTAATGATAGTTACGTTGGCTCCAGTATCGATTATCATTCTGCAGGGAACTTCGTTGACATGTCCCATAACGAAAAGTCCGTTGTCGCCGCAACTTACGGAAGAAATATGAAACAATTTGAAATGGGGCTTCTGACAAAGATCATTTCCATCATCTTTTCGTATTGGGCAGTCTCTCTGAACGTGTCCGACTGCACCGCAAGTCCAACACTGAATTTTCGTGTTTCTGCCACCTTTACTCATTTCTAAGTTACGGAATTTTCGCCGCAGATCTTCGATTTGCTTTCTGAGATCATAGTCCGTATCAGTAGTAGAGACGGCTCTGATTGAGTGCCGGTCTTTACGCGCGGCCTGCTGGGCAGCCTCTATCCTATGTGCGTAGACTAGGGCAGATCCAATATCTTTGACATCGGTGAGTCTAAGTGTTTTCTGTATCTCCGGATCCCTCACACTATCGATGAAGTGATGGAGAGCCAGATCTTGACGTGTCTCAGCTGGGCAGTCCGAAAATGCTAGATGGGAAAGTCGCTGAATATCGGCAGCCAATTCTTGAAGACTTTCACCCGCTTTTTTGATAGCGGGACTTTAACTGTAGTCTGCTATACTCTTTAGTGCACTTATCTCCAAACCGCAGCTCAAGCGCACTCGATAGGGCTTGGAAATCGTGCCTCTGCTCCTCCGGAAGCGTCTCGAGGATGTCAGCCGCGTCTCCTCTTAAAGAAGCCGCCAGGTGAAAAGCTTGGGCTCGGGGATTCCATCCATTAGCTTCCGCTACCATCATAAACTGGGTCTTGTATACTTGCCAGGATGATTTCCCATCAAATGTTGAGAGTTTAATATTGGCTAGGGAAGGCACAAATGCCACGTTGGGTTCCTCATGTCTGTTTGACATTTGTTTCTTCAAGCTTTCAATCTCCTTATTGATATTGTCTAATGCTTCTTCCACGTTTTCTTCTATCTCCAGAACTTTAGTTTCAACTGAAGTTACCTTATCGTCCATTGCATTCATCTTCTCTTGAATGATGTTGGAGAATTCTTCTTTAACACTTACACTGTCCTTCTTAAGTTCCTTTTTAAGCTCCTCCTGTCCAGCTTTCATCTCCTCCTGTCCAGATTTTATCTCTTTCATCATCTCGGTTTTAATCTCTTCTTGTCCAGCTTTCATCTCTTCCTTTCTAGCTTTCATTCCTTCTTGTCCAGCTTTCATCTCTTCTTGTCCAGCTTTCATCTCCTCCTGTACAGATTTTATCTCTTTCATCATCTCGGTTTTAATCTCTTCTTGTCCAGCTTTCATCTCTTCTTGTCCAGCTTTCATCTCTTCTTGTCCAGCTTTCATCTCAGCCATCTGCTCCGCTAATTTTTCGAGAAGACTTTTCATTAAATCCATATCCATTTTTCTTGTGACACGCTGCATCAACTCTTCAACCCCGATTCTGACACCAGTTGTACCGAGCTCCACGGGTTCGTGTCGATTGAGAGTTGAATAAAGCAACCACTTAATGAACACAAGACTTTTATTCGTAAAAACTTCACTAGATAAACGAAATTCCCGCTGTAACAATCACAATTATACAGCTACAATTCGTCAGATATAATAAGAAACAGCTTCCAATCACAGGTCTCAAATACCTCAGACAGAGAACAACTAGCAGTCACAACTAATCGTCTTCACTCACTGACTGTCTACACAAAACTCTTCCATGTCGGGCTGCGGTATTTATACCTGACTTGGCGGAGAAATCTACCAATTTCGCCAAGGTTCTGGAAGCTTCTAGGCTATCTCGAAAAATATTGGTCCTAGAGCTTAGGTGATGGATGTTTCCAGAAGTATCGATTTCTCGCCGAGTCGCCAAAAATATCGCCAACCGTCGCCAAGAATCTCGCCAACTGTCGCTAAGTCGCCAAATCATTAGGAAATCCGCTTTTAAACTACAACACGTCTAAATACCGCAATTTTTGCCCAAAATGTGAGAATTTCTGATCTGTCTGAGATATTTTAAGACAAATATAATCATTATTTACAAATTTGTAACAATATGCAACTATGTTAGCTAATTATTTTTTAATGATAACCATGGGCATGATTTTAGGCTTTAGAATAGTTTTTGCTGTGAAAATGTTAGAAATATAGTTTCCATTACGTGACATGATACCAAGGAGTTTTGGTTGTGCCAAGTGAAAATCAGTGATATCCGAAATCTTAACATAAGATAACATATCTAACGTAAATCTAACATTAATCTTAACATAACATTAATATCAGTTTGATAGTCAACACAGTAACACGATTAAAGTTTCTTTGTAAATTCCCTAAAGTTTTATTTATTTTATTAACAGTCCCATAAAATGGGACTGTTTCAGCAAGATCCTATCTGCAGGAAATGTCATATGCAAGAGGAAACGGCCAAGCATATCATTTATGAATGCGAGGCTCTTGCCCTCCCTAGATTAACCTCTTTAGGCATCATCCATACTAGAGAGTTACACCTAGATTCCATTAAAGGGTTATCAGACTTTATTAATAAAGTGGGTGATCCGAGCAAATGGAACTAAGAAACATTGGGTTTGGAGTTAACAGTACAAAATGCTGATAAAAGCAGAGGTGCTCAATGACATACAAACCCAACTCGAAGAAGAAGAAGAAGAAGAAGAAGAAAGTTTTATTTCACTCATTGTGATGTTGCAGATATATGTTGTGTTGTTGTTGTGGATTTTCCTCCAAATGTCTGACGAATAAGGAGGAGGCGAGATGCAGCTTCTGTTGTTTTTGTTGTTATATGCCAGCTAGGCTGGCAACATATGGTGCGCGGCTTCACTTTTCTAACTGAACCATATTTTCGTGTGGAATCCGACTTCCTCAGTACACATATGCCATAGGTACCATTTTATAGGGTAGGCAACCATTCACAACCCATTCATTCAAGGAAAGGACAATGATATAAAGAGAAAGTACATCCATGCACGAACTGAGATTCGAACCCAGAACCTCCTTGTCCGCAGTCAGGTACGCTGACCACTAGACAAGTTGGGCGGCGCAGCTTCTGTTGATAAAAAGATTTGAGCATCATAATGGTAGAAGTCTGCCTTGGCTCAAGTTGATGTTTTATTCCGTCAGATACCTATCCTTCAGGCTGTCTGGCTTGGAAGACCCTACCAGTAACAAGTATACAAGCTATTTATCTGATAATAAAAGTTTTTGGAATTAACTGGATATGTGCAGAAGTTATTTGCTTTACTAGAATTTAATTAAATTGATGTCCCTGTTTGAATCATTATTGTATAGTAATTGCCTTTGAACGAGTAGATCAATGTTTTTATATTGATTGTTATCAGGCTATGGCAGAGTACAAATTGAACAACAAGAGAGCAATTTGATACAACAAACACTAAGTATTTTCTTACAATCTAACCTGATGGTTAGACTTACTCAACCACTGTTTATTTGCACCCTTTAGGATTAATCTAG
The DNA here is from genome assembly GCA_037975125.1 of Latrodectus hesperus. NCBI lineage: Eukaryota > Metazoa > Arthropoda > Arachnida > Araneae > Theridiidae > Latrodectus > Latrodectus hesperus. The sequence continues at coordinate 4,662,945 of CM075853.1, forward strand.
ATACTTTTAAATATACTTTTAATATTTCAGAAATAAATTTTGTTATCTTTGTAATTGATCTATAAAAAACGTCTTATCAATCAGTATATTTGTAATGGAGTTAAAGTTTCTAGAAAGTGGTTTTTGATACAAAATCCACAAATAAAAGCAAGTTTTGTTCAAATTATCAGATTACTTAATTGTTACTATAAATACTTGTTTACGTTGCAATGTATATTTGCTGGACAAAAATTGAATAAAATTATGGAAACTTAAAAAAGTTTTAATTGTTTTGAATTAACGTTTAATCATTATTAAAGTAATCTATATTATGTGGCGTAATTTAGAAAATTTTTAAACATGGATATAAGCAAATATATTTTTTGTATTTTGTTCATCGTGTTCATAAATCTTTTCGTTCCGTTGAAAGCGTTAATCTTTTATTTATTAAATTTTCTTTTAAAATGTATAACATTAAATATATCTGAAAAAATTACAACAATCTAGTATTTTTGCAATCAGTTGTTGCTTAAATTTTTAAAGAGATATCTGTTATAAAAGTAAGTGGTTGCAAGAAATGTTTTTAGTAAATATTCATTTAGGCAGTAAAATTATGCATATTTGCCATCATGTTATTATAGGTGTATTATGAAATGATTCAGTTCATTTAAGTTACGTCAGTAAATTCTTACATGTTATCCGATGAACATTATCTTTCGTCAATAAAATTCAACAGTAAAACTATATTTTGATTTTTCAACATCAAGTTATTAAGCTTTATTTCATTTTAATTTCATTAATTGAGTTTTTCAAAATCTTCGGATGAACAAGGTTTAAAAAATATGTTCTGCTAGAATAATTAATATAATTTTTTACTTTTTTTGAAACTTTTTTATGAAAAACATTTCTTTTGAAATTTCTTATGAAAGATTTTTCCGTAACTAGCAAATGATTCTTAATAATCATGGATGGTAAATGCAGAATCATATCGAAACCCCGGACTTACTAATTTATAAGACTTTACACTTGTGTAAGCAATTTTTTTCTTCCTTTCTTTGTAAATGTCTTTTAAAACATGAATTTATCATTCTAATAAGCAAAATTAAATATTAGTAGTATAATTATGAACTTTATGGTTGTAAGTTATTATTTATCTCAAATTGTGATTTCCCTTAATATTTGTATCGGTAAACATTATGACTTTTATCATTTATCCGTTTTTACTTTTTATCATTTATCATTTTTCACTGAAAAATATTCATATCTGAGAATTTTCTATACTTTAAATATCACTCTTATTGATTGATCCTCATAAAAATTGCCATTAAATGTATTTGCAACGGTGTAGCTGTTTTCAGAATATACATTGCGTATTTCATCAGATACTGTTTTTCATTGTGAAAATAGTATTTAAAATATATTAAAAAATATTATTAAAAATATTATGCTTAGTTTAATATGAAAAAAATTTTGCATTTGATTTTGTTATAGCTAGTTTTTATGGGACAGTATTTTTTCCTCATTATCATTTAAATCATTACATAATAAAAAACAATAAAAATAATTCAAAAATTTTGAGTTCGTGTGATTATTTATTACAGTAAATTCCTATTTTTCTTAAAGTTGAAGCATCTTAAAGCAAATAAATAAGGGTATGCCGTTTGTAAAATGAAAGTTAATTCACTGCACTTTTTAAGCGATAGATTTCCTTTACAGTATCAAGTGTATTACAGTTTAGTATACCCAGTACCAAAATATTTCAATTGCATTCCTCACAATTAAAATGTCATTATATAATACACTTCTTTTAAAAAATTTTAAAATATTTATTTTTTTTACTTATTTTTTGTTATAAAATTATATATTCTCCAGAAAAAAACAACAAACTATATTCGGGTCAAAATTACTCATCTCATATCCTAATGAAATATCTCATTTTACAGTTTATAAAAAAAAATTAACTCACCTACCATATTGTGTGTATCAGTGTGTGTGACATTTTTTTAATAAATTTATTAAAATATTTCTTCAAGTATTTCTCCATATTTATGGTATATTAAAGAGACTCCTGCACCAAAATTAAAATTTCTACAATCCCTACATAACGAGACAAAAATTTATTTCGAAAAGTTCCTGGTGAGTCAAAATTAAATTTTGGCGCGTGTAACTTTTTTTTTTACATTATCCCATCAGCAGATGTTGCATGCGCACATTTATTTTTCTACCTATTCATTTTCCAGCTCACACTACCAAGCGGAAGAACATTATTTTTAGATGTTACATTTATCAGTTTATTGGATTGTTTATGATGCATGCTTAGATTATTTAATGTTATCGTGATTTCTTGATGTTTTTTTTTTTTACCAAAACAGTTTAGGGAGCTATAGCAGTAACTCATAGTTTAATGTAAATATCGGAAAACAGTTTCTTGGTAAATATTTTAAATCTATGACATCTTTGTCAAAACTTGATTTTGTTTCTGTGCCATGGTTTGATTAAGATGTTTTAGTTACAACTTCATTTCCTTACACTCGGTAAAATAGTTCAAAAAATATATTTTATGAAATCTTTGAACATTATATTTTATAAAATCCAATTTTTAATAATTAAATATAATTTATTTGAATTGAATATTCGCATAACAATTTTAGCTTTATATTGTACTATTTACAATTACAATTTATTTCAATTGATGATCCATTATTTTAAATTATGTATATATGTAAATTTAAAACTTAGATTTTAGTATACATTTATGAATTTACATTGAAGTATATAAATACCATATTTCTATCTTTTACTTCATAATACCAAAATTAAATTAAATTAGACGTAATGTTACACTGATTACTATAACAAAGTTTTACTGAAACATTATATTTCTAGTACGTTAAAAATTCATCCGTTATTAATTTTTACATTTGAAAGCTAAATAATTTTGGAATACTCTTAAAATTCTTTGCTGAATTAGGGTTTTACTTACCGTAATTATTTAATATGTTTTATTAAGCGAATAAGAAATCTATAAAATATATTTCAAATTAATACCTGATTACCTATCAACAATAATATAGAACTTAATCTGGCGAAGGTAAATTTGACTTTAATGATACGTAATTTAAATAGCATTACTTTTGTGTTTCTTAAAACTTCTGTGTGTCGACTAGTAACACATTTTATTTTATAAAATAAAATAATAATCTAAAAATTAAACAATATTCATAAAGTATTAAAATGCTATTGTTTTACAGAAAATATTATTCTTTAAGACAATTTATATTTACAATAATATTTACATTTAAGTATTATTATTTAAAAAATACCTGTATCTGTAATTGAATTTGGGAATGGAAAGCAAATGAATTCTCATTTGTTGACTTAAGTACAAATTTATTAGCCTTTACAAAATTTCAATTTTAATTCATCACATTCTAGAAAAATGAATTGAAAATATAAATAATTGCTTATATGTGAATGGTGCAAAATAATTGAAGAAAAAAGACCATACATTCGCGTTACTAAAATTTATCTAATTAGAATAATATATCAAATAGACAACAAGAGTATAATATAAAAATTCTGATTAGAATGGAGAATGTGTGATAATATTACAACATCATTACCTGGGTGCATATTGATTTGGAATATTTATATAGCTTTTTTGTGAAATATAATTTATTTTTTATAAATTAAATAGAAATAAGAATATAATATAGATAATTATAAAATAGTTATATTTACTTCAAAGTTTAATATAACATAAATAAATATAAATGATTTCAACTGAATGCATTTTTATACAAATATTTGGATTGATTTTAAATGAAAAGAGTACAAAAATTATACAATAAATTGAATTCAAATAATCACTTTGGTAAACAACTAGAATACATTTGCAAATAAGTTTCTGTATTTGTGAATTAAGCATATTTATTTATCTAATATTTCTCCGCCTGTATTAAATTATTTTAGAATCAAATTTCAAAGTAAACACACAACATTTATATATATATATATATATATATATATATATATATATATATATATATATATATATATATATATATATATATATATATATATATATATATATATATATATATATATATATATATATATATATATATATATATATGAATGTAATAAATTAAATAATATAATTAAAATAACTTTCATGAAATATTTGATTTTCATTGTTCATAATATTAGATGTTGCTGTTTTAAAATCTGATATGAAACTATAAATATGAATTTACTAGCAAAATAATAAATCTTAAAACAAGGTGAAAATAATATACGTTATTAAAAGACTGATATGTTATTTATATGAATGGCAAATACGTTTATTTAAATATTTTGGTTTATTGAGTGAAAATGAATTATGTTATTACATGAATCTCTGATATAAACTTATATTTCCTGGTAAATTACATGCTTTATCTAAGAAAGACAAAATGTAGTTTTTATTCCAAATTACCAAAAGTTTCCTTTAAAATCTAACATGCATAAACATTTTTAAAACATAATTGACAACCATATTTTCACTAAGAAAACTAGATGGTATTATCTCTTCTTATTAATTTCCTTAAAAATTGTTCATTTATAAATCATATGCTAAAATTTTAGGAAACATTGTTTACACCACTAATGCAAGTACGTTTAACATTAAGAATATACTGTTAAGTTTATAAAACCAATTATTGATTATTTTACATGAATTAAGACTTAACAATATACAAAATGTTATTTTTAACAAAACAAATTAAAAAGATACTTTTTCTATGTTACAACGGTAGTAAATATAGACAAATTCACAAAATATCGTAAATTCTGTAACACTAAACAGCAAAACATGACATTTTTATATATAAGAAATAAATTATGCATGCAAAAATATTTTTAGAGGTTTATTGTAGAATTTAAAAAAATGTACATTTCCACATTGAAACAAAGATTTTTGTTTTGAAAAAATCTCGTAAAAAAGAAAATCAAGACATTTAGGTTTGTTTTTGCATTTGTAATTTACATATTTTCGACTTCAAGAAATTCATTTTTCAAAATGTGTTCTTGAAATTTGTATATAAAAAAGAATTGTTCCATTGACGCTGCTTCTCACAATGGAAAACTTTAAATATTGAATGAAATGTAAATACATGTGGTTGGAAAATTTCCAAAATTCTAAAATATTTCGAATTTCAATTCGTTAAATTACATTCATAGAACAATTTCACTATATATTTATAAAAAAATATCTTTATTAGATATATTTACTAATATTTGTTTATGAAAAAGTTATTAAATACTGCTAAGTAATATTTGTATTTGCAAATTTCTTAAAAATATAAGGAAATAGCATATAAGAAATTTTGATAAATTTTATATGAAAATAAAATCGTGTTTTCCATAAAATAGGAAAAATTGGGAAAGTTTGCAGTCTCTTACATAGGCTGTTAAACCTAATAGTTTTATTAAAATCACATAAGAAATAGGTTCAGAGGAATAAAATTCAGGGAAATTTTTGGTCATCTTTAAGAATTTGGGCTAAAGATAATGATATGCAAGGAAAATTAGTAACCATTCTTGATTTGTTTACATCTCTTCAATGAGATATTTCTGAGAAAAAATTCATGACATCATGTTCGAAAACACATGGTTAAGAAGTTAAATATTTTTTCCAACGGCGGGCACTTGGGTGATGAACCCTATGCCACAACAAAGACAGAAACTGCTACTCATTTATTGTTACCCAGTGGGCACCGATGAACCAAGTCACTAAGGCGAGTAGCGTTGCCCGCGCCATACCACCAAAAACTCGTTTATAGGGAGGGCCATATTTATACATCATCACCAAAGAAAAGACAGATAAACAGAGAGAATAGAGAAAGAAAGTAACATCCAGGTCCAAACCGGGATTCGAACACGGAACCCATAGCTCAGGAGTCGTGAACGTTAACCACTCAGCCATCGGTTGGCTAGAAGAAGTTATATATTTAGACATTATTTTTTTCTATTCTAGGCAATAAACTTTTGAATATAATGAATTTTCAACTTTAATTCTGATGTAGTTATTACAGCAAAAATTTAACTCGGTATAAAAATAAAACTTTTTTACTTTTTAAAAATGTAGCCCCAACATGAACAATGAGAAATTGATTTTCTTATTCAAGAAGCATTTGTAATATGGATTGTTACAAAGGAATGTATGTGGAAGAAGACTTTTCCTTTTTTAATTTTGTCTGAGATAGCCGGCATCGTTATTAGCTCCCTTTTCACTGTGAGGGGGCCTTATTTCCATAAGTATAGATGGCAGCAAATGAAAATTCATTGAGTTAATAAGTAGTTTTCCATAATATCATTGTTTCTATAGATTATCATTATTAATTATTTTCTAAGAGATAATACGCGTTTTTGGATTTCATAATATCTGTGTGGTATACTAATTCTATTATCCTACATTTAACTGATAAAAATCTGTGAGCATTTGTAGATTTTATAAATGTTGAATATCTCAACTGATTATAAGCATAAGAATCTTACACGCATATAATTTAATATAAATCTTACTATGATCCACCTAATTCCATAATATTTTCCTTTCTAAATACATACTCAAACCATAATTCATACAATTGTGGATACATACACACAAGAAGCCCAGTTTTTGCTTTTGATCATCAAATCCTTGATAATTGTTAAGAGTTGGAATTTAAAACCAATTTCTCCCCATTTCTTTCAATGTGTCAAGTAATGCTGACTATTTGACCCTCTAAGTGCTCACAGACTATCTTACTGATAAATGATTATCAACGTATTTTTTTATTTTGTTACAAATCAAATTTATTATTAATTCTGAAACATTACCTTGAAACAAACAATCGAAACACCTTTGATATTTCTTAAATAATATATTTATTTGAAATATTTATTTTAAATAACAGGCATTTTTTTAAAAAATATATATGAAAATTAAATGAGAATATTCAGGAAAGCAGGCTTAATTATAAAATTAGAGATGTGAACTAGGATTTGGTGAGGAAAATGATAATATGCCACCAAATACTAATCATTTACATTTGAAAGTCAAGATGCCAAATTGGCAGTACTGTAATGTTGATTTAGCTGAGTGATTTGGGCTTTATGATTTCAATTTTAAAAATGGTGAGGAGATGATAGTGACGCGTCCCGTGACTAGACCTCTTTATAGGAGCTTTCCTTCAATCAAAATATTTCGATTGAAAGGTGTGATAACTTACATCTTCCAGTTTTTTCGTAGAAACATATTGTTCTATAGTTAGACGAATAGAAATTATCTGAAAAAATTTAAATGAACGTAAATTGAATGAAAGTAGATGAGAATAACACATGTTGTCATCTTTTACCCACTCTATATTATATGTTTTGTTCACCATAGCTCCATTATTAGGTATCTTTCTTGATACGTCATGATGTAAAGATTGCAAAATTAAAAAGCTAAATCTTAGAACGTGTAGGATGGCCAAAATATTACATTCAAAGTTAGACGTAAGAGGAAAGCAGGGAATCAAAAATTTGTAAAAGATTATGTAAGCAAAATAGATTGCAAAGGAAAGTTCAAAGTGTACAAAAAATGTGTGATCACTTAGGTTATTATGATTCCTTATCAGATCATGGGTTCCCAAACATTTTTTTTCTCGTGGACCACTTTCAAAGTTTTATTATTTTCGGTAGACCCCCTGCTGCTGCATTTCTACAGTATTCCCAATACTCCTTAATATATCACCTTAAATTGTGGGTGTTAAGAAAAAACTAGCACATTTTCTTTTGTGTCCTATTTATTAAAATTATACTTGTGGTTATACAAAATTATAAACATTATTACAAACAATCAACAATTGACATAAAATCAACAATTAACTCTGAAATGTAAATAAACAATAAAAGATAGTCATACTTTTAATAAAACGGCGCACGGGCGACACTTTGCAAGTCTCGACATGTGGTGTACACTTGTACTATTATCTATTGTTCTAATCAATTGTGTGTTTGAACTGAGTCTCGAATATTTTTGAGTACCTACCTAGTGAATGATGCGACTTGCCTACGTTGATAAGTAAATGCAAGCCATAATTTTGATCTTTATTAGGAAAACCATAAAATTTTTTGTGGACCCCCTTTTGCAACCTATGTGAACCCCTGTTTTCTTTTCACATCTAGGTGGAAGCCTGGGGGTCCACCTGGACCACTTTGGGAACCTTTGTTCTAGATTGACATCTTATTTTAGATTTCTATATTGAAACACACATAATTAAATTGTATTTTTAAAAACATTAACAGTTTTATTAATGTTTTACTTTTTGAGTATGAAAAGGTTTTCATGTTTTTTTAAATTAAAACGAATCACGTCAAAAACTTCGCTTTGTTTGGCTGAGGGATTATCAATGAAAATATTTCATTTACCATTCCTAATAGTTGAGCTTAGTATAGAAAATAGCTAAATTATTCATATAAATAACGTTTCGTGATAATCAAAAGGATACGGTGGATTATCGAGCTTTTCTCATCTTTAACATCAATTTCCTCATATATACGTTATTGATGCTTGGTACTTTATACACAAGGCTCTAAAAGTTTGTTTTGCTACATGCTGAACTTATTTGAATAAACAAAGTGAATGGTGAAAAAATGTCATGATTCTCAAATATTGTTCAACGTCGATCTTATAAATAAAATAGTCATTTATGCCGGGATGATTAACAAATATTGCATAAAAATTCCATACTTTACAAAAACATATATTTTTTTCATAATTTATAAAAGACAAATGAAATTAAATACGATAACTCAAATTAATAATTAAAAATTAGATTTCAGAGAAACAACAAATTACATGAACAAAAATGATGAAATTATCAAAATCTTAAAAATTACTTAATAATCAGACTACCAGATATAATGAAGAAAGATGCAAAAAATATTTAATGATTTCTTATAAACAAATGTTTTTTTTTATTATTTCATTTTCAATGTCAATGGCAAATGCAGTATACTACAAAAATACTTTAATTAACCTTTGATTTATTTATGTACAAACGCCCCGATACACATGCACATAAACAAATATACAACGACGAAAGCCAATATATATTTACTTTATATACTAAGTAAAGTTAATTAGAGGGCACTTATCCAAGTTGCTGATATAGAAATAATAAATGAAAATGATATTTAAAAATTTTTACACTTAATGGGTTGAAAATATTGCATACAATTTTACTTATATTTTAGAGGTTACACAGATCATTTATTCATTTGTATAAGGCATGATTTATTGGAATGTAAAATTATAAGAGAAGAAATTTTCACTCATTTAGTTTATTAGATAAATGCCTATAAAGAAGGAAAAAGCGGATATTAAGCTATAAATTTTTAAATTTCCGTATTGGTATTACACTTTACTTTGAAGAGATTCAAACTTTCCAGACTTCTCTGAGCTATTAACTGCTTGACTAGACATCTGTGAAAAATTTCTTCTTTCTATCAAAAGTAAGCATAAGGCGTAAATAACTTATAGATTTATCATGTTTCAAGCTGTCTTCATGAGAGCCAATCTTCTTTGGGGCTACAATAATACTTCTTTCTTCTTAACATTGTAAAAAATTTTACTTTATCACTGCCAGGCATATTCCATTGTAATTTACGTTTATCATTTATCGACGAAGAAATTATGTGATAGTAATTAAGTAAAAATTATTTTAAATTGATATTTATATGAAACATTTCAACCTTTGTCTTTATATATATATATATATATATACATATATATATATATATATATATATATATATATATATATATATATATATATATATATATATATATATATATATATATATATATATATATATATATATATATATATATATATATATATATATATATATATATATATATATATATATATATATATATATATATATATATATATAATATATATATAATATATATATAATATATATATATATATATATATATATATATATATATATATATATATATATATATATATATATATATATATATTGATTAGGGATTTTAATTATTTTTGCAGCCTGTTTTTAAATAACTTAAACATAAATTTTGTTAAGGTTACATTAAATAACTGATTAATTCATGTATCTAGTCATTATAAAAACTGATTTTAATTGCTTAAATTTTTAATAAACTTTTTTTAAAAAAGGAAATTGTGTAAATCTTAGAAACAGACAAGCTGTCAGATTGTGTAAGATTTATTGAACATTTTTAAAATACTGAAAAATTTTGGGAACTCAAAATATGCATGATTTTTGTAAGTCCTTCAAAGTATTGAGTAATTTCTTTTGGTATTAATTTGAGAGAAAATATTTTAGTTATGATTTCATTGAATGTATAATCGAAAGATAAAGATTGAAATGATTTTTGTGACGTTATAAAAAGACATGTTTTGTTTGTCTACAAGGTTAACTCTCTTAAAATTTCTATTCAACTTACCCTAACAAAAAGCTTGGCATAATGTAGTCAAATAAACAACTGAGTGAATTGGAGTCAAACATGCGAAAACTTGAAAAGATTTCAAGTGGTATGATAAGTCAGAGAAAGTCTAAATAAAACCTATAAAAACCTAATTCCAAAGTCAAGTGACCCAGTCATGTGAAAATACACACACACACACACACACACACACACACACACACACACACACACACACACACACACACACACACACACACACACACACACACACACACACACACACACACACACACACACACACACACACACACACACACACACATATATATATATATATATTATATATATGTGTGTGTGTGTGTGTGTGTGTGTGTGTGTGTTTGTGTGTGTGTGTGTGTGTGTAGTTTGTTTTAAATGTAATCGATATATGAAACATACCTCACTACACTAGTGCTGTAAAGAAATTTATATTATTCTCAAACAAATGATTAAATCTTCCAATAATGTATCAATATCAAAAAAACTCCAACATAAATTTACTTTAAAGAAATTTAAATTTGCATGCTTGACAGAACTACAAACATATTAAGTAATATACTAGAAAAAGTGGTTGTTAAAATTTGAGCTTCTTTAGAAATAAATTATGCACAAAAATTTGATTTCACCGTCATTTTAGAAAAAAAAAATTTCTCTTATTATGGTATTTTGTGATAAAACTATCCTATTATTTGGCCTAAGGATTTCTCTCTTCATTTTTAATAACAATATCTCTTATCTAAAAGTCTCCAATATCTGTAATTATGCCTTTCAAATTCATAATCAAATTTCCTTTAAAGTATTTAGGAGTAACTAAAATAATTTAGTAACTTTATTTTGTAAAAAATAGAAAATATGTATTGTTAGCTAAATATTAAGATATAAGAAAACTTGAATAAATTTGCTTTAAATTTGAAATAAATTGCTATTTGAAAAATTTGCTATTTTCAATATATTTTGGTTTAAAGCATCCCAATATACTTTCAAATTACAGTGGTTAAGAAAATTCAATATTTAAATATTGAAATTTTTTTCAATACTGTATAATGTAATGAAAAATGTTTCAAATACTGTATCAATGTAATGAAAAATTTTTAAATGAATATTGTTAGCATATTTTTCAATTTCTGGAATTTATCAAATTTATATTGTTGAATAAAGCTAGGAGAAACTATTGAGATATAATAGACTATTTCAATATTGTTGTCAGTAGCACATAAGAGATATTGTTTGGCAGTTATTAAAAGGCTGTTATGGCCAAGCTCCGTGTCCCGCCTCTGCTAAACGACATTTAGAGTCTATTCACCTTCAAAAAGTCATAGACTACCATAAACGGAGGAAAAAGGCAGCTTCCGTTAGTTAAAAGATCGATCTCCAGAGTTAGGGGATTGTCTTAGCTCATTTGCTTGTAGGTGTTTAGCTGGGTAAAATGGAATGACCTTCACACCTTTGATGACCCTACTAGAAGAATACTGCTCAAAGGCATTGCACCCATTCCACCCAGTGACAGCTCCTTGCCATGATGAGGCAAACTATTGTAGTATAGGGGGCTAAAATGCTAGTTTATGTCAATATAGATGTTTTAAATGTGTACTATAAACTTTAAATAAAATTATTTTATTGATTAATCGTTTCACAAAATGATATTATTCTCAAAGAGCTCTGGGATGTTTTGAGGAAAAACGGTATGTTTTATTATTTGTGGTTCCATCATCTATTCATTTTTTCGTGTGATAACTGAAATTTAGACCGAATCAACAGCAGGAAAGATGATGAGGCTAATTATTCAATATATTCTCAAAAATGAATCATAACATCGACAGCAGGATTTAGTACAATAATTATTTGAAAACTATGTATTTAATATTCTTTTTGAAAAAATACATCAATTATATTTACAAGATCTTAATCTTAAATACACAATTTTATTTTATTTATTTATTTCATTACAGTGATTAAGAATTGCATAGATAAATCTTTGTTGATACTAACTCTACTGCTGTTTGAGAAAAGATTACGATCTAAAAGAAATATACTTGATTAAATGTAATATTTAACATATAGTGTTTCAGAAATATATAACTAATGACTCATAAATCTTTATCATACTTAGATATTTTCCTTTATTTGACATTTATTTTTATATATTTTGCAGATAAAAAACTATCAAGTTAGTTAATTTTGTATATGCATTCCAACTGTAATAATTATTTGCATTTCTGATAGTTTGAAATTGATCTTACTATCAATATTTGAAATCTTTAACTCAAAGATATAGGTTCTTCTATATAATTACATATTTAATTACATCAAATATCTTAATACAATGGTCTACTATTAATTGCAGAAAGAAGATGCGAAAATAATTTCGAAATTTTGTATTGTCCCTCACCATACATTTTTGGGCTACTTATACTTGGCAATGATATATAATTATAAACTAATGAAAATCTTTCTATGACTTATACATTTGAATAAATGTGTGTATGAATGGTTACCAAATGAGTTAAACTAGGGATTTTAAAAACTACAAATTATTTCCTTAGTAAAATAAAAAATTCAAAACATAATATGTTTTAGGGAATTCTAGTTGTGTGTGCATGGAAACCAAATAAATGTACCTTATTCGTCAAATTTAGGAAAATAATTGAAAGAGCTCCAGGGCTCAGTTACTTCGCGCCACTTCCCGTAAGCTCAGCAAAGAGTGAAGCATCATTTGCCGCGGGCAGTGGTTGGGAGGGTGACCACGGTGTACTCTCCTTCACTGGGTTGCTGGAACTCCGTGGGTTGGGGACGTGTCCACGTTAATCTGTGACGTCCAAAGTCCTTCCGCTGGTGTGGCGTGGATGTGAAGAGGAGGGTGCCAGCTGAGGTGTGGTCTCGTCACCTGACCGTGGTTCAAAATTACGAGGCACCTTAAAAAAGAGCAAAGTCATACTTTCACCTTCGTGGTGCTCTGATCCAAAGGAAAGACGCTCTCTATTGACTTAATTCGCACATCCAAAAGCATAGCGAGCTTGGCTTGTCATGCATGTTTCATTACTATGATATGCATATCTAAAATTGAAATAATTAAAACAATTTGCTCGTCATTCAGGTTTATATAATAGAAACATATTTACTTAAAAAATATGTGCAACAAACTTACGTTAAAGAAATACGTTCAGTTAAATTAATTTTAATTCAAAATATATTTTTTTAGATTAGATCATATTTTATTATTTACATATAAATTTAGAAAAGTCAAATCTTTATTAATTCAAAATTTCTTAACTTTTATTATAATGAAATATCATATGCATTAAAAATAGAGTATTTAATGTTATATATTAGTTAAATTTAATATTCTGAGATATATTAGTTTTGAATTTAAATTTTGACAATATAGAATAAATTCATAGTTAAAAACTGATTTGAAGAAAATAAGTAATAATTCAATTTATGTATTTGATATATATTTCAAAAAATAAATATGAATAAAACGAATATAAATCAAATATTTTTATTCATTTGATAATATCTTTGTAAAAGTTTTAAGTATTGGCAATATTATATACTCGTAGTAAAAAATATGTTATTGTTGATATATTCTTGAAATTATCTATATGTTTGTGATTATTTGAGGTACGAAAATTTCAGTCAATTCTTTTTTAAATATTTCTCATTAATGCTTTCTTTTTATATAATTTTGTCTTATTTTATGCATATCAAAACAGTATTTAAAAGTGTCATTTATTAATTTTGGATATATTTTTCAGAACACAATCAGCTACAGTGATTAAGTTTTGTAAATAAAATTTATAAATTTAACAAAATGTTTCATATGTGCCAAAACTCATAATTATTTAACAAATGTTTATTTTACTGGTACTCCTTACCAAATTTTTAAAACACTATTAATTTATAAATGAGAAAGTATAATTATAATAAATAACACTTAAACACGTGAAGTGAAAAGTGACAACTTTTGGAATTCTCATTTACCATTAATTTAGAAATATAATAAAATACACATTAAGAAAATATTCAGAAATATAAAATTATTTTTTTTAATTTAACATATTAACTGACGCCTTTGTATAATGTTCCTATTTCATTTATTCCCTATAATTATTTTATGTAACATTATTTACCAAATAATAATTAATTTTCTTTAAAATGCTAATTTTTTCCTTATTATGTAAAGTTACAGATGTATTAATTCAGTAAATCAATGAAATGCTTACGTTAAAATTATTTTAACTAATTATTCATCCACTGGCAATTATTTATTCATTTGAAGTAAAAGTGATATTTAGAAATCATACAAATCATGGTGTAAAATATTTTACATATTTCTTCTGAAACTGCATAAGTTTCATGATTAAAAATGTAAATTTAAGCTAAGCTTTAATAGATATGAAATGTTAAGGAACAACTTTTCCTTTTTCAAAACCCAATGTCATGTGATCCTAAATGGCAATTCTATTTATTGACAATACTTCGCTCAGAAAATCTGAATATATATATTTTTTGAGTCTTCAAGTGATATTTTATAAGTTAAGATAACTTTGAAGATAAAAATTTTTATATTTTCTCTTTAGCAGCGTACTAACTTGAATTAAAAATATCGAAGTAAAATAAACTTTTAACTTATCATTAAAAATAAATCCAATAATTTAAATCACGTTTTGGAGTGTACATAACTTTCGTGTTATCAAATTTCTGTAAAAGAATCAAATTGTTAAACTTTTGTCAGCTTAATTTTCTTCAATTCTTAAATGAGTAACTTAATTTTTACTCATGACAACAACTAATGTTTTAAAAGTAGAAGTATTAATATTTTCCTCATTAATCATTTTTCTTTCAGTTTATTATAATTAGGTCTCCAAAAATTTTTAGTTATATTTTTTTATTAATTTACATACATAATACATTATACTATAAACTGCATATATTATCGATTGAGCTTTGTCGCTTATTTTTATATAATTTTTGCATCAAAATCATAGATTTACTATTAACTATTTTAATTTATATAATGTGCTGCAGAAAGAGTTTCACTAAACCTATTTTTAATATAATTTTTACGAACAATTTTACTAAAAAAAATGGCATCATATTCCAGTATTAAATATGTTTATTCTAAGACGCATCAGTGATGTAATTAAAGTATGTAATTTCAAAGTCTTCACTTGATATATTTAAAAACATTTTATTTTAAATACATCAGCTAAATTCATTATACTACCATTTTGTTATTTTATAGCGCCATAAGCATATTTTGTTCAACAATTAAGGAAATGCAACTATCCTTATACCAAACTTCAATTAACTCTGAATTCAGTCACAAGGAATGAAATAAAGTCGTTTATCTTTATCTGCTGTTAATCGCCAACAAATGGATCATTAGCGCCAACTTTACTCCGTGATATTTTTCTCTAGAGAAGAGGCCACTTTATCGAAAAAGAGTAAATTGCTTGTAGGCAGTAAAAGAAATCAAGAATTGATAAATGCAACCTTAGAAGAAGATGTAAAGGTGAAAGTACCAGGGGATGTTTCCGATTCATCCATTGATGTTTCCATTCACAACATTCATCCATTAGATAATTGTTGAGCCGAAACACAAATGTGATCTCCTGATTTCTTGTAAAAGCACTTTTAGTGTCACCTTTATCCAACGAATGGATGAATGGTTTGATAGATTTATCTATTACATTGATCCCTTCTTTTCTAGATTTCGGAGAACGTATCTTATAAGTACATGTAACTTAGATATAATTTTGCCTCAGAAAGTGCATGATATAAGGCGCTTTCGAAAACATTTTAATATATTTTATCAAAAATTAAAGTGCACCTTTTACTACATGGTTATAGTGGTATTATGCATATATACACGATACTTTCGATGTAGAAAATACATTCATACACATAATTATGTATAAACACAGTAATGTTTTGAATGTTTATATTTTATTGTTATAAGTAGGCTGTTTATAATTACATTCTTATTTTCAAATGTTTATAAAAATTTGTAATCATGAAGCATCATTAAATTGTGTTGTTGCTTTGTATTCAAATATTATTTAAATTAGTTTTGCACTATATAGAAAATAAATTTACGCTATTAATATATTAACTAATATTATTATAATTGCATGAAAGGTATATATATTTAAAATTATTTGAATACATTTAAATTATTTTCTATCATATGTTGGATAACATTGATTATTATTTAGATAAGTATTTTGATCTTCATAAGTAAATATAACTACTTATTTCTTTATATTATTTTAGTATCAGTAGATATCGCTAATATTCATATATACATACCAATAAACAGTCATATAAATTTTGAAATCACCTTTTGAGAAGATCCTATTAAAAAAGATTTTTTTAAATTTATTTCAAAACAAATATTTATTTATATTTAAAAATTGCTAATATGTTAAATGAATTATTAGAAGGAAGTAATTTCAAGTTCTGAATAAGGCAGGAAAAAATCAGTTTTTGTATACTGAAGACTGCCTTAAAAATCTACTGAATTTAGTAGATGAGTTTTCAAGTAGTTCTCTAAATGTAATATAAAACAAAATACTTTATGCTGCGAAACAAAATTCTGATTTGTGAATTTGGTGTCCTAATAAATTATAAGCTAAGTAAAATAATAAAGAAATAAGTATTTCAGAAGAATTGATATTCTCTTCTCACAATATTTTACCCAAACTGTAATTCAAAAATATCATTAGATGTCAAGGGTATATTGATCATGATTATTGCTCGGAATATATAAAATTTTAATTATTTCAATCATCTTTGATAAATTTATTTATAATTCAAACAGTTTATTATTAGTCTTCTTTATACCAAATGTAATTAAGAAAGACTGATAACAATGACAACTAATACATAAAGAAATACAAAATAGTAAAAAATGTTAAAGAATTTAATATATGGTCACTAAACATATTTCTTTTCTATTAATAGCAAATGACAATTCTTAATTACGAACTTAATGAAAAGACAACAATGTACTTAATTAATTGCTCCAGGTCCGTCTGCCTGAATAAAGTAATTGCTGCAACGATTTCTTGACAGACTTATCAACTATCAAGTAAATAATTTCCTTGAATAAGAGTGCTCTTAAAGCATCAATGATTGTTTCCGATAAATTAATTAATTTCATTAATCATTGTTACTTGTTTGCAAATTAGTTGTGTATTTGTATACAATATTATTGATTTACTTGTTTCCTTAAAATTATTAAATGAAATATTTATTTCCTCTGCTTGTTTACCAATGGTTTCAATAAACTTCATAATATTTTGGTGTAAGATTTTTAATTAAAAAATAAGTTTGGGTAAGGTGTTTTTTCTATTTTAAAATTAGATTACTGTATGAATAAAAATGACGCAATTACTTGAAATTTTTAATGATCATTACATTGATTTATTTGTAATGTTAGTTATGAATATTATATTGCTTATAATGTTAAAGCATAAAGCTCTTTGTTGTCATTATTCATAGAAAATACTTTGATGCTGACTGAAGTTCTTGCAATTATAATTTATTAAATAAATTATTGCTATAAAAATTCTTACAAATGTTATATAAATCATTTTAAACAATATTGGAACTATTATATTAATAGGTTTTATAGTTGGATTTTATGTTTATATGAATTTTTGTAAATTATTCTTGAAGGCATGCAATTTCATATAGCTATATTAGTCTTTGAATAGTGGAGTAATGTTATGCATCTATGAAGTAAGAAATTTACGTGGAATATACAACTAATATCATATGGAACACTCAACCATATTGTTTCATACTTATATATTGTTATACTTATATAGTGTATGCTTATATATTGTTTCATACTATACATGTGACATTATAATACATTAGCTTCAAAAATAGTATATAATAAGAAATAAATCAGATCGATGCATTTGAAAATTTATTCACATCAAAAAATATGTTACTTTAAAAATTAATATTTACATAAGTTAACTTTAATGGAATATATTAATCATAAACTAATTTTATATTTAAAATTACAAGACAGCAAATTGTATTCAATATCCATTTCTTCATTTAGCCTTTATTAACAAGATTAATTTATTTGAATAAAAAAATATAAAATAATGCTTTCATTTACAATTCTTTAAATGTTCATCCTAACGAATATTTTGCATACAAGATATAAACAAGGAAAACTGAAGAAATCAATTTTTAAAATAATTTTCATTTCTTAATTTTAAATCTAAGACAAAGTATATTTATACATCATTGAAGAAATTGAATGACAAACAGAGCCAATTGTAAGCAAAAGTAATAAATAAAAACAAATTTTCATTTGTAATCTGATATCAATTTTTATTTGTCTTTATGTGAGTTTATTTATTAGTATTAAATTAATAACTTTATCTTTTATAAGAAAGAGAACTGTACAAGTTTTTCAAAATCATGATTAAAAAATGCATGCCATTTATGTGTATTGTGAAATATTAGGTTATTCATTTTTCTTAAGAAAAAACTATTACGATTCATTCATATTCACAAAGCAAGGTATATGAAGTTTTAATAAGAATGGGAACTCACCTATTTCATTGAATATTTGAGAAAGTATATTCATTTTACCGGTGACAGCATTTTCAGTTTTGATTTACATGAAATGATCATAAACATATTACTTGGTGTTAATTATTAAAAATATTTAAATAAACATGAATAAACATGAATGATTCAAACACAGACATAAGGAGAAAGTAATACGAATAATTAAATAATGTTGATTAATTTAAAAGGAGCAATATATATAAAATTATTAGTAATTTCTATTATTATTATTATTATTTTAATGAAAATATAAACACTTTGTAGTTGATTTGAAAATCATTATATAAATAATATTGAATATAATATTTTAATTACCCAATTAACAATTTTTATAGCACCTTGGCTGATTTTTCCCTTAATGTCAGCTATAATGTTTGCAAATAAGCACATAATCCATTCGAGCTCATCATAGAAACGCTTACTCCTTGATTAGGCAAGAGCATTTGGTGATAAATATTGACGATAAACTTTAATTTTTAATATCCTGGTATCTTTAGAACTTTAAAAAACATAGATTTAGGTTTGCCATTTTGTTATTCATTATTTTGGTGACTATCGTGCTGTCAAAAAAGCGCCAAAAGATCAAGGAATACCCGAAAGCATGATTTTAACAATCCATTCAATTAAAGGAATACAATGTATTTTATTCAAAATCGTATCCTCTACATTCATTTTTTTACTTTATAAAAATAGATTATTGATTTTTTAAATTTAATTAGATGCATACATCATTTAAATATATGATTACTGACATATTTAATGTAAGCAAAAATCATAGAACGAGAACTAAAGTATTTAAAAAGAAACGAAGTATTTACATTTTGTAAAAAATATGCATTAATCTTGTTTTTTTCAAATTGTAACTATTTAATTGCAATTTGCTTCTGAATTTTAATATTTCAGAAATTACATTAACACACAGATGCACATAATTTTATGTACTCTTGAGGAATTTCATGCACGTATATATGACGATTTTACTTTTATCATGAACGAGACATTATTTAGGAATTAGATTTACTCAAAAGTTCATAAACTTGATTGATGACTGGTTTTCAAAATACTACAATGGATCAACTTTTTTCAGGTATTTTTTAAGTGAATTCAATATTGAGAGCACATGTATATAGTGAAAAAATTTTAATAATTTTGAAACAATTTGGAGACACAACTACGAGCAATCAAAATTAAAAATTGTAGTCAGTACAAAAACTGATTCTAATTACTGAATAAAAATGCCAAATATTATGCCATGCATATTATTTTATTGACAAAATCATGTTTTTTCCCAGAATGAAAATTATAAAATAATCGAAATTCTTTTTCCCAGAGATCTTGAGCAAGTATAATCAGTTATGTTCTTTTATCTTAAAAATATAATATACTATTTTTCCTTTTATTTCATTAATTGCAATTTGGAATAACTTAAATTTAATATAAGACTTGATGAATAATCAATGTTACTCAGATGTAATGTATGGTAAGAGTTAGTTTATATTAAATACATATTTGATTCAATATATGATTTAAATTTTATAATTTTAAAGTGATACGCATCAAATTTATTTATGATTTGCTAAATCAAAATCTTTGATTGAATGTTAATGATAATAAATAAATTACCGTGGCAACATTTTTAAGAAATTATTTGAATCATTTAGAATTTCTTTGCATTTGCTAGCATACATAATTTAAATTCTTTATTTAACTTAAATTTTCACTTTTAATTTGATTTTATAAAAGTATTTTACTAACAATGTATAAAATTAAGATTAATAGAATTTAAATTTATAAAATTTTGCATTTGATTTTTATTAAAATGTCTTGATAAGTAAAGATAGAATTTTTATAAATTTTCAAGTAGAGCATTTAGATATTTAGTAAAACTTATTTATATAAATTTGATCTAGTTATAATTTTCGTTTAAATTAAATTTGAAACCCGACCATTGAATATGTTAAAGAATCTTATATAAGTCATAATATAATAATTTTTATTTAAGAAATAGAATATTTTACTTTCTATTTGTACTTCACAATGTTATCAAAATGGAATTGATATTTTATTGTAAAGATATTTTATAGTGTCCTTCTTTCTGAAAACATTCATGATTTTAAATACATATTTTTATAAATTTTAAATATAGCAATTTTCCTGACAAATACTGTAAATATCTTTACTATGAGGTATAATGAGGTCATTTTCTCATCTCAAAAGTAATGAATTTGGATTATCTTTATATTAGTGTTATATATATTAATATTTTCGAAGACTCACCTCTAATTAAACTACAAAAAAAATTTATTTGTCATATCTCCATATTATATTGGAATTTCCAAGAAAATTCAATCTAAGTTTGTGTTCCAATTAAATATTAAATTTACTTGCAATAAAACTAAATTAACAATTACACTTATGTATATTTATTAACAATTCTCACAAGTACTTTGGGAATCAATTATCATACATGGAAACTTTATGTGATACTGAAAAGTATTAAATTGAATTTTATAAATTTATAACGAAATCTTCTTTTAATTAAATTAATTTTGAATACTGTAAACGTGAATGTGAATAAATCATTTTTTGAAAGGTTACTAAAATTGAATATTTTAAATTAGATTTTCGAAAGTATTTGTAAATTTGTCAATAAATTTACCATCATAAATGGATCATTGGATAAAAAATATCTACAGAGTATGAGTTCTCAAGTTGACATAAATTTTCAAATTAACATTATCAAAATTTTAAATAATTTCAAAGAAAGAAAAATTCACATGAATGTGAATAAGCACTAAGTAAAATTTTTCCATAAAAAAGTCAAATATTTCAAATCTTTGCAGCTAGCAGTTTGTAAATAGAAATTCTCCATATTTGTCTAACTCTGTTCTATGATTTTACTAGTTATTTCTCAAAAGATTCTAGTTTTCATGGCAATAATGAATTTTCGTAATATCTTCTCTGTTTGCTTTATATAAATGTAATACTAACTTGCAACATTAATGACAAAAAAAATAAATTAAGATGTTGAATAACAACGTAAATATGCCAAATTGTCATTGTGATTTGAAAGAATTTTAAAATTTAGTAACTTAAGTTTTAAATTAATTATTCTTAGTAACTAAAAATGCATATAATATTCCAAAAATCGAATTTCGAATATTATTATTTCATCAGACACCTTACTTTAAAATGAATAATAATTTCAATGCTAGAGCTTACCTATAAGATTTTAATTACAACAATTAAATTATGATTAACTTGGTATTAAAATAAGACTTCAATGATTTAGTTTTTTTCGACGAGTTCTTCATTACTTATAAGATTCTCTTGTAAATATTTGACTGTTAAGATTATGTATTTCTCATGTAATTTAAAAGTAAGAAGCTTTAAAATAAAGGTATTAACCAAACTCATCGATTACAAAAATGATAATTGATTTAGATAAAGAATACATCACACATCTTATTTCAAAAAGAATAATCTATTTGATGCAGGCTTTTTCAGTTAAATACACCCACAAAATTTTGATTTTTTATATTTTTTATATTAATTCATGATTATTATATTCAGTAATAAAATAATTTGTACTTTTAAACAGAAAAATGTCTTGAATACGTAAAAATGTTTTAATATTTAAATAAAAATATATGAAGTAGAATCGTATTTGTAAGAAAGTAAAATAAGTTAAGGATTAAAGTACCATCAGCCATAAATATGCATAATTCTGAAGCCTGAAAGTGTACTTGGCGTTTTCTTTTCGTTGATGATATATTCATTTAATACCCGAAATGATATTGAAAAGTAATTTCCTTTCGTAAATAAAATAGTAAGAAAAAATCCTATTTATCCATCTCCTGAGCCTCACTTGATGGAAAAAAATTAATCTTCTTCTCGGATGCATTTATACATCTTCTGCGCTCAAAGAGCCGATCGCTGCTGCTGTCAGTAACTGACACATGCCAGATATTTCTAACGGTAACAAGAAAATGAATAATGAAATAAAAGCTTACTCATTCTGATTTACGGGTGGAAATATTTATATTAAATATTGCTTTCGGTGATTGATATGGTTAAAATGCATCTAGATATTAATATTTTGATACAAATATATTTTGAAGCATTTTGAAGGATATGCAGGAATTGAAATCTCATAATAACTAGAAAATTTCATATAAGTGAGAATTTGAAAATTCAAGTTCATCTAAGAAAATTATGCAAAAATGCATTTTTTAATAATATTACATATTAAATTCCCAGGAAGTATATTATAACCATCAATACAATTCGTAGAAATATTGTTATAACATAATGAAACTCACGATATTTAATATTATGTTCTTTTCAAGTATGCAATGAATTATGTGTGAATATATATATATATATATATATATATATATATATATATATATATATATATATATATATATATATATATATATATATATATATATATGTGTGTGTGTGTGTGTGTGTGTGTGTGTGTGTGTGTGTGTGTGTGTGTGCGTGCGTGCGTGCGTGTATGTATGTGTGTGTGTTATTATTTTATCATTTTAAAATTAATATGCTACAGAAAATATCGATAATATGGTTAACAAATAGCAACAAGTTGCATATAAACATCTGTTATTTCCTATATTTTTAATCAAATTTATTTAAGTATTTTTTCACACACACGCGCACACAAATGTCTTTTAACTATAATAACATTTAAAAAAATCTATAAAAAGATTATATTATTCAAAAATCTTTTTATTTACTTTTATGAATTATTGTGTTATTTGAGATATCGTCAGTTAAAACGTGAAATATTGTTAAAAATAATAGGACGAAAAAAAAAAGTATGAGTTATTCTTAAAATTGTTAGCTAAAAATGGTTTTCTTATTTAAAATTATTTATTCACAGTTTATGGTTAATTAAATCTATTGTCACCGTTTTGTCATTAGAAATTTTAATATCTTACATAAATCTACTATAAATATATAACAAATTTTATTATTTATTTAAATTCTTTATTACCTGTATTTGGTATTTAGAAGCAAATCTATTTTTTGAATTTTGATTTCAAATGTATTTCTTTATTCAAGAAATAAATATTTATAAATAAATCTGATAGTAAATTCTACTTTCTTGTTATACTAGTCATAAAATTAATGGCTGAATAAGCAAAGGTATTTTATTAAACAAAATATGTAGAATTACATAAACTTTCTCAAAGAGTAAGTCAAATCGTATCTGAAAGTATGTAATTGGATTAAGTATAATATATGCAGCGAAGGAAAAATTTATTTACTGAAGAAAATTTATTCTTTGCTTTCTCCCTCTAGGTATGTTTTCCTTGTCAATACTTCTTAATTGAAATGGCTGTTTTCTCAAACAAAGATTTTCTTATGCAAAAATGTTAAGCAAATTTGATAGAATATTAAAATACTTAATAATCTCAGAACATTTGCGTCATTTCAATGTTTCTTGTAAAAAATACCATTTTTTAAAAATATTGACTGGGAAAAATTTTCGGACTCTAGTATCTGAATGATGATAATATTAAATGTTATTTTACCAATATTATAAAATTATATTTCAATGAAAAAAACATTTCAAATTAACGCAAGTGATTAATTTCCGAGTTCATTAAATTTTGTTAATTATTTGTATTTAAAAACGTTAAAAAAATTTTAATAAATATTTATTGCTTATAAGCAATTGCAGTATCTTATATTTATAATCCAACGTTCTATAACAGAGTGTCCCCAATTAAGTGGTGAGAAAATTTTTTTGCACATAATTTTTAATCAAAAATTACTTTTGGCAATATTTAGTAGTTTAATTCATTGTAGACGATTTTATTGATTTGTAGAAATTTAATTGGTTTTATATTTTTCATTATCAGCATAAATTCTAAGCGACGCTTCATTCTCGAATGTCATTTAAAAGGTAAGCAGAATTGCTGAAATTTTTAATTTATAAGACAAATAATTTAAATAACTTTGAAAACATTTAACTAATAGGTAGTGTAGAAAATAGGAATAGGAGTGGAGGAAAATGCAGTGTATGAACAAAAAAATTAATAAAATGTTTTTATGAAAGTATTCAGGAACATTCTGTCAGAAAACATTCTGCCAGAAAACCGAAATTGAGTCTGTCAGAAAATATGACTGGATCATTATTGAAATAGCCGAACAAATTAAAAAAAATATCATTTAAAAGTATTTCTTCACATTTCAAAAAAACTTGGTATTTATCCAGAAAACTGAGAAAAAGCAAACTCAGAAAAACATTCTTGTTCAATGGTGACAAACAGAATTGTCCCTCTTTTATTCCCACAGTGTAATGGCCAATCGAAATTCAATATTGGTTTTAACCCATTGGACTATTTCACATCGGGTTATATGAAGATTAAATTGACAAATACTTAACTTATAGGTAGTGTAGAAAATAGGAATAAGAGTGGAGGAAAATGCAGTGTATGAACAAAATAAATTAATGAAATGTTTTTACGAAAGTATTCAGGAATATTCTGTCAGAAAACATTCTCCCAGAAAAACGAAATTGAGTCTGTCAGAAAGTATGACTGGGATCATTATTGAAATAGCCGAAAAAATTAAAAAAATATCATTTAAAAGTATTTCTTCACATTTCACAAAAAAAAAATATTCGGTATCTATCCAGAAAACTGAGTGAAAGCAAACTCAAAAAAACATTATTGTTCAATGGTGCAAACAGAATTGTCCCTCTTTTATTCCCACAGTGTAATGACCAGTCGAAATCGAATTTTGGTTTTAACCCAGTAGACTATTTCACATCGGGTTATATGAAGATTAAATTGACAAACTTAAAAACCAATGTTTACAATTAAATTAAAAATTTACTAATTGTGCGGAGATTGCGTTAATTAAATACAAAAGAATTGTAAATAAGCGTTTATTTTGCTGCGTGCTTTTACAGAGCGGTTTTGCGTAAGAGTACAACATTAAGACTTACAAGAAAAATGGTTGCCGTAAATGTCGTGATTACAGAATGCGCCAAGGAGGGTGCTCCGTAGCCAAGGATATACATAACAAATACGGAACATCCCGCCCGACGTTGAAATATGCATATGTTTCAAAGAAAATATAAAGTTACATCACTAATTCACATATAAACACAAAGTAACATAATAATTATAACAGTAATAATGAATACAATTAACATATAGACTTAACAAATAAGATTAAGCATTTCAATTTGACTGAAAATTATCCACAATAGGCAAAATGCAAATTTTAGATATAGGTCTTCTAATATTTGACTTCGCCGTGCGTATATCTGCTACTCTGACATTGCCGTCTGGCCCTGAAATTACTTTGGTGATTCGACCTAAAGGCCACTGGTAAGTTGGAAGCTGAATGTCCTTTATTAACACTAACATACCAGGACTTAAATTTTGTTTTTTAAGCAGCCACTTTGAGCGCTGTTGTAAATGACTCAAATAACTGTTTTGCCAGTGTTTCCAAATAGTTTGAACTAATTTTTGAGTCCTTTGCCATCTAGTAAGTAGATTGTATCCCTTATCAATGAAGTTGGGTTCTGGGATAGAATTTATAGGTTTTCCGATCAGAAAGTGTCCGGGAGTTAAAACTGAGAATTCGTCAGTATCGGTGGGTAAAGGAACTAGGGGTCGTGAATTAAGGATCCCCTCAATTTGAGTGATTACTGTAAGAAATTCTTCTAGCGTTAGTCTTGCGGAGCCTACCACTCTTTTAAAATGATATTTAAAAGATTTTACTCCCGCCTCCCAAAGACCGCCAAAGTTGGGAGCCCTTGGGGGCAAAAATTTCCAGTTGATACCTTCAAAGGAAAGCATATTCGAAACTTCTTTTCCTAGCATTAATTTGTATAAGCGTTTAATCTCTGCGGAAGCGCCTGTAAAATTAGTCGCATTATCGCTGAAGATAACGGAGCTTTTTCCACGACGTGCAAAAAACCTTTTCAATGTAGCGATTAAAGCTTCAGAAGTTAAGTCGGAAACAAATTCTATGTGTACAGCCTTGGTTGCCATACATATAAATAAAGCGACATATAATTTTTGTAGAGTACCCTTTCTCTGCCCCTTATATTTTACTTCAAAGGGCCCACATAAGTCGATGCCTATGTTTAAAAATGCTGAACTAGGGGTAACTCTTTCAGCAGGAAGGTCTCCCATAATCTGATTTGCGACAACTGGCTTGTTTCTGAAGCATTCCACACATTCGTGAACTACTTTGCGTGCTGCATTTCTGCCACCAATGGGCCAATACTTTAAACGAACAGTATTTAGAAGGGCTAGAGGGCCAACATGAAAATCTCGTTTGTGATAATATTGAAAAATGAGTTTAACTAATTTATTTCCAGCCGGCAGAATTATAGGATGTTTTTGATTAAATTTTAAATTAGAATGCGCAAGTCTGCCACCTACTCTAATCAATCCATCGGATGGATCTATGAATGGATTAAGAAATTTTAACTTACTTGATGGGATGGGCAATCCCTTTTCTAAAGCAGATATCTCCGGAGAAAAATACCTTACCTGAACCAATTTTAAAAGTACATTTTCTGCGTTTTTGTATTCCTCTTGTTCAAGGAATCCCCTTTTCCTTTCAGAAAATTTACAATTTCGGAAGAACCTTAAAATAAATGCTAGAATTCTGATTAGTTTATGAAAATTATTAGTGATATTGAGTAAATCATTTAAAAATTTAGAGTCATTAATTGAAGTTAATGTTATTTTGGAAGTAGGCTTGAGTTCATCCATGAAAAGTTTGTCGTTTGACACACTAGAAATCTGTACAGTCTGAAAGGCAGGTAAATTTAATTTTGAAATGTCTGGTCCTTTAAACCACAATTTGCTGGCTGCAAGAGCTTTAACATCGAGTCCTCTGGAAAGTAAGTCAGCAGGATTATGCTCTGATGGAATGTGCTGCCATTGAAAGTTTTTTGAGATTTGCTGAATTTGAGACACCCGGTTGCTAACAAATGTCTTGAGTAAGTGTGAAGGAGAGTTTATCCATGCGAGGGCTATAGTTGAGTCCGAATATAGTGTGACAGAGTCTATTTGCAGTCTTATTGCAGCAATGACTTTCTGGGTGAGTTTTGAAAGAAGCAGGCAGGAGCAAAGTTCCAGTCTTGGGATAGTCACAGATTTTGTTGGGGCCACCCGGGATTTACTGCACAAAAGCTGGCTAGTTGTTTCATTTGTATTGGATACAGTTTTTATGTAAATCACAGCACCATATGCCTTTGAAGACGCGTCTGCAAATCCATGTAACATTACGAGCTTTGTGCTAACTTGCAAAAAATATCTGGGAACATGAATGGATTCCAAATCTGGCAGAGTTTTTAAGAAGTTTTCCCATTGCTTGGACACATCTGGTGGTAGAATTTCGTTCCAGTCCAGTTTGAGTAACCACAGTTGCTGCATGAATATTTTTGCTTTGGCAATGATCGGTCCTAGGAGTCCAAGGGGATCATATATGCGAGCAATTTGTGAAAGCACATCCCGTTTAGTATAATTGCAATCTGTGCTGGTGCTAACCTTAAACGTAAAGGAATCATTTAAACTGTTCCAAAGCATCCCTAGAGTTTTGACCATTATTTCCTCAGAATTTCGATCAAGTGTGAATTCCTTAAGTTCAGTTGATGAAGCCCTGTTGGAACACCATTTGTGCAAAGACATATTTCCTCGTTTGAGCAGCTGGGTTAATTCTGATTTGAGTTTTTCAAACTCGGAAAGTTCTGAAGCACCGGAGAGACAATCGTCCATATAAAAATCTTGAAGTACGATCTTTGAAGCTAAAGGAAAGTCACCTTCCTCATCTAGAGCAAGTTGTTGCAAAACCTTCGTTGCTAAGTATGGAGCGGATGCGGTTCCATATGTAACCGTTTGTAACTTAAAAACTTTAGTGGGTGCGGTTTTACTATCCTTCCATAGAATTTTTTGAAGTTTAGTTTGCGAAGGATTAACCTCAATCATTCGGAACATTTGTTTTATATCTGCAGTAAATGCATAAGCGTGTTTTCTAAATCTTATTAGAATTGAGAAGAGATCTTCCTGTAGCACTCCTCCCTTGCTTAATAGATCGTTTAAAGAATTTCCACTAGACGTTTTAGTACTCGCGTTGAAAACTACACGAAGTTTAGTAGTCTTATTTGATGGACGTAACACACCATGATGCGGTAAGTAGTACCCGTCTTCAGTGTTTGATTCTTCTTTCAATTCTTCCATATGTTGTAATAATTCATACTCACTGAGAAAATCTGAATAAAGAGTTCTCATAGTGAGATCGCGTTCTAAACGTACCCATAACTGGTCCAGTCTTTTTGATGCGATTGCTTTAGAATGTCCTAACATATCTTCGGAAGAATCGGGTTTGAATGGAATTTCCACAACGAATTTACCATTCGGTTTTCTATAGTGGGTTTTTGCGAAATGATCGTTACAATACTTTAAATCATCGTTACAAGTTTCATTAGTGTCTACTTCTTCAATTTCCCAAAAACGTTTGAGAGTTTTATTAAGAATATCTAAGTTTTTAGTTAAAAAACATTGTTTTGGAGTATTATAAGTAGGATTTTCTGAAATAACACCTGAAACAAGATAACCAAAACAACTTGATTGTAAAAATAAATTGTCATCTATCATTATTTTATCTTCATTCAATAATGAAAAGAACAATTCTGCACCCAAAAGAATATCTATTTTTTGAGGAATATAAAATGATGGATCAGCTAGTTTAACTTCACTTGGAATTTTTAAGTTTGAAATATTTAATCTTTTAGAAGGCGTGAAACTAGTAATCTTAGGAACAATTAAAAAATCTACTTCCCATAGCGAGTCTTTATTTTCATTCGACAAAAAAGTTGAAACCTTTTTCTTTACGTTTACAGTTGTATCATTCAAACCGGCAATTGGAATATTTGTTTTTTCTTTTTTCAGACCCAATAAATCTGCGGCGGTGGAGGAAAGGAAACATGACTCACTGGCAGAGTCAAGGACACCTCTTAAGGGTTTGAATTCCCCCCAAGCGTCTCTGACATGTATTATTGCAGTGTTTATTAGAATGCTCTTCTTTCCGTTACAGAAAAACGAAAGTCGAGGGTTTTCGGGCATTTGCTTATCGATGAATTCTGAACTGTTAATTTGCTGACTTCGCTCTTGATATTGCGTAGGCGTCAATTGTACGGGTTCATTCTCTTGGTGACTATTTGTCATAAGCGGTGTGGAATATTTATGAAGGAGTGTGTGATGATCTAATTTCTTTTTACAAACGAAACAAGAACTTTTAGATTTGCATTTTGCTAATGAATGATATCCACTTAAGCAATTTTTACAAAGCCTATTTTTTTGAATTAAATCTAATCTTTCTGATAATTTCATTTCTTTAAATACGTTACAGTGATACAGAGCGTGTGTTTGTGTTTTACAAGCAATACACAATTTAGGAGATTTGTCAGAGTTAACAAAAAAAGATTTCGATTTCTCGGCATTAAATTTAGATGTAATGTTTGTTTGAATATTATTTAAAATTTGACATCTCCTTTCTAAGAATTCCAGGAAATCATCGAATTCAGGTACATTGTTATCTTTCAATGTTAATTCAAATTGTTTTCGAGATTCTCTATCTAATTTATCAAGTACAATGTTTAATAACAAAGCATCAGATAATTTATCTCTTGCGAAACCTAAAATTTTTAATGATCTAAGATTTTTCAAAATAGTATCTAGAATATTGCGTAAATCTTTGCCTGATTCTTGTTTCAAGGGATATAGATTTAAAATATTTTTGATATGACAATTAACAATTATTCTTTTGTTTTCATATCGTTGTTCTAAAGCTTTAAAGAGAGATGAAAAGTTATCGTCTACAGTTTCTATGATTTTAGCTTCTCCCTTAAGTGATCCACGTAAATAATGTAATTTTTCATTTTCAGTAAGTTCAGAGTTTTCACTAATTAAGCTATTAAACTGAGTTTTGAATAAGTTCCAATCCTCATATTTTCCGCTGAAAAACGGAAGTGGGATTTTCGGAAGTTTTATAAAAGCTTTTTTAGGTTGATCACTGATACATTCAATATCTTTATTTTGAACAGAGTCAATATTTATAATTTTTAACTTATTAATAGAGGTTTTGAGGCTTACCTCTAATTTTTGAATCTCATCGTCTACTTCGGTAAGAGAGTCCTCGATCTTTTGGAATTCTTCTTCTTTGGGAATTTTATAGTACTCATCTTTTAGCGCTTCGAATCTCTGTTGTATCGAAAGTAAAATATCCAATTGAGCCTGAAGCTCAGGAATGTCCATATTATCTTGTCCTTCTGTGAGGACATTATTTAATTTTCTCAGTTGGCTTTTGATGCCGCCGCGCTTTCGATTTAGCGGTGTGACGTCTGTCATCCTAGCGATCTGAATTTATTATTTTAAATTCAATTAAAATTGTTCATTCCATAGGATCTGGTTCACCTCCGGGTCGCTAAGGACCAAAATGTGCGGAGGTTGCGTTAATTAAATACAAAAGAATTGTAAATAAGCGTTTATTTTGCTGCGTGCTTTTACAGAGCGGTATTGCGTAAGAGTACAACATTAAGACTTACAAGTAAAATGATTGCCGTAAATGGTGTGATTACAGAATGCGCCAAGGAGGGTGCTCCGTAGCCAAGGATATGCATAACATATACGGAACACTAATCATGATATGGAATGAAATTCTATTCTGTAAAGTGCATGCCGCTGATGAAGCGTTTCTAAAAAGTGTCTGTGGTTAATTGTCGTCTGGGGTAGAAAAAAACCATTAGTTAAGAATTGAACTACATTAACTTTACTTAATTTAACAATAATTCGTAATGATAAAGTATCGTATAGAAAAACTTATATTACTGTGATACAAATTTAAACCACCACATATACATCACCTAGTATATCTGCCTTTATTTATGGATAAAAACATACACAATTATTCAGCAGAAAGAACCGATAATTTAGCCTGTCCTAAATATAAATTGCTTACTTTATATAATTTGTATTTTTAGAGATACTTAGTACAAGGCATATTGCTAATAATTTGAATAAAGTTAAATTTTCAATTACTTATTTCACATATTTAGTTTTATATTGTATTTATCATCCAATTACTACTGCATCTGCATATATTTATTGATAAATAGTATACAGAATGATTCAACAAAAAGAACATAAAATTTAGCATATCCAAATTATAAAAAATATTAATTAATATATTTTGTATTTTATCAAATATGCATAGAATAAAGCATATGTGAAAGAAAAAATTACCAACTACGTCAACGTTAACTTTTTAATATATCTAACGAGCAATTTATACTTAATTTATAATGATATTTAGTTATGAATTTTATAGTAACATGCAACTAAACAATTTCAAATATGCATGGCAAGAGCTTAAATCAGAAAATTATATTCTATATTTAAGAATAAATTAATTAAAATTAATTAAAAGAAACAATTCTTTGCTTGAATACTGAAACATTGTAATTTCTGAAATAACTTCGAAAGTGAATTTGCTTTGAAAATCATATTTATGGATAAATATCAATATATTGAATTAGAAAGAAATTCAATTTCAGTGAAACAAGCAGGAAAATAAATTAAGTAATGTAATTAAAAACTATAAATATTAAGACACAATTTCCTTTTTTTTCCATTAAACATAAAATAAATTTTAACTATTCGGTAAAATGTAAAACAATATTTCCTGACTGTTGTAAAATTATTAATTTTTCTATATATTGAAATTTTAATCTTCAATGAGAATATTTTTTCCATATTTTACATCTCGCAATATAAAGAAAAATTAATTAATCCCATTTATTACATTATCATTAAATAATCATTTCTTAATTATAATGATTAACCATCACAAATATTTACAGATATTTAAGTTTAAAAACAGATTTTACAGTCACTGTCAATAATGTATTGAGATATTTCCTGTAGATCAGATGTATTATATTTTCCTGTGGTAAAATTCATTTCTTACTAAATTAAATTGATCTAATTTTTTAATCTCTTAAATATAGTTATCATAATTTGAAACTAAGAAGTATTTCGTAAATACGAGAGAAACAAATATTCCCAATACATGTTGATTATATTTTCTCATGTAGTTTATGCAACTTAATATTATAGATTTTTTTGTTTGAAGATATATGTTTGATAATTTGGTTTAATATTTGTAAGATACTGTAATATCATTTTAATTTTTAACACCATAAATAGGAGAGCTTTTTAACCATAGTCAACAGATTTGGAAAAACAATATCTAGTCTCATTTTGACAGCACTAAATTGAAAACATAGTTTTAATAAATTAAAACAAATACATTTCAACAAAAAATTTGAGATCAAAATATCATCAAAATTTACAGTTAAAATATTATTTTTTAACTATTAGTTTAATAGTGCGAGCCAAGAATACTCTTTTAATAAAAGCAAAACATTTACAATTTTCACCTTCGTGAAATCAAAATGAATACAACCGCTTATACATAAAACTCAATATTTAATTTTTTTATGAAGATATATTTAATCATTTATTTTTCCTTATCTAAAGTTATTCATATATTTGAAATAAATCAAATACATTTTTTTTCATTTCTTTAGATTATATCATAAAAATGCTATGTAAGTTGATAAGTGTGGAACATTTGTTGCTTCATTTAATAGTATTGCATAGGAAGTTAATTTTATTAACAATTTTCTTACCTTAATTTAAAATAATTTATTTTAACTTGAAGTATTTATGGAATTTTTATAGCTTATAGTTTACATAATTGTTTTCATTGTTTGAATAGTTTTACATCATCATTATCTAAAAATTGTCGGTAGGAAAAATCTGAATAAAAATCTTCAAAAAGTATGAATTCCAGTACTTATTATTTAAAATGTTTTTTCTTCTATTACTTAGTTTATTTCTCTTATATTTCTTAATTTCAATAATAATTATGCATTTACAAATATTACATTGCAAATATGAGTATAAGAATGAATACATAAGCATATTATTACATAAGCTGTAAGAAAATATTACATAAATTGTAGTAGTTCGTAAATGTTTTCTCAAATTCTCCAATTATAAACAAACCCTATAAATTGATGTTAATATATGCAATTGATATGAAAATTGCTTTCTATATGATTGTTTTATA
Organism: Latrodectus hesperus; assembly: GCA_037975125.1. Taxonomy (NCBI): domain Eukaryota; kingdom Metazoa; phylum Arthropoda; class Arachnida; order Araneae; family Theridiidae; genus Latrodectus; species Latrodectus hesperus. The sequence goes on from CM075853.1 coordinate 4,697,247, forward strand.
GATCACATTAATTATGCCATTTTTTAAAAAAAATTCAATGAATTTTAATTAAATTGATAAAATCTTCTTATAATCAATTCAGTTGTCAAATAAAATTACTTATAGTGTGCCAAAACTAATTCATCTGGGATTAATCCTAATAAATTGAATATACGAAATCGTCCTATTTGTTCCAATAATTAATCAATATGGATTACTTAGGTTATCTTTTTTAATAATGTTGTTGTCTTCGCGTGCCAGCTAGGCTGGCAATATGGGGTGCGCTGCTCCACTTTTTCAACTGAACCATATTTTTGGTGTGCAGTCCGACTTCCTCAGTACACACGTGCCATAGGGACCCGTTTTTAGGGTAGGCAATCATTCACACCTCATTAATACAAGGAAAGTACAAAGACAGGATAGATAGAGAGAGAAAGTACGTTTATGCTCAGACCGGGATTCGAACCCATGGCCTCCTTATCCGCAGTCAGGCACGTTGCTATATTCTTTGGTAACCTAAGAGCAGAAATGTGACTAAAAATTGCTTATACAAATCATCTTAATCCATAGCTATTTGTCATTACTTTTTTTAAGTATAGAAAAATGGTTCCAATAATTATCTTCCCCATTTAAAAGCAGTTGATGAATTGATATGAAACATTTACAAATAAAGTTGAATTGTTAGTAATAGAAAACACATTGAGGCAATATACTTTAAAACCCAATTCTTTTTTTAATTATTATCATAAATAATTTATTAGCATATTAGCAGAAATCAAATGATTTTTGTAACAGTTTTAGACATATTAATAACTCTATTTAACTGAGAATTTTTTCCCACATAAATTAAACATTATATTAAATTTTATCTGAAAGGAACAAAAAATAATGTAAGTAAAGATTATTTTCTCTATTTTTCCTACTTCCACATTTCTTTTAATGAATTTAAAATCTCTCTCTTTCTCTCTCTCTCTCTAACAGGATATTTGATCATTGTTTTTCCATATATTATAAGGAAAAATTAGACTACAGGAAATAAAGCTTATATATAAGAAAACACTTTTATTTTTTCAACACTTTTCAACACGAGAAAAAATGCACAGCACACAAATGAATATTTTTTTAGAAATTATACGTAATGACTTAAGTATAATTAGATATTTCCAAAGGATGTATAATATAGCTTTAATATGTGATTATAATTTAAAGTGAACAAATTTAGTTTTAATTCCAAAAAGTCATCAAAAATGTAAATTTAAAATATCTGTAAAATACAATGCATAATGTAACAATTAAATTGCTAAACGTATATTAAATATATATTATATCGTTGAGTTGGTCACTATGTCACTTTTGGGAAAACTATTTAATAATCATAATTTCAGTATCCTTACGTCTGACATATCTATTGTAATGGTCATTGTCATTTTTTATCTGCCTTTTATTTCTTAGTTTGAGAAAATCATTTCTTGCAATTCAAATGTTATTGGGAGTGACATTGCATTTCATGCAACTAGTACTGCTTTAAAATTTCGGGATCAGTGTAGAACCGAATTTCTTGAAATCAATGCATTAGTTTCAAAAAAATTTGAAAATGCATTTTGGTGCTAAGCTTCAATTTCCGGTAACCCGGTTAACCCTATATTTATATAGCTTTTGTGAATCAGTCTCCTGGTTAGTTACATGTTGGCGTCAATCTTGGAGACAAAAATCGCCAAAGAATCAAGAGATACCCGACTGTAAATATTTACCAAATATTCTTCTATACGAAACTTTGTTTCGCATTGGAAATTGTTTTTGTACATTGGTTTCCCGTTTACTTCTAAGCATTCGTGTACAAATACAAATAAACGGAGTATGAAATGAATGGAACGTTTGAGAACTCTATTTGATGAAGTTAAATCTTCAACAAAATATTTAGATCATATCAGTAAGGATGAACCTGTTGAAGAAACGTGCAGTTCGTTTGATAGTGCCAGTAAATTTAAGAAGAGTGATGAAAGTAACGAAGAATATGAATATGAATTAGAAAAAAACATATTTGTAAGCAAAAAACAACAACTTGAAAAAAGATGAACCAAAAAAAGTGTATTCTTAAAATTTAATTACTGACAAAACTGATAAAAAATTAATGATGGCGTAAACAATTTAATATTTGTTTACAAATATTACTATTATTAATTTAGAATTATTTTAATTAATGATTTTATTTTTAAAATATAAAATGACCTTGCTCATTTAAACTTACAATAAAGTTAATGTTTTGTCATGTGTTTTTCATTTTGTTTTACTTCTGTTCTATTGTCAACGTGTTCATGACTTGAATCAATAGAAAATGGCTTCCCAAGCCGATGATTTGGTCTTTATATGAGAATTCACTTTATTAACAAAGTGTACTTCTACAATATTCTCAGACATTCGATGTTGAACTTTGCCTTGTTTGTGCCGTTCACAAGAATTTAATTTGAATGCAGGCAGCAAGTTCAGTAAGTCAGATTTACAACGCCGTCTGAACGTAATTTAGATGAAACATTATCCGACGTTATTTATATTTTAAATCAATGACAATTTTAATAAAATGACGTAGCTATGATCTAACCTAGAACGAAAGAAACAACAAATTTATGGTTAATAAAAGAAAAAAATAACTGACACATAAATGTAATGTCAGCATTATGTTTCTACAGGTAAAAAACCAACAAATGTCCGATAATTGCTTTTATTGGTCATTGAATATCAAAGAAACATTACCAGAGTGTTTCTAATGTCAACGAAGCATCATTCAAAGCAATAGGCAAATAAATTCGTAAATACTATGAGATAGCTCTTATTTTACCTAATTATTCAATACTCAGAGTTAGGTCTTCTAGAACCTATGTCTAAATGAAGATGTATGTACATATAGACGTGAACTATGTAAATGCTTTCTAGATAAATCAGCCAAAATGCCCATGTAGTCAATTCAGTGAACCGGAAGATATTCAATGTCTTACAAAATGTCCAAAAGCTGATGTGTTATACCTACATTATCCAAGTATGATAAAACTATGCAAAAAGAGATAGTTTATCTTGCAAAAATCATTTTTGTATTTGTTTAAAGTGTGTGCCGATTTGGAATTTTAATCAGAAGAATATAAGTCTCGTAAAATTTATCACTATTTTTTCTCCTTAAGCATTAAAATGCTTTCCTTAAGAATATAATTATAATTTTCTTATAAAATAGAATAATTACTTGCTTATATATATTATGATGAAATAATATCTATCTATCTATCTATCTATCTATATATATATATATATATATATATATATATATATATATATATATATATATATATATATATATATATATATATATATATATATATATATATATATATATATATATATATATATATATATATATGCTACCTAATTTGCTAACTAGTAGTGTACATCTCCCCAAATCGTAGCCAAGAAATTCAAATGCTGTTGCCATTTAAAAGACCATATATATGACGCAAAAATGACATAAAACAAGAGAAAATACGAAACCTAGCAACAATAAATTTAAAAAGCAACAAAAATTCAAATTTGCTGCACAAGTGTTAAAACTGGTAACACTATAAAGCAAAACAAAGGACAACAAATTTGGCGAAAAATCTCTTGGGAGGATCTATCATACTTATACCTTTGCTTCTAATATTTACTGCTTATGTTTTATACTGTCGCATATAATTATTTTAGTTATTGATTTAATTTTTTCTATTTTACATAACTTTATTCAGATATATTTTAATCCCTTTATTAATTAAACCCTAAAACAATTGTTGAAATATAAATATGGCAAAACATGAGTCTAAAAGTAATACTTGATTCATATTATCGTTTCTGACGTGAGTTGGGAATTATAAAGTATTCCTTGATGGAGAAAAATAATTCTGAGTAAAACATTTCATATGATTCAAATTTATTTTCTGAAAAAATGTTATTAATTTTTCATAAGTATTAATTTCAGAATTAAAGAAAAAATGTTTTGTGAATGTTAATTCAAATAAATATAAGAATATTTTTCACAAATTGAATTGCTTAATGAAAATTAACTCTTTCTTTTCTAAAATAATGAAACGAATATGAAAAAAAAGTTTTTTTTCGATCATATAAAGAAAAATAACTCTGCAGGAGATAAAAAAATAACATAAAATCTTTTATTTTTTAAAATTACCTATCTTGAATGGAAAATAAAAATAACTTTTCATAACATATTATGCTTCTTAAAAAAGTTCTTATATTTACGATTTACCGGGATATATTTAACAAAAGGAAAAAAAGATTTCTTTGGTACATTTAGGTTTAACTTCGATATAAAAAGACACGCACTTGTGACAAACAGATAATGTTGATCATTATTGTGAATGATGTTTGCTCAGAGCTTATAAACAAGAGCATTTGTTGGAAAAAATATCTTAAGGTTATGAAACAATTTTGTTCTTTCATTTCATCTAGATTACTTTTTTTTATTTCTGAATTGAAGTAGTCATTAGATTGATTTCAACTAATTAGTTGTGCGTTACAATTTGTAAGGAGTTTTCTTAATTAAAAAATATATGAAAGAAATTTCAGATAAACTTGGTTTCTTTTACCGTCATCTTGTATATATTATTTTGCTTTATTATATTTAAATTTGAAATAAATAAATGCTAATATCTGCCTTCTTTTATTTCTTTTGTGATAATTAAGGTAATTTAATTTCAACTAAAAACATTCCTATTTAATATAGTTGTATTTTAGAGCAATATCTAAAAAGTAAAAAAGCTTTTAATTAAATACCTTAGTAGAATTTCATAAACAAATGTTTTGAATATTTTTTTTCTTTTATGAGTCGCTATATTATTTAATCTAAATTAAGTAACGATTGCTCCTATGTAAAATAGTCTTTTTAATATTAATAGGAACTTCAAATAAAATTATATTATGTACATAATTTTCGATATAATGCATACTTCATTTCGAATATATATTTAGTAAGTGATTAGTTAGATAGTTGCTCAATCAAGTCTACAATGGTTGCTCATTTAAATATATTAAGCTGAAATAAATAAAGGCATTCCAATAATTTTACATAAAACAAAGAAATAATTATCTTCATTGAAAAAAAATTGCTTTTGTGTAACGTATATATCATAAGAACATGATTTATTGAATATAACAATAATTCAATAAATTAACTATATAAAAGGAAAAAATTAACAGATTGATAAGCACATTAGGATAATTTTCTCACCACATGGAGCAATGATGATGTTACTTTATTTAGTAGGACACACAGTCGGCGCACTGCTATAGTTCGAAAATGGGTACATTCTCGTAGTTTAGAAATATTTTATAAGTTGAGATACACAGTAGACACCTTGCTATAATTCTAAAGTGGATGTATTCTAGTAGTTTAGAAATATTTTATATGGTGGGATACACAATAAGTACGCTGCTATAGTTCAAAAATGGGTGAATTCTCGTAGTTTTGAAATATTTTATAAGTTGGGATACACAGTAGACACCCTGCTATAATTCTAAAGTGGGTGTATTCTAGTAGTTTAGAAATATTTTATATGGTAGGATACACAGTAAGCACGCTGCTATAGTTCATAAATGGGTGTATTCTCATTGTTTAGAAATATTTTATAGGGTGGGATACACATAAGCAGGCTGCTGTTGCTCAAAAATGCGTGGATTCTCTTAATTTAGAAATAGGGTCTCATTAAGATTTGACCTGCCGCCCCCAGATGAATTGTTTTATTTTAAGGAGATTGCAACGATGATTTATTTTACATACCCTAGCCGTGATTACTGAATGAGAAGCGTCTTTAATTGGCTTAGCTTTTTGTACGGATACTTTTCGTCGGTCATTTTTGCCATTCACAGTCGAACTCTTTACCCAAAGATAAAACCTACAACTAGATTTGAATAATACTCACTTGATCTTTATTCATTTTCTTTTTTTAAGTAATAAATGATGAACGAATATAACGTCATTTTTATCTGTAATGTACAATATGAATGAAAAAGATAAGTACAAGTATTTTTTAAAAGGAAGAATATTATGCCAACAAAATGTCACTTGAGATTAATACAAGTGGCACCTAGGTAAACACTGTATAAAAAATTAAGAATATTACTTCAAATAAATGGAACTAATAGAATTAAGGAAATATTTCATTATATACAAAAATAATCTCTTTCAAAATATTTTGAAATAATTTGAGAGGTCTATAATAAAATATCATAAAACTCATCTGTTGATTTTATTTTGCTGCCGTCACTCAGGTTGAAAATAATTTTTTTGAAAATAACTGTTATAATTTTACATTTTAAAATAAGCAAATTAATTTGAGACACATATGATAATTTTAATTTTGTATTTATTTTGATTTATAGGCACTTGAATCTTTCACCTCATTAAGAGCTGTCGTGCTAATGAGCATAGTTCACATATTTTTACCTATGAAATACTTAAATAAAAATGTATCACTGTTGAGAAATTTAAAAATATTTCAGTTCATAAAATGCTTACAATGTAAATGTTAGGTACATTTTTAAGTATTTTTATCTACAATAATAACCTGCAATAATATCTACAATAACAATAAGTACATTTTATCTATAATAATAACCTGCACTGCAGAATCATAGGACGGTACACTGGAATATAATTCTTCAAAAAGAAATAGTATTTATCTCTATAAACTGAGAACATTTTTATCTGATGTGGGAATATATTCTAACAGGTGTGGGAAATGTCTTAAGGGAATACCATAAAACCGATTCATCAACTACATGTCTAGCGTAAGAAAATCCAATATTTTACCACAGTTTATAGGTTTTCTAAATCACTTATTGTTATCTTGTATTTCTGTGGTTAATGTATTATAGTCCAATTTTTATGGTTAATGTATTGAGAAAAATATGAGAAGCCAAGAACTGATGATTTTCTACATTTTTTCTTAAAATATTTTCTGATGAATTTTAAGATAAATAATTTCTTAGTGAAATTTTAATTAAACTATTGAGAAAACTGTTACTTTCCATTTATTATTAAATTTTATACAGCTACAATTATGTTCAGTATTTATTACTTTATTATGTTTAAAAATATGGATTAGAGTATTTATAATGGAAAGTAAAACATTTTTCAATTTACTTGCCTAAGTCACTAATCTTGACTTATACGAAGGGAAATAAATTGTTTACAATGAATTTTGAAATTATCTGAAATTCAATTATATTTTATTAAATTTCTATTGAGAAAGATATCAATGATTTATTTTGATTTTCATTGATATCCTCAAAGTTTGTTGTAAGAAGTAATCTAATTTATTCTACTAATTGTATTATTTTTGAAAATTTTTATAGCTCAATACATTAATATTTAAAAATTTTTATCACTTTTTTCAAACAATACTTTGATTGAAAATTTAATTAATTTCAAATCAAATATAAAATGTAATAAATACTTAAAACAGTGAAGAGGCAATAACAATTAAAGCAATGTGAAGACAATAAAAATTAAATAATCTGCTAATCAAGAAATTGCTGTGTAGCACATTTTTGTTTTATGATTGATTTATTTTGTTCTTAAATTTCTGCAATACGAATAATATACAAGTGTTTTATTTATTTTTTTCGTAACTCTAACCATACTTATAGTTAATTCAATCATTTTTCTCCCGCAAGATGCATGGAATTCTAAATAAAGGATTTTTATGTTAAGCACTTTTGTAATTATCATTTGTAATACGCCGAAAGAAAAGTTTTATTTTAACTAAAAGTTAAAAAAAGAAACTTTATTTCATGGCATTATGCACCAAAAAAGTGAAATTTGGTATTCTGCCAAAATTGTTGGCCATAAAATAGTATGTTACTTTAATGCATTCCTTTGTCTCTCACTTTGCCCATCATTAGTGAGGAAGCGAAGCAAGTGGAGAAGTCACAGATGAAATATATGACCATTGATGCAATCGTAAAAAGCTACAATAGGCTTGAAATAATACAAGAAAGAAACATTAATCAATTCCAAGTTAGATTACAATTTGATGGACTTATTATGCAATAAAATTAATACCACTGAATGACATTTTCATTTCTTGTAGTTCCATCCATCTCTTTTAATAATAGAAATGAAAAACAAAAATGTATCTTCTTTATCATAAAGAAAATGCTTGCAATAAACATACTGTGAGAAATAAATTGCTTAAATCTGGTGTATTTTCTCAAATTTAAAAGTATACGTAAGTGGAAGTAATCTGCGTAAGATGAAAGTTAAGAATTTCATTTTAATTAATTTAGAATAATATAGATTTAATAGACATTAAAGAAAACTTCTTTGTTTTTACAAACCAGCATGTATAAATATATACATATATATATATATATATATATATATATATATATATATATATATATATATATATATATATATATATATATATATATATATATATATATATATATATATATATATATATATATATATATATATATATATATATATATATGATGATCATACAAATAGGAAGTGATAATTTAATGACTTTAAGAATTGGATTTGTTGCTCAATATTTTGAGAATAATGAAAATAAGTTATATGAAAGATGATAATTAAAAATATACTTAATGTTAATTTAATTATAAGTACTTATTTAAAGTTAGTTTTAAGTTAATAATTATAAGTACTTATTTAAATTTTAAAAAATGAGATATTATATATAATTATTTTTAACAAGATGACTAAATAATTACGAAATAAAGATGATTACATAAGGATAATATCTTACATTAAATGGTCAGTGTCATTATAGACTGATAAACTATTTAACGAATTGGGGGAAACAAAATTTATCTTTATAGATGATGAAATACTGTTGTTGTTCTTACTCATTCCTTTTTTGTAGGGAAGCCTACAGCAGGTCCTATAGGAACTGACCCATAAGTTTCGAGTGGATTTTATCCTCGCCAACCAACAGCTGGCTCCAAGAGGTGGCTAGACAAGTAAGAAAGTGATGTTGGAATTTCAAAAATGTTTACCTTTATATTTTTGTTTGAAAAGAAATCGACACAAACTGGTACCAAATATTCATCTATTGTATGATATTGGTTCATTTGTGAATAAAAATAATTAAAGTTTCCAAAACACTGAACCTGTGTTTTTAAATTTTTAAGCAGATTCACAAGCTAATTTTACAAATTGTAATGTATAAAATTCAGCGAGAAATTTTATTTCCTATACAGATTTGGGTACTTCGTTTGATCAGGTGACTGTAATTGTAATAAAAACAAGGTTTGTCACAATTTGCAATATCATTAATTATGGAGTATAAAAACTGATATCTAAATTTTCAAGAAAAAATGCATGAAAATATTATAAATATAAGTATCAAGATATGATGCACAAAGATATGAAGATGAGTATTATAGTTCAATAAAATATGTATTATTATTTCTGGGGCAATAATAATGGAACATGATGATTAAGATAATATCTTGATCCTTGGAATTATGAGAGAAACTTGTATTGAAGGATAAAACACACCCCTTAATATTTGTATGTGACGTATCATAATATTCATGATCATCATACGTTATGGAATTTTCTTTACTAAAGTTTTTGATATTAGGTTTTTTTTTCCAAATTTTTTTCTTTTGTTATTTATTCAATTTCTTTTCTTATTTTAAATCCTAAAGATTATATAGAGTTTGAGTCTATCTAAATTACTTTGCCACTATGATACATCTGAATACAAATTATTCAATAAATTGGTGTTTCCTAAAAATTTAGAATTTAATTTTAAAATGTACTGTTTTAAGGATGGGAAATACTGAGGAGGACATTGGCTTATTTTCATATTTTCACAAATATTGCAAACTGAAACATTGTTGAATTGTTTAAGTAAATAGTAAGCCATTATTTGAAACTTTCGAATTGAAATTTCATTTTATTACGGAAAATATTTTCTCCAACTTAATCCTCTATATTAAGAAAATCTTGTAGGCTGCAATGATTTGACTCTTATCACTGGGAAGTATTTAGCTCTATTGTAAACGCAATAGCAGAAAATTCTTATTTATCATAGGTGGATGAAGCAAGTAAAATCTTTCATGGTTACATTGTCTTCAAAGTGATATCATACTTCGGAAGTGGTAGATCAAGTATTTGGTAACTTCTAATTGGACACTGCTTCTAAATTACAATGATTCAATGCTTCATATTTTTTTCCCTATGATTGAACCAATTTGTATTTTTTCTCTGGTGTGATCTGAAATCCCATTGTTAGTATAAAGATCTAATGTTCACTACACTTACCTAACTGGGAAAATTTTATTTTATCATTAATGAAACTGATTTTTTCAGGCCAATTAATTAGCCTCTAAAAGTTAAAGAAACAACACAGTTTTAGGAAATAACCAAAAAATTGACTCCAACAATAAAATTCATAGTATATACAAATTATAAAATCAAACTTATGTAATATATCTACAAAAACGATAGATATACTTTTTGATAGGTATATATAAGTATACGACATCAAACTTTTGACACATGGTATATAAATAAAAATCCGACTTGTATAATTACCTTGTAACTATTATTGGTTTTCAACTTTTGTTATCAGATTCATTAACAATTGTCAGCGGATCCCACAAAGACTGAGATTGAAAAGTCTGAGCCTTGGGAGTGAAAAAACCTTTACATCTACACTGCTGGACAATTGCTAAGGTAGGATCAGAAATTGCAATGTAGTATAACATTAATCGAGACATGAGACCCAGTAGGATAAAATATAGTTGCCACACTGTTCAATCATTAGAATAAAGAATATTTATTGTTCTGGAAAGCACAAAAGCTGTGAAACATCTGAAAGAAAAAAATGTTCATTTGATGCTGCATACGGAAAAATGGAATAATGCATTTAAAAGTCAGCAGCCACCTTGAAGAAAGGTATCAGTACGGGATATGTCCACCTTGGAGTGTGATGCAACATTCCACACGTCATATCATACTTTGCACAGCATTATCCAGCAGCTGTTGAGGCAATTTATCTCATTTCTCTGGGGGTGCACGGATGAGGTGTTCTTGTTTGTTGGAGGATAGTTTCGACCAGCAACTTGCTTCGCCAAAGCATCCCACACATTTTCAATAGGGTTTAGATCTGGAGAACGTGATGGCCATATAAGGCGTTGAATACCCTCTCTGTCTAGACAATCCTGAACAGCGAGTGTTCAATGACATGTTGCGTTGTCGTCAATAAAAACAAATTTATCACCGACAGCACCACGGAAAAGATGAACATGAGGAAGTAGAACTTCATTAATGTATCGTTGGCCTGTCATAGGCCCATTCGCAACCACATGTAGGAGCGTGCGGCCATTGATCATGATGCCGGCCCACACCATGATATTGCATGTTGGATATCGGTCCCTTTCCTGGATATTTTCTGGACGATAAGCAGTACCACTCTCGCGCCAGATTAGTTGGCGTCTACAATCCAATGACAGACTGAACCTACCATCATCTGAAAATAGTACGCATGCCCAGTCCTGTTCAGTCCAATTGCGATGCTCACGACACCATTGCAAACGGGTAATACGGTGCTGTCTGGTCAATGGGACACACACAACAGGTCTGCGGGCATATAGTCCTCCTCCCATTAAACGTCTGGCAACAGTTTTTCGGGAGATCTGCTTTCCTAAGGCAGCAAGAAACTGATATGCCACCTGCTGAGCTGTGGTGTGCCTGTTCCTTTTTGCTGATAGGACGATATATTTGTCTTCTGCAGGCGTCGTACTTCTAACACGACCTCCCCCGTGCCGCCTACTACACATTCCAGTAGTTTTAAATGACTTACACAGCCGTGAAACAATGCTGTGAGCGATGTCGAATTCCCTGGCAACATCTGTCATTTTTCGGCCTTCTTCGATCTTTCTAATAATTCGGCCACGCATAAAATCATCTAAGTGATGTTGGGAAGACATTCCAAAAATTTCAAGTTTGTCTATTAAATATTTCTTGTAAAACTTTGACTTGAAACAACAACTGTCCACACGCGTCAAAACCTGTAAAGCTCTTATGAACGCTATCACGTGATGAACAGACGTGGAAAATAAATTTGCATACGTATACTTCTCCTACTATATCCCGCACTTATTATAATTTTTCACATTTTGCTTCCTTTCATTTTGTTGCTGCTATGGATGATAGTGTTATCCGTCCTTAGCAATTGTCCAGCAGTGTATAAAAAGTAATTATTTCCTTGAGCAGAAAGTTTATTTATTCTGCGTAATTATTAGAAAAATTACATGCCTTGCTCTATACAAATTATGGTTTTTAAGTATTAAAATGTAGTACTTTTCATAATAAATAAATGTTTAATTAATATAAATATTTAAATATATTTTTTATTTTAAATAAGTACTTAAAAACATTGAAGTAATTTAATTTAAAAACAATCATTTTAATTTCCATGATATAGTTTTAAAATAATAGTGAGTGGAATGCAGTGATATTATATTCAAGAATTAAAGATATAAATTTAAAATTAATAATCAAGATAATTTCCGCCGTTAAAATACATCTTGATTTCATATATAAAATAAAACGCTTGGCACAGAGATTAAAAAAATATTTTGAAATGAAAATTTTAAATAGTCGGCTTTCTCATATCCTAATGAATTATTTTTTTTCTAGAAAACCATTTTAAAATTTATTCTAAGCAAAATAAATTATTAAGCAGTTAAAACACAAAAAAATTACATTTAATATTGATTTTTAAGAAACATTCACATATAATTGCTTTCATAATTCCTGATATTATTTTGATATTAATACGAAATAAAAGTTTTAGCTATTTTATTAAATGAAAGTAATTACAAGAGATATTCAATTCAAAACATTTTTTAATATATAATATTGGAAAAATGAAATAAACTTTCAGAGATCTATTAATGAAAATAACATACATATCACTTTTTATCTATCATTTCCCATGAAATGTGTTTTCAGAATGGGAAATGTATATTAAACAAATATAATTATTTTCTTAAATATGTGGTTTTTTGGAACTTTAAGTCCATAGGACATATAATACTATAACACATACATGTTAAATGATTTCAGTATTAAGAGAAACACATCGAAATTCCATAAATTTTAATTCAAATGATTTTAGATAAATCATTTTATGGGATGGAGTTTAGGTAAGAATTATTACGTAATATTTATATTTATCACAGAATTTCGTTCCTAGAGATTGTATTCTTTAAACTTGAAGAATGCAACTGTGTTTTCTAAAACTTTAACAATGTATTATACAATTTATTTTCTTGCTTGTTGGAGGAAAATATTTTTGAATTAAAGATCATATTATATCTCACATAATTATACATTGTATCGATACATATATTTCAATCCTAATTTATAACAATCTTTTACAGTAATTATAAATTCACAAAAATTTAAGCAATAATATTCTAGGAAACATAAAAAAGTGAATTTTTTAAATGCAAATAAAGGAATCACAATCATATTTTTGTATGTTGGAAAAAGTCGTATTATTATTTATTAATATATACGTGACTTACGAAAATTGCTTACAATTTAAAAGTTTGAATATAAACGCTTTTGGTATTTTCCATCATTCAAAATTTTAGATATCAGATGGTTAACCAAATGTTTACCTGTAAGATAATTTATTTACATTAGGATTCAAATATTATTCACAATTATCAGTAGCTATTAACAATTCTAGCCAAAAATTATTAAACTGAATAGTTACACAGTATCCGAATAAGTAATGTGAAGATTTATCATCACCGCAAAGCCTATTTTGCCATAAAATGCTAAATTCTGTTTCGAACCTCTGCTTGATGGATATGTTTCATTACTATGTAACAATGTTGCTTTATACTATACATTATAGAGAGTGCTGAATTGTTAGCTCATTGATATTAAGAGGGTTTATAATAAATGATTTAAATAAAATGATATGCACTATCAAAATTTTTGGTATTAAAATTTTGTCCCTTAATATAGTGGATGGTATGAGATGGGTTTGATTAATTTAAAAAATATTTTGAAGAGAATTCCAGCTTTTTTAATTATCTATCATCAATATCCTATTGCATAATGGAGTTACTAAGTTTCACTTCTAATATATGTAATGGGGATATGTTATTTAAGATAAAGATAATAGTAACGCTTAATTTTATACAGAATGACGCATTCTTCATTAGTAAATAAAGCAACGTCCTCTATAATTTTTCAGACTAAATTATAAGGGAATGGTTTGAAAGGCACACTTTTCCTTTTTATTAGAATTTGATGAGCATTATTTCTTACTATTAACGAAGGTACAAGTTAAAATGACTTTGACTCATGACTTATTACTGTCATAGAGCTTCAATTTTAGCAGGAAAAGTAAAAAAAAAAATAACCATCCACTTTTCGGTCACAAATTTGAATATATTTTATTTTACTTCATCATGAAAACAGAAATTCTCACTACTTAATTTGTTGAATTTTGTATATCTTTCTGTCACTGAAATACGTTTTTTACATTTGAATATACAATATATTGTTCAAGCATATTTTAGGTAAAATATTTCTTACCATTTACTTAAATTTAAATAAGATTTTGATTTTATAACTACAATGCAAAAATATTATTTTAGTAACAAATTATAGTTGCTATGATATTTTTTGGTTTATTTTTGTGTAATTAATATAGTTCCATATTAATCCAAAATTTATATGGTAATAAAAATCACAAAATAAGAAATACTTAAACATTTTACAGAAATGAATTAAAATTTCTTTGCCAAATTTTGCTTAAAATTGATTTAAACAGTAACAGTATTCTTATTTTTTTAACAATATTCTAACAATGTGACAAAAGCAGCAAAATTTATATTTGAAAGTCTGAAAAAAATTTCTTTATTATATTTGTAAACTTAATTGTAAAAAATGAGATCTAATGAAATGACAGTTGAAAATATTATTTGTTGATTATATAATTGAAAAAATATATAATATAATATATAATTGAAAATATTATATAATTGAAAATAAAATTTGAAAATATTTTCATTTTAATTAAAGTTTGATTCCATGGTTTTACGTACGCTACTTTTAGTAAATAAAATTCTATGATTTAACAAATGTTATAAAGTATTTTCTGTTTTTCGCCATAAAAAAATGAAGCGTAATTTGATTTTATTTAAAAATATCATTTTTTTAAAAAAATTACTTACAATTCTATAAAAAAGAGTATTTTCAGTTTCTAATTATTATACTTTAAAAGAAAGTTATTTTATTGTGAGAAAAAAGATATATCCATTTAATTATTTTATTTTTGAAAAATAATGGGCTTTAGTACAAACATTCCCGAACAGGAAATTAAAGTTTTATTCTCAGATTAACAAACTTCTAATTACATAAAAATTGAAAAGAAATGCTGATTTTACATTTAATTATATAATTATTATTTTACGCGGAAATAACTGAAATTAAATAAAAAGAAAAAAGTCAGCTCTTATGGTTATATATATCCTCTACTTTTTAATAAAGTAATTTCAAGTTGAACGTTATTTAGTCAATTTTATAACTGCATGTTTAATACAAAGTGAAAACTGATCTTCTCAATATTTATTTGTTACTACTCGAATTTATCATGTATTTTCAATTTGCAGAAGTTGAACTTATCGTTTAATAATGTTCAAAAAACGCTGTTATGTGTTTCAGGTTTTAAAGTAAACATATTCTTAAAGAACATGATATTAATGTATTCACCTGAGTGCTTGAAGAAAGAATCTATACTTATATTTCTATATACATATATTTTATTTTTAAGGAATGTATGTTATGCACACACACTGGTGTGCGAAACTTTATCAATGAGTACTTTTAGCCATAATTCTATGAGAAATCATCTGAGAAACATGAAATTCAGAAATGAGTTACATCATTTTATACATAACATTTTGTGCGAATGTAAATAAAACACATGCAATATCAAAAGAAAAGCTTTATTGAACTCATAGTATTATTACAATCTGTCCATATTACTGTCCAGTGGGTAGAACTACAAGAGATATTCCTTAATATTAGATTATTACATTGGATACTCCTCTTATTACATTGGATTCTCAACACAATTCTTACTCAATATCAGTTTATTCAACTGTTCTTATGGTAAGAGTGCACATTACTCTTGATCAATATAAGTTTCAGATGCTAAATGTTCACCGGATTATATAAACAGGTTGCAAGGTGACTAACCAAATCCTTCAACTCGAGTTCTATGGGATTTAAATCAGAGAAATACGTTGGCTCATCAATTACATTAATATCTTTCCTTTTCAGCAGCTGCTGAACAGCAAAACGCTGGTGTTTCCATCCATAGAAATGAAGTTTCTTTCATAGAAAGGAAGTCAGATCAAAGGCACCTCAGAACAGATGCACATGGTGATGGATAACCTCCTTACAAAAGTTATCTACGATTATAAAACCTTTGTCGAAAACAAGGAGCCTTGCCTATCAGCATAATGATTCCCCAGAGGATGAATCAAGGACAATCATTTCCGTGATGTTGTAGTAACGAAACAGTGTCCCCACCTCTCTAAAAATCAACTGGCGTGGAGAATTGCTTGTGGCCCTAAAATCTATCATTCGTTAGGAGAACACGATTCCATTGATGAAGTATCAAATTTTTGTTTACCTTGTACAACTCAAATTGGTTGAGTCGATGGCCAACTTTCAAAGGAATTTTAGTGTGCTGGACGATCTTTGTGGATGCATCTAGTTCTAAACACAGAAATACATGACAATTTTCTTCTCATTACTACAAATAGTTGCAGGTCAATGGGGTATACTGATCAGTTTCGAACTCTTTTCGTCTGCAAGAGGATAGACCTCAAATTTATATATTTGCAAGATGATATTTTAGTACATATAATAATTGAATGAAGAAATGTGATTAAATTTAATGTGTAAGTTTTCTTATATATTTAATTGTTAAATATGTTCAGTAACGTCTTTCAAAATGAGACCAATATCCATTAAAGTGAAGAGTCATAAGACAAATCATAAGAGTGAAAAATTTAAATCAAAATTTATGTCCAATTAAAATTGATTTTGTTAAAATAGTGAATGAAAACGTCAAAATTATATATTTTTATTTAAATGAAGGTACATATGTGATCTTATGTGAAGGTACATATATGCACATATGTGTACAAATTTAAATGAAGGTATATATTTATCAATTAAATATATAATAATGCATTAAATTTTAAGAAGTAATGCTTTTAGAATTTCCTTCATATTTGATTTTAAAATTTGTTTAAAATAATACTTAAATAATTTTATAAAATATTATTTTTCCATTATTATCCAAATGGAATGACATTTTTTTCTTATTCTGCATTTTGTGTGTTTAAAAAAGACAGCTTAAGAAATAAATCAAAGTTTTAAGAAATAATACAAAATGGACATATGAAAACATATACAGAAATATATTTAATTCTCACTAAATTAAGAAGGGTACCAAAAATATATGAAAATAAATATCACAATAAAATAGGTTCTTCTTAAAAGTGAAAATGTTCAAAATATCATTACAAACAGTTTTAAATATTAGAGAATACGATTTCCTGATTTAATAAAGAATGTATTTTTGAAATAATTTATAAAATGTCACAGTATATTTGATACAACCAAATTTAAAAATTACAACTAAATTATTGGGTAAATATTTGTGAAGCTAAAAGATATTTTTATAAACTTTGATATTCTTTGTTAACTGTACAATATAACTATTAGAATTAAGAATTTCTTAAATTCATTAACTTTTAAGTTAAAACAAATTATGGGTAACTATTTTTCTCCTTTAGAACAACATGAAAAATTTGCTTAGGACAAAATGAAATCTGCACATTAAATATACAGTACAGAATGAAAAGAAACAAAATTAAAAAAAAGAAGAATTTAATAAAATAAGCTAAATGTTGGAAAAACAGATTAAATTCTTAAAATACTAAGCTATATAACAAACCATAGAATTTCATTTTCTCCTTCAGGCTTTCATAAACTCTATTTTACATTTATAAAAACTAAAAAGTATAAGGAAAAAGGGAGAAAAGTACTTACTGTAATGGAAAACATAGTTTAAAAAACTTTTAATTTCT
Source organism: Latrodectus hesperus (assembly GCA_037975125.1). Taxonomy (NCBI): domain Eukaryota; kingdom Metazoa; phylum Arthropoda; class Arachnida; order Araneae; family Theridiidae; genus Latrodectus; species Latrodectus hesperus. The sequence goes on from CM075853.1 coordinate 4,715,439, forward strand.
GAGAGTATATTTTAATTTAACACTCAAACTTTTTTTCACGTACACACACACATATATAATATAATGCCCTTAAACGTAATTTCCTTTCTGAAATATTTCACTTAATAATATGATAATATAAATTACATTTTCATTTAGATTTTAATTAAGGAAATATTACTATGTATAAAAGTATCTTTATAGCCAATTAAAGATATAGATTTTAAGTTTTCAGATAATTTTTTAGTAAATTGAGACTTAAGTCTCAATGATTTGAAAGCAGTTTGTATGTACTTTGAATAACAGGACTATTATTTGATTATTGTTATATTTATATCTATCGAATGTATGATTTCCTTCTCTCTTTGGATATAACATCAAATAGTTCATGATTAATATAATGGACTTTTTCATAAACATGTCTTTTTAATTTTATTACTAAATACGTTTGGTAATTGGCAATAAATAAGACATATTTCAGTGTTAAATATCTATTAATTTGATATAAAATTTAACATATATACATATGTGTTGCTGTTTTTAGTTATGGCACTGGGAAAGCCAAGCTCACTAGCCAACGTCAATGTGAAATTAAATCAGAAGTGTTCTTCTTTCGTTTAACCAGAGCACTAAGAATGATGTGAAAGTACGTCTTTGCTCTAAGAATCCTCCAAAAGATGTCACCACCAGAAGATCCAAGCCCTCAATTTTGATTAGAAGGGATAGGAAATTTTCACCAGACCATTTTACCCATGGTATCTGCTCAACGACCAATCAGAGGACTTTCGATTCCCCAGATTTAACAAGCACGTATAACAAACCGTCAAAGACTCGGTGGGTTTTTGACGGCAGTGGCAATGGAACTCAACCTACCACGGCCTATCCTCAAGGCTGTTACGGTCATATATATGCTACATGCAAGTATACTTATATACTTGCATGTAGATGTGCGTCTGTATGCGTGTATGGAGATTGATGTGTGTAGGGTTAATATGTAACTCAAATAAAATATTTGTTTGCGTTTCAGTAAATGCAGTCGAATATACATTATATATCTTTTAACATTTTTCTGATAGTTAGGAATAGGTTGTCATAGTTCAGAATACAAAATGTACGCATACCATTAAAACACTTAGTGACCTAAATAAACATCAGTTATTCCAATGTCATTAATTAGATTAATATAAGACAGTAATTATCTAAGTAGTGAATTGTTATAGATTCGCAATTTGTAAAAAACTATATTTTGTATCTTTGTCGTAAACATAATATTTGATGTCTTTTATCGTTACATATCTATGGAACAAATATATATTTATGTTTTCTTCCAAGTTAAAGTTTCACAACATGATTCCATCAATATGTATCTCATATATTTGGGAGAGGAGATAAACAAATAGATATGGTCATTTAGTTATCTATCAAGTTTATTTCAAGTGTTTATTATTTCTTTCTTTAATATCGTTATCTTCTTCTTCTTCTAATATTGGTAGAACCCATACATTCATTTACATTTCGAAAACATTTAAAATGAGTAATTTTATGTATTTTTATGTATTTATATAAATACATAAGTTTTGACAACTAGTATGAAAGAAACAGGAAAAAATACAACTCGGATAAAAGAATCTTGCAAGTACTGTGCAGAGCAGAAAATGAAGTGTCAAATCCTTTTTATTATGTGCCTGCGGGTAACATAAATCTTTCGTAAAGAAGACCCGATTGGACTTTATCTCCAGAATGAATGACCATAAGAAAAGTTTCTTTTATAAGGTTTTTTTCCTCACAGGATGTTTCATATAGATTGAATATGTTAACAAAAATTGTTTTTTTATTTAAACTTGTATTAAAAAATATTTTTCGTTGATTATGTTTCTCATAAAAGGGTATCAAATCAATTGATGAGCTATAAGACATAAATGCTTGAAAAAATTATTTATTATTTAAAATCTTTTTTGAAACACTTGTTTACTATATTGAAATTAAATAATCTGATATTGTAAGAGCTTTATGACCTGAGATAGCTATTGTTTGATATATTTATAAGCCATGTATCGAATCAAAATAATGGAAACGCTTTAGATTTATAATGAATGTTAATGTAATTTGGTATGTAATGCAACCTGGATTCACCTACAAATTAATTTTTACAAGTGACGACAAATAATTATAGAAATATCGTACCTTATTCTTTTTTGGAAATTGCGTGATTGTTTTGAAAGAGATGCTGGTGGAGGATAACTCTTCCATTTTGAGCATTTTAAGATATACTATTATGGTTAAATTGTTTTAAGATAAAGTGACTGTGCTCCCTAAAGTAGATATTTAGTTCCATTGCTGTGTTCATCGAACCTCGATGGGTCATTTGGGATAGGTGCATTATAATCCATTATAACTCATGAAGGAAAAAAGTTTGCTACGCTTCTCCTCAGTGATCTTTCCTTTAAAATCTTACAAAATGACCAGTAAAAAATCACAACACGTAATTTACCCATTCCATAACACATCTACCTACCTTTATGCCAGTTAGAAGGATGCAATCACGACCATAAGTTTGACTATAGGTGTCTTCAGAACGTTCAAGCAACCTTTTGTAGGGGCAGGTGGGGAAAGTGACTCATCACACCATATTACTTTTTACATTTAACAATTTACCTGGTTTCGTTAGAATGACAGCCCTTTATACTTAAGGCTGCCAGATTTTGCGACCTCATGGGCCAATAAATTCATAATTTAAATCCCGCGGACCACTATTAGGAATTTTTAAATGTTAAACATATTTATAAAAATATTTTAATCCTAAAACACATAGAATGTGCCTATTTAGCAAATGAAACTATAAATTATAACCAAATTACGAAAGTTTTATTAATGAACCATATAAAAATAAACAAAAACTGTAAAACCTAAATAATTAAAAAGTTGTTTAAGTATGCTAAGCTTTAAGAATTATGCATTCAAAGTGCAATGGATGTCCCTGCTTATTTTTGAAGAAAGATCGTTGATAAATATCATAAAATCCCAATAAAGTTATAAATAGTATTTCAATAAATATCAAATAATAAAAAATATGCACAATTTTAGATTTAAGATCATACCTATCTTAAAAAAAATAGCAATTTACAACAAAAATAAATAAATAAATAATAAAATATAAAATATAAAAATAAAAAATAATATACTACATTTTATATTGATAATATACGTCCGTAAGACCACTTTTAACCCCTTAACCGTCTGGGGTTCAGTGAAGAAAGTGCTTCATTTTTGCTTCGACGTGGCAACATAGTTTTGGCTTTCACTGCAATGCAAGTTTTCCCCCTTTAGAACTTGTCAAGAATGCAAAAGCCTCTAACTCTTGATGAGGCGTATTTCCGTTGTACCCTGGACCACCTCACAATAATCACATTCTAATCACTTACAGTGGGGAAAGACCATCAATCGTTGTCAGCTGAAGAAACCCACGTGTGCTAGTAGTTTATGAATATTCTGCTTGAAAATTTCTTCAAGTATCCATTAAAATTTTTTGATTACAATAAATATAAATTTTATTTTATTATTTTGAAAATTATTATCAATAAACTTAATTTACTTCTACGCAGTTTTTATATTAAAAGTTCTTAAATAAAAGTATACAAATGATAGCTAACTCAATGAATATCATATTATCATAATTTTAAAATGAGATTTTGCTATGTATATATACATATATAATCATTTCTTTTCATTAAAAATCAGAATTTTTTTAATTTCCCAAATAGTTAAAATTGTAATGATTTATTAAATTGAAGAAATTCGACAAAATTTTAATAGCTTAAAAAATAAAAAAGCTAACTTAATTGCTTAACAATAGACTTAAATTGTAAGCTATTCATTTCAGTTGAAATTTTTGAAAATAGTTTTTATTAAAGAAGTAAATATTCACAAAATTTATTTTTAAAAGTAAATTCATTAACCAGAAATGAATACTTTATCTAATTTCGACAGCATTAATTTTGCATTAAAGTTAACCCATTAGAAATACGTATCCTTATTATTTTACCACAAAGATAAAATGTGTTTCTTATGTTAAAAACATCTTATTGAAGGTTGAATTATTTAGCTTTATATTAAAACTAAGTCACACTGAAGTTTGTTTTCGTGTGTTTACGTGAAAGGAATAAAAAAATGTCATAACTTATAGTACTTATTTGAAATAATCTGTCTCAAGAATATAAACTTATACTAAGTATAAACAAGCACTAAGTATAATCTTTAGTGCAATTCTGTTAGATATTGAAGTAATACATAAAAAACAAAGTATAACACTTATAACACAATAAAATATATTCATTAAATTAGTAAATCAAAATATTTCTTTTACATGCTAAAGGAAATTTCCTATTTTCCGGAGTTTGTAAAAAACATAAACTTCTATTCAAGGATTTTAAACTAAATTTACGAAATATTAGTTTAACATATAATTAATTTTATAAAAAAATTACTAAAATAATTTTGAACCACATAATTTAAAGAATTAAACAGTTTAACATATTATCTGCTGTTTCCCTATACGGAATAATGTTTGTGATTACTGAATTCAAACATTTTTTTAAATAGTTAAATTAATCATTAGAGTCTATGGTGAAATCATATTATAATGTCTCTGAAATAGATATACATTTCTTAAGCAAATATTTAAGGGAATATTTCTCGTAACTTTTCCAAAACTCGGAATACTTGATGTATTTTAATATCATTGTCAGTCCTACACCAAAATGTGAATTTAATGAAAGTTTGAATCAAAATTAAAGTTTTCTTGCTGAAAATAATAGCTTCTTTGTAAAGTTATAGGCTTTAATCGTAACAAAATTATATATTTTTATGTGGAATGAAGAGTAACACTATTTCCATTCTAAAATTCGAAAATATTTATATAGTAAAATTTATTCCTCCAATTTTTGTAATTAATTTGTGATCTTAATATTTTAAACAATGGTTGAAATATGTGTTCTGAAATTTTGAGTGGTGTGAAGCTATCAATATTACCAGGATTGATGGTATTGACAAATTTGAAGAACATGGGAATTTTCAAATTCCGTGGGAAACCGATAAATTTAAATTGAAAACAAATGTAATATTGGTATAGTAGATGCACATTTCCAATCAATTTATTTTAAAAACATCTGTCTAATGATATATTCAATGTGAGCGTGTCAATAAATCGCCCTCAGATGGCCAGAACAAATTATTGAAATGTCATACTTTCACCTTGCCATTCTTGTTTGCGAATCAATCTACATATATATAGGAGTGCGGTTTAATTTATACCTTCACTCTCAGAAGCTAAATTCTAGTAGTTAGTTTCATCTGTGAAAACATATATTACCGTTTTACAAACATTATGTCTGATTCAAGCAGTGAAGAATTTTATTTTTATGAAGAAGATTATTCTTCGGACACGGATAGTGAATTTGATGATCTTTCTGGAGTTCGTAATTGGTACCCAGTTGACAGTTCAGCTGCGATAGCTCCACCAGCATTTCCATTTACAAATAAATCAGAAGTCAACATATCTATAGTGGATTCTCAAATCCACTGGAGTATTTTCGCTATTTTTTAATAACGAAATTTTAGAATTCATAATTTTAAATACTAATAAATACGCTAAGTTATATATTGAAAGTAATGAATTAAGCCCAAGTTCTAGTTCAGCTCAGTGGGAAAATATAAATAAAGAAGAATTGCTGGTTTTTCTTGTGTGCGTTAATCATTAACATGGGTATCGTTCAAAAACCCAAAGAAGAAATGTACTGGTCAAAAAATACCTTGGTTGATACACCATGCCAATTAAATATATATATATATATATATATATATATATATATATATATATATATATATATATATATATATATATATATATATATATATATATATATATATATATATATATATATATATATATATATATATATATATATATATATATATATATATATATATATATATATATATATATATATATATATATATATATATATATATATATAAAATATGTATTATATAAAGAAACTCAATAATGTTATTTATTTAAAACCTTGATTAAAAATGTAATGAAAATTAGTATTATATATATATATTATAAATCGCAATAATTAGAGAGTCTTCATCTATGAAAATCTAAAAAGGGAATAAATATAGAAAAGTAAAACTGTTGCTTTCTTGAAATACTTTCGATTTCCGCTCACATTAGTTAAATCAACCATGACCGTTCAGTAAGTAAGCTCCCTAGCCACGATTTCACGACAATCCATCAATTCGGGGGTTGAATTTAAAGCACTGCAGTGAAGCCAGTTGCCCCTACCAAGGGGCTCGGGATAGCCGGTAAACGCACAGAAATTTTTGCCCGAGTGTACTCGGGATAGCCGGTTAAAGGGTTAAATGCTTGAACTGATATACATATGTGACATATAGGAGTGAAACATTAGAAGAGAACGAAACGCGACACAACAATGCAGCTACAGCAGAACGACTTATTAACTGTGTCATTATTTGATGAAGTAACGTTTTTATATCTTCTTTTTTTGTATTATTATGAATTTAACTATGCTTCAATGCATCTTAAAACATAAGGCGATGGATACATACATTCCTTATTTTTCCAGGCAAAATTTTTCATTGACCACTGTTTTAGACGACTTTTGGTATAAGTATCTGCTACATGTGGCTTGGGAGCTGCTATTCTGCCGTAAACACCGTAAATGATTTGCTATTCTTTTTATAAAGTTAAATTCTAACAGAAAATAATTAACAGAAGAGAATCCAGATGTGATTGAGATCTACATTTGTTTTAATTGCGATTGATTAATTTTTAGTCATTATAATTCTCTTAATAATTGTCAGTCACTTTCACTAAGCTTCTCTTTCTGTTCATTATTATTATTATTTGGTTTAGCTTCTCCTACCATGCTGTGTGTATGCTGCCATGAAATTAATAACATATCTCAAGAAACTCCTGCTTTAATTACACTTATACACCATCCTATAGTTTAATATCTTTATAATCGGAGAGGAGTGACATTTTAAGCTTGTTAAAAACTCCCATACTTTTACAGAACATCTATAAAACTACCTCAACTTCACCCATCACAAAGAAAAAAAACTAACAAGATAAAAAAAGCACTTTATAAAAGTATTTTTTTACTTGAAAGTTGATATGCATTTACAGTTTTCTCTAGGTCATAAATATTACCCTAATATTTTTAGGACGATGTAAATCCGCTTCATGAGCATTTTTCCTTTCAGATTTGAAGTAGTGAGTTTAAGAGAATCAAGAAAGCTTTTAAGAAGACGAAAAAGACATGATAAACAGCTCACTGAATTTGACTGGTTTATGTTAGTGGATTGGATGAAAATAGGTTTTATTTCTGCGATAAGATACATGCAAGTGATTTACCTTAAGTAACTGATTATTGTTGCAGCGATTGTGAAGGTGAAGTAATGCATCAAGTAGTTTGGTTTCCGGAAAACCATTAGTATATATTGAAAAAGAAGCTTAGCATGTTTATAGGATGACTATAGTACAATATATTTCGTTAGTGGTAAAAATTTTAAATTGTGACATAACAGACTGTTTCACATACATTTCATTTAGGATATTATTGATCCCACTCCAATGTGGTATGTAATCCACTGACTCCAAATCACTGCTATTTCGAAAGTTAGCGATGTCTGACTCGAGTTTAATAGAGGATGAATTAGAGATGTCTTATGTTTTCTGACAAATTCCGAATTTGCGTTGATGTAAGTCAGTGATTCTCAACCTGTGGGGCGCGTCACCCTAGGGAGGCGCGAGCACACAAATAGGGGGTAGCGAGCATATCCGAGAGAAAATGTTATTTATAAAATTGATTAAGTGACTGAAAGGAAAGAATACACATACAAAACAAAATACATTTCGACATACTTAATAATTAACTTTTTAAATTAAAACAACTTACTATATTAAAAACAAATTTATTAATTATTATTGACTTCCTTGGGCCTGTCTTTCAGAGCAAAGTTTTTCGAAGGAGGGTTTAATATTAGAAATAGACAGTCTCAGTTCTTTTTCTATATTTAGCTGAGATCGATATTTTGTCTTCAAAGAAGCCTCCACAGAAAATCCATTTTCACAAAGGTAAGATGTTGAAAATGGTAGTAGAATGCGAAATGCCCTTGTTTTTAGGGCAGAAAACTCATCATCCACTCCTACCTAAAATTCAAAGAGTGATTTATTACTCAATTGTCTTTTGGTATCACCGCTTGCCGTGAAGTCTATGAAGGTTTCTTCCTCTTCAATTGAGAGTCCTTCGGGAGTATTTTGAAATGGATCCCTCACCCACTTGTAACTTGGTATCAGTTTGTCGTCAGCAAGAAAGTACTTTTTTAAAATTTTTTGCTAGCATTGCTAAATGATTTTCAATGGTTACAAAAACATTTTTTACATGTTGTTCTTCTTTCAGCCTTGTTAGTTTTAACACAATCATTCAAATTTACAAACATTATTAAGTTTTCTTTCTTTAAATTTCTGCACCACAATTCCAATTTCCTACAAAAAACATTAACATTAACTTGTGCAAGGAGCAAATACACAATATATGTGTATTTGCTCCTTGCAGTTGAAGATTCAAGTTATTTAATTTCTCGAATATGTCGACCGCACATGTAGCTCAATTTCATCACAAATAAACTATCGCGAAAATTCTCATCTTCCGGTCTGTTTTCCTCTTCTAGGAAAATGGCGATTTCTTCTCTTAATTCATAAACACGTTGCAAAAATTTCCCTCGTGATAATCATCTTGACTCGCAATAAAATAGTAACGCTGAATGTACTGCACCCATGTCTTTACAAAGCGAAAAAAGATTCTTGATTACAGTGCTCTCATTTTTATATAATTTACTATAAATTTACTATAGTTTCAACCGTAGTTAACACAATATTCAAACCATGACTCATTTCTCCCCCGGCTTCTTCTAACTAAATGTTTGTGTCTAATTCAGGACTCAATACGAGGGAGCTTGTTGGTGCAGCAACAGCTTTTGAAATCCCATTCTATCAAGTGACACTTGCTATTTGGACAACACAATGCATATATGTTTGAAATAAAATTCTTGACGTTTTCACTGATTCAGATTTTCAAATTCACAATGATTTTCTTTTTATTCTTAGATTATACTGTTATCTTAAAACTTGACTTAATTTAGTAAATTACCTTGACAATTGTATGGTCTATTTTCTACAGTAATTTTGATTATTCTACAGCAATTTTTAAGGGGTTATGATTTTTTTCTCAGTCTATATGTATCATAAATTTTCAGTTTTTTTTAATAATTATTTAAATTATATTAAGAAACTTTCTGAAAAAATGTTATTCAAAAGCAACAATAAATCCTACAGACGTAGAAAAGTACATAGAAATTGTTAAGAAGCTAAAAACCAAAAAGGCACCAGGAGGAGATAAAATCTCCAATTCTATGATAAAATACTTACCAAAAGATTATCTATCAAAACTCGTAAATATTTTTAATGACTGTCTAAAATACTGCTACTTCCCTACAATCTGGAAAATTGCTGACATAATATTATTTACCAAACCAGGCAAAGATCCCAGAAAAGCAGAAAATTATAGACCTATAAGCTTACTTCCCACAATACGCAAAATATTTGAAAAAAATTATTTATAAAAGAATCAAACCCTACTTTCACTTGCTACCAAATCAACAGTATGGATTCAGGAAAAATCTATCGACGGTTAAACAACTTATTAGAATAATAAAAGTTATTGGTGACAATCTACACAAAAATTTATACACTTCCAAGGTAATGTTCGACGTATCAAAAGCGTTTGATAGAGTTTGGCACAAAGGACTTATTCAAAAATTAATCAATATCAATATGGACTCAGATATCATCTTGCTACTAAATTCATACTTAACAGATAGATATTTTCAAGTCACGCAAAATAACCAAAAATCACTAACGCGAAAAATAAATGCTGGAGTACCGCAGGGAAGTATCCTTGGGCCGATACTATACCTATTCTTCACATATGACTTCCCCATGGATGAAACAACGAAAATTGCTTTTTACGCTGATGACACGGCCATTTTGGCTGAATCAAGTAACCCTAATTATGCAATACAAAAACTACAATCTTCGCTGTATAATATAGAAAACTGGTGCAACTACTGGAGAATTAAAATAAATGCAGAAAAATCTCAACTGATTCTGTTTAAAAGAAATAGGAGAAATAAATTCAAACACGGGAATAAAAATGGACAAATCTTATTTGGAAGAGAAATACCAAAAGTATACTCTGCTAAATATCTGGGAATTACATTAATGAGTGACTTGAAATGGACAAAACATATAAACAATGTGATCACTAAGGCCACACAAGCTTATGGGTGTTTAAAAGCAATTATAGAAGAAAAATCAAACCTTTCGCTCAAATTTAAAAGACTTCTTTACATTTCAATGATAAGACCAATTATAACATATGCATCCCCGGTATGGAACTTTAACAACAAAATGGACAAAAGGAAAATTAATAGTTTTCAGTACAAGATATTAATAAAAATTACAAACGCCTCACACTTTATCAGAAATAAAAATATAGCTAAAGATTTAAAAATAGATGATCTAGCCGAACATATAAGAAAATTAAATAGTAAATTTTATGAAAAAGCTCAAAACTACGAAGCAGCAAACTTTCATTTTTAAATATCAATATCTTGCGGAAGACTTCAAATATAGACCAATAGCGAGATATTTTCTTAAGGAAAGAGATAAATGTAAATAGTGTATATAGTGCATATATTTTCATCTACTTGTATTATTAACCGAAATTATTTATCTCAGATTTTCTCATTTTGAACTATAAATATTATCATGCAAACTTGTATCTACGTTCCTTTTCTACATTGAAAATTCTCATTTCTGGTAACCACGCCCAGTTATGAAACACTCATAGCTGATTGGCTATTACACGCAGTCAGGCTAGCGCTCTCCGTGAGTAAAGACATGTTTTTTCGCCTCTTGGAGCTACTACAGATGAAGAAGTAAAGTGCCTGGCTACGCAGGCCGACACTTCGTAAAACATATTAGATCCAAGATCCAAATGTTATTCAATGCTGATTAATTAATTTTATTGATTTAATCGACTCATCAAAATATATACCTGACATAAAAATTCCATATTTATAGGACAGATTCGAGCTTCTCTTTTAAGATTATATTTGGAAAACATAATTTAAAATTTAATACAGAAACGAAAGCTTGTTAAATACATATGTTATTAAAATTATGAATTATTAAATATGTAATTTATTGTAATATTTATTCAAAGTTATTTTCCGGAATCATTATAAGTTTATTACTCACACACTATACAAAAATTTAAAAAAAATATATTGAAGTTATATTTTAGACATTTTTTTACTAGTAAGTTAAGCATTTTAACTAATAAAGTAGAATTAATATTAAATCATTTGTTTACTAATACATACCATTCAAAACTTTGCGTAAAATAAGATTAACGCTCAAAACGTATACTTAGCCCCATATTCTACATGACTTCAAATTAAATTATTGATTGTTACATATTATCTATAAAAAAATTTTTTATTATCTGCTGAAGTTTCTTCTTACCAATGTTTTTAATAAAAAAGATGGGAACTTTTTATTAAAATATATATAATTTGGATGTAAAATTTGTGATTTTGAACCACTAGAATAAAATAAATATTTAAGTGTAAAAAATATACAGACATGAAATTAAAAGTACTGGGTAGAAATAGATTGAAAAAATAACTATGACTATATTACAAATAATTAAAAAAATCGAAAATCTAATTTCTTTTTTCCTTAAAATGTGATGAATCAATGTTAATTAATTACAAACTAAAATCATTCAAAACTTCAAAGCTGGAACAATTAAATTTTTTCATTGAATATTTGTGAGCGAATGGATCTCTGTTACCATGGTTTCGTACAAAAGATATCTTTAGACTTTTTCTTTACCCGTCAACAAAAGCTTTAAATTGGTAAAGTGCCAGGATGTAGGAACGATAAATGGGAGGTAACTTTAATGTACTGCTTTGTTTCAGGAGAGGTTTGTTTTAACTATTATTCACGGAACAAATATAGAACTTCACAAAGCAGTGCTTAAGAATAAATACAAAAAAAAACTAAAACTAATTGATTCTAAGTGTTTTAATACATTTATATTATTGATTTTAAGCACTCTAAAGCTTTTATGTAAGTATTGCTTTGTGAAACAATTATTTTTTTAAACATACCAGATACACATAGAATCTCTTTCAAAAAATTGAGATTGAGCTGTATTTTTGAGTAAAATTGTATGCAATTATTAAATTAAATTTATTTCAGAATAAAATACTCCATAGTTTAAATTTCTCAGGAATACTTGGAAATTCTTTGAGAAAAATCTGGGAATTTATGGATTTATTTTCAAAAATAAATTGAATATCTTGTTCAAAGTTTAAAATGATTGAATGATATTAAATTTAAAAACTTATCAGATACATAATAAGTATAAACAGGAGAAATTATGCAACCTGTTTTCCTAAAAAAAGTAATGTTTTAGATACATTTAAGTTTGTGTTTCACAAGGTTATTTATTAATACCTAATTTATAAATTAGTTTATATGTATTAAAGAAAAGTTTTAATAAAATGCTTAATATGCAACATTATTGCAGTTTTGAAATCATTGAAAATTCCAGAATTTGTAAAATTCGAATAGTGATTTCTGTAATATTCTAATTTCCAATCCATAAGACAATCGCAACAATAAAATAAGTAACTAAGACATAAAATTTTCTTTTAAGTTAGATATATGAAACATAACTTCATCAAGAATTATACTAAACTTAACAAATCTTAAAATTTCCGAGAAACATAATTGAAAATTACAGGTTCTGTATATTTATAAGAACAGTTTTGTTATACATAAGTATTAATATTACATTTCCGAATATGCCGATATTGAAATCGACAAACGCCATTTTTAAAATTCTTGTATATTATAAGATAATTCATCAAATAAACAAAACAAAAAAATAAGCTGCATATCAAAAATAAAAATTGAAGATAGAAAATTATTCAAATTGTTTACCTTATTTCTGAATACAGTAAGCTCTATTTATCATTTTTCATCACTAATACCCGAGTTGCCTGGACCAGCAAAGTACTTTTTTTACAAAAAAATACTAAGAAAATTTCTGTAACATTCTTGAACAATGTAGGAAAGTAATCGATAAATAATGATTCAAAATATTTGATGGTCCGCAGCAGAAACGGATGATTATTTATTACATTAACAGATGGATATATCAAAACTAAAAAATGTTTCATTCATATACAGATTGAAATATGATGATTAAAAAGCTTTTGCTGAATTAAACTTTTTATTATTTTTTTAGTCTTAGGAAGTATTCATTAGCGAAATATTATTTCTATAGTTTGTGTATTTTTAAAGTTTTATAACGAAATATTATTTTATTTGTATTTGCTAATCATTGTTGGTACATTTAAAAATGAGAATTGTCAACCCTGGTTTAATGTTATACATGTAACCACAGAGTCTAACACAATAAACCCTGACTAGTGAAGTTGTTAACATGTTAAGTAAAGTGATAATACTCTTCAGTTTGTAGAATATTGACACTGTTTATCAAGGCTGGTTATCTCTCGCTTTTCATGCAATTTATTACATGCTGGTTGATGTTTATGACATAATAGCAATACTTCTGCCAGTCAACACACAAGAAAATAACGAGTAATTATTAATTAATAAAATAAAAACAACTGTTAATTATTATTATTATGAATTTTAATAATGATTAATTAATTAATACTAATAAAAAAGTGTAAAATATTGCTTCCAATGTATTTGGAACTCTAAAGTGACCCTTGTAAAAAGGGTGACATCAAGGTTCGAAATTCTACCGATTGCTAATTCAGGACACATAAACGCTCCTATTAAAGTCATTTTTAATCTATTGAATTCTTCGATCAAAATAGTTGAAATCAAGATCGCTAGATCAGAATATTTGCGTTTCATTTTTTTACTTTGAAACTAGAATCGAAACTTATTGAAATGCATTAACAAGACAGAATTTAGAAACTTAGAATACATATCTTTATCATTTATAATGATAATATTTTAAACAATATGACTTATGTGTAGTTTCAAAAAATGAAAAACCCAACATCACTGGTATTAATAAATCCTAATATACAACACAAATATCTATACAATTGTATAAATATTTCTCCAAGGTGAATCCTGATGAGAAAATAATGACAATGTTGTAAAAAATATCAACATTGACCTTGAACATACGGTAAAAAACAAAATGTTACATTGTCCAAAATGATTTGTGTCCTGAATTAAATATTATTAAGATAGCATTTAATTTATAAGTCCAATTTCAAATTTAATCAAATTAATTAGATTTTTTGAATAATGGATGTATTTTTACTTAAGAAAATATTTCTCAAATAAAATAGCTACTATAACAAATTAATTTGCGTATGATTTTAAATGCTAAATTAAACATTTATTTACTTGTTTTTCATTAAATATTGAAATATATAATAAATTTTAGATTCTTGTAAAATTTTTTATTCGTATTAAAATTTATACTAGTCAGAGACAAGTAATAGTATTTTTTTCATTTTTCTGCAATTTAACAAGAGCAAATTTATGCGAACCATTATCTTAAATTTTATTCCATACTAGAAAATATAAGATTACATTCTTTTCTAACAAAAGATAAGAATTTTTTTAAGATAAAATTTTATTTTTTAATTTAATACAATATTAAACATGCAATACTTTGTGTATATTTACACTTATTTAAACTGCATAGAAATTTAAAAATATATATATAATATACTTCCCAGATTAACTATAAATATGCAATAAAATATTTTAATTTGATTTCAAATAAGAGTAATAAAAATAATTAAATTCGTTTTAAGAATTTTTCTCAATATTGAATAAAAATGGTTAATAGAAAAAGTACACACAAAAAATGTTTATACTGCAAAATAATTTAAAGAAACGGTGCATAAAATAAGAAACGGCATTTATTTCTATTTCCGGCTGTATCATTGTACTCATATGCATTTCGAGAAGTTCCATTTTTCTTATTCTTTACGCATTTCTGTGAATGCAAATTCTTCGTGATTGTATTTGTAGCAGGAAAAAACATTTCCATTTAACATGTCATGCGTACTTTACAGGTTATTGTTGGCTCAGAGTTAATTCTAACTTACTTTCTCTCTCTCTCTCTTTCATCTTTGGAAATCGTTAGTTTTTGCAATGCTTAACTTTAATTTACGAATAAACTTAAGTTTCTTAGTTTTTCTTAAGTACACATATCTGAATTTTTTATTTATAACACTGATTATTCATTAACGTATGTTTTATGAGTTTAAAAATGCTTTTAATTTATTTTAATTTAATGTCTTATATGTTTTAAATCCTGTACTCCTTAAACTGTTTCAAATATTTCCTATTTGTCTCATTCATATAATCAATTATTTATAATAGTATAGTTAAGCGTGTCGTGTCTGATGAACGCAATATGCAATCAATTCATTTTAATTGATGTTTCTTATATATTTTTAAAAGGAAAAAAATGTTTCTAATATACATACTATTTGGTAATTTTTAGAAGAGATTCTTTCATGATTTGAGATAAATATCTCTGGCAATAAGTAATATTTCTTAAAATTTTATAAGTTTACTGATTCATATATATCAGATAAAATTACAATTTTCAAATCGTAGAATATTATGGAAAAAAAAGAATGATATTTCATGTAATTATTTAAAGAATAAAATTCACTCACATTTAAATTTATGTTTTATGATTACAATGAAGAGTTAATGCTGGTTAAATAAACCCCAATTTCGATCTCTTTGGTTATGGATAAGAAATATGCTCAACATGATGAATCGGTAGCACAGATGAGCAGTTATTAACTACAAAAAAGTAATCTGATTGTAATTATTTGATTTTTTAACAAATTGTGATTACATTGCATTTTAATCTTATGTTTGAAATGGTATTTTAGAGATACATGCAAATGACTAGAATTTATTACTATAATGTAATATAATTTTGATAAAATTTATGTAAGTAAGTATACTGTATATACAGTATACTTACTTAGATAAGAACATGGAAAAGTATATTTATTTCAAATAACAGTTATTTACCAATATTATTTTAGTATGCAATGTCACAGATGTTTCAATTTCAATTCAAAGATGGATTATTATTTTCAATTTTTTTATCTTATGCAAAAAATTTATATTCCTCATATTCTAAACATGAGTAAAATGGTAATTGTTTGTTAGAGAAATATTAAAAACATTCTTCTAATATTAATTATGATGAAATATAATTCATAGAGTTTTGATTCAGATTTAAAATGTTGATTTATAAGTATCGACAACAAGAATTAAATCTGTAAAAAAATAATGCTAAGTTAATTTCTTAAATAATGAAATGTTTTAAGACAATTTTAGACGATCTCTACCTGAATACCTCGAGGATAAATATTACCCCAACTGCATTTTGCGATTTATAGGGATATTATTTGTTGCTTAGAAATCTTTCATTTACCATAAAACTATATGCATCATTCAATAACAGTGAAAACATCATGGAATTCAAAAGAAAATTCCCTTGTTTAAGGAAACAAAAGACTTATCATTCATAAAAGAAATTGGGCATATATTTCATCAAAAATATTATTATTATTTGTTTCTCATTTTGAGAAATAATTTGAAATATTGTATTCGGAAATTTACTTTTGAAAAATATCTATATCAGTTAAAAACAAAATCCACATAATTTAATATTTATGATACACATGCAGTGAAGAATGCAAACATAATTGTGAAATTCTTCTATTTTAGCCATTTTACATTTTATTTACAAAATACAAATATATCTCCTAAAGAGATGAACGTGAGAAACATTTGCTCGTGTTAATTTACAAGAATTTTTTCTCTTTTGCACACAACTGTAATAAGTTTGTTTTGAACTTAATGCTCTCTGATGAAAAAATTGTACAGATTTTTTTCGTTTCCATATTATATTTTAAGTCTTGTTAAAATAAAGAAATCTAAGCAAAATTTTGTGAAATTTATCGTTTAAGACGAATTAATCAATTATAAATTTAAAAGTCCGAATTTATCACATTATAATAATTGTGACTCTGAATGTTTTAAAAATATTATAAAAATTACATTAGTATAAGTTCTTAAATATGATTCCTATTAAAGAATAATTATAACCTTCCTATAAGCTTCCAAAAAGTATATTTTTCAGGGAAATATATATAGCATTTATGTGATTGATTTTTTTATTGCCAATATTCCTTCAATAACCAATTACAAAATAACAAGAGTAATGATTCAACCAAACCTGTTAATCTACCATCCTTAGAACATTATCTTATATTTAATATTTTTAGGGACATTGTATTTGTATTTTTAAGTGATGAAGTTAAAGAAGATTCAGTTTAGAAGTAAGTAATTCACTGATACTAAAATCATAACTTGATTGTAATTCTTAAAATATACCTTATTATGATATAAGTATATATTATTGTGACAGAATCTTTATTTATGTAATTTTTGACCAAAAACAAAAGGAAATACTTTTTCTGAAAATATCTATTAATATGTTTCACTTCCATTAATATATTCAGTCATATTAATGTATTATAAATGTTCAAACATTTGAACCCTTATAGTAATCTTTTCATTTTATATTTTAGATATCGAAAATTTTTATTCAGCAATTAAAATTTGGTTTTCCTTTATATAATTCTTAAACTTAAAAATCAAAAGTTTTTTTTCTTTCTTCTTTTTAAATTAAGATTATTGTTAAATTCGACTATGAGTAATACCTGAAGCTAAAGCAGAAGTATGAACTTCATAATATTCGAAATATAACTTGTCAATGATGGGATAATGAATACTTTTAGTAAGTGGAATATTACACTATCCTAAACATTTATTCTGTGTGATGTGTGTGTTAATATGTATGCAAATTTTAAAAATGTTCCTCACAATTCCTTCATCCTAGACTCAGCTATTTAAAATTTGCTAATTGTTATTCCATGTGGTCTCTCCTTTATGGTTACTTTTCGCACAACTCCAAGCAAATATATAAAATAAGCAAAACATCATATATGTGGATGTCTATCTGCAATTAACGCCACTGCAAAATTTAGGACTTGCGAAACGTTTTACCACGTTTCAGGACTTACGAAAATACAATTTTCGTTTTGAATCGATATTCATGGTCAAATGTTTGTGGATGTGGCATAGTTTTATAACAAATCTACTCTTTTAAATCATGATAATATTCATATTTTGGCAATATTAATTCCCACTTTTCAAAATAATAACAAACCAATGAATTATATATAGTTTGTGAATGGTAATGCAATGACGCCCTACACAAATCACGCAATATATTGTGCCATTACCAATATTTATAAAGTTCCTTTATTCTGTTGAATTTTAATATTTAGTATAACCCTGTACATTACTAAGAAATAGTCCAATATATATATAAACACTGTATTTTGCATGAATTTAACAAAGTTCGAATACATATTTAATTTTAATATATTAATGTCAATTAAAATTTGAACACTTATCATAGATAAAAAAATTTAAATACCTGTTTAATTGCTTTTTTATAGTAAGTTCTTATATTATTTATTAATAAATACACAGAAGAATTTAAAATGAAAACAAGGAATGCAGAAATATTATGCAAAAAGTGATAAAAATTCTCCAGAAAAAATTAAATTCACTAAAATAAATCTAGTTTCCATTAATAATAAATTACATTTAAGATTTGACGCTGGTTTAGATGCTTCCAATAATAAATGTAATTTTTGCATTCAAATTTTACTCTCCTCTAAGATTAAAATGAATAATAATTTTACTTGACAAAATCTAAAATAATATATGTGCTTGATGAATAATGCTGAAATTTTTTCTTAAAAAATAATGTAATTTATTTTCTTTATGTTCACCCCAAATTCATCATGAATATTTCTTTATGATAGCAGTAATTTTTCATGTATATTTCATGAGTTATTTTAACATTCAACCATACACTGCTTAATTAGTTTTCCAATAGTTTTTCTTTGAAATTAACAATATCTATTTTGATGGTTACGAAATTCATGAAAGCATTAAACAAAAAATCTTCTTTCAAATAAGGCTGTTTTATTTTCCTTATATAGTTCTACTCTACTTATAAAAATACAAAGTTGGTAAAAGTTTATTTGCCATTCTATTTTAAATGAATCATGTCATTTCCAGACATATTCTTATAAAATTTTCAAAAAATAATGCAGATATAAACAATCATTTATTAAATGTTAAACCACAGTTTTGTGGAGTTTTATATCATGCTAAAGTTATTAACTTTATATAATATCAGAACTGTTGAATATAAAACTTGTAATTATTAAAAATTAGCATATTTGTAATTAAATTTTAATATACATTATATCTTAATCTAATAAAACTAAACTAAACTCCATGGCATGACAGCCCATGTGGGCCAAGGCCTACAGTGCCCATAACTGTTTTCATGACCGAGGGCCCTGTGGTGTGAAGCATATGTCCCAGTTAGATGGTTAGCCTAACGTAAGACCCCCAGTGCTTAGTTCCCAAGCATGCTTGGTAATCAGTTAATCGACCCACTGAAAGGATGAAAGGCTGAATCTTAATCTAATATTATTACAAAAATAGTGTAGGTATAAACTATAATTTATTAAACTTTAAATTACAATTTTGTGGAGTTTTATATTATATATGCGACAATTATCAACTTTATCTAATGTCGCAAGTGCTGAGTATAGAACATATTGTCATTATTAAAAATTCACGGTTTTTTATTGTTATATTTTAATATATATTGAATCTTAATCCAGTATTATTAAGTCTTAATATTGCTTAAAATTTATTTATAAAAATCTATAAAAAATTTAAAGCATCCTTAACGATTTAAACTATCATAAAGTAAATGTTTTGCCGAAGTATTTTTCATTTTGTTTTTATGTTTGTCCTATGGCCAACATGTAATTGGTTTGAATGATTGGAAAATGATTTATGAAACTTATACTCTGGTCTTTATAAAAGAAATCGTTTTATCAACGAAATGAATTTTTACAATAATTTTAGTTTTGATTCCAACGAGTTGTAGCAATAGAGTCGTTACTCGATATAGTTGTCATGTCCAAATCAATTTGACTCATGTTAAGGACTTTTGACTCAACGCGATTCGAAACGACTTCTAGAATCATGGTTTTGGATATTCACAACAATCAATGATTTACACCCAAAATAATCATCAAATCAAAAATCAAAATAAATAAAGAAAGAAAAAGAAAGTTTATTTCAAATGCAGCAGGCGAAAGCGAACGCAGTTCTATCGCCAGGAAAGTGGGTATAGAGAAAAATACAAAATAAAGAATAAACAAGAAGACAGAAAATATGTACAGAGTTAAGGCCTAAGGCCGAAAAGAAGTTTTCTAGCATCCCAATACCGGGAGTAGATGCAATTTTTCTTCAAAGCGGGAAATAGTGGGAGGTGGTCTGCAGTCATCGCCTGATGGCCGCTGCAGAGAGGGCAGGCAGGGCTACTGGCAATCTTGAGAATGTAGAGATGTTCATTAAGGCAGTCGTGCATTGTTGTCAGACGGAACGCAGCAACAGCTCTGTACCTAGGGTAGTCCGGAAGATTACAGATAGCTGTGCTCCAGGCTTTATCTTTTATACTTTCTTCTAAGTTGGAAGCATGCGAGTTTTTTACGGCAAGTTTAGTTTTTGAGGCGGCTGATTTGGGGGGCGATGTTACTCGCGTCCGTAGCATGCTTTAAGCTACACGTGCTCCCTGGGTAGTGCTAAATGAGTAACGGCTTCGCAGCATTTTTTTCTTTTTTTTTGGCTACCGAGAAAGAAAGTAACTTTAACGAATTTCAAGAGAACATGAAATGATACAAAAGATGATAACACAAGAAATGATAATAATTTCAGGAAATTTTGGAAAACAATATCACTAAAGATTTTAAAATTTGAAAACTAACTATTTAAAACAACAGGTAATTTTCATGATTTTGAAAACTTTTACAAACGGAAAAATTATAATTAAATAATAGTTCTTTATTTCTGGTAAAAATCGGGTATGGATTTTTTCTCATCGCCGATGACACTGTAATGATGAAGAGACGCACATGAAATTTTATTTGACGTCATATATAGTTTAAACCAATGAGAATAGTAGGAAAGTGGTGAAATCCTGATATCAACTCTCAATGAAAGAAACGGTTAATAATTAATCATATCACACCATAATCAAATGAACATTAGTTGTTGCATAATAAGATAATCACACATTATATAATCAGTGTTAATTATAATAATATATTAAAATAAATGTTAGAATTAAAAATTTTCTTAGTTGGACAAAAAATATTTGAAAAAAAATCAAATAAGTTCATAATCACTTATCATAAAAGTTTTGCCAAAGGTTCTAAATGGATGTCTCTTCCATTTTAGAGACATCATTTGTATTTCTTTAGAAAAAACATATTTAAATTATTATGATTATATCTTTGAAACTCATAGTTATAGACAAACACTTTTAAATATCATTAGAGTATTTTAGTAAATAATTGATTGCATTTCATATACTTTACATTAAATGAAAATTTTGATAATAAATAGGAATTTAATTAATAAAGATTTTCTGTTTCTGAAACACTAAGTATTTACTGAGCAAAAACAATTAAAAGCAAGATTCTTTTGTTGTCCCAGCATTAACATAAACATTATAGTTCAACCTTATTTGGAAACAAATTGATAACTAAGCCTGTTATTATTTTATTTATTTAAATATTTTAAATGAATTTTATCTTTGCTTAAGGTTTGCATAAAGTATTGAATAAATAATAGTATTACCTAAAATTTTAATTAATATTTAAATTAAATATAGATGCTTCTGCTTTGAAAAAAAGAATGCTACAATATTGAAAAAGACTACGTTAAAGACAAAAGCCTAATTTTTCCTTAAAATTATTCTTATACTATGCATTTTATAAATTCATTGAGTAACTAGTTATACGTTACAAGATGCTATTTTTAAGATTCTTCACATTTGTTTTGAATATTCTTACTTTTTTATAATGTGATATACAGCATATTTAAATATGCCGTGTCTTTTTGAAAATGATAAGGAAAATGGTATTTATTAATGTTGTTAAAGGGAATACCTTACAGCAAAACTCTAAGCATATAAGAAAATTTAAGGTAGCACATTTTGTGCAACATTGAGAAAATATATCACTCATAAAAAATTGAAATATGCATTCACATTCATATCGTCTTAGTGTAATTAGAGCCAGTGTTTTCTTCTGATAATAAAATGCCATTATAAAAGTAGATGTCTAAACATTATATTTGAAGTGATAAATTTTGAAGAAATTGAAAGGATATTCAAAAAAATGACCTCATTATGTACTCTTGATCTTCTTATTTTGATAAATATTGACTTAAAATATCTATATTAAAAATTAGCAAATGTATTTAACCATTATCCATATTATAAGATTGAAACAAAAATGTACTTTTATGTTGTTAAATGTGAAAATGTATATCTTGTACTCGGCAAATATTACGTCAGGAGTCCCAAAATTCTTAAGCCTAATGGCCATACTGTTTGTACTAATAAGTTCAAGGAATAAGGCTTAACTGTAACACTATATTATAGTTTCCCCAGTGCACTGTAATTTTGAATCGCCCCAAAATTTTCATTGAAGAACAAGTTTAGAAGTTAATGATCTAATGAGGGAGTATTGAAGTAAACATATAGGTGACAGAATTCCAGTCGAAACAAGTGAGGCACGTTTTCTTAAACTCCTACACGCGACCCTTATTTGGAAGCTTTGAATACATTAGAATATTGCTAAATAGATTTGAAGACATACATAATAATAATCCGAGAACTCGCAAACGAATGTGAAAGGACTGCAGTCAAGAGTTGGATAGCTTAAAACATTTTTGAGGAATTATATCAATGCATATTGCACTCTATAAAATTATGCAGTTTATTTAAGAATGTTGATGTAAAATTAAAATTAAAAATTGGCAAGTCTTACAAATATTGTATAAATAGTTACATTTAGTGAATGTGTAAAATATCTTATGAAAAATTTGCTATGAAACAATATTATATTCCAACAATTATCATAAAAAACACATTTTGAGGCAAAAAATTCCGCAAATTCCACGAAATTTATGATGAAGCTATATTTATAAGCATTTGAATAGTAATAACAAGAGCAAAAATATCTAGCACCTGTTGTCTGAAAAAGGAAATGTAACAAACTTGTGCAACACATAATGCTTCTGTTAAAGGAGAAAAATGTGTTCGAAATGCTTCTTATGAAAGAATTAGCATTTTTATTTTGATTGGTGCATGAGAATAAATTTATATTCAAAAATTAAAGTATGCATCCTTTTTCAAGCGAACGTTTTAAGTCGAAGATGATATCACGTAGAACTTAGTTACTATTTGCTAAAAAAGTAATATTCAAAATTGCACGATAAAAATTAGCTTTTCTGATATATTTTAAAGGATAATTTCTTACAATTAAATAAAAATTATAAAACGTACAAAGACAATTTAGTGTTTTGAAATGCTTATTATTAAATAACATAGACAGAAATGCTTCAAAATAACATCTTAGCAAAATAATGTGAAAATAGATGGATCTTTCGTTGGAATGGTTGACACCACAACAAGTCCTGGAATATAAGGGTAGTTGAGAGTCATTAACCTGACTTGGCATCATTCATCAAAAGTATTTGTGAAAGAAATACATAGATAGAGCAGAAGATTAACATACAATATTATTTCTGTCAAATAGTCTGCAGTAAATCATCGTCAATCTTATGATATTGTTAAAAAGACAAAGAGAAGTGATATTCCTCCTTGCAGTGTTGTGAGCAGGGTTATCTACAGTGAACAGAAATGTAATGTTCTATTGTTCCTTGAATCAAAATAAGTTTTCGAGATCATTTGATTGTGTTACCGACCAGTTCATGCTTAAGAATTATGGCTTAACACACTTTTAATTACAATGTAAATATTCACTTTAAATAAAAACAAAGAAGTAAGGATGGAAAAATTTTGTTTATTACAGAGTTGGGTATTTTTTTTATTTTTAATTTCGCATTCTCAAAAAATATTTTCTTTTATACTCAAATGCATCCAAATAGAAAACGCACCATTTTATAAATTAAATGTCAGCTCCAGCGGCTCAGTAGCTTCACGCCGCTTCCCGTAAGCTCAGCAAAGTGAAGCATCATTTGCCGCGGGCAGTGGTTGGGAGGGTGACCATGGTGTACTCTCCTTCACTGCGTTGCTGGAAGTTTGCGACGTTTCCACGTTAATCTGTGACGTCCAAAGTCCTTCCGCTGGTGTGGCGTGGATGTGGAAAGGAGGGTGCCAGCTCAGGTATGGCCTCGTCACCTGACCGTGGTTTAAAATTACGAGGCATCTTAAAAAGAGCAAAATCTTTCTTTCACCTTCGTGGTGCTCTGATCCAAACGAAAGATGCTCTCTTTTGACTTAATTCACACAGCCAAAGGCAAATCAAGCTTGGCTTGTCCAAATGTCATAAGCAACAACATAAATTAAATGCGTTTAATGGGGGAATCCATGTTCCATTTCGAAAACGTTATGCATCTCTGCTTCCCATGCTTTAAAAATTAAATTTTAACTTTTATATTTGAATATTTTAAATCTTTTAATTGATACGGCGAATTTCAAATAGTCATTCTACAATTTAATCATTTTTAATAACTTTGTGTCCAACAAAAACTGAATAATTGAAAAAAAATCTTTTTTATGGAAAATTATTAAATTAATTAGTATAAACATTTTAGTGAAGAGCATTTTTACATGAAAATAAACATTTATTAATATTACATGATTTTTCACTTCATAACTATTCATATTTCGGAGGAAAACGATATAAGATGGATCATATAAGAATGGAAAGTAATTTGAGAGTCATGTCCCTGCTGATATTCTTTAGTCATAATTTGTAATGTGCAACCATATAGAATTACATAAATTAAACATTTTGTTAGATTCATACTGCTTTTTAAATTCTTGATTTTAGCTAAAATGTGTTTTTAACATGCTTTAATTTAAAAAAATATGTTTTAAACAACCTCTGTATTTCTAAATTAATGTTCAAATGCCAGGTTCAAAATATTTTTCAATAATGGGAAGAATCATGTATGAAAGCAAATTTTCATTAATCAATCAAATATTTTCTCTTTTCTGGACTAATAGAAATAAATTGTCTGAGGAAAAAAAAAGTAATCAATGCTTAGGCTGAAATTCCTTCAATCAGAAAAGCTGTTATCAATTTCATATTAAAAATATTAGAATGTCAAAACGTCATATCGTCATATAAAATAATCGTAAAATTCAAGGTAAAATGTCTGATACCTAAAAAGAAAATCAATCCAACTAAACTCAAAAACTCTGAATTTCTGAGAGAATAATTTATATTATCCTTTATATGTTTAAAAGATGGGATATTTAAGATATTACAGAGCTTATTTGATATTCCAACATAGAACCACCAGATATTTGTTATTTTGACAACGTTTCTTGCAATTTTGTTTGCTCTATGATTGAAAAAAAAATGTTGTTTATTCTATTTTTTCTTATCTTCGGAAAATGTTCATTCATTTTAGAGTGGAATCATTTTCCAAGCAATTTAAATTGATTATAGCATCATCATCAAATTAAAGTTCTGTAAAAATGCACTTATCTAAATTAAACATTTTGTGATTTGTTTCAAGCCATTAAAAATCATTAGATTCAACATGAAATAAATTTAAATGCATCTTGAAGATAATAAAAGTTTAATTTTTACACTACTTGGATATTTGTTATTTACAATAGCAAATATTTCGTGAATTTTTTTTGTTTCAGTATTGTTATCTAATAATGACAAATTTAAATGTTTATTTTGATGCAAAATAAAGATATTATTTTGTTTTTAAATATTATAATTAATAAGAAAATATATTTACAAAAAAGTTAGTACGTGAAAATGTCTTTTAGTGCAAACAGTTTGAAACGTGAACATTGCATTATTTATATTTGACCACAGCCTTTTATACAATATTTTTACTATCAAGTGATTATTTCTTATTTAATGCTATGGACATTTTTAAATAAAGTTCACTGATTTATTGTTATTAGAATATTTCTTCGATATTGAAATTTACATTTTGATATATAATATTTACAGCAATATTTTACAAATGATTTAAGGTTTAACTACATTCAAAATCTGAGAAAGCAGATTGTCGGTAGAATATTAAAATGCATCCTTTTATTCCACGTTAAATATACATTTTAATTCATTAGTACTGTAAAAATTTCTTTGAGAATGGAGACAAAGTCAGAAAATTTTTCTTTCAATTTAGAATTTTACGCTTTAGTAAATATGTTTTAACTATCATTCCATCAATCATTTTTAAATAAAAGTTATTTTTGAACTTATATGAACTTTACTTTCCGGGGCGTAATGATCAAGTATTATATTCTAAACTAATATTTACAAATTTACGTGGAAAACTGTATTTATCTGTGTATATAGATTTGCACCTTATTTCCTTATAGCTACGCACTACAATATAAGTGCAAAAATATATACCGTCAAATCATATATATTTAAGTTTTTGAATTCAATATTTCTAAAGTTATATATTATGTGTACTAACTGTAAATCACTGTATACTGTACATAGCATTATTTTATTAGAAACAAATTTATAATTGTTAAGTATATACTTTGCTAATATTAAATTTTCTGTTTATTGGTGAAAATGACTATCACTTTATTTTACAGACTTTTTAGAATACTTAATTTTTTCAATTGGATAGTTAAATCAAAATTTTCAGTCTAAGTTCACTTAATCAAGTTTACCAATCTAAAGTAATGTTTTTGCTGTTCAGGCAGAGCAAAGAATACTATTAAACTTGAATTCATTTTTACACTGCAATAAAAGTTATATTTCATCTACACAGGTCAAAACAATTAAAGGATATTTTAAGACTTTAATAAAATAATGGTACCAGCAATTTATTTTTCCACAAAGTGAAAGAAAATATGGAGAAATGGCTTGAGTTGTTATCCTAAACATAATCCGAAATAGTAGAAACCATTGTAATTTTACAAAGTGTGATTTCCAGGGTTTGTGAAACTGTTTCTTGGAGAATGGAAATGGAAGCCGAAGATCATGACAAGGTCAGAGACGTGCAACAAATCCTAATTAACATCGCTATTTAACGCTAATGGCTCAGACTCACTAAAGCCGAAAATGCCCCACCTATTCTTCAACACAGATGCTCGGATAAATGCTCTTTTTTTCGATACAAATTGCTTGAAACCTCCTTCAGGAT
Organism: Latrodectus hesperus; assembly: GCA_037975125.1. Classification (NCBI taxonomy): domain Eukaryota; kingdom Metazoa; phylum Arthropoda; class Arachnida; order Araneae; family Theridiidae; genus Latrodectus; species Latrodectus hesperus. Next base: position 4,743,013 of record CM075853.1, read on the forward strand.
GTGGAGCTGCATAGTAGCTGACCAATGATGTGAGTCACGTTAACAGCAAGGAATCACAGAACAGATATGTTATTTGGAGAAGTGAAAGGTGAGATATTCTTTCTTCTGAAGAGTCCCATTTGAAAATTTATTCTGATAACCTGCTGATTTTCAGCTGGAGTTAAAATGACACTAGAAACTAACCATTTATACTTGCATTAAAGTGTCAAATTTGGCTGTGGGGGAGTGGGAGTTATGCTGACTTCTCCAATGAGGGCTCTCATGTCTCTATATCATTCTAAATAGAGTTTTAACCTGTTATCAATTTAAGGATGAGATCCTATAGCTACAATAGTGCCTCATACTGGAGAAATTGGATATTACTCAATGTAAATGGACGATAAGTGCAGTTCATTTCATGCTGACTTGATGATGATTTCCTTTTATAGGAAGGTTTATTTGAAGCAAAACACTAGAACGATTTCATCTAATAAGTCTTAAAATTATATATCCATCAACAGTCAACAAATCAACAATATGTTATTTTCGTACAACAAAAAATACATGAACTATAGCCTGGTTTGGTAAAATTAAATTTATACACAAATTATAATTCTATTACATGTATAATTTATTAATATTACTATGGAAAGAAGATTTAATCAATTCATTATTTATTGCCTTATTGTCGTTAGAAAACAAATACAATTCCATTGCATGCAACTCAAAAATAAATAATATTGCTTTATCCATAAAATAATGTTCAAAGGAAATTATGTTGACTTAATAAATTCAAATACTGATAAATCCTAATTAGTTAGTACAGTTAATACCTAATCAAACTGAAACATTTTTTTATCAATCTCTTAGAAAGCAACTTTTGTATTAAATATTATTTAAATGCTCCTACTCACATACTTAAAAGCAAAATTATGTTGTTAAATCACAGTCTTGTTAGTTTCTGACAAAATGTCTTCTCTTCTTCATCCAACGCCCGCCCGTGGCCGATGGGCCATTTGGCATTGTGCTTTCCAGTAGAGTCCAGCCCGCCCATGCAAGTCGTCGTCGGCCTGTTCCAGAGCATTACAGTAAGCCAGGTGTTCGGCTGTACCCTCTGCCCCCTGAGAAAATGCATGTTCCATTAAAGTAATGAGTTATATTATTGATACGTATTAAATTCATTATTGATATGTAAGTACCATTTCGGTTAAAAAATTTAAAGTGTCTTCTGTTTTCCAAAAAGCATTTGAAGGTAAAATATAAAAACTATTTTCTTTATATTTATTTTTGCATATTTCGAGAATTTAAGAACTATTTAATGTATATCATTCATTCATTGTTGTTAGGTAATCTATCTCTCCTTTTTGTTTGAAAACATTTAAATAAACCTATGTAACTTGAGATTAAAATGTTCAAAATTATTTAAATATAAGATAACATAAAAACTTTCAAATACATATTAGAACCTAGTTAAACTGATTGCTTATTAATGTTTATTTCATACCCTTATCATCTGTATTTACTTATGTATAAATTAATGCATTTCCCATAATTCTTGATGTGAGCAAAATCTAATGAAATCAAATCCATGTAAAGATCTTTCTTAATATTTCAAATTCAATAAAATACCTGTATCGATACATTTTGCAAGTTTACAGATTGAGATCATGAAAATCTACAGGGTTATAACTTAACTGAATATAATGCACTGGTTCTTTAATTTAAACTATTTTTAATGAAATGATAATGAAGTAAAAATAATAAGACAAAGCATTCTATAAAAATAAAAACATTATCAACACAAAAATATTATTAGCCCCCATTTTAACAGTTTCCTAAGAATTCTACGAAAGAAATCTAGAAAAAATGAATAAAGAAATAAATTGAGATTAATGTGTATTTCTGTCAAATAGCATACAGTTCACAGTCAATTTTAAAGAAAAATGTGAAATAAATCCTGCTGTCATATTCATCTTCTTCAAATAATATCTTATTCAGGATGACTAGTTTATTTTTTATAGAAAATGTTTAATAATAAATAAATTATTAAAATGTATTTGAAGCAATTTTAACATATTTTAAATTCATATTCTATTAATGAATTTTTAAAAATATATTTTCTGATTTTCATTAAAGGAGAATGAGTAAAAGAGTAGTTTAAAGATTATATTTGCTACAATTTTATGGGTTTCGTTGAAACTTGCGAAGATAACCCAATAAGAATAAAGTAATCTAAATCAGTTTATATGGAAAATTCAAACACAAGACTTTTTATAACAGATATAGAAACTATTTGAATAATTTTCCAGTTTAGTACAAAATATTTTTCAAATGCTTAATTTTTAATATAATAGCTAAAAAAATATTATTACATATTGCATTAGATGTAGTTGTTTTATTGCCATGTTTTATCAACATCAAGTGAATATAAGGCAATAAACAAGATTTGATATTTCATTATTTCTTATCAATTTAAATATAACTGTTATTATACAGCAAGCGTAATCTTAGCACCTCACCGGTTAAGAATCTTTTCATTATTTTTCGGAAGACCGTCACGTTGCTTTTGCAATGATAGGGAATAATTTTTGTAGATGAATGCTCTGCTTATACGTACATTCAATATTTTTTCGATTCCTCATTTTATTGGAAAAGTGATATTGTTCACACAATTAGCTGTACAATAATTAATTTTTCAGTTTCTATTTCCTTATGTTCTAATATTTTTTTTTTCCCAAATTAGAATATTTTTTCAAAAGATAAGATTAAAATCAAAATATTTTTCAATGATCAAGAAATTTTTAAAATGTTCTTAAAGCCCCTATAATTGTATTTAAGTATCGATGCAAAGATATATTACTTTTTAAATTTTTTTCCTTAAAAAGTAAAACGTTTTTCGATTATATTAGAAAAAATAAAATTTTAAACACTACATAATACTTTTCCATCGTAATATACTTGTAAAATATTTTTCTTTTTACTTTAACAGAGTAGAAAATAATGGGTTAGAAGTCGAATGATGACCGTTGTTTGGCAGTAACATCCAAAAGTTAATTTCAGAGCACAGCAGTGGACCTGTTACACCAGTTGTCATTAGCTACCGATACTACCATGTTTTTGTCCAGAATGCAATTTACAAATGTACATTCCGTATTGCTATACTGACTCATCTCTCGGAGTGTAGAAACAGAGTGTCATGGAATACACGACTCGGTCACCTCTGGTTTGGAATTATGGCACATTGAACATGTATCGTTACAATTCTGCGGTGCTAAATTTCATATTACTTTTCTTTCATTCGGACCCTGAAAAGAACTATTTTATGCCAGATAATGGAAGACTTGCATTTCGGGATGTTGTACAAAATTTTCTTGATGAAACATTTTGCTGCAATATTATGCAATACATTTTTCTGATTTCTCTCAAATGGAAAACTTCAAATCAACAGTTACCAATTGATACAGAAGTCATTGTATGCCAATGAACCGTGCGTGATATTGAAGCTTCATGAACAGATATCATTATACACACCACCACAGTTTTGTTTGGTTTGGTACTCAAGCGTATAAATACCGTTATTAGAAGCAGAAGTGTTTATTTTGGATACTGATTTCTCAGGATTTATGCTTCTAAATTTTTGAAAAACACAATGGCCTTTCATGTATGTAATATTGCATAATTCTCCAATAAATGTAATTTTTTTTTGCATTTCTTCCTTGTTTTACTATTTTAATGACCCCTAGGGCATAATATTAATACATTATTTTATAATAATGTCTTTTATATAAGCTGTATTTCTGTTTTATTATTGCGCATTCAAATAAGAAAATATTATTATTACAGTAGCTATCTGAAATATGTATTCAAATAATTATTCCATTAAATAAATCAAATGTGCTTAATCATTGATCTTCGTTATTTTTAAATTACAATTATGTTGATTTCAAATAAATTAAGCATTCACTAAAATGTAATTTTATTAATAAAAATATTTATTCTGGGTTTTGTTAATGTACTTTCTATTTAAATAATAAATTGAAAATAATTGTATGTGTGTATTTTATAAAATCATCTTTGGATTTAAAAATAATACGTTTCAATTAACTGTATTATATATATATGGCGATATTTTTAAACACTGAGTATCTTATTGATGCTTTTACAGCGTTATTTGATTAATCCTATTTAAATATTGATAATAAAACTTTTAAGCTATTTAAAGGACCCGACCCTGGGGCCTGAGCAGCTACCAGGCGCGTCGGTAGGCGGTGGATCACCGAACGTCCTGTAGGAATGACAGGATAGCCTTGAATATAGAATCAGAGGCCGCGAACCAGCTCCCGTAAACCCTGGTGTTATGCGTTCCGTGCCTAGGGCTAATTGGCACCGCGGTATTGGTGTCTTAACGGAGCCTCTAGTTGCCTGGCAAACTTCTAGAGTAATTTGCCTTTCCCAGTATCTCAGGCAATGCTGGGTGGACTTATATTACCTGAGCTTATAAATTGTTATCTTGTGGCTGAAAAGACACAAGAAATAACAATCCTTTCTGCATCTACAGGTGATGCCTCTGAAGTTGACCTTGCGGAAAAAGACAAGTGAACTCAGAGGCTGTCTTGTAAAGGGGCAGTAATGAATCCTTCACTTGAGGTAGAAATGACCTCCAAACCATCTTCTGGTGAAAGTCAGGAAGCTATCCCTTGTATGACTGACTCTCTGACCAGATGGGACTATTTCAGCAAGACCCTATCTGCTGGAAATGTCATACGCAAGAGGAAACGGCAGAGCATATCATTTATGAATGCGAGGCTCTTGCCCTCCCTAGATTAACCTCTTTAGGCATCATCCATACTAGAGAGTTACACCTAGACTCCATTAAAGGGTTATCGGACTTTATTAATAAAGTGGGTGACCCGAGCAACTGGAACTAGGAAACATTGGGTTTGGAGTTAATGGTACAAAATGCTGATAAAAGCAGAGGTGCCCAATGACATACAAACCCAATTCTAAGAAGAAGAAGAAGAAGAAGGACCCGACGAGTACATGCGATATACGTGCTCGTTAAATCTGTGGTAACGAAAGTCCTGTCGGTCGTTGAGCAGTTACCATGGTACAAAAAATTATTTTGTGCATAAATATATATTTATTACACTATTTTCTCTTTCAAAAAGGAAATATTTTTAAATGGTACTTATTTTTTTAAGTCGAAGAAACAATTATATTGTATACATTTCTTCAATATTTGATAAATAACCTAAAATAGTTACAGCTAATTCCTTATAATATATATATATATATATATATATATATATATATATATATATATATATATATATATATATATATATATATATATATATATATATATACAAGCTGACCCAGCCACGCGTTGCAGTGGCTGAGTTTTTAAAATACATTGAATCAATTTTTTACTAATTCTTGGGTACAATTAAATGAATATTTTCTAAAAAAATTTAAAATAGGTTCATTCATATGAGAATAAAAATAAAACATTTCGCAAAAATTTAAAAGTAATAGGTAAAGTATCGAAATTTTGATATTAAGCACAAACCAACATAAACTTTCTGAATTTATATTTTATTCATCTTATATTAAATTATAGTTTGTAATCAGTGACTTAGTTACAAAATATACTATATAAATTAAAAACATCTAAAAATAAATTGTTATAAATGTGGTGGATAACATTGACATCGAACTATTACTTTTTCAATTTTAAATTATTAAAACTAAAAATTATCTAAGTACTACTTTGTGTACAACATTCCTGGTTAACCTATCTTTCGCTAACACGAAGAGATTTGATGGTTTTCCTACACGTGAGCAAGCAACATATAGCTGTCCATGTGGGAAATATGTGTTTTTCAAATCCAAACCGCAAATAGACATTGTTTTGCCTATAGATTTATTTATGGTCATCGCAAAATCTGAACAAATCGGAAATTGGAGCCTTTTAAACGGTATTGGAGATTCTGACACTATCAGTGGAATACGTGGCAACAGGACGATATCTCCTTTAAATTTTCCCGTCAAAATTGTTGCTTCGAGAATATTTTCGGTCATTTTTTATGACTAAGCGTGTACCGTTACATAATTGAAGTGGGTTTAAATTACGTAGAAGAATAATTGGTGAACCAATTTTCAATTGAAGATTGTGTGGTGGCATTCCTGGCATATCCAGAGAATTCTAAAATTCAGTTGGAAAGTTTACGCTTCGTTTTCATCAATAACTGTGTCGATTGATTTAAGAGACATCAAATCACCGGGCAACATCTGTTGTATATGGAAGTTAATTTCGTTCACATCAACGTTTCTTGATGCCAAAATAGCACGTTTACAGAGCCAATTATCAAACTATAAAATAAAAATAAAAAAATAAAAGGCTATCAAGAAATACTTACATGTTTTCGAGGTGGTATGAAAAGTAGTAGAGAAAAACAGTAATAAATAAAATTTTATTTTACTATTTATAATATTAAAAATATTCAAATAGAACACTGCGCAATAATAACACAATACAAAGTATAATTATAAAAATAATTCACGAAAAATTGTTACAGTATGATTATACATCATGAAAATATATGTAAATTCTATATTCTATACACACGCGCTATGCACGCGCATATGTATATATTTTATTCTGGATAGATATGTATATATCTAGATATATATATATATACACGTCGCACATCTGCCGATATACCTGTGCATACTATAGATGCTATATATCGCCAAATATTTGGATATATATACAGATACTATACTGATATATATAAACACTAATATCGTATATATAAATATATGAGATCATATATATATATAGTATATATATAAACTATATCTATCGTATATAAGTATGGACCATATATATAAATGGGTACATATATATATATATATACATATATATCGGTATCATGTATAGTATATACAGAGTATATATCGATATATATACATACGTGTACACACGATATATATATATATATATATAGAATTGCTGACCTAGCCACGCGTTGCAGTGGCTGAGTAATTATAATACATTGAATCAATTTTTACTAACTCCTTGGTACAGTCAAATTAATATTTTCTAAAAAAATTTAAAATAGGTTCATTCATATGAGATTAAAAATAAAATGTTTCACCAAAATTTAAAAGTAATAGGTAAAGTATCGAAATTTTAAAATTAAGCACAAATCAACATATACTTTCTGAATTTACATTTTATTCATCTTATATTAAATTATAGTTTGTAATCAGTGACTTACTCTTATAAAATATACTATATAAATTAAAGACATCTAAAAATAAATTGTTATAAATGAGGTAGATAACATTAACATCGAACTATTATTATTTCAATTTTAAATTATATTAAAACTAAAAATTCTTTCCGCGGCATTATACTGAAATAAAAAAATTAAAAGAATTTATCATTTGAATAAATAAATTAGATCAAAATGTTCTGCTGAATAAATTAATAATTATCAAATTATAAAATAAAAATAAATAATAAAAGGCTATCAAGAAATACCTACATGTTTTCGAGGTGGTAGGAAAATTAGTAGAGAAAAACAGCAATAAATAAAATTTTATTTTACTATTTATAATATTAAAAATATTCAAATTGAACACTGCACAATAATAACACAATACAAAGTATAATTATGAAAATGATTCACGAAAAATTGTTACAGTATGATTATACATCATGAAAATATATGTAAATTCTATATTTAACCACACGCTTGCGCGCGCACGATAATTTTCTCGAAGATGGTATAATCTAGAAAAATAAACACGTCGCCATCTGCCGAATACCTGTGCAACTTAGATGCTAAACCGCCATCTATTAGGAACTTACAGAACTAACCAATAAATAAACACTAATGTCGTATAATAAATACTGAAATCAATAATTAAGAGATAAAAACTATTCTATCTTTTAAGTTTGACCATATTATAAATGGTTACAAAATTTTATCAAAATCTTTTCAGTAGTTTCGGAGTTTATCGGGAACATACATCGTGACACGAAATTTATATATATATATATATATATATATATATATATATATATTTATTATATATATATATATATATATATATATATATATATATATATATATATATATATATATATATATATATATATATATATATATATATATATATATATATATATATATATATATATATATATATATATATATATATATATATATATATATATATATATATATATATATATATAAAGAGACAAATACAATAATATAATTTAATTTAAAGACAATAAAGAATATAGAATATGAAAATATAAAAATACATGGATATCTCTAAACATCTATCCAGCGCAAAAGCAGCCAAATAAAGTTAAGTCACAGGAAGATAATTAAATATACAAAAATATAAAAGGAAATCTAAAGAAAATAGATTTAAGACAAAATAAGAAAAAAATAATAAGAAGCATAGGGACCATATCTTCCTCAAGGTGGATGACCATATCCCCGCTGAATAAGACATGGTCCCTATGATATCCCTATGTATTTATAATGATTATTATATGTGATCAAGGCAGAAAACTAAGATTGATTTGAAATTTTCATTTAATTGTTTTATGCAATAAAGCAAAAGTATAAATTTGTGAATTATACAGTTTCATTTTCTTTTTTTTTTACTTTTTATTTTTGTTCTTCTTGTAATTCAGTAATACCGGATATAGGACATCATAATACTATAAATCTAAATCATATTGTTATACAGTAAAAACTATAGTACAGATGAGAAATGACTCTTGAACAAATATCTTAAAATATGTTTAAAATTTATATAGTTATATGAAAATGTGACTTAAATTCCAGTACAAAATAAAATTTTCTTAGATGATTAATCACCAATGCATTTATTATTTATTCTAAATAAGGAATTATTCTGAATAAGGAAAACTTTTATTTATGTGAAAATAAAAAGTTGTTGAGTTGGTTTTTTTTTCTAATATTGTTTGCAAATAAATTTCATAAATTGTGATAAAATTGATCATTTTATCAATTACTAACAGGTTCAAATTATTATATAGTGCTATATACAAAGATCTATTTATCAATTTTTAAATTCGCAAACTATTAATAAAAATAGGAATTGTAATTCAACTTTGTTAGCAGTAATTTACGAAATTACGATGTAATACCAACTAGCATTTTTTAGTAAAATAAGTTTTGTTTTTAAAATGATCTTCAATTTTAATGATATCCTAAAATGTATCACTCTTTTTAAATTTTATTCCCTTATCTTTCAATTGTCACCCATAGCATTGAAGTACAGGGTGATCTTTTTTAAAGTGACAGTGTTTGGAACACCCTGTAGCGCGATCTATTTGCTAAAATGGCATCAAACTTGGTATTTAGACTAATCAAAACATGGGAAAACGGACTCCGTAAAAAAAAATTAGTTCCAAAACTCACCGCAAGGGCATTGCACTGTCATAGCACAACATTTTCATTTTTCATTGATACCCATGTTTTATACTAATTCTCGTTATTGTAAGCTACAACAGCGCCACAAGATGCCCTATCAGCGACTTTTGGAACTAATTTGTTTTACGGAATCCTTTTCCCTATGTTTTGATTAGTCTAAATACTAAGTTTGGTGCCATTTCGGCAATTAGATCGCGCTACAGGACACTTCAAACACTGTCACTTTTAAGAAAGATCACCCTGTATATCATGTTTATTGAATTTATTTCATCACGGAAAATATCTCTATGTAATTTTATAAATTAATTGAAAGAATTATAAATAAATATAAAAAATCAAGCATTAAATTTCTAATATGAATAATAGAATACTTAATTATATTCCATAAATATATATTTGCTTCTGAGAAAACAGCTAATTCAGTTAAAAGGAAATCCTCAGTAAGCAATTAATTTATTCAAATGTGTGTTATCTTGGGGGAAAATTCAATCCAAATAATATAATACCAACTGCACTTAATAGACATTATGAAATGAGATTCTGAGGTTCGTTTTCAATTATATGTAGCTATTTTCTTTTAAACGATGCAGGCAAGCAAGTATCATATCAAAAGATTCATTAAGTTTTTTTCTTTGAATATGGTATATTTAATTATATACAATTTTCAGATAGACTGAAATTTTCTCAAGAGTTCATATGAATAAAGTTTTTTTCAATAACATTCTAAACAGCATTTTAAATTTGAAATTTTCTCTGATTACTTTAATAAATGATTTGCATCACATGATTTATCATATGCTTCATCAAATTGTAATATTTTTAAGAAGATTTGTTCAAAAAAAATCTAAATTAAAAAATAACGAATATTAAAATTTACTGCAAAATTCAAAAACAGCAATGTGAATAATCAACTCATTGCTTCAATTTAATTAAGAATAATTAACTTATATATAATATCAATTTTAATGTATTAGGTTGAGAAAAAAATAAATTATCCATTATTTTTGCTTGAGCTTTATATTAAATTAAATGGCATTTGTGGGCAAAAATGAGTAAAAATGTTCAAAGACCGTGTTAGGGACATTTTCAACATTAATTTACCAGACCAGAACCTATTAAACCAAAACTGCACGTAACTAGCTGCTATAATCTAGGTACCAAAAATGCATTTCACAGATTTAGTTTAGTTTAAGTTTATTATTATTAATAAAAAAACTATAAAATATACTAAAATTCTAATTTGTCGAATACCATTTTTAACACTCGAACACTCACAATTGAACTGTGCAAACAATAAACATCAAAATAATTTTCAAGCGTAAATCTGAAATTCTTTGATTGATACTTTAAGAGATATAGATCCCTTCAAGCATCTAGCAAAAGAAGCCCTCAGCCTCATATATTTGTGTTACAAATATATGAGCTACTTTATATTTGTGTTACAAATAATATTAATTGAATGAAGTGAGATATTAACAAATTTTAATTTAAAATACTTTTAAAATTGACATTTTTAAATTGTCACACAAATCAAAACACTTTTAATTAAATTGAAGTTATACTTGAACAAAATAGAATACTTAAAAAGTTTTATTCTGAAACAGAATAACACGCCACATTAAGAAATTTTGTCATAAGTAGCTTGTCAGTGTAATACTAAATCTTTATGTAAGAAAATATTTATATGGCATGATTAATTATTTATGAGTGCAAAACAGAACCATCATAATAACGTATTGTTATTCATGATTTGCTTGTTTTATTATTTTCCTCAAGAATTCATAATTTATCTTTTTTTTACAATTACTATATGTTCTTTCTATATACAATTAATAACATTTGTTTGACTTTGGTAAATATTCTTGTAAACCCCAAAATCTCTTCAAAACTCTTGATATATAGCGGAAAATTTCTGTGGAAGGAATATCACATGAACAACTTTAGATTTATAGAAGTGTAATCTAAAGTATAATTTTCAACTGAATATATTTTATCTTGAACGAAATAAATCTACTGCTCTTGATCATGTTTAATATTAAAAAAAGTTATGAAATTGTCTCCCTCCTAACAACTGAGCATTCAAATGAAAATTTCACATGTTTGATTCGGGACATTACTTAATATTTATTAACTACTGGAAAAAAATCTTAAGCTTATGAAAAGTAATAAATAATTATATACCTGAAATATTTCCCACAATTTATCTATTCATCCAATGTTGTTGCTGTTGTTGTCGTGTGTCAGCCAGGCTGGCAATATGGGGTGCGCTGCTCCACTTTTCCAACTGAACCAAATTTTGGTGTGGAGTCCGACTTCCTCAGTACACACGTGTCATAGGTATCTGTTTATAGGGTTAGGCAACCATTCACTCCACATTCATACACGGAAAGGACAAAGACAGGATAGATAGAGAGAGAAAGTACATCCATGCCCAAACCGGATTCGAACCCAGGACCTCCCTATCCGCAGACAGACACGCTCACCACTAGACAAGTTGGGTGGCTATTCATCCAATAATTGTGATATTAAAAAATATGAATTCAAAAATTTAAAATTTGAAGGCCAAATACAAAAAGTAAATGATGCTCTTGAAATAGTTTATCCCTTCTTTCTCACTCTACATCATTCTTTCGTGATAATTATAAAAGCTACTCTTTCAAATAGTAAATAATTGACAAGATTTTGTATATATTTAATATGTTCAATAGTGTTTGACAGCATTGCCATTTAATTATATTTGCATAAATTTTGCATGCATAAGTTTTAAAGCCAAGTGAATTTATGACGCCTAAGGCACAGGTTCGAGGTTCGATCCTCAATCGGGGTAAGCCCATCTCAGCTTTTCATCCATTCAGTGGGTAGGAAAACTGAGTACTTAGCATAGATTTAATTAAGTGAAATGAAAGGTTTTCGGATCCGAGTTTCGTCGGTCAGGAAAACAGATATCGGCCATGTAAGCCTTGGCCCTCATATTGATTGTCTTGCCTTGGATTTAGATTAATTTAGTTTAGTTTATATACAGATTTTAGATTTCTTCACACAATGAAAAATTCCATGAAAAATAACAGATTGATTTGTTTATCAAAAATGATTGAAAAAGACGTATTATATAAAATACCATTAATGTGCATGTTACTATTATCAAAGATAAAAAACAGGAAAAATATAATTGGTAGCAGTTTCTGTCACACTTTTTAGAGAAAGGATTTAAGGTTATTTAATTTTTTTTGTCATGTTATGTGTTAAAATTCAATTATTCTTACATTTTTGGAAGCAAATAAGAGTAAAATTTTCATTTCAACAAAAAGAGAAAACAAAATAAGTGGTGCTAATGGAAATTTAAGGCATCATTTTGAAAGTAAATATTTTGTAGTTTCTTTCCTTAAATGTTAAGTGAGGAGACTCATTAACACAAATGAAAATTATCTTCCATTCATTAACTATAGACATATATTACAAATGAAATATCATATTTGTAAATTTAAATATATTCCTTATTATTTATTTAATATATATTTCATTTTTCGAAATAATTTTTTGTCCATTATTAAAAATATTTAATAAATTATAATATACTATAATATATTTAAAATATACTTTTAATTTATTACATGTATATGAAAATATTAGTGAATGGAACATTTTACTCGGTCAAAAAATTAGAAGACTAATATTCTAGATTTTTTATTTAAGTAAATTTTATTAGTATAAAACTAATTTTGAAATAATTTTCATGAACATTATTTTTATGAAAAACTTTGAATGTAATTGTAATTTCTCATTAATTTCAAAAACATTAGACTCACATAGTAAACATTTACTTATGTGCTATTATTCAATACACATTAACTTAATTGATTCATGTATTTCAGATAAAATATTTACATTTAATTCCAAACATTTACTATAACAATTTCATCTTAAATATTTTAGGCATGGTAACGTTTCTATATAATTATTGTATTTTGAATTTTTTTTCAAAAAATACATGTAAATATCTGGCTAATACAAATATAATTACTTGTTACACTAATTTTGTAAGCCAAGATGAAAATTGAAAATATATTAGAAACAATTCATTTATAGAATATTTGAAAAGCATCTTAATTTTAATATACAGTATCAGTAAATAACACATTTGAAATCCCCAAGTTTGATAACATTTTAAATATTTGAGGAGAAATTAGTTGACAAAAGATAAGGTAGTAAGGTATATGCAAAGATTGTAATGAAAATAGCAGAAAGTCAGGAAATTGAGATTTTACATTATTTCTTTGTATGTATACATTATACATAAAATATTTTCATATGATTTGCTTAAGTACAAAATATATTGGTGTGTAGAAGAAGCCCATTTCTTAAAAGATATAAAATAACATGACTAATTTTAAGCAACAGTAAATGATAATTTTACAGGCTGTTTAAAAGCAATTGTGTGTTTTTTTAATTTTTTTATTTATAAAAACATATTTAAATTGTTAAATTTCATAATCTGTAGTTGATAATAATGCTGATGTATGAAATATTCTTCATAAGAAAATTATAAAGATATATTTTTATAAAAACAAATCCGAAGTATAACAAATTAGTGTGTTTGCCCTATATAAACCCCTTTTTCTTTGCTTAGAGCTTCTACAACATCTTCACCTCATTGATTAATTACATGCAATTCATTTTTTTAATTGATAATTGATTTTCGTCATACACGTGTTTGCTTTGTAAGATTTACATAATTTCCTTCGTTTTTTTATATTTTTCACATGGTTAAGCAGTTCAATATCTGTGATTATAATATTTAATAAGCATTGAATATTTGCCAAAGTCAATAAAAAATAAGGAAGAAAATTAATTAAATTAAAACTTTTAAAAATATACATCAAAGAAAAAGAAACTTTCTTTAGTAATTAATTTGTTCACAAATTTATTTATTTATTTATTTTTTTACGTTCTGTTAAAAAAATTCTCACAATTCTGATTAATCTATGAAATTAAAGCGTTCCTTTTAAATTACATTTATGTAATTAATATTAAGGTAAGCTGAGCTTCCATCAAGTAAAAAAATAAATTAAATTATAAAAGGGCTTCTAATGAAATCTAATGTTTTGCGTTTTATTATATAAGTAAGAACCTCTAGCGAATTATGGAATTCACTCAATGTATGCAATTTTGTTTACAAATAAATGCAGTAGTTAAAGTTAATAAAGGAAATACCAATGATTTCTTTCCAAAATTCCACCTATAGTTATTTAAATAATTACAATTTAAATCAAATTAACATTTGAAAAATTCCATATAGAGATGTTTATACATTTATTTATTAAAACGTGTCTTAAATTATTATATGATAATGATATAAAATTGAGTAAAAACGCAATGAAGTTGTTGATAACAAAATTGTTTCTTTAAGAAAATGTATATTTTTAGATATTTTTTCAGAAATATTTAACTTAAATTGACAACAGTAAAAAAAGAAAAAAGCTCAAAAAAGGATAACTTTTTAAATATATATTTATATATCATTATCATATCATTTAAAACACTTATATTTGTTACTTTGATTACTGTAACTTGAATACATTGCATATATTGTGACAGTAAAGCAATTATGCTGAAAAATAAACAAGTTGATAAAACTTTTGCTGATAATAAAAAGTTAAATGTATTTCATATTTACCTGTTTGGCAACTATGTTAGTTTAGAAGAAATCTTCATTCTGAAATCAAATATTGCTGCAATTTTAACAATCATCCGTTAGAAAAATAAATAAGTAGGTTGTGCTTTTAAAGAAAAAGATAAAAAATGTTGGAAATATTCCATAAGAAAGACAATATGAATATCTGAAGACTTTTGATGATTTCTATTGTGATAATAATCGATATGTATCAGATAGAGTTTGGAAAAGTATTGATATTTTTAGTGACATTTGTTGGGGAAACTGATGGCGAAGTTGTTAGCGTTTCGAACTTCTAAGTAGTAGGTCGCGGGTTTAAATCCTAGTTTAGGCATGGATGTTCCTTTCTTACTGTGTATGTTTCTCCATCCTTTCAATTTTAGGAATAAATGGCACATCCTCTGAATGATCCACTGTATAAGTTGACTTTTCCCCTTCTATCGCTAAATGGATTTAGTCCTAAGATCACAGTTGGACACTGAGAAAAAATAAAATTCTTTCTTCTACAAACAATTTATATAATATTTCCTTATACTAATAAGGAATTCTGAACAGTATTCTGAAGTCAAAATAGTTTTTATCTATATTGAAGCTCGGTTCAGAGTGACTGCAAACTCTTATTGTTGTAAATGATATAATATAAATAATCGTAAAGAAACACATAGCCAATCTATTTCCATCAATAATGTTACAGCCTTTTAAGACGTCCACAAATTTTAGACTAATCATTTGCTACCTACTGATTCGTGGTTGTGTTTAAGCCTATATATATATATATATATATATATATATATATATATATATATATATATATATATATATATATATATATATATATATATATATATATATATATATATATATATATATATATATATATATATATATATATATATATACATATATATATATATATATATATATATATATATATATATATATATATATAATGTGTAAAATATATAAAATGTGAAGCCAGATAAAATGGAAAAAAAAAATAAAAAACTTTCAACATTTCAAGGAGCCATGCATATTTAATTTCACTTAATTCTTTAAAGTTTAGGAGATGTGTTCCGAATGAATTCCTATAAATTATCTCAAATAGAAAAGAAATATCATTGAAAATTATGCCAAGAATAAATAATTATCAGTTCCAGTACATCAAAACGTCTATATAATATTGCAACATGTAATAAAACCTGCGTTTATTCTTATGAATAAAACAATCTTACAGTAAATGTTAAATATATATATATATATATATATATATAGTAATGAGTAGTAGGTTTTTAGAGAGAATTTCCAGGATATAATGGCTTTCTTCTGCATAATTTTTCTTTAACGGTAGACGAAAGAAAAGATTTAGATTTGAGTCCATGATCTGTCACATTTTCTTTGTGTTTTCCCGAGTTGGAAAAGTTCTTTGGGTCATTTCTTTTCGGCTAAGAAATGGATTCCGCAGAAGAGATGAGCTCCCCTCCAACTGATAAGCAACTACCAATGGAATTTAAGGATCCAAGAATTCAGCACTTGGGAAAAATCTAGCAAGATTTTGATTACATAAAAGATTATCAATACATTGTTAATTCTACTGATATTGAAGATTTGAATAATTTTTTTGACGGTTGCCAAGACAAAACAAATTTGATTGGATCTATAAATGCCCAGACAGTGGAATTTATCAGATTTCAGCATCAATTGCTGAACTTGGAACTAAAATGTCAAGCAAAGATCACTGATTTAGAGAGACAATTGTAACTCAGTTTGCAAGCCAAAAACTTAAAAATTCAGTCAGATGAAACTAAACCCAAGAAGAAATGAAAAGCATTACCTTTTAAAGACTTCCAAATAAACGTCGCAAAGCAAAATTGCTTTGAATTACTTGCTGAAAATGAAAAAGTCGATGATCCTGTGGCGCCATCTGCCTCCCAGTCAAGACACGATTAAAACATGGAGATTGCTTCTGAGACTCCAGCAGAAAAACCAATAAGGATACTATCGGTGTTTCTGGATGATAAATCCAATTGAAACAGAATTGTTACTGAATTAAATAAAATAGTTAGCAACAAAGTAGCAGCGACGTACTTACTCGTTCATATGTCACGGTCTACGATCTAATTAATAAATATGTTGTCGACAATAAAATTGAATCTCACACCTATGAGCTGTCCATCGATAAAGGCATGAAGAAAGTCATCAGAGGACTTCTTTTCGACTTTCCCATTATTCAAATACATGAGGAATTAACAAGCAACAATTTCGATTTTTGACTATTTTCCCAGATTAGAAGACGACGAAATTCTACCAACATGCCGCTTTTCATAGCAGAGCTAACCAAAAATGACTATAAAGAGAAATTCCATGATTTGGAATTTGTCGGAAACTTCCGAGTTACTGCGTAATCTTTAAAAAAGAAGTCAAGTCCCGCACAATGTTACAGATGCCAGAGCTTCTACCACAATTCCAGATACTGCCATAGGCAACATAGGTGCCTTAAATGTGGCAAAAATCATTTCAAAAGAAACTGTTTAAAACCTAGTAATACTAATGCTAATTGTGCTCTGCGCACTGGATATCACACCAGCAATTATTTGGGTTGCAGCAGAAACCCAATCAATATTCAAAACATTACCCCTTTAGAAAATTTATAGAAAAAAGATGTAAACAATTTGAACTCCAGTAAGCTTCACCCACTTCAAACACGGATCAGCATCAACGGTCAATCACCGCCCTAGCTACGGCCATCACCCCCTCACCTCTTTCTCAGTTGCAACCAGTGAATTCCGAAACTACAAATATGAGCTCAATGCTTATGGAACTATCAAAATAAATCAATAGCGTCTTCAATAATTTTATAATGAAGCTAGATTCAGTCATTAACGCAAACAATAGCAATAATATTCATGTCTAGACCTTCTATATTAAGAATCCTTTCATGGAACGCATGTGGGCTTATACTTAAATTTACCAAATTAATTTATTTTATAGAAAAAAGGAATCCTGATGTAAATGGAATAAAAAAACACATATTCGAGCAGATACTAAAGCCAATATATTAAATTTTAGCTCCCTCCGAAAAGACGGAACAATTCACCGTGGTGGTGGAACAGCAATGTACGTTAAGAATTCCTTTTCATTCGATGTTCTAGATATATCCATCAACACTATTGAAAATATGCCCATTGCCTTAAATACTGCTAACAACACACTAAATATTACTGGCATCAATCTACTTGCTCAGAAGAGAGCACTAGACGAAAAAGACCTGAATCAGTTTTTCAATTTTGGGAAGCTCTGTCCTCATTTTTTGGAGATTTCAACTCAAAACATCCTAAATGGTGTCATCAAAATAGAGTTAATAATAATGGCAGAACTCTAAACAACTATTTAGAAAATCATAATGTTGAAATGTTTGCCCCGGTCGATCCAAGCCAATACTTCTAAGGAAATACGGCCTGCTAAACTATTGATCTTACTACCTCAAGAAATAACACCATTTTCCAATGCCGTTCAATTAGGGAATTACCTAGATATTACAACCCAGTTATCCTGGATACTGGACAGCACAATGCTTTGTCTTCGCATGAAAGAATAGTTACTTCCACCAACTGGGACAAGTTTAGAGAATGGTTGAGAGGGAATCTAGCTGGTAACCCCATAATGAATAGCAAGCAGGAGTTAAACAATGCTGTTGAGGAATTTGAATGCAAAATACAAAACGCACTTAATAATAGCAGTAAAATTATATCAATATCATCTAATTTTTTTTAAATTACCAAGAAAACTTAAGGAACTAATAAAAACATAACTAATAAAACTGCGGTCCTTCTTATTAATTATATATAGTTTTATTATTCTATTGCACACTGTAAATATTTATTTTTATTTTAACTCCATTAATTTCGAATACGGTACCATATGCTAAAAATGGATGCGGTAATCCTAGATCGATCCGCCTATTTGTATTGCTGTCATATTGTTTCTCTTAATACTGTTTATTATTATATTAGTTCATTATTATATTATGTTAGTAATCTTATTAATTTTTGTATATATTGTACTTTATTTCTGCATTTTTTTCTGGAATTTTCTCTCTTGTTTATTTTTTGTAAACATTTATATTCAGTACCTTTATTTTGCTAGATTCTTTCATTTCTATTTTGTAAACATTTTATATCATTTTTCTTACATTTTAATCAGGATTTTTCTGTTTTTTTTGTGGTTTGTCATATCCCATTTACTCCAGATTTGATGCTGAGGTTGCATGCTGAGATATTCTCGGAATGCTTCTTCGTTGTTCTTTTACTCACCTCAAACAAAGTGTACGTCTTCGGACTGGCATTTTACTTACTCGCATATGTTCTTAATTTAGTATATGTATAATTTATTTCCTTTGTAAATTGCTCCATTAAATATTCATTTTGCGAATAACATGGACTCTTGTTTGCTTAACGAATTTCAACAAATATAAAGATAACTCATTAACAATATATGATTGAGTGTTGAAACAATGAAAATAAAAAACTCGATACACTTAGGTATTCTATTATAAAATTCAATAAATGATATGTTTATATGTTATCATGTTTTGTAGGTTTCTTAAAATTGATCTGCAAATGAATCAATAAAATATTAAATGCATATTAGATTAATATGAGATAAGATCCTCAGAAAAGCAAAATTCAAAGGAGTGACAAATCAATGTGAAATGCTACTTTTACCCACAATTTTAAGTTTAATATTAATGGCAAAATTATAGTTGGTAAAAACATAGAACATGTCATCTTCTACCTAACATCCGAAAATATGCACGTGTTTGTATGCATATATCTGAAATAATTTCCGTTCGTATGGCTACATAATCAAAAATATAAGTGATTACATAAATCTCATAATAAACAACATGGCTGTTCTTCTTCTGTCAGTGTATTTTCAGTAAGTTTATGCCTGATTTCTTTATAGGCTTCCTTGTATGTTTGTAGTAGTAAAATAAATTAATAGTCACTGATGTTTCTTGCAGTAATTATAGAAATATATACCACACATACAGAATGGGACTGACAAATAGTAGTGTTGTTCATGAAATAAAAAAAAATTACCTGCAAAATTGAAAAAATCTCAATATTAATTTCATAAATTTTAATAAAATGTAGTACTCACATCGTAGACCAGACACACAAAAATGTTAAATTTTTTTTAAGTAAACCTGATCGGTAAATGAAATTTAAAAATGCAAGCATTAATTTTTAAAAGCGTATTCACCATAATTAAATCATCATCATAATATAATTTTTTGACTGGAATTATAACTGTTATACGCTGTGTAACTCATCAATTGGATTCTGGACAATGATCAATCCGTACAAGCAAAAACTTAACATATGTAGACTTCTGTGAGCGCAAAGTTTCATACGCCTGAGTGGCAAGATCAGTAGTTCTCATGACAATTGTTTTGGTAGCTAAGTATAAAATTCATGGAATGTAGTAACTAATAACTCTGAGTTACGTAAATTAGTGAGTTCTCTTGTAAACTCTGTAAATCTCTCTCTGTGTGTATATATATATATATATATATATATATATATATATATATATATATATATATATATATATATATATATATATATATATATATATATATTATTTTATAGTGAAACTACTCATCTATATGAGTAAGCACATTAAAATAAGAGAAGCCAACAATTCATTTATAAAAATTCTATTTTGGAGGGAGATATTCAAAGTGTTTGTTATTTAATAATGTTCTTTTTTACGATTTTAAAACTAAATTTCTACCTAGATACATTTTTACCATAAAATAAGACTATTTGGTGTTGATCCTACGCTTATATGATATTTTGTAGGAAGTTCATATGCTGTACAGATTCCCATATTTTGTACAAGATATTATTTATTTTTACAAGAAATTCTCATATATTTTATATATAACTCTTTGTTTATTTAATCTATAATTATTATTTTGTTCAATAACGATATTGATGTCATCACTTTAATCGTATTTGTTTAATTCAATGAACAGAATTCACTGTGTTGGGAAAACGTTTCTCTATACAGTAGTTATAATTCCTATTATCTGCAGATTTCCACATAGACTATGTCTATTGCAACCATTGATATCCAAAGTGGGCTAATCCTTGAACTATAAAGGATCCCCTGTGTTTCAAAGTCTGTCAATATAAAAGAATAGTATTGAACTCTGGTGCAAGTTAATTTTTTACGTTCTTAAAAAGTAGTTTGATTGATCTGAAATGGTTTCGCTAATGTTAAAATAACATGATATAGAAAGGTAACCAATATACTGCATTATCAGTTATACAAGTTTTTTGAAAAATAATTCCATTGTATTTTGCTTGGTCTTCAAGAATTTATTTGATATGTTTTAGATTCACTTTGTGCAAATAGTTTCACTGTCTTATAGCCAATCTTCAAATGTTTGGTGATGTTGCGACTGATGTAGAACGGGTAAATTTTAATCATTTATTAGATTTTATAGACATTTTTTGGGCGAAATGCTTACCAGTATGACGTGCATCTTTAACATCGATAATAACTGAACAGAATCTAGAAAATCTAAATTTTATGTAATTGGTTGTTGCATTATCGCCACCGCCAAACATAACTACAGTCTTCTTGCAAAATTTATCGAAGAATAATGTAAAAGAAACTGAGATTTTTCAAGCATTTCTTTTTTAAGCGTTTTGCAACTCACAATTGAATGAAATAAATATATATTAGCAAATATTTTTTTAGTGTGAAATGTATCGCTTCCAATGAAAGTAAATCTGAAATTACTTGAACACTTTATGATATATCGATTACTTAGGCTATCTATACATCTATATATGTGTATGAATGTATGTATTTATGTATATATATGTATATATATGTATGTATGTATGTATGTATTTATGTATATATATGTATATATATGTATGTATGTGTATATATATATATATATGTATATATATATATATATATATATATATATATATATATATATATATATATATATATATATATATATATATATATATATATATATATATATATATATATATATATATATATATATATATATATATATATATATATATATATATATATATATATATATATATATATATATATATATATATATATATATATATATATATATATATATATATATATATATATATATATATATATATATACGTAACACTGACTTATAACTTCTCTGCTGAAATATTGCATTTTTTATTTGATCTTTTTTTCATTTCATCAAAAAATGAAAAGCTACACTCAGTCTTTTTTGTAATACAAAGCAAACATGCATTGCATTACTTTCTACATTCAAAGTAAAGAGAAAACAATAAAAAGCTTCTTGCTTTTAGTAAAGCATTAAACTGGAAAGAGCTTGATTTTATTTATTTTTTTATTTTAATAGAATATATTTAATTTTTAAAAAAACATGTCTGCTTTCGATCTTGCTTTAAAAATAAATATTTGTTCACTTCTATTTTGAATCCTTAGATAATAAGTATCCAAACCTGCAAAGAATCTCCTGATTTTCATCAAAACCTTTCTTAGTCTTCAATATAATGCATTGTTAACTTTTAAAGATGTTTGTCTTTTTTTCACATTTTGTATTTTTAGTTAGTATTACAATTGTTTATATATTTACTTTTTAATCAAATAAAGATTTTTACTACATAATACTTATCTCTTAAAAATAATTAGATGTATTAAATGAATGCGACTTTATTTGCTAAGTTGATATTTATGTCTCTAAAAAGAATTTAGTGTACATAAATAATATTATATACTGGATCACTTTTATAATATGTACACGAAAATTGATTTTTTTTAATATGTTAATACTTTGGAAGAACAGAGTATTTACAATTTTTCTATATATAGGTATTTATCAGGAATTCGTTAAGCAATTGCTTTGCGCTTTTTTGAAAGCTAAGCAATTGCTCTTATTAATTATTTGCGAAAACGTTAAGCAATTTCTTGTATATTAATGTTCAGCATTGATTAAGAAATTGTTGAACATTTTCCATTCTGACTTTAAGCAATTTTACTGTAGATAAAACGTTTAATTATATTGTTTTAAAAATTATTATTTTAGAATAATTTCATTGTGTGTAGGATAATAATACAATTATAGTACTGAAACGAAAATTATCACTGAATCATATAATCTATCATTTCAATTTTCTTTGACATTTTACGTCTTTGAAAATGAATTCTTCTGAAGTCTTGTTTCGGTTATATAACAATGCCAAAGAAAAGGGTTAGCTAACTTTCTCTTAAATTTTTTGCTAGCGTTCTGCCTAGTAAAACCTTCTGTTTTTCGATCTCAGTTGCTATATAACAATGGAAGACTATTTTACACTTGTCTTTTACATCAGCAAAATTTTCTAAATTTTTCTGACTTTCTTCTGGTACATACGGTCCACTATCTGTAATGTCTTAACTTTATAACTTACACACAAGTAACGCCTTTCATTTGTTAAAAATTATGAATTGAAGAGAAATAATATTGTTTTTTTTATATTTTTCAATAAATTCCTTGCTATTTAAATATATTCTAAGAAGGAATTAGTATTCATAGTAAATTCTGAAACAAAATCTGTATGAATATTCAGTATGTAAAATATTTAGCATGCAATTTATTAAAGTATTGAACAAGCAATTTATTCAATAAATATGACTTTTATAATTTGGGTGAACCAGAAAAATATTACAATCTTGAATAAAAATTGAAAACTATTTGTTTAATATAACAAAGTACAATTATAACAAATTAAACAAAGAACAAGTATAGTAAAATAAATAATGAACAATTATTACAAATTAAATGAAGAACGTTTATAAAGAATTAAATTATAACAATATAAATAAAGAACAATAAGAGATATTTTGAAAGGCTTTCAATTGCTTCATTTTTAGCACTCATTATCTATAAATTCAATTTTGGAATAATATGTACATTAATTAGAACTTTAAAAACTTAAGTCATCTAAATGTTTTGAAATTATTTGCCTTTATATCTCTGGCCTTTTTTTTTATATTCATTCCAAATACAATCAAAAAATTATTTTAGATGATCTGAAATTGTACTGTATTATAGAATTTCAAAAATTTTTTGCATACACAAGTATTTTTTATGTCAAAAATTAACTCCAAATTGTATTTTTTAAAAAAAATTAAAAATTATGTTACCAGAAGGTTTGCCGTTAAATTCATATATTTAAATTATCTTAATCAAGCTTATCTTAACATGAAAATATCTAAAAGTTTGAAAAGAAATGAGAATGAAGATTTATTGTTTGATTCATGTTTCATATTTATGACAAAAGTTGTATTGATTGTTAATCAATTGAACATTAGTAAGTATGTTTGGTGATAGTAAAAGCAAGTTTAATAATTATTTTATCTTAATAATTTTACTTTTGTTTTTACAATCGTGCAAGCTTTCAATATTTTATCTACTTTAAATTAAATTCCAATAAATCGTCAACAAAGTTAATGAATTTAAATTTTATATTAGCATATTTAGATTTCCTAAATAATTGTTTGAAGAAAAATTTATAAGATCTTCAATATTTTGAGTCGATTATTGTAAAATATAGTTTCTAGTATGGGAAACTATTAATATTGAAATTCTTAAGCTTCAAATGTAAGATAAAGTATTAAAAAATATTTCTATGAATTTAATTTAAATTTTAAAATATTGGTTATCTAGCAATACATTTACGCATTCTACTCATTTTATTCTATTAAAAGTAAGAATAATTTTTATTTATTTCTTTTAAAGCTACCTATAAAAAAGTTTATCTTATTAGATATTTTTATTAAATAAGTTGGTTTCAATAAGGGAAACCCGAAGAAATTATTTTAAAAAGAAGAATTTATCAATATATGTCTAATTTATAGGGGAATTGATTTATCGATAAAATATAAAGAATATATACTTACATATTTGAATAATTTAATTTTATATATATATATATATATATATATATATATATATATATATATATATATATATATATATATATATATATATATATATATATATATATATATATATATAGAAAAATACATTGAATATAGTAATAGAATATAGTAATAGATAATAGAAATAGAAAATACATTGAAAATACGAAATATAGTAAACAAATGGAAAAATGTTTAATATTATTTTAAAACTTCAAAGAGAAAAATATAAAATAGAGGGAAGTACCAACTTGTCCAGCTTCGTCTCAGTGGGGTGTTGACCACATTGCCACAAAGTATGGCTTTTCTGCACTGGCCCAAAACATAATATTAAAGAAGCCAGTACATCCCTATTATAAATATTATTTTCCTTTGAAATTTTAAAATATATATATATATTAAACATTTTTCCGACTGTTTACTATATTTCGTATTTTCAATGTATTATTTTCTTTTTCTTTGAAATCTTAAGATATATATTGAACATTTTTCCAAGTGTTTACTATATTTCATATTTTTAATGCATTGTTTTCCATTTGGTATTTTCATTGTGTTTAAAATGTATTATTTTCCATCTAATATTTGATAATTAATTTTATCAAATATACTATTAATTATATTTTTGTAATTCTGTTTGAGCTGATTTTGTGTTGAATGTATTGCTAAACAAAACATAAATGTTTTTATCTATTCTTGTACTTCTAATTCTATATCTATTCTTGTATTTGTATTTTTCAATTTTAGCTTACATACTTCTAATCTTGCCTATATATATATATATATATATATATATATATATATATATATATATATATATATATATATATATATATATATATATATATATATATATATATATATATATATATATATATATATATATATATATATATATATATATATATATATATATATATATATATATATATATATATATATATATATATATATATATATATATATATATATATATATATATATATATATATATATATATATATATATATATATATATATATATATATATATATATATATATATATATATATATATATATATACATGTATTATATGTATATATACATACATTATGATCGAAAAATTTTTTAGAAACTGTGTATTTAATAAATCACTGAAGCAAAATTCATATATATACTGACACAATATTATGTTTATTAGAGTCATAATCTAAAATAAACTATCAAGCCTTAATATTTATTATTACTCATGGCATTTGAAAAATTTTCAGTCAGACCGGAAAATACTAATTTGAAAACAAAAAATACAGAAATACTGTGTAACAGAGTATATAAGCACTGAAACAACTAACGAGTCTATTATTTCATAATATAAATTTATTTTGAATCAGACATATCGTATTTTAAGTTCATTTTAAATGTTACAGTAGAAAAAATCTTTCTAGTAAGTAAATTCTATTTCTTATATTAATATTAAAATATTGCAATTTTGTGAAAAAATAGAAAAAAAAAACTTCTTACACACATATGTCAATATACATAAATTTTAATTCTACATATTAATCTCTAAATCATGTATTTGTGCAGAATAAATAAACTTATGGATTGATTATTTATTCTGCACCTATTTTAACTTGCACCTAATTGTTTTTTATATTAAATTCAATTGCAATATCCTAAAACTTTCCTTATGAATATCAATATGTAAAGCAAAATTATATTTTAGAATATTTGTTAATTTAAATTCACCATGGATATCGCAAATAAATAATAAATCATGTACAAAAAGTCAATATTTTGAAAAAATAATATTTTTTCTAGAAGTAATCAAAAATAGTACATTGAATTTGTCCAGAAATAAAGAAGAAAAATCAAGATAGCATTTCATTAATTTAACAAATCAATGTATAAATCATACTTTGAAATGTATAAATCAATTTGTCCCTAAATATAATGTCACGTAATTAGAAACAATGAATTAAAAATATCAAATCCCAGTTTCATAAAATAAAAAAACCCACTTACCTTTGGGGGTAAATTATATTTTTCATCTTCAAAATATTGGCTTTTGAAGGAGGAAAAGTATAAATCTTGAGATAAAACAAGGATAGTTTATAAACAAAGAAAACGATTTTCTGCAAATTTTTACTGAAATTATTTTAAGAATTACGTTTTAATTTTTTTTTATTTTCTTTAATAAGGGAAATATTTACATAAATTATTTTTTTTATTTTAACGTTTTTTGATATGTATTGGTTTTTCAATGAGCACTACAATGCATTGGAGTATGCTTTAAAATAAAGATTTTTAAAATTATCTTTCAAAATAAAAAGTTTGAGCACTGTAGGAAATACACAAATTTTAAAATATTTTCATTTTTGGGTATACATCATTGAAAAGAACTTAATTCCTAAATCATTTCCCATTATAAGGATATGTTTTGATACATGAAATGATTTATATAAATAATTTTAAGATATTCTCCTCATTAAGTTTAACTTTAGAGAAATAAATACCAAGTATCAAAACTAGTAAACATTTGAAAGAGTTAAAAGTAAATAATTATGCATGAATTCCGGAATATTTATCTGAAACCTCTATAATATGTAAACTGCTTTTGTAAGATACGATATCATGTTGGTATAAATATAAAACAGGTCAATTCGATGTCAACTTTTCAGCAATATGCAACTATTTAAGGGAAACTTCCTTTCTCAAATGTTTCCAAATATCTTTATGAATTTCTGTGTTCAAGGTGCATCTAAAATCAAATCACTTAACGAATTTGTTTATTTATTTCTGTGGGTTTCATCTTTACATACAACTTATCATAACAGATGGGTAATTTTAATCTTAAACTCTTACATATTTTTCTTTTAATAAGAACATTTCTCATCAAATTAAATATGAGGGACAAAAATATTTTTTTTGAAAAGTATATGAGAAAAAATATAAATTATGAGAAATTTTAAATAAAAAGCGTTTTAATTTTAACACAAAAATTGCATTATATATATATATATATATATATATATATATATATATATATATATATATATATATATATATATATATATATATATATATATATATATATATATATATATATATATATATATATATATATATATATATATATATATATATATATATATATATATC
This sequence comes from Latrodectus hesperus, assembly GCA_037975125.1. Lineage (NCBI taxonomy): Eukaryota > Metazoa > Arthropoda > Arachnida > Araneae > Theridiidae > Latrodectus > Latrodectus hesperus. Next base: position 4,771,298 of record CM075853.1, read on the forward strand.
ATATATATCTGATATATATATCCTAAAATTTTAATTAAAGGAAGTGAGGAATTCAAGAGAATAATATTCTAAAATCCCTCTATGAAGAAATATTTAATGAAATTATCCGTTTAAGTGTATTAATTGCATACTCTTAAAATATTCATAAATTCAAAGCCAAAATAGAAAAATTGGTAAGCGTGATATGAAGTGCACAAAATAATACGACTTAATAGATTATTTACTTACATTATTATCAGCAAACTATAAATAATCTATTAAGTCGTAATTAATTATTAGTTCAACATGAATAAAGTGTGAATGCGAATAATGTATTAAAGAGTTCTTACAAGAAATTTTGCTATGATTGTTTTACAAAAATCCGATCACTGTTAACATCAAATATGGAAAGTAAATTTAACCACTTTAACGATCAAAGTTTAGTGTGATAGTGTAAAGTATAAAGAATTAAGCAGAATTTACCTATGGTGATAACAAAGAATGTTTCTCTAATCGAAGTCTTAATTTAGTCTTTATATGAGAAATATTTCATACTTCTGTTGTTTTTTAATCTCTTTTAATAATCCTTATTATTCCCTGCACTTAATTTTTACAATATAATACATCGATAACATCCTAGTATCATTTTAAAATGGAATCTGGATAATATAATTAGCAAAATTTGCAAACTAATTCATTTTTGTATTTGGTCATCATACAATCATCACTTTTTATGCATGAAATCTCTAATTAAACCTCAACCTATAGTTAAGCATAGATATTCAACTGCGGCGAATATTCTAGTCCAAACCTAAAGAGGGAATTTAACAAACGAAATATACAGTGAAAGTGCACAAACCATGACTCAGCATGACTTTTCTAGGTTTAAATCATGAAAAAAATTCATTTTTAAACTTATGAATATGTATTTTTAATATTATTACTTGGTGTACATTTTTTGAAAATAGTTTTCGGCTGTTAGTCAACTTCCTACGGGATGAAAAGATATCAAAAGAAAGGCATATTACATGTAAAAATAATCTATAAAAATATATAATAATATATCAATATAATCTGTATTTTTTTATTTTGTAGGCAACTAAAAACTAATGACGCCATTAAAAAGGAAATTTTTCCTTTATTTTGAATATATTAATGATTTCTTAATCGAATATTCAAAACTCCCTTTTATATCAAAATTTTATTATTTTAGTTAACATAAAAATACTTAATACAGGATTAATTTTGTTTTAATTTATTTGCATTACAATAAACCAATTGTTGCGTGATCATTCGAAAGTAATCAGCAAAGATAATTGTAGCATATACACTTTTCTAAAGTACTGCAGTTTTATAAATTCAAGCATGTAATTGAATCCCTCTGCCAAATTTTCATGCTTTTAAAAGCAAAATTTCTGTCTCAGAGAAAATATTCAATTGATATTAACATTGAATTTCATATATTATTTTTTAATTTTTTAAAGTTTTTTATGCGTTTACAATGTATTCCATTTAAATCATTTATTCAAAGAAAATAATAATTCATATACAGTATCTAATCATCCAAAAATAGACTATGATCCTGTTGATTACAAATTTTATTATATATAAATCAAGTACATGGATAAAAAATGTGGACTTTTTAGATAAGTAATGTCTTTAAATGTATTTTTTTCTTCAGAAAAGCAATAAACACATTTTTCATTTAAGCGTTTTAATCTCCTGGCTATAAAAAATGTGTTCCTATTGGAAAATTCCAGAGTCAGAAGAGAATTAAAGTTACTCGCAATAAAATTGGAAAGAAAGTTCAAAGGTACATCCCAACTTCTTTATAGCATCACTTTGTGCTTTAAATTAAAAAAAAATTAAAACTTCTGAGCTCAACATTAATAATAAAGTAATGAGAAATTTCAATATATAATACATAGAATACAAGATACCTCAAAAAATGTATGTCATTGTCTTTAGAAAAAGAAAAAATAATAATTACTGTAAGTAAAACCTTTGAATCACAATACTTGGTTTTAATTTCAATTGCCTGTCCCTATATTCAACATTTTATCTAATTTCCGAATAAAACATTACTATAAGAATATTTTATCTTTTACAAAAATTAAAAAAAGATAATATTTAAATAAAACAGTATTAAAATTGATATAACTACTTAATCTCAAATGACTGTTACTAAACTCTTTAATATTTTTTTCTCAAATTTAGAATTTTGGTTTGAACAGACAAACGGGAATAATTATCAAATATTCAAAAGGGAATTTGAACCTTAATAAGTTCTACACACCAAATCATGAGTAAAACGCAACACGAATACATTCAATTTTAATAATAAAGCCATTATTTTATATTTTCTAAGACGTATGTTAAGAGTTATTAATTATTTTTTACTAAAGTTTACAATTATATATGATTACCATTGCAAATTTCAATCAATATATACATGGCCTAATTTTTTATATTAATCTTATATTGCTATAAATCTAAGTGTTATAGAAACGCGCCGGAAAATAAATGTTTTAAATATTAATGTATTTAATGTCTGCATTAGATAGCATATAAAAATATTCTGTATAATTTTAACAAGTTAAATATAATAATAGATCAAAAAATTGACATTGATGACATTGATTTACATAGTTGCTTGATTATGACAAGTTTCAATTTTCCCAAATCTATGGTCTCATCCTTCAATAAATATGCCGATTGATTTATGAAATATCAATTTTTTTACTAACCTCGGGCAGTGGGTCACTAAATCTTCACGACAACAAGGCCGGAAACTGCTACTCATTTGTCGTTACCCAGTGAGTACCTGACAACCAAGTCATGGAGGCGAGTAGCACAACCCACGCCATACCACCACAAACCCGTTTTATAGGGTAGTCTACATTCATACATCATCTCCGAAGAAAGGACACAGAGAGAAAGAAAGATCCATGTCTGAACCGGAATTAGAACCCGGGACCCACAGTTTAGGAGTCAGGAACGCTAACCACTCAACCATTGGTCGGCAAAATCACATTTTTAGGAAAGTTAAATATAATTTGAGAGAAAAAGGAATGTTCACATGCAAATTTACTTCGAGAATCATGTAACTGTAAATTTACGTGTTACTTTTAATATATTCAGTGAAATTATAGCACTAATTGTGAAATTATCTCACTGAAAACTTAATTTAAATGAAACGTTAGAATTGTTTCACTAATGCAGCTTTAACAAAAAAAAAATCGCCGCCCAACTAGTCTAGTGGTCAGCGTACCTAGGTGCGGACAAGGAGGTACTGGGTTCAAATCACGGTTCGGGCATGGATATACTTTCTCTATCTATCCTGTCTTTGTCCTTTCCTTGTATGAATGGGTTGTGAATGGTTGCCTACCCTATAAACCCGGGTACCTATGACATGTATGTACTGAGGAAGTCGGACTCACCAAAATATGGTTCAGTTGGAAAAGTGGAGCAGCGCACCCCATGTTGCCAGCCTAGCTGGCACACGACAACAACAACAAAAAATTGCGTATTAATTCCTCTTTGTATTAATTAGTTTGTTATTAATAGAGAAATATAACTTTTGTAAATCAAAGAAAATTATTTGCATTATTAATGATAAAATATTCTGATCTCCTTGTTGGTGATAATGTATAAATCATGATCAGTTTTCAAAATGAAATAATTATTTCATTCGTAAGCGTAACTTAAGGCAAATTAAAAATTTTTACGTTAATCATGTAATTTCATATATAGCATACACAATATATAATATCCAAGAATTAGTTGTTTTCGTGTGATTAAAAATCCTGTGCTATATAAATTCCTTTGGTTTCAAAATTATGCAAATGCATATTTAACAGTTCGGAAGATAATTACCTTCGACTTATCTTGCGAGGAATCCATACTAAATAAATCCAAATATTTTCAATAATTATTGTATACTCAGGAAATGAGATTTCCCGTTGTCAAATGTTGCAAAATTAATATATGTATATTGCTTAGAGTTTATTTAATGATAGATTCCATTAAATATATCGGCAATATTATGTAATAGAACTCTGTTGTCTACTGACTTGATTTATTATAATGTTTGCTCTTTTCAGTTATGCAGAAATACCAGGATATATTATAAACCTTACGAATCTTATATTAAATAAACATGATTGATGGATAGAAAAAATAGTGATGATTATAAATATGAATATTTACATTTGAAATAAGTGTAATTTATAGACGCATATAAAGTGTCAGCTACAATATGATTTAGGTAAAACAATAGCTTGGTTAACCTAGATAGACGAAAGTAATGCAAACTTGATTTTTTCCAAAATGCATCAATATTAATTATTTTTAATTCGTGCAAGCTAATTTATTAATAGCCATGAATATATTTTCCAAAGGGGTGAGTGGTCAGGAAGGATGTCAAGAATCGAGGCTTTATGGGATAATCGTAATATTTTTGATTTATGATTTATATACCAAACTTCTTCCACTTTTGGTGCAATTTGTCTTTATTTGGATCTTGTTTCACAAAACCCAACCAACCATCTTCTTCCAAATTATTTGTTGGTTAAAATTTTTGATGGAAAATTTTTGATTCATCTAGAGACAGATGAGTACCATCCGTTATAATGTCCAGAAGGTTCTTGACTCCACCTGACTGTTGTTGACTAATATGCAATGCATCTGGCAGTTGGCGCACTGGCTTTCCAAATGCAGGAATTCATGTGTAAACTCTTGAATGTTTTCTTGTTTTCCACTTTTTCTTGTTCTTGAATGTGGTCCAAAAGTAGAAATATTTCTCAAAATATGAGGCACATGAAATATCAAAATTCATTGCACAGCATTCAGCTGATAAGTTTGTTATGAAATCAAATAGTTTCATGATATTGCAGTTTGCCAAGAGTTGGCTTTATTTTAGGAGTGCTTTCTTGGAATATATATGTATTAAATTTAGTACCAACTACAAATGAATAATTTTGCTATTCTTCAAACACATTTTTGGGATGGTTTCTACCAGTTACAGATATTCATTTTAAAGTTTCTAGCTTATAACACACAATTATTAAAATTTCGTCTGTAAGTCAATATGGGATACATGCTCACATTCTTTACAATAAACTTAAATATGTAATCCAAATTGTTACCTGTCACCGTGCACTATATCTATATTTTTTAACTACAAGAATCAGAGTATTTTGTCCAAGGTGCATTTTCTTGATATCTTTTAATGAAGTTGTGTTTGTTTTTGTTACTTATGACAACTAGACAAGCCATGCTCTCTAGACGAAGGCTATGTGAAATTAATTCAGAAGGGTGGGTATTTCATTTAATCAGAGCAATACAAAGGAAAAAGTACGTCTTTGCTCTTAGATTCCTCCGATAGATGACGCCACCAAAATATTCACTTCCTTAATTATGGATTTGATTTGGAGGGGGGCATTTTCTGCAGACCTTTGCAAACATGGCAACAGATCATTGACCAAACACAGGACTATCGATTCCACAGATTTAACGAACATGTATATAGGATGTACTTTCGTGATATTGAGGATCAGACACAGCCTTTTCGGATTGAAAGCCGATGTTTCAACCACTAGACTACAATGGTCATATATTTTTAATGAATAAAATGAAAAGTTTTGTAAGTATATTAGAAATTTATTTATTTATGTACGATTAATAGGTATTTGAAAAAATTGAACTAGATTTACTAAAATAGCTTAAATCTATTTAAAAAATAAAATGTATATCGATAGTATAAATCAGTTACATGTCTAAAGGATAATTTTAAATCATCTTTGACTTTTCAATGCAATATAACTTTTTCCTAATAACATTAATCGCAGATTTAGTACTTATATTAAATAACTATGTATTGTGAAATCTGCGATCAAATTTTATCCTCCTTCTTCCACTGAATTTTTGCTCTGATTTATTTTGGTGGCTCAGTAAAATGTTCTTCGTAACTATAATTTCTCGTATAGAAATGCAAGTTTCATTCGAATGTTCTTTTTTTTTAAAATCGAAATTGGAAAATGAATATATTATCACTTTACAAACTTTTCAATTAAAGTTTAGTTTATAATGATTAAAATGATTCTTATATTGTATATCATTGAAAGCTAACGGAAAAAATGAACAGTATTTAGTATTACACTTATAACAAAATTTAAGAAAACAAGAAATTTTTCTTGAAAGCACAGATTTTTCAAGGAATGATCTTACATATTTATTTTAAAGTTTCAATAAATGTTGATTTCAATTAGGTTTCACTTTATAAATCTGAATTTTTTTTATGCATTTTACACATATTCTTGCACATGCAATTCACACATACACAAAGTATCTTTACAGCTAATAAATTTACTTCATGAACAACTTGCACATTTTCAATTAAAACCAAATATAATTACTTATGAAAATTTTATCTGCTGCTTTGTTAAATCATGTTCTTAAGTGTTATTGCTTAAAATAATGGATATTTTTAACTAAATGCAACGTGTGAAATACACGTGAGCTTTATTCTTTATAAATCCGCATTTTCATAAAAATTTTCTTAAAAGTGCAACATTGTCAAGTTACAGAATATCAAATCAAAATCTCAAGTAACTTTCATGTTACAGAATAAAATCATAGCCCCACTAGAAGAATGCTTTCGCTTAGACTTCTTATACTTTCTTATTTATATTTCATTTGCAATATAATACAAAGAAAATGAATCATCAGTAAATAGATACTGATCTAGAATGGATCTCAACAATTCCATTTGTTTAGAACCCAACGGATAAAAACTATTAATAAAAATCTTGATTGTTTCTATGAAAAAATATAAGATATAAGTAAAACACAATATCTTTTGCTTTGCTCGATATAATAGCACAAGCAAAATTATAGCCTTATAAACAAAGAAAATAATTTGTAAAGCATATGAAATAAGAAAACCAATATAAGTGACCCACAAAATTTGCACACACACACTTCAGTACATAAATTCTCTTTCTTTCTAACCCCTATTAAAACACTTATATAATTTTTACCAAACAAATGAAATGGAACAATATAATAAAATATCAATCAGTGTTTCATTATGAGAAGTTAAATGTAAGTTAGAGTATCATTTAATACCATCCAAAATGAAAAAAAGAAAATAATGATAGTAAAAAATAATAAGGCCTGCATATGGATGTTTCATTTGCAAAATCGATTAACTCTACTTTAGAGTCTCATGAAATTTTAGTTTAAAAAATTATATTTAATACATAACTGCCTAAATGCAGAACATATTTCCCTTATAATAATAATTAACATCACAAAAATGATATAAGAAAGCATTAATCTTTAAAAACATCCACTTATTTTTTCATTATTCTCACCTTCTTGTTTTGTGGAGTTAATCATTTAGACAAATGAAACATTCGCAGAAAAACTAAAACAGATTATAAAACTATATGTATTTAAATGATTTAAAATCACATTCTTGCCTTCATTAATGTGGAGATTTTTATTGCTAATATTTATTGCACAAAACATTCATTGTAAGATAAGAAAGAAGATACAAAATCCTAAGTGATGCACTGAGTTAAGACACGGCACAAATAAACAAACAATTGACAATTTCAAATATCTAGACCAAAGAAAAAATATGAAAGCTCTTTCGAAATTTTCTTTCCCCAAAAAAGTGAAAAATAGAAAAAGGGAATCAAAAATAGAGAAAAAATGAATCAAAAACATAAAAAATGTGAATCGAAATTATTTCCTTGATACAAACAATCTTGAAAAGCATACTCAGAATAATTAAAGGATATTGTGAGTCTAATAAAAAATAACACTAAAAGTAATTTTTTTACAATAAATGGAAGAAGAGAGTCACAACTGATATTTGTTTTCTTTCCATACTTAAAGTATTCAAATTTTCAGTTTGACGTGAAAGAAGATTCTTTAGCAGCAGCGAATTAGATATTTGGATTTTAACTTAATATAAGACAAAGTGGAAAAGAATGATAGAGATTCAGTAGATTCATCGGTTCAATGAGTGCAATGTCTCAACGAAGTTAATTAACTGAATCAGAAGCTTGGAGAATTGTTGACCTGTTAGAGGGGGTCAAACATTATCGGAAAGTGCAAAATCCGTTAGTATTTCCCAAAGTCAGATATCTAGGATCAAGAACCATATTTTTCGAAGAAAGACTAGAAATATAGTCCGGAGATTGTTAAACATCTATGACCAGGCATGATCATAGATGTTCAACAATGTCCAATGAAGACCTTTATTTAACGCCAATTTCTTGCAGACACTAAACTATAAATGCTACTATTTTTCAATAACACTTTCGCTCAGTTACTGGAACCATAGTTTCTATATTAACTGTTCGAAACTACTTTAAGGCTATAAAGCTGTATAACTAATTATTGACCAATCGTGTGTGTCACGTTAACAGCAAGGAGCAGTAAAGCCCGTAAGGAGTGGGAAACAGAGCATGTATAATGGAAGAAAAATGAATGGCGCAGTACTCCTTTCTAACACGAGTCAAGTTTTCCTCTTCATCCTAGACACCAAAGTATTTGCTTTTGGCTTGAACGGGGCAATAGAAGTGGTGCCACATGTGATGGTATGGGATTTATGGTCTAAGTTGCTATATTCATTAATAGATGCACCGATCTACATATGATTCAAAATGAAGCTCTTACAAGTCGCCGATATAGAGATGAAACTTCTAACCTATTGTAATCATTTATGTTGCTGTAAATGTTTCTTCTGCTAAACTTTTATGTGAATACATTATACTTGTAGATCATTCTATGCTAATTTAGAGAATTATTTCTCTTTGGAGAATGGAATCATTCATATAGAACCAGCATGTATCAGGAACTGATGCCAACAGAGTATGCTTGAGACATTCTAGACAGATGAATTACAGGAAGCCTACAATTCCTATTATCTCCTGGGACTGGAAAGAAATCTTGTGAAAGAGTGGGACAGAATACCTTAGACCTGCATTAACAGCCTTTTAGACATGGTGTTTCACAAGTATTAAACTTTGTAGGCCAACCAGGGAAACCATACCTCTTACTAAAAATGATTTTCTTTTAAATTTGCATTCTATACTATATACAGTACAATAAACAAAAAGTACATTTTCTCCAAAAATATATTTATATTATAATATGAATACCACAGTTAGTCAAAAAATATGATTTACTACTAAATGAAACCATTCGTTATGTAAATATTGGGTATTTCTTGAGATAGTGGATAGTTTAAAATCAATACAAGCGGGAATCACAAGTTACACATACAATATAGGCGCAATATACAAAAACTCATTTTTCTCCTAAACTATATTTTTTATAATAAAATGAATACCAAAGTTAGTCTAAGAATGTAATTTACTACTAAATGAAATCCTTTATTTGTATATCTATTGGGCATTTCTTTAGATATAAGGGAATTTTGAAATCAATCTTAGCGGGAATCAGAAGTCAGACGTACCATATGGAGTCACTATACAAAAACTCATTTTTCTCCTAAATTATATTTTATATAAAAAAATTAATACCACAGTTAGTCTAAGAATTTTATTACGTTTAAATGAAACCATTTATATGTATATCCATTGGGAATTTCTTAAGATATACGGGAATTTTGAAATCAATCTTAGCGGGAATCAGTATTCACAAGTACCATATAGGCGCACTATAAAAAAACTCATTTTTCTCCTAAATTATAGTTTTTATAATAAAATGAATACAACAGTTAGTCTAAGAATGTTATTACGTTTAAATGAAACCATTTATTTGTATATCCATTGGGAATTTCTTAAGATATACGGACATTTTGAAATCAATCTTAGCGGGAATCAGAAGTCAGACATATCATATGGAGTTACTATACAAAAACTCGTTATTCTCCTAAATAATATTTTTTTATAAAAATATGAATACTACAGTTAGTCGAAGAATGTTATTACTTCTAAATGAAATCATTTATTTGTATATCCAGTGGGCATTTCTTAAGATATACGGGAATTTTTAAATCAATCTTAGCGGGAATCAGAGCTCAGACGTACCATATGGGTGAACTATACAAAAACTCATTTTTCTCCAAAATTATATTTTCATCATAAAATGAATACCACAGTTTCTCTAAGAATGTAATTTACTACAAAATGAAACCATTTATTTGCATATCCATTAGGCATTTCTTAAAATATATGGGAATTTTAAAATCAATTTTAGCGGGAAGCAGAAGTCACACGTACCATAAGGGCGCATTATACAAAAATTCATTTTTCTCTAAAATTTTAATTTTTATAAAAAATGAATACCACAGTTAGTCTAAGAATGTTATTTAATACTAAATGAAACCTTTTATTTGTATATCAATTGGGTATTTCTTAAGATATTCGGGAATTTGGGATCAATCTTAGCGGGAATAAAGTCACACGTACCATATGGGCGCACTATACAAAAACTAATTTTTACCTGAATTATTTTTTATAACAAAATGAATACCACCGTTTGTCCAAGAATGTAATTTACTAGTAAATGAAACAATTTATTTGTATATCCATTGGGCATTTCTTAAGATATACGGGAATTTTGAAATCAATCTTAGCGGGAATAAAGTTACACGTACCATATGGGAGCACAATACAAAGAATCATTTTTCTCCTAAATTATATTTTTTTATAATAAAATGAATTCTACAATAAGTCTAAGAATGTAATTTACTACTAAATGAAGCAATTTATTTGAATATTTATTAGGCATTTCTTAAGATATTCGAGAATTTTTAAATCAATCTTAGCGGAAATCAGAAGTCACACGTACCATATGGAGTCACTATACAAAAACTCATTTTTACCTATAATTATATTTTTTATAATAAAATAAATACCACAATTTGTCCAAGAATGTAATTTACTACTAAATGAAACAATTTTTTTGTATATCTATTTGGCATTTCTTAAGATATACGGGAATTTTGGAATCAATCTAAACGGGAATCAGAAGTCATAACTATCATATGTGGCGCAATATACAAAAACTCATTTTTCTCCTAAACTATATTTTTATAATGAAATGAATACCTTAGTTTATCTAAGATTGTAATTTACAACTAAATGAAACCAATTATTTGTAAATCCATTGGGCATTTCTTAAGATATATGGGAATTTTAAATTCAATCTTAGCGGAAATCAGAAGTCAGACGTACCATAAGGAGTCATTATACAAAAACTCATTTTTAACTATAATTATATTTTTTATAATAAAATAAATACCACAATTTGTCCAAGAATGTAATTTACTACTAAATGAAACAGTTTTTTTGTATATCCATTTGGCATTTCTTAAGATATACGGGAATTTTGAAATCAATCTAAGCGGGAATCAGAAGTCATAACTATCATATGCGGCGCAATATACAAAAACTCATTTTTCTCCTAAACTATATTTTTATAATGAAATGAATACCTCAGTTTGTCTAAGATTGTAATTTACTACTAAATGAAACCAATTATTTGTAAATCCATTGGGCATTTCTTAAGATATATGGGAATTTTAAAATCAATCTTAGCGGGAATCAGAAGTCACACGTACCATAAGGGCGCACTATACAAAAACATTTTTGCCTGATATTTAGATTTTTATAATAAAATAAAAACCATCAGAAGTCTTAGAATGTAATTTAGCTTTTTATTGAAACCATTTTTTTGCCATTAATTAAAATTTCTACAGATATTGGAGAATATTGAAATCAATGTAAGCGGGATCCAGAAGTCATACGTAAGTTATAGGCGCAATAAACAAAAAGTCCATTTTCTATTAAAATATATTTATATAATAAAATTAACACTACAAGTCAAAGGATATGATTTACTAGTAAGATAAAACCATTCGTTTTGTATACATTGGGTATTTCTTAAGATATTGGATAATTTTAAAATCAATATAAGCAGGAATTAGAAGTCATACGTACCATATTGGCGCAATATACAAATAAACTCAGTTTTCTCCTAAATTATATTTTTTATATTTAAAATGAATACCACAATTTAGTCTAAGAATGTTATTTACTACTAAATGAAACCATTGATTTGTAGTATCCAGTGGGCATTTCTTAAGATATACCGGAAAGTTTAATATCAATCTTAGCGGGAATCAGAAGTCACACGTACCATATGGGCGCACTATACAAAAACTTATTTTTCTGCTAAATTATATTTTTTATAATAAAATGAATGCCACAGTTAGTCTAAGAATGTCATTACTACTAAATAAAAGCATTGATTTGTATATCCATTGTGCATTTCTTAAGATATACGATAATTTTGAAGTCAATCTTTACGGGAATCCGAAGTCACACGTACCATAGGGATGCACTATACAATAATATTTTTTCCTAAATTTTGTTTTTTGTAATAGAATAAAAATCATCAGAAGTCTTAGAATTTGATTTACATTTTATTGAAACCATTTGTTTTTTGGTATTAATTGGGAATTTCTACAGATATTGGAGAATATTTAAATCAATGTAAGCGGGATCCAGAAGTCACACGTACGTATATGGGCGCAATAAACAAAAAGTGCATTTTCTCCTAAACTATATTTGTATAATAAAATGAATACCACAATTAGTCAAAGAATATGATTTACAACTAAATGAAACCATTCGTTTTGTATACATTAGGTATTTCTTAAGATATTGGATAATTTTTAAATCTATGTAAGAGCGGGAATCAGAAGTCACACGTACCATATGGGCGCTCTACAAATAAATTAATTTTTTTGCCCAAATTTTTTTTTTACATTTAAAATGAACAGCACCATCTGTCTCAGAATGTGGTTTATTAATAAATGAAATCATTCATTTGTGTATAGAATTGACAAATCTTAAGATATTTGATAATTTAAAATCAATACAAGCGGAAATCAGAAGTCACACATACAAAATGAGCGCTTTATACAAAAACTCATTTTTCTCCTAAATTATATTTTTTATAAAAAAATGAATACCACAGTTAGTCTAAGAATGCTATTACTTCTAAATGAAACCATTTATTTGTATATCCATTGGGCATTTCTTAAGATATTCGGGAATTTTGAAATCAATCTTAGCGGGAATCAGAAGTCAAACGTACCATATGGGCGCACTATACAAAAACATTTTTCCCTAAATTTTGTTTTTATATTAAAATAAAAACAATCAAAAGTCTTAGAATGTGATTTATTTTTTATTGAAATCATTTTTTTTTGCTATTAACTGGGAATTTCAACAGATATTGGAGAATATTGAACTCTATGTAAGCGGGATCCAGAAGTCAAACGTACGAAATGCGCGCAATAAACAAAAAGTCCATTTTCTCCTAAAATATAAGTATGTAATAAAATTAATTCCACAAGTCAAAGAATATGATTTACTACTAAATGAAACCATTCGTTTTGCATACATTGCGTATTTCTTATGCTATTGGAAAATTTAAAATCAATATAAGCTGGAATCAGAAGTGACACATACAATATGGGCGCATTATAGAAAAACTCATTTTTCTCCTAAACTATATTTTTATAATGAAATGAATACCACAGTTAGTGTAAGAATGTTATTACTTCTAAATGAAAACATTTATTTGTATATCCAGTTGGCATTTCTTAAGATCTACGGGAATTTTGAAATCAATCTTAGCGGGTATTAGAAGTCAGACGTACCATATGGAGTCTCTATACAAAAACTCGTTATTCTCCTAAATAATATTTTTTATAAAAATATGAATTCCACATTTAGTCGAAGAATGTTATTACTTCTAAATGAAATCATTTATTTGTATATCCAGTGGGCATTTCTTAAGATATACGGGAATTTTTAAATCAATCTTAGCGGGAATCAGAATTCAGAAGTACCATATGGGCGCACTATAAAAAAATTCATTTTACTCCAGAATTATATATTAACATAAAAGAAATACCACAGTTAGTCTAAAAATGTAATTTACTATTACATGAAACCATTTATTTGCATACCTATTGGGCATTTCTTAAGATATATGGGAATGTTGTAATCAATCTTAGTGGGAAGCAGAAGTCACACGTACCATGTGGGCGCACGATGCAAAAACTCATTTTTCTCATAAATTATATTTTTATAGAAAATGAATACCACCGTTTCTCCAAGAATTTTAATTTACTACTAAAAAAATTATTTATGTATGTATCCATTGGGCAATTCTTAAGATATACGGAAATTTTGAAATCAATCTTAGCGGGAATCAGAAGTCACACGTAGAATATGAGCGCACTATACAAAAACTCATTTTTCTATTAAACTATATTTTTATAATGAATTTAATACCTCCGTTTGTCTAAGAATGTAATTTACTACTAAATGAAACCATTTATTTTATATCCATTGGGCATTTCTTAAGATATACGGGAATTTTAATATCAATTTTAGCGGGAATTAGAAGTCAGACGTACCATATGGAGTCTCTATACAAAAACTCGTTATTCACCTAAATAATATTTTTTATAAAAAAATGAATACATCAGTTAGTCTAAGAATGTTTTTACTTCTAAATGAAAATATTTATTTGTTTATCCAGCGGGCATTATTTAAGATATACGAGAATTTTTAAATCAATCTTAGCGGGAATCAGAACTCAGATGTACCATATGGGCGCACTATACAAAAACATTTTTTCCTTAATTTAGATTTTTATAATAAAATCAAAACCATCAGAAGTCTTAGCATGTAATTTACTTTTTATTGAAACCATTTTTTTTTTGCCATTAATTAAAATTTCTACAGCTATTGGAGAATATTGAAACCAATGTAAGCGGGATCCAGAAGTCATACGTAAGTTATAGGCGCAATAAACAAAAAGTCCATTTTCTCTTAAAATACATTTATATAATAAAATTAACACCACAAGTCAAAGAATATGATTTACTAGTAAGTAAAACCATTCGTTTTGTATTACATTGGGTATTTCTTAAGATATTGGATAATTTAAAATCAATATAAGCGGGAATGAGAAGTCACACATACAATATGGTCGCAATATACAAAAACTCATTTTTTATTAAACTTATATAATGAAATGAATATCTCAGTTTGTCTAAGACTTTAATTTACTACTAAATGAAACCATTTATTTGTAAATCCATTGGGCTTTTCTTAAGATATACGGGAATTTTAAAATTAATCTAAGCGGGAATCAGAAGTCATAGGTATCATATTGGCGCAATATACAAAAACTCATTTTTCTCCTAAATTATATTTTTTATAATAAATGAATACCACAGTTAGGCTAAGAATGTTATTACTACTAAATGAAACCATTGATTTGTATATCCATTGGGCATTTCTTAAAATATACAGGAATTTTGAAATCAATCTTAGCGGGAATCAGAAGTCACAGGTACCATAAGGGCGCGCTATACAAAAACTTATTTTTATCCTAAATTGTATTTTTTATAATAAAATGAATGCACAGTTAGTCTAGGAATGTCATTACTACTAAATGAAAGCATTGATTTGTATATCCATTGGGCCCTTCTTAAGATATACGATAATTTTGAAATTAATCTTGACGGGAATCAGAAGTCTAACGTACCATAGGGATGCACAATACAATATTTTTTTGCATAAATTTTGTTTCTTGTAATAGAATAAAAATCATCAGAAGTCTTAGAATTTGATTTACATTTTATTGAAACCATTTGTTTTTGGTATTAATTGGGAATTTCTACAGATATTGGAGAATATTTAAATCAATGTAAGCGGGATCCAGAAGTCACACGTACGTATATGGGCGCAATAAACAAAATGTGCATTTTCTCCTAAACTATATTTGTATAATAAAATGAATACCACAGTTAGTCAAGGAATATGAATTACTACTAAATGAAACCATTCGTTTTGTATACATTGGGTATTTCTTAAGATATTGGATAATTTTTCAATCTATTGAAGAGTGGGAATCAGAAATCACACGTACCATATGAGGGCTCTACAAATAAATTCATTTTTTGCCCAAAATTCTTTTTTACATTAAAATGAACACAACCATCTGTCTCAGAATGTGGTTTATTAATAAATGAAATCATTCATTTGAGTATAGAATTGACATAACTTAAGATATTGGATAATTTAAAATCAATATAACCGGGAATCAGAAGTCACACAGTATCAATATGGGCGCACTATAGAAAAACTCATTTTTCTTCTAAACTATATTTTTTATAATGAAATGAATACCACAGTTAGTCTAAGAATGTTATTACTTCTAAATGAAACCATTTATCTGTATATCCAGTGGGCATTTCTTAAGATATACGGGAATTTTGAAATCAATCTTAGCGGGAATCAGAACTCAGAACATACCATATGGGCGCACTATACAAAAACTCATTTTACTCCATAAATTATATTTTTAACATAAAGGAAATAACACAGTTAGTCTAAGAATGTAATTTACTACTAAATGAAACCATTTATTTGTATATCCATTAGGCATTACTTAAGATATACGGTAAATTTGAAATAAATTTTTCAGGAATCAGGAGTCAGACGTACCATATGGAGTCACTATATAAAAACTCATTTTTCTCCTAAATTACTTTTTTTATAATAAAATAAATACCACAGTTATTCTAAGAATGTTATTAGTTCTAAATGAAACCATTTACTTGCATATCCGTGGGCATTTTTTAAGATATACGGGAATTTTGAAATCAATCTTAGCGGGAATCAAAAGTCACACGTACCATATGCGCGCATTATACAAAAATACTTTTTTTCCTAAATTTTCATTTTTATAATAAAATAAAAACCATCAGAAGACTTAGAATGTGATTTAATTTTTATTTAAACCATTTTGTTTTGCTATTAAATGGGAATTTCTATTAAATGGGTTAAATGGGAATTTCTATTAAATGGGTTAAATGGGAATTTCTATTAAATTTGCTATTAAATGGGAACATATATTGGAGAATATTGAAATCAATGTAAGCGGGATGCAGAAGTCATACGTATGATATGGGCGCAAGAAACAAAAAGTCCATCTTCTCCTAAAATATATTTATAAAATAAAATTAATATCACAAGTCAAAGAGTATGATTTACTACTAAATGAAACAATTCGTTTTGTATACATTGGGTATTTCTTAAGATATTGGATAATTTAAAATCAATATAAGCGGGAATCAGAAGTCACACATACAATAAGGGCGCACTATACATAAACTCATTTTTCTCCTAAACTATATTTTTATAATGAAATGAATACCACAGTTAGTCTAAGAATATTATTATTTCTAAATGAAACCATTTATTTGTATATCCATTAGGCATTTCTTAAGATATACGGGAATTCGGAAATCAATCTTAGCGGGAATCAGAAGTCATAAGTACCATATGGGCGCAATATGCAAGAACTCATTTTTCTCCTAAATTATATATTTTTTAATAAAATGAATACCACAGTTAGTCTAAGAATGTTGTTACAACTTAATGAAACCATTGATTTGTATCTCCATTGGGCATTCCTTAAGATATACGGGAATTTTGAAATCAATCTTAGCGGGAATCGTAAGTCACAAGTACCATATGGAGTCCCTATACAAAAACTCATTTTTCTCCAAAATTATATTTTTTATAGAAAATGAATACCACAGTTAGTCTAAGAATGTTATTTAATACTAAATGAACAGTTTATTTGTATATCCATTGGGTATTTCTTAAGATATTCGGGAACATGGGATCAATCTTAAAGTCAAGTTACATGTACCATATGGAGTCTCTATCCAAAAGCTCATTTTTCTCTATAATTATATTTTTATAATAAAATAATTACCACAATTTGTCCAAGAATGTAATTTACTACTAAATGAAATTTTTTTATTTGAATATCCATTCGGCATTTCTTAAGATATGTGGGAATTTTGAAATCAATCTAAGCGGGAATAAAGTTACACGTACCATATGGACGCACGATATAAAAAAACTCATTTTTCTCCTAAATTATATTTTTTCAATAAAATGAATTCCACAGTTAGTCTAAGAATGTTATTACTTTTACATAAAACCATTTATTTGTACATCCATTGGACATTTTTTAAGATATACGGGAATTTTTAAATCAATCTTGGCGGGAATCAGAAATCACAGGTACCATATGGAGTCATTATACAAAAACTTCTTTTCCTAAATTTTGTTTTTTATAATAAAATAAAAATCTTCAGAAGTGTTGGAAATTGATTTACTTTTTATTGAAACAATTTTTTGGCTATTATTTGGGAATTTCTACAGATATTGGAGAATATTGAAATCAATGTAAGCGGGATCCAGAAGTCACACGTACGATTTAGGCGCAAAAAACAAAAAGTCCATTTTCTCCTAAAATACATTTATATGATAAAATGAATACCACAGTTAGTCAAAGAATATGATTTACTACTAAATGAAACCATTCGTTTTGTATACATTTGGTAATCCTAAATTTTCTTCTTAACTATAATTTTTATAATAAAATGAATACCACTGTTAGTCTATGAATGTTATTACTTCTAAATGAAACCATTTATTTGTATATTCATTGGGCATTTCTTAAGATATAATGGGAATTTTGAAATCAATCTTAGCGGGAATCAGACGTCACACATACCATATGGGTGCACTATAGAAAAATTCATTTTTCTCCTAAATTATATTTTTTGTAATAAAATGCATACCACAGTTAGTCTAAGAATGTAATTCACTACTATATGAAACCATTTTTTTGTGTATCCATTGGGCATTTATTAAGATACACTACTGGCCATTAAAATTGCTATACCAAGAAGGAATGCAAATAACAGAACGATATTTATTGGACACATACATTACAGTGGAAAGAGTAAGTGATTAGATATACAGGACATTAGGATGTATAGATCTTGAGAAATCAATAACCAGAACAGCCACCTCTGGCTGCAATAACAGCATTTATCCGCCTAGGAATGGAGTCAGAGATTCTATGGCATGTACGAGGATCTCAGTCCATGCAGCTTCAACACTATGCCACAGTTCATCGACAGTAGTGGATGGTGAGTGATGGCGTGCCAATTGCTCGGTAACCATTGACCACATGTTCTCAATTGGTGGCAGATTAGTAGAACGTGCTGACCAGGGTAACAGTCGAACCTGTTCTGTATCAAGGAAGTTCAGAACAGTACGGGCAACATGCGGTCGTGCATTATCCTGCTGAAACAAAGCATTAGGGAGGCCTCGAAGATAGGGCAAAGCCACGGGCCTTAACACATCGGAAATGTAACGGTTGCTGTTAAAAGTGCCGGAAATGCGAACAAGAGTTGATCGAGACTTGAATCCAATGGCACGCCATACCATCACTCCAGCAGATGGGCCAGTATGGCGATGTCCAATGCAAGCTGGCATTGCGCGTTCTCCACGATGCCTCCAAACACGGATGCGGACATCATGGTCCAGTATACAGAACCGAGATTCATCTGTAAAGATGACGTGATGACATTCCCGCGTCCAGGTTCGTCGCTGATCACACCATTGAAAGCGCTCCTGTCTGTGACGCAGCGTGAATGGTAGCCGAAGCGGTGGTCACCGTGCAAACAATTAATGCTGCTACAAACGTGGTCGAACTGTCCGAGCAAAAATTTGTTGCCTTGCAAATGACTCCATTTCTCGACTCAGGGTTCGTTACGTGGCTGTACGATTAATTGTGACCATGCGGATAAGATGTCTGTCTTCTCTGCTGTTAGTGATTGGGGGTCGCTGAGATCCTACATGACGTTCCGTATGATTGTCCTGAACTCATAGATTCAATATTCTCCTAACAGTCATGGGGTCAATATTTTCCTAATACTCTCAGCAATATTGCGATACGATAAACCGCAATCCCGGTAGGCTATAATCCTTCCTCGATCAAAGTCAGACACGTGCTGATAGGCATTTCTTATTCTTACACGAGGCATTACAACAGCTTTCTTTACCGAAATAAACGTTGAAACGGAAACTGAGTGTAAAAACTACTGCTGTCAAATCTCTGGTTTTACACACATTGTAGATGTCGCTACTGTCACCTGCTTTGTATGATTGCGCTGAAAATCTAATAATTTGCATATCACAGCAAGTTCTACCTGTCATGCAAATTTCACATGTGTGGTGTGCCACTTTTCTGGTGTAGCATTTTTAATGGCCAGTAGTGTATATAGGAATTTTAAATTAATCTTAGCGGGAAGCAGAAGTCACACGTACCATGTGGGCGCACTATACAAGAACTGATTTTTCTCCTAAATTATATTTCTTATAGAAAACGAATAACACAATTAATCTAAGAATGTTATTAGTTCTAAATGAAACCATTTACTTGTATATCCATAGGGCATTTCTTAAGATTTACGGGAGTTTTGAAATCAATCTTAGCGGGAATTAGACTCAGACGTACCATATGGATTCACTATACAAAAACTAATTTTTCTCCTAAATTATATTTTTTTATAAAAATATGAATACCACAGTTTGTTTAAGAATGTAATTTACTACTAAATGAAACCATTTATTTGTATATCCATTGGGCATTTCTTAAGATTTATGGGAATTTTGAAATCAATCTTAGCGGGAATTGGACTCAGACGTATCATATGGAGTCACTATACAAAAACTTATTTTTCTCCTAAAATGTATTCTTTATTATAAAATCAACGCCACCATTAGTATAATTTGAAATCAATATAAGTGAGAATCAGAAGTCACACGTACCATGTAGGCGTACTACACAACTTATTTTTCTCCAAAAATTAATTTTTTATGCTTTACAGTTATTCTTAGAATTTGATTTGCTACTAAATGAAATCATTCATTTGTGTATACATTGGTTATTTCTTAAGATATTTGGGAATGTGAAAATCAATGTAAGCGGGAATCAGAAGTCACACATACCATATTGGCGCACTATACAAAAAATGTTTCTGCTAAAATTTATTTTTTATAATAAAATGAAAACTCTCATTAGTCTTAGAATGTGATTTACTATTAAATGAAACCATTTTTATTGCATTTTATTGGGAATTTTTGCATATATTTGAGAATTTTGTAATCAATGTAAGCGTGAATCAGAAGTCACACGTACCATATGAGCGCAATAAACAAAATGTCCTTTTTGTTCACGTGAAGCACAAGTCCCTTGTGCCACTTGGCGTAATATACAAAAAGACACTTTTCTTCTAAAATGTATTTTTTCTTTTAAAAAAATTACTTCGAATAGCTTTAAAAGTATATTTTATAAAATGTTCAGGAATCGGTTTTCATATCTAGATATTATTTAATATATGTTATGTTTAAAATTCATTGACACTACAGGTGTCATATTAAACAAAGTAGAATAGCTTTTAAAATGCGATGTCCATGGCTCCTTGATTATTTTTATTTCATAACATTTGCTTTTATAAAAAACGGCTATTTACAAAATATTATGTGAATACTTAAATAAAGTTTTGTGGAAGATTGCATTCCTAGTTTACTAACACGTACTTTGTCAACGACCGATGTAGACAACTGTTAGCAACAAATTGTAATATTACTTATAAAATGAGTGGCCACTAGATGGCAGTGTTTAATATGTAATGTTGAGAGGTGTGTAGAAGTAAGAAAGAAGAGAGATTGTAAGAAGGAGCTCACGATGAAGGAGCTACCTTAAAGTAATCTGTAAATATTCTGTAAATAAACCTTTATTAATTAGTAAATTTATAAGAACTTCTTCCTTCCCCACCTAAGCTACTCACTCGTCATCTGACAAATAGTATGAAGCCGATAACACAACGGATTGAGAAATTATGTCGATAGGTTTTCTTAAAATACTTTATTTTTTAAAACAAAATAAATTCAATCATTAGCTCTTTAGGATATTATTCAATAAAAATCCACTGAAGCGTTTCCCTATAGACAAGGAAATTCTTAAGATATTTGGGAATTTTAAGTTTCATGCTCACACGCCGCATGTCCTGTTAGAAGGTGCAATAGGAAAATACGCAGTATCCATTTAAAAATGTACTTTTTATACTAAACTAAATACTGTTTTCAGAAACTAAATACTGTTATCAGCTATAGAAGCTCATCCAAAATTAAATGAGCCCATTGATAATTATACACATGGGGAATTTCATAAGATTTTGATTAATTTCGATATTAATATTCACGTTAATCAGAAGTCACTTGAGTCTCATAAAGCAAAATATAAAAACACATTTTTCTCCTAAAATATATTTTTTTGTAATTAAATAAACAGCTGCGTTAGCTTTAAATTTGCATTTTATACTATACACAGCATATCATTTTAATATACTCTTGACAATAGAGAAGTTATACAGATATTTTTGATATGTTATCAAGTGATCACCTAAAGCAGTAATTGAAATTTGTATTCTTAAGGGTTTTGTCGAAATATATATTTTTCGTAACAAAATAATTGATGCCACTATTAGTATGCTATTATTAATTACTAAATCCAACCAACCGTTTTCCCCTAGCAAAGGAATTTCTTAAGATATTGGAGAATTTTAATTTCATGATCACGCGACGCATGTCCTGTCACAATGTGCAATATGAAAACACGCAGTTTCCTCCTAAAATGTATTTTTTATTAGAAACTAAACACCGTTTTTGCTTTAGAAGCTCATCCAATACTAAATGCGCCCATTCACAAATATATAGAAAGGTAATTTCACAAGATATTGATATTAACATTCACGTTAATCAGAAGTCACTTGAGCCACTGAGAACAAAATATAAAAACTTATATAGTCCTAAAATATTTTTTGTAATAAAATAAACAGCTGCGTTAGCTTTAAGGAAAACTTTTTTCTTTTTCTCATTCGAACAAATTGAGCTTTATATATATATATATATATATATATATATATATATATATATATATATATATATATATATATATATATATATATATATATATATATATATATATATATATATATATATATATATATATATATATATATATATATATATATATATATATATATATATATATATATATATATATATATGTATACTATCACTAATTTATTCTTGAAATTTAAAATTAAAAATACCTACATATTTATATTTGATTTAATTGATAATGTAACATGTACTGCAGAATAATATTATAGAGAAATGATGTTTAATATTCGATGACATCATTTGTAAATAATGATACAATTTTCGCAACAGGAAGAATTCAGAAAAAAACATATCATATATCACTCATAATTTTACATAACGTAGAAAATTTAATTCAAAAGAAGGAAAAAATTATAACATTGCACTATTATAAAGAAAGAAAAGTAGTTAAACTATTAAAAGTTGATAGTATACAAAATTACCTTACATTCCTTCAGGATGTATCAAAAATATATAAAAAAATATACACAAATTAGTTTCAATATGATGACAATTAAATATTAAAAAGTGATCTTGTAAATAAGTAATAAACAAATTTCATAATGGTTTCATTGAATAGAAATTATTTTTTCCATTCAATGAAGCATAGTGCTCTTTATACAAATATGGGCCAAAACATTCTCTGTGGTTAAGAAAGAAGGCATAAAATATATTAAGTATTGCAATGATAGACATTCATTTTACTTTTACTCTTCTAGATTTAAATTATTTAACTTGCAAAACAAGTTTATTTTTGAACTTTACGTTTTATTGCTTCAATCCGATGTATTTTCATAGCTGGAAATTAGCGCTAACATTAATTGTCAATAATGAGCTTAAAATAATTAGTAGAGTTACTCATTAAGTTTATTTTTAAAGATGAATGGTCTTTGCTTATGTTTATTAGATTTTAAATTAACATCTTTGAGAAACTTTGTGTCTGTTTCTCTTTATACCGAAAATTAATGACGTTAAATCAGAGAAGAAAATGAACGAAGAGGGAATAAAGGGAGTGCCCTTAATTAGGTCAAGTCTGAATGGAAAACAAATTAAGATTCTTTTAAGAAAATGTATGTGGGAAACTTGTTCATTCTAAAGCTAATAAAAGAAAGTTACTATTGAAAATAATTATATAAAAACATACCTTATCAATTTATTCAATGATTTAAATACTTTGGTACGCACATAATGAAGCTAATTTTTTAGATCATATTTTCTTTTTGATGTTTCAATTGATCATTCGTTTAAGAATATTTATTTTCGGAAACTGATTTGTTTGAAAAAATGAGCAATTTATTTGCATTTAAAGATTTAGAAATTAAGAGATATTTTACATTTTTTTCATTGTAAAAGTATTAACATCAATTGAATGAAATTAAGATATGTAACAAAATGTAATTGAAATGCATTGCATAAACTAAAATTGAGTTTCTTTTTTCAAATAAAAATAAATAAAGGAATTGTTTGTCATAAAAATATCATTTATAAAAAAATATAGTTAATGGTACGAGCTCAAGGAAATGGAATATGTATATAAAATAACAATTTATTTTAGTAATATAATGTTATGTTTTCGTTTAAAATGATTTATTTGCGTGAAATTACAATATAAAATGTGATAGTCGTTTAATTTTCATTAAACTACTGACATTATTTTATTATTTAGCACTTAAAAATGCTTTTGTGATGAATTTAAATAGACGTTGTGTTCCAAGAAATAGCTTTGACGAAATAACAGTATTTTGTTGAAATGAGTTTCGGGTTTTTATGTTATTTCTTATTTCCTTGGAAACAAAGTGTTTCCTTAAAAAAAGCGGATGTAAGTCGTCATAAAAGAGCCCAATTGGAAATCCCTTTCAATTATACGATTATGTATCTCACCACATACCTATTATTTTGTTAAAAGAAATGAAATAAATTAAGTTGAGGAATAAAAGGGGATAATTTAGATAAGAGTTTCAATAATCGCGTTTACTCACGAAAATTTAGTCAAAAATATAATAGAATAATAAGCTGCATATATGCGACAGTAAGGTATAGAAATAAAAATATAAAAAGTAAATAGAAATGCACTGCGTTGAAATGCTTTCTAAATAAATGTGTATAAGGTAAATGAATTCTTATATTTTTTAATAGCATGAGTATAAAAAGTGTTGCATGCATTTTATTCTGTGCAAAAATTTTAAATTTTATAAAATTTTGGCCTGGAACTAAATAATTGGATTTCTTAAACATATAATATATAAAACAGTTGGTTATATTTTTGAACTTACAAAAAAATATTTCATTGTATACCTATTAAGAACTGTTGTTTCATTTTTCTCGATATTTACCATTAATCCTAATTTGATTTTAAAAACTGATAATCTTTTTTGGCATAGTTTTAATATTTGTTAGCATAATATTGCATTATTTAAGATAGTAAAGATCATACACATTTCGATTATTTCAGCAGAAAGCTTACGAAAGTCACAAATAAATCTGAAGTTTAAAAAAATAATCATTTAATGAAACTGAAATTTCTGTTCCTGTTTTTCATCACTATATGAAATTATACTTATATAATAATAATTCATAATCCAAATGAAAAACTACATTTCTATAATCTAATTAAATTCCGTTATAGGAAATATTAGATCGATGAGTGAACATATGATTATATGTACATTTTTAATATATATATATATATATATATATATATATATATATATATATATATATATATATATATATATATATATATATATATATATATATATATATATATATATATATATATATATATATATATATATATATATATATATATATATATATATATATATATATATTAAAAATATAAATGCTAAAATTTTTCTATTTTAACATAATAGATTATGCAGAAGTATTACTATACAATGTGTTAAGTGTTTAATATATACAACTTTATAATCACTGTTTAAAATTTTATAAACTATGAGAAAAAATCAAATTTATTGTGTAAACTATATTCTTAAAAGGTATGGTAACATTAGAACATATGAAAGAAAACATATTTAATTTTAATTATTTCATAAGCATTCCATGAAAAATAAAACACATAAAAGTAACTGTTTTTTTTCATTTTTGCCTATGAAAATAATTACTGATTTACGTAACGTAAAGTGATTTTTTTGCAATAATATAATTCTTAAACATAGAAAACATGTGTACTTTTTCATCCATCCCTGTTTAAGATATTTCTGGTAAATAAATTAGTATTTTTAACCAAGATAAAAGTTATTTATCCAATTTTAACAATTTATAAATACCATAATAATTAATTTAAAGCTTGTACCCATTTTAAAGCAGGACATGTGATATCACTACTCTTGTAATTGGCTGATGTTATTTCGTATAAATACACTAATTTCTAATCAAATTTAGATTTAATGTAGAATAAACTAATATAAAATGCATGTAAGTATACTAACAAACTAATATTTGTGTTTCATATTTGATTTTTTTCCGAGTATCTATAAAATTATCATAAAATGTAGCACTTTAACTATTTTATTCAGCAATATGAAAAATATAGTTCTAACTAGCATTATGAAAAATATAGTTTGTTTACATGATTTCTGAAAAATATTTTATGAATAGTTTCTACACGTTGCCTTTTACTTCAGAGACACAAAAAATGTCTACTGTTTCAAACTTCAAATGTCAAATTATATTAGTAATTTCTCTTACTTATTTTTTCTATGAAGTTACATTTTAATCAGTAATTAAACTAAGCATTCATTTTATATTTATATTACTAAATTATAAATTAGTTTATATTTTAGAAAATAATATTATTTAACTATAAGATTAAATTTTATGATTCAAGTTTTCCTAAACATATCAGATTCTAAGATTCACATATGTAATTTATAGTATTAGCGAGTCAGATGTTTTAAGTGTACTCAAACGTTTGTATACTCATAAATATCAAATACTTTCAGTTTAATTTTACTCCCTAAACACGAAAAAAATAAAAAAATGTTTTTTTTTAAATCTGTATTTAAGTATTTAAGTTAATTAGTCTTAATTTAATGTATTAATAGCATAAAAGTATTAATAACATATTGTACTCAATTTTAGATTTAAGTAAATTGAAATCAGTAATCTGAAAATGAAATTTCGATCACAAGCCTTTTTTCTTATCCTTTGTTTATTCTAAATATTATTAAATCTTTGCATTCTGATTACGATATTATTATGCTGAAGGATAACTATAATCTAATAAGAGGGATAATCTTATAATTTAATTTTACACTTTTAATTGCTACATATCATCACTACATAATTAAGTTTTTTATTTGTTATAACATTCAGAATTACCATCAAATGAACAGAGATATATTCTCCAAATGGATTCACTTGGTATTTTGGGGCTTTTGATAAAGGTATTTCTTGATTAAATTTAATTAAGGATTTTCTTGATTAATTTTAATTAATAATCAGAATAGCCTTAGAAAATATTTAATTTGCCCTTTTCTAGTCTTGTTTTATTTGATAGATTGATGCAATTTAAATTTTAATGTAATAATTAAATATAATGTAAGCGAAATTTTATTCAATTATAAAAACATTGTTTACATATTTTTTAGTATTAAACTGTTATATTTAAAAAAAAAATTTCTATTACACATTGTATTTTTTTACTTTTTACACTTTTTACACATTTTAAGAGCTTTCAGACTGGATTTAAATAAGAATATTATTAACTAAAATACAGTTTTTGGTAGATTTTCTATCTCTTTCTTTTAGTTTGAAGCAAATAGAATTTCTAGAGTATTTGATATTAAATAGGATTTTACAATCACATTTCTTCTTCCTTTTGATTTTATTTCTTTTGTTATATATTCAATTTCTCTTTTTGAGCACATTTGATAGTTTTATATTCTACTGATTTATATTAGAAATAACCTACAAAGAAAACTCCAAAGAACTTGGCTTCTTTGGTTATATTTCTTGAATAAAAAATAGAAAAGTGAATGAATAATGCATGAAGCAGTTGTGTTTGTACATTTTTGTTTAATGAGAATTTTCAAAAGTGTCTTTTTTACTAGCAATTTTATATCTCCCATAAATGAACTTGCACCTTGGATAGGATTTTAAGCAAAAAAAGTTTTTCACAAGAAGATGAATGAAAAAATTGTCATGAAACTAATATAAAAAGAGCCTTACCCTAGTGAAAGGAAATATTATGATTTTTAAAATATCATATCTATTATAGGAAAACGAATTTCTTTAATAGTGTGACTAAATTGCTTAGTTCAAATAAACCGGATTTAGTTTTTAATCATATAATTCATGCATATTATAAAATTTATATTCAATTGCTAAACAGCGAATAAATTTTGCATCTTCGGGGAATAATTTGTAAATTTCAGTATGTCTTGTTCTTTTTAATTATTCTCCAAAATGTAATATCAAAATAAAATTTAAGTTAAATTATAGAAAACACGAATGAATTGTTGTTGTTGTCGTGTGCCAGCTAGGCTGGCAATATGGGGTGCGCTGCTCCACTTTTCCAAATGAACCATATTTAGGTGTGGGGTCCGACTTCCTCAGTACACACATGCCATAGGTACCCGTTTATAGGGTAGGCAACCATTCACACCTCATTCATACAAGGAAAGGATAAGGACACGATAGATAGAGAGAGAAAGTACATCCATGCCCGAACCGGGATTCGAACCCAGGACCTCCTTATCCGCAGTCAGGCACACTGACCACTAGACAAGATGGGGGGGCATATACGAATGAATTGCAATTGAATTATAATTCTGAAGAAAGTTATTTTTAAAGTATTCAAATTTTATGAGAATATTATGCATATTTTTAAATTAACGTATGCATCCTCATTTTAGTGGTAAAATAATATATAAAAATGAGAGGAATGCAATGAAAAAGCTTAAATTGTTTAATATTCTTTGTAATATAGAATGTTTCACACGGTAATAAAAATGCGTATAAACTATTCTAGTAAAGTATTTAAATCATAATAAATTATTTTATATTCATCTGCTGAAACAGATTTTTTTTTCATTTATAGCATGAAGGTTAAACAAATCTATTTCTTCAAGTGGGCTATAATACCTGGATGATTTTTGATAATCAATTAACATTTTCAGATTGTTTTCTATGATAAAAGATCTAAAGAGAGATTACTGTGGAAAGATTGTTTTAGGAGGAAAATTTAAATTGCAAAACGTGATATACGACCATTAGGAAGCATGAGGAAGCCCTCTAAATATTTTACTCCAAATATACATTTTTTATTACAAAATAAATAACTAGAATATTTTTAGGGTTGCATTTTATTTAAAATGCCAACGATAAGCATTTGACTAAACATAATAATTTTTAAACTACATAAAAATTAATTTATTGTAAATCCACGCATTAATTTTAATATGGACGGATTATTTTTGAGTTATAGCTATCTATGAGTTATAGCTGTGCTTGAATCGCATATTCATGTAATGTTAAGTCAAGTGATTTGGTACTTAAAGGGAATAAAAGTAAAATAGGTACTTTAGAAAAAATCTGTCCATAAGAAAATATTTATTTTGGAAAAAAATAGTAACCGTTATCAAAAACGCCTACAAATTACATTTTATGCATGCATTTTGCTCATTTTCTTGTGAAAAATGAAGTCTGATATATTTATATCACATTCATTCAATATTAGCAATAAAAGCTGCATAATTGTAACTAGATGACATCCATTTCCAAAGTTTTTCTATATTAAAATAAATCCTGGGACTCCTTAAATGGTGTTATGATTAAATGCAATATAATTTGAGTATTTATGGAATTGAAAATAAATGTTTTAATTTCTTAATGACATGAAATAATAACATGAAATTTACAACATGCAATAGTGGAGGTCAGATACGCAAATGATTAGAATCTCAGAGCAGACGCACATCACGCGCAGCTGTTGGAGATTTCAATAATTTCAAGTTCACTTGTATATTGCGTGTTTTTTTTTAAAACGATCAATTATGCTACGTAGAAAACAGCGATCATTTTTTGATCAAGTATCCAAGTTCGACAGATTTGATAGTAGTCTACCGAGATTGTGGATTATCTTTCAGGAAAATCGGTAGTCGTGTTAGACGAAACCAAACAACTATAGTGCGAATAGGTGATCGTTGGATGCAGGAGGGTACGACGGATAGACACGTTCGATCACCTCCACTTCAGTGCACCATTTCACGTGATGACAGGCTAATTGTGCGCATGTCAGTGATGGATCACTCATCCACATCACAAACATTCAGCACAGCACGTTCAGTCTGTAATCATCCAGTGTCTCGTACCATTCGACGTCGTTTACAGCAGAGTGGTCTATCCGCAAGACGTTCATTGCTTCGTATACCCTTGACGCAGAACCACAGATGTCTTCCCCGCCAATGGTGCGATGAAAGAAGGATGTGGACGACAGAATGGAATGAAATTGTCCTTACAGACGTGTCACGTTTCTGTCTACATCATCATGATGATCGCATTCAAGTCTGGAGACACTTTGGAGAGATGATGCTGAACAGCTGCTTTATGCATCACCACACTGGTCTTGCATCGGGTATTATGGCATGGGGCGGTACTGGATATTACTTTCGCATTCCCTTTAGTACGCATTGCATGTACTTTAAACAGCCGGCACTACAGCTGCTAGTTGTCGGAGCTAGTTATCATTCCTTACCTTCACGGCTTGCCCACAGACATATTTCAAAAGGATAATGAGCGACCACATTTGGCATGCATTGTCCTAGGATTTTTCATCAATCTCCAGATTGAAATGCTTCCCTGGACGGCTCGCTCTCCGAATCGTTCACTGATAGAAAACATGTGGTCCATGATTGCTCAACGATTGACCTAGTTTACATCCCAAACTGAGACACCAGATCAATTTTAACAACGTGTGAAAAATGTTAGGTCTGTCGTTCCAATAACACATCCAAAGTCTTTTTGAATAAATGCCGCGGCGTGTGGCACTGTGATCTCCAACAATGGTGGCTATTTTGGCTACTGATTTTTTCAGGAACTGTTCTTCACAGAAGATTGTAAATTTAATCATTTGACACTTGGTCAACATATTATCTGCAAAATAAATTTTGTTGTGATATCTTTTGTTTTACTTGGTGTTTAAATTTCGGTGGCCAGCAATGTATATTGAAGAAAAAAATAATGCATCAATTGCAATTATTTGACGAGTTACTAAGACTTAATTTAAAAAAAAATATTTTTTACACTTAGCTAAAGTAACATCATAGTTTAACAATGAGATTTTGAATGTTATAAATCGTTTCTAAATTCATGTAATTGCTGTGTCATTAATGTTTAAGAAACAAATTGTTTTATGACACAACAGACCAATAAATGAAAAATAACCCTATTGCAAAATACATAATTCAAGCTTTACTTGACAAATTGCATTTTCAGTTATACATATTTTAATTTTTTATGAATGAATTAACTTAAACACAAACTTCAATAACTTCTATATACTTTCAATTTTCATATTTGCATGACAGATCAACCAACATTTTTTGTTCTTTATAAAAATTGTTCATTTGATCTTTTCAACTTTTGAATATTTCATATTTTACATAATATTTTGGAATTAGAATGTTCGTAATATACAATATAACAGTTTCTTTTTCAAAAATTATTTAAACATTTGAAGTTCTGTCATTTTTGATTAATTTTATTTGGATATATATTATGGAAGTTTTAAATTCATTATGTCCATACTTATGCGACAAAATCAATTTGAATTTGTAAGAAACAATTCAGTCTTGAAAAATATAATTTATAAACCTTTAAATTGAAGAATACTTAAAACGCTACTTTTACAGAAATGATGGTAAAAATATTTTGATGATTAATAACAATTATTGACGTTTATAACTATCTTTAATTCTAATTAAATATTTAAAAACTTTCTTAAGGAACACAATATATACAATCAGAATTTTGTATTACTTATACATGTTATAGTACTATGTTTTTATCAAGTTGCGTAAAAAATCTATTGTTTTATTAATTCTTATCTATTGGAGATTATTAACTGAAAGACAAGCAAATATTTTATTGTTAAAGGAAATATTTGTTTTTTTTTCATTAAATACTTAAATATTTGATGGTATAAAATACTCAAGCAAATTTGTTTTTGACAAAATATAGCAGTGCATGTTATTATTCAATAATTTGAATTCATGTGAAGCAAAAAAATTCCTTGTGACACTTTGCAAATTCCTATTTTATAGTAAGTGAACAAGTTTTCCTTTGAAAAGCACATTTCTTATTATAAATGGCATTCCATTATTCCAGTTACTTTAGAATGCCTTATATGTGTATATATATATATATATATATATATATATATATATATATATATATATATATAATATATATATATATATATATATATATACGAGGGTCACTCTGAAATTATTGAGATACAACTAGGTTTTTAAAGTTATACTTACAAAATTTTATGTGTTTTCAAAGTAGTCTCCTCCAGCATCCATGCACTTTTGTAGACGAATTTTCCGCAGAATAAATGCCTCAAGCCATTCATTTCTTCGAATAGATGAAAGAAATGCATTTACAGCCACATCAATCTCTTCTTCTGAATGAAAACGACGTCCACGTAAGTTCTTTTTTAGATTAAAGAATAACCAAAAGCCGCACATAGCTAGATCAGGTGAATGTGGCGGATGTTCGATCAATTTAATTTGTCTTTGTGTAAGAAACTGAATTGTTAATCCGGCTGTATGTGAAGATGCATTGTCATGGTAAAGCATTAGTCCCCTAACATTCAGTTCTTGTAGAATTTCTGGAAGACATTTAGTGGTATACTAGTTTGCTGTTATTGTCTTTTGTCTTTCCAACTTGATGGCTTTGACCAATCCCGTACTTCTGAAGAAAACGGCATACATCACTTTTTTCAGTGCGCGTTGTTTTTTCACCATTGTCAGCGTGGGATCATCTTCAAAGACCCATACTTTGCTTTCTTGACGTGTTGGAACGTCAAAAAACGGTATGTATGTTTCATCACCTGTCACAATTTTAGAAATGATGCGGTGGCCACCATCATTCAGCATATTAAGAGTTTATTTACTGATTCTGACACACTGTTCTCTTTGATGCTCAGTTAGATTATGGGGAACCCAACGGCAAACTACTTTTTTCTTATGTAATTCTTCATGAATGATTTTGTGTATGGCTGCTGATCCAATGTTAAGTTCCTTCTGTATCATTTGATAGGTACAGTGATTATCATCCATTAACATTTTTCTTATGGCAGACACATTATCTGGGATTACTGCTGACGGCGGCCTTCCTGTGTGTTCTTCATCCTGAAAAAAATTGCGAACTCTTCTAAATTCTCTAAACCATCTGAATACAGTAGCAAGAGCTGGAGATTCATCACCAAATGCTAATTGCAATCGTTGAACGCATTCTTCTTGATTTAATCCTGCTTTCAAATCGTAGAAAATCATAGCGCGAAAATGTTCTCACGTCAGCTCTATTTTCTCTTGTGTTTAAAATTTATTCCATGCTAAGCAAGTTGAAGTAAGTCAGTAAAAATTCGTCTTCTGTGTTAAAATACTTTGTACTTTAAAATTAAACCGTTATTTTTATTTTGTAAATTCTCGTCTGTGCGTATCTTAAAAATTTCAGAGTAAACCTCGTATATATGTATATTTATACATATCTATCTAACTCTCTCTCTCTCTCTCTCTCTCTCTCTCTCTCTCTCTCTCATATATATATATATATATATATATATATATATATATATATATATATATATATATATATATATATATGTTTGTATGTATATATATGCTCATATACAGTTGTATACATATAGTTAGCTGATGATGATAATTTAAATAAACAAAGTAACAAAGTACATAAATTCATTCCATGAAACGCAAAAGACTTGCTATTATGAAACCAATATAATTTTGCCTATTATTTTAATAATATTATTCCGATTTATTCTTTGTATTTAACATTAACCATCTGAAGCATTTTAATAGCACAATAATTTCAATTGTAATCAACCAGTTCATGAAATTAGAATTAAAATTATTTTAATTAAAGTAATTAATACTAATACTCATATTTGGTATGGGATATAGTAAAATCATTGTAGTTAAAATGGATAATATGTATAAAATTAAGCTTCATCAAATGATATCGCGAGTATAAACATACCATTAATTTTGGATGTGAATATACATTTTTTTCCAAGAGAGAAAACTCTCTTGATTTTTTTATATTATTTTTAGCTGTTCTCTCCTTATATATTAGTTTAGCAAAAAATTGTTAATATTTTTAAAAAGAGTTCCTCATATTAACTACGCATATCTTTATATTGTGTTAACAAGTTATCTAATGACGCATGGATGTTAATAAATATGTAAATGACAGCCCTTCTAAGGCTCTAAACCAGAAATAATTTTAAGAAATGATGTGTATTGGAAAAATAATGCATTACACTGAAAATGAGTGACTAGAACAATAATTTTGGGATATTAAATAACAAAGTCAGAAAAGATTGGCTGATATGATATGTCAATCTGTCCATGCAACTTCAACACGGTGCCACTGTCACTCAAATCTATTGACAAGTATATAGTGACGAGGCAATCTGTCGACAACAACTGTCTTTGCTTAGATACTTCAAGAACACATTAGCTGGGTAAGAATACGAGTATTTACTGAGCAAGGAAGATCCATGCAATTTTAGCAATGTGAATTCATGCATATTCTTTCTGAAACATAATATTTCGTTGGGGTAAATAAGAAACAAAATGACAAGCCTTAACAAAAGCTCCAACTGATGTAATGATGAGATGACTGGGGTGTGTACTGCATCATTACACTAAGTGTAATTTGCCAGAATGTTATTACAAAATATTAATACATCCACACTGGCAATGCTCGTTTTCTACAATGCCACTAAACATGGATGAATCTAATATTATAAGAACAAATTAGGGATCTATCTGAAAACATAACAAGACGTCTTCTCATTCTTTAGTTTAGGTTTGTTATTATTCAGGCCACTGAATAATTCTTGTTAATGATGTAAAAATATACATGAGCAAGGCTGTAGTGTCTGAGAGTTGAATAAATTCATGCCATGGCAGCTCGTGCTTCTGCAAGAGTTGTTTAGTTATGCATTCAAATACACGACCGATACACGATCTACGATCTTGTACGATACACGAGTCTGATACACGATCTTATTTTCTGACTTAGGGATCTAAAGTAAATTTGTATGATCTACTAAAACCATGCGAATAAAAATGCCTGGCTCCTCACTGAATTGGTGATACAAGGTCACTGTGATACAGTAAACATACGTAAGACTCTGTGTAATGGTTCCGACTGGCATTAACAGCAGTACTGCGATGCGAGGAATCACATTCCTGGTAGTTTGGAATTCGGCCTGTATGCGTATTTCTTTACTCTAGATATACGCGAAGATCAAATTTAGTTTATTAATGAAAAATTTTACATTTTCATTGATAATTGTTTTTATTAATTATACAATGCAAGTGAAAAAATCCTAATAAGAAAACATCAACCACATTCAAATCAGCGCTTTTGTAATTCACATTTTCTTACTAAGTTGTTGTATATGTTTTTTTTCTCAAACTTCTAATAAGTAGTTAACGGTCTTAAAATGTACATGTATCACTTTTAGTTAATTTATTTGTAGATCTGCGGTAACCTAGGTCATATATTTTTTCTTTCGTTCATTCTCAAAATATGCATTTAAACTTTATTGACTAATTTTTCTGCATCAATCTTTAAATTTATCATCAATGTACTCGTGATTGATAAATTTGTTTGAGAATGACCATTTAATTTACGTAATTGCCTTTCATAGATATTTTTGTTGCGTGTTTGAACACTGCCATTGAAATTATGTTAATGACCCTCAATTGTTGATGGTCGATGATACTCTGATTAAATTTGATTACAAATTTATTTTATATTAATTGTTTTTAATTCATGTTAATAAAAATTAGTCATTTAATATAAATTATATATTAAAATTCAGGATCATAAAATATAGAGTTAACTAAATCTATGCTGCATTGATAAACATTTTTGTATTTTATTGGTGGTTCATATATATCGAATATACATCTCATTTAAGGCCATGTAGCATACAAAATAACATATAGTAATATTTTTCTTATACGCATGTTTATTTAAATAAACAAAATTTCTTTAAAATTCAAATAAAATGTTTACAAATAATTGCAATTTTTTTTTTATTTATTGGAACGCAAGTTTATGCTTTTATGTAAAATTTTAATAATATAATTTTATTTATATAATTTTCAATTCTGATTGCTTTATTTTTTTCAATTTTCTAAATCATTCAATAAATAAAATTATTTTTTAAACATTGCAGAATTAGAATATACATTTATCTAATTATGAATAATTCATTCATTAATTATTTCTTAACAGTATTATATATTTATCGCAATGTTGCTCTTTGAATAAAGTTATTAAGTATAATAGTTATTTTAATGATAAAAATGTTAATTTTTATCAGAAAATCCAAATGTGCAATCTAAAGTAAATTTTAGTAAGTGATGTTGGATACAGTACATGCATTTTTACTTGTACTGTATTCAACATCAAAGCACAGTTTTTTATAAAATCAATTATAGATATATTTTTATTTACATCTTTTAGTTTTTAGATAAAATATCTTATATAAATAGTGCAATTACAGACTACCTTATATAGTTCATAATTTAGAACAGTTTTCCTATAAATATAAAAATTATCTTTCAAAATTAAAGCAATATGATATTTTCTCAAAGGTGATAATATACTTTTGTAAAATTCATTTTCTATTTCTCTACCAAGATATAAAAAATAATATGTTATAAATATTTATTAATAATGATAATAAAGCCACTTACACTATGTTTATACTCTGTGCTTTTTAATTGAATGAAATATTTCTGAAGAAAAAAATTCTGAACGAAATAAAGCATTTAAAATAAATATTTGGAATACCTAATCCATTGAATTTTTGATCCTACGAAATATGATGCGATTTGATAAAACTGATTACAAAATAGATTATATATGCTAATATTATAAGATACTATTTATCACAAATAAACTTTATTTAAATTATATATTGAAAAATGCTTATTTATCGTTATAATTTAATACATAAGAAACTTAGTTTTTTTTTTTTTAATTTTACCTGCATGTTTTAACTACAAATATTTTTAAGAAAGCTTTTTCTGATATTTTTTTGTGTACAGTTCAATATTATAAATTTTATTTACAAAAAATATTAAAAAAAATTTACATGCAATGCTTGTTTTAGTTTTTTAATCATAATGATTATTATGATTTTGTAATGTTACTTTTCTTTCTGTTGAAGAGGAGTATTCTTTCTCTTGGATCTTTCCGTATTTCTTTCAATATTTAAGGACTAAAATCATTTATATATATATATATATATATATATATATATATATATATATATATATATATATATATATATATATATATATATATATATATATATATATATATATATTAGAAGTAAGAAGGCCTTATCCAAATGCTGAACTTTGCGATGCATGAAAATGACTGCTACATATGATGTAATCTGCGCATGAAAAGATAAGAAATACTGCTCTTATCTTCTCATGTTGATAGGGAAACATGAGTAGATAATATATATACATATACATAAACACATATCATAAAAATAGGAAATATCTTTTGGACTCATATATTCACAAGCATGATGGAAAAAACATGACAAACAATAAAAATATAATAAGTTTCTAATGCTTTTTCCTAATTAGTAATTAATGAGAGCGATAAATGTTAAAACTTATTAAATAAAATGTTTGCCTTTTAAATTAAATAAATTCAGTACACTATACTTAATAAAATATATAATTTACGTAATTTTGAAATTTATTTGCGAATCAATCTTGAATATAAAAGAAAAAACTGAACTTATAAATCTCCATTTATGTAATAATTTCATTAATATACATTCTCCCTTTCATGACTTTTTCCTTTTTAGTTTCATTAATCGATGTTGATTTCATGCAGCATGTAATTAAACATATCCTAATTTACCTAAATGTTTAAAACATTATTTCATCATAACATAATTTTTGCATTTAACGCATGTAATTTTCATTGCATTATTGTATGCATGTATTATCAACAATAATACAAATATTTTAAAGTTATACTTTTTACAATGTTCCACTCAAAAAAATTAATACGTTTCTGGTACATTTGAAATTAAAACTATGTAGACAGAAATCGGCATATTGATAATGATTCATAAAAGCCAAAATCAGTTCTCTGTTTTTGTTTTGGATAAAAGTCTATTTCTACTTCAAAATGACAGAATTTACTGCACGTTTTCATTGAAATTGCCTGCATTTTATGGAAATTATAAATAAAGATTGACAAAAATACCTCAATAGAATTTAATCAAATACCGAATTTTATTTTTCATAAATATTTTATAATTTTATATATATATATATATATATATATATATATATATATATATATATATATATATATATATATATATATATATATATATATATATATATATATATATATATATATATATGAGTGTGTGTGCGTATTTATTGATTTATTAGATATTGTGATGAAGTTATGACATTTATATAAATAATTTCATTGTTAAAATTTATAAGAATTTCAACTGCATCTTTACATTCGTTAAATAAAGCTTAGAACAGAACCTAAAAAAATTTTTTTATTTATCGTTGTCGATATTTTGATTGAACTTCTTTGAACTTGAATTTTTGAATCTGATTGAACTTTTTATATGTTTGATCTCTAACTATTATTCTATGCACTGCATGGAAATTTTTAATTACATACATATTTTTTTAATTAATACAATCAAAGTAAACCACACATTTTTTAAAATTTTAAATTTTAGTATTTTAAAATTTCTTTAATTTTTATAGTATTTCTTACTTTTTCTCTCAGTGATTTTAATTAACATTTGTTTCATTTCTTTAACTTAAGTTTAATGAAAAGAATCTAAACTATTTCAAGAGAAGAATAATTTTAACTAGAACAAATGTTTTACGGAAATTAAATTATGGTTAGTTAAATACTAACACGAAGTATTTTTATTGAAAAACTCTTCTAATTTTTTAAGCTATTCTAATTGATTTAGGAAATGTTTTTATGATAGTTTTGTTAATATAAATAGAAAAAAGTTAAACTTAATTTGAGATTTATTCCTGATATTCCAAAAGCATTTGAGTAATTTGATTTAGGTTATTGATCTAAATGTCTTAAAATTAAGTAAAAAATAATAATTTATATATATCATAATTAATTACATACATTAATATTTACGTTTCAGAAGATTTTTAAGAAAATAACTAGGAAATGAATGATGATATAAATGATATTACGAGAAAACAGTTTTTTTTCTATACACTGTATAAATACATTTGCAAAATCAATAAATATATTATTTATAGATTTACAAAACACTGCATTTCGAAAGAGTTAAAATTTTAAAAAGTTTTTATATTTGATATTATATTTTTAATTTGCATTTTTAGATATTTATTAGATTGGTAAATATTAACAAAATATTTTCAAAGTAAAAGAATAATCATACTTTTTATTTTCCTTTTAAGTACTTATTTTTAAAATCATTTCACACGAGAAAAAAATGAACGAAACTTTACATCAAACTTTTTGATATTAAAGAACAGTTATCCATATTAAAGATTTGAATTTGAAAAAAAAAAACGTAGAAAACTGTTGCTTAAATAATTATTAGATTGATTAAACTAATTTACGATTTGAATATACTTTGACTTTTATTTTTCATTCATCGTTTTAAGTGTTTTTAGAGCTATAATGACTAAGAGTATCATGCTATTAAGATGAACGTAAACACACCATTTCGGGGATTTCTATGAAATAAAAAAATATTAAATATATTATCGCCCACTAGATTATCTTAACAATGGATATGTAATTAAATATGACCATGAAAAACCATACATAAACATATCGATTTTACAGTGTTAAGAGTGCATTTCTGAAATAAACTGACAATTTAAAGTAAGCATAGGCAAAACAGCTCATTCAGTATTATCTAATTATTTAATTAAGTAAAAGTATAAAAGTAAAACAGGAATACCATAAAATTTCTGCAAATATAAAATAATTTAAAAATAAATTCTTGTTAAGAATTTTGATCCATCTTAATTTCGAAAAACAAAACTAGAAAGAATAGTGTTACAAAATGTTTTATTCATTACGATATATTTTGAAAAATAAAATCATGACTTTGAAAAATCCTGCATCTTCATGAAAAGTTTTAAGCATGCATTTGAATCGACTCCTTAACTATTCCATGATTTATAAAGAATAAATAAGTATTAGAAAAGACGCAAGTCATAGAGTTTTACTTTCTATCCCATTAAAACAGAATAACATTTCTAGAAAGCCAAGCAAATGTCAAAACAGACAACTCAATTTTTTAATTTCAAATTACTATTAATAGAAAAATTATACAAAGTTATAAGCATTTCAAAATTTCATTATGAATGCATAGCGAATGAATAAAGAAAATTTGACTTAGTAATTATAAATGTAATCATTCCTGACTTTAAGTCATGTTATTTCTATAATGAAATCATCCACTTCATGCAGATTTTCTCACAATTATAATGTTTTTAAACTCCATATTCACGGTCTAATATACAGCCTCCCAGATTATAGTCTAATTCTTAGAATGGTTAAATTATTAGATTCTGCATTACTTTAAAAAGGGTATAAAATACTTATTAGTTTTTATTAAATATGTATATTATAAATATACAGAAAGAATTTTTAATCATCACTTTATATAGCATTCCATCATCTAAATTTCAATTCAGAAATACCAGTTATTTTCATACTTTTTGTTATGCCGCAATTTCATGTATAATAATCATTAGATTGAGAACATATAAACATAAATACATTTTTCAGATAACTTTTCTTTCCACATAAATATTTTATCCAAATTTTTATTTTTTCTCTTGAAATAAATTCAGAAACGCAAATTTGTATGAAATTCAAAATTATTGATTGTTTTATTTCTATGAAAACACTTGGTATCTTTTATATTACTTTGCTCGCACGTGATCTATTTATCATTAATTATTACCTCAGTTATTGCTTAATTATAATTGTTCCCATACATCATGTCTAATTCGTCCTCAATGTATGTTCCATTAAATAGTCAATATGCTTCAATTAAGATTATTGACTTAGAAATTGGTTTCTCTCCCTTGTAATTCTTAGTTAATAAACTGCAGTTGCTATAAACTGTTAATTTATTTCCAATACATAATCCTGCTCAACGGACATAATATATATAGCACACTTAGTATATTTTCAAGAGTTTCTTGATACTAATTTTGAAAAAGAGTTCATATGCATAAAATTTATAATTTCTACAGAATATAAAATGGACCGATTGCGCTTCGATAAAAGTTCAGCACCAATAATAGTCATGTTAGTTTTCCAACACTTTGAGCATGTGTTTTGAATATTAAGTAAAAGATAATGCATTTTATTTTTTTAGAGGATGTAAACCCGTTTTATATATGAACTAATAAGGGACTTCATATTAAATCATCTTAAAAAAATTTATAAAGTTATTAATTTTAACTTAAAATAATATAACAATCTAACTATTGAAGGCTTTTATTATATTCAAAATTTGTTTCTATTTATATTTTAATAATAATTTCTGTTGAAAAACTATTTGCAGTAGTTAATCCTAGAGAGGAAAATATCACCAACATAAGACCGTAAGTTACAAAATATAATTCTATTTAAAAATTATTTCGGTATTTTGAATAATAAACGTTAAATAATGATTAAATCAGTTATAAATGTCACTATCCTTCCTAAATCAATATGAAAAAATAAAACATTTAAATCAATGTCTTAAACATTCATGAATATACTATATTTTACTCCGTACATAAATTCATAAAATGAAAAATACTGAATAGGCATATTCTACAATAAATATTGAATTGAATAACTAAAGCCTACTTCATTAAAAGTTGATTAACAGGATACACTGACAAATTCAAAATGATTCTTATAACTGCATTTTCAAGAAATAACTACAGTACTGGTCACCCAAATTGCAACATCAAGAAAGACAAGATATATCACAACAAAATTTTATAGATAACATGTTGACCAAGATCTAATGATTAAATTTATAGACTTCTGTGAAGTATAGTTCCTGCCAAAATCAGTAGTCAGAAAAGTTGTCATTGTTGGAGATCATCTCTGACACACGCCTCGGCATTAAATTAAAGAGATTTTCGATGTGTTCTTGAATTACAACAGACTAAACAACTTCCACACGTTGCCAAAGTTGATCTGGGGTAGCAGTTTGGGATGTAATATGTGTCAATCGTTGAGCAGCCATAGACCACATGTTTTCTATCGGCGAAATATTCGGAATTCAAATCAAAAGAAACAATTCAATCTGGCGATTGATGAATAACACTTGGACAATGCGTGTCACGAATAGTCATGACGTATCATGTTGAAATATGTCTGTGGGCAAGCCCTAAACGTAAGTAAGGACAACTATCCCCAACACCTCGGAGATGTAGGGATGGCTGTTTAAAATACCGGCAATACGTACTAGATGAGAGCAAGAGTTATATACAATACCGCCCCGTATAATAATACCCTGTGCAGGACTAGTGTGGCGACGCATAAC
This sequence comes from Latrodectus hesperus, assembly GCA_037975125.1. NCBI lineage: Eukaryota > Metazoa > Arthropoda > Arachnida > Araneae > Theridiidae > Latrodectus > Latrodectus hesperus. The sequence goes on from CM075853.1 coordinate 4,814,099, forward strand.
CCATCTCTGTTCAGCATCCTCTTTCCACGGTGTCTTCAGACTCTAATACGACCATCCTGGTGTTCCAGACAGAAATGTGACTCATTAGCAAAAACAATTTCATTCCATTCTGCCGTCAACACCCTTTTTTCCTCTCCAAACTGGCGGAGGAGATGTCTGTGGCTCTGCGTCAAGGGTAGACGAAGCAATGGACGTCTTGCAGACATATCACTCTGCAGTAAGAGGCGTCGAGTGGTACGCGCAGACACTGGATGATTACAGACTGAATATGCTGTATTGAATGCTCGTGATTTAACTGAACTGTGTTGAATGCTCGTGATTTAACTGAACTGTGTTGAATGCTCGTGACCCATCACTGCCATGCACCCAATTTGCTTGTCCTCAGGTGAAGTGGTACACTGAGGTGGATGCGATCGAACATGTCGGCCCGTCGCACCTTCCTGCATGCAATCATCACATATCTTCATTACAGTTGTTTGGTGTCAGCCAACACGACTACCGATTTCCCTGAAAGATTATCCACAATCTCGGTAGACCATTATCCTTCCTTTATCAAACTCGGATACTTGATCAAAAAATGATTGTAATTCAACGAGGCTTAATTGATATTTTTTTAGGAAAAACCACAAGAAAAACACAATTGCAGAACTTGAAATCGTGAAAATCTCAGAGCCTTAAATAGTGCTTTGAAATGGCGACACAATCGTGATTGATGTGTGTCTGGGCTGAAATCATTCACATATCTCACCTTAACTAATGCATGTTGTAAATTTCACGTTATTTGCATGCTTCATTCAGGGTGTTGCATTTATTGTGTCCAGCAGTGTATTTCATTTTAAATAGTACAATGATCAAAATAAAAATATTTTTTTCAATTAGAACTACTGAATGCTAGATATTAAATGAAGAATTCTAACCACTTCAAGATACTGTAAACGTGCGCTTTTGTTTTAATTATATTCTGGAACTTCTTTCGATGGTTAGACAGCTCTACAACAACTTCTTGTTAGCTTTAAGTTAAAGTTTCTTTTTAGAGATTTTGTCTTTTTGTGGGTTGTGATAATACTTGACTCGAAGGCAACTGTAGGTTATTGCTTTTGATGCTTTTCTAATAACGTGATTATAATCAAAATGGTTTTCATAAAATTGCTTTTATTTTTAAAAAAAATATGTTAATATTAAACGATTGAAATAAGAAAGTAATATTTGGAAAAAATATGAGTATTTTAAAAATAATAATACAAATAACTATGAAATGAAATAATAATATTTTAATAGACATAAATTTCCATAAATTTTACTAGACAACCTTATATCATAAGATTTTTTTAAGACAACCATAAGTTTTTTACATACAAAGTTTATTATATAACTTCAAATATATTTTTATATAAATATTGCTTCTGTACAAATATTTAGTGCATTTTCAGTTCTTAATATTAAACTTAATTTATGACTAACGTTTTCAGAAACAGTATACAATTTTCTGAATTTATAAGTTCTATTTTAAATCTTAAATAAATGTGCTAATAATTTATGCAAAATAATTGAATGATTTAATATCTATTTAGAAGATAAAAATTATGAAATACCTCACAATATAATTTTTTATAATACATATTTTATCACAGAATCTAAAATGTAAAAATTATCTTTCGAAGGCTTTTTTCAGTGACTAAAAAGTTAGGTTACAGTTTCTCTATAAAAACCCTTGTATGCGAAAGTAGTCATAGAATGACAAGAAAACTTAATATAATCATCCTTCATATTTAAAATATTGTATAATAATTTTTACATAAAATGATAACTATATAAACTAAATCCATAATTATATTATATAGTTTTTGTATAATATTTTTATTAATACACAACTTTTACAAGCTCAATAATCTATAAATGTACCAAATTTTATTAAATTATTTAATAAGTATGTCATTTTTTCAGCTTGAAATTGCTTTATGTTTTATGACAAAATGTTTTGTTAAACCATTCATTTCATTCATGCATTACATTGCTTTTTTATCATATAAGTTTATGAAACATATCTTGATCTTTAAAAGTAATTTAGCCGATAAATGTCAAAAATGTCAAAAATACAGAACTATGTCATGAACATGGACTATGTCAAAAATACAGAAAAGGGTAATCTAGCAAAAATCCTGGTAATACGTTTAACTTTCAAAAGACACAGTTTGTCGGATTTTTGTACCTTGTGTCACACAACCCACCCAACCAGCTTTCAAAAGAATTATATGAAATGCATACGAATTTTTAGACTTAGTTTCATAGATTAAAAACAAATGAAATTAAACAATAGAGTTTAAAAGTAAATAATTACACATTGACATGTTCATAAGAATCTGTCAAATGTCATTTGCTGTTTTTGTACTATTATTTTATCATTGATAATTAACTTGGACTTTTTTCGTTTTTAATTTACCTTATAATTTATATGTAATTTAGATTTTTCTATAAAATTTTATTAGATAGTTTACTCTAACGTAATATCATATAAATTATTGTTATTATATTTTGAGAAAATATGGTGAAATGTATTATTACAAGCATTTCTCATGAATTTCATTTTGGCTGAATGAAACTTAAATATGATATTCCAAAAATCATCTACATTTAGAAAAATAAAGACAATAAATTTATAGCTGGTAGTAAAATAATGGGGGAATATTTAAAATATATAATGTAATCACTTGTCCTACAATTCATTACAAATAGAAAATATTTGCTAGGAATTAAAGTTTAATATGCTAACAGAAAATTACAGGTTTATTCTTGCATATATATCCGAAATGAATTTCGAAAGTTTTAGAATGTTGTTTCTAAGCAAACAGCAGTTCCCTTTGAAGTTTCAGCAAAGGATGATATTTAACCAGCTCCATTCAACAAGAAAATGTATATACAAGCAAATATAATGAACACAATATTTTAATCTTCAAGTGAAATGCTTTGTAATTATCATAATTTCCAAATCATACCATGTATATATTTGAAAAGATTATTAGTGATTATAATGGAAGTCTGTTTTAAATGCATTATGCAGGAAATAACTCGATGAACGTAATTTGTTTCTCTTTATCTTTACGATTTATTCAAATTTTTAGAAGATAATAAATATGAATAAGGTATCCAAGCAATAACTATTTACATAAAGAAAATAGTATCTCATTTGTGAAATGTTTTAATACAAGATAGAGCATATTCCATTACTCCAATTTAACATATGAATAAGGGATATATGATTTAGAAAATTATTTCTTTCGAATGACTAGATGATACTTAGATTTTAATCCATTATGCCCTATAAGTGGGGAAGGTGATGATGACATCTTATGCAGTAGAGCACACACTAAGTGTGCCATATTTGTACCGAAATTGAAGGGATAGAGAACAACAGAGAGAGAGAGACATTCGTGTTCGAACCCGAGACAAACTGCTTGGAAATTAAGGAAGCTAACCACTCCACTATAGATCACCTGATCTAGAAAATTAAGATCACATGAAACAATTTTTAGGAAAACAAATACTTTAAAATACATGCTTACTCTTACAAATTACTGGAATTTAAATGTATTTTAATATTTACGCGTTTTAATAATAGGTAAATTCACGTGAAATGACAAAGTAAGTAATAAAACTATATATGCGTAATAAAATTAAAACCTCATATATATATATATATATATATATATATATATATATATATATATATATATATATACATATATATATATATATATATATATATACATATTATATATATTCAATAACTTCAAACTGCTTCTAATGTATGGAGTTATTTTGTAAATAACATTTATAAACAATACATTAAAATAGAAGTACTATGCAATGCAAATGAAATATCAATAATTTCGAAAATAAAATTTCATTTGCAATGTGCTAGAGTAGTTTTAAAAACATAGTCTAAAAACCATATTATCAAAGTTTCTTTCAACAATTACATAGAATAAATATACTTTGGAATGCATAAATTACATTTTTGTGCTTAAATTTCTATTGCGATGCAAATCCTAAAAATATACATGAACAATTTATTTATTGAAGTCGAAACACATTGAATCTTTTATATTTCTTTATATTTATACATTTATTATATGTATACGATGTATATTCTTAAATTGAATAAAATTCAATCACAATAGATTTATAGATATTTTGGATCTACGATTTTGTATAAGAATCAAGGAGATGATCTTGTTTCGTAATCGATAGGCAAACCAACTGTTCTTAAATTTGCTCTTATTGTTAATCTATAAAATGCATACAGGAATACGATAAAATAGTATTCTTAGAAATGGAGGATTGCTTTTATTGGACTCATTTGAGAAGACTGGAATAGGAAAATAACTATAGATTTATTGATAAATCCATCAAAGATGCAGAAAAAATATCATACACGGCACATGGGATACATACATTTCTTTTTATGGATAAAAAATGAAAGTTGATGACAAGGAAAGTCTTTTTTGAACGAAGCTTGAATTTCGCATATAAATGTATATTTCTTTACATTTTCTATCCGTATCAGAAATCGAAATCTAATCTCACCGTACTCAAAACTCAGAAAATTTATAAGACACTTTGAATAAACAGAAAGCAAATATTTATATTTTAAACTTTTTATTTATAAATAACAAATTATCTTAATAGAATTTTGAGATTTACTTTTATATTTGAGGCTTTTACATGATTCTCATTCATTTAAGGGATGTTTTACATTGTAACAAATTGTTAAATATTAGAAGTTTGTTTCGCTTATTTATTTTACATTTTATTCTTAGCATTTTTTAAATTTGTATGTAAGTTTAAAAGGAAATAAAACTTTTGAGTGTTAGACTATAAGGAAAACAAATTGAAGATGCAAATCTGTGCAAATAAGTAATAACTAAAAGAAATATTAAATTTTGACAGCATAAAATACTTTTAAATACATTTTAAACATTCTAATATAATCAACAATAAATGAATTTTTAAATTAAAAAAAAATTGATATAACGCAAGTTTGTTCATAAGCAATTAACCAAATTCGTGGTATATTCTTAAAAATAGCTGAAAAAACATTCCTTCTGAATTCTACAGTTTAAAGTAATATTCTTATTACCAAAATCTATGTTAATCTCATTATTTTCTGAATATTTGCAAATTATTACACCTATTAAGTTGTGTGTAGAAAAACATACAACTTAACATACGTACAAATATACAGCTTTATTAATATAATATACTAAAAATCAAATATTTTTAAAAACATAATTACTCTTCATTACTGAAAAAATAATTTCATCTTTCCAAAATTACTTTTCTAAAATCAAGCTAATATTTTTTTCTCTTTAACAAAATCATGTATTTCATGATATATTCCTGTAAAATGCTATATTTTGTACAACATCTCCAAACAAAATTGATAAAAGGTAAAATTATTGTATAATTAGATTCATTTGCTCAGCAAATAAAATATCATTTGAACAAAGTGCAAGACAAAATATAAAGTAATTAGGCGAAAATACACGGTTTTAATGCATAAAATGGGGAATAATAAATATATAATAATCTTAAAATATGTGCAGGGCTTAAGAAATTTAATATTTTGTCAATCATTTCAAATATTATTTTAGATAAACTTAACATTTTTGGGACAACTCTGTTTTTTATTTCTTTCTGTAACTAACTGCAATATCTTTAATTGAAAAACGCTCGTTATGAAATAATGTATTCTTTTGTAACACATATTTCCCCTGTATATTTTTGGATGAAAAATATTTCTCCTAAAGTAGGCTAAATTATACATATTATAATTTTTTTGTGTATAATTACTTGAATACAGTATTCTATGATGGATTGTTATAGCAAACTCATCGTAACTCGTTAGGCTGTTTTGAATTCCTTTAATTTGAGTGTCCTATTTCTGCTGACTAGAAACTTGTTTAACACAACTATTATTTCATGAATTTGAACTAGGTTAAAATGACATTATATACGCTTTTTTACCATGCCTTAATAGAAAAGAATTATAGAATCCTATCCACATTCATCTTTTCTTTCAGCAAGAGGATCTTCGGTTAGATCAGTAGAGCAGTACAGAAAAAATTAAAGCATTGATAACATTATCCGTTTGGTTACCTCTCAGTCTAATTCCTTACAGTTTAGTCTTCAATGATGAATAAAATGTTTGTTATTTTTAATTCCTTTATGACTGAAAATAAAAGCAGTAGTGAAACTCTTTACGTATTTGCTTTATTTAAAATAGTTTTTTTCAAATGCATGGTAGAAAATGGTCTAAGTATATTTGTTTCTACTTAATGTTGCTACTAAATTGTATTGGAAGATTGTCTGAAGATTTTAATATTTATTTAAATCAGTATTTACGATGTTTAATCAACAAAATATCACCAATTATTATTTATTCTTTAATACTTTTCTCTTGGAGAATATAAAAATATTGTCATTGCACTATAATATAGTTTTCACTCGTAAATCTGTATTAGAACTGTGATATTTTGTCTGGTTAAAATTGATATTTTTTACAGTAAAAATGTATATCTGCTTTCAGACAATCTAATTTGTTTACCTTATTTCAAAATTATTTTCCAAAATATAATTTTTTGCTACTAAGACTACGGTAGTAATCCTTTATTTAAGCTTGTTTTATGAATTCTATACTTTGTCAATAATTTTGAACTATTACACAATTCAGTGACATTTAAAAATGCACTACTTAGAGAATATAGTTCATTGTTTACAATTTGCAAGTTATTTGGTGTATTCATTAACACACATTTATAATATGTTATTAAATTTTCGATACCAGTGATTATATCCGAAGATGTGTTATATGTTACGCTATATATGATTCTTAGTTATTTTTTGACACATGTAATCTATTTCTTGAAATTTAAAGGGAATTTTTTAGAAAATTATTATATCAACGTGAATTGTTAATCTTGTAATTTACAAAGCTCTTCCCAAATTTTTTCCCCATGATTGAATTAAGAGTGATTTTGTTACGCTGCGTCTGTACCATAAAGTTAAAAAGTAAATATACAAATGACTTTTAAAAATATTGACTAGACGTTTATAAATATTCTAAGAGAAGCCAATGGTTTTATTTCTTTTTTTCATGCTTGTTTAAAGAACGACATATTTTAAGTAGTTTTTATATATATGTACCTCTTGACATGAAAGATAGTGATTTACAGTTAAAATAATGACACATTTTTCTGTGCAAGAAAAGTTGTTTAAATAGTTTAAAGAATGCTGAATTAATGAAATCAGTTTTTAATGAGAAATGGTTTGATAAATCTAAAATATACGAGGCTCCAAAGTATAGGGTTTTTTGTAGAATAAGTTCTTACATTTGCTTACCAGAACGTGCTGTGAATTATTGAAATGTTAACAATACACTCTTTTTGAAATTTGACAGTCTTTGTCTGCAATAAAAATTGTTCAGATAGTTTAAAGAATGCTAAGTTAATGAAAATACCTTACAATTACAAGTGATTTTGTAACTCTAAACTATACGAGGTTATAAAATTTATGGTTTTTTGTTGAAACAATTCTTACATTTGCCTTCTGAATGTGCTGCGAATTATTGAAATGTTAACAATGCTTGAGCAATTTTGGAAAAAATCAGTGAATCTAAAGCTTGAAGATAATTTAATATGGATTGGCCAAGACACGATAACATTTCAGTCAATCACTGTATTTTTGTCGAAGTATCTTCAGAGTAATTTCTGGACACAATCACACTTTTTTGAAATCATTATGCCATTTAAAAACCTTAGATTATTTGAGAAGCATTCACGTTACAATATTTTATCTTATTTTATAATGTTTTGGGGATGAATTTGCCCGAAATATTACAACATTTAATGAAGCAACGATTTTCTTATTTTCTTAACTCTAAATAATTATCTTTTTTGCACTATAAATAAAAACATTTTTTAAAAATCAAGGAAAAAATCATATGCTTTATTTAAAGTATTTATAAGAGTTCAATTAAAATCTTATAAAAATAACATGCACATCCTTTTTTTATTTCGTTATATTATCACAACATAGACTAACTCTCAATATATAATTCTCGTCTTTTATGGGCATCTGTTTGTAATTGTGTTTTTATGAAACTAGAATAATTTCCATTAACTATTTCCTAGCATCTATTCATTGATGATTTTAATGGAAATAAAACAGTCTAATTCACTATTTTATTCAAATATTTTGTGAACAATTATATTTACTTGCTCTAGCGCAACCATAACAAAATTGCAATATTAGCAAAGATATCGAAATAAAGTAATTGCAATTTACTTATTTAATTTGCGAGTAAAATTCTTGAGAAATGACATTATATCATTTTCAATCGTTAATACAAACTTTTCAGTACTATGTTTTAAATAATAATTCAGGATTGTTGATCTCATTTTTCAAGGGAAAAAATTTAAGATAAGCGTATCTAATCAACGATGTGTAACATGTGAAATATAATTAACTAAGTAAGATATATATCATTAAAGAAAAATAAAAAAAATTATTATTTTAATTTGCAAGCAATAAAAGCGAAGAGAGAGTAAAAAACTTTATTTTATTTTAAAGAAATAATTTGTACAGAAATAAAGACAGCTGAAATAACTTAATTTAAGAAAACCTAATTGAAAGCTTAAAGTATCTGAAGACATTGCTTATAATGTAGACGTAAAATTAAATTTACAAAAAAAAAATTATATTTTTAAATGAATACTGAATATATATGAAACTTAATTGTATGGCTTAATGAAAGAAACTTTTCTAAATTAAAAATTACATACAAACAAAATAATTTATTCATAGATTTATAGGAGAATCTTTCAAGATTCATTTTCTTCAGTAAAAATTCTAGCTTTGATTCATATGAAAAAAAATCGTTTTAGTACATATTGCATTTCCAAAAAAACATGAATATAGAAAGCTTAACCAAAGTATTCAAAAGAAATAAAGAGAGAGATTTTGTTGAACAATTCGGTCTTAACTTTGGTATAAAAAGGCCCACGCTTATAATGTACAGATAATGTCGATCATTAGAGTGAATGGTGTTTGCTTAGAGCTTACAAACAAGGATAGTTTTTACAAAAAAACATCTTACAGTAGGAACAATGCTTCATTGAACATTTTTTTCTTATAACTTCAGGCTATGATCACATGGGTACCCACTAATTAGTTTTGAATTCTTTTCTGAAAGAGATTACTGAAATGTCTCCTTACAAAAAGAATAATAAATCGGTATTAAAATATCTTTAATGATACAATTTTAAAAATGTATACATTTTTCCCTATTCTTGTTTTAGAGAAAAAATGTCCTTATTTTTTCCCTAAAACAATATATACATATTAAAATGTATATAATGTTTTACATTATCCGTAGGTGAATTAAAAAAAAAGCAATATTATTTTCCTTTTGCTCTTATACAAAAGCTATGCAAACAAGTTGAAAATTTAAATTGGTAATTACTAATAAAATATTATAAGGAAATAGAAGCATTTTATAATTTATTTGATTCAAGTTTTAAGAAGAACAAATGCTAAAGATTTTCCTTTTGTAGCGTACTTTTCATTTAAAAATTCTAAAGTATATTTAGAATAATTATGTACTTTTTTAATGTAAAACAATAACAATATAGCCATCTTTTTGTTATGTAATCCTTTTTAAGAAATGTTTTAAAATTTTTTAATTCGAATGAATAAAAAAAATCCCAACATCTCTTTTTGAACTATATTCTAAATTGAAACGTTTTTATGGTGTACTAAAAGAATATCAAATAATATTTTAAATTAAAATTTTTATTTCTTTTAAAAAACGATTACTGAAATAAATGAGATTATTTGGGAGCTTGTTTTAAATAAATGTTTTAATTTCAAATATAATTGGGAAATCAGGGTAATTTTTTAATTTCATTAAAATGCTAAAACTTCTGAATATTAAAATTGCAATTTTTTTCTTAAATCACTTAATTAAAAAAGTTGGGTAGTTAAAACATTTACTGGATTCATCATTAATAAATTAAAAATGTATTTAAATATTTTCAAAATAAGTATAATCCAAAAATAGTTTAAATAAAAATTTAAATATTAACTTCAATTATGTGTTTATTTGTTTCAAATTTTCTTAATAAGCATTTAGATATTTAAAGTTTTATTTTTTAAATAAATGAAAGATATGAATTTTATATTTCATTAATTTAAATATTTAAAATCACGGTTAAGTTAAATTTAAAAAAGTATTCATAAATTTGAGATTAAAGAAAAGTATTGTGATTTTGCTATTCATTTCTTTACTTTTTTAAAAAAATATAGAATTTTAAAATATATAATTGCATGATTATATGCAATGTATAATACAATTTTAGATTTCGAGTATACTTTATGCACGATGATGTACTTTTGATTCACATATTTATTATATTTTTAAATTAAGAAAAGTAATTAATTGTAAAATTTTTGATGTGAAAAATTGTTTGTAATGATGTATGGTTTTCGCATATAAAAATATTCTCATTTACTTTATAATATAATTTATCTCACAAACAAATCAATTCTTTAATATATTAACAAATATTTCTTGGACTTTTGAAATATTTGCTTACAAATGGTTTTAATATTGATATTTATCTGAGGGATTTTTTAAAAAATAATAATTTATACATAATTCAGAAAAGTATAGCAAAATTACGATAAATTGTATCACAAAGCAAAATGGATTTATTCTAATTTAAACATTTAAAAACTTCTAAAATATTATGATAATTTTTTTCATCTTGCTTTAATAATTACATACCAGTAATCTGTTAAGTATCAAATATATAAATTTAATAATCATAAAAGAATATACTGATGATTATTTTTTTATTGAATAATATAATAATACGCAGATTTATATAAAATATTACTTAACAGATTACGGAACTTAGAGAATCTAAAAACCCACTTTTTTGTTAGAATGTTTACTTTTATATGTTAAACTCACAGAGTTATTTCTATGTTTCCAGGAAAATTCCTGTGAATATATCAGAGATTAGTATCATTTAAATATAGCAATTTATTAAAAGTAAATTTCATATATGCTAAAGTATTGCAGTAAAATGCATTACATAAGTCTTCCCTGTGATATGCATTTTAAGTAAATAAATAACAAATATTTTGTACAAATTATTTTTATGACAATAAACGGAATATCCATGCATTTAAAAATTTTATATGCTTTGTTTTTAACAATGTCTTCAAATTAGGAAAGAATTAAATCGAATATTTAGCACTATATTCTGTTTGTATCTAATATGACATAATCATTTAAATCTGAAAAGAAAAAAACTGTATAAATTGAAATCCCTAAAACTATTTTTTACTCTTATTTAATAATCAGAAAATGCTCTGAGTGGTTTTTTTGACACATGAATTTAAATATTATTAAACATACAATATATATATATATATATATATATATATATATATATATATATATATATATATATATATATATATATATATATATATATATATATATATATATATATATATATATATATATATATATATATATATATATATATATATATATATATATATATATATATATATATATATATATATATATATATATTGGAAATAACGAAATTTGTTTTTAGTATCGTGTTTAGAAACAAAAAATAGTTTATACAAATATATTTCATTTCTGTCGCTTTTCAATTAAATGTCAATGTTTTTTAACTTTTACTGATGTTAAAATTTTTTATTTAAAAAGATATGCTTATTTAATACATTATATTTACTTTTGAGTGAAAAAAAAAGTTAAATCCTTTAAGTTCATAACTTTAAGTTCAATTCAAAATTTCAAATGTATCCACTAAATATTTTAGCAATATTTAAATCTTATATAAAATAAAAAAATTTTTAAATGCTTTAGTACTACTGAATTCATAAATGTGATTTATTATCAAATGTTTTACAAAAATATTTAAGGATCAGCATGGATCATTTAAGAAAACTATTATCGTTTACATACAAAGCGTAAGAAAAATTATGTCATTCCACAAATGCATTGTCATTACCCTTATTATTTCATAAAACATCGACTGTAATGAATAATATCTGTAATGCATTTTGGTATACTATCTAGATATATGAGGAAACTTTTACGAAATATTTAAAATTTTTAAAAATAATATATGAATCTAAAATATAGTAAATTAGATACAATCCGGATTATTTTATAAACAAAACAAAATTACTTCCAATTATACGTAATAATAATGATGTAAGGATCACAATATAATATGATATATTATTTTCAAATTGATACTTCTAAGTTAATGTTTTCAAGAATAAATTGATATTTTAATGGAGGATAGAAGGAACTGTTCATGCAAATTTTATAAGTGACAATTTTTTTGAAAAAAAAATAAATGATTAAAGAAAAATAAAACAAGCAAATCTGGAAATTCACTGATATTTACTGATAACGTATAATAACAATGATGACAACATATTAAACCATTATATAAATACTAAATATTTTAATTGATTCCATTTTTTAAGCTTTTTATTGAAAGGACAATCATATGTGATGGTTTTCTGCTTTACTATTCAAACGATTATTTATTTTGACCTTTTGTATGATTCATACAAGAGAAAACTAAAATCAACTTTGTCAAAAATATTATTAACAAGCTTTAATATATTTTCACAATATATATAACACAAGGCTATATGGCTCATATTAATATAATATTAAACCACACACACTATAACTTTATGTAATAACTTCAATAAACTATTATATTTCTGGAACCGTGCACATGACAGTAAAATAATAATATGAGGTTTTCATTTTTAAATGTATGCAAAACAATATGCATAATTGATTCCCGTTATTTTTTAGCAAATATTTTTCATAAATACAGCATTTTAACACACACAAATTTTTCTATCACATATTTACTAAAGCATCTTATGATTCCAACATAATATGCATATTAAAAATATTATATGCTAATTGTTTTTATATATAATGATCTATAGATATTATTAAATTATATATATTTAACAAAACAATGAAATAAAGAAAAAAATTTAACAATAAATTTTGCATTTTTGAATTAGCATTTCAGACGCATTACTCGAAGTAAATGAGTTTTAAATAAAATAACTAAATGTACTTTTGTTTCATTAAATTCAAAAAATAATATTTAAAATATAAAATCGGACGATGAGTAATAAAATTAAATTTGATATTTATAGTCCTTGAAACTAATAATTAAAATTAAATTGGAGGTATTGTGATCCTCATTGTAAAAAATTGTGCAAGTTCATTTGAATGCTATTAAAATGTATAAATATTGACAAAACAATCCTATAAGTAGATTACAGGAATATATTTCAGTTAATGTATAAAGTATAATATTATAATTTAGAAAGGCATAATATTATAATAAAATAATATTACATAAGGTATCAAAAAATTCTATGTTATACAATATTATTTAATCTTCTTTTTATTATTCCTCAGTTTTTTACCATTACGCTTATAAATAAATAAAATATAAGAAATTCAGAAAAAGTTGCAGTAATTAAAAATGTTACTGCTACAAAAGTGTTTCATAATTAAATATGATAGTTTCTGATTCATCGGTTAAATATTAGTTTTATGCATCACACAGTGTTTACATACCCATCATGCAAGGTTATGAATTGATTCAGAAATATCAAAAATATCTTCACCTTATTACTTTCAGCAATGAATTGCTTTGCTAATTTTTTGTACGTTTTGAATAATATTCTTCTTCTTCTTCTTCTTAGAATTGGGTTTGTATGTCATTGGGCACCTCTGCTTTTATCAGCATTTTGTACCATTAACTCCAAACCCAATGTTTCCTAGTTCCAGTTGCTCGGGTCACCCACTTTATTAATAAAGTCCGATAACCCTTTAATGGAGTCTAGGTGTAACTCTCTAGTATGGATGATGCCTAAAGAGGTTAATCTAGGGAGGGCAAGAGCCTCGCATTCATAAATGATATGCTCTGCCGTTTCCTCTTGCGTATGACATTTCCAGCAGATAGAGTCTTGCTGAAACAGTCCCATCTGGTCAGAGAGTCAGTCATACTAGGGATAGCTTCCTGACTTTCACCAAAAGATGGTTTGGAGGTAATTTCTACCTCAAGTGAAGGATTCATTGCTGCCCCTTTACAAGACTGCCTCTGAGTTCACTTGTCTTTTTCAGCAAGGTCTAATTCAGAGGCATCACCTGCAGATGCAGAAAGGTTTGTTATTTCTTGTGTCTTTTCAGCCACAAGATAACAATTTATAAGCTCAGGTAATATAAGTCCACCCAGCATTGCCTGAGATACTGGGCAAGGCAAATTACTCTAGAAGTTTGCCAGGCAACTAGAGGCTCCGTTAAGACACGAATACCGCGGTGCCAATTAGCCCTAGGCACGGAACGCATAACACCAGGGTTTACGGGAGCTGGTTCGCGGCCTCTGATTCTATATTCAAGGCTATCCTGTCATTCCTACAGGACGTTCGGTGATCCACCGCCTACCGACGCGCCTGGTAGCTGCTCAGGCCCCAGGAATAATATTTCTAACTACATAAAAGTATACAGAGTAAATTTTGTGTCATTCAAAACGATTAACTTAAATTTTTTACGTGATTTATTAATTATTCGACTTATTAATTTATTAGATTTAACAGTTTTGTTTATTTATTTCCGTATCTCTATAAATATATATTGTCTTACTTTTACTTATAAAAGAAGGACCTCATATGTACTTTTTAAGAATCATTTAAATGGAAATTTTAAATAGAATTTTAGAACGTGAAGCAATTTTAATATTATCAATCAGTATGCAAGATTAATTATATTATTAAAATATTCTCACAAAATATTTTAAATAAAAACTTTTCTCTGTAGTATAAGGATGAATTCAGTAGTTTTTCCTTATTAATAAATAGTACAAAGTTTTGATTCAATATGTTTTACACTCATTTTAATAATTCATGAATTTCTTTCACATGGCAGTCTTGAAAAAAATGAGAGAAATTGGATTGTGCATGAAATTTCTTCCATTTCATAAACTGAATTACAATGTAAGCATCGTGTTTTATTTTAAGCTTTACTATAAATTAGATTTTAAATTAAATGGAAACTAAATTTTGCAAGTGTAGCAACATTTTATCAATGTGAAACGTTCTGAAATTTCAGTTTTCTCTATTTCTGTTATTATTATAAGAAATAGAATTTTATAAATTTTGAAGTATTTTTGTTTTATCTGCAAAACATCATGAAATACATTTTATAAAATTAAATGTAAATTAAATTTTCTATAAAATTTAAATCATGTGTTTTATCAAAAAGAAGCAATTTATTCTAAATATTTATTCTACATTGCTATTTTTTGCTTACATAAGTACTTTCAATTATACTGTAAATACCAAATTGATGCAATTAAAAAATTATGCATATAGAATGTATAAAGGGTTTCTTAATTGCATCAATATTCATAATAAGTCTTCAACATACAATTTCCCCAATAAAAAACTTAAAAAAAACATTTAAAAATATTATTGAATTATTTAATATTACTTTTGTTGCATTTTGAATTTCTAAAAAACTTCTAAAGATAAATCCAAAAATTCCTAATGGTAAATTCTGTTTTATTGGCAGATAAATTAGAATCACTGAAATTTTTTCACATATTTATAAAATTATAAGTGCATTAATTTTAGCCGTACCTTACCCCAAATGACTGCATTATTTTTATTTATACATTTAAAATACAGGAGATTATTTTAACAATTCATATTTAAACAAAATTATTTTAATTTATTTTTAAATTTTAATTGCTTTTTTAATTTACATTATTTGTTAATTCACAATAAAATTTAAAGAAATTAAGATTTTTTAAAAATAATTCTATAATAACAAATATCTGACAAAAAATAAATTGTTAAATACATCATTATTATTAATTACAATAACAGTATTAATGTTTTTTACTGGAGTGTCACTGGTGCAAGGCTGATCGGACCTCCCCGAGAAATATTCTTCAATCTCTGAATTTTACTATAAACGAGGTTTTGGAGAATCATATTTTATTTTTGGAATTTATTATGATTTTTGGTTTTATGGTGATGGTTTAGCTTAGCTACACCATCTGGGATAAGAACAACATATTTTTTTCTTTACATGAAGTAACAGATATAAAAAGTTTATAAACTTTCATAATATATAATCATATTGAATTGATTTAAAGGTTATAACAATCTCCATAACCTTATATTCCTTAGTAAGAAATGAATTTGTATATAAATACACTTCTTTTACGTAATTGTTTTTCTCTCTGTATGTATATCTTATTATAACACAAACTTTTTTTTTCATTTATAGGACATTTTTTCGGTGAAAAAAAGAATGCTTAGTAAAATACTGGGTTATATTAATGAATTAATAATGTAATTTATAAGTAAATGGAATAGTTTCTACATCAATGAAATCTAATATTTCTGATAGCGCATAGACAATGTTTTTTTTACATTACTTTATTAAGTAATATAATGCAAATAGAATTAATTCACAGAAGAGATATATGGTATCAAATTTCTAACATATAATATATATTTAATTGTTGATAAGATAATTATTATTTTTACATAAATTCTATATTTGATAGATGTCTTAAAATAATTATATGCCACGTACAGTAAAAATTTAAATATTTTTTAATATGTCAATTCCTAAAATGCTTCTGGGATTATTAACTAAATTAATCTAATATATTCTAATTTTTATTTAAAATTCGTTGAAGTTATTTGTATTCTGACGTTATAAAAATGGGAATGAATTGTTATGGCATGTTTTGCTTATACATTAAATTTCACAACAGGTTTCACTACATCCATTTTTTACTTTCAATGTCTGAACAAATTTACTTATTAGGTAATAATGTAATTACTTATATTTTATATTAAGTTCTTTAAGCTAAACGTTTTAATGTTAAATTTTTAATAGTGTAAAAAAATTGTAGAAACTATACTTGGAGTTTATATTTATAATTCACACGAAAAGAAATTCAAGTAAGACAAAATTAAACTTAAAATATAATTTATATAATTCAAATTAAGCAACGAAAATGCTTTTACCATTACTTTTTTCATTTATAAAACCTTTATTCTTTTTAATGAATGGTTAATCTGCTTTTTTGTATGGCTTACATACAAAATCCATTAACATTCCTTTTAATACATTTTTCTTGAAATACATGTCGGATATTTTTGAATAAAAGCTTTTCTGTCATTTGTAAATGTACAGAAAACATAATTTTTGTTGTAAGTGATACAAATGGTATGCTTATTTTCAATAGTTGGTGAAAAAATTTATGCAGTGTAATTTCAATTATTTGAATTTTTCTAATGCAGGTTAAAGATATATTCAATTAATTAAAATTTTATTTTCTTGTAATGAATATATTTTAATAAATGAACATATTTATTACACTTTAATAACGTCATTAAAATAAAATTAATAATCAGAGCAAATAAAGTACTAAACTTAATACTCTATTAATATTAAATATATAAATATAAACAAACAAATATTAAGTCTTAATTTCACTTCAACTTTTCCACAATTTTCGTGTAGATTAATTAATGCGCCACTCAACATTATGTAAAATATTCTGCTATTAATGAAGAAATGAAACAAATTAATAAGTAATATGTTTTATTACAACAATATACTTGACTAATTTTTGGAAGTTCACATATAACGTTTTAAATTAATATTTTATAAATGTCCAAGGCTGAATGTGCTACACAAATATCTTATTTTTATAAATTTTTTTCCTCATTGAAATTTGAATTTAAATTTTTATCCGAAATTTATAGGATTTGGACTATGTAGAAACATTACTGTACAATACGTTTATATTTTTATATAAAACAAAAGAAATTTATCTCACACCCGTAATAAGGTATAATATAGACATTTTTAAGTTATTGCCAGATTATTATAACCTGAAATATATTTTTATAAAAAAGATATTTCTAAAATATTACTAAAGAAAGTTACCAATAAAAGAATTTATTAGAGTATATATTGCGATTATTTAATTATCTTTATACAAATTTGTTTTATATATTATATATTATATATATATATATATATATATATATATATATATATATATATATATATATATATATATATATATATATATATATATATATATATATATATATATATATATATATATATATATATATATATATATATATATATATATATATATATATATATATATATATATATATATATATATATATATATATATATATATATTTATATATATTTGCAAAAATATTTCATATTTGATTTAGAAAGAGTAAAGTTACTAAATTTTGATTTAGAAATAAATAAAAATCTTTATATTATGAAATTCAATTAAAAAAATTTACTATGTAATATCATTAATTTGTCCTGCGATGATTTTAATTCATCATATTAACTCTCTTGGAATGTAATAATATCTTTAATTAATATAAAATATATAAGGTTGAAAAATATTATTGATATTCGGAAGTATGAAAGAGATCGAATGTATTAATTTTTCAAGAACTACAAGAAATATGTATATTGAAAGTAATTTGTCTGTTTAATTTTCTCAACACACTGAATATTTCCTGGAATCTATCGCAATCTAATTTGCATCAGAATTTCAAAGACGATTATTATCTTATAGTGTAAATATTTCAAATCTCTCTATGCAATTTAAGTGATTTTATGACAAAATTAATGCATTTCTATTTTCAAATTAGAAAAATGTAATGCGATATTGTTGCTTATCTTTTGATAAATTCTGAGCACTTATTAACTTTTAATTTGTGTTATGTTCAGGAAAAGAAACAGACTGGATAAATTTTTAAAGATAGTTTCAAATTTTATCGGCATTTAACTTTAAAACACGTGGTTAACTGTATCCTAACAAAACAAAGTTCTCAAAGTTTTAAGTCATATTTAGAACTTTGTGTATAATATATCTACCTATTTATAATGCTGTAAATCAAAGATTCTGAACCTGTGGGGATCATCCTTAAAATAGAATTCCAGCACATTGAAAGGGATGGGGACATGAGTTAATCTATGAGAAAATATTTTTAAAAAAATTCTTTAAAGGGCTAAAAAAAGAACATACATATTCGAAACAAAATATATTTTTATCTTATATTTAATAATTAACTTATATCAGAAAAAAATAAAATTTAGGAAAAATATAAAAATAAAAAGTAATTAAATAAAAATTAAAAATAAATTTAATAATTATTATTGACTTACTTTGGCCTGTTTTGCAAAGCAATGCTTTTTGAACGAAAGCTTATATCAGAAGTAGATACTTTCAGTTTTTTTTTCTATATTTAACAGAGGTCTATATAATCTCTTCAAAGAAGCCACTGCAAATAATCCCATTACACAAAGGTAAGATGTTGAACAAGGTAATAGAATGTAAAATGCACTTGTTTTTAGTACACAAATCTTACCCATTACTCCTGCCTGAAATACAAAGAGTGATTTACTACTAAATTGCCTTTTAGTTTAGCTAATTTGAAGTATATGGCTTTTTTCTTCATCTATTAAGAGCACTTCGGTAGCATAAAGAAATCGATTTCTAACCCATGAATAACTCACAATACGTTTGTCGTCAACAAGAAAATTTTTTTTTTAATTATTCATCAACATAACTAAAAAATTTTTAATTGCTATATATAAAAATTACTATTACACATTGTTTTTCAGCCTTTTAATTTATCAAAACTTAGGAGTGTTGTTAAGTTGTTCAACTTTAAATTTTTGTTACACAATTCCAATTTTCTACAAAAAGAACAAATTTCATCCCACTTATCAATCCTTGGTGATACCTACTTGATCATTGGTGTTGAAGATTCATATTTTAATTTCCCAAATAATTTGACCAAAAAGTTCAATTTCATTACAAATATACCATCGTAAAAATTATCCGCTTTCAGTATGTTTTCCAGTTCTAGAAAAATGGTGATGTTTAACCCCTAATTTCCTACTTAATAACCATCTTTCTTCGCATTAAAATATCAATGCTGAATGTATTGCAACAATATCTTTACAAACTGCTGAAATCATTCTTGATTTCTGGTGTCTCATTTTTATAACTTATTATGGTTACAAAGTTATTTAACACCTTATTCAGAACATGACTTATTTTCTTAAAAGTCCGAGATTTTTTGTAAATCAATCAAGCGTCCAGATGGACTGGGGTAATTTTTATTTTAAAAATTCTTCTTTATTTTGGAATCATTTGGATATTGAACACCCATCATCAATACAAATTTCGACGCAGTTTTTGAATTGTAATTTCATAAAATTCTCCTTCTTCAGTCATAAAATCATTTAAGAAGATCTTATTGACATTCCGTTTTGTCTGAAGTATATTGGAACTTCTGCGGAACTGTAAAGAAAAGCATTTAGCAGTAACAATCAAAAGAAACAGATGGAGGTCAGAAACGGAAATATCACGTCAGTAATCATCAGTGAGGAATACATAGTTTCAAGTCAAATTGCGTACAGACATTTGAGACACAATGGTCTATATTTATGATGGCCTGTTAAATGTGTTACTCTGACGAAAACAGATTGTCAACAACGGTTATACTGGGATAGAAGACTTGCAATTTGGTTATCATCAGAGTGGATTTCTGTTGTTTTCAGATAAGTACAGGTTTAGCTTGTAGTCCAATTCAAGTTAGTCAGTGATAAAAAATATGCCAGGTAGCCTGTAACTACCGCCGATACAGCACCCTAGATTGCAAATGTAATTGTCGTACAGGAGTGCGAGTTTGAAGAGACAATCTGGCTTCAGAACAGATTTGCATTTCAATTCTTGGCAATGATAGGTCAAATTCATCAGGTTATCATTCTAGAACATCATGTCCTTATGTTAGGATGCCATGGGGGCTGAAATTATGTTTATGGCTGATTCACATTCGAACAGCGTCAACAACTACCTTCCAACTTAGGATATCATCCATATGGAATTACCATCATTCTTATTGGTCATGAATCAAATAAAGTATGTGTAATTCTAATCATAAACACAATTTATTGATTTATTCTAATCATAAAATCGTTGTAAAATTGTTAAAATCATTATCATTCATTTGTAATCAACGTTGTTGCAACGTTTGTATCATTGAAATTCATGAATCATTCCCATTCTACTTTCAATTACAATAGTACTTAACTGACAATCTGCGCGTGAAACACGATTATTGTAATTTTTGAGTGGTTATGCATTTATTATGTTATGTCGCTTTAGTTGTTAAATTAATGTACATGAATTTGTTCTTTAACATCAAGATAAATTTGTAAAAACAACAGTGTATGAATTTGAATTAATTCATAAATAAATAAGCACATGTTTTAAATTGTAATCAGATCATTATTTATTCCCAATAGTTGTAATTAATGATTTGTTAATAATGAATGTAAATAGTTCCATTCAGCATATATATTTAATATTCAAATGATCTGACAAACTCATAATTACCTCTTCTCGTATTTGGTAGTGTAATCAAATTTACTTGCAGTGACTCCAAATGCATGATTGATTGAAAAGAAAGTTTTTATTTACTTGGAGTTATAAATCTTATTATTTGCGATTTGCTGTGTAAATATTAACATTCTGTATTCCATATCATAATATGAAATTCGAAATTAATTCTGGAAATTCTAAATTATATAGTAATGAGCATGAAAATGTATTTCATAAAGTTAGTTGCTTACACATTTTATTTTTCAATAGAAACACAGTGAAACATGAAGCTAACACAGAATTTTAAAGTATTTTTAATGAAAACATGAAATTTTATTGTTTAAATTATTTCAAAAAGAATAAACATGACTTTTAATTCATTTCTTTTAGATAAATAAATCAAAGGCAATGTAATCTAGGTACATATTTGAAATAAATGCTTCAAATAAGATTATAATATTAATTCAATTTATGTAAATAAATTATTTTAATTTGAGGTATAAGCATAACAACAATAAATAGTCAACTGAAAATCCTTACTATTTATTAATAAAACTTTTTAAAAAATAAAACAAAACGAAGTATAGAATCAATTTTAAGCGAAAAATAAATCCTTATTATCATTACCATATTTATTATAATTATCATTAAAATACTTTTTATGATTAATAAAATGCTGGTTACTTTAATTAATTTATAGATAGCTTTAATTAATTTTACTTCTAATTTAGAAAATACTATAGACGAATTGTTGCCATGACTATTAGTTGTATATTCGTTGCATAGATTTGAAATTGTATCGATATATGTTGTTTAATAATTTGTTAGAAAATTTGAAAATTAATATTTACATGCAAATATTTCATGTTACTGAAATATTGAAAACTGAAAATTATAATATAGAACTCATTATTTTCTTCTTTTTAAATCATTAATATGAAACATTTTGGATGAAATAAATATACAAAAATAAAATTCTTAAGATTTAATGGATGAGTTAATATGAAATATATATATATATATATATATATATATATATATATATATATATATATATATATATATATATATATATATATATATATATATATATATATATATATATATATATATATATATATATATATATATATATATATATATATATATATATATATATATATATATATATATATATATATATATATATATATATATATATATATATATTATATTACGTAAACCTAACAGTCTTGATTTGTGTCATGTGTTTTTATCAATAATTTTAATGCAATCAATTTTTTAATGATGTGATTGCAATTGATATTTTTCCTCTAATTGTAAGAAAATTAATAATATAATGTTGAAAGACGTTTTGAAAGACGTTTACTGTGGATTTTAAACTAGAGGTAAAAAATCATGGAATCAATTTGTTTCTTATCAAAAATAAGTAATTTTAGGATAACCGTATTAATTAAGGAAACAATCGATAGAAGCAACCAGGTCTGTGGAATACATTTCATGGAATTTCTATACAAAAACACTTTGATTATAACAAGCAATAATTCCCTTATAACCATAATGTGAAATACAGATAAGTAGTTTTTTACTCTCATTTGAACTACAAACAATTTTGATTTATTGTTAACTGTAATTTTTTATCATCTTCAACATTTTAAATTGCTATTTTACGTTAGAGATATCATGTAGTGATTCGCATTATATCAACACAAGTGATACGCAATCTAGCAACACATAACACAACATTCTATCAACACAGTTGCTTAAACTAATTCGACTTGTGAACTGTTGATGTAAAATATTTGTAGGATTAAAAATATTCATATTTTAATTTAAATAACTAATATGATCTTCATTAATCATGTATAATAAATATCTTTGACTTTTATTTATCTATGGAAAACGAAAATAATAAACGTCCCTATGAAAATTAAATTATATTTATACATCAACGTTTTAATGATGTCATTAGATTTTCCTAATCACAGTTATTTTTATAAGATATATTTGCTGCAGAAAATAACATTAATTTGAAATCGTTAATATTCTTAACTTTGTAAAACCAATTGAAGAATGGAAATTTTTAACAAAGATTATAAAAGGGTAAGTAATAAATATCTAAGATGTTTCTGTGATTTTAAATAATTTATCATTTTATACACAACCGTATAATTTTTATAGTTGCAAAAATCCTAATGTTTTAGTTAGAAAGAAAATGAAAAATTCACCAAAATATTATAAAGTAAAGATTTTTACGGAATATAAATCAAAGATGTTTCAATGAATGATTTTACATAAAACGTACTTAATTCAATGAAAAAATATATACTATACACATAATTATTATTTTTAATTTATAGCATCATTCATAAGTTTCGGAATTCAATTTCGAAATATTTTTTTCAGAATTTTGTCATTACACAAACTAAAGCTAATTTGTAAATATACAATGAAAATAATCACATTTGGAGGAAATTACAGAAGTAATTGAACATTTTTACTGAAATTAAATAAAAAATGTTAGAAGAACTTCAGTATGTAAAAATACTGAGATTCTTTTAACATGAGATTGAATTTGAAAATGTATCGGGAACTGTTTCAAAATTTCAGTTTAAATAACATGCTCAAATTTTCTAGGAGACCAAAAATATCTGGGAATATATTATATAAAATTAAATAAGTTTATATATTAGTGGATAAGATATTTTTATTTATGAAGAATTAGAACTAATATTAATACTGTTGATAAATTATGAAAAAAAGATATTTTATGTTAAATTTAGGCTTAACTTTTAGTGACGTATAATAATTTACATATATATATATATATATATATATATATATATATATATATATATATATATATATATATATATATATATATATATATATATATATATATATATATATATATATATTATATATATATATATATATATATATATATATATATATATATATATATATACAACAATTTCATATATCCATGTAATTCTTTAGTAAAAAAATTCTTAACTTGTAAACTGAATATTGCAGTTGCATAGTTATAATAACTGAGAAGAGAGACATATGGGAGTAATTTTGCTATTGTATCGAAAATAATTTATTTTTTCTATAAAATATTTAAAACATGACAAGAAACGTATTTTCGGAAATATAAATGCAATTTAATGAAAGACGAATTGATTTTGCTTATCAAAACACAAGTTAATGTTTTAAAATGTTTTAATATAGAGGTGTCAAACTCAGTTTTACTGAAGGACATATATCAAATTTAAACTGTGTAGGCGGGCCAGATTCAAATAAAAAATGCATTGAATGATTATAACATTTTATTTATATAATTATATAGTATATAATATACGTGATTGTTAAAAATCATATCAAAGTTATAAAAGAGGGTAATTATTTTGAGCCTGAGGATCCAAATACGTATCTACACTTATTTATGACAAGCTCATTGATGTCAGGTATATTCGTTGTAGTTATTTTAAGAATTGATTAGAGATGTTCATTCATAAGTCTTGTGCAATGTTTGTTCGTATTTATTTTCACGACGGAAAACATCTGCTCACATAAATAGGTGCAACTAAACATGCACAGAATGCATGCTGCATGCTTTTTTTAATTCCGGGTATTTAACAAAACTCTTGAAATATTGTGTATAACGTGTAAGAGCATTTATCTCTTTAATTTTTTTTTCAAAATATTGTCTTATTGAAGATTTGTCAACTCCATTTGCAAATGATCTGGTGCTTGTGAAGTTTCAAAATTGAATGGATTGTTGAAAATTGGGAATTCCATTTTTTTCACTTTGTGGTAGTCTTCATAACAATTGTTGAATTCCGTGATCAAATTTTGCAGAAGTTGAGAATAGTGATCCAATTGTTTTTCGGTCCAGTGTTAAATTACTTTAAATGAGGTAAATGGACCAAATTTTGATTTTTTACCTGATTTTCTCACAGCCTAAACTTTGTTTCAAGTGCTTGAATACATGAAAACATTTGAATGACAGATTTTTATCCAGTAACTTTACAATCAAATCAATGAAATGTTTCCTCATATCTACAAAAAGGCACAATCAACCCACCAGTCACTGTCATAATCAATCGGATTGCCTTTTTCTAACATGAAAACCTAAACAGAGTCACGTAGTGCAAAAATTCTTTCTAAAACTACTCTTCGAATGACCCAACGAACTTCGGAGAAATAAGGGACACCAGAAAACTTTTCATCCAAATCTTGTGAAAACTGCCTGAACTGTCGGTGATTTAGTCCTCTGCTCCTTATAAAATTTGCTATTTTAACTATAGGTTGCGTGACATGATCTATTTTCAAATGTTAAGATGCCAATGATTCTTGATGAATTATACAGTGAAATCCCACAAAATTCCCTGATATTTTTTGTTTTGATGTAGTTACAACGCCCGAATGTTTAATAGCCATGGCACGAGTGTCTTCCATAGTTGGGTTGCTAAGTATGGCAGTCGAGTTGATATTCTGCTATCAAATGCTCAATTGCAGAATAAATATCATTTGCTGTTGTAGTACATGTCAATGTAACGCACTTTAAATGTTCTTTAGTTATTTCAAAGTTACTGCTAATACCACGTATAAAAATAGCAAGTTGAGCTGTATGAGCAGTATCCAGTGCTCTCGTCAACAGCCAGTGAAAGTTTGTAAATTTCTTAATTTCTCCATCATTTGAAGAACCAAATTTTGAGATAAATCATTTATTTTTGAAGCAATAGTGTTTTTTGATAGTGAAATATTTTGAATTAGTGATTTTTGAAATTGAAAAAGGAAACATCCAACTTTCAACAATATTTTAAATCACCATCAGTGAAAGGTTTTGATCTCTTCGCGATTTCTAATGCAATAATAAAACTTAATTTCATAGCATCTTCACTCTCAGTAAAGAGTGATTGTTGACCTTGAAATTTAGATTTCAAAGAAGACAATATGTCCATTCGTTTTTTTTTTCAGTGTAACAATCGAATTTTATTTTATGATTCATATCATAGTGTCTCTTCAAGTTAAACTTCTTATAAACAGCAACTGTTTGATTGCAACTCAAACACAATGGTTTACCTTTCCATTCTATGACGAAAAAAGCAATTTCACATTTAGACTGAAAAACTCTGCACTCACAATCAACTTTACTTTTTCGTGAAATTATGCCGAAATCGTAACAATTATGAAACTAGACACAGTAATTATGGATATCGATGCGCGTGGCGCAAACAAATGCTCAATACCTAATCTAATGATTGTGAAATCACTACTGCGCAGCATAACTAAAATCCTTCTCCGATCAGCCTAGACTCCATTGAAGATTGTATTACGTGCATGAAAGAATGTATTGTTCTCAACAAAAATTATAGTGTAATCCCTCTTGTTGCTAAGAGATGGCGTTATAGTCTGTCTCTCGTTTGTCTAAGCATGCGTTGCACTTGAAATTACTTATAAATGTAGTGTGAGCATTTTAAAACTTGCGTAGAGGAATCGAGTAAAGTTTAAATGCTGAAAACAAAACAAAACAAAAAAACATGATTGTTTTTTCTGTGACACATTGCGATCGCGAACCTTATTCATATGGTCCGGTAGCCAGTTGTAGCCCACGGATCATGATAAATGTAAATTGTTTGATTTGTAATATTTATATGAGATCAATTTGTAAAAAAAAGACATATCTTATTTCATATCATACCTTTGGAAATTTCTCATAAAAGCATTTCAACTTATACCAAGCATTTACCGTAAAAATCATGAACTATCAACACTTTTTAGTAAGTGCCAAGTGAGGGTATTACTTATGATAGGATTTCCATTCGCAGATATGTTTTATATGAAGTATTAAAATAAATCGTCAAAGACGATTTAAACTAATCATAAAGTGGATACTTTGTCATGTCTTTTTTAATTTTGCTTTTTGCGCTGCTCTATTGTTAGTGGATTAATGATTTGAACTAATGGAAAATTGCTTCTTAATCCAATGCTTTACTTCTTATATGGGAAACCGTTTTAATAATAAAATAAACTTCGATAATATTCTCAGACATTCGATGGTAAATTCAGCCTTGTTTGTAGCCTCTGGAAGAATTTAATTTGAAGGTAAGCAGCAAATTTGTCGATAAGTCGGATTTACAACGCTGTCTCAATTAAAGGGATCTAGTCTCAATTACGATGTAACGAAGATGGAACGTTATTTGAAGTCATGGATATTTTAAGCCAATGATAATAGTAATAAAGTGGTGTACTCGGATCTGAATTGTAACGAAAGAAACGACCACTTTATGGTTAACATATTATAAGCTTTAATTGATGATATAAGCAGTAGAGAGGTTATAAAAAACAGGATTAAACATTGGTAACACCATGCGTAACTTATCTCACTGTATATTCTAGATTTTACCACAAGGGTCTAAAATAATATATTAAAGCATTATTTAAGTTTTTAACAAGCCCCATTGTTAAAGTTAGATTTTACCTGTGAATACAAAAGGTTTCCAGTTTTCAGGCTTTTTTTACATAATATTTACAATTAAGATCATAAAAAAGCATGTGATTTTATAGATTATGAATATGAGTATTTTTTGTCATGTAAAATTACCCCTACCCAAGCTGTCACAGAGTCACTTATGGGATTCCTGGATGAAGGCCATTAGTTTATATGGCACTTCTTTACCATTTTCAGCTAGATAAATGTCCTGTCCAAAATCATTTAAAAGGTAATTATGGTCAAAAACAATTTAAAAGTTTATTAACCATATAGTGGTTGTTTCTTTCATTCCAGTCTAAATTCGGGTTACATCACTTTATTACAATTCTCATTACTTTAAAGTATCCATGACGTCAGAATCTACTTCACACATAATTAATTATGACACTGTATAGAGACGGTGTCATAAATCCGACTGGATTACGAATTTGATGCCTGCCTTCGAGTCAAATTCTTCGAACGGCAGCAAATAAGGTGAAATTCACCACTGAATATCTGGGAATATTGTCGAAATTCATTTTGTTAATAAAACGATTGCTTATACAGGGACTTAAGCAATCTATTTGAGAAGCCATTCACCGTTGATTCAAGCCATTGAGACGTTGACAATAGAACAAAAGTAAAAGTAAAATGGCACAGAGACATAAAACATCCCCTTAACAATTAGCTTAAATTGGCAAGGGCGATTTAAAATTTTAAAAATACTAATAGAATTTTAAATTAATAATTGCAGCATTTATAAACAATATCTTTTAAATCTTAAGACTAATGGCTTGCTTAAGATAATATTAAATTTTTGTTGTTACTGTTGTACTGATTTTGGGGAGTTGAGTAATACTGCCTTCATTTCATAAAATTCTGCTGCGACAGTAATCCCTTTGAAATGACGACACTGTTAGTAACTTAGCAGTTCACTTTGGCTTGGTTTTAATGATTACGGATTCTAGGGAGTGTATTAGGTTTAACCCAAAATAAGGGTTATTCTAAACACGTACACTCCACTGAAGCAGGATCCAATAATCAGCCATCTTCCCACGTGGAACTGGAAGAATATCATAAGGCTTTGCTGAAAACACAAGTTTATTTTACATTCCTTAAAATGGTTAAAACTCAATTGATACATTTTTCTTTTGCAACCGCTAGACACTTAGTGGTCAGCTACTAACTGGATGAAATATATCAATGCGTCTGTGTTTATGTTCGAGTATTTGTATGTGAACATAACATGTATATTGTTATATGCTTAACGATATAAATGCTTGAAAGTGTAAATATATATATGTATATATATAATATATATATATATATATATATATATATATATATATATATATATATATATATATATATATATATATATATATATATATATATATATATATATTATATATATATATATATATATATATATATATATATATATATATATATATATACATATGTATATGTATATTATATGTATATATATATATATATATATATATATATATATATATATATATATATATATATATACAATGAATTTTATGAAATATTATCTAGTTAACTTAGCATTAACGATTACAATTAAATTAATCTAAATCTAACGAGGAAATACCATGTATTTTTCAAATTCTTATGAAATATAAAAAAAAAATAGTTATGCATGAGAACGTTATTTTAATTAAGTGTATTAAATGAAAGATGTCAAAAGTAATGTAAAAATTGCAAAAATATTAAAATCAAATTTTTTGACAATATTTATGCATTTTTTATTAAATAAGGCTTTTCTGTAATTAATAAATTCTGATGCATATACATTTGTATTGTTTTATTTTTATCAATTTTTATGTTATAATTATACATAAATATATAAAATATAAATATATACGTATATTAGTGTTATTTCTCGCATTTATTTATAAGTTCTTTAACAATTACATGTATCAGAAACATTAATTGGAACTTTTAACTGCTTTGACATTTTTGATAAATACTTTGTAAGCAAGATAAAAAAGTACAATGGATATTTCTGTCTCCAGTTAAGTGTTTTCAGCCATTTTTCAATTACGAAGTAGAGATTTAGAGATAAGTAATTCTAAGAAAGTGGAAAGTTTAACAATGAAAAATATGTTTCATGCTTTAAGTGATTAGATGTTTTACAAAAAAGAACTTCCTTCTGAATTCGGGAGCTATGTTTTAATTCTTATTGTTTCATTCTAAGAAAAGACTTCAAATAAATTACAAATATGTTTAAATATAGTAATTTTAAAATCACTCTCAATAGTTAGTTATTCCCCTTTTTCTAAGTAAATTATTATATAAAAATTTGTAATTTCTAATATATAAATGCTGTTTAATTTCAAACAAATAGATTATTAATTTCGTGAAATTTTTCTTAAATAATTAGTTGATAATTATAAACTACTTACTAGAATTAAAATTATATCTTAAAAAAGTTCAGAATAATCCCACAGATACTTAAAAGAGATTTTAAATTTTAAAAATTTCTTCTTATGTACACAGGGTTCTGTAATTTTCCAAATACAACTGGTTCAACAATTAACGCTATATTATAGGAGCATTATTAAAATTACAGAGAGATTTTATTCACTTTATTTCAGAATTTCTTCCTATTCTTTTTTATTTTAAATATAAATACATTACAGATATCTGCGGAGATAAATTGATGAAAACATTTTGCTTAATATTAGCCTAAATTATATTTGACTGATAGCTTATGGTGCATCTAAAATTTTTAAGCAGCCCAACTTGTCTAGTGGTCAGCGTGCCTGACTGCGGATAAGGAGGTCCTGGGTATGAATCCCGGTTCGAGCATGGATTTACTTTCTCTCTTTATCTATCCTGTCTTTGTTTTTTCCTGGTATGAATGAGATGTGAATGATTACCTACCCTATAAACGGGTACCTATGGCATGTGTATAGAGCAAAGTCGTACTTTCACCTTCATGGTGCTCTGACTAAAACGAAAGACTCTCCCAATTGACTTAAATTCGCATAGCCAAGGCATAGCGAGTTTGGCTTGTCCAAGTGTCATTAGTAACAACAACAAAATTTTTAAATATGCAATTTATTAAATTAAAAATATATAACTTAAAATATTTAAAAATTTTTTTCGAAATTATATTGAGGGATTACGTAACAATTTTAACCGAATTACTAAAAATTACGGTTTGAGGTCAGCAGATATTCTGCGAAGTATATGCTGATAGTACTGAAGTTGTGATAAATTATAGCTTATATGTTTTTGATCATTTTCCACACTTTATTTTTTGAAAGAAGCCCGTAAATGATTTTCCATCATGTTCCAGATGTGCTGAATTGGTGAAACATCGGAAGACGTCTCAGTCCAAGCTAACAATAGCTGGCTTGTACGATGCAGCATTTTCCCGCTGGTAAAGTGTTATTTTCAAAAAATAAAATATAGCAAAACCATTCGCAACAACTCATCAACTGGTTATCAATGGTTAGTACCAAATGTCTTTTCAAATTCGATGAAATGTGTCTTTGTAAGAACACAGATCACTTTTACCTCTTCCATTCTTCAAGATTCACTCTTATATGGTGAGGTCATCAAATGTTTCACCAAATTCAAAATCACTGAAAAACTTTTGATTTAGAAATTCTATTCTATTCCGTAATTCTAGTCTATCCTTTGTCATTCCACTGCAATCTTTAATTTCAGTTATTTGGTATTAATATCGGCTTTTTTGCCATGGACTGTATGCCTTGTATACACTTATAGTCAATTGTCATGAGATTATTTTCGTATGTTACTACCATCCTCAGTGCTCTTCTCATATAGTACAGAATGTTAAATAGAAGTTTATTGTGAGGTCACAACAGATCTTATCTCTAAATGTTTATACCAATGTGTTGCATTATGTACCTAGAATAACCTATTTTTCAACACTATTTGCATTTTGGTTTTCAAGAATTCACATTTCAACGTGTTTGATTCTTGACTAAAGGGTATTCTGTAAAGTTAGTGTAATACTAACTACAGTAGTTTAGTATAAAGTTAGTTTAATACTAACTTTACCGCGAGGAAGTTAGTTAAACATATTTGAAATCAAAATAGCGATCTGCTTTAAATATATTTTAATCAATTAAGTAGTTTCTTATTCTCTACTATTTTTTTGTTGTTGTTGAAATGAAGCTGATCAAAATAAATATAAGGAAATGAAAACTAAAAAAATATATATTATACCAAATTATTCATAAAAGCAGGAACCAAGACACACAACTTTATTTTTAATTTTAAAAGAAAACGATTTGGCAATATCCTTCTCATTTTAATTATTTTATTTTGAGCTTTAAATATTTTAGAAATATTCTCGAATCAAAAAGTTTTAAAACTATACTTATAATTCCTAATACCAATGCAATAAAGAAATATACAAATAAAAAGTGTTGAGGGTAAAGCAATGAAACAATGCCCCTAACGTGATTTTTAAGTTAAATTAAATGTAACTTCAAACTGATTTTAAAAAATGAAAAGCAAACTAAGAACTAAACAACCTTTACATAAGCACATAATCCAATACTCGTGGGAGAAACATCTTTTGCTGTAATACAGATATTCCAATTTTGTTGTCTTTTGCAACTTTGGAAATATTTAAATGATAGACCTAACGCACAGCAAAGAGGACGAATTGTTGTGTTGTTGGCTATTTTCTTTCGTTTAGCTCCGTGCTATGATTCCTTAGCTTTCCTGCATATTTTATTCGTGTTTAAACTAGAAAAAATATGGTGACAATTATGAATGCAAGTTAGTGAAATACACAGTTTGTTAAAAAATCTCTGATCTTCTCAAGACGACATGGCAAAGACATACATTTTGTGTTTTTACGAATACATGTTCAAACAAATATTAATTAGATGCCTCAATCAGTCCATAAATATAGAATCCAAGCTTTATTTATAATTACTGGATCAGTGGACTTAATTCCTCTTCTAGCAATACAGGTTTTAATGATTAAGAATTTGCTAGTTTTACAACAAGAAAATAGATCATTTTATGCCACAAACATATACGCTAGCTAACAACTCTTTCTGGAGAAACTATTATAATAAAATATCAAAAAAACCTAAATCTCAAATAGAATTTATTCGGATTGCTCAGAGATAATTTTGTGCCTTCTAATGTAGCCAAAATTATTTAATTATAACTACTTCAACTTGCTTCTTGGACTTTTAAATTTGATTATAAATCTTAACATCATACAAAGAGTCATTAAAAATGAAAGGATCAATTTGTTATTTAGCTATATTACAATGAAGATTACTGAGGTTTAATATATTCAAAATAAATATGTGTGTAATTATACTGACAGCTCTATTTTAACAAGCACACGATGTAGGAGCAATAATTTATAGACAGCCTTTTAGTTTCTTCTTACAAATAATATATAATTACAGCCTTTGACATTGAAATCGAAGCCAGTGTTGTAGCTATTCAACAACTGTCATTTCGTAATCATTCATATGTAAATGCCGTCCTAATATCATATTCAAAGAGAGAATTTAATTCTCTTTTATATAATCACAATAGTTCTCAATGAACCTGATACTGTAGGCACATAAACTTTCCTTCCATTAAATCAGAATCTAAAATTGAATGCTATTCATTTATTGACTACTTTCAATTTCCTGCAGCTTAATTATTTCTTAACACTTAACACATTTTTTAAACAGGATATCTAGCTTTGGATAAGAGATGGAACACCATGGGGACAGAAAGAACTCTATTCCCAATTTTCCAAAAAAAGACAGTGGAGTCTCTATTTAGTTATCTGATAGTACGTGTCTTTTTACAAGACATTCTTTAAATAATTGAATTCTTTAACGAACATTCTTTAACGGAACGAAGTAGCGAATTCATAAACTGTATTTTGCATGATTCCAATGTGCCTTTGAATACCTAATTATCTGTATGGCCCTTTTACTTTATAAGGGTTTACTTAAAATAATTGATGTGACCATGAACTAATGATTTAATCGCCGATGTTTGATTTGTAAAATTAAATAAATCACACGTAAACATGATTAAAAAGAATGATGTTTTACTTGCTAAAATACATTTTACATAATAATATGCCTTTCTTGATGTCTTTATACAAGGTTTTCTTCCTATATTAAAAGTATTATGAATATAACTTTAAATTCTAATAAAAATGTATAGAAATGGAGAAATTTAATAATGAGAAATGAAGATGATTTGAATGAGAATGAAGATGAACGCTCTCAATTTTTTCAAGTTTAAGAAATGCATTTATATATCATAAAAATTAAAATTTTTATCATTTTCCAATTTTTATGTTATAAATGCATTTTGTTTCTTAAAAATGATGTACAATTTGTATAAAAATGAGAACTTTTTGGATTAATGTTTAATTTAGAAAACATTTTCCTTAGATTATTTCTACATAGTATCTAAATTTGTGATAAAAGTTTTGTTGCTTAAATTGAAAACTAATATATAAACTAATAAACTTGTAACATAATGCATATAAAAATATGATGAAGCTCCAAATCACAATCTAAAGTGAAAATAAAAAAAAATAAATTTTATAATTTATATATAAATTATATTAACAAAAATTAAAAAAATACATTTCATGATTTATTTATAAAAATCTGATAAAAATGTATGATTAAAGGATTATTTAAGGAAAATTGCACTTTTGAAATTGTTTTATGTTTACTCGCTCCATATAACAGCAAAATATTTCAGTCTTAGACATTTTACAAATTATACTTGTTATTCAATTAAGTATAATTATTCTTACCAGATACTTCTAAGAGATCAGTTTCCAGTTTTTTAAAAAATATACCATTTAAAATGCTTGAGAAAAATTTTTATTCTGAAATGTTCTAGAAAAAGAGCTTAGAAAGTTTCTTAAGAATGAAAATGTTATGAAGGTTATAACATAATAGGACGAAAATACTACCAAAATCATGAGAGAAAGAGAATCTTTTAGATTACACTATGAATGATGAAAACTGCATTACAGAATGCGGATCTCTTTTCTTGAAACAAGATGCCTGTGTAAACTTTTGAAATATAATTAATGTACTTAAAGTGTAAAAAAAAATCTTTTGTATTAACAAAATGGCCACTTTGAAGCTAGTTACCTGTTTTCTCAAATATAAATTTCCTTTGCCAGTTCTCTTTTAATATTAGTGGACTCCTTTTAGTTCTCTCTCTCTCTCTCTCTCTCTCTCTCTCTCTCTCTCTCTCTCTCTCTCGCTCTCTCTCTCTCTCTCACACACACACACACACACTGCTCTATAATTCATTGCATTCTTACTCTTAATTACAGATTATAACATTATTTTAAAAAATTGATTGAAAAATTTCTATTTTTTGTTAAAAAAAATTAATGGTGGGTGTTATTTAACAATTAATGTCTTCATAGTATATATTTTTTTAAAAATTTCTTTAAAAACATAGATTAAATTCTTAAATATTTATCTTATATTCTATGATATTCATTTCTATTTATTATATTGCTGTATTTTTATCAATCAATCGTTTTCACTATCGCCAGATTGGGCAAGTAAAATATCTTATGAACGCAATGTCCTCCTTGTATAATGATACTTCTCGGAGTGGCAGACTACTTTTCTGGGTCTCTGCTTGGCATTTAGTTAAATTTATTCCATAATTTAACTGTACATATCTATACTTCGATAAACATATAGCACTTTATTTTTCATTTAGTCATATTTTGCAAAAAGATAATCGCTTATGATGCATACCATGTAATTGAAAGCAGTTTTAAATTATTTGTTCAAAAATAAATAAATAATAATAAAATAAATCAGTTATTAAAAAGCTATTTAATAAAAAAATACAATCCATATTAATGAAATTACATTTATTTATAGTTCTTTTCTGTTTTATTGTTTTACCCTCTAATTTATTTAAAAAAGGATGGAGAAAAATAGATCAAATAATGTGAACAATAATATGATCAAATACTATGGATATGCAATGTAGTGGAAGTGATCACTATGTATTTTTAGCAGTAAAAAACATTTAAAAATCATACTACCAAACAATTTTAGTAAAAACAATTCCTAAATTTTAAATTGCCACTTGGGTGATTAGGAAAATGATAATTCTTCTCCTTTGATTTGAATATAAAAGACTGGATGGAAATTAAATTTTCATCAAATACGGTAAAAGTAAAAATAAAAAAATAAATAAATTTAATATTATTTAAAAAAATTTGATTTTTTATAAGACTATAAAAATGCATTTATTCTATATATTTGCACATAACATTATAATTACTTCCTTGTATTAGATTAAATAATAATAAATTACAACGGGTTTAATATTATTTATATGCTTAAAATAATTTAATTTTTATTGTTGTTTCCTGCTGAAAAATCCATATAACTGATTTTTATTCCTGTATAAGCAAACATCATATAATTCTTTGAAGAAATTCTTTATCTGAACTTTCTACAACTTCTTAAGATTCTAAGAAATGCAAAAAAGCAAGAACTAATACAATCACAGACAAAAAAATAGTTACGCTCAAAATATGCGTTTGTCCTTAAAATAACATGCTTAGGGAAGTCTTGGGGTTTGAAGTTTGGTCATGAATATTTTTTGAAAAAGGAAATTTTGTAAAAGAAGAATTTAGCATTCTGAAAGTAGACTTTCAAAATTTTATTTTGAGAGTTACTCACATGTGAGTAAGTTTTCAATATTTTATAGCTTTCGGAGTAATATTTAGACAAGTAAAATATTAATTCTGATATATATATACATATATATATATATATATATATATATATATATATATATATATATATATATATATATATATATATATACATATACATATACATATATATATATATATATATATATATATATATATATATATATATGAAATCTGGAAGATTATGTATCTTATTTAAAATTTGTAAACAAAATAACAAAATACATGATACGATAATTGTTACATAAATGACAATATTTTTTAACGGAGTAAATACGGTTTTAATACATTTTTATGCTGAAAACTTATTTTATTTTCTCATTTAAATTAAAATGATTTTTTTTGGAAAGTATATACTTAACATTTTTTATGTATAATTATAAAATTCACAAATGATATGCTTACTTTAATTAAAAGAAATACATTAGGTTCAATTAGATTATTTTGGTAGTTATAAATAAATTACTTTCCTGTATAATTGCGAAAAAGTTCTTAATTGGACATAAACAAAAATGGTTCTCGCTTAAAAATTGTGAAATTTTTCTACAACCAGCCAGAGTTTCTTATTTTTAAAAAAGAAAAATAATTAAAAAAATACTTTAACAAAACTAATGGAATTCATATTATTTTTTAGGAAAATATTTCTCAAAAAGTAATATAAATGTGGCAGTCACAGTTATTGATATATATATATATATATATATATATATATATATATATATATATATATATATATATATATATATATATATATTATATTATATTATATTATATTATATTAAAAATATATTTTGTATAAACTGTTGTACAAATTCTATTTCATGTATTATTCAATTACTCTAACTTTCTTCTTTATCTTATAACTTTAAATTATGTGTTACCTATACTATTTACTGTGTTACATAACACAATTTCTTAAAAATATTTATATCCAGTATTAATTGTATCGAAAACATGTTCAAAATTAAATAATGAAATGAAAATTGATATTCACAAAATGTTTCTTTGAATTTATTATATTAAATATCTGTAATCTAATAAATAAGGAAATTTTGAGAAATTTTCTCACAGATGAATCTAAATACTTAATCATTAATTCAATAAATTCATTTAATTAAAAATGATGCCCTAAAAATTCAGATGACTTCAGGCAAAAGCTTTTTCAATTATTAGAGTGAATTTGCTTATTTAATTGAAGATGCAAAAACGAATTTTGAGATATTTAAACGATATAAATAGGATTACTTATATATGTGTGGCAGATTCTGAACTGCAATTATTGTTTGAGAATTTAATTAATGAATTTAAAAAAATGGGAAGATTATTAAACATTCTAAAATATTGAAACTATTTTAAGAATAATGAGAAAATCGTAATAATTTTTGTATTTCTGATAAGTTGTATCAAACATTTAAATTTATCAGAAGAAAATGATGATTTTGAAAATGAAAATTATGATTAATGAAAAAAAATAATTATTATGTTATAGGTTACCTTGGAAAATTTATCTTTTTTTGTGATTGTTAATATGCTATCATAACGTGAATACGACAGAACTCATACATTTTAATATTCACCGTTGAAAATGATGATTTTGATGACATGAAGAATGTGAACAAAATCCTCATTTCCAATGATGATCACATGGCTGGCATGACATTACATGACTTTAAACATTAAAAGTTAGGTAATGAATCAAATGATGTTTCAAGATTTCATATATTTCACAAGGATGTGTTATCCACAATACTACATTACGAGAATTCTTATACTATTGCTTATTGTTTAATCTAAATTATAAATTTTATTTTAAGAAGCAAAATAATATTAAAGAATACATGACATTTTATCATTAGTATCTTGTGTATATAATGCAACACTATAACTATAATATTATGAATCATTTTAAAAGGTTTCAAAACACTAGCTTTAATATGATTAATTAAAAATAATTGTTCATTAAATAAATACAAATTTATAATAAATCAGTACATACATGAACACATACATGATATGAAAAATAAAATATCTTATATTAATTATTATTTAATTGTGAAAATCAATTATTTTATTTTCAAAAGAAAAGATTCCTGCAGATTGATTTGCGAAAATACAGTTTTCGCTATTCTTGAAGCCATAAAAATATTATATCATTTTTATAAACATAATATCAATTATAAAGACACATATTTCCTTAATAATGTGAAAATTAAATTAAAAGTTTAATGTTGCAGTGAAAGAGTTCATAAATATTATAAGAAAATGTAATTTTCGTGGAACAAGAAAGATTACATTATTTCTAAATTTTTCTGTTAATGTTGAATATTTTATACTAAAGGGAATATAACTTATTTAAAGATTATGTATACTGAAAGTACATTTTTGTTACCCTATTTAGCATCTCCATACAACAGATAAGAATATATAATACACAAAAATTGATGTAACATATTAATAATATTTTAAATAATTCAAAATTTATGTAAAGAAAATACATGCAAACAAATGCACTTATAGTGATTTTAATGAACAAAAATTTTTAAATTACTATTTGTAATTTTTATATCTATATTTGTGAAACATTTGAAATTTTGAAAATAATGCATGAAAAATATAACACTTTTAAAATATCTCGTTAATTTTCAGTCCACTATTATATATTAATTTATGCTTAAATATAAATTATCGATTTTTTATTATTCTATATACATTATTATATTAATAACAATATTAGATAAACAATTTAATGATAATTTATTTATTTTGTATATATATATATATATATATATATATATATATATATATATATATATATATATATATATATAATACGTATGTATGTAGAGCTACATTTAGAGGTAAATAAAAAACTAGAAGTAAATGAAATTTCTAGTGGTGTACAACTATTAGTTGTCCATATAGATTTTCAACGAAACGTATTTGATAATTTCTATTTGGGCTAAATATTTTTAATTTATAAGTTTCGGTATTTGTTTTTAAAAAATTAATTACAGCATTCACGAGAATTCTTCAAAAATAAATATTATTTTATTATAATTTATTAAAATATCATTTTATTTATTATAATATTATTTTATTATAATTCGCTTTAAAATGTAATGATAAAATTACAGAGATCAAAATGTACAATAAAATATAATTTATTTTATGATGATGAAAATAAATTTGTAAATTATTTTTAAATTTATTGGAAATAAAATCTTACAGTCTAATTTTGAAGTAAACATATATTGTGGGAAAAAGCAATTTTTAATTTAGTACGGTTTTGAATTTTTGCTATAGCAGCTTACTAAAATATATCTTGTTACATATTTAAATATGGCTTACATGAGATATTTCAAAACTAGAGATGCAATATATAGTTATCGGATTTCTTAACTTTATATGTTTTGCTTCTAAAGGAAGCCTAGCCAAATATAGTAATTAATCATATAGTATATAAGTTTGAGATTTCATTTGTTGATATACAATCCCATTAAATCAAATCAAAAAACAATATCAAATTTCAGTCAAAGAAAAACTTGTTAATTCCACAAAACAATACATATTTTTGATTAAATGACAAACTTGGGCATTAAACAAAATACTATATATTTTTTGACATGAAAAAAAGTGTTCAATTAAAAAATAATAACGCACACAAATTGTGGTCATAAAATAATTGAAGACAGTGCAACAAAATA
The DNA here is from genome assembly GCA_037975125.1 of Latrodectus hesperus. Taxonomy (NCBI): domain Eukaryota; kingdom Metazoa; phylum Arthropoda; class Arachnida; order Araneae; family Theridiidae; genus Latrodectus; species Latrodectus hesperus. The sequence goes on from CM075853.1 coordinate 4,854,665, forward strand.
ATATAAAATTGTGGTCACTTTCCAAGATTTATAGAAGTTAGAGTTTAACAAAATAGTTAATATTTTTTTTGTTACAAATATGTTTTGTTTTATTACAATTTTAGTTGAAAATTTTTGTATATTAAGAATATATTTTTCTATTAATTTTTTCTCGAAATCTACAAGACGTATATTATTTTATTTTTTATTCAAAAATCGTTATTTTAACTGGCTATATAGAGGTTAAAAATGCATTCCTGATAGTTATGCATTGAAAGAAATTTCAATATTCATTGTCTCGTTTCATTGATAATATTAAGAAATATATCTACTTCTGTAATTCTTCGGTAATTTTCCTGTAATTCTTCGGTAATTTGAAATTCGTCTGTAAATTTTTCTGAAATAATAAAAACTTCTGTAATTTTAACATAGTACGTTCGTTTTCGTTTTGTTAGTTATAATTTTATTCCTAGTGAGATTTTAATGTTTAATGAAATATTTATTGTAGAATTTTTTATAGATGATGAATTTTACTAAACCTTTATTTTAGCAATTTAAGAAACTTATATGCTAATCATAAGAACTGAAGATCTTGGTATGTATAAATATTAAATTAGGATGAAATTCGATAAATTTCCCATCATATTTTGTCATTACACTTTTCAAATTAAAATATAGTATGTAAGGATAAAAATAATATTAATTTTTTGAAACAATTTAATTTAATCACATTTGAAGCAAATGTTAGGATATTATTTACAAGAATACATTAAAGAAAAATAATATTTTTTAAAGTTTCTTAAAATATGTGAAACAAGAGATATAATTTGAATATTTTACAATGCATTGAATTTATTGCTTAGAAGAATATATCGAGATTACAAATATAATGAGATTCAAACAATTATTTACTACAAAATTTTTAACTTTTATTTTCTTAAATATTAATAAAATAGTTGAAGGTATTGAAAAGATTTTTTTTGTTAAAAAGTAATTAAAGTTTTAAGTTTTAGAAAATCACTGTTTTATTCAATTTATTTTTTATACTTTCACACATGTCACTATGGTATGGATCACTATGGATAGGGCTTTAGAAAAAATAGGAAAATACATAATTTACTAATATATAACGTACATTTACAATATGGAAATATTTATTTAAGACAAAAAATTTTCAGCAAAATCATGTTAAATTTTGTTTTTAAGTAATAAATAATTTAATGCTATATGCGCTTACTTTTTTAAAATACTTTAAATATGATTGAAATTGTTTAGGATTTCTGACTACTTTGTGAATTTTAAATCCATTAAACACTGAATTATATATATATAAGCGATTCATTAGAGAAAATATCCTTATATCATTATTCGCTTATTAATAATTCATTTTTCAATAAAATATTTTATGGTGACATAGCTATATCATTAATTACTTACTAAGGTGCTTTTCCAATTAATCTTTTAAATATAATAAAAAATATACTCTAAACATTTTTTATCTGTATTTTAAATAGTTAATTTTTTCATCGATAATAACCAACCATTTTATGATTAAAAAATCTCAAGATGCATATTTTCCCTAAAATTCATGGTGAATAATGATTCAATTTGTTTTTATAAAAAAAAATTTAAGGTGACAAAAAATTAAATTTTTTATTCTTCTGCTCACACCTTAATTAATTTTTTCATAATGAAAATTAATGAAGACAAAGGAGGTTTTGAATTTTTTATGAATGAATGTCATATATATATATATATATATATATATATATATATATATATGTGTGTGTGTGTGTGTGTGTGTGTGTGTTACGGTAAAAGTTATAAATTCAGAGATTATATAAAATTAATGCTGATTATACATAATCACTACTAAATTTGGTAAATATGATAAAATATTTCATAGTTAACAAATTTACCGGTTAGTTAATAAAATCACCAACTAATGGGAAATGAGATAAAAATCCCTAATTTTACGAAAGTTCGTTTAGTTTGCGCAATTGCTTGGCTTCTATCCTCACGTGATCACCATGTGATTTCAAAAGTAGCTCTCATTTTGTTGAATGTAGATGTTTTTTCGCTATTCTCTCGTAAAATATAAAACATTGAATAATACCTGGTATGTTTGAGCATTTTAATCCCAAATTACTTAATATTATGGATACTGAAAAAACAAACAGTGGTTTTCTGAAGAAAGAAAGATATGATGATTTTTTTTAAGAAAAGTAAACAAGAGTAAAAACAAAAATCGTGGCAAAAAACCGGAAAATTTTCAGAGATTAAAAAGATATGACGCAATGAAAGTAGGCAATGTTGAAAAACGTATTTTTCCCGTAAATGAAGACTGCTGTAATGTTAGATTTTACGTGTACTTTGAAGAAATATTTACCATAATTCATGAGATACACTTATCAATACGCCATAGTGGTGTTAAAAGAACTTCAAAAATAGTACAAAAACATTATTACCGAAAAAGTCATGATTTTTTTTAATTTGTTCAAAAAAATCAAGGTACCTAAGAAAGACTTGTTGTTAGGAAAATGGTATTTCAAGAGATGAATTCAAGATGCCAGATGGACCTAATTGACATGGAGTCGCAACCAGATAGTAACTGTAAGTTTACATATGTCAATCAATACCACTTGACAAAGTTCGTACAGTTGCGTGTCCTAAAACGTGTAGAAGAGATTGCATGTTATCTAATTGGCATTTTTTCTATATTTGGAGCCCGGAGTGTACTACAAAGTGATAACGGTCATGAGTTTAGTAACAAAATAGAAGAAACTTTTGCAATATAGCCGGGTCTGAAAACTGCGGACGGAAAACCTAGACACAGCCAGAATCAACGTGCACACCAGGATATTGTGACAGTATGCTAAGTTCTTAGTTAGAAAGCAATCACACCAGTAAAGTGTCTGAAGAGTTACGTTTTATGTAACGTATAAAAAATAGAACATTTCATGAGGGCATCATGTGTTCTCCTTATGAAGCAACGTTTGAGACGCCTGCAAAATTTGGCTTCAAAACGTTTTCGTTCACGAATGACTCAATTGAATTTCTTAAAACTGAATAAGAGCTTCTGGCTTTAATATAAACAGCTAATAATTCTTCTGAAAACACCAATAGCGAAATAGAAAATGTTTCTAATATGGACAATAACGATCTATCTCAAAATAACCCTCCATCAGAAGTTAATTTTAAGACCGAGAGAGAGAATGAAGCAGCGATCGCTCTAATCTAGACAGATATTTTATGCAGGCAAGAACAAGTAAAAAACATAGAATGAGTACTGAAGAAAGTTTAGAAATATAAGCAAAGAAAATGTTGAATGATTCAAATCATAAATTTCCTGCCGGTATTGTTAGAGACACAGTGAAACTACGCATATCAGACGTTAACAGACCAATAATTGGTATTACCAGAAGCATTACCAGACCAAGGTCTGGAAATACCAATTCTTGGTCTGTCAACGTCTGATATTCATAGTTTCAAATTCAAAATAATTTATTTTCGTTCTCTTTTAAAATAATTTTTGAAAATTAAACATGCGCAACAGGAAAAATTACAAATTTACATAAGAATAATTTGCAAATGCGTATATAATTTATAGATATATGTGTATTTTTATACAAACTCCTGAGGATAGAATTTAATAATTAATAGTATATTTTGTTTTTTTCAAATATATGATCCCTTATTTTATATACTTTTAAATATCTTGGCTATAAAGATATCATACATTGTTAATATTACTTAGTTATATCATGATTTATTTGGATTATTTAAACACTTTAAATGAAAAAGAAAAAAATTCTCACATGAGGTATTGTTGTTGTTGTCGTGTGCCAGCTAGGCTGGCAATATGGGGTGCTCTGCTCCACTTTTTCAACTGAACCTTATTTTGGTGGGGAGTCCGACTTCCTCAGTACATACATGCCATAGGGATCCGTTTATAGGGTAGGTAACAATTCACCTCTCATTCATGTAAGGAAAGGACAAAGACAGGATAGATAGAGAGCGAAAGTACATCCAAGCCTGAACCGGGATTCGAACCCAGGACCTCCCTATCCATATTCAGGCACTCTGACCACTAGACAGGCTGGGCTGTAAAAGAGGTATTAATCACTTAATATTTACCTCTATATTTTTTTCTTTTTAAGTATATTTCCTATGTTCTGTTGAATGGTGTACAAATATGTAATAATAGTAATTGTATTTAACTTTTTGTTCTTCATATCAGTAAGATCTTCTTTCATCCTACGACAACAAAAATAATAAAACAAATAATACGTGAAAATCATACTTTTCATATGGAGAATTAGAAAAGACGAATATTTGTGTATTTATTTTATCATAGTCAGACAACATGTGTGTTCACTTTCGTGAAAAATAACGTTGGCTTTCGTGCCAGGCTGTGATAGCTAAAATGTTAGCTATTTTTTTAAGACTTCTTTACTGCATTGTTTCCGCATATGACACAGCTGTGACAAAAGTTTCGATCTTCTTCCACGCCTTCCTCCTTAGTAAAAGAAAAAAATCTCCAAGGAAATCTTATACGATACTTACAATTTAACTCTAATATAATGTTGTTTTGGATTACATAGAGAAATTCTCTTGGTTGTATGCCTTACGAAAAACAATTATGCGCTTTGAAATTTGTTGGAGATTTTCCACATACATTTAATTTTATATTTGATATAAACTCAAATAATCAAATAATGATAAAAATAGTATGTGAAATTATTTGAGTTATTTTTCCAAACTTTTAAGAATTAATAACTTATTTCTAATATTTTATAATATAACATTCACTTGGAAAAGAGAGACTTAAAGCCTTTAACTTAAAATTTTTCTATAAGCATTTTAATTAATTGGTTATTTTTATATAAACATACAGTAGTTTTTTACATTAATGGTGTCCCCCTTTAATTTTTCAATTAGTTAAAGATTTTAAAATACGAGAAAAATTTTGTAAATTTTAATTAACAATTTTTAAAATTTGAAGAAAATAACAAGTGTGCTAGTGCCACAAATATCATTCCTATTTTACCGCATTTGGTATAAACTGATAAAAATTTTCTGTACTTTATATTGCTAAAGTTTACCTTACATTTTTCACTGTTTATACTATTTGAATATAAAATATTAATTACTAATTAAAGGCCTATAAAAATTTTAATATATTTAACAATTGTATGAAAAAAACTAAAAGAAAAAGCAATGAAAAGACTTCTGCAAAATACATTACATTTTCAATTTAAAAAAATTATAGTTAAATTAAGGAAATAATAAAATTTCTTAAATATATAAATTTCAAAATAATTAAAATAACAAGTTATATTTATTTGAAACTTTTTAATAAAACATTCGAACATTCGAAGTTGAAATTGAAAATATCACAATCAATGTGTTATAAAATTTAAATGTGTCTCCTACTATTTTAACATCATATGCACATTTATTTCTGAGTATGACAAAATATGTTTAATAAAAAATTAACATCACATATATGAAGAAATGAACTATGCATTCAGTTCATTGAAGTTTCACATACCTGAGATTATATTCTCAAAGAACTCGTTATCCTAGCTAAATTACATCACCTCGTTACTACAAATATTAAATAATGATTCGCTTATGTAAACTGTGATTCTTCTGCTATTCGATATAGAGAATACTTAATCTGCCTAAATATAAAATATAATTTTATATTCATATAACTTCTAGTTGAGGAAAACTTCTCTCAAATTTAGATTTCGTCAAGAAAGTTGCAAATTTCCTGAGTTTAGACATGGACTTTAAAAATAATTAAATATTTCTCATATAAAATTGCATTTTCAACAAAAATAAAGTATAATTTCAAAAGAAATTTTATTACATTTAGTATTACTTACCAACAAATATGAAAGCCAACTGATATTATGTTGACGTGCCCCCAATTCTTGTCATGCAGTTTTTCAATGTATTTAAATGATTATTAATAAGACGATAGTCAAAATGTGAAAACAAATTAAGCTAATTAAATTATCTGAACTTCTGAGTGTTATTTGAGGGAGAGAGAAAAACCATTACTTGCACTCATACACGAACACATATGGACATACGCACACGAACACAGACATATACACACACACGGAGACATATATTTCATTTTAGAATTTTATTTATTCTAGAATTGCAGATTAAAAAAGAAAACAGCAAAAATTAAATATATGAGAAACGAAAACAACTTTCGTATATATATTTACAATTTTTATCACATTAAATTTGTTACATTCCATTGTTTGATTGTTTTGGTGTTCTAAGCTAATTACATTTTAAAAATTTTATCTTTGTTGCTAAAAAAATTACCACAAATACTCTGTCTAGATATATTTTTATTCACATTATTATTATGCTTATAGTTAAAATGTTTCTAGAAGTTAATTAAAACTCATATTACGATGTTTTACACCATTTGTATGCATATCACTATGTTGAAAAAACACAATTTAAAATAACTAAATTACAAATAAATGCAGTTATTTAAAATATATTCTTAATATGTAGTAATTTAAAATATATTTTACTTGAAGGTGTTTAACTTTAATTAATATAATTTAAATAACCGGGTTCTTTCATAAAATTAGTTTATTTTTATAAATTGATTACTGCGAGCAAAAAAATCGGTAATTTTGTTATTTCAGCAAGATTATTTAATGGTGGCCAGTACTGCTTTTGCAGAAGTTATTTGGTAAGTAAGATTACTAAATATGTATCTATAATTCTTATATATATATATATATATATATATATATATATATATATATATATATATATATATATATTATATTTTTACTGTAATTGTGTGTATATTTGATATATATATATATATATATATATATATATATATATATATATATATATATATATATATATATATATATATATATATATATATATATATATATATATATATATATATATATATATATATATATATATATAAAGTTTATTCAAATGTGTATTTGTGAAAAGTGCTTACCAGTATTGTCTTATGCATTATAATATAAAAATTCTAATATCTCTTCCAATAATTCAAAAATATTATATAAATTAGGAATTTATTATATTTAATTTCAATATTCCATCTAAAAAATTAGGATCCTTTTAAATTCCTTTAATTTTTTTTTTTAAATTATACAACCCTAAAATCCTGAGACAAATTTAAAACATCATTATTTCAATGCATAAGTGAAAGCAAACACCATATAAAGTTTTTACTGTCCACGAAATAGCCTTTCTGTCATATAGTTGAAAGTAAAATACAGTAATATAAATTTTACATGAACCATCATAGATAAAAACACTACACTCGCAGGAATAAGGAAAATATCATATAAAAATAATGTAATTTTTTAACACTCACAAAATATAATTGTTCCTAAGCATATTATCCGTGAGATGTTTAATTTTGGCTGTTTTCCTGTTTATGTTACAAAAATATCGTTGAAACAATTATATATATTTGTCTTCATTAAGAAAAAGAAAAAAATAACTTTCTTTCACCATCAAAAAAATTATCATTAAAATAATATTTCATATTATTTTAATGATAATTTTTTTAATAAAATTTTAATGAAAATAGTTTTTCTATTTTCATTTGCAAATTTTTACTGTAATTGTGTGTATATTTGATATATATATATATATATATATATATATATATATATATATATATATATATATATATATATATATATATATATATATATATATATATATATATATATATATATATATATATATATATATATATATATATATATATAGTGTTCTTTTCAATAAAATATGTCTTATTATATAAGTACCTTCAATAAAATTGTCTGGAATTTAAAAATATATATTTAAAAACTTCAACAAGATATAAGGAAAGAAAGACATTTTGTTTTTAAAAACATTTTTTTATTTAATTCATTAGTTAACTTTCCTAATATGGTAGTAAAACGTTTTAAATTTCAGCGAAAACTAAACAATTAAACACTTTCTACTATTTCACTTAAAGATTTAAATTAGTTTGAGCAATTTTTGTATTAAATTTTATTTTTTAGTTTAAAATTGTTATTTTGTTAATAATTATTTTAATTTATATTATTAGTATTTTAAAGGGAAAAAATGAAATTAAATTTTAAATATGAAGTGCACGTAATATTAGTGTCTGGATTTTGTGGATTTCCTGTGATTTGTCATTTTTTGTGGAATTCATTGGGGCAATTTTTTTCTCAAAATGTCTTGTCATTTAGGCAATTACTGCCTTAAGCACACTGTGATGGGAAATAAATATCAATTTATGAAGTGAAGTACCGCGTAAGTTTGCTATCGCCACTTCAAAGGCGCTGAGTAACTGTAATTTGGAAGTAAGGACTGAGCAAAAGAGCCCAAACATGATCAACAATCCCCAGAATATCATTTCAAATCGAAGACATTGCAACCTTGACAAATTTTATGTGTTCCGGCCTCTAATATTTAAAATTAAACTATCAAAATAATAATTATTAGTAATAGACATCAACAGAACATGGTAAACATGGTGACGCATATATTCATTATATGTTTGTGTGTATTGAGTATGTTTCTGAAACTAGAGAGAGCAAATATTAGACGCGATTAACATAAGTCATGATCCGTAGAATACTGAAGGTTTCAGAATTTTTGAATCCATAGAAAGATTTATTTGTTAGTCATTGAAGATCAGAATATGATCTTATAATGTCTCTAATATTCGTTAAAAATATTACCATTGTAAGTGAAGAAATCATTCAAAATGAAAAATTGCTTAATAATTACATAAAAATATTCGATGATTCTACATACATTTGGACTAACGAAAACCTGTCTTATTTTGGAAATTTATTTGAAGTATAAGCAAGGTGAATAGATAAATATTTCTTCTAAATGAGAATCTTAATAAATATTTAGAAAAGATTTTCATAATAGATATACTGTAAAATTTGAAATCAAGTTTTAATTGAATTTTATAAATTTGCATTGCATAAAAAATAATACGCGATGGAATTTAAAATATTTTATACATAATTCATCTCAAGTACAGTTATTTATATAAAAATATCTCTCAATAAATAATGCAATAACAATATTCATTTCTGCCATTTGGAACACTCAATATTTGTATAAAAGCTAAAACTATAAAAAATAATAGTAATCAAATTGAATCTAAAAAAATAAGATGTATCAAGAGATTAAAGATTTCTCAGAAAAATTATTAACAAAAGCAAAAATCTCAAACTTCAAAGTTAAGAACAAGCTCATAATTATTTTCTACTCACAAACTTCCATTATGGACAGAAGCACGAAAACAAAATCTATCTCATGCATTAACAACAGATTGTATCGATGAAAATGTTTCGTCTGAAATTCAGAAAAGCACTTAAAATCATATATGTATACAAAAAAAAGTTTTATTTATTTGTTATAAGATGAAGAACTAAAACTTAAACAATACCTGTATATATATCTTCTTAACTACCTTTTTTGTTTTGTTTTTTTTCTTGTCGGTTAATTACTTACAGTTTTTGAAAGTAAAAATAACAAATTTGCGAAAGTTTATCATAAAAAATTCTTGTAGAATATTTTTTTACAAATTATATGTAAAATTTTAAAATTAAAAAAACAATTAATAATATTTAAAATATTTCTTTCGATGTTACTTCTTATTTGATTGATACTTATAAGTATTTAAAATTACTGATTTTTTTTAAATATATCATTTAGTTTTTAATTAAAAATAATATCACTATAAATGGATTGAAAATATATTGTTGTTGTTGTTTACTAATGACACTTGGACAAGCCAAGCTCGCTATGCTATGCGAATTAAGTCGATTGGGAGCGTCTTTCGTTTTTTTAATCAGAGCACCATGTAGGTGAAAGTACGACTTGGCTCTACACCCTTGCCATAGGGACCCGTTTATAGGGTAGGCAACCATTCACACCTCATTCATACAAGAAAAGGACAAATTCAGGATAGATAGAGAGAGAAAGTACATCCATGCCCAAACTGGGATTCGAATCCAGGACCTCCTTATCCGCAGTCAGGCATGCAGACCATTAGACAAGTTGGTCGGCTGGAAATATATACAAATGATCATCAAAATAATTGAAAAACATCTGATAATGAAAGTTACGGTTAACTGAAACTATTCCCACTTTTATGTTTTTTCTTCAGGTTTCATATTCAAATTTATAAAAGAAAACTCACTTTGTGACAAAAAGCGCCACATTAAATCAACATATTTTATGAAAAGAAAAAGCTCTGTAAAATATATCAATGGGTTGTGAAAAGTATAATATTTAACGAGCAAAGGCAATGAAATAAACTGCAGCCTTGTTTAATCAGCATTTATTTTTTCTGTGTCTATAATTATAGTTAACCATCCTCATAAGCAGAATATTTGGGCTGACTGTTAAATTTTATGATTGACAGCATGAAAATAATAATTTCTATGCCTCTGATCACAAACGTTATACTAAAGTATGGCTATTGTGGAACCTTTAATACAAAATCTCTTCTCTTTGGATACAAAAGCAGATATTTCATCAGAAAAATCATGTTTGAGTCCTTCTTGAACAGTGCTTATTTGGAGACCATTGCTAAAGCGCATACAATTAATTATCTCCATTTAAATGCCAAATATGGTTGAGGATTGCTAATTTAGGGTCTACAATATCGTACTTCTGGCAAGATATGTAAAGACAAAATATGTCCGTAAAATCTGGCAAGCGGTATTGTATGGTCTACAATACCGCTTGCTAGATTTTAACCTCGAAAGAAAGGATCTATCAAGGTTCATAATATGATAGCTTTTTGGTATTGGAGGTAGATATTTGAGTAATGATATAATGATGTTATTTCGTCAAGGGGTTCTGTTAAACCATAGTTGTATGATTACCAGGGTGAAAGAAATATCTTATTTTGCTTTGGTTTTGCTTTGGTCTCAATGTAATGGAATCATAATGGTATATTTTGGAGCTTCAATAAAAATATAAGGGATATGCATATGTATTTAGCTTATCCTCTCTAAGACTTCCACAAATGCTGGAATTCTTTTCAAAGGAAACCCGAGCAATACAAGATATATATACCCCAAGAAGATCAATGAATGCCGTGCATTCTTTCAAGAGGTCAGTTATTGTCGAAGAGACTTTAACCTAAAATCAACTATTGTAGAAATAAGGCTGGTGTTATCCTTAGGGAAGGCTCTGAAATTTTGGAGAGATGGGTTGAGCCTTTTGAAGACCTGCTAAAGATTAATGATTATACTGTTGATCTTGCGATTACACAGGAAGAAATCATAGAAGGACCTTTGTAGCTGGATCTTCCATCTCTGCAGGAAACATTGCTTGCTATAAAAGACTCAAAAACAATAAAGCACATGGAAAGGATCTCATATAGGCTGAACTTATAAAAAATGAGGGCCAAAGATGTTTGAGCTCTTACATGGAATAATCCAGTGTGTTTGAACATTCGAGAAGACGCCAGAGGATTGGCTTATAAGCTTGCTTTGTCCAATTTTCAAAAAGGGCGATCCTTTAGTATGTGAAATCTATAGAGGAATAAGCTTATTGTGCATTTGCTACAAGGTTCTTTCCAAGATATTGTACAAGAGACTTGTCCCGTATGTAGATAATATTGTGGGCGACTATCAATGTGGATTTTGTACTGGCAAATCCATAGTGGACCATATCTTTGATCTTAGACAAATTATGGAGAAGTGTCATGAATTTGATATTGATTTACATATTTTGTTCATTTACTACAAGGCGGCATACGATTCTATAGATCGCAATGAAATATTTAAGGCTATGCATGTTTTTGGTTTTCCATTAAAGCTAATTAATTTGCTAAAAATGATCCTCAACTCGACTTCCTGTAGGGTCGTGATCCAGGGACAGCTCTCTAGAGACTTTCTTGTTGATAAGGGAGTGAGACAGTGGGATGCTCTTTCTTGCCTTTTGTTTAAAATCGTTCTTTAACGAGTCATCAGAAAATCTGGTATCAATACCAGGGGCAGAATTTTCGGAAAATATGTTCAAGTGTTGGCGTTTGCAGATGACATTACACTGGTAGCCAGAAGTAAAAAATACTTAAAGAAACCTTTGAGGCTATTGAGAGGGAGGCCAAGCCGGCAGGGCTTGTTGTTAATCAAGTGAAAACTAAATATTTCCCTGTAACTAGAACACAATTTACCCAAACTTATCTACTCATTGGTGATTATAACTTTGAAACAGTTGATGAATTTATCTATCTTGGCTCAATGGTTAACAAAAATAATGACATTCTCCCAGAGGTAAGAAGACGGTTAACTGTAGCTAACAAAGTCTTTTTGGCCTTAGACATGTATTAAAAACTAAATTTTAATCACGAAAAACTAAGTTACAGATCTATAAAACGCTTATCCGTCCCGTTTTGACCTATGCCTCAGAAACTTGGACTTTGACTGTAAGAGAAGAGAGGCTGTTGGCCCTATTTGAACGCAGGATTTTAAGAAGTATCTTTGGAGGTAGAAAACGATGTCTGGCGCAGAAGATACAATACAGAAATCTATCAAATGTACAAGGAGCCAGACATTGTACATCACATTAAAGTAAGCCGTCTCAATTGGGTTGGATATGTTATTAGAATGAAGGACAATAAAACACTAAGGGAAATCTTTTTGCAAAACCCATCAGCGTAAGAAGAAGAGGAAGACCAAAGCTGAGATGGGTGGATGCAGTCGAAGAAGACTGTAGGGTCCTTGGAACAAAAAATTGGAGGAGTTTGGCTGCCAGTAGAGGTGGCTGGAAGAAACTTGTTCAGATGGCCTTGGCCAATCCTGGGCTGGCGCGCCATGAATGATAATGATATAATGATGTTATTTCTTCAGGAGGATCTGTTAAACCATGGTTTGGTGATTACCAGGGTGAAAGAAATATCCTTTTTTGCTTTGGTCTCAATGTAATGGAATCATAATGGTATATTTTGGAGCTTCAATAAAAATATAACGGATATGCTGATGTATTTAGCTTATCCTCTCTAAGACTTACACAAATGCTCGAATTCTTTCCAAAGGAAACCCAAGCAATACAAGATATATGTAGTTAAGGTTCTATGTAAGTGGAATTTTGGAAGAAGATAAGATTTCTCATGAACTTCATAAAATATAAGATATTTCATGGGGTTGCAAGATGCGAGAAGCTAGTGTAAGTTTTATTAACACATGACAGTATTGGAGAAACTGGCTTACAATCCGTGTACCAGTAGTCCGGAGGTACCAGCTAATCCTTTTTAATTCAGGATTTTTTTCTAGGAAAATGTTGTAAGCAAAAAAAATATATAGATGCATTTAATAAGTGTTCAAAACTAATCAAAACTCACAGGTTAAAATTAAATGTAAAGAAATTAAATGTAAAGGAAAAATTTCAAAATTAACATTGTTATCACAGATAACAAATGTTTATTGTTTTAAATACTGAAACGAAACAAATAAAGAAATTAATAGTTTTGAGCTGAGCTTTCCAACAGAAATGTCATAAAATATAATTTTTGTTTTTCTCAAGAAAAAAATTAACTTTTGTGAACCTAAACTAGCGTGGAACTTTGAATCTAGATCTGAAATTTGTATATTTAAAATGAGAGTTTCATTAATTTCGTGACAATGTGATTTCAATAATATATTAATTATTTTTATGGTACAGATTAAAAATATTTCATCTTAAATGCAAATTAGTAAAGTATATTTATTATTTTATTGCTAAAGCTAAAAATAATGTGAATTTAAAGACATAATATTTAAAATGGTATAAAAAAATCTAATGTATTATCTAAAATCAATCAAAATTTTGAAGAGACAAATTTGTTCCGTAAATACATTTTTTTATTCATTTTAAGAATAATTCATGGTATTCATTTCAATTATAAAATAAAAAAGTCAATATATTAAAACTAATATTTTTTGACTTAATTTCTCAATAATTTTTTTTATAATTCATCTCTTGTATTGAAATTGCATATAAACTAAAAGTTGTGTAACTATCCATATAGAAAATATATTTAAGTCTCATTTTGAATATTCCATATATTACATGAAAGCACACATAATATATATATATATATATATATATATATATATATATATATATATATATATATATTGAATTTATTGACAATTAGAATATAATCAACTTATATTTGATATACATAATTGTAAAAGTCATCTTTAAAAAATCGCAAATTAAAAAAGAACTTGATATTATATATAATTCATTTTTCTCACAATATTTCCTAACATGTTAATAATCTTATAGTGAGTTTTTATTTTGCGCTATAAGCTTTGATACTTATTATTAAAACTAAAATACCTAGAAATATGACTTAATGAATTTTAAATGTCATTTTAAAGATAATATTTTATTAATAAAATTGTATAAAAGGATTTATTACATTGTAAGTATGAAATAATATATTTAATTTTCATCATTTTTTCTGTTACATTAGAGAAAGTTAAAATTTTCGCCATTAAGAAATTTACTGTTTAATTGTTAAAATGTACGTATTTTTAAAGTAATGAGTTTGTTAATGTAAGCAACTGATTATATAAATTGGAATCAAACTCTTGAGGTGTTAAATTTATTATGTATTAGTTGAACAGTATTTTGTATTCCTATAGCTGTGTGCCTTCAAATTGTATATTCTTTAAATTATGTTTTCAGATTTAAATTGTATAAAAGTTTTAAGTATAAAACATGTTATTGTTTTAATGTTGAGCTATGTTACAAAAAAGATATATGCCATTAAAATGATGACATGCATCTAAAGAAATGTTACATCTATTGTTATCTTTCATCTGGTGCTTAAAAGTACACATTTGTTTATATCTTGAATGTGACTCTTAAAGGGGTAGGCACTGAAGAAGAAAGAGCAGGATGACCTGAGGTCACCTTTACCAAAGTGGCTACGATTTCAATGCCTCCAATATCCACGTGAGACGGGATCTATTGAAAATAGAAATGTAATGAATATATGGTTTTTGAAAATGTAAATTAAATCGCATGATTAATAAATAGAATCATGTGCATTTAACTGTGAGACAAAATGGTGATCGTAATTATTTATAGAACAGAATGATTTTTTTGTAGTTTGCCACATCAATACTAATTTAAAGATATCTAAGAGCGATAACATGCACATATTTTCTTTGTACTGATTGATACATAGATATTCCTTAACTGAGAGGACTTATTGGTTTATGAGGAAACATGGTCTATTAAGATAATGAATGGCTAAAACAATCATTCATGGTGTTTTTACTCTTCCCCAAAACAACTAATAATAGAAAATTTAATGAAGGTTGATATTTCATAACTATTCTCGATTTGAAAATTTTCGTTAAATAAATCATAAATGCTAATTTACACCTATGCATATTAATTGTTATACATCAAACTACTATGCATATATGTGGCATTTTCTAATAAAGTGTACTTTACATAACGAATATTTGCTTCAGAGTTTAAAGTGATGATTAAAGCTACTACATATACATGGATTTTGTGAAAAATCTCTTTTTTGTGGAGTTAAAGCGTGTACAGTAACATAAAGAAAGAATTTCTAACAATCAATCATGATTATTAATTAAAGTAAATACATTGTATTTTGAAAATCAATTAAATAAATTATTTTAATACAAAGTATTTTATTGCTATTAATTTTATAATTGAAAAGTGGCCTATCCTAAAAATAATAATTTTAAATAAAAAATTAAAAAACAATTTATTATTTAGGTAGTACATTTATTATCTAGTAACAGGTAAATGAGCATTTTTAGACTTTTAATGAATTATTTGGGATCATTAAAAATATTGTGTGCTCATTTATTCATTTTTATGTGAAAATTATGAGGTGAGTCTTTCTCAGTTTCTTTTAAAAATATTGTGTACTGTCAAATTTAACATAATTTCCAAGTAAAATATTTTATTCTGTTTGTACTAAGCAGTTTACTATAGAATACAAAATATATTGTTAATCATAAATTATAGTCACGATGATTCAACAGCAACCATATTAAAATACTTTAGTCATACTGTAATACTAATAATTTAAAAGAGTATAAAATTTAATAACATCTGAGTCTAATTTTTAATATAATATTTACTCAGAGTATGTTGAAAGGGAAAACATCATTTTTTCAAAGATTTTCTTAAAAACGTAAAATTTGTGCGGGTCTATGCTTTAATTAAAAAATCATGAAAGATCTTAATGTTTAGAATAATATTACGTTATTTAGTACACTGGTGGGGAAAAAGTAGAAGGACCTTCATATTTTATAAATTATGTTTTAAATTTTAGTTTAATTAATGTAAGTTTTCCTTTTTATTTATTAAACTAATTTTTCTTTTGTATTCAGTTAATGAGTTTTATTTATTACTTAGAAAATATTATAAAATAGCTTTAAAATTTTTGGTCTGTCAAGAAATTGGAAGGACACCTGCAAAAATGTTCTCATTTTGGAATCTGTAGCAGTTTAATGTGTTGAAAACATTGTTATATTTTAAACTGCCTTTCTTTCAAAAGGTATATTTTGTTTAAAAATCATCACAATTATTGTACGGTTAAAATGCCTAGGTAGAAATCTTTAAGTGAATATTTCAAAAAGTGGCCAAATTATGGCATGTAAAGATGTAAGCAAAAGTGTATGAGAAATTTCAAAGCACCTACACATCCGTCGAAACGCTGTTTCTAGCTTCATGAAATCTCTAAAGAGTCAGAGGAAAGCAAAAATTAGCAGACTTAAAAAATTACGTATTCCAGGATACATATTTAAAGAACTTAAAAAACGCGTGGAAGCATTGGAAAAGCACATGACACATTTAGATTCACTCATGTAATCAGAAGAACACTTTACAATTACATAAAAAGATCAGATATGTACATATTCAAACAAAGAAAGCACCATCCTAAATGGAACAAAATGCACATTGAGCACGGAAACAATAGGTCATAGGACACATGTCCTAAAACTCAGAATGAACGTCAGTTGTTTTTTCTGAAGAAAAAAAATTCAATTTAGATGGCTCAGACGGTTGTCAATATTGTTGTCATTGTATAGGTACACAAGAAGAAACTTATTTTACCTGACAGATAGGAATAGGCAGTTTAATGGTTTGGATATCAGTTGGCTACGTTGGAACGATCAATTTATTGTTTCTTGATGAAAGACAGAAGCATACAGATTACATTCAAATTTTAAATTCAGAACTTCTTTCCTATGGCTCTGAGCTAGGAGGATAAAATTGGATATTTCAGCAATATGGAGCTTCAATTCACATGGCCAATAACATTAAAAATTGGTTTAAGATAAATAATGTTCTGATTTCACCATAGCCTGCAGAAAGTACAGACTTCAATATTGTTTAAAATATATGGTCAGTACCTGCTCGTCGTGTTTACTCCAGAGGCAAGCATGTGAATATTTGATTGAACTTCGAGAAGCTTTGAATTGAGTTTCGGACAATTTTTGTCAAACCGAAATTCGAGACTTAAATGATTCAATAGCAAACAAAGTCTTTGAAATAGTTAAAGCAAAAGACAGAGTAATTCCTATTTAATAAGAAGTTTACTTTCCTTATTTAGAACTGTCCTACCTTTTTCACACAGTATGATGTGAACAAAATTAATTTTTAGTTATAATAACCGAGTAGTTTTTTTTATTTTATATAACAGTATAGTTATCAAAGTGTAAATAAAATTTTAAAAGTGCTGTAATGAAATTATTTTGTAAAAATTCAAAATTCTTCTCTTATTAAAAAAAAATACTAGTGTTCTAACATTTTTAGCAGTGTAATGTTGTAATGTTACGAAAGAAAATTAAGTATTTTCATCCTAAAATAAATACCACATAAGCTAATTTCTCTCTTATATGTTATGAAATATATTGAATTGAAATCACATAATTACAATACATTTATATTTTGTTTTAGAAGTTAATTTCTTATAAATCTTAAAATCTGTAAATATCAGAGTTAGATATTAAATAACGGACAGATTAAAGGCTAAAGTGAGTTTCATTATTTTGATTTTTGAGAAATTTATAAATAGTTAATCACATTAACGTTTCATATGAAAATTAAATACGACATTTTTCAAGCACCATATGACATACACACACATATACAGAGATATACTACTCCTAATTCTTAATTAATAGTGATTGGGATTCAATCCCAAGCATTTATTCCTGAAAATCGTTTGACAATGTAACTTTTAATTCACAAATTCACATTAAAAATTGATTCATTTGAGCTAAAAGTGATTTATTTGTGTAATTATATTACATATAACAACCACGGCTATATATTTCTGTTTACATTCAGTCATTAACAGAAACACAGATTTGCGTTGCCGTAACTATTATATAAAAGATTAATCGCTATATTTTTAGAAGTTCCACAGTATTCGTTCCAGACTATAGCTCAAAGTATTTTAAATTTAATTTATGCAGTTCATTTAAATTTTAAAGCAGCTTACATTGCTTTATTTCAGATTCTCTTACCTTAGTGCCGTAGAATCGACAGGTAATGCATTTAACATACAGAAAGCTAACACTGCTGCGGTAGAAACAACAATGTTCTTTACTCTGGCTGAAAATTTTATATTTAGATTTCCTACTGAAGGCAAGAATGTTTATTTTTAGCTCATTTTTTTTTCAAAGTAAGCGAAAAAAGCGAGAAGAACAAATACCCATCCAGCAAAATTTATCGGATTATTTTCTAGAAAAAAGGTTTATTTGCATTGTTGAAGAAAGTTTTCTCTTCTTGAAATTAGATTAATTTTTGGTGTTGAATTTTTCAACAGCTACAGTAGGAAGAAAAATTTGCATTAGCTTTATTAAAGTTATCTTTATTCCAAAAGTAAACTATAAAATTATGCTTAAGCTTTGAATTAGAGCGTAATCATAATGTATGGTAAAAGCATAGCTTTTTAATTTTTATTTCTATTAATTAAATTGCTTTATATCAAACTTAAATGTAAAGGATATACTTTAAAAAAAGAAAGAAGTAAATTAAAAGAATTTTTTTATTTTAATGTATATAATGCATTTATGGATAAAATTAAAAAGGTTTTCGTTTATACAGGTTTCTTGGATGATGATGATGATGTGTGTGTGTGTGATACTAATTTATAAATTAATTAAAAGTATTTTTGTTCATAGTAGCTCTTAAAATCTTTTTATTGCATATTCTATGAATTTTTTAAATATATATATATATATATATATATATATATATATATATATATATATATATATATATATATATATATATATATATATCTTGTTTTTCAAAGTGGATAACTACAGACAGACATTAATTGTGTAAGTGCTTTAAGCGAAAAAGTGATAAAATGAGATTTAATAAAAAATTCTAATCAGACAAATCCTTTAAGTTATATTAATTATATAATACATAACAAGTAAATATGCATAATTTATTCATTAAACATTGATTTAATATAAAAGAGATATAAGCTACTGTTTTAATATTTATTTAATATATCGAGATGATGATTAAAGAATAATGAATTAGTTTAAATCTCATATACTGCTGGTCACCGTAAACACAAAACACTGAAGGAAACATGCAAATAGCATGAAACTTATAGAATACATTAGTGGAGGTGAGGTATGCAAATGATTAGAATTTCAAAGCAGAGGCACATCACACGCGGCTGTTGCGCCCCTTCAAATCGCTATTTAAGGTTTGGAGATTTTTACGATTTCAAGTTCGACAATTTTGTTTCCCTTGTGGTTTTATTAAAAAAACGATCATTTATACCTCGTAAGAAACAGCAATCATTTTTTGATCAAGTATCCGAGTTCGACAGAGGAAGGATAGCAACCTATTGAGAGTGGTGGATTATCTTTCAGGGAAATCGGTTGTAGTGTTGGAGGAAAACAAACAGCTGTAACGCGGACAGGATGTCGTTGGTTCCAGGAAGGTACGATGGACCGACGTGTTAGATCACATCTACCTCAGTGCACCACTTCATGAAGTGACAGATCAATTGTGTACAAGGCAGTGACGGATCACTCAGATAAATCATGAACCACAAAACAGCATATTTAGTTTGTTACGCATCATCCAATGTCTGCGCGTAGAATTCGATAACGCTTACATCAGAGTGGCCTATCCTCAAGACGTCCATTGCTTTGTCTACCTTTGAGGCCGAACAACCGCCACCTCCACCGCCAATGGTGTGATGAAAAGAGGATAGGGATGGTAAAATAGAATGAAATCGTCTTTACAGATAAGTCATGCTTCTGTCTGCAACACCACGGTGGTCTCATTTGTGTCTGGAGACACCTGCTGGGAGGATGCTGAACATCTGCGTTATGCACCACTACACTGTTCTATACAGGATTATATGGTATGAGGTGGTATTTTATTTCAATCTAGCACTACTATAGTACGCATTGCTTG
The DNA here is from genome assembly GCA_037975125.1 of Latrodectus hesperus. Lineage (NCBI taxonomy): Eukaryota > Metazoa > Arthropoda > Arachnida > Araneae > Theridiidae > Latrodectus > Latrodectus hesperus. The sequence continues at coordinate 4,875,158 of CM075853.1, forward strand.
TACTTTAAGCAACTAGCACTGCATCTCCGAGGTGTTGGAGCCAATTGTTCTTCCTTACCTTCAGCGCTTGCGTACAGCCATATTCCAACAGGATAATGTGCAATCACATGTGTTACTCATTAGCCAAGGGATCTTCGTCAATTGCCAGATTGAATTATTTCCCTTACCGTCTCTCTCTCCAGATCTTTCACTGATAGAAAACATATAGTCCATGGTTGCTCAACGGTTGACCCAAATTACTAGTTGCTATATTATTAGATCCTAGTTGCCATATAAGATCAATTTTGGCAACGTGTGGAAGCTGCTTGTTCTACTGTAACCCAAACACATCCAAAGTCTCTTTGAATCAATTCCGAGGTGGGTAACAATGGTGGTCCGCAGCAATGGTGGCTACTCTGGCTACTGATTTTGGCAGGAACCACACTTCACAAAAGTATATAAATTTAATCATTTAATACTTGGTCAACATGTTATCTACAAAATAAATTTTGGTTTTACATCTCTTGTCTTTCTTAACATTGCAATTTGGGTGGCCAGCAATGCATAAAAAATTTCACACTCATGTTAAATTATATTAATAATATTAGGTCCATTTAAATAATACTTGAGAAATAAGTGAGAATAAAATTAAAGTATAGAAATGGTTAAATATATATGTATGTATACATTGCCTATGTATCTGACTAGTATACATACAAGCACACACATACCCATACAGATACACACACACAGACACTCACTCACATATAGTGATTCCAATCCTAAATTGTTTTTACTAATTACGAGGAAAGTTAATGTACCCATTCAGGGAAAATCAGGATGGGTCTGATAACTATAGAGCCCACTGAATGTTCAATTTCTTTTTGCTTGTCAATGTCTAATTTTACATTCAGAGCTTACATGCAACTGCTTAGTGATCAAGAAATACAAGTCATCGTATTTAAAATATTTCGTACTTGTTTTTGAAACATACCTTTAATACTGTCCAGAATGTATCATTTGTGAATTTTCTCTGAGAAGAATCATCATTTTGCTCCCATTTGATATAGAAGAAAACTAAATA